>CM070628.1:32410566-33910273 GCA_036346255.1 Ampelocalamus luodianensis | reverse complement strand
GGTATGGGACCTCTCTTGACTTAGTACTTTGGCGTGTATTGTTCCAGTCGCAGAGGTCGAGGAGGGATGGTGTTGGGAGCATAGTAGTTGTCCAAAAGCTTTACCCTTTGTGGGTAATTGTTTTTGGCTTTACCATGTAGCGCATGGATTTCTATCCATACGAGCGCTCGTAGTTAATACACAATATTGGAAAACGCCTTGTTAGACTTAGCCGTGCCTGCATACCAAAGGAAGTATGCTAACCGTGGATCGTGGAAAGGCGGTCTAAAGTGTGGGTACATTGGTACACCCTGCAGGTTTGATCTATTCGAATAGCCTCGCCAGAGGTTATGGACACGCCGGATACGCCCGTGAGAACTAGACTACAACATTTAATTAAAACTTGATGGGTTGGTATGAATGGATGTTCATACTATTGTTGTGGTGACTAATGGGTTAGTCACTTCTGTGTTGTCTTTATTGTTGTTATTAATATTGTATTGTGTTATTTCAACAATTACAAACAGTTTGTCAAATTACTTTGAATCTATTACATTATTGCAAATGAAAACTTGCTTTATGCTAAAAGTAAGTCCAGAGCCCTCCACTTAAATAAAGCTTGCATGTACTTAATTATAGTTCTACATCCTTACACGTCGTCTTGTAGTACAAAAACAATTTTTGCACTCGTTGCTTTGCTTAATGTTTTTGTTGCAGAGAAAGAAGGTGAGCCCCAAGGGCTTCCCTTTGTGAGATGTGCCGGGTTTGACGACTAGCTTGGCCCGGTTGGTTGCCTTGTGGGTAAAGGCACACTAATTGGCTTTTGTTTATCGCCATCTTATGGCACTTTTGCTTCTGCTGTTTACTTAGTTATTTTATGTCTTTTGGCCGGTTGGCCCTTGTTGTATTAAATCTCTATATTGTATGTCTTTTGTTAGACTCGTTGTATGGAATTGATGCATGATTTTGTAACTGGTGTGTATATGCATTGGGAAGTATACATATCTCGAGACTTGGTTTATTTGATTTGTGATGCTAGGGTCAATGGAAGGCTAAGCATTACAAGTCGAATAAATCGGGTCCTCACAAAGTTGGTATCGTGAGCCATACCGACCGTAGAAACCCCTAACTTGGTCGTTTTATGATATTTTGAAAAAAACTTATTTTCAAAATGTCAAATGGTTTATGAAAACTTAAGTAAGTTCTCAGATTTTACTCCTTACCTATCTTAGCTTGCTCATCTTGCCTTATTCTTGTTGAGTTTTGAAAAGTTGTTCCCTCTCTTCTCCTTTCAAAGTTAGTTGGTTATCGGTTAAAATTCGGTTTGGGGAATAATGAGAGTTAAAAATATGAAGTGCAGGTTGTTATTTAGTGAAGATTTGAAGCACTCGGAGTTGAAGCACTCATCTCGGAGCTCGGATACAAAATCTGGACACCAAGCACAAGTTTTGGACTACTGAGCACTTAGTTCGTCGTTAGGGTTAAAATGAGATGATAAATCAACTAAAACTCATGGGATTAAGAGGGTAAGATGTGATATTAGATGGCTAGTGCCCAATCCACCCTTGTATGGTTTTTGCCATGCTTTAGATACTAGAACTTAAGTTGTGTTCTAAAATTTTATCATCCTAAACGATTGCTTGTTCATTCAATACGAGTTAGTTGTACCGGAAGCAAATCTTTTGCTTTGTGGTTTCTTGCTGGTCTTATGCTTTCATACAAATATTTGGAGTTCATTTCTTGCTTGTTATGTTTTTGCAATCGGGTTAGGTAGTGTATGCATTCTCCTAAACGATGCCTTATTGCGATATTAGGATTAAGTTAGGGAAACATTATTAGAATATATATACACCTAATGGTATTACTTAGCTTGTAGACGTTGGATTTTGTAACCATTTGCTCTCTTTGTTCCAAATAGTTGCCTATCCTCTGAAGCGGCATGTATAGCAACTATATCCAAAAACTAATTGTGGTTTATCATATCTCATTTTGGTGCTTCCGGAGTAGTTAGTACGTGCTAGAATTAAATTGCATACCCATTGCTATTCCTCACCTTATGCCCATTCTTTCCTCAACTTATCTTTCATGTACCAAATATTTAAGGAGTAGAAGATACCTCAAACTAGGTGTTATGCATCTTGATCCTTATCCTTTGATCATGCATATAGTTTCTAAATTAAGTCAAGTATGTCATGTTACCCAAGTTGTATAAAACAAGAAGCATGTAAGCATGCATGTGAGTATTTGTGCTCTCACTAATCAAACTTAAATTTGTCTTAAAAATGACTGCATGTATGCATCCTTTCATGCATTCATTCGATGCATTCTTCTCCAAGTCGGGCAATTAGAACAGAGGAAGTGAGGTTAAGCGAGACCACCTTAAAATCCTTGCTTGACTTGTCTTTTCTACACGAGTCCTAGTGTTGATACTAGATTACCATCTAACCGGTCCTTACCGTTTCTATCGATCGATGTACCTTTCGATCGGCCGAGTGGAGCCGAGTCTTTCATACTACCAGAAGACGACGTGAAGCGTGATGTTAAATTATCTTCAAATCAAGAAAGGAAAGGTTAAACAAAGCAATGGAAAGGAAAATATGTCAGCAACGTCAGGATACTGCATCATGATCTTTCAGCACTATCTCTGAAGTAAATCAAGACAACAGATGGTGCATTTCGTTTAGAGTTGAAAAGAACCACCTAGAAAACACTTAACATAAGGACATTAGAAATTGTTCCACAAAGCTTCCCACTTTAGAACCTAAAACTTGAAGAACCTCTCTGATTGATTTGAGTTCGGTTTCGCTCAAAATCAAAAAAGTGACAGTAACCAAAACCACCTAGGTTGCCACACTTCGTTCCGACTTCCGAACTACCGGAATCTCGGGACGAGATTCTGTTTAAGGGGGGGTAGATTTGTAACAACCCCAAACTAGGGTTTGTATTTCAAATTTATAAAAGTATTAAAGTTTAAAAACTTTTGTTCTATCTCTTGGTCATGCTCTTGGTTTTCTAAAAACTTGTGCACAATTTTAAACTTTGGATGTTTGTATTAAAGTTTGTGTTGAAATTTCAAATTTTAAACTTAAATTCCATTTCTATTTGAATTCCAGAAAAATGTGTGAATGAAAGTTTCCAAAAATAATTTATTCAAATACTAGATTATTTATATTGAATTGTAAATATTTTTACCAAATTTTTAGAAGTGATTTTGACTTTACCAAAATTCAAATCAAATCACTAATGCAGGTTTGAAAATAATTTAATTCTAACAAATTTTAGTATATAAAGTGTTTGCAACTATTTTTCCTAAGTCCCTTGTGAACCTCAGAATGCCCACAAAAATTTGCAGAATTTTTCGAATTTTATTTCTATTTCAATCGGCTAGGTCAAACTTGCTTAGTTTCGCAACTAAAACCCTAAATCTAATTCTAGCCTTGCACTCAATCGTTCCTCCGCCGGTCCCCTTCGCAACCCTGTGTCCGACCGAACTCAGCTCGCGAGCCACCCTCTCCCCTCTCACTTACCTGTGGCCCCAGCATCATCATTCATCCTCCACGCGCAGCGCGTCTGCTGCGCGCGGCCCGTCAGCGCCCGGCCACGCCACCGCCTGCGCGCATGCTTGCCATGCCATGCCACCTGCTCACCTCGCCGCCCATGCCGTCTCCACCGCTACATCCGCCTTCTTCTACAAAAAGCCGGCGAGAACCCACCTACGAGTTTCCCTTCCTCCTCTCGTCCATTTTCTCCACTGAGCTCCCAGGAGCGAGAGCAGCCGCGCGCCTCCAAGCTGTTCGTGCTTCAGCGGTCCCCGACCACCACCAGCTGCGTCCACGGCGTGCCTTGCACCACGTTGAGCTCAACCTCCATCAATCCGGAGTTTATGCCGCCGTGGAGCTACGCACGGGCCTTCTTCTCCGACCACGGCCGCCACCGCCATTTCTAGCGCCACGCCTACTCCGGCGACTCCCTCTCCGATTCGTCCCTCCTGGAACACCCTCTAGGCTCCCTTGATCTTCCCCGATCACTCACTTACGCTCTCTTTCTCTCTAGGGACCCCTCTCGAGTGACCACCTAGCGCCGCCATGCAGTTCTTTGCCGCCCAACTCCGCCACCTCTGTAATACTGTTTTCGTTTAGAAAGAATTGCTGCTCGAATCGAATTTTTAAAAGAGAAAATTTCGGCGTTTGTCTGTTCTTCTTGTTTTGGGCACTGGGCCTTTGGCGATGAGGCCCAAGAGGGGCTGTGGGCCAAGGAGGAGGTAGCCATGAAGCCCAAGGGGAGCCGTGCCCATGGCCCATTAGTGGCCGGCCAATATGGTGGGGAAACCCTAGCACCTCCCCACCTCCCTCTCTCTCCTCCTTGTGCCCGCCACCCCATCCTCTCTCTCTCCTCCACCTTGCGCCTTCTCCCTCACTCGTTGCCTCCCCATCTCGCATTCGCACCCTTCCCATTGCACGGGTTGCAGGGAATTGAGGAGGACAGCAGCTTGCGGGCAAAGGAGGTGATAAGGAGGAAGATCATCTTCTCCAAGTTTCTCCCACCTACTTCCTGGTTGCTGCAAGGGTACTGAGTGCGGTTCTCATCATTTGATTAGTGGTAGATATGATTTGGATGTAATTGGTTAGATTGATTTGCTGTGACTAGAAATCCGGTTCTGTCTAGATTGTTGCGTGGCTTGTTTCGTGATTTTAGAGGCCGAATTTGAGTTTTCCATCTTTTAGAGTTATGTAGGTTTTGATCTTAGCTTTGTGTACCAAGAACACTGAATTCCGATGTGCGGATCAAAAGTTATGGTAGTTTTCGTCTCTGCTGTCCAGAATCCTAACGAGAATAAACTGTCAGTTTTGTCTTTTAATTTTGGATGTGTTAATGGAAAATTCAGGGCTTCCACCCAACGAGGTTATTGTAGGCATTGGTCTTAGCTTTTTATATTTTTAAAGAACGCCCAATTCGGAGTTGTAGATTAAAAGTTATGGCCGTTTCAATTCTGCTGTTCTAATTGCTCAGTCAGATTCTGTTCTGCTGTTTCGTTTGACAGTTAGCAATTTAGTTTGGCCGAATTGGGTTATCTCGTCAACTACAAAGTTGTAGATATATTTGTTAAGCTCGTGTAGGATCTGGGCTCACCTCGTTTGGAGTCTCAGGTCATTAGTTTTGGTCTTTACCGTGCTGCTGTCCAGATGCAATTCTATGGTGCTGCTGGAATTTCAGACTTGAGGTTATGGCTATGTTTTAGGTGTGCAAGAGGGTAATTGTAGGATGTTAGGACGTGTCGAGTACCTTGTTGTTCTTATTTCATTTATTTTAATTGTTTAGGCAGCGAGGCTACGGGTTTGGGAGCATCGTTCGTTTGCTGTGAGCACGCGTGCGCAGCGCGAAGGCAAGTACTTTGTTGATCTTAAGTGCTATGATTGTGAATGTTCATATGAATTTGTTGTGACACCTTGTGATATGATAGATGATGAACTGTCCACGTGCTTTCTAGGTATGTTGAAACTATGCTAAGAGTTAATGCCTTTCATTGTTCATATTTATGCCATGCATCTTTAAATCATGTTTTATCCACGGGAGTGGATTGTAAGTCCCACCATTCCAATGTGGGCAGATTTGGACATTGTCATGTCCCGTCCATGGGAGTGGATAGAAAGACCCATCAATTCAAGTATAGGCATGTAAGACCCATCAATTCCTGTATGGGCATATTTGGACACCGTATGAAACGTTCTTCATACGGGATTTGGATCCCCATACCTTTGTTAAGTATCGGGCTTAAGTGAACACCGGCGGGTGTGTCACTAGCTATACCGGTATAAGCATGTGTGCAGATCCATCCTTGATTACATTCATTCATTTCATGCATTCCTAAGTGTTCATTCGGCGTATATTCACGTTCCCTAATGATGATGCCTTGTTCATATTTGTGATTTGTTCTTTTCACTGTACTTGTTTGAGTCATAGACTCATTCTTGCTTGTTTGTTTATTTTAGGTAACCTCCGATGTTGGCTCACTTGGGAGTGAGTAGACACGCACTACTCATACACACCATCCTATTCAAGTTCAAGATTAAATTTAGTTCTATCCTACATTCGTTAATGATGAACTGTAATAATTAATTCCAAGTGGTGAAGAAGGAAGGATACCTTCTCCACGATAAGTTGATTTATTCTTTGCATGTGAACCTTCTTTATTGATGATTTGTAATAAATAACTTAGAAGGTGAAGGAAGGATACCTTCAACATGTCATGTTTGATTTAATACTACCATCGATGATATCTTTATTTCATATTCTCCCGCATTGTGTAGATTGATAGATTAAATAGGTGGCATCTTGGCTTCCAAATAGCCGTGTTACAACAACGTCTCCCTCGGACCACTCCATCGTGCTCCTGGAACCCTAGGTATGCTCATGCTCTCGCTAGTTTTGCTCCAACTCCACCCGACGCCGTCGCTCCTCTTTCACCCCCACGGTGCCGCCGCTGTCGCGTCACCGCACCGCCACGGTGCCTCTCAGGCCACCCCGCGACCACCCATAGCTTCCTTGACACCCCGACAACCCATTTTGGCCATCGCCACCCTCCGCACCACTCCTCACCGGCGATGAGCCACACCCAAGCCGTCGGCCACTTTCCCTGTCTCTACATCTCGGTTCTTTGTCTCTGTTTTGTTAGTGACCTTAGGACCAATAGGTAAGAAACTAAATGATCTTGCTATCGTAACCTTTGAATGATTGTTGTATCACTTAAGACATATTGCTTAGCAAACCTGAATAATTAAATTAGTAACTTAGTTAACAAACACTATTAGTTGTATGGATGAGCAGAGAAGAGGAGTTTATTTGGAGTCAATTGAAATGCCAGAAGAACCCAGTTGCTTAGCCTTATGTCTTTGGCTATCCAATTGACCAAATCTGAAACTCAGTGTTAAGGGGGAACTTTTAGAAACCAAGCTGAGAGTTAGCAATTTTGAAGTGGAGTTTTGAAAGAAGTTAGATTGCAAGCACTTCATCTCTGCAATGCTATGTATTGTCTGTCGGTTGAACAGTAAGGATAACTGCTTGATGAGTAGATTTGTTAATGTGCTAATAACCTCGCTAATACAAGTATGTTGTCAGTGATAATTAGCAGTTAGTGGTCTAGCAGTAATCCAACCGGTAGAGTTTCGTTGCACACAAGTCTTATTGCACTTATGTGTTAAGTTAATTAGCATTTAGTTTGATAATTAAATGTCGGTTAGTAAACCACATGCTCAAAAGTATTAACCAATAATAGAAGTTAGAATAATTAGAAATTGTCGGTGGCCCATTCTAGTAGTGGATGGACAATAAGGATTGATTAATAGATGGATAGTTCAAATAACTAATGGTATGCCTAGTAAGGCGATAAGTTATTAGAGGATCTTTTGTCCATTGAAGATTTATGAACATCATGTGAGGAATTAGCAATGATTTTTCTAGTAAATTACAATCATGGATAATTGATGTGCACACAATCACCATCAAAGTCGCACAAAGAGGAGAGCATAAAGAGGATTGATTTTGATTGTATGATTATCGTGGAAATAAGTGAGTTTGGAAAGAAACAGAAGAAGAAATCCTAACTAATTTAAATAATCTCGAATCAACTAATTTTTTTGTTCCTAAATTCATAATATGTCTTCGTATTTATTAATTTTGGATATTCTTTTGGCATTAAGGTGTTTATTCAACGTTCGCTTTTCGCGATTTTATCATTAGATGACGTTGATTACTTAGAGTGACCCTCTGCAGTAAGTCGAATATCTCTAGCAAGGCAAAGGCAAGCAGTTTGATCATATCCACTCAATCCCATTCCTTTTAAATTCTAATACTTTGTTTTACTTGTACGTATGCATGTTTTTGTGTCAATGATTAATTTTGTCGATTAGAGGTAGTTAATCCCATTGCATTGTTGCCATGAAATTGTTCACCCCTGCCACTACCTTAGGAATATTATTCTCACTGGTGAATTAGAGCCCGGTGAATAATTTAGGCATTTTATTTGTCTTACGATATGATGCTTAGCAATGCTTAGATACGGTAGAATTGGGCTGTTATCGACTTAGTCGATAATCTTGATCACATAAACTTATTATGACTCTATGTTTCAACCCTTATACTATGTTTATTTGTGAAAACTAAAATGAAAACAAAATGATTTGGACTTGGGCACAATGGTAAGTTGGTGTGCTTTTGGTGTAATCGAATGGTGCCCGAGTCATTTAAGGACCGAGTTACTCGCGCCATCATGATCGAGCATTTTTGCATAACCACACTAGAGGGTATGGGACCTCTCTTGACTTAATACTTGGCGTGTATTGGTTCCAGTCAGGAGGTCGCAGGAGGGATGGTGCTGGGAGCATGGTAGTTGTCCAAAAGCTTTACCTTTGTGGGTAGTTGTCTTTCGGCTTTACCATGTAAGCGTATGGATTTCTATCCATGCGATGGCTCGTAGTTAATACACACTATTGGAAAACGTCTTGTTAGACTTAGCCGTGTCCGCATACCAAAGGAAGTATGCTAACCGTGACTAGTGGAAAGGCGGTCTAAAGTGTGGGTACATTGGTACACTCTGCAGGGTTTGATCTATTCGAATAGCCTCGCCCTAGGTTATGGACACGCGGATACGCCCGTGAGAACTAGACTACAACATTTAATTAAAACTTGATGGGTTGGTATGAATGGATGTTCATACTATTATTGTGGTGACTAATGGGTTAGTCACTTCTGTGTTGTCTTTATTGTTGTTATTAATATTGTATCGCTGTTATTTCAACAATTACAAACAGTTTGTCAAATTACTTTGAATCTATTACATTATTGCAAATGAAAACTTGCTTTATGCTAAAAGTAAGTCCAGAGCCCCCTCCACTTAAATAAAGCTTGCATGTAGTTAATTATAGTTCAAGTATTCTTACACGTTAGTCTTGCGAGTACAAAAATAATTTTTGTACTCAGTTGCTTTGCTTAATGTTTTTGTTGCAGAGAAAGAAGGTGAGCCCCAAGGGCTTCCCTCTTGTGAGATGTGCTGCGGGTTTGACGACTAGCTTGGCGGCCCGGTTGGTTGCCTTGTGGGTAAAGGCACACTAATTGGCTTTTGTTTATCGCCATCTTATGGCACTTTTGCTTCCGCTGTTTACTTAGTTATTTGTATGTCTTTGGCGGTTGGCCCTTGTTGTATTAAATCTCTATATTGTATGTCTTTTGTTAGACCTGTTGTATGGAATTGATGCATAATTTTGTAACAGGGTATGTATAATGCATTTCTGGGAAGTATACATATCTCGAGGCTTGGTTTATTTGATTTGTGATGCTAGGGTCAATGGAAGGCTAAGCATTACAAGTCGAATAAACCGAGTCCTCACAACCATTTAACGAGAGAAAAAGCTCAAGCGCTAAGGGACTAATAAGAGTGTACCTGAGTTCGAAGAAAGCAAGGAGATAGTAGGAGGAGCTCCAACGACCAAAAGCTTGCTGGAGATGAGGAAGAAGGCAATTCCGGCCTCAAAGAACAAGTTCCCACTTTGACCTCCTCTGTGAAGTCAAACAAAATGAGTTAGGGAAATGCTCAAGGTGACCAAATAAAAAAGTTGACAAAACAAGAATCTCAAGTGAACCACTGGAGCTCGGATGGCCTTGAGGAGCTCCAAAGTCCGACAATGGTGAGGGGGTGCTCTCGGGTGTTGTGAGTAAAAGAACACAGAGAGGAGCTCGGGTGGGCACAATAGTGTCTAAAAGGAGCTAGGGAGGAGCTCAAGGAACCTAAATAGCTGAGAGAACAAAGAGGAAGCAAGTGAACCCGAGTCAAAAGGTCTCTGCCATGGAAGTACATGAAATGACAAGGTAGGTGGAAAAGATACTTTGGCGGAAAAAGGTGTTGACATGTATTAAAGGTTGGCAGCAAAGAGCCGTTGACAAGGGCATGAAATGACAAGGCACTGCTCTAAACGCTCCTAGTTCTAGTAACACACGCATGCGCGTCAAAACTATGATGATCAGTCCCAGAGGTCCCACGATCGGCTGAGGCAACCCGAGGAGGACTAGACAAAAGAACACAACGGTTGGGAGAGTTAGATTTGAGTTGAGGAGGTCTTACCGGTTGGATTTGAAATAAAGGGCTCCAATTTTAAGAAGTGATCGGAGGTCTTAATGCACAAGGAGGTCCGAGGCACGTATCAAAGGATGGACGACCCACGATCACCAAGGTGCAATGAGGTGGTCTCGAGGGTGTTCCTGAGAGAAGGCTTTGAGGAGGTCTTCAAGATGACTTAGGTGGCTTTGCAAAGGCGCAGGGTGGTCCAAGGGAGGCCCGAGAGGGTGTTCTTTGCAAAAAGGACACGAGGTGGTCGTAAGTGGTGGAGGTCTTTACAAAGACACAGAGGAGGTCTTTTGCAGGTCCTACGAGGATCTAAGGGAGGTCTTTTTGAGGTGGTCTTTGCAACAACACGGAGGTGGTCTTGGATGGGTCGGAGGTCCGAGAGCTCCTGAGATCGCAATCAGAGAGCAAAGATCCAACGGCCGATGTTGATCACACTTAAAGGATCGAGCCCGAGGTGGTCTAGTCGTTTTGGTTCGACCAAGTCCAGAGGTCGAGCCCGAGTCTGAATCGAGCCTGACCTAAGAGGTGGACTAGGGTATGAATTAAGCTAAAAATTTTGAAGAATTTGTAGAGGTAGCAAACTAACTCCAAAATTTATGAAATTTTTATAGTAGCTTGTTGACTTTAGGATCGACCTTGTATAAAATATTCGAGATTTTTATGCAAAGCATTTTCTCTAAACATTCTTCAAGGTGCTCGAGCCAAGGTTTGACGAAGGTCCAATCGTTTGATCTGCTTCTTAAAATATTCAAACAATTTCTAAAAATTGTGAAATTTTTCAGAGGGGTCACACACCAACCCTAGAACTTAGGAAAATTATTTCAAAGTGACGATCACTAGATTTGACAAGGGTTGGAAAAGAAGGGTCATGACTTTAGTCAACTGGGATTTTGGTTTTGAGTTCTCACAATTCCATTACAAGAATTGCATAAAGTTCAAAACTTCAAGATGCAAGAAAAGTTTTAAATTTTACAGATTTTCTTACATTTGAAACACAAACCCAAATTTGGTCATATAAAACCTCCTCTACAAAAATCTCGTCCAGATTTGGCTCACTCGAAAAAGAGGGATGGGCATCCGAACACAAGGACTGAGCATGTTTTCCAAGACTTGGTTGACTCTGCTCCATCCGACCATCGTTTGAGGATGATAAGTTGAGTGGAGGAAGGATGAGTTCCCATAGCCTCTTGCAAACTATGCCAAAATTGAGAAGTGAACACAAAACCACGATCCAAACAATCGCTTTGGCACTTAGCAAGCTTACGATCCTTGAGACATAAAGCTTAGCCAAGTAATCGGTACGAATCTTGGTTTTGACTGGTAGAAAATGTGCCATTTTAGTCGACACAGGAAACTTACCAGGTCCAGATAAAACAAGGATTGACAGACTGAGAGATCTTTTTTTTATTCTAAGGGTGGTGGGGCAAGGCCGTTGTTAGCTGGTGGAGCGATTTGTCTGGTCAATTCCGCCAACAATGGGATCTCAGCCCGCTAACCAGCTATACGGAGTCATCCCTCCGCAGCTAGCTTCTTAGAGGAACCATGGCCATTCTCGCTGGTGGAGCAATTTGTCCGTTACTCCACTCAACTAACGAGACTCGCTTGATAATTAGCTATACTGAGTCATCCTCCGTAGCTAGTTGATGAGAGGGGTCGCGCCAAGTAGGCCACGGAAGTTTGAGGCAATAATCGGGATGAGATGCCCTTGGATTTATCGGAAGGAAATGTGCCACTCAAGTCAAAAGCACCAATTAGCCCCGACTGGCACAATAACATCCTTTCGGCTGATCGGGAAGGAAGAGGTCCGCGCCAAAACAAAGTCTTACACAACATACCCAACTGCACTGTGTGCTATCCTATTACATTTTCCAAAGGACAGACTTAGTCGATACAATTTCTACTGTAGTTCCTACACCTAGATGTAGTCATCCTCGCTGAAGTTCACAGGAACTCGCCCAAAAGATGAGCCCCAAGTGATCCGGTGTCCAGTGGAGACAAAGGTTGAAGAGGCGCCTAGATCCTAGCAAAAACATGACCTTCCTGAGGATCGGACTTCAGTTGTGAGGAAATCCTCACTGTCATGCGGATTTGGCGGTGCGGTCCATAGACAGCACCGCCCCGCTACTTCCAAGTCGAAACCTGTGGTGCCGCAGTAGTTAGGAGGTCTCATTGGCGCCATAAAGCACATTGTGAGGAACGCGCTCATGCTAACCCCGATCCCGAGGTACTCCCTCGGGCCTCTCGAGACGACGCCGAGTTTCGATACCAAACAAATTGCAGCGGTGAACTTGGTCCATGATATGGACCAATCTCGCCAACCGCACACTTGATGGTCTTCCAAACTTGATCTCAAACAACATGTTTATGTCCGCTTCAGACCCTATGCGGGAAATGGTCGTAGGGCGGTTGAGACAATTCCACAAGTCATGACGGTTGGCTCATAACCCCGCCGTAGCTTCCGAATAGCCATGGTTTTCAGAGGTGGCGTGAACCCGAAGCGATGGGGATACCGCGGTCACTAGTCTTGCGATGACGTTGACCACGCATCGATATTCTTCCATTCCAGTCCCCGGTCCCGACGGTAGATGGCATACTGGTGGTAGGTGGTTGGCGCCCACATCATATCTCGCAGCAGGGTGATACCCGCCCACGCACTGCACGCGTCCTCTTGACCAAATACCAGCTACCCATCTAAAGCATACAAGGACAAGGTAGGTGAGCAAAAGCTAGGAATCTCAATCAAGGTTGGGTGGGAACAGATACTATGATAGATAAGGGCCAAACTCAAAACTAGAGGCAAGGAAAACAATAACTACAAGGAAATGAACTTAAAAGCTCAAAAACAAACACAAAATCAGCACAAGGTCTCAATCACAAGACCAACTTCGATACGACTAACTTGTATTGATAAACGAGCAATCGGTTAGGAAGATAATTTCAACATGCAACTCAAATTCTAACATGACTAAATAGCAGGGCAAAACCACTAATAATGGCGTTAGATACTTAGCCAACTATTATCACTTCTTACCCTTTTATTCCCACAAGTTTTAGTTGAGTTATCCTCTCATCATCTACCATATTTAGAACCTTTGAGCTTGCTGTCCGAAAATTGATGCTTGGTGTCCAGATTTTGCATCCAAGCTCCTAGTCAAAATTTACCATTCCAGAAGCTTCAAAACCTTGTAGAAGGGCAGCCAACACTTCAATTTGCCAAACTCATTGGTTCCTAAAACCCAAATTAAATGATAATGACTATCTTTTAGAAGAAGATGAGAGGAAAATAATTTTTAAAACTCAAACTAGAGCAAGATGAGAGAAGAAAGCTAAGATAGGTAAGGAGTAAAATTTGAGAATTACTTAAGCCTTCATAAACCATTGGACACTTCGAAAATAAGTTTTTCAAATCATCCTAAAGACGACAAGCTTAGGGGTTCCTGCCGGTATGGCTCGATACCAGCTTTGTGAGACCCTGTTTATTTAGCTTGTAATGCTTAGTCCTCCATTGACTCTAGCATCACAAACAAAATATATCGTGCCTCTAAAAATGTATACTTCCTGCACTGCAGTAAACACACCCTCTTACAAAACATTGCATCAATTCCATACAACACATATAATGAAGCTCAAGCTATACAAGCAAAAGACATACATAATAGTTATTACAAAGGAGACCAACCGGTCCCCAACAAGCTAAAGAGTTAGAAATAACAATGGAAGCAAAATGCCATAAGATGGCTAAGACAAAAGCTAACCGGTTTGCCATACACACACAAGGCAATCCGACCGCCACCAAGCTAGTCATCCACACTACAAAGAAAATTCACCAAAGTTGAACCCTTGGGGATCAACCTTCGCAACAATTAAGCAAAGCAAATGAGTACAAAAATGTACTGTAAGACTTACGAGTAACAAACCTAGATACTACTACATGCAGGCTTTAATCAAAGGGAAGGCTCAAAGGTTATTTTCAGCATAAAGCAAGTTTTATTTGCAATAAGTAATAGTTTGAAGGCAGTTTTAACAATCTGAATTTTATTTGCATAAATAATAGCGAGACAATAATGTAATAACATAACAACAACCGAGATGACTAACCCAATAGTCATCACAACAATAGCACAATTACCCATTCGTATCACCCATGTCAAGTTTTAATTTAAAAGGTTGTAGTCTAACTGTTGAAAGACCTTGCCAAGCGTGTCCATAACCTAGGACGAGGCTATTCGAATAGTTTGAACCCTGCAGGGGTGTACCAATGTACCCACACTATAGACCGCCTTTTTGCCAAGATATTAAGAACACTTCCTTTGGTATGCCGCACGGCTAAGTCATACGAGACATTTCCAATGGATTAAGCTAATCAAGAGCCGCACGTATGGGGTTAACCCTTAGTGATATTCCACGAAATATGGATCACAAGAACTCATACGTGGAGTAGCATACACCGGCCTCGCGGGTGCTCCTCCCTCCAAACTTGTCCATGTTGCATACATCCCATATGCAACCCACCACGCGACTCATTAATTAACACCCCCAAAGTACTTAGTCAAGAGAGATCTCATATATCTCTAGTGTGGTTAGCACGCAAGAATGCTTGGTTTAGTGTAACAAGATGTTCGGTCCTTGTTGACTCTAGCACCATTCCAATCACACCTAAAAACACACCATCTTACCATTGTGCCCAAGTCGAAATCATTTTGTTTTCGGTTTTAGTTTTCACAAATAAACAAGGTACAAGATGCCAAACATAAGCAATAATAAGTTTGTGTGATCAAGGTCATCGACTAAGTCGATAATCGCCCAATTCTACCAGTAACTAAGCATTGCTAAGCACCATATCGTAAAGACAATAAAAGACTATAAATCATTCATGGCTCTAATTCACAAGGAGGATAATAACCTAGGGTAGTGACAGGGGTGAATAATTTTAGGGTAACAATGCAATGGGATTAACTACCTCTAATCGACAAAATTAATCTTGACACAAAGAAGCATGCATACTTAGTTTTTGCAAACAAGATATTAGACTTTAAAAGTAATAGGAGCAATATGATCAAATGATGTTACACTGCTTGCCTTGCTGTGATTCGCTTAGTTGCTGCAGAGGATCACTCACGCAATCAACACGATCGTCGGAACCTATCGAAAGAACGAGAAAATCCAATAAAAACGAAGAACACTGAAAGAAACTCAAGAGCCAAAGTCATCCAAAATCCATGAAATTTGTACAGTTGGTAGAGCATGATTTTAAATGAATTTACCAAAAAGAATCATTTGATTTGGATTAAGTATGTAAAAGTTATGACCTAATAGGTTCAGTCTGCCAGAAAAATCAAAATTAATTACTCTCTCACATCGTTCATAGCATAATTTTCCGAAGGAATTTGAACTTAAAATTTTTATGGTAGGTACATATTGACATCCTAAGGTTAGCAAAACTGAGTTTACTTTATTTGGAGTTATAATGAATTTCTTATGATTTTTCTAAGTTGTAAAACTAGTGTATCTTTAATTTCAGAGGCAAAGACCATACTACAACCTATTCTGCACTAAAGTACATTACTAGAGGATTTTATCAAAGTTTAGTTTGCTTAGTTTGGAATTACAGGAAAAAGTTATTCATTTCTCAAATTTTAATGAGTTTCTAGACAATATTTTATGTTGAAGCAAGTTAATACGTTTATACCATTTTACTGCTACAAACAAAGACCTAAACATATTTTTGTTTAATGTTTAAGTAAACGAATCTAACATAATTGAAATTATCTAAAAGGAGCTAAAATGGAATAGTTATGCATTTTTGAAATTTAAAACATCGAAATACTTTGAAAATCACACTCTGGGGTGGTCCAATGAACTAACGAAACGTGGAGGTCGGAACCGCGATTTAGGATCCAATGGCTCCAGAGCACAGGAGCACAAAGACACCAGCCATGGGCGCACACAAGGGAGGTCTTGACCGTGAGATCAAAATCGCGCCTAGAGCTCCACCAAGAGCTCTAAGGGTAAGCTCTAAGAGAGAAGGTCCGATGGTGAGATCTCAAGGAGGAGGTCCCGCGGCCAAGATTTACCGAGGAGCTCTTAATCGCCAAGGTCTCCACCGATGGATTTAGATCCAACGGCCACAGAGATGGGACATTCTGACTTCCCAATGCCTCACCAAGTCGGGCCACGGATCTCAAAAGGAACGCTTTGATCAAAATCACATTCGAGGTCCGAATGTTCACGATCTGAGCCGCAGATCTAGAGATGAACGGCATAAGAGGATCGTAACGTTAGAACTCTAAACGCGCCGAGGAGGTCTAGCCCGTTAGATCTAGATCTAACGGTCCGTGAGCCAGGGAGGTCCTAAAGCTAAGGATCTAATGGAGGGTCCTAGACGGTCAAGATCTCTAGGGGAGGTCCCAACGGCTAAGATTACAACGAGGAGGTCCCGGCGTATAAGCTAAAATGGTGAGGAGGTCTTGGGCGGCTTAGATCTAGACTCGGGAGGTCTCAACGGTCAAGATTTACCCAGGGTGATCTTGAGGGTTTAGATCTCCGCGAGGAGGAGGTCCTGAGGTTTTCTTTGCAAAAGGCCAAAGGGTGGTTTTTTGCAAAAAGGACCTCGAGGGGTGGTTCAAGGGTGGTTTTTGCAAAACGACCATGGGAGATCTTTTACGGAATAGCAGAGAGTGGTCCTAACGGCCCAGATTAGATCTTAGGAGGTCTTTGAAGGCCATGATTTAACCTAAGAGGTCTGGAACATAACGACACGCACATTTTGCCGACAAGAGCTATATTTAATGCTAATGATTAGACTTAGGACAATAAATGCTAATCATCAAAGGTGGCTTGTCCGAGTATGACACGACAAGAACCCGAGTGCAAAGAAAGCTCAACGCCTGATGTGGACCATGCCGCGTGAACAAAGGGTAGGGATGGGTCTAAAATAGCAAGGTGGACCTAAAGGTACCAAAGGCCGGTGCTAAAAATCTTTCTACCGGATGATAGCCGGAGATGACCGCCGGCGACAAAATACGGCCAAAAATGCATAACTGAAGTAGCCGCACCATTTAACAGAGAAAAGCTCAAGCGCTAAGGGACTAATAAGAGTGTACCGAGTTCGAGAAAGCAAGGAGATAGTAGGAGGAGCTCGCGACCAAAAGCTTGTCGAGATGAGGAAGAAGGCAATTCTGGCCTCAAAGAACAAGTTCCCACTTTGACCTCCTCTGTGAAGTCAAACAAAATGAGTTAGGGAAATGCTCAAGGTGACCAAATAAACAAGTTGACAAAACAAGAATCTCAAGTGAACCACTGGAGCTCGGATGGCCTTGAGGAGCTCCAAAGTCCGACAATGGTGAGGTGCTCTCGGTGTTGTGAGTAAAAGAACACAGCATGGAGCTCGGGTGGGCACAATGGTGTCTAAAAGGAGCTAAGGAGGAGCTCAAGGAACCTAAATAGCTGAGAGAGCAAAGAGGAAGCAAGTGCAACCCGAGTAAAAAGGTCTCTACCATGGAAGTACATGAAATGACAGGGCAGGTGGAAAAGAGACTTTGGGGGGAAAAGGTGTTGACATGTATTAAAGGTTGGCAGTAAAGAGCCGTTGACAAGGGCATGAAATGACAAGGCACTGCTTTAAACTGCCCTAGCTCTAGCACACACGCATGCGCGTGAAAACGATGATGACCAGTCCCAGAGGTCCCCCTAGTTAGTGAGGGAACCCGAGGAGGACCAATCAAAAGAACACAACGGTTGGGGGAGACTTAGATTTGAGTTGGGGAGGTCTTGACGGTTGGATTTGAAATAAAGGGCTCCGATTTTAAGAAGTGATCGGAGGTCTTAATGCACAAGGAGGTCTGAGGCACAGATCAAAGGATGGACGGCCCACGATCACCAAGGTGCAATGAGGTGATCCGGAGGGTGGTCCTATGAGGAAGGCTTTGAGGAGGTCTTCAAAGACGACTTAGGGTGGTCTTTGCAAAGGCACAAAGGGTGGTCCAAGGGGAGGCCTGAGAGGGTGTTCTTTGCAAAAAGGACACGAGGTGGTCGTGAGGGTGGGAGGTCTTTTACAAAGACACAGAGGAGGTCTTTATGAGGTCCCGCGAGGATCTAAGGGAGGTCTTTTTGAGGTGGTCTTTGCAACACACGGAGGTGGTCTTGGACAGTGGGAGGTCCGAGAGCACCGAGATCGCAACAGAGAGCAAAGATCCAACTACCGATGTTGATTGCACTTAAAGGATCGAGCCCGAGGTGGTCTAGTCGTTTTGGTTCGACCAAGTCCAAAGGCCGAGCCCGAGTTTGACTCGAGCCTCACCCAAGAGGTGGACTAGGGTTTGAATTAAGCTGAAAATTTTGAAAAATTTGCAAAGGTAGCAAACTAACTCCAAAATTTATGAAATTTTTACAAGAGTCATCGACTCTAGGATCGACCTTGTATAAAATATTCAGAGGTTTTTATGTAAAGCATTTTTCTCTAAAAATTCTTTAAGGTGCTGAGGCAGGATTTGACCAAAGGTCCAATCGTTTGACCGCCTCTTAAAATATTCAAACAATTTATAAAAATTATGAAATTTTTCAGAGTGGTCACACGCCAACCCTAGAACTTAGAAAAATTATTTCCAGTGGATGATCACTAGATTTGACAAGGGTTGGAAAAGAAGGGTCATGACTTTAGTCAATCGGGATTTTGATTTTTGAGTTCCCACAATTCGACATAAGAATTGCAGAAAAGTTCAAAACTTCAAAATGCAAGAAAAGTTTTAAATTTTACACATTTTCTTACATTTGAAACACAAACTCAAATTTGGGTTGTTACATTATTGCATGCAAGAGTCTCACGTGCGATCATGTATGAGGCATATGTTGGGATGGCCTTGCACAATGTAAATCCTTACATTCTTCGGGAACCATAGCTACTATCCATGTTCTCGCCAACAAAAGCGAATGCCACTAAAAGAACTTGATTGTTTCATCCGTCGCTATTGTAGTAGTGATTCAGCCCTTGTACCTCCCAACAAGAATATACCATCGATGCACAAGATTGGACGACGGTGCCGGAATGCATTGATGCATGGACCAAAAGCGAAGAATGCTCGCTGTAGTACCCTCTTATTGGGCCACTTCGAATGCGTGGCGCCTTGAATGTCGATATGAGTGCCGAGATTCCGCCTTGTATGACTCGGAGTTGCCTAGGAGGTTGTGGTAGGAATCCTGAACGCGCCGAACCTTGATTCCAATGCCTTCTGCTTTGCCTCCAAGCCTTGGCATAACTAATAGTATACTATAACCCGCCTCAATGGCTCGAATGATAGATCGTGGCTCAAAATCTAGATTATCCACGATCTCACCGTACATGAGGTTGGCGATGAAACTCGATGATGAGTTTCGTAGGATCGCACCGACTCAATGACGACGCATGTGTGAGGGACCACTATAGAGCACTTCCGAGGTGTCCCACTTAGGTGAAATGCGTGCACTCACCAAGGGCATCCTCTATGCCGCACTTCACGCCATAGCATCTTGGGGTAGACTTGACGACGGTGAATGTGCGCCGCACCGACAATACCCAGAATTTGACCGCATCCTGCACGGCCTCCTTGCATTTGTACATAGCTCCTAGTCTGACCTCGCTCTGGTCGTACTCCCACAGCACACGGGAGCCTTCGTTGACAACGAGGTTGTCGAACTGGTATGTGTTCCACTCGGATGGAACCACCTACTGGTCCACATCATCCTCGTCATCGGAACCTTCATCTTCGGACAATGCCATGTAGTCCCGGTCTTCGAGATCCATCCTTTGCACTAGGGCTTCCAGCTCCTCACCCTCGTCAGCAAGCCACTAGCTTGTCTCACTAAAGGAGATACTTCGGCATAGTCTTCATCGACAGCATCGGCAACCCCTTTTCCTTTAGCCATTGTGTGCGCCGCGTTGGAGTCCCCGACTTCTTCTTCGGTGTCAGCAACCCCTTCTTGTTCAGCCACAGATGCTGGAGTGGGTTTGGCATATGCCCGAAATGTATGACCATTTCCACCCTCTCTCCTCGCGATGCGCATATGATCGCCATGAATTTGTTCCCTTTAGTTGCACTAACTCCCAATACGTACTGTCCCGCCCGGGGCAAGGCAACTCAATGTCGATCGCACACATCACGGTCCACTTGAACGTGTGGAACAACCACCGCATCACAAATACCAATGTACGCTGCTCGTGTCTTGGTAGGCACGCCCACTCGATGGAAATAACACAAATCAATTCCCCTGACCTCCATAATAGTCCTCGACCATAGTAAATTTTGAAATTGGCAACGCTGCATATATTTGACGACTATAATATGAGGAACATTTACATGATTAACTACATATCTAAAACTATACAGACCACCAAAAATATTATGTAAACGATCGCACTACATAATCGTACATCAAAACAATGTAATCCATTCGTTAAAAATTACATGAGAGGTGAGTAATCGGACAAATGAAGGTGTCGGACGATCAAGACGTCGATCTTACGAAAATAGAAAGGAGAAAATGACGGGAAATCTCGGGAATAATGGACCGCTTCTTTATTAATATGAACTGGAATTTACAAGGTATATCCTATGGACTCTGCTTGCCCTCTTGCTAACTCAGAACTATTACACGAATCTATGGCTTGTGCTTTTTGTCTTCCTTCTTCTGTTGCCTTTTACCTCCCCCCTTGATCCGCCCAGGTTCCATCTTTAAATAGCCCTCGAAGAGGTGGCAGTTACTTCCGGAGAAGGCGCCTGATGCGAAGTGTTGCGTCTGGTCGGAGTCAAGTGACGGTTGATACAGAATCAACCGTTTGGCGGTTATATGTCTATGAAACATATAACCGCACGGAGGTTGTTCACTGGTGTGTCTTGGATAAGATACGTCGTATGGAATATGCACGTGTTCCATTCATCATACGGTAGAGAATATACCTTGGAATCAGCTCTTACCTTCTACGAGCAGTTCTCCTGGTCGGAAGCTTGGCTTGGGCCTTCGTCCGACCAAGGTACCCATTATGTAACCTCTGGAATCTTACACAAACGGTGAGGCGGCACCTCAAAGGTTACGACCATGAAGACGTATGGTCTTTTATATATTAAAGATAATATATAGAGGTTTTAATCCTCGCCACCTAGCCCCGAACTTTAAATGAATAGGTCGTGTGAACACCTTTCTTCCGATGAAATCGTGACGGGATGACGCTATTAAATACAAAGGCATTTGAAGTGGTTTGTATTCACTTTAAAGTTGAGAACTTTGCCTTGGGATTTGAAGAGTTTCGTGTCCGTTGGACTTTTTGGGTAACTCCTTATTACGGTTTAGGATTTCTCAAGCTTATAAAACCCCTTTATAAACTTAGGGTTTTTCACTTCCTCCTTTCTTTTCTCATCTTCCGAGTAAAACTACCTCCACCTCCTTTGCTTTTCTCACCCAAAAGAACCTAACCATGTCGGACCAAATCACCAACCGGCCTGCTTCCACCTAAGTGAGAAAAGTTGGAGAATCTGAGAAGATCGGATGCTCCCAGCAAGGATGTGATTTCTTGGAGATCCGCGTTTGGGAACATTCCCTGAGCGATGAAGATGGAGAAATTCTGTTTTTCTCGCATATATCGAATGCGGATTTGCTACCAATTCACTCCTTCCTTCCTCAAGTTTTGGAGTATTATGGAGTTGAATTGGTGAATCTGCTCCCAATGCCATCGCCAATCTCGATTTTTATCTATCTCTCGCTAAGCGCATTTGGGGATTCCAGCAGATCCGGATCTATTCAGTACTACTACAGGATGACAAAGTCCGAAAAGCGATTGGAACGCTCGAGAGTGCACCTTGCGCTCCATGATGGAAAAGCTGATGAGTACATTTTTATGTACTCAAAATCTTCGTGGTCGCGTGGAAGAAGAGCTGGTTCTATATGAAGATCACGAAGAAAGACAACCTTTATTATTCGTAAGAAGGCCAAGAATCCAGATGGCGCTCCTCACAGAGAAAGAGGGAAATATAGGGAAATGGGTGAAGCAATCAAGTTTAGTGTCAAAGGTCTAACATCTTGGCATGTGGTGAAGGATTTTTCCACGCTACTGGTTAGCCTTTGAAGGCCCGAGCACATAAGATGCTCGTACATTGGTCGTGATGATACGACCAGAGATTCTAAAATGGTAAGCCATTAACGATTCCACCAGCTTTTCCTATCTTAGTTAATTATTTCCGTATCCTTAAATCTTTCATCTTACCTTACACTCTATCTTCGATGAGATTAGAAGCTGGATCAAGATGATCTGCGTCGGAGAGCCCGACGATAAAGCTAGTTTCCTCGGATCTTAGCTAATGCTTTCACAAGAAAGGATTGAAAGACTTAAGGTAAAAATATCAATCATTGCCTTATTGATTTATATATTATTTTTGATCGGATACCATAAATCCTCTTTGATGTGTAGTCGGTTGGGTTGAGAATCAACAAGGTCACCAAAGATGTGAGCCAATTGATGATCCGATCTCCCTTCGACCACACAGATGTAAGCCTTCCGCAGGTAGGTAATCGAACACAAATAATATTTTGGATAAATTATGTTTATCGCCTAACTATCTTTGATGATGAATTTAGGCGGTCGTCGCATTTTCCAAAGAAGGTCATCGAGAACCTCCAGTTGCCTCATCGAGGCCATCGTTGTGGAGGTAGACGATCTACATCTAATGACCCGGCGATCGTGACCTCACCAAATGTTCATGATATCGCCCGATTTTCAATCGTGGATGTGCAAGATCTAGTCAACCCTACCGTTTAGAATCGTGAAATCGCTTGATAAGAAGAGGAAGGTCAGCGCGAACGAACTTCACTTGATGCGCTACAAAGGGTAAATTAGAAAACAACAAGGTATATATATAAAATGAAGAGGTCGATTTATACATACCTTGGATCTTCCTTACCTTCTCTCTCGCTTTAGATCTTCTCGTGTTCCTCGTGTCCGATCAGAGCACCCTCGTGAAAAAGTTCCCGAGGTAGAGGTGGTCGAGACTCCCGACTGTGATACTCCTAAAGCAAAACTACCGAGGATGAAGTAGCAAAAGAAGCCCCCGAGCAGGTTTCAGATCCGTCAGATCCTTTAGTAATCCTTACTCCTTCTCCGAGGTAGTCATCCCAGAGACCCTCAACAGTTCCACCTCCTCCAGAAATACTTCTCGTGTTAACAAATTCCCTTTTCTCCCGATTTATCGAGGATAAGGAACTTGATGAAGCCCTGGGAAAGATATCGGACCATCAAGCCAAGATTGGTCCGGATACAATCTTCTCCGAATATAATGATATGGCAATTCTGTAAGTGTTCTACGACCATCTCATAACTCTTTCTTTGCGCTTTGAAAGCTTGCTAAAGAAAGGAATTTTTGTTTTTGTAGCATTTGGTCGAAAACTATGTCTGGATCTGAGGACTCCACTCAAATAATAAAACTTTGGAGCAAAAACACTCCGATCTGAGAAGTAAGTACATTTCTCTTTTTGATCTCCTAAGGTTTATTATCTTGATTCTCCTTATAGATTATCCTTCTCTTTCTATCATATTTGATAGATTTAGAGAAAATTAAAGAAGAGATCAAGGCCAAGGAAGCCATGATAATAAAGCTGAGGGAAGAAAATCAGAGTAAAGACCGGTCGATCGAGCATGCGATGACCAGGCAAAAAGAGGTTTTCGACTCTTGTGAGAAGAAAATCAAAGGTAACTGGTCGTAGACCTAACCAGTATTCCATAACTCCAATCGTAAAGAGTACATTAATTTTGTTTATCTACTCGTGCAGAAAAAACTGTAGCACTTGAACGAGCGGAGAAGACCCTCGATTTTGAGCGTGGCCAAAAGGAAGCTTTTGTATTTGGCCTTGATGAGAAGATCAAGGCTCTTAACAAGATGATCTTCGATATGGGATCAGGATCAAGCTTGCCTTCTTTAGGAGATCCAACGGAAAAGATGGACTACTTTGGTCAACTTTTGGAAGATCTCAAAGGTCTGCTCAAAACTATGAGGGAAAACCATACCTGCACAATGAAGGAAGCTATTAGAATCGCAGATTAGTGTTGCTTTAGCAAAACTAAAGGCTTCCGATCCCTCTGTTAACCTTAAAGCTGTGGAAGAGGACTTCGACTGCTCTGAGAGTGCAGCAACAAAACTTCTCGAGGAAGTAAAACCTCCTCGGAGAGAAAGTTGCAGGGGAAATGGAAGTCGGATCTCCATCTCATAGCGACCACCGGGAGGTCCTAATATGTAAAAGATGTAATATTAGACTATGTAAAATGAAAAACTTACCTTTTGTCAAAGAAGATCCTCGCTTTGTCAATGTTGTTAAACTATATATCTCCTAGCCCCGATCGCTTATGTTAGTAGACTAACGTTACTAAAAGAAAGCAGTAGACCAGGAAATTGAGTAATAACGATGACCATGGTAAGAGTGCTGATAATGTCTATGACAACGATCTAGGAAATACTAGGAAATCATGTGGTCGGAACCAGCTGACGATTTCGACTAGTCTAGATCTTGTCCATTATCAAGTACTATGAAATACCACTTGTAGTCAAGACATAACAAAGACCGGATTTACCGATAAGAAGATATGCATTAAGAATGTATGAAAAGAAAAAGAAAAGAAGAGATAAGTACCGTTGTTTAGAAAATATTTGGATCTGGTCGTATCGAATCTCAAGAACTAAAGATTTGTTAAAATATATCGCGAAACGTGCTCATGATCAAATCCGACTGGCAGCGAGGATCGTAGGAAAAGGACCGTCACTAGAAGCTCCTTCCAGCAAGGTGACCACGTGCGAGAGAGAGACTTCGACTAGGAGGCTTTACGTGTCCCACCAGAGCCAAACTTGATTAGAAATGAATGTTGAAATAAAATAACAATCTTCAAATTCAAGAAAGAAACGAAACCAAGTAAACCGCTCCGAGTTGGTATTCCTCATACTCATATGATTCTTTAAGAAAAGAATGTCTGGTCGTGCGTGTGTATCATTGAAGCTGTAATACCCCAAAAGTATCCGAAAGGATTATTGAGAGAGAATTAGGTTATTTAAAGAGAAGGACTATTTAGAAATTGAATTGAGTGAAGGATCAAATAGAAAATAGTTATTTAAGCAGTTAAAGATGGGGTTTACAGCGAAATTTGGACAACCTAGGCCGAGGCCTCAGGCCCATTGGTATTTGGCCCAAAGGTGGGAGGAGGTGGCCGGCCATAAAGGAGGAAATTAGCCATAGTGGCCCATGAGAAAATCAACCACCAACAAAAGGAGGAGGGGAAACCCTAGGTTTGCTACAGTAATTCCGTGCTACAGTACCACCGCCGCCACTGTAGCACGGTATCAGAGCAATCCTCTCTTCCATGGTGGTGCCCCTCTCCTCCGATGCCTCTTCATTGTGGTGGCCGGCCAAGAAAAGAAGAAGAAGAAGGAAGAAGGGAGAAGGGAAGAAGAGAGGGAAGGGAGAGTTCGTGGCCTGCGCTGGGAGTTCTTCACGTTCGGCGGTGTTTCGTCAAGGGTAATACCCGTTTCCCCCGAGTAGATGCATCTTTTGATTGTTGTAGCAATGTCGGTATTTCTGTCTCCTCAGGACAGATCGCGTTAGACAGACGTTTTGATGAAGTTAAGTGCGGATTCAGTCTTGGGCTTCTCCTAGAGAGTTGTAGAGGACGTCAATAGCTTTCGATGAAGTGCTAGATCGTATTATTTGGACCTCTGTAGCAAAAGTTATGAATTTATTAGTGCGACTGTCCTGCGAATCAGTCAGTGTTTTGACAGGTTTTAGTAATTTGACTTTTGCGATAAGTTAAATGGGGAATTAGAGGATCTCAGTATAACGAAAGTTGTAGATAATTGTTGTAGCTTTCAGGAAGCACAAGAACACGAAATTTGGACAAACGAGTTGAAAGTTATGATCAATTTAGTGCACTGTCCAGAGAACCTGACGTGAAAACGATGTTCTGTTATTTCGAATGTTAGGGTAGTAGATGGCCGAAACAGGAAGGCTCACCAACTAGGTTTAGTTGGGGAATTTGATAACCTTTCAATGAAGTCCAAGAACACATAATTTGGATCCTGTACAAAAGATATGAATTTTAGAACATGACTGTCCACAGAGGGGACAAAGCGACATCTAGAAATTGGGGCTGGGTTCAGCGCTAAAGGAACTTTTGTGAGTCCGTGTTTACTTTTATGGTTTGAGTGGTCCTCTATTGCTGTCTTAGCATTTCTTAATTGAATGTTTAGGTGGGGACTGGTTCCGAGGCGGCACCCTTCAAGCGCCCTTCGCTCCCGCACGTTGAGGCAAGTGCATCGCTTGAACCTTGTTTGTAATTGCTTGGATATGAATGCGGTTTGATGCTTGTTAATGTCGTATGGCTGTTGATAAGTGTGCATAATCAGAATGGTGAATGTTCAAAGTATGGATATGCTTTATTCAGGAATATTGTTATCGCCTTTATTCATGAATGTCGTTATTGCCTTTATTCATGAATGTTGTTATTGTCATTGGTGCTTGATGTTAAAAAGAGATGGTGCATATGCATTTTGATATCATGTTGAGGCCTGGTCTTGTGATGACCAAGCATGCACATCTTTGAGGTCCCCGTCATGAATGTGACGGGCTTGAGATCCCCACACTCATGAAGTGTGGGCATGAGGTCCCCAATACTTGCGGAGTATTGGGCAATTGGTCCGTCGTGGCGCGCGCAGCACAGCATGGGTATGCATGACGGTTGCATACTTTGCATTACCGTAAAATGCACAAAGAGATAAAGAAAAGGAATCCTTGAGCATTGCATTTGCACGTGGAATGATTTAGTGATGTGCTCCTGAATATGGATGCTGATGTTATGGATTGAATTATGTGTCTTTTTATTTATGTACTTGCCGAGTCTGTGGACTCACTCTTGCTTTCTTGTTGTTTTTAGGTACTCGGTTCAAGCGCAAGATGCATGGGAGGGAGTAGCGTTATGCTTTGCACGCATTAATCGTCATGAACTTTAATTCTCGCATCATGCCTTAATAATTAAGCTCTTGCTTAAGGATTTGACATGTTTATGTTACCGATCGGATTATTTGTAATAATGATGAGTAGTCTAGTTGGAAGTTTGAGGATTTGTTCAATGATTAGTAAGTTCTTGAGTACTTATTGTTGATCTTGAATATTGTAGTATTTCATTATAACTCCCTTTTAACTGTTGAAACCCATGTGTTGTTAGAAATACAAAGGAGACTCTACCAAATTTAGTAAATTATCTTAGTTTAGTTTTTTGTAAGGTTACTTTAGTAGCATTCTTGGCTCTTGTGGAGTTGGGGTGTTACAGTTGGTATCGAGCGGTCAGAGGTCCGTGGGTAATGAAATATTAATTTTGACACACTAAGCACAGAGGTGGGATTGGGTTTTGCATTGCATTTACGCTTCTATTGAGTTGTATTGATGATTCTGTTATGAGACGATTTGATATATCTATATTATAATGGTATTGTTATGTGTGGAGATAACCCATGTTGAGAGGTGGAGGTAGTGGTTGTGGCTCTAGGCTTTACTCAGTTACACCACTGCTCGTAGTAAGGGATTAGTGAAGTGGTTACCTTGGATATCTTAGTCTTGGCGTGATAGTGAGTATCTTAGAGAAGTTGTTCGCTTCTTTGAATTTGAATTTGGTCAATTCTGTCCAGCTTGTGGTTGATGAATTTCTCTGGGTCATGAGTTCATTGCTGATGGATGGGTTTCTTTGAGAAAGATTTATATGTTTTTATTGGCTTAACTTGTCCCTTAAAGCAATTATTGTTTTCCCAACGTTGAGTTATTCTCAGGTTGGTGAACTTTGTTAATTGTCAAGATTGACCTTTGTATTAGAGTTTTGTCTTTTTATTGGAAAACTTGACCTATTTATTCGCTTGATGTTTTGGTTAATGAAAGTTTTCTTTTACAAGTCCTTTAGTACGTGGAGACTTTGACTCAATGTATCTCTCTTGGGTATTTTGAGTGTTGAAAATTAATAGTTCTCTTTTATGAAAGAAGATGTTAAACCCTTTAGCGATGTTTTGTCTTGGTTAAGTGAGAGGTTATAATCAAAACAATTAATGGACATGATATGTATTATCATGTTAGGTCTGCAGTGTGTGCATGATCGATCAAACTAAGATCCTTGAAAGGAAAGTTGATAGATTTAAAAGTTTTTTTGTAGTAATTCTTGATGAGCTGTGATTAGGAGTATGACTATATCTAATTGTAATCAATAGAATTGATAAGAAGTGTGGAACATTGATGAATTGAGCTGATCATTAAGAGTGATACATTTGGTAAACTTATTTGGTAAATTGGATTAACTAATCTCAATGGATTAATCTAACCATTTGGGATGGTTAAGTTCAAAAGGAGTTAGATTATTGTCTATTAAAGTTTGGTGTTGAGCATCATTAAGAGATAAACTGATGGGATTTAATGGATGAACAATGTTTACGTGATGGTAGAACTATCGGATAATAGTATGTCTTTGATGGAAGGGTTTTGGAATAACCTTTTAAATTGTGTAGTCGGTTCCCTCTAAAATAAAGTGGTTGTTGTAGTGAGGTTGTAATAATTTAGTATACCCTCAATTGAGGATGAGATGATAATCTAGTATATAACAATTTGGAAAGCTTTTGAGGACTTTAAAGGAAGGGTTGACAATAACGAATCTTGTTAAGAGCGAATTACTCTTGATGTTAGAAATACAGATCTACAAGAGATTGTGAGTGGTGATAATTCTTCTAGAGAAAGTAAGTTGATTGATTTTCATAATATGGATTAAATGAAATGTTTGGAGTTTTGCATTCGTGATCTTTTAGAGTTCATGAATTATGTAGTACATGAAATTAGTTGAGCAATGTGACGGTGGGAAGGTTCTGCTTGGTTCCTAAGTGATTAATGTGGTTTGGTTCCTAAGTAGTGTTGTAATCAAAGAAAATTGCTTTCTTTGTTAACGGAAAATGTGTACCAAAAGTATTTGAGGTTGAGTTAAGAATTGTGATCTTTAATTTTTTCTATTGTTAAAGCTTAAGAGTTTCTTGGGTTTCCATAGCAGTGTTTTATTATGATTTATGGAGGTTTGAAAGTTCCTTATTGTGGGACATGTGCCTCATTTACATACTGTATTTTGTTTTCCGGATCATTAATATTTGATCTGCTTCTCTTGGTCTCGGGCTCACTCCGAGGAGCAACATTTTTCTTGTGCGTTGAAAACTTGTATTTGGTTGTTTCTTCCTTTTGAGAAAGGAATTAACCAACTTGTGTTGCCAAAGTCTTATAAAGTGTATTATGGCGATTGGTTGGTGGTAGACAAGTATATGATGGTGGTGAAATTTTGGGAACCAAGTTATTTGAAGAGCAAGAGATAGTGAATTGGTTTTGACCTATAATACCGGAGGGAGTTATATTTAAATGGAAGGTTTGTCGATGAAATAAAATTGATTAGTGTTACAACTAGTAGAACCTATGGCGAATTATGATCCAAAGAACATTTGTCCATGTTGGGATGTTGGGATTATCGAAAGTATGGACTCTTGATAAATTTATTAGAGTATAGCAATTGGATACTTAGTAAGATTATGTAATTGGATACTTAGTAAGATTGTGTAGAAGAGTTTTGATGGTGAAGGTTAATGAGAGTAGCGGTGTGAAGAAACCTAAGTGTTGTGCTAATTAATGGGATAGCAGGAATTGTTGAGTTATTGTCGTATGATTCGCCTCAATGAGTAACCCTATGGGAGTTAGATTATCTCTAAGTATAACTTGGTCAAGAATTTATTTATTTATTAACGTTGGTGATTGAGTATGTTTGAATCCTTGTCAATCAATTAGAGTATTGCGAATGGGTATATTGTAGTTGTGTAACTGAATTGGATTGGTGTGGATTAGAGGCCTAAGATTGGTGAAATAAATCGCCTTGGAAGCAATTAAACGATTAGTGAGGAATGTTGATAATAATAACTGAGGTTATTGTGAGCTGTGTGAAATTTTAGTAAACGAATTTAAGGATTTCCTATCAATTATACCAGAAACTCATGGTAGAAAACTTGGAGGTTGAATTTGGGCTTTGTATTTTTATGATAGGACCATGGAGACCCAATAGTATGTGTAGAGGTAGATGAACGGCTTAATTTTGAATAGTATGTTGATCTTTGATAGAATACATTGGGTAAAGTAAATGAGTATGTGTGCTGAGAACTTGAAGTTGATTATCTTTAACTGAATGAGTTGATGTGGATGTGGGTGAAAAATCTCTATTGAGGCGTTGGAAACTATTTGTCAAAATAATTCCTTTGGGATAGGAGGACTAAAGAATATTTTTGTGGATCAGAAGAGTCTGTCTAAATAAGTATGGTTGTTCTTTGGTTTGAGGATCATTTTGAGATTGTCGGTTAAGAGGGAGGAGTTAGTGTGATAATTCTGCACACCCATGAAAAAGGAAAGAGATTATTTCTTAAATGAACATCTGAGAAAAGAATGATCCCTCGAGTAGAGAAGTGCTCTATTGGTTCTTGCTTGAATTGGTTTTTTTTTTTATATAATGGAGATCATGTACAATTTGAGTTGACTTAGGTTGATAAGGTGGTTCTGTCCAGTTCAGGAAAATAAATGAAGTAATTGATTTGGACATTCGAGCGAATTCTTTTTTGGCTTATGTGGTGTTTAGTTGCAAACTGCCGAGTTGGAAGGATGGAAGGTTTTCGTGAAGAATCTCTGATTTTGGAGGAAAGTTGGAATTGCTTTGTGAATCCTTTGTTTTCAGTTGAATCTGATTATTAAAGTTTGATAAAAATAAGTTGTGTTGCACGTCCCTGCTTAATGGAGGATCTCCTTATTCTAGTGAAGGAATCGACTAAGAGGGAACAAGAGTTCCAAATGTTTATGTGCAAGTTATGTGGTTTGGTGCCAAGAGATAGATAGCCAGAGTATATTTGGTTGTTCGAAGTTGCGGGATTCGGAAGATAGCAATTTGCTAGAACCGTCTCGAGTCTTGGAGCGGGTATATAATGTTTTGGATGAACCGGTGTTGAGAGAATGCTTAAGGTATCCGAGTGTGAGGTTTCGTAAGAGCCGTTGACCAAATGAGCATTACCGCATCTTTGAGTCATGTCCGTTGAGTGGTTCGTTAGGATGGTACAAGTGATGAGGCGAATACATCGCTTGCATCAAGGTGCGGTGGTCCCATAAGTCCGAGTGGAAAACGACTTGGGAATTGGAGTCGCATGCGCGAGCGATATCGAGAATTATTCACAAGAGTACGTAGCAATGTTAGTAAGTTTTAGTTGTGATTATACTTTAGCGTAAGCATGGTCAAAATTGAGGTCGAATTCAGTTTAAGGGGTTAGAATGTAATACCCAAAAGTATCCGAAAGGATTATTGAGAGAGAATTAGGTTATTTAAAGAGAAGGACTATTTAGAAATTGAATTGAGTGAAGGATCAAATAGAAAATAGTTATTTAAGCAGTTAAAGAGGGGCTTACAAAAATTTGGACAACCTGGGCCGAGGCCTCGTGCCCATTGGTATTTGGCCCAAAGGTGGGAGGAGGTGGCGGCCATAAAGGAGGAAATTAGCCATAGTGGCCCATGAGAAAATCAACCACCAACAAAAGGAGGAGGAAACCCTAGGTTTGCTACAGTAATTCCGTGCTACAGTACCACCGCCGCCACTGTAGCACGGTATTGTAGCAATCCTCTCTTCCATGGTGGTGCCCTCTCCTCCGATGCCTCTTCATTGTGGTGGCCGCCAAGAAAAGAAGAAGAAGAAGGAAGAAGGGAGAAGGGAAGAAGAGAGGGAAGGGAGAGTTCGTGGCCTGCGCTGGGAGTTCTTCACGTTCGGCGGTGTTTCGTCAAGGGTAATACCCGTTTCCCCCGAGTAGATGCATCTTTGATTGTTCTAGCAATGTCGGTATTTCTGTCTCCTCAGGACAGATCGCGTTAGACAGACGTTTTGATGAAGTTAAGTGCGGATTCAGTCTTGGGCTTCTCCTAGAGAGTTGTAGAGGACGTCAATAGCTTTCGATGAAGTGCTAGATCGTATTATTTGGACCTCTGTAGCAAAAGTTATGAATTTATTAGTGCGACTGTCCTGCGAATCAGTCAGTGTTTTGACAGGTTTTAGTAATTTGACTTTTGCGATAAGTTAAATGGGGAATTAGAGGATCTCAGTATAACGAAAGTTGTAGATAATTGTCGTAGCTTTCAGGGAAGCACAAGAACACGAAATTTGGACAAACGAGTTGAAAGTTATGATCAATTTAGTGCACTGTCCAGAGAACCTGACGTGAAAACGATGTTCTGTTATTTCGAATGTTAGGGGTAGTAGATGGCCGAAACAGGAAGGCTCACCAACTAGGTTTAGTTGGGGAATTTGATAACCTTTCAATGAAGTCCAAGAACACATAATTTGGATCCCTGTACAAAAAGATATGAATTTTAGAACATGACTGTCCACAGAGGGGACAAAGCGACATCTAGAAATTGGGGCTGGGTTCGCGCTAAAGGAACTTTTGTGAGTCCGTGTTTACTTTTATGGTTTGAGTGGTCCTCTATTGCTGTCTTAGCATTTCTTAATTGAATGTTTAGGTGGGGGACTGGTTCCGGAGGCGGCACCCTCTTCGCCCTTCGTTCCCGCACGCTGAGGCAAGTGCATCGCTTGAACCTTGTTTGTAATTGCTTGGATATGAATGCGGGTTTGATACTTGTTAATGTCGTATGGCTGTTGATAAGTGTGCATAATCAGAATGGTGAATGTTCAAAGTATGGATATGCTTTATTCAGGAATATTGTTATCGCCTTTATTCATGAATGTCGTTATTGCCTTTATTCATGAATGTTGTTATTGTCATTGGTGCTTGATGTTAAAAAGAGATGGTGCATATGCATTTTGATATCATGTTGAGGCCTGGTCTTGTGATGACCAAGCATGCACATCTTTGAGGTCCCCGTCATGAATGTGCGGGCTTGAGATCCCCACACTCATGAAGTGTGGGCATGAGGTCCCAATACTTGGAGTATTGGGCAATTGGTCCTCGTGCGTGCGCGCAAGACAGCATGGGTATGCAATGACGGTTGCATACTTTGCATTACGGTAAAATGCACAAAGAGATAAAGAAAAGGAATCCTTGAGCATTGCATTTGCACGTGGAATGATTTAGTGATGTGCTCCTGAATATGGATGCTGATGTTATGGATTGAATTATGTGTCTTTTTATTTATGTACTTGCTGAGTCCGTGGACTCACTCTTGCTTTCTTGTTGTTTTTAGGTACTCAGTTCAAGCGCAGCATGCATGGGAGGAGTAGCGTTATGCTTTGCACGCACAATCGTCATGAACTTTAATTCTCGCACCATGCCTTAATAATTAAGCCACTGCTTAAGGATTTGACATGTTTATGTTACCGTGATCGGATTATTTGTAATAATGATGAGTAGTCTAGTTGGAAGTTTGAGGATTTGTTCAATGATTAGTAAGTTCTTGAGTACTTATTGTTGATCTTGAATATTGTAGTATTTCATTATAACTCCCTTTTAACTGTTGAAACCCATGTGTTGTTAGAAATACAAAGGAGACTCTACCGAAATTTAGTAAATTATCTTAGTTTAGTTTTTTGTAAGGTTACTTTAGTAGCATTCTTGGCTCTTGTGGAGTTGGGGTGTTACAGAAGCAATGATCACGTCTAAAACCAGTGTGGTCGGTGACATTCAAGTCAGCAACCATGAGTAGTGGAGATCCTACTAAAAGGAATATCGGAGAGAATGAGAGTCTTCTCCGACCAACTAGCAACGGGAATGGCATACGACCAGATGCGATAAATAATAAGCATAAACAACCATACTTATCGTTTTTAAGGAAAAGCATCTTTATTGAAAAAAGAATGTAAATGAAATACATGAAATTAAACATAGAACTTACGCAATTGATCAATATTCCAAGAATTAGACAAAACTTGCCCATCGGTCATAGCTAATCGTACCGATCCTGACCGGGTAACTTCGACCACAGTGTATGGACCTTCCCACTTAGGTGAAAGTTTGTTGCACCGCTTGGTTCGAATTTTCTAAGAACCAAATCACCTACGATTAGGGTGCGAGGTTGCACCTTACATTGTAATACCGACGCATGGCTTGCCGGTAAATCGCGATCGTAGCAAAGCTTGGTTTCGTCGTTCTTCAAGGAAATTGATGTCGTCAGAGTCGCTGCTCACACCGATCACTTTCGTAAAAGAAATCGTTTGAGCGAACCAATTTTAAGCTCGGAGGAAGCATGGCTTCGCTCCGTAAACCATAAAGAATGGTGTTTCACCGGCCGCACGACTAGTCGTGGTACGAACGCCCATAATAAGGAAGTTCTTGAACCAAGCTCGATCATTGAATTAATCTGATCGAATACTCTTCGCTCGATCCCTTGCATTATGATACCATTGGCTCGCTTAATCGCTCCATTGCTCGTGGATGAGCAATGGCGAAATGTATCTTGATACCTAGTTCTTCGCGAAATTCACCGGAAATTGCTGCTTGAAAACTGGGCACCGTTATCAGTGATTATACGACTGGGTACACCAAACCGTGTAATCACGCTTTTTGTTAGGAACCTCTTGGCAGCTTCAGTTGTAGTTTTACAACCGGCCGGCCGATCCATTTAGTGAACGTGTCAATCATAACGAACAGAACTCAAAGCCCCGGGTGCTCTTGGGAAAGGTCCCGAATGTCCGTCCCGTGTTGCAAAAGGCCACGAAGAGGAATTGTTTGCAAAGCTTGAGACGAGTGATGTACTTGTCGACTATGAAACCGACATTGTACGCGCCGTCACGAGCTCTTTTGCATCATGAAGGGCATTGGCAAGAGTATCCTTGCCTAAAGGCTTTACCAACCAAAGTTCAGAGGAATGATGCGCTCCACGACTCCTCCATGAATTTCGCTAGCAATTTAATGTCATCCGAGTGAGATATGCATCTCATCAACACTCCGTGAGATCCTCGCTATACAAGGTGCGTTCAATGAGAGTGTACGATTTGGCTTTTCGTGCAATGCGATCAGCCTCTACATCACCTTCTGGAATTAGGTCATGCTGAAGATAATTGTAGATCGATGTCATCCAATCTCTACCGTGATCGTGATGGCGCCAACCATCATCGACCTGTGGAGCATCCATGTTCGCAGAATCGAGGTGTGCAACCTCCTTGCTAACATCTATGTCCTCGGAAGGCTCGACTACCGAGGGTGAATCGAGTTTATAATAGTAGTTTGTTAATGTAAGATAAAGAAAATTCGCATAAAACAATTATTGAAATTATCAAAACAAAAGCAGATACCATAGCAGCAGGGCATGTGTGAGGACCCGGGTATTTAACTAGTAATACTTAACCTCCATATGGTTCTAGCATTACTAATCAAATATCCAAAGCCTCGATGGACATGTGCTTCCTGCATTGCAAGACATGCTCGACATCACAAAATCGTACATCATTTCCATACAACAATTAACACTAGATTCAACAACGACATACATACAGTAAAGTTATTACAAAAGAGCCGACCGGCCAAATGACACAATATACAAGAATGACAGCGGAAGCAAAAGCGCCATAAGATGGCTAAGAACAAAAGTCGACCGGTTAGCCAACACTACCCACAAGGCAACCGACCGGGCCGCCAAGCTAGTCGCCCCGAATACTACCACAACACAGCTCACAAAAGTGAGGCCCTTCGAGCTCACCTTCTTCCTCTGCAACAATTTACATATAAGCAAGAACAATGAGTACACAAGGTACTCGCAAGACTGACGTGTGGAATAGCAGACCTATTCATATGCTACATGCAAGCTTATTTAAGTGGAGGTTGTATGTCTTATTTTGCACAAAGTCAACTTTATTTGCAATAAGGTAATACATTCAAAGGCAAGTTTGCAAATCTATTTTATTGTTGAAATAACAGCGAAATAATGATAAATACATGTAACCACCTGGAAGTGACTAACCCAATAGCCACCACAACATAGCACGAATCCCTGATTCGTACCACCCATCAAGTTTTAATTAAAAGGTTGTAGTCTAGTTCTCACGGGGCGTATCCGAGCGTGTCCATAACCTAGGACGAGGCTATTTGAATAGTTCGACCTGCAGGTGTACCAATGTACCCACACCTCGCACCGCCTTTAAGCCACAAAAGCACACTTCCGAAGGTATGCCGGCACGGCCAAGTCCTACGAGACGTTTTCCAATATTGTGTATTAATCACGAGCCGCTCGTATGGATAGAAACCCATACGCTTACATTGCAAGCCGAAAGACAACAAATCCCATCACAGGTGAAGTCTTTCGGACACTACAATGCTCCCAACACCATCCCTCCTCCGACTCCCTGCGACCCGAAGCCAATACACGCCAAAGTACTAAGTCAAGAGAGGTCACATACCCTCTAGTGTGGTTAGCACGCAAAATGCTCAGTACGGTGGCGCAAGTAACTCGGTCCTTAATGACCCGGGCACCATTCCATTCACACCCAAAAGCATACCAACATACCATTGTGCCCAAGTCTAAATCATTTTGTTTTTAGTTTTAGTTTTCATAAGTAAACATGGCACAATGCTGAAAACATAAGTCATAATAAGTTTTATGTGACCAAGGTTATCGACAAGTCGATAACCGCCCATTTCTACCGGAAGCTAAGCCTGGCTAAGCAATTAGTTCACGAAACTACTAAGTGACAAGAGCTCATCCAATAAGCTCTAATCACAGCAATAACCTAGGCTCATGGTAGTAAAGGATAATCATTTGCCTAAGGAAATGTATCTACTAAGTCAACTAACGATAATAGTTTAACACAAAGTAGCAATGCATACATAGAATTTGTAATCAACATAAATACTTAAAATACTGAGATTAACATGATCAAACTGCTTGCCTTGTTGGAATTGTTCTTGCTGCAGAGAAGGATCCTCAGGTTCAATATATTCTTCGGAACCTAACGCGAAAATACGATAAAACCCGATAAGAACGAAGAACACCAAATAAAGTTCAACAGCAAAAGATATCCAAATCCCAAGAAATTTACACAACAGCTAGAGGTTGATTTTATACAATTTTAGTAACAATAATTACTTCATTTGGATCTAGCATGAAAAAGTTATGGCCAAAACAATTTTGCTCAGCCTGAAATTTTTATGGTAGGTACGTAGTAGTATCCAGTTTTAATTCTTATCTATTACTGTTCATGGCATAAATTTCCAGAATGATCTAAGGTCTGAAATTTTTATGGTAGGTACGTAGTAGTATCCTAACAACAGCAAAACTGAGTTTGCACAATTTGGAGTTGAAATGAATTAGTTATGATTTTTCTAAGTTGTAAAACTAGGGTATCATTTATTTCAGCAGCAAAGGCTATATTAAAACCTATACTACACTAAGGCACATCACAAGAGGATTTTAACAAAGTTTAGTTTGCCTAGAATGGAATTACAGAGAAAAAGTTATGTATTTTACAGATTTGATATAATTTCTAAACATGATTTTCCTATTGAACATTTTAATGCATCCTAAACCAATTTCCAGAATAGCATCATGCTTAAATTTACACTTAGATTGTAGTTCATTTTACCACAAAGTTAAGGCAACTCAAATCATTCAAAAAGGAGCTAAGACTACAAAGTTATACATTTTTGAAATTTGAATCAGCAAAATACTTAGGAAAAACAGAGCTCCCGGGAGGTCTAATCGAACTGACGAATTCGGGGAGGTCGTGGCCGTTGAGATTAGATCCAACGGCTACGACCAGTGCATGCACAGCGCACGCAAAGGAGGTCCTCGCGCCTACAGGTGTTCGGGACCGTCAAATCAAGATCAGGCGGTCTAGAGCTCTAAGGGAGGTCCTAAGGCTTTAATCCAAAGAAGGAGGTCTGGATGGTTAGGATCTCTCGGGGGAGGTCCCAACGGTCTAGATCTCCAGAGGGAGGTCCTACGGCTAAAGTCCACCCGAGGAGGTCCCAACGGCTAAGATCTCGCAAGGGAGGTCTTAACGGTCACGATCAAGCGAAGGAGGTCCAGGGCGGTAGGTTAACCGAGAGACGCTTGAACGGCTGGGATCTCACCGAGGAGGTCATGGATGACCAAGATCTACGCGGGGAGGTCCTACGTGATAGAGTTTTAACGGGAGGAGATCTGGACGGTTCAGATTAGACCTAGGGAGGTCCTGAACGACCCAGATCGACGCGGAGGGAGGTCCTGAGGCTAAGGATTTTGCAAAGAAGGTCTAACGGTCAGATCTAACTCTGAGGAGGAGGTCCGGGGTTTTCTTTATAAAAGACCAGGGGTGGTCTTTTACAAAGAGGACCCAAAGGGTGGTCTTTACAAAAAGATCACGAGGAGGTCTTTTGCACACGGGAAAGATCTAAACGGCAAGGATTTAACCGGGGTGCTCCTGGACGGCTAGGATCAACACTAAGGGGAGGTCCTAGCACTGAAGGTTTTCGCAGGCAAAGATCTAACGGTCTAGAGCTAACAGCAGAGGTCTTTAACGGACTAGATTGCTCCTACAGAGGTCCTGTGACTTAGAGTTTTCATAGAAAACGTCCAACGGCACAGATCGAACCGGGAGTGATCTTAAACAGCTCCGATTAAACTAGGGGGAGGTCCTGAGGCTTAAGTTTCTCGGAAAGGAGCCAAAGGCTCGGATCTAAACCTGGGGAGGTCGCGGGCGGTCAGGATGAACTCGAGGAGGTCCTATGACCTGACAAAAACGCGACAAAGGGACAAAGCTACGCAGATCCATTCACAAGACGTCGACGACCAAGACCACAGCGGCGGGAACCAAAGCCACCAAAACGAAGCTAATAGTATTGCAGACCTAGTGGAACCACTCTTGACAGCGGGGCTGGCCTGTAACGCCGGCGAGCCGGAGAGGAGCGGTGGGAGGTTTTCGGCAAAAACCGAAAACGGCAAACGCGACCACTACGACCTAATCCAGCGAGTACTTAAGCTCGAAGAGGTTATAGCGAACTCACCGGTGCACAGGAGGGGTTCGAAGGAACACGAAGGAGGCCCAGCGGCAGAGACCGCGGCTGGAGATGAGGAAGATAACGACGATAGCAGCTCCTGAGCAAACATAGACGAAAAGGGTGATGAGGAACACTTCTTGATGACCTTAGGATGCTCCAGAACCAGGGAATCGAGTGGAGGAACCTCACCGGAGATGGGGACGAAGGAGTGCCCTTACGGCCGCAACCCGCGAAATCTCCAATCCCGACTGCTCCTGTGGAAAACAACCCAAGCAGGTATCAGGGCAAAGCTTGTAGTGATCCTAAGCCCCAACAGGAACGAGAAGAGGGGTGGGAGGAACACTGGAACACCGACACCACCACCAAGCTTCAATGTTCGGAAATGGTGGAGTGAGAGGCACTCGGTGGTTTGCACTCAACGCACAGAGACGGGGGACTAGGGGACTGGGGGTGCGAAGGGAAACTAAAGGGAGGCTTCGAGGTGCCCAAGTACTCAGAGGTCCACGGAGCATAAGGACGGAGTCCTAATGGCGAAGTGACCTAAAGTGACTGTCGCGTGAGAAAACGAGGGAAGGGCAGGTGAGGTCAGGTCAGCGCTGCTCCTGACATGGGCAAAAGCGAGGCTCAGAGCCGTTGACGGGCCCCGCGACGCGACGAAGGCCTGCACTGCTCACCTGCCCCCTCCGGCACACGCGCACGGTACAGAGAGCTGGAGGAAGAAGAAGAACAGAGGGAGCGGGTGGGCTGGTCGTGAGCCCCACGATGAAGATCGGACGGCTGATGGTGCCCAAGAGCTCCAGAGACCTAAGCGCGCTGGGAAGGTCTAGGGCGTTGGATTCTAATCCGACGGCCCAGCACACGCGCGCACGAGTTCAAGTGCGGCGCTGGTGACTCGGCTTGACCGAGTCAGCTGGCTGGGTCGGACTCGGGTCTGACTCGAGCCCGAGTCTGGCTCAGCCCTAAAGTTGTGTTTCAAACTGATCTGAAGTTTGAAGATTTATTTGAGATAGCGAACTGCCTCCAAAAATTATAAAATTTTTACAGAAGCTTGCTAGCTGAGTTATTGACCTTGTGTAAATTTTTCAGAGGTTTTTGTGCTATACATTTTCCTCCAAAAATTCAATAATGAGCTGGTCCTCTGTTTGACCAGAATTTGATTTGGTTTGACTGATCTCTAAAAGTATTCAAATAATTTCTAAAAATTGGGAAACTTTTCAGAGGGGTTACACATCAACCCAAGAACTTAGGAAAAATATTTCCAGGAGATGATCACAAGATTTGACAAGAATGTTTTTGAAGAATAAGATGTTGGCTAAAAAGACTTGTGATTTTTGTATTCCCATAATTCTTGTACAGAATTTGTTTAGAACATACAGGAAATACATGATGTAAGAAAAAGTTTTTAATTTCTACTCATTTTCTTACATTTGAAACACAAGTCTGAAACTTGGGATGTTACAAATCTCCCCCCCCCCCCTTACAAGAATCTCGACCCGAGATTCCGTTTACTCGGAGAAGAAGGATGGGTAATCTGCACGAAGGCGATCTTCCCGCTCCCAAGTTGCTTCATCCTCAGAATGGTTTGACCACTGAACTTTAAGGAACTTAATGACACGGTTCCTTGTCCTACGTTCAGATTCCTCGAGAATACGAACAGGATGCTCGCGGTAGGTCAAATTTTCTTGCACATCGAGAACTTCCAATGGAGTTTCTTCAGTCAGGACACGGAGGCACTTCTTTAGGTGGGATACATGGAACACATCATGCACACCCTCAAGTGTAGATGGCAGCTCCAATCTGTAGGCCACAGTCCCAACTCTCTCGACGATGCGATAAGGCCCAACATACCGAGGAGCTAATTTGCCCTTGATGCCAAAACGCTGATGGCCCTTCAAAGGTGAGACTTTGAGGTACACAAAGTCATTGGGCTCAAAGCTCAACTCACGGCGACGGCGATCCGCATAGCTCTTCTGCCTGGACTAAGCCGTGCGCAAATTCTCGCGGATCAACTGAACCTGACTTTCGGCCTCATTGATCGAATCTGGGCCGAAGAACTGTCTCTCACCAGTTTCTGACCAGTTCAATGGGGTTCTGCATCTCCTCCCATACAAGGCCTCAAATGGTGCCATGCCAAGGCTAGCCTGAAAGCTGTTGTTGTAAGAGAACTCAACAAACGGCAAGTATTTCTCCCAATTCTTCTCATAGGAAAGAACACAAGCACGGAGCATATCTTCCAACACTTGGTTGACTCTCTCCGTTTGACCATCAGTGTGAGGATGGTAAGCTGAACTGAAAGAAAAACGTGTCCCCATGGCCTCTTGCAACTGATGCCAAAACCGAGAGGTAAAAAGAGAACCACGATCTGACACAATCGTGCGTGGCACACCGTGCAGGCGCACAATGCGAGATACGTAGAGATCCGCTAACTGACTCACATTAATCTTCGCCCGCACTGGAAGAAAATGGGCCACCTTCGTCAACCGGTCAATGATGACCCACAAGGCATCCTTCCCAGAAGAATGCAGGGCAACCGGTGATGAAGTCCATGCCAACGGAATCCCACTTCCACTCGCACCGCAAAGGTGAAGAAGACTGACGCTGATGCTCGCCGCGCACGACAAAGACATGTCACACTCGGCAACGAACTTGGCAATCTCGCGCTTCATTCGGGTCCGCCAGAATCTTTGACGAAGATCATGATACATCTTGGTAGCCCCGGGATGAATGGACAAGGGAGAGTCATGGGTTTCGCGGAGAATCAAATCCCGCAATTCCATGACCTTAGGAACCACAAGACGCTGCCCAAACCACACAACTCCGTGCTCATCCTCTGAAAAGCACTTGGTTGTCCCATCCTTGATGTTCTGCTTGATTTGACTCACACCCACATCTGTCTGCTGTGCGGCCTTGATTCGGTCCACCAAGGTTGGTTGCACAACCAAGGTAGCAAGAGAACCGTGCTCGATCAAACCTAAATTGAGGCGCTGAAATTCTGAAATGAGGGTAGGCTGCTGCCCTTGGAGCATTAACATGTTGCAATACACCTTCCAACTGAGTGCATCCGCAACGACATTGGCCTTGCCCGGATGATACTGGATGCCCATGTCATAGTCCTTGATCAATTCCAACCATCTTCTTTGTCTGAGGTTCAGATCTGGCTGGGTGAACAAGTACTTCAAGCTCTTGTGGTCAGAATACACCTCACAACGGTTATCAATCAGATAATACCGCCAAATCTTGAGTGCATGAACCACTTCAGCTAGCTCCAAGTCATGAGTAGGATAGTTGAGTTCATGAGGCCTCAACTGCCGCGATGCATAGGCGACAACCTTGCCCTCCTGCATAAGAACACAACCAAGACCCTGACGAGAAGCATCACAAAACATATCAAAACTCTTGTGGATATCAGGAAGAACAAGCATTGGGGCTGAGGTCAATCGCTTCTTGAGTTCCTGAAAACTCACATCACAAGCAGCAGACCACTCAAACTTCTTATCTTTCTTGAGCAACTCAGTCATAGGCTTCGCAATCTTGGAGAAATTCTCGATAAAGCGGCGATAGTAACCGACCAAACAAAGAAAAATCCGCACATCGGTGACCGACTTGGGTTGACCCCAAGATAGCACATCACTGACCTTGCTAGGATCCACAGCCACACCTCCTGCTGAAAGAACATGGCCCAAGAATGCCACTTCCTTCAACCAGAACTCACACTTGCTGAATTTTGCATACAGCCGGTGCTCGCGCAGCTTGCCCAACACAAGCTTAAGATGCTCAGCATGCTCTTCTTCACTCTTGGAGTAGATAAGGATGTCGTCGATGAATACCACCACAAACCTATCCAAATACTTCATGAATACCGAGTTCATAAGGTTCATGAATAAAGCAGGAGCATTGGTCAAGCCGAAAGACATAACGGTGTACTCGTAAAGACCATAACGAGTAGCAAAGGCCATCTTTGGAATATCCTCGGCCCTGATCCTAACTTGATGATAGTCCAATCTCAAGTCAATCTTGGAGAATACCCGTGCTCCGGTCAACTGATCAAAAAGATCATCAATACGGGGCAAAGGATACTTGTTCTTCACCGTCACCTCATTAAGCGGACGGTAATCAACACACATGCGCAAGGTCTTGTCCTTCTTCTTCACAAAAATAACTGGACAGCCCCAAGGAGATGAGCTAGGACGGATAAAACCCTTCTCTTGCAGCTCACCTAGTTGCTTCTTCAGCTCCTCCAACTCATTAGGAGCCATGCGATACGGCCTCTTTGAAATAGGGGCGGTACCGGGCAGCAACTCAATAACAAACTCCAGGTCTCGAACGGGAGGCATCCCGGGCAAGTCTTCGGGAAAAACGTCCACAAAGTCGCATACTGTGGGAACATCCTGGATCTCCAAAGCTGGCTTCACTTCAAGTGCACTAAGACGGGGCTCTCGCAACTGCGGGGAAAACCCAACCTTTTCACCTGAAGAGCTGGTGAGGTAGACAACCTTCCTGGCACAATCGATTTGCCCCAAGTGTTGGGACAACCAATCCATGCCAAGAATCACATCCAAGTGCGCCTAGTCGAGTAGGATAAGGTTCGCCAAGAATCCCACTCCTTCGATGTGGATAGGAACGTCCCGGCATCCTTGGTCAGCTCTCATTTCCGAACCCGGAGAGCGAATAAGTAGTGGAACCCCCAAAGGAACACAGTGGAGACCACTATCGACAGCAAACGATCTCAAAATAAAAGAATGCGAAGCTCCTGAGTCAAATAAAACTGCAGTAGGACGTAAATTGACAAGAAGCGTACCCAACACAACGTCGGGCGCCTCCTGTGCCTCCTTAGCCGAGATGTGGTTAACTCGGCCGCTCCCATGCCCCAGGTCTTCGATCGGTGGTGACCACTCCTTGCCGCGCCCTCCATTGGGACGAGAGGCCGCTCCAATCTTCTTAGGCAACTACCGCATAGTGGCCCTTGTTGTGGCAGGAAAAGCAGGTGACGTCGGCAGTTGGGTTGCGGGGAACACCCTGCTGCTGGATCGCAGGCGCACGTGAGTGAATCATGGCCTGCGGAGGACGTGGAGCTGGTGCCGAAGGCCTCGGTGGTGGTGCAGCCCGAGAATAGGCCCCCGTGCCGCCCAACGCAGGGCGAACAAGGCCGGCCCGAGCCGACCGATGGGCCTCCCACTTGCGCTGCAGGACTTCGCCGGCGCTCGCCTTGTGCTCGGCGGCGATGGCCTTGTCCACCAAGGTGCGGAAGTCTGCAAAGTCAACAATGGAGAGTTTGTCCCGGCTCCTCGAGACAAACCCTCCATGAACTTCTCTGCTAGCCTCATCGGTGGCCACCTCGGCAGGAGCGTACCTGCAAGATGGTTGAACTCATGGAGTACTCGATCCATGATTTGCGCCTGTTTGGCGCAAGGAACTCCTTCTTCTTGACTTCATCGGTAGCCGGGGACATGGGCGACGGAAGGCGACCTGAACTCCTCCCACGAGACCACGTGTCCGCGAGTGCATGGCGAGGAAGTTCTCCCACCATGAGTGCGCACCCTCCAACCGATGGGATGCGAAAAGTGCCGCTCTGCGGCGGCGCGAGCAGCGTTGAGCTTCGGCGAACGGCGTAGCGATCGTCCGCGTCCGGGGATCCTCGGAGAGAAGGTAGGAGGCGAGTGCGGAGAAACTCCGCAAGCCCCCACGCGCTGATGACCACCACCTCCGGACCGGGCGCCGGAGGAAGCGGAGGTGTTCCTCGCGATGACCTCCAACACCTCCGGTCCTCCGAGCGGTTGCGTTCGATCGCAGGACTTCGGCCATGGTCGGAGGAGGAAGCTCTCATCGGGACCACGGTGATTCCGACCACTCACGGGTCCCTCGGCCATCTGTTTCACTAAGACAAGTTAGGTACAACTCGAGACCCAAAAGTACGGAATCCAAACTCAATTAAAATGACCAAAGAGTAACCACAAGAGAGCATAAGACTACAAGTCACCAAACCGACTCCCCAAAACGACTAACCCGTATGGAAAGAACGAGCAATCGTTTGAGAAGACCAAGATTTCAGAACTCATCTCTAGCCCTAACAGCCCAAAAATCAAGGTATAACCACCTAATAGAGCATTACGTATTTAGCTAACTCATATCACTTCTTACCCTTTTTTTATCCCACAAGTTTTAGTTGAATTAACCTCTCATTTCCTACCTCCTTTTCTAATTACTAGCTAGCTATTCAAAACTGTTTCTTTAAGCTTCTGGCCAAAACTTCTTGCTCCAGAAGCTCCCAATTTCGAAAATGGACAGCCAACCCTTCAAATTCCAACACTCATGGTTTTCCCCAAATCAATTTAATCGATAAAAGCTAGTTTTTGAAAGGAAGAGATGAACAACCTTTTCAAAACTTGAGTGAGAGTAAGGTGTGATGAGCAAGCTAAGATAGGTAAGGAGTAAAATCTGAGAACTTACTTAAATCTTCATGAACCATTTGAAAATAAGTTTTCAAAATATCCTAAAGGCAATCAAGTTAGGGGTTTCTACGGTCAGTATGGCTCTGATACCAACTCTGTGAGGACCCGGGTATTTAACTAGTAATACTTAACCTCCATATGGTTCTAGCATTACTAATCAAATATCCAAAGCCTCGATGGACATGTGCTTCCCAGAATTGCAGCACATGCTCAGCATCACAAAATCGTACATCATTTCCATACAACAATTAACACTAGATTCAACAACGACATACATACAGTAAAGTTATTACAAAAGAGCCGACCGGCCAAATGACACAATATACCAGAATAACAGCGGAAGCAAAAGCGCCATAAGATGGCTAAGAACAAAAGTCGACCGATTAGCCAACACTACCCACAAGGCAACCGACCGGCGCAAGCTAGTCGCCCGAATACTACCACAACACAGACTCACAAAAGTGAGGCCCTTGAGCTCACCTTCTTCCTCGCAACAATTTACATATAAGCAAGAACAATGAGTACACAAGGTACTCGCAAGACTGACGTGTGGAATAGCAGACCTATTCATATGCTACATGCAAGCTTATTTAAGTGGAGGTTGTATGTCTTATTTTGCACAAAGTCAACTTTATTTGCAATAAGGTAATACATTTAAAGGCAAGTTTGCAAATCTGTTTTATTGTTGAAATAACAGCGAAATAATGATAAATACATGTAACCACCTGGAAGTGACTAACCCAATAGCCACCACAACATAGCACAAATCCCTGATTCGTACCACCCATCAAGTTTTAATTAAAAGGTTGTAGTCTAGTTCTCACGGGGCGTATCCGAGCATGTCCATAACCTAGGACGAGGCTATTCGAATAGTTTTAACCTTGCAGGGGTGTACCAATGTACCCACACCTCAGACCGCCTTTAAGCCACAAAAGCACACTTCCAAAGGTATGCCGGCACGGCTAAGTCCTACGAGATATTTTCCAATATTGTGTATTAACCACGAGCCGCTCGTATGGATAGAAACCCATACGCTTACATTGCAAGCCGAAAGACAACAAATCCCATCACGGGTGAAGTCTTTGGACACTACAATGCTCCCAACACCATCCCTCCCTGCGACTCCTGCGACCCAAAGCCAATACACGCCAAAGTACTAAGTCAAGAGGTCCCATACCCTCTAGTGTGGTTAGCACGCAAAATGTTGATGACGGTGGCGCAAGTAACTCGGTCCTTAATGACCGGGCACCATTCGATCACACCCAAAAGCACACCAACATACCATTGTGTCCAAGTCTAAATCATTTTGTTTTTAGTTTTAGTTTTCACAAGTAAACATGGCACAATGCTGAAAACATAAGTCATAATAAGTTTTATGTGACCAAGGTTATCGACAAGTCGATAACCGCCCATTTCTACCGGAAGCTAAGCCTGGCTAAGCAATTAGTTCGCGAAACTACTAAGTGACAAGAGCTCATCCAATAAGCTCTAATCACAGCAATAACCTAGGCTCATGGTAGTAAAGGATAATCATTTGCCTAAGGAAATGCATCTACTAGGTCAACTAACGATAATAGTTTAACACAAAGTAGCAATGCATACATAGAATTTGTAATCAACATAAACACTTAAAATACTGGGATTAACATGATCAAACTGCTTGCCTTGCTGAATTGTTCTTGCTGCAGAGAAGGATCCTTAGGTTCAATATATTCTTCGGAACCTAACGCGAAAATACGATAAAACCCGATAAGAACGAAGAACACCAAATAAAGTTCAACAGCAAAAGATATCCAAATCCCAAGAAATTTACACAGCAGCTAGAGGTTGATTTTATACAATTTTAGGAACAATAATTACTTCATTTGGATCTAGCATGAAAAAGTTATGGCCAAAACAATTTTGCTCAGCCTGAAAAATCTAGTTTTAATTATTATCTGTTACTGTTCATGGCATAAATTTCCAGAATGATCTTTTCTGAAATTTTTATGGTATGTAGGTAGTAGTATCCTAACAACAGCAAAACTGAGTTTGCACAATTTGGAGTTGAAATGAATTAGTTATGATTTTGCTAAGTTGTAAAACTAGGGTATCACTTATTTCAGTAGCAAAGGCTATATTAAAACCTATACTACACTAAGGCACATCACAAGAGGACTTTAACAAAGTTGAGTTTGCCTAGAATGGAATTACAGAGAAAAAGTTATGTATTTTACAGATTTGATATAATTTCTAAACATGATTTTCCTATTGAACATTTTAATGCATCCTAAACCAATTTCCAGAATAGCATCATGCTTAAATTTACACTTAGATTGTAGTTTATTTTACCACAAAGTTAAGGCAACTCAAATCATTCAAAAAGGAGCTAAGACTACAAAGTTATACATTTTTGAAATTTGAATCAGCAAAATACTTAGGAAAAACAGAGCTCCTGGGAGGTCTAATCAAACTGACGAATTCGGGGAGGTCATGGCCGTTGAGATTAGATCCAACGGCTACGACCAGTGCATGCACAGTGCACGCAAAGGAGGTCCTCGCGCCTACAGGTGTTCGGGACCGTCAAATCAAGATCAGGCGGTCCAGAGCTCTAAGGGAGGTCCTAAGGCTTTAATCCAAAGAAGGAGGTCTGGACGGTTAGGATCTCTCGGGGGAGGTCCCAACGGTCTAGATCTCCAGAGGGAGGTCCTACGGCTAAAGTCCACCCGAGGAGGTCCCGACGGCTAAGATCTCGTAAGGGAGGTCTTAACGGTCACGATCAAGCGAAGGAGGTCCAGGCGGTAGGTTAACCGAGAGGCGCTTGAGCGGTGGGATCTCACCGAGGAGGTCATGGATGGCCAAGATCTACGCGGGAGGTCCTACATGATAGAGTTTTAACGGGAGGAGATCTGGACGGTTCAGATTAGACCTAGGGAGGTCCTGAACGACCCAGATCGACGCGGAGGGAGGTCCTGAGGCTAAGGATTTTGCAAAGAAGGTCTAACGGTCAGATCTAACTCTGAGGAGGAGGTCCGGGGTTTTCTTTATAAAAGACCAGGGGTGGTCTTTTACAAAGAGGACCCAAAGGGTGGTCTTAAGGGGTGGTCTTTACAAAAAGATCATGAGGAGGTCTTTTGCACACGGGAAAGATCTAAACGGTAAGGATTTAACCGGGGTGGTCCTGGACGGCTAGGATCAACAATAAGGGGAGGTCCTAGCACTTAAGGTTTTCGCAGGCAAAGATCTAACGGTCTAGAGCTAACCGTAGAGGTCTTTAACGGACTAGATTGCTCCTACAGAGGTCCTGTGACTTAGAGTTTTCATAGAAAACATCCAACGGCACAGATCGAACCGGGAGTGATCTTAAACAGCTCCGATTAAACTAGGGGGAGGTCCTGAGGCTTAAGTTTCTCGGAAACGAGCCAAAGGCTCGGATCTAAACCTGGGGAGGTCACGGGCGGTCAGGATGAACTCGAGGAGGTCCTATGACCTGACAAAAATGCGACAAGGGACAGGTTACCGCAGTCCATTAGCCGGCACGTCGCCGACGACCAAGACCACGGCGGCGGGAACCAAAGCCACCAAAACGAAGCTAATAGTATTGCAGACCTAGTGGAACCACTCTTGAGCTGCTGGTGGCTCAGAACGCCGTGGCCGAGAGGAGGTGGGAGGTTTTGGCAAAACCAAAACGGCAACGCGACCACTACGACCTAATCCGGCGAGTACTTAAGCTCGAAGAGGTTATAGCGAACTCACCGGTGCAGGAGGGGTTGAAGGAACACGGAGGAGGCCCGGCGCGAGACCGCTGGCGGAGATGAGGAAGATAACGGCGATAGCGGCTCCACGAGCAAACATAGGCGAAAAGGGTGATGAGGAACACTTCGTGATGACCTTAGGATGCTCGAGAACCGTGGAATCAGTGGAGGAACCTCACCGGAGATGGGGACGAAGGAGTGCCCTTACGGCGCAACCATGAAATCTCCAATCCCGATCGCTCTGTGGAAAACAACCCAGCGGTATCGGGCAAAGCTTGTAGTGATCCTAAGCCCCAACGAGAACGAGAAGAGGGTGGGAGGAACACTGGAACACCAACACCACCACCAAGCCTCAATGTTCGGAAATGGTGGAGTGAGAGGCACTCGGTGGTTTGCACTCAACGCATGAGAGCGGGGACTAGGTGGTGAGGGTGCGAAGGAAACTAAAGGGAGGCTTGAGGTGCCCAAGTACTCGAGGTCCACGGAGCATAAGGACGGAGTCCTAATGGCGAAGTGACCTAAAGTGACTGCCGCGAGAAAACGAGGGAAGCGCGTGAGGTCAGTCGCTGCTCGACATGGGCAAAGCGAGGCTCGAGCCGTTGGCGGGCCGCGGCGACGAAGGCTGCCGCCGCTCACCTGCCCCTCCGGCGCATGCGCAGCAGAGCCGGAGGAAGAAGAAGAACAGAGGAGCGGGTGGGGTGGTCGTGAGCCCCACGATGAAGATCGACGACTGATGGTGACCGAGAGCTCCGGAGACCTAAGCGCGCAGGGAAGGTCTGGGGCGTTGGATTCTAATCCGGCGACCAGCACACGCGCAGCACGAGTTGAAGTGCGGCTGGTGACTCGCTTGACCGAGTCGGTGTTTGGTCGGACTCGGTCGACTCGAGCCTGAGTCTGGCTCAGCCCTAAAGTTGGGTTTCCAACTAATCTGAAGTTTGAAGATTTATTTGAGATAGCGAACTCACTCCAAAAATTATGAAATTTTTACAGGAGCTTGCTAGCTGAGTTATTGACCTTGTGTAAATTTTTCAGAGGTTTTTGTGCTATACATTTTCCTCCAAAAATTCAATAATGAGCTGGTCCTCTGTTTGACCAGAATTTGATTTGGTTTGACTCATCTCTAAAAGTATTCAAACAATTTCTAAAAATTGGGAAACTTTTCAGAGGGGTTACACATCAACCCAAGAACTTAGGAAAAATATTTCCAGGAGATGATCACAAGATTTGACAAGAATGTTTTTGAAGAATAAGATGTTGGCTAAAAAGACTTGTGATTTTTGTATTCCCATAATTCTTGTACAGAATTTTTTTAGAACATACAGGAAATACATGATGTAAGAATTTTTTTTTAATTTCTACTCATTTTCTTACATTTGAAACACAAGTCTGAAACTTGAGATGTTACAGCATGTGACACATAGGCTTTTTCCATGTTGTAACAATAACTCAATAAGCAATATTCTTCTTGTTCTAGGACCATAAGTACAAAAGTTATCATTCGTATATGTGAAAATAATAATTTTGGAACTACTCAATTGTGGGAACTACACAAGCTCTAACGAAAATGGCAAAAACAAGTAATCAAACTGGAGGTCAAGGCCAACATAAGAGGGTTCGAATAAAGTCCTATCAGCTTCTTACATTTCAATCTGGTAGATCTTGGACTTGTAAAAGAACACACTTTGCATAGGGATAATCGAGAAACAAAATTGCGATGCATAATGAATGATACTACAAAAGACACTACAATTAAATAAATAACACAAGAAAATTAACTAAAGCGAAGATATTAATTAAATGATGATTAATTATTAAATTCTAAGAATTATCTAAGTGGTAATGTAGTCAATTTTGATTACTTATATGTATCTTTTCAATGCACCCACTAATTAGCAAGTAATAATATCAATGTTATAGATATTCATAAATGTGCATCTAAGCGGTATAAAATGTCCCATTCCATAAGCATGTGACTGACCAAGAAAATCACACCTATGATCAATGCTTATAAGAGCTAGGTATATGATTAATCCATAAGAGCACTCGCCTGGCATCTTCCGTGACAACCCAAGTAACCCAGGAACAGGCAAGGACAGCTTGGACTTGCCAAAGATCATAGCTAGCGCAGTATCTCTTTTCTCCTGAAGCTTTTCCCAGGAAGTCAGCTCCTTAGCCACAACAACAGCCTCCCAGCCCGGCCAGGCGTTATCGCAGGAGCTCGCCCCCGCCACCACCTCCGGTGGCTTGGGGAGGAGATCGAGTGGGTAACCGACGGCGGGAGGAGCAGTGGTCAGGGGAGGAGAGGGAACCCTAGGCGTTGTCACTTGTGGATGCCTTTTGGGAGATGGGAAAGGGGACGTCATCTACTCACGTTTCTCTCACATCGCCTCCACCTCGTCGTTTCTCCTCTCCTCCACCTTGCCGCCTCCGCCTTAGGAGCCCGTGGAGTAGAAAATTCTGAGCTTGCCTACAGTGCTAAGTCCTCCATAGGCCACCAGTAGCATCCATGAATGCTTAAAATTGCTTAGCTATCATACCAAATCTAGTTGGGAACCCAAAGATGACACCATCATCATCTGTAAGCTCTGTAGGTGTGATGACTTGTTAGATATATGTGCACTTTTGTGATTGTTATAATTCCTAACACAATAATTGAATGGACAACAGCATATATACTAGGCATATTTGAAACTATAAACAGTAACAAGGCAAATATATATCTATCTCATATATATGCACTAACAAGGCAAATCCTATAACAAGTATGCTACTAATAGTAGTACGCATCAACATCATCATATAACAAATTTCTAGGAAACAAAGCTGTCGAACCCGGGAACAAAGTATCCCGAATTTTCTGTGTTTCATACACTAGTCCAGGAAAAGCTACTGTGCACAGTCAAACAAAAATGATAACAAATTTATATCACGCATTTAATTAACATAGATTAGAGTTTAATACAAAATGGGACTGAGACCAAATAAAAGATACAAATGGAAAAACATAAATAAGTGGTAGGCACACGATCTACCACAGCAATCATCTCGTAAGCGCGCCTAGTCCTCCAAGTCCTCACCGTGCGGATAGAAGTCTTCACCTGAATAAAGTTTATTCAGCAAGAGTGAGAACAACTTCCGTGCTCGCAAGTTACACCCAATTAACAGAATATAATGCATGCATGGTAATACAAGTGAGACTGATTGGGTTTATTTGCATAAAGCAACATTTTCAGGTTTTAAATATCATTATTAAGTTTCAAAGCAATTTTTAATCTATAGTTAAAATCAAACTTTATTTTGATTCATCAATCTCAAGTGTAGGATAAACCTCTATACACCAATGGTGAAGGACAAACCCCCTTGCACCAAGCATTCTTCCCGAATTTCCCAATTCGATGAAAATATCCAAAACATCTGAGTTTGAAAATATTTAAAAACAAAACCAAGATCTAATCCACGAAAGGCTTTACTCAGCATGTCCATGACGTGGCGCGACTATTGAATAGATTATTATGCAGCAGAGTGCAGCTTTACCCACAAGACGAGTTTGCTTAATATGGCCAAAACACACTTCCGAAGGAGTGCGACTAAGCAACTATCACGAGGCCTTTACACTACATTATTTCAACATAACTATGCGCTAAGGTTTCATCATCGTAGACTTCACCCAGCGATAACCCCTCGCCATGTGAGTATTAACAATAAGCCTTCACAACACTCACATCTTTCTTTGACACAGTCATGGTGAAATAGTCTAGCTTATTTGGCCAAGTCTGTCCCACTCCAAACTTGTGCTGGTACGAGTTTGGCTTAACAATCCATAGCTCGCAGACCAGTCCTTACATGACTGGGTGACTTCCAAAACTATCCCTAGGCCTCAAACATTCGCTGAATTGAGCCTATGCATAAACTTGCACCCACCAACGGTCCAATTCATCCAAGTCTAAACTAGTTTTATTTATTTTTCATGTCAAAACATTTTCAAAACATTCTATCGTAAAGACAATACCATAGTCTCAATTTTAAATCAACTTTATATTTTGGCTAAATTCTCCAAAATCAACATTTTGGTCTAAGCATTGACAAAGCATATTTTTCTAATTTATTTTACTATGGTAACAAGGAAATGACAATCCAAACATCAATATTGGACATACAAAGGAGATAAATTAACTAGGAATTTAAAATAGGAATTTAAAATAGCTGAAATGAACTATGCATGCAATAATAATTTAAAACAAAATTAAATAATTTAAAAGAGTAGGGTCAATATGGTCAAAGGTATAACTTGCCTTCTGAAGGTCCTCGTAATCTAAATCTTACGAAGGATCAAGCTATCCGAGTCGTCCAAATCTATAAATGAAAAAATCCAAATTCAAAAAAAATTCAAATAAATTCAAATAAGAATCAAATTAACTCCAAATTATATAATTTTAGTTCAGCTGGCTACATCTTACTTTTAGACAAATTTAGAAATTTGAATGAGCTCAAACGGAGTTACGATGCAAAAGATAAGGAGTTTAGAAGTTTGAAACAAAAGAAAAACCGTAAAAAGGATTTAACTGATTAATCCGAATTAATTTTCTACTGAAACTCGGATTGTGACGCATGGTGACGTCAGCCCTCATGTGGGATGCCGGGACCCGAAAATACATCTCAGGAACCCTCGTGTATTCGAACTAGTCCCGGATCGTAGCTAGTTCACACGGAAAACGATGATGAAATACCATCCATTTATTCGATTTAACTAAAAGATCTCAAAGTAACAAATAATAATAAGCTGGACCTTATGGTCGCGTTTACTTAACTTGCCACGCGAGCTAAAGAAACAAATAAACTCTTGCGGTGAGCGAAACTCTTCAAATGGCCAATCAACATGCCCACAGGCAATCGAGTGGAGAAACGCATCCTAATCCGCAAAACCTTCATGGTCTTCCTGGTAGAACTCTTTGGCAGCTTGATACTCTTCCTCTACAGCTGATCAAACAGAGGGCATAAAGCCATGAGTACTTTGAATGTACTCAGCAAGTCGTGGGGAAATGTATGCAAATAATATTCATGAGGGCTTGAACAAAGATTAGTTGTATGGCTCTTTTGCATAAAACAACATTTACGATAAATACAATAAATAGATTGAAATGCGTAAGCTGAAGACAATAATAAATAATTAAACACTTTCTTTGAAACAACTAGTGAACTTCCCCATTCCCTTCCCAACCAAACTAAAGATAAGTGAATTCCCCATTCACCAATCGACACAACCGACCAAGTGAATGACCTATTCACCAAACGAACATTATATTCATCAAGTGAACTTCTCATCCACACTTCGACACATTTTCGAAGAAACTCTATCTCCCGTGTGAAATCCCCGAGCACATCCATAACCGCGGACACGGCTATTCGAATAGTTTTACACTCTGCAGAGGTTGTACAGCTTGACCCACAAGAGATAGATCAACTTAAAATGTCCGTTTAACACACTTCCGAGGTGTGCGACTAAGTGATCATCACAAGGCTTTTACAAAGCTCCTTCTTAACCGATTCGCGCTAAGGATTCAACACTGAATGTCTTTCCGACTGCGGACGGGGCCCCTCTTGCGCCACCGTGAAAATCGTTTTCCACGACTCACACTTCACATGAACGAAATTAAGACATTGCTAATTAATCGGCCAGTCCGTCCCATACCAGACATGTGGTTGTACGGTTAAGGCCCAGTTCAATGGCGCACAAGATTAAGTCCTTGACAAGTTACTCAGGCGATCTTTCCACAACCCAATCCATGCTAAACCCGCACCCTCAATCCCCCAGCCTGCTCGCCCGAGCGAAAACCATTTTGTTTAACCAAAACCAATGACATACCCTGTCATGGTACCCAAATTTTAACAAGAGTGGCTCACCACCACGATTCCATATTTCATTAAGTCAAAATTAATTATTAAGACACAAGTGATGACAAACCCATCGTAACTAAGCCGAACTAAGCATATGTACGATACCCATGTTGGCAATATAAATATGTCCAAATAAAATTACCCATACTAAGGTGACAAAGGGTTCATGGCATTCAAATAATCAATGGAGGCATAATAACAACAGGAAATAACTAAACCCAGAGAAATTTATATAAAGATAGCATGCAATTGTATAAAACAATATACTTTTGAAATCGTGGGTTCAATATGATCAAAGGTCCACGACTTGCCTTGGAATAAATCCAGTGGTTGATCTTGATCTTGGTATGCTACTCCTTGCTCAAAGCTTCCCGAAGTATCGACGTCTATTCACAAAACAAGCAAATAAACCAAATAAATAAATAACAGAGAGAAAACTAACTCTAAAAAATTAAATAAAAAACTCAGATAAATAGATCTCGAATTTAGATAAATTTAGGAATTTGAATGAGCTCAATCGGAGTTCGGATGCTAAAGATATGAGCTCTGGAAGATTGAAATCTAAAGAAATACCCTAATTTGAATTTCTAGAATTATCCGAATTATTTTCCTACTGGAAATTCCGGATTATGACGCATGCTGAAGTCAGCAAGGCTGTTCGTACTGGGCTAAGTCAACCTGACAGGTGCGACCCGCCGGACATTGACTAGGTGCACCATGGACTAGGTTTAGAGATCCATGGCTCGGGTGGAATTTTGAGTCTGCCACATGGCAACTGACCAAGGGATGACTAGGATGCCACATGGGCTACAGAGCTGAGGTGGTGCAAAGGTGGAAGGTGAGGTGGCTTGCCACATCAGCAAAGGGAGAAACCGAAGGGGAGGATAGAGAGACCTGGCCGGCGGTGGAGCTGGCAACGTCGACGGCGAACCACAGCGAGGGAGCTCCGGTGAAGTACCAAAACGGGATGCTGGAGAAGAGAGGATGCCATGGGAGGCGATGACTCGGCAACTCCGGCGACGAGACGACGGCGACGGCGACTTTGGCGTCGGGGTGCTCACGGGTGATGGCGGCTTGGGAAATGGTGTGGCGCCCGACAAAGATCAAGAGGAGCACAGGTGCGGCGGCATCACCAGGAACACAAGGGAAGTCTCGGGACAACCGAAGATAAGCTGGAACGGCGGTGAGAGTAAGATGACCGGAGAGCAAGGAGATGACCGGTGACAACAATTCGGTGGTGAAGAAGATAAAACAAAGGTGCAGATTAGATGATAAGGACATGGTGCACGATATGACGCGCTCAAAAGTGCACGAGGCTCACCGGCGGTGTAGATCAGAATGGTGGCGGCGGCCGATTTGTCGGACGAAGATGAAAACAGCGAACGGAGCTTCTCCAAGCAGAGTGGGTGCAAGCCCGGTGTAACCCTAGGTATTGCGAATCCAACGGAGGAAGAATCACGGCCGGGGATACATTGACGGTGAAGAAATCCGGTGATGAAGCAGCCTCGGCGGCGCTCGGTTTGTTGGTGAAATCCGACAAAACGAGATTGAAAACGGAGTTGGGAGTTTAGGGTTTTGGATGAGTTGAACGAGGCGATCAAATTGACGCGAAGGGATTGGTTTATATAAGGATGGAGGGAAGGAAACCGAGACGAGGCTGTGGCGGCTGCGTGTTGAGCTGGACTCGTAATCACGGAGGTTGAAGACAAGTGGCGTGGCTAGCGGCGGGACCACAAAGCGATGTGAAGAAAAGGGAAGGAGAGAGGTTCGTACTGGCCGCTTCAGCGAAGAAAACGGGAGCGGGCCAAGAAAAATGAGTGGGCCGGCGGGAAGAAAGGCCGAGCGGCTGGGCCGGGGAGCGAAGAAGATGGGCCGGGATTTGGAGATTAGGCCCGAAAGCAAATCCGAGATTTTTAATTAGTTTTTCTTTTTAGAAAATAGCAAAAAATCCAAATAGCAAATGCATTCTAGAAAATTCTAGAAAATATATCCAAGCACATAGAACCCAAATAAAATAATTTTTAATATAGTTGATGTTGACATTAATCATGTTAAATTGTTTTTGAACTCTGAAAATCCATATTAAGCTTTTAACTTTAGCAGAAAAATCCAAATGGTTATTTTTCTTTTAAAACTTTAAAACAGACCAAATTTTTAGGATGTTACATGGGACCCATATGTTAGTGACTTGGCTCACGGTGAACCAAATTTAGGCGAAAAAGATCTGGGGTTTGAATCTAGCGGGCACGAGGGCGTGTACATGGTGCCTGACATGGTGCCACGCAAGAGACATGCATGCACACACGCTGATGTGGCCGCTGAGGTGGACGCTGACTCGGCTGCCACATCATTTTGACGGCGACAAGGCTTGATTGCGCAAGACAACGGCAAACTACGGCTCGCTGGCCAGAGTGAATGATCGCATTGGGTAGAGGAGGATAATGCGCACATACTGGTACCGGTTTGGGCACGAGAGGTTGTGGGAGTTGGCTGGCTACGAGCTTTTGGCGGTGGAGACGATCGGTCATTGTCGGACGAGGGCTTCAGCGATGCTCTGGAGCAACGAAGAGGTCTCCGAGGAAGCTCTTGCGACGAGGATGCCGAAGGTGAACTCCATGGAGGCAGGGTGTCGACGGTGGCGACAAAATTGAAGAAAAACCGGCGGTGGCAAGAAACCCTAAAACTAGAATTGCGGCGACGCTGAAGCTTTAGGAGAGCAGTGGTTTGGGGTTTCGGGGTGAGGTGAGAATGGGGCACTTGAGGCTACCTTTTATAGGGGCCCGGGTGCACCGGGGCGGTGAGATAAGGTCGTGTGGTTGGCGGTGAGTGGGTGCGATTGTGGGCATACCGGACGTGAAGATAGGGGTGAGAGTGGGGTTGAGGCCATTGTTGCGGAGACATTAGACGCACGTACACGGGAATATAGGAAGAATAAGAGCGGCACGAGCGAATCTTCGACAAGCGGCAAAATTGGGTGTCTAAGTGGAGAAGAAGGATGGAGGTGGAAGACGATCTGACAAAGTGGGCCCACAAGTCAGCAGAAGTGAGGGACGTTCGGACTGGACTAAAGAAATGAAGGGTGACGCTTGGACCGTTAGACTAAGATCGGACGGTCCAAACTAATTTGGAACGTTCAGACTGTTCGGAAGTGCCATTAAGATCAGGCCGTCCGATTTAGTTCGGACAGTCCACACTGCTTGGAACGTTCAGACCGTCTGAACCCAATCTAGATTAGGCCGTCCACTTTTGATCGGACGGTCCACAGAACGTGGAACGTTCAGACCGCCGAACGTCTAATTTAGATTGGGACGTCCGATACTGATCAGACGGTCCACAGAAGATGAAGGCGAGGGTGCGCGGGAGAAGAGCTGTGCAGGCCGTGTGTGCGTGAAGTGGATTGGGTTGAGGCGAAATGGGCCGAATGGGTGAGATTCACCAAGGCTTTAGCTGAGGTTTTAAATAGGTTTTCCAATTTAGAAATTAGATTAATTACTTTAGGCCTTTAGAAAATAGCAGATTACGTCCAAAAATAATGGAAAATTCATAAAAATTCCCAAAGTCATTTAGGACTTAACTAAATTATTTCCAACTTAATTTTGTTATTAAATTTTCGAAAATAAATTATTTTGCTTCCAAATAAATTAGAGAAAAGCTTTTAAAATTCTAGAAAATTCAGAAAAAACTCAAGGAAAATAATTAAATTTTATTTTAGCCAGAAAATAAAATTTGGGATGTTACAAAAGCCTAGTCAAATGAAATGTTATCACTGCGACTTACAGAGGATCACTCCGATGAAGGTCATGGTAGAGACTGATTCGAAGAAGACAACGTTCAAAGAAGGAAGTAGTGAGCAGGAGCGCGAATGCTTCCCAAAAACCTGATTTGCCCCAACCTGTGCAGGATCGCAAGGGACGCCGGCTTCGGAGACACTGCTCTCCCCATGTAAGTGCACGCTGAGGGAGGGATGGAATAGCCGAGTAGCACAGTAACAAGGAATTGGGCAACGGTGCAAAACTGAGTCCGGCTATTCTGAGAGATTAACTCTATTTTGCATTTTGCATTGTTAGATCTGAGAGGAGAGGACTCCTTTATATAGAGCCAGAGCTAGAGTCCTCCCCTCTAGACTAGCAATATGGTACTAAACTTCCACCATACATGAGTGGGCCTATGGGATTTTGGTGTATGGACCAAGCCCAAACTTCCTAATCCCCCACCAGATCCCAAAAGCACCACGAATTTGCTCATAATTCTAAAGTGTTGTTGATATACCAGTTTTTTGGTGGATACCGATTAAGGTTGAACATCCACCTAGAACCTCAACTAAACTCGTCCACAACTACACAATGGACTCAGCCTTGAATTGGCAGTTTTGTGCGGACAAGTTTCACCTAAGACCTTTGCTGATACTTGGCCACCGATTGGCTACTCCTCGGGTGGAGCATATAAGTCAAACTCCGGTGTCTCTTCATGAGCTTCTTAGAGAGTACCCATTTCTCACAGACTATGACTAGCAGTCGGGCTAACATAGGTGTGTTTTTTCAAGAATGCTCTATAGGATAGCATCTTTGCTATTTCAAGCTATAGAACACATTAAGACAAAGTCATTCTACCATACAGATTTGAGAGTACAACATCTTCAGTGGAGTGGGTTATAGAATGTACTCTCCTTCAGTTAACCAAACAGTTTGTTTTTCCCAGGTCCTACTTCATGGGATCTCCAATCACATAGATTGGGTTGCCACTGTGGTGTAACTCACATAGGTCTCTTTCCCATCTCCTTCGATGCATGATCTATCACATTCCGTGATAAACCCTTTGTAAAGGGATCTACCAGATTTTTAGATGTTGGGATATAATCCACAGCTATTATTCCAAAATTTCTCAATTTTCTGACAGATTTCAATCGTCTTTTTACATACCTGGAGGACTTCATGTTATCCTTTGCACTGTTTACTTTAATGAGAACTGTTTGATTATCACAGTACATCAGGATGGTCGACATCAGTTTTTCAACCACCGACAAGTCTATCAGGAGTTCACGTAGCCATTCTGCTTCAACAGTGGCTGCATTCAATGCCGTGAGCCCTGCTTCCATGGTTGACCTTGTAAAAATGGTCTATTTGCAAGATCTCCATGAAACAGCAGTACCGCCTAGAGTGAAAACATATCCACTCGTAGCCTTAATATCATCAGCATCAGATATCCAATTGGAATCACTATACCCTCAAGTACACCAGGGTACCCGGTATAATGAATTTCATAACTCGTCGTACCTCTCAAGTAGCGCATAACTAGCTCGAGTGCATGCCAATAATCATCTCCCAGATTAGAGGTAAACTGGCTTAATTTGCTTACAACAAATGAGATGTCAGGCCAGATAGTGCTAGCTAAGTACACGAGTGAACCAATAATCTGGGAATATCTCAGTTAATCCTTTCCTAGTCTTTTATTCTTTCGAAGTATCAGACTAGGATCATAGGGTGTTGGAGAAGGCTTGCTATCCATATAGCCAAAACGACTCAAGACCTTTTCCACATAATGGGATTGCAGAAGTGTAATCCCATCCTCACTCTTGATCAACTTGATGTTTAGAATTACATCAGCTTCTCCCATGTAGATTTCCTCATCTAACTCTCTATTGAGGAAAGCTGTCTTAACATTCATTTGATGGACAATAAGACCATGTGGCTGACTAAGGATAGTAGTACTCGTATAGTGGTCAATCTAGCAACGGGTGAGTAAGTATCAAAGAAATCTTCTCCTTCTTGAGTATAGCCCTTAGCCACAAGCCTTGCCTTGTACTTTTCAATAGTACCATCAGGCCAAGCTTTTTCTTGAACACCTACTTATATCCAATCGGCTTGCGCCATATGGATGATCAGTGATTTCCCAAGTCCCATTAGCGAGAATAGAATACATTTCGCTATAGACCGCATCCTTCTATTACTCTACATCAGGAGATGCATATGCCTCTGAAATAGATTTGGGAACATCATCCACAAGGTACACAGTGAAATGATCTCCAAAATATTTTTCAATCCTTTGTCTTTTGCTTCTTCTAGGAACAATACTATCATCCTTTTCAAGAATTTGTTCGTGTATGTGTTCGGAATGCTCAATGGGAATTATGGGTTCAGGAGTTAAATTATTTGCTTGACTAGTAGAGTTATGCATATCCTTTATAGGGAATATATTCTCAAAAAATGTAGCATCTCAAGACTCAATTATTGTATCGACATGTATGTCAGATACCTCAGATTTAACTATTAAAAACCTATAGACAGTACTACAATGAGCATATCCTAGAAAGACACAATCCACATTTTTCAATCCAAGTTTGCGCTTTTTAGATATCTGTATGTTGACTTTAGCTAAGCACCCCCAAGTGCGCGAGTAGGATAGTGATGGTTTTCTCCCTTTCCATCCTTCATACGGAGTAATCTCACTATTCTTAGTGGAACTCTGTTCAGGACATTTGTCGAGGTTAGTATAGACTCCCCCCAACCATGCCTTAGATAAACCCATAGTGTCTAATATGGCATTAACCAAGTCACTCAACGTGCGGTTCTTTTTTTCAGCAACCCCATTGGATTGAGGCGAATAGGGAGGTGTCATCTCATGGATAATTCCATGCTCTACACAGAATTAGGAGAACTCATTTGAGAAATACTCTCCACCATGATCCGATCAAAGTCTTTTGATTTTTCTTTCTAGTTGATTCCCAACTTCAGCCTTATAAGTTTTAAAGTAGTCTAGAGCCTCATCTTTTGTTTTCAATAGATACACATAACAATATCTAGAAGCATCATCAATTAGAGTCATGAAATATATTTTCCCTCATTTCGTCAACACACCATTCATTTCACATATATCTGAATGCATGAGTTCTAAAGATGCCAAATTTCTTTCTTCCACAACTTTATGAGGTTTGTAAGGTTGCTTTGTTTGTATACAAGTTTGGCATTTAGAACCTTTGACTATATAAAGTTTCAGAATTAAATTTAGACTGGATAGCCGAGATATACAACTAAGTTTTATGTGACACAAATGTGAGTGGCAAACGTTGGCCTCATCCCCATTATTTGGATCATAAATATGGTTCACAACCTTATTACAGAAATCTAAAAGAGAAAGGCAAAACAAGCCTCTGCAATCATAGCCTTTTCCAATAAAGAGTCCAAATTTATAAATGACTACTTTATTTGACTCAAACTCAACTTATACTCATCTCTACACGAAGGAGCGTGGCGAGATTCTTATTTATTGAAGGAACATGCTGCGTGTTCTTTGGTGACAATCTTTCCAAGTAAACTTGGATCTACCATGCCAACACCAAGAACAAAGGCATGCGAACCGTTTCCCATCAACACGAAGGAAGCCTGAGAGACCTGATAAGAAAAAAACAAGGACACATCAGCACATACATGAATATTAGCCCCTGTATCAATCCACCAGTTGGTGGAATGACAGACTGAAAGAACAGTACGTAAATTACCATATCCATATGTCCCTGCTCTGGTATCGCCAATAGTCACATTCACAGACTTGGTCTGTCTGTGCTCATTCTTTATGTCTTTACGGTCAGGACATTTGTTGGCCTAGTGGTCGCCCTTACCGCACACATAGCAGGCAACTTTTTCCTTGTTTGGCTTCTGGTTCTTCTTAAAGTTGGTTGTTTGTACGACCTTAGCCTTTCCCTTGAACTTTCGTTACCATGATGTTGTACGACATTGGCGCCAGTATCTTGTCCTTCACCACCTTAGGATGCACATCCTTCACGAATTTTCTTCAACATCAAGGGACGAATCGGATCCTCAACGAAATATTTTATCTCTTGTGTTTCGTAGATATGACAAAATTCCTCCATAAAGAGGGTAGTTTGGCAATGATGACACCAGTCACAAATTTATCAAGCAATGTGCATTTGAGGTGGTCGAGTTCCCTCGTAATGAATTGTATTTCATGAGCTGCTCAACTCTGTAACGGTTCTCAACCATCTTGTAGTCATGATATTACTCAATGGTATACAACTCACTGCCAGCATCCGAGGTTGCGAACTTTATGTTCGAGTGCCTCCCACAACCCCTTTGTGTCTGTCATGTGGATGTATTGATGAGGACATTCCTTCCACTAATACAACCATCCCTACTGCTTCTACTCTTCAACTTGATATGCAAGGACCAATTACTAGAGCGCGTGCTCGCCAACTGAATTATCAAGTAACTTCGTTTCTAGGAGTTTATAATTGTTCCATTGAGGATGGATTGCTACCTAAGTCTGGTGATGTTATTCTACTCAGGAACGAAGGCAAGGGGGTACCACAACTACTACAACAAGTCCAGGCCTCCGGAATCAGCATGACAACACCAACTTAAAACAGGCATAACTTTCACATACGGAGTCTGTTGGAGGCCCACAAGTATTTGATTGAAAGCTTATTTCGTCCTCTTTCCAACGGATCTGGCCTCATCTTCAAATTCTTTCTGAACTGATCACAATCATCAAAAGAAGATGTCATATCACTTGTTTGGGCCAATCTGGGCCTTGTAATCATACTGAATTTGGCCCATCTGCCGGCGGGCCACCTGAGGGTGCAGTTACTGTTTACATGAACAGTAATCCATGGAATTAGTCCCATCCCCTTAGTTCTATTAGATGTGTGGCTCCTCATCCCCTATTTAAGGAGGCCGCACACCCTCTAGTTTTCTTGGATTTTGTTTATGTTTAGGTTGCCTTCGTTGCAGCTTGAATCTTTTGCGTGTGTCGGTTAGACCACCCAATTGAGATCCTTATTCAGAATCCCAACTCAATTTAAATATTTCAATTCCTATTTGCAATTTCAGATTGCTTGATCTTGTTCTTGCGTGCTTCTTCGGTGTATGCAGGAATCAACCTTCGTGGTCAGGTCAACCGGGTATTCGTGCACGGTTGATAATGACTTGTCGAGCAGTTCAGCGATTGCGTGGTTTCGAGCCTTGCGTGTTCTTAGCCAGGATCGTGAGAGTTGAGCGACGCCCACCGAACTTATCATTCTCATCGAAAGATCGGGCCAACAATCGGACTACCGGGTACATCATGTATGCATCGCATAGACGATCGGAAAGAACGCTAAGAACACATCCCACAAAAATTGTGATGGCTGCTTTAAACTCTTTTTCATGTTCGGGAGTGAATTCTCCCTCAAATCTCCTAGAGGCAACCCAAAATACATTCAGAGCCGTGAGCCACAAAGTGACTCTTGTATGCCATCTTTTGAAGTTTACTCCACTAAATCTCTCTGGTTTCATTGGCTCAGCAAGACCAGCCATTTTCATCACAAAGTGCCTATCAAGTTCACAATCGGTTTTGGATTGTTAGATATATGCACTTTGTGATTGTTATAACTCCTAACACAATAATTGAATGGACAACAACATATATACTAGGCATATTTGAAACTATGAACAGTAACATGATTATCAACTCAAATATATATCTATCTCATATATATGCACTAACAAGACAAATCCTAGAACAAGTATGCTACTAACAGTAGTAGACATCAACATCATCATATAACAAATTTCTAGGAAACAAAGCCTAATCAAATGAAATGTTATCACCATGACTTACAGAGGATCACTCCGATGAAGGTCGTGGTAGAGACTGATCTGAAGAAGACAACGTGTAGAGAAGGAACCAGTGAGCAGGCGCGCGAGCGTTTCCCAAAAACCTGATTCGCCCCAACGCGTGCAGGATTGCAAGGGACGCTGGCTTTGGAGACACTGCTCTCCCCAAGTTGGTGCACGTCGAGGAAGGGATGGAGTAGCCGAGTAGCACAGCAACAAGGAATTGAGCAACGATGCAAAACTGAGTTCGGCTATTCGAAGAGCTTAACTCTATTTTGCATTTTGCATTGTTAGATCTGAGAGGAGAGAATTCCTTTATATAGAGCCAGAGCTAGAGCCAGAGTCTTCCCCCCTATACTAGCAATGTGGTACTAAACTTCCACCATGCATGAGTAGATCTTTGGGATTTTGGTGTATGGGCCAAGCCCAAACTTCCTACATGACTGGCACATCCTTCTTTGGAGGAGCACCCATCTTAGTGAGAACTTCATCAGAAAGTGTGGGCTCCCCGGGTTATTGGAAATGTACTTAATTAAATTCATACAGTAACATGATTATTAATGAAGGAACAGTACTGTCCCTCAATTAAAGATCATGCTAAAGGTATAAATTCAACAAGTAACAATTCCAATAAACAGGATCCCCGGATATATATATATATATCTCACAATGGTTCCCAGGATCAATGACCATTGCATATATATATCCTTTAACAACATTGCATCATACACATACAAGTCGTACATTTGCATAATTAAACATAAGTTTACAACATTCGGGTTTAGTACTACAATATAGAGTGACTTGGTCACTACAACATATTCAACAAATGAAGCAAAATAAACGAAAAAGTCCACCAATGGCCTCATCCACCCGCAGCAATTGCGTGGAGGAAAGAAGTAGCGTTACTCGTTAGCGCCACGATCGGCGCTAACGGTGCTTCAGAAGGAAACCGTCCTCACGCAACAATAGGTGATAACACCTTGAGTACGGAAGGTACTCGGCAAGTCTTACACAAACTATTAAAATAAAGTGTTGATTAGAGCCTAACCAAGGGAACAGAATTGTTACATGCATAAGGTTACAACAGAAGGTATAAAGGTTCAAATTTGCATAAAGCAATACATCTTAACCTACAAAGGCTAAATTTTTGATAAAGCAATTTAATAAATCAAAGTTTGCTTAAAACAGTAAGTAAATGACATAAAAGTAAACGAGCATAAATTGCATGATTCCTCATGCAAACCGAAAATAAACCAAAACCACATTTTTGAAAATCAAAACTTCTATACAGTGACATCAATTCAAGTTATCGTCCATGACCGTGGACACGGCTATTCGAACGACTTATACCTGCGGGGTGTACATCTTTACCCACATAACTTAGCTAGCCCGTTGCCTTGGATGCCTCCGAATGATGACATACTTCCTTTGGTATGCCGACCGGGAAACTAAGATTTGGTATTTTTCAACAAGCCAACACTATTGAGTTGGACCCCATGTGTGAACTAATCCCGCTTAAACAACGATCGATAGCATCCGCTAACCGGGCACACATGTTGCGTCGAATGCCGATCCAAACAATTTAATGCGAATTGGGTTCCCTACCCATAGTAGAATGCTATCGGCACCATTAAGGTATCGATATGCGACGAGGCACATATACGCCTCACCCTCCTAAGAACATCCGACATCGACATACAAGCTCACATGGCATAAAACGCAGTCCTCGGACTGAGCATCTATGCCATACAAGGTCAATACACATATCCTTACTCTCCTGTTTCCAACTCAATAGTCTCAACATTTTACTTAACCAAACAATACCATACACCGCATGTGGAAGTACGTGGGGACTTGAGCGAATAGTCGAGTTCGGTCCAATTAACCCGGACAAGTCCACCACAAAACCCAATCTCGTGCACAAAAGCACCATCACTAGCTTCCTCTTGTCGAGATCAATTTGAATTTCAAATACAAGACTGATTTAAAGAAACTGGACAAAGAGTTTAAAATAACAATAGTTCAGATTGTGATTCCCATGTTTGACAAGATATGCTTGTCAAACTCTAAAATCTCTAGATCGCATGTCTAAGCTAAAACTGAAAATATAGCTTATGATATACGATACTATGCTAGGGTTAAGTGTATGGTGACAATTGAGGTAATCCATCATGTTTGGTCATAGCTAACTACTAAGATCACATTTTGTATTTTGGAAAAATAGCATGCACAGATATCATTTGGATTTGTAAAAGCTATTGTACAAAATTTGGGATCAATATGGTGCAAAGAGGATGCTTGCCTTGGTAGTAATACACTTCATTGCGTGTTCGGGTTGCTTAGAGGCGATTCAAAACTTCAAATGAACCAGATTCTATAGAAAGCAAATAAATCCAATAAATGCCAAATCTGACAATAAGCTCAAAATGAAGGAAAAATGCATGATCAATTTGGAAATGCATGATTACAGTATGCTTAAGCCATAACTACCCATATTAGTGATAATAACCCATAATATAGCTTGCTGTTTTCAAAAGACAGAAACTAGAGTTTAGTGCAAAGTCCCAGTTTTCAGATTTTGAAAAGAGCTGAAAACAGGACAGAGTGCAAGTTTCGGAAAAAGGAATATAGAACATGCAAAAGTTCACAAATTAAACTTAGCATGATCTTTTAGGGTAATTAACATCCCAAACCAACCTTAGTCTAACCCTAACTAGTTAGATTACATCAACTAAAAAGAAATTCATTTTTGTCGGTTAAACCGACAAAAAGAAACAGAGACAAATCTCAACTAGAAGTTAAAATAGATGATGACAAGAATTGAAAGATCAACTTGTCATGCTGCTAGGGTTTAGTTGAAACCTAAATAAGATGATAAGTTGACAGGAGAAACCCTAGGTTTCGAAAATGGCATGGAAAACCGAAAAGATATAATATCAACTTTTCAGTTTGAAGCAAGTTGAAGCTACTGATGCTTAAAAGAATGATTCACAGGAGATTCTTAAGTCCTTAAGATGCTCAAGATATCATAACTAGGGTTTTTGGCTTACCAGTATAGGAAAGATACCAAGATTCTGAAAACTCAAAGTTGATCGACAGAGAGGTAAACTCTGATTTAACCTGCAAAAGATATCAAATCTTTAATGCAAGGTAAAACCAGTGCTTAAGGATGGATAAGCAAAGGATAGGAGCAAGAACTCCACTGGACAGCAAGGAAGAAAATGAGCTTCAGTGGTCAACAATGGCTGCAGCTCCAAAAAGCTAGGGTTTATATATGGATGTTGAGCTACAGATCAAGAGGGAATGATCTAGAGTTGATGAGGTGTCCATTTAGGGCTAATTATCCCAAAAATTAGTTGCAAAAACTTTGGGATAAATCCTCTCCTCTGCTTCTGAGAGAAATCACACACTGAGAGAGAGGAAGAAGATAAGAGTCAAGCGACATGTGGGTCCCATTGTCATTCTCAGCCGCACGCGCTTCACAAAAGCTCAAACGAATGTCAGCCGTCCGATTGGAAATGGGCGGCTGTGATAAATAGATAGATTAAATGATTTGAATCGGTACCAGTTAATATGGACCGCACGATCTAGATCGACCGATCGGGATTAAAGCGAGCTTAAAGGAATCTTGAGATCCACTTTCAAATCGACGTTGGATTGAAATCCAACGCTCACTAAAAGAATACACGCCACCTCCTTTAGATGCGATGGCGCAACACCGTTGGATTTGATTTCTACGGTCGATGGAAAGTTGAACCGGATGGTCCGATTGCATACACTCATATGGACCTTACGATTGAAATCCAACGATCCACCGATTTTAGGCTTTAAAGGCCCACGGTCAAAAAGAAGCGCCGTAGGATTGAAATCCAAAGGCCCGCATAAACGCGCGCCTCTGATTTCAAATTGAAATAAGCGACGCCGTTACATCAAGAATGAATGGCTGCGATCGTGAGGGGATCCGGAGTCGTCCGAATGCATACACCAATCTGGACCACACGATGAAGATCCAACGGCCCAGAGGAGTGCGGGCTTTATAACACGCGGTAAAAAGGAAAAGCCGTAGGATTTGAATCTAACGGCTCAGATAAAAGCGCGCCTTTAAGTTTAAAACGAAAAGGGGTGCGCTGTTGGATCGAGAATGAACGGTGGAGATTGAAAAGGGATCCGGAGTTGTCCGATTGCACACACTGATCTCGCTCGTTAGATCAAGATCCAACGGCGGAGATTAAGATGCACACGTGGACAGCTCGCGGGGTGTTATAGCTTCGCCCGTTCGATTGAAGATCAACGGCTCATATCACGCGTAGAGTTTTGGGCTTGCGCCCGAACGTGACCGAGCCAGACCAATTGATTCGGTTGGACCCAACCACATGGCTTGAGTCGCTACAGTGCTGAGTTCGGGTTTAGACCGGTTTAGTGGACCAAACCTTATTCAAATACTTAAAAGGTTTGACTGGGCTTTTAAAAATAGCAAATAAATTTATAAAATCATGAAATTTTTACTGGAAGCTACTGGGATAACATATTTCCCAGATAAATTTTATAAACCACATTTTCACTTTGTAAAATGCATAAATATTTATTTCAGGCCGAAAATATTTATTTAAAGACAATAAATTTTTCTTTAAGCCCAAATAATTCCTAAAAATGCAACAAAAATATTTTTAGCCAAGATAATTTATCTAGGCTTTAATAAAAATACTTCCCGGTCATAATACAAGTTTTATCTTGTATTCCTTTAAGACTTCAAAGGGTTCTTTAGGGTTTTGGCTAAAAAGGAAGGTTTTTAATTTGTAACATGCTGCCCAAAGTGTAGACATGAACAGTAATGTTATGAACAGTACCTCATTACTGTTCATAAAGCATTTTATTACTGTTTATAAACTTGGGGCTGTTACAGAAAGAGTCTCTTTGACCTATTTAGATGATAGTTTTATCAACAGGTTAAAAAAACATTCAGCTAGTTAAAACTCTAGCAATAGTTCTCAATCACTAAAATGGCATGACCTACCATAGCTTGACTTCGACGCCTTCAACAGAAGCAGCACCCTTCTCGATCTCTTCAGCTAGCTTTGCAACATGCCCATACATGGAATAGTACTTGTAGAATATAAACTCACGAATATAATAAAGATGAGATATGCTTCTGTTTTAGTACACCGCCCAACCATTTCAACTATTTTATTTTAAAACTGAAAAAAGAACAGTTTGGCTATTGCAATAAGATGTGGATGCCATGATACACTTACACAAGCCGTTTCTTTGATGTCTTGACCTTAACTAACATAAGACTCGTCTTAGGATGCCTTTTCTGTCAGTCTTGTCTTGGTGCACCATTGAATAGCAGGTCAAGACAATACAACTTGAAAAGAGCCTGACATTTTGCTCAGCACATATAATCGCCTAGACAGTGCATCTGAAGAAAGCAGTCACTGAGGAATTGCACAAACAGTTACTGAGTAGTAAGCAATGTTAGTATACGACCCCAAATTTGCCAGTTTCCACAAGAAGTGCTTCTAAAGTCCGAACCCCAGAAGAACAACGAAGCAAAGAAAGTTTAGCCTCTAGTTAGTTGTTCCAGAACCAATCCATTCTGATATAAGTAGCAGAGAGCCCCAAGAAAAAGTCATCCAAATTTACGTTCCAATTGATGCTAATTGCCCCATGGATCCACCGATACAAGAAATCAATAATATCGCAGGCTTTTTTCACTCCATCTTTCACAGTAATATAATCTTTTGCACTCCATTCCTATCCCATTCACGAAAATTTCACCATAAGAACACCATCTTGCCGCATTCTCCAAGATTTAACGGACCCGAGTGAACAAGATCACCCGAAAGAAGGGCACTGCAAAACGGTGGAGAAATCAAGAAATTTGCTATAAAAAGGGGTAAAAAGGCAAGTGGATTAAGGTAGACTCACACTATGTAGATCAGGACCAAGCTTTCTAGTGTGTGGTGGGAGCTTGAAGCGGCAGTGGTGGCATGGGATGCCAAGAGGGGCAATGGCGGTACGGAGCTAGCGAGGCTGGCGATGGAGGCAAGCGAGGGGCGAGGGCAGCGTGGAGGGGTGAGGGCGGCTTAGTGGAACAGGACAGGGAGCAGCGTGGAGGTTCGAGGAAGGACGGCGCCAACAGTGGGAAAGCATGCAGTGCTGGTGGGGATCGTGAGGAGGAGAGAGGAAAGGGAGCGAAGGCGGAGTGGGATGCGGTCATGGGCACGGGCAGTTGCTGGCCGTGCGGTAGATTTGGGCTATTGGTGCTTCCTAATTCAACGGATGTCAATGTAGTTAGAGAGGACAGACGATTACTGAGTCCTATTTTTAAGGGAAATTTGATTATTTGCCACTGTCAAAGATTTGCAATTCAGGATTTGCCACTGATGTGTCCATGACATGTGGTCACGGGACCCAGATGTCATTCACACATGGAGTGGCAAATCCTGAAATCCACATCTTTGCAGTTTTTTAGTATGACAGCATACTTCAAGAGGGAGTTTCTTCTCTTGACCCCTATACATGCAAAGCCATTTCATTTTCTATCACAAACATCATGAGTTCATGACGAAGCAGCAAGGCTGGAAGGGTGCCATGATTTATCTTATTTAATAGTGAAATTGGCAGAAAAATGTATTATCTATTTCTGAAGGCTGAAGGAAAGGGCCGCTCCCCACGCGGGACACGTTGTCCTGAAAAAAATGACCCCTCGGATCATCTCCCAGCGGCTTAGATCACGTCTACGGTGCTTGATCGTCATCGTTCCTTTTTGGCCCGTCCCTTCATCTTTCGTGCCCACGTGAGGGTGGTTCGTCCCTCAAGGTGCTGTCACGTTCGGTCGGCACACATCCCCACTGGTCGTTTCACACTTCCTCTCTCTCTCGCCTTATCTTTTGTTGTTTCACACTTTTTTCTCTCGCCATATCTTTTTCTCTCAACACTGTGCGCTGTGTTGTTTGTTGTTCGCCTCCACGCTGTCTCTTTGCCTCCCCTCTTGCTTATGCCTTGGGTTCCCTCCACACAGTGCTCCGGCCCTACTTCCGCGTGTTGCTCGGGTCGCCTCACAGCGTTGTGGCTCTGATCTACCCTGTGCATCCGCCTTCTCTCCAATGTTCCCTTCTTCCCGTCGCCGCCATTGTCCTTTGTTGATGCCGATAGTACCTTGCCTCCACACGTCACTCAGGTTCCTCCCCTCGCTTTATCTCCTGCTCTCACTACTATTTGCCTCTACCCTGTCTCTGTGTGTGCCCTTTCGCGTACGCCTTGGGTTCCCACTACACGGTGCTGCGACTCGCCATACTTGTGTTTTGGCACTTGGGATTTTTGGTGGTTTTTCTTCGTCATTGTGTTTTGGGAGTGTCGCATTTTTTTGTTGTCTTTCTACATATTAGTGTCCCTCTTTTTTAGTCCTTTCTACGTATTCGATTCTACTCTTTCTTTGTTTTTTGTTTTGGGCCTCGGGTTCCCTCTACACGACGCAGCGCCTTGTCGTCCTTGTGTTGTCCCTCAGGATTTTTTGCGGTTTTTACCTGTCATTGTGTTTTGGGAGTAGCGCTCTTTTTGCCGTCTTTCTGCATATTAGTGCCCCACTTTTTTAGACCTTTCTACGTATTCGATTCTACTCTTCCTCCGTTTTTTTGTTTTAGGCCTCGGGTTCCCTCTACACGAAGTTGCGTCTCACCGTCCTTGTGTTTTAGCCTTTGGGATTTTTCATGGTTTTTTACTGTGATTGTGTTTTGGGAGTATCACTCTTTTTACCATCTTTCTGTGCATTAGTGTCCCTCTTTTTTAGGCCTTTCTACGTGTTCACTTCTACTCTTACTCCTTTTTTGTTTTGGGCCTCAGGATTTATCGCAATCCTTATGTTTTGGGATTGACGCTCTTTTCTGTCTTTCTACATGTTAGTGTCCCACTTTCTCTCACCTTTCTATATGTTCGATTATGCCCTTCTTCTGTTTGTGATCATTCGGCTCATGTCTATTTTCCCTATTGTCGCTGTGAACGTCATCCTTTGTCGACATCGATATGTGATGAGGACATCTCTTCCACTGATACAACCATACCAATTGCTTCTACTCCTCAACTTGATGTGCAAGGGCCAATTATCAGACCACGTGCTCGTCGACTAAATTATCAGGTAACTTTATTTCTAGGAGTTCATTATTTTGATATTGAGGATGGTTTGCTACCTAAGTCTTGTGATGTTATTCTACTCAGGAACCAAGGCAATGGGAGCAGCACTACTACCACAACATGTCCAAGTCGACCTAGTTTCAATTCCAGATCAATTCGGAATCAGCATGACAGCACCAACTTAAAACATGCATAACTCTCACATACTGAGTCTGTTGGAGGTGCACGAGTACTTCATTAAAAGCTTACAACGAGGCCTTTCCAACGGATCCAACCCCACTTCCATATTTGTTGTCTATGCATTGCAATCATCAAAAGGTGATGCGTCTCCTGTTTGGGCCAATTTGGTCTTTGTAATCGTACCGAACCAAGCCTAGGTTGGTGCATCCTCCTCCCTAGCTGTACCCAACCCTAGGACGACCCTAGCCACCTACTTGGCTGCAACTCCTCTTATAGGAGCTGCCGTCCCTTTGCTAAACTCGGGTTTTGTTAGATTAAAGTTTAGTCTTTGCTACTTTATACATTGTCCACATTGTCCTCTTGTTCAACAAGTTCAACAGTGACATTGTTCTTTGGAACCTCACTTTTCAATATGAAACTTATTCCTATTTGTAATTTCAGATTGCTTATCTATCTCATTCTTGCTTATTCTTGATTGCATACCAGAATTGATCTTCGTAATCAGGTCAATTGTACTTCTAGCAAGGTTGATAACAATCTCAGAGTTGGTTTAGCGATTGCTGATCATATTGATCGTGTACGATTGGTAGCCGAATCGTGAGAGTCATCTCTCCCAAATCAATTTATCCTTCTCATCGAAAGATCGGGACATCATTTGTCGCATCAGGTGATATCAGAGCTCGAGTTGACCAGTGAGAAATTTTGAGTTTAATCTTTTACCTACAGTCCACAAAAGCCACAAAAATTAAAAAAAATAGGGTTAGGTCAACCTGTCCAAACCAATCTGGGCCTTGCAATTTTTCTTATCAGTAATTTGCTTGTTGAATTCTTAGTTGTATCCTCGTGTTAAGTTGCTGATTTCTAGTTCTAGTTATTGTCTAGTTTGCATCTTGTGCTTTGTTTTCCTCCCGTAGGTCATCATCACCTTTCCACCGATCCTTGCCACGGCCACCCAAGGCACTGCCGCCGCTGCCACTCCCTGCCGTGGTCACCAAAGCCACTATCACCACTGCCTTCTTGCTGTTGCGGCAACCCATGGTGCTGCCGCCGCTGCCACTCGCTGTCGCGGCAACTAAAAATGTCACCACTGCTACTTCTTCTCACTGCCGCGGTTTACAACGCGCCCTGCCGCCGCTATATCTCCTACCACATCATCCAAACCGTAAACCAATTCGGGATTTCAAGAGAAGGACAAAAAAGGAGAAGAAAAATAGGACAAAAAAATGAGAAAAAAAACAGAAGGAAAAAAGGTGTCTACCTTCCCAAAAAAATGAAAAGTGCGTCAAACTTTCGCCAAAACTAGTGAAAATTGGTGGAGTCCTACATATAGCCACAAGCTTCCAACAAAAAAATTTCAGGAAGTTTGGCCCATGGTTTGAAACATATAGCAGTTTCAAATTGAACCCAACACGAATTCGAGTCCGAGTAGGATTCCATTTTCGAGATACCTTTAGTAAAACGGGCATAACTTTTGAATATAGTGTCCATTTTTGACGTTCTTGTGCTCATTTGAAAACTAACAACGAGGCCAATCCAAAAAAAAACTGACCCACTTGTGCCAATTACCCTCCAAGGGCCCCAAAATAGGCCATCTTCAGCCCCAAATTTGTGTCAGAAGGTTTCAGCCGCTATTTTTGCCATTTCTCTCGGTGTTCCTTTCAGAATTTGGGGTTCACCTCAACTGCAAAGTTGTAGATCTCGTCGAAACCTTTCAATTGAGTATATATAAGCCATATAAAACTTTGGTATTTCATCTTTTGAGACTAGCTGTTGTTTACTGCTTAAACTAGAGGGTTGTTTATATTGCACCGTTATATTGTCTTTGTGCTCTACGTCGTGTGAACAATCTTGTGCCCCTAGACAAAAGATTGAGTAGTTTGGCTAGCATCTCTCTTAGCACTTGTTGTGAGAATTTTCTTTGCTTACATCAAGTCATATTGATCTTTGCGTCTAATAAGACAACAATCGAACACATCTTATATTTCTCTTTCTGCGCAATTAGATTAATCCGTTGAGACCAAATAATCCAACAAGTTTGGCAAACTAAACAATCTTAATGATCAGACCAATTCATCAATATCTTACACTCCTTAATAAATCTCAGATTCCTAGTAGGTATAGACATACCTTTAATCATAATTCATCATGTAATTATTCTAAAACAATATCCAATTAATCATCTTTACTTCCAAGGATCTTGGTTAAGATCGATTATGCACCACGCTACGGACCCAACTCGATAACTCATATCTAATTAATAAACTTCTATGTTTACCACCTCTCGCTTAAACATAACAAGACATCACAAAAGATTTTTGATGCTTTCTTTCGTAAAAGAGAAGTATTAATCTTCAACATTCCAACTACTCCAAAAGAAATGCATAGAATCAAAACTTTCCTCAATGAAGTTTGTAAAAGATAATTTCCATTATCCAAAATACCAGATGAATAACTGGGTCAAGTTTACCAACAAGCAAGGTAGAACCCTCATGATAGAGAATAAAATTGCCAATAGTAATGCTTAGAAATAGCAAAAAAAAGCTCAACAGTCGAAAAAGACAATAATTGCTCTATAAAACGAATAGAGACCAATTAAAACACATCAACTGCCTTGTAACCATGAACTAAAGAAATTCATCAACCGCTAGTGAGTAATCAGAATAACTAAATATAACTCAAGGATAACATTAACTTTTTAAAGAAACTCATCCCCAACCTTTGTATTTAAATTACCCGAGAAAAATCCTTCACTATTCCCATACCACAAACGGTGGTATAACCTAGCCATGCCCATGGCCACAACCATGATATTGTAACATCCCAATTCTTGGTTTGTGTTTCAAATGTAAGAAAATGAGAGAAAATTAAAATCAAGCAGAATATCAGGAATGGATCAGCCAAGTGTTTCACAGAAGATGAGCACGGTGTTGTGTGGTTTGGGCAGCGTCTTGTGGTCCCAAAGGTCCCGAGTTATGGATTTGATTCTTCAGAGGCCCATGATTCGCCTTTGTCCATCCATCCGGGGCCACTAAAATGTACCAAGATCTGCGCCGAGATTTCGTGGACTCGCATGAAGCGAGATTGCGTGTTCGTGGCCGATGTGACATATGTTGTCGCGTCACGGCCGAGCATCGGCGTCAAAGAGTCTCCTCCACCCTTGCCTATACCGAGTGGAAGTGGGATTACGTAGGCATGGATTTTATTATCGGTCCGCCTGCACTTCTTCGAGGAAGGATGCTATCCGGGTTGTTATCGATCGATTGGAAGGTAGCGCACTTCCGCCAAGATTTACCACTCTCGGTGTCGATCGATTGTCGATCTCTATATCTCCGCATTGTGAGCTTGCATGGTGTGCCACGAACGATTGTGTCGATCGTGGCTCTCTTTTCACTTCTCGGCTATGGCACGATTTACGAAGCCATGGGGACCCGTCTTCGCTCATTTCGACCTATCATCCTCGGATTGATGGTCAGACGGAGCGCGTCAATCAGGTGCTTGAAGATATGCTCCGTGCTTGTGTTCTTTCCTATGGGAAGAATTGGGAGAAGTGCCTACCACTTGCCGAGTTCTCCTACAACAATAGCTTCCAGGCTAGTCTCGGCATGGCACCATTTGAGGCCTTGTATGGACGGCGCTGCAGAACACCGTTGAACCGGTCGGCGGTGAAAGGTTCTTTGCCGGATTCGATCAATGAGGCGAAAGTCAAGTGCAATTGATTCGTGAGCACTTGCGCATAGCTCAATCCAGGCAAGAAGAGCTATGCGGATCGTCGTCGCCGTGAGTTGAGTTTCCAGCCCAATGACTTTGTGTATCTCAAAGTCTCACCTCTGAAGGACATCGTCGTTTCGGTGTCAAGGGCAAACTGGCTCCTCGATATGTCGGGCCATATCGCATCATCAAGAAAGTGGGAGCTGTTGCATACAAGTTGGAGTTGCCAGCTACACTTGAAGGGGTGCATGATGTTTTCCATGTGTCACAATTGAAGAAGTGCCTCCGTATTCCAGTTGAGGAAACACCATTGGAAAATATCGATGTGCAGGAAGATCTGTCTTATCGTGAGCGTCCCGTTCGTATCCTCGAAGAAGCTGAACGAAGAACGAGGAACCGTGTGATCAAGTTCCTCAAAGTTCAGTGGTCAAACCACTCCGAGGATGAAGCCACTTGGGAGCGGGAAGATCGTCTCCGAGCAGATTACCCATCCTTCTTCTCCCAGTGATCAGAATCTCGGGCGAGAGTCCTGTAAGGGGGGGAGATTTGTAACAGCCCTAACTTAGGGTTTGTATTTCAAATGTAAATTATGAGGAGGAATAAAAACTTTTGATGCCTCATGAAATCATTTGAGAGTTTCTACAATTTTCCCTAGCAATTTCCAATTTTTAGAATTTAATTCTTGTGATTGGAAGTTGTTGTTACCAGATTCTTAGCTTTCAAACTTGTGATCATCCTCTGAAATTATTTTTCCTATCATCTGGATCATCCTATCTACCTCCCTGAATTATTTCACAAATTTTAGATTTTATTTGCTATTTCAAATGGCCAAGTCAAACTAGTTGAAAATCTGGTCAAATCCTAGGTCAGCATGCTTGTGAATTTTCTGTAGAACTTCTCAGTGCATAAAAAGTTCTGGAAAATTTATGAAATGTTTCTCTCTGTCTCAAGTAGCTACCATAAAAATTTCGGAATTTTTGGAGCTCGGGAGCTATCTCTAAAAATTCCCTAAAACTCTCTCAGCTTTTAAACTCAAAATCAGAAATCACTGTTTGTCGGGCTCGAACCCGAGTCCGACTCAAACCGCATCGCACCACTTGACTCGCCGCACCGCCTAGCTGCACCGCGCGCGAGTCCAATCGATCGTGACCGTCCGATGCAAATCGAACGATCCACGTTGCGTGCGCAACCGACCTGTCCGAATGCATACACCGCCTCACCGTCCGCTTTGGATCCAACGGCCGATACATTCTTGATCGAGTCTAAGTATCTGTTCGCGCCGCATTGTCCTGTCGCTGACATATGGGTCCCACCTGTCAGGTTCTTCCTCGCCGACTCCGCTGCCTACCGGAGCTCGGCGGCGATCGCGCATGCGCGTGCCACGCACTTCGTCGCCGCCGCCGCGGACGCGTGTCCGCCTCCGTGGATCGCTCAAGTCCATCTACCTCCTAGGTCGCCCATTCCTTCTCGCAGCCATTCTTACGCCTCTCCGTCCATTTCTTAGCTTCGCCGAGAAAACCCGAGAGCAGCGCCGCGTGTTAAAGCCGCCTTGAGCCGCGATCGCACTACGATGATCCACGTTTGACGCCGCCTCCATTTTGCCCATCCGGGTTCTTGGCGCCCGATGAATCACCAGGTGGTATCGTCGTCTCCACCTCCGCGCTCGGCTCCGTGAGCTCGCTTATGCTCGTGAGTCTCAAGCCTCGCGGTTGATCTCACTTGATCGCAATGCTTCACCGATGCTCACGGTGGGCTCGCTCTGTCTTTGATGCATTGTGGAGGGTGTGCGACTTCTTCTTCTCCGAGCCCTGATTTCGCCGCGCGGTGATTCTAGCCGCCTCGCACCTTCTTCGTCGGCATTGTGCGGGCGATCCTTCCGGCCGAGGCGATTCCGTGGCGCACCTTCCGGTCTTCGAAGCTCACAGCGTCTTCTCCGCGAGCACCGCACCTTCTTCTCCGCCCGGCCGCCGTGAGCCCATCTCCGTCGACCATCGGGCTCCGCGTCACCGCCACCGGTTCGTGAGATCTTTGCGAACCTTAAGGTACCACTCACTCGCCCTAAGACCTCCGGTTCGCGAGAACGATCGGCGGCCGCACCACCGCCTTGTGGTCGCAGTAAGCGAAGCGGCGGCGTTAAGGTCTAACCCTACTTTTAGTGATAACCATCTTTAGTCAAGATCACCGATTTGTGGGCCCTCTTTCGTTAATCGCGTTTAGAAATCCTTTAATCCAGCCCGTTATTTGTTCTCTCGAGTCAACGCCATGTGGGTCCATGTTGTCGCTAGGTTTGTGTAGCTCGTACGCGCTTCTCTGTTGGGAAGCGATTTCTGTGAGAGTATGTTAGGTTTGCACTTTGGTAAGTCAAGACGATTCTTAGAATACGCCGACGTCACCTTCGCGCAAAGCGGTTCTCGTCGACATTTTCGCTCGGGCCCGCTTTGTCTGTCTGGGGCTAGTTGGTGTGGGTAGAAAAAGGATTTAATGCTTTAGTATTTCGTAATATGTTTTCTGTTAATCGTTAATTCATTTAAACTTAGAAAATGCATAACTAATTCAATTTTTATCCAAATTGCATGAAACCAGTCTTGTTAATTTTCATTTTAAGTGTACTATTTGATAAAATTAGCTTCATCCATGTCTCTGTAGCAAAAATCTGTTAGCTAATAAAATGATGTCTTATGTATCTTCTAAATTAGAAAATGCATATCTCTTTCAATAATTGTCCAAATTCATTGAACCCAATTCATAAAATTCCATTTTCAGTATATTAATTGTTAGGATAGGTTTCAGATACTAGTTATGTTCATAGAAATTTGTTAAGTATTTAACTAGTGCTTTGATGTGTTTATAACTTAGAAAATTCATAGAAAATTCTTAATAACTTAAAATGATTTGTTCTCTGTTTCTTAAATTTTGTTATGTCATGCTTAGGCTCTGTGTGAGTTTTGGCTTGTTTTGATGTTGTTGTATGTTTGAGTTTTGTCGGTGTTATTCGTCCTTATTTGTCGTTATGTTCGATCGTTAGGCTTCGATATTTGCGGCAACCCCGAGGACGATCCTCGCAACAACTTGAGCAACAAGAATGTGCAAGCAGTTTGATCATGATAATCCCAGTATTTTAAAGTCTAATATTTTGTTTCAAATTGTATGTATGCATCGCTTAATTTGTGTTAAATTGATTAGTTAAATCCGTGAGTTGCATATCCTGTAGACAAAATATTGACCTCTACTACCCGAGCCTAGGTTATTTGTCGTGATTAGAGGTCTCGGATGATCTCTTGTCACTTAGTAGATCCGAGTCAAATTGCTTAGACATGCTTAGTATCGGTAGAAATGGGCGGTTATCGACTTAGTCAGAACCTTGATCACACAAAATTTACTACAACTTTATGTTTCAAAGATTTCGCTTTGTTTAATTGCAAAACTAAAAATGAAAACAAAATGATTTGGGACGCGCACAATGGTAAGATTGGTGTGATCTTTTGGGTGTGATCGAAAGGTGCCCAGGTCAATTAAGGACCGAACATCTTGTGAGTGAATTTTTATCCAGCATTTCGCGTGCTAACCACACTAGAGTATATGGGACCTCTCTTGACCTAGTACTTTGGCGTGTATTGGCTCCGGTCGCAGGAGGTCGCGGGAGGGATGGAGGTGGGAGCATGGTAGTTGTCCAAAAGCTTTATCCCGAGTGGGTAGTTGTCTTTTCGGCTTTACCATGTAAGCGTATGGGTTTCTATCCATACGAGCGGCTCGTAGTTAATACACAATATTGGAACAAGTCTCAGAGGACTTAGTCGTGCCAAACATACCTTCGAAGTGTGCTTTGGCTTAAAGGCGGTCCAAGTGTGGGTACAGATGGTACACCCTGCAGGTTAAAAACTATTTGAATAGCCTCGCCCTAGGTGATGGACACGCTTGGGTAAGCTTTTCAAGAGTTAGACTACAACATTTAAATTAAAACTTGATGGGTGGTACGAACTGGGATTCGTGCTATTGTTGTGGTGACTATTGGGATAGTCACTTCTAGGTTGTTTATCTTTCGCTTTTGTTATTATTATCTTTCTTGTTATTTCAATCTTAAAAATGAATTGCAAACTTGCTTTTAAAAGCTGTATTACCTTATTGCAAATGAAAATCGGCTTTATGCAAATGAAACATATGGCCTCCACTAAGTAAGCTCGCATGTAGCTTATGAAGCAGTCCGCTAGTTCACACGTCGGTCTTGCGGGTACAAAGACAATCTTTGTACTCGGTGCTTTGCTTAATGTTTTTGTTGCAGAGGAAGAAGGTGAGCCTCGGGGCCTCACTTTTGTGAGTGTCTTTGTCGCCTGGGTGACGACTAGACTTGGCGGTCGGTCGATGCCTTGTGGGTTGGAGGCACGATTGACTTTGTTTATAGCCATCTTATGGCACTTTTGCTTCATTGTCGTTCTTGTTTATTTGTGTATCTTGGCCTATCGGCCTTTGTGCGTAATATCTCTACTATTTGTTTATCTTCCGTTTGGTAGTGTGGTGTTTGGACTCTATGTTTGGAATGGAGTTGATGTCTAATTTTGTACCGAGGGTGTATATCTTGCTTAGGAAGTATACATATCTCGAGGATCGATTTATTTGATTTGTGATGCTAGGACCAGGAGGTTGGTTAAGCATTACAAGCCAAATAAACTGGGGTCCTCACAAAGTTGGTATCAGAGCCATTCTGACCGTAGCAACCCAAGCATAGTCGTCTTTAGGATATTTTGAAAAATCTTAATTTCAAAGTATAAAAGGGTTTATGAAAACCTAGGCGATTCTCGATTTTACTCCTTACCTATCTTAGCATTCTACTCTCATCTTACTCTAATTTGAGTTTAAAACTTGGTTTTCCTCTTTCCTTTCAAAAGATAGTTGCTACCGGTAGAATCAGTCTTTGGGAAAACCATAGAGAATTAGTCTAATTAAAAATTTGTGGGGGTATAAGGGTAAGATATATGTGAGTTTGCTAAGTGTCTGATTTTTGTCAATTGGTTTTGTAACTTAAAAGTCTTGTGTTTGTTTTGTGCTGTTAGTAAGTTATTTGTAGTAGGATGTCGACTTCTTGTTTTCCGGCTATTGTTAACTTGTCTTAGTGAAACAGGATAGCCGGGAGAACGCGTGGTAGTCAGCAGGCTGGTCATGATGAGGAGCTTCCCCCTCCTCCGACCATGGCTGAGGTGCTCGCTCAGATCGAGCGAAACCGTATGGACCAGACGCGCATCTTGGAGGTTATTGCTAGGAATACCTCCACTCCTGCCGGTGGTGGCGGCCACCAGACTCGCGGGGGACTTGCAGAGTTCCTCCGTACGCAGCCACCGACTTTCGCCCGCCTCGAGGACCTCTCGATGCGGATGATTGGTCGCGCATGGTTGAGCGAAAGCTCAACATAGCTCGATGTCGAGCACAGGATAAGGCACTCTTCGCCCCCCACCGGCTCGAGGGCGCAAAGACTCTCATGGTGGGAGAACTATCTCGCCATGCACCCGCGCCATGTGGTCGCATGGGAGGAGTTCAGATCAGCTTTGTCGGCCCACATCCCGATGGCACGATGAAGTCAAGAAGAAGGAGTTCCTCGCGCTCAAGCAAGGGCGCAAATCGTGACGGAGTATCTATACGAGTTTAATCATCCGCTCGTTATGCTCGGAGAGGTAGCCTCGGATGAGGCTAAGCGGGAGAAGTTTATGGATGGCTTGTCCGAGGAGCCGCGGGACAAGCTATCTATTGTGGACTTCTCGACTTTCGTGCCTTGGTAGATAAGGCCATTGTTCTTGAGCATAAGGCAAAGCGCTGGCGAGTCCGCAAGCGCAAATGGGAGGCACATCGACCGCTCACACCACCTCACTCGTCCTCGGTGGGCGGCCACACGATGGCCCATTCTTTTGCTCCACCGCGCCGAGGCCATCCGCACCAGCTCCTCGTCCACCGCAGCCGTGTTTCAGCCACGTGCGCCGCGATCCAAGACAGAGCGGCCTCCGCAACCGGCGGCCGAGGTCACTTGTTTCGCCGCCACAACAAGGGCCATTATGCGAATGCTCGCCTCGAGTGTTGCAGCAGCCCTCGCCCTAATGGAGGACGCGGCGGGAGTGGTCATCCACCGACCGGAAGATGATCCGAAGCCCGAGTGCGAGCAATGGTCGAGTCAACCACCTTTCACCGAGGAGGCTCGGAGGCGCCGGATGTCGTGATGGGTACACTTCTTGTTAATTCTCGTCCCGCTGCAGATTATTTGATTCAGAGCATCGCATTCTTTTATTTCAAGATCATTTCTGCTGCTAGTAGTCTTCATTGTGTTCCTTTGGGAGTTCCTTTGCTCATCCGCTCCCCGGGGTCGGAAATGAGAGCTGATTTACAGTGTCGGGATGTTCCTATCGTAGTCGAAGGAGTGGGATTTTTGGCAAACCTTATTTTGCTCGATTCAATGAGTCCGGATGTGATTCTTGGCATGGATTGGTTGTCCCAACACTTGGGGCATATCGATTGTGCGGGAAGATTGTCTATCTCACCGACCCTTCAGCGGCGAGTCGGGTTTCGCCGCAGCTACAGGGGCCACATTTATGTGCATTAGAGGCGAAGCCAGCCTTGCAGATTCAGGATGTTCCCATAGTATCTGACTTTGAGGATGTTTTTCCTGATGATTTACCTGGGATGCCACCGGTTCGAGATCTGGAGTTTGTCATCGAGTTGCTGCCCGGTACCGCCCCGATTTCGAAGGCGCTGTATCGAATGCCTCCCAATGAGCTAGAAGAATTGAAGAAGTAGCTTGGTGAGCTCCAAGCAAAGGGTTTCATCCGTCCCAGTTCATCTCCTTGGGGCTGTCCGGTGATATTTGTGAAGAAGAAGGACAAGACTTTGCGCATGTGTGTTGATTACCGTCCTCTCAATGAGGTGACGGTGAAGAACAAATACCCTTTGCCCCGCATTGATGATCTGTTTGATCAGTTGACTGGAGCCCAGGTGTTCTCAAAGATTGATTTGAGAATGGGGTATCATCAGGTCAGGATCAGATCTGAGGATATTCCAAAGACGGCTTTCACTACTCGTTATGGGCTGTACGAGTACACCGTCATGTCCTTTGGCTTAACCAATGCTCCAGCCTTGTTCATGAACTTAATGAATTCAGTATTCATGGAGTATTTGGATAAATTTGTGGTGGTCTTTATTGATGATATTCTTATCTATTCCAAGATCAAGCGAGCATGCCGAGCATCCAAGATTGTTTTGGGCAAATTGCGGGAGCACCAGCTGTATGCGAAGTTCAGCAAATGCGAGTTCTGGTTGAAGGAAGTGGCATTCTTGGGCCATGTTCTTTCAGCTGGAGGCATAGCTGTGGATCCCAGCAAGGTCGGCGACGTTCTATCTTGGGGTCAGCCCAAGTCAGTCACTGATGTGCGGAGTTTTCTTGGTTTAGCGGGCTACTACCGCCGCTTTATCGAGAACTTCTCCAAGATCGCAAAGCCAATGACTGAATTGCTCAAGAAGGACAAGAAGTTTGTGTGGACCTCGCTACGATGAGAGCTTTCGGGAGCTCAAACGGCGGTTGACTTGCCCCATCCTCACTCTTCCCGATATCCACAAGAGCTTCGATATTTATTGCCATGCCTCTCGTCGGGGACTTGATGTGTTCTTATGCAGAAGGCAAGGCGATTGCCTATGCATCCAGCGATTGAGACCTCACGAGCTCAATTATCCCACCCATGATTTAGAGTTGGTCGTGGTTCATGCACTCAAGATTTGGCGGCATTATCGATCAGAATCACGTGAGGTGTATTCGATCACAAGAGTTTGAAATACTTGTTCACTCAGCCAGATCTGAACCTCAGGCAGAGGAGATGGCTAGAATTAATCAAAGATTATGACATGAGTATTCAGTATCATCCTGGCAAAGCCAATGTGGTTGCTGATGCACTTAGCCGAAAAGTGTATTGCAATACTTTGATGATCCAAGAGCAGCAACCTGCACTTCTTGCAGAATTTCAGCGTCTCAACTTGGGTTTGGTTGAACATGGTTCCCTTGCTGCCTTGGTTGTGCAACCGACCTTGGTGGATCAAATCAAGGCAGCACAACAATCAGATGATGGTGTGGGAAAAATCAAGCAGAATATCAGGAATGGATCAGCCAAGTGTTTCACAGAAGATGAGCACGGTGTTGTGTGGTTTGGGCAGCGTCTTGTGGTCCCAAAGGTCCCAGAGTTGCGGGATTTGATTCTTCAGGAGGCCCATGATTCGCCTTTGTCCATCCATCCCGGGGCCACTAAAATGTACCAAGATCTGCGCCGAGATTTCGTGGACTCGCATGAAGCGCGAGATTGCGTGTTCGTGGCCGATGTGACATATGTTGTCGCGTCACGGCCGAGCATCGGCCAAAGAGTCTCCTCCACCCTTGCCTATACCCGAGTGGAAGTGGATTCAGAGGCATGGATTTTATTTATCGTCCGCCTGCACTTCTTCGTGGAAGGATGCTATCGGGTTGTTATCGATCGATTGACGGAAGGTAGCGCACTTCCCGCCGATTTACCACTCTCAGTGTCAGTCGATTGTCAGATCTCTATATCTCCCGCATTGTGAGCTTGCATGGTGTGCCACGAACGATTGTGTCAGATCGTGGCTCTCTTTTCACTTCTCGGCTATGGCACAGTTTACAGGAAGCCATGGGGACCCGTCTTTCGTTCAGCTCAGCCTATCATCCTCAGACTGATGGTCAGACGGAGCGCGTCAATCAGGTGCTTGAAGATATGCTCCGTGCTTGTGTTCTTTCCTATGGGAAGAATTGGGAGAAGTGCCTACCACTTGCCGAGTTCTCCTACAACAACAGCTTCCAGGCTAGTCTCGGCATGGCACCATTTGAGGCCTTGTATGGACGGCGCTGCAGAACACCGTTGAACTGGTCAGAAACTGGTGAAAGGCAGTTCTTTGGCCCGGATTCGATCAATGAGGCGGAAAGTCAAGTGCAGTTGATTCGTGAGCACTTGCGCATAGCTCAGTCCAGGCAGAAGAGCTATGCAGATCGTCGTCGCCGTGAGTTGAGTTTCCAGCCCAATGACTTTGTGTATCTCAAAGTCTCACCTCTGAAGGGACATCGTCGTTTCGGTGTCAAGGGCAAACTGGCTCCTCGATATGTCGGGCCATATCGCATCATCAAGAAAGTGGGAGCTGTTGCATACAAGTTGGAGTTGCCAGCTACACTTGAAGGGGTGCATGATGTTTTCCATGTGTCACAATTGAAGAAGTGCCTCCGTATTCCAGTTGAGGAAACACCATTGGAAAATATCGATGTGCAGGAAGATCTGTCTTATCGTGAGCGTCCCGTTCGTATCCTCGAAGAAGCTGAACGAAGAACGAGGAACCGTGTGATCAAGTTCCTCAAAGTTCAGTGGTCAAACCACTCCGAGGATGAAGCCACTTGGGAGCGGGAAGATCGCCTCCGAGCAGATTACCCATCCTTCTTCTCCCAGTGATCAGAATCTCGGGGCGAGATACTTGTAAGGGGGGGAGATTTGTAACAGCCCTAACTTAGGGTTTGTATTTCAAATGTAAATTATGAGGAGGAATAAAAACTTTTGATGCCTCATGAAATCATTTGAGAGTTTCTACAATTTTCCCTAGCAATTTCCAATTTTTAGAATTTAATTCTTGTGATTGGAAGTTGTTGTTATCAGATTCTTAGCTTTCAAACTTGTGATCATCCTCTGAAATTATTTTTCCTATCATCTGGATCATCCTATCTACCTCCCTGAATTATTTCACAAATTTTAGATTTTATTTGCTATTTCAAATGGCCAAGTCAAACTAGTTGAAAATCTGGTCAAATCCTAGGTCAGCATGCTTGTGAATTTTCTGCAGAACTTCTCATTGCATAAAAGTTCTGGAAAATTTATGAAATGTTTCTCTCTGTCTCAAGTAGCTACCATAAAAATTTCGGAATTTTGGAGCTCGGGAGCTATCTCTAAAAATTCCTAAAACTCTCTCACTTTTAAACTCAAAATCGAAATCATCGCTTGTCGGGCTCGAACCGAGTCCGACTCAAACCAGATCGCACCACTTGACTCGCCGCACCGCCTAGCTGCACCGCGAAGTCCAATCGATCGTGACCGTCCGATGCAAATCGAACGATCCACGTTGCGGCGCAACCGACTGTCCGAATGCATACACCGGCCTCACCGTCGTTTGGATCCAACGGTCGATACATTCTTGATCGAGTCTAAGTATCCGTTCGCGCCGCATTGTCCGCCGCCGACATATGGGTCCCACTGTCGTTCTTCCTCGCCGACTCCGCGCCCACGGAGCTCGCTGGCGATCGCGCATGCGCGCACGCACTTCGCCGCCGCCACGCCGGACGCGTGTTCGCCTCGTGGATCGCTCAAGTCCATCTACCTCCTAGGGTCGCCCATTCCTTCGCAGCCATTCTTACGCCCTCTCCGCCCATTTCTTAGCTTCGGCCGGAGAAAAACCCGAGAGCAGCGCCGCCGTGTTAACGCCGCCCTTGAGCCCGCGACCGCACCACAGTGATCCACGTTTGACGCCGCCTCCATTTTGCCCATCCCGGGTTCTTGGCGTCCGGTGAATCACCAGGTGGTATCGCTGCTCCACCTCCGCGCCTCGGCCCGTGAGCTCGCTTATGTTTCGTGAGTCTCAAGCCTCAGCGGTTGATCTCACTTGATCGCAATGCTTCACTGATGCTCACGGTGGGCTCGTTCCTGTCTTTGATGCATTGTGGAGGGTGTGCGACTTCTTCTTCTCCGAGCCCAGTATTTCGCCGCCGCGGTGATTCCAGCCGCCTCAGACCTTCTTCGTCGGCATTGTCTCGGGCGTATCCTTCCTGAGGCTGAGGCGATTCCGTGGCGCACCTTCCGGGGTCTTCTCGAAGCTCACGCGTCTTCTCCGCGAGCACCGCACCTTCTTCTCCGCCTCCGCCGTCGTGAGCCCATCTCCGTCGACCATCGGGCTCGCGTCACCGCCACCGGGTTCGTGAGATCTTTGCGAACCTTAAGGTACCACTCACTCGCCTAAGACCTCTGGTTCGCGAAACGATCGCGCGCCGCACCACCGTCCTTGTGGTCGCGATGGAAGCCGGCGGCGTTAAGGTCTAACCCTACTTTTTAGTGATAACCATCTTTAGTCAAGATCACCGATTTGTGGGTCCTCTTTGGTTAATCGCGTTTAGAAATCCTTTAATCCAGCCCGTTATTTGTTCTCGAGTCACCGCCATGTGGGTCCATGTTGTCGCTAGGTTTGTGTAGCTCGTAATCGTTTCTCTGTTGGGAAGCGATTTCTGAGAGTATGTTAGGTTTGCACTTTGGTAAGCCAAGACGTATTCTTAGAATACGCCGACGCCACCTTCGCGGCGGCGGTTCGGTCAGCATTTTCGCTCGCCCGCTGTCGATGTCCGGGGCTAGTTGGTGTGGGTAGAAAAAGGATTTAATGCTTTAGTATTTCGTAATATGTTTTCTGTTGTAATCGTTAATTCATTTAAACTTAGAAAATGCATAACTAATTCAATTTTTATCCAAATTGCATGAAACCAGTCTTGTTAATTTTCATTTTAAGTGTACTATTTAATAAAATTAGCTTCATCCATGTCTCTGTAGCAAAAATCTGTTAGCTAATAAAATGATGTCTTATGTATCTTCTAAATTAGAAAATGCATATCTCTTTCAATAATTGTCCAAATTCATTGAACCCAATTCTGTAAAATTCCATTTTCAGTATATTAATTGTTAGGATAGGTTTCAGATACTAGTTATGTTCATAGAAATTTGTTAAGTATTTAACTAGTGCTTTGATGTGTTTATAACTTAGAAAATTCATAGAAAATTCTTAATAACTTAAAATGATTTGTTCTCTGTTTCTTAAATTTTGTTATGTCATGCTTAGGCTCTGTGTGAGTTTTGGCTTGTTTTGATGTTGTTGTATGTTTGAGTTTTGTCGGTGTTATTCGTCCTTATTTGTCGTTATGTTCGATCGTTAGGCTTCGATATTTGCGGCAACCCCGAGGACGATCCTCATAACAACTTGAGCAACAGCAGCTGTGAAAGCGTTTGATCATGATAATCCCAGTATTTTAAAGTCTAATATTTTGTTTCATTTGTATGTATGCATCGCTTAATTTGTGTTAAATTGATTAGTTAAATCCGTAGTCGCATATCCTCGTAGACAAAATATTGACCTCTACTACCCGAGCCTAGGTTATTTGTCGTGATTAGAGGTCATTTGGATGATCTCTTGTCACTTAGTAGATCCGAGTCAAATTGCTTAGACATGCTTAGTATCGGTAGAAATGGGCGGTTATCGACTTAGTCAGTAACCTTGATCACACAAAATTTACTACAACTTTATGTTTCAAATTTTCGCTTTGTTTAATTGCAAAACTAAAAATGAAAACAAAAATGATTTGGACGCGGGCACAATGGTAAGATTGGTGTGATCTTTTGGGTGTGATCGAAAGGTGCCCGGTCAATTAAGGACCGAACATCTTGTGAGTGAATTTTTATCCAGCATTTCGTGCTAACCACACTAGAGTATATGGGACCTCTCTTGACCTAGTACTTTGGCGTGTATTGGCTCCGGTCACAGGAGGTCGCAGGAGGGATGGAGGTGGGAGCATGGTAGTTGTCCAAAAGCTTTATCCCGAGTGGGTAGTTGTCTTTTCGGCTTTACCATGTAAGCGTATGGGTTTCTATCCATACGAGCGGCTCGTAGTTAATACACAATATTGGAACAAGTCTCGTAGGACTTAGCTGTGCCAGCATACCTTCGGAAGTGTGCTTTGGCTTAAAGGCGATGCCAAGTGTGGGTACATGGTACACCCTGCAGGTTAAAAACTATTCGAATAGCCTCGCCCTAGGTGATGGACACGCTTGGGTAAGCTTTTCAAGAGTTAGACTACAACATTTAAATTAAAACTTGATGGGTGGTACGAACGGGATTCGTGCTATTGTTGTGGTGACTATTGGGATAGTCACTTCTAGGTTGTTTATCTTTCGCTTTTGTTATTATTATCTTTACTGTTATTTCAATCTTAAAAATGAATTGCAAACTTGCCTTTAAAATCAGATACCTTATTGCAAATGAAAATCGGCTTTATGCAAATGAAACATATGGCCTCCACTAAGTAAGCTCGCATGTAGCTTATGAGCAGTGCGCTAGTTCACACGTCGGTCTTGCGGGTACAAAGACAATCTTTGTACTCGTGTGCTTTGCTTAATGTTTTTGTTGCAGAGGAAGAAGGTGAGCCTCGGGGCCTCACTACGTGAGTCTTTGTCGCTTCGTGGGTGACGACTAGACTTGGCGGTCCGGTCAGATGCCTTGTGGGTTGGAGGCACGCTGATTGGCTTTGTTTATAGCCATCTTATGGCACTTTGCTTCATTGTCGTTCTTGTTTATTTGTGTATCTTGGCCTGTCGGCCTTTGTCTGTAATATCTCTACTATTTGTTTATCTTCCGTTTGGTAGTGTGGTGTTTGGACTGTATGTTTGGAATGGAGTTGATGTCTAATTTTGTACCGAGGTGTGTATACTGCTTTCTGGGAAGTATACATATCTCGAGGATCAGTTTATTTGATTTGTGATGCTAGGACCAGGAGGTTGGTTAAGCATTACAAGCCAAATAAACTGGGGTCCTCACATAACCCTAAGTCAAATCTGTTGTTGGGATCGAGTCAGACTTGAGCCATTTGGTTGGACCCAACCCTCTCAGCGCACCCGGGCCCATTCAAAAACGCGCAAGCCTTGGGAGCCGTTGGATCTCCATTGGGTGGTCCTCGTTCGTGTGAACGTTCGGACCACTAAACTTTAGATTCAATCGAGGCCGTCCATTTCTAATCTAACCATCGTGTGTTTGGGCCCGTGACTATGGGTTTGGCTCGACCAACTCATTCACTTTGGACTCAAGCCACTTTGGTTTCTTTCACTGACAGGTGGGACCACTGGACTTGGTCATCTTCCTCAGCTCGTGGACGCGTGCGCCATGGCAGAAAGGGGGTAGTGGCTTGTCACCTCCTTGGTGTCCTTGTCAACAGCTCTAAACTCCGTTTTCCACTCCTTGTTAGTGTTTAGCCCACAAAGTCCTGGTCTTTACCTGCTCCCTTCCTCTTTTTCGCCCTAGGTAGTGCATTAAGGCTTGTCCACCATTAAAGCCAGTCCTTGCTCCACCGTTGCTCCTCCGGTTATAAATATCCCTTGAGCTCCTCCTTGGTTTCTTTTTAGCACAACCTTTGTTTTCCCTAAGCTCTTGCTCTGCTCAAGTGAACTCCCAAACCAGAGAACCCCTTTTCTGCCATTGTTGGTTGTGGAGCTCTTCATCGTCGACAGCGCTCCAGTGGTTCCTTTGCAAATCTTTTCATGTCATCTTGCGCCCCTCATTACCATTGTCATTTCCCGCTTTCATAGGAGCTGCCTGAATTTGGGTTTTGGATCTCTTCGGCTGAAATCACCCCCTTCGTCCTCAACTCTGGTAAGGATCTCAGTTCCTCAATTCTTTGTTCATGGACCTTCTAGGAGGTCTTTTGAAGCTATCCTTACTTTTGTTCACCATTCTTTTGCTCAGACCTTCATCTCCACGTCGTCTTCCTCGCCGCCGGTACTGGTCTCTGTCACCAGAACTCCTCCAGCCACCTTTGAACCTCTTCTGTGCTCAAGTAACTCCTTGATAGCCCCTAGAAGCTGTGGCACCCGCTCTCTTGGACATTGCAGAGTTTTCGCTTTTGTCATTTTGGTCGTACCTTACACCAACGCCATTTTCCAGCTCGCCGCCGTTTTAGGCCAGCTCCATCGTTGAGATCACCTCAGTGAGTTGCGTAGTGCTATTGCACACTCGTTTCAGTCTTTAGTTTGCGCCGCCGTGGCAAGTAGCGCCGGCAAGCCGCCAGGCAAAGCGTGTCGAACGTAAAACCCTGTTGTCGTAAGCCAAAGACCACCCTTGTCAGGACCCCGGTTTATTCGGCTTGTACTGTTTAACCATCCACTTGGTCCTAACGGTACAAATCAAATAAACCAAGCCTCGAGATATGTATACTTCCTGCACTGCAGATACACACCCGTTACAAAATCATGCACCAATTCCATTCATACACATAGAGCCGAAGCAAAAGCAACAACTGAAAGACATAGATAATATAAAGATAGTTATTACAAAAGAGAGGCCGCCTGGCCAAAAGACATACAAATAAGTAAATACACAGCGGAAGCAAAATGGCCATAAGATGGCGATAAACAAAAGCCAATCGGTGTGCCTTTACCCACAAGGCAACCAACCGGACCGCTAAGCTAATCGTCCCAAACAGCGCCGCAACATGACTCACAAAAGTGAGGCCCTTGGGGCTCACCTTCTTCCTCTGCAACAATTAATATTAAGCAAAGCGGATGAGTACAAAATTGTTTTTGTACTGCAAGACCGACGTGTGAGATAATGAACTATAATTAACTACATGCAAGCTTTATTTAAGTGGATGAGGCTCTGGACTTATTTTCAGCGTAAAGCAAGTTTTCATTTGCAATAAGGTAATAGATTCAAAGCAAGTTTGCAATTAACTTTTATTGTTCAAATAAAGAGAGACAATAATAACAATAGATAGAGGACAACACCAACCTAGAAGTGACTAACCCATAGTCACCACAACAATAGCATGAAGTGCCCCTTCATACCACCCAGGTCAAGTTTATGTTTTTAAAAGGTTGTAGTCTAGTTCTTGTGGGAAATAACCAAGCGTGTCCATAACCTAGGACGAGGCTATTCGAATAGTTTTAACCCTGCAGGGGTGTACCAATGTACCCACACGATAGACCGCCTTTCCACCAGCCATGGTTAGCACACTTCCTTTGGTATGCAGGCATAGCTAAGTCTAACAAGACGCTTTCCAATGGACGATGCTAATTAAGAGCCGCAACCCACGGGAGAAGGACACATTAGATGACCCTAACCGGTGCGCTAATGCTCCTCCAACACCACACACACACACAAGAACACACCCACCGACCAGCTCATAATTAACACCCCCCAAAGTACTTAGTCAAGAGAGGTTCCATATCCCCCTCGTGTGGTTAGCACGCAATAATTGCTTGGATCAATGACACAAGTAACTCGGTCCTTAGGGACTTAGGCACCATTCCACTCACACCCAACAGATCACACCAACATACCATTGTGCCCAAGCCAAGATATAATTTTTTGTTTTCAGTTCTTGATTTGCAAATTGGTAAAATACAAGGGTTGGATATAATGGAATAATAATAGTATTTGTGTGATCAAGATCACCGACTAAGTCGATGATCGCCCAATACTACCGATACTAGGCATGGCTAAGCAATATTTATTCGAAACTCTACTAAGTGACAAGAGCTCATCCAACGAACTCTAATCACAGCAAATAACCTAGGCTCAGGTAGTAGAGGATAATTAATTATGCAACTAGAGGATTAACTAATCAATTTAACAACAAATTAGCAATGCATACATAGAAGTTAAACAAAATATTAGACTTTAAAAGTAATGGGATCAAATGGGAAATGATCAAACTGCTTGCCTTCTTGCTGTTGCTCAAATTGTTGCGGAGGGTCGTTCTCGGGGTTACCGCAAATATCGAATCCTAAGCGAAAGAGCGAAAACAACCAATAAGACGAGCATCACTTAAACAAAAGAGCAAGCAAAAATTATCCAAATGCGACGAAATTTATACACAAGATAGAACACGAATATACCTAGACATAGGAACTGGAAAAACCTAATTTGGACTTGTGGTGCAAAAGATATTCTCTAAAAACCTATTTTCAGCCATAATTAGTACTGTAGCAAAAATATTTTCTAGAAAGATTTTGAAGCTGAAATTTTATGGTAGCTACCTACTGGTATAGTGATGAGCCATATAAAATTTCCGGTCATTTGGAGTTATATTGAAAGGGTTATGATTTGTTTAAATTGTTTAGGGTATTAAACTAAAATATGATCCTTATGATTTTTAAAAACAGTAAAATTTGTGAAACCAATTTTCCCACCAAATACATTAGCAGTGGAAGCTAATCCAATTGGACTCAAACAAAAAGGATCTATAGATTAAAAGTTATGCATTTTACAAGTTTGCTAAAGTTCTGAAAAACAGTATTAAGTTCACTTGTTTACTATTTTTGAAAATGGTTTTCCAGGTTTTATCATGGTCTCTAGTTATTTTTCTATTTAAGTTCAAGTTATAAGGAAGCTAACAAAATTGGAATCATCTAATTTGGAGCTAAGATGACAAAGATATGAAAATGACAAGACCCTAATGTGATACTGATTTCTGGACTTAGCACTCTCGGGACTTTCCCAACACCCGGAGACGTGGACGAGTGAGAGCCGTCGATCCTGGATCGGACGGCCCACGCGCACGGCGCGCACAGCACACACGCACAGGACCCACGGAGGCTCACCGTTGGATCCAGATCCAACGGTCCAAATGATGAGGGCATTCGGACCGAACGAATGCCTTCGCAATCCCAGCCGTTGATCTTCGATCCAACGATCCAGATTGAACCACGCCGAAACACTCCTCACGCGCGCAGAACAGAGGGCCGACGTGGAGGTTCCAGGGTCGTTGATCTCTGGATCCAACGGCCGAAGACCAGCCACGTCGCTCCCGCAGCGTTGTCGTCCGACATCACGGCCGAAGGCTTCACCGGCAAAACGCCGGCGACCAAAGGCACGGCGACGCGAGTGAATGCCAGGAATGGGTGCGCAATAGCGTTGCGCACTCTCCGCACTCACCCACACCGACGGTGGTGGACGAGCGCGCGCGACGGCGAGGCGGCACGGCAAAGATGACGACGACGATAAGCGGCAAAAGAGCTCGCGACGGTCCATTCAGCGGTGCCCGAGCATCTAGGGACTACCGAGGAGCTACCTAACGGACGCGAGGTGCAGAGGCGGTCTGAGTAGATCCGCGATGAAGCTCGCAACGGCAACAATAGCGCAACGAGGAAAGCCGTCCCGACAACTAGAGAGCGACCACATCATCAAAATAGGTCCCACGTGCACACCGATGCTCCCTGAGGAAGGAATTGAGGAGATGGACTCACCAAGACCGAGACGAAGAGAGGCGCCGCGCCGATTTGGGGAAATCCAAAATCCGGTGCTCCCGTTGAAACCACACGAAAGGAGCGGTTGTTAAGCACCACCGAGGTGAGGGAAGCAACAGAGCAAGGAGGAGCGAGGAACCACCGAGCACGGCCTTCACCGAGAAGCTCGCGGGCAACAATGGCGCGAGAGAAATAGGCGTTTGGGAGCTCCACGAATGCGGTGGGTGCAAGGGAGAGCTCACGGTGCGTAAAGGAAGGCGGGGAGGAAGATTTGAGCTTAAGTAGCCGAGGGAAGCCAGGAGCAACGGCAGCAAGCCTCGGATGTCCACGCCGCTCACGGTCGCCACGAGTGACGGAGCAGTGAGCGATGGACTTTGGGGCGGCTGCCGACGCGCGCATTTAATGCACCCGCCCGTTGGCGTCGAGGTGAGTGGACGCGACGCCATCGCCCACGAGCCTCTCGCCATGGCGCAGAGCGAGGGCGAGCGGTCGGCGAGCGAGCGCGAGGAGGACGACGAGGTGGCCGCCGATCTTGATCCAACGGCGGCAAGAGAACGCGTCACCACCTCGTTGGCGAACAGGACGCGCGATGGAGATCCGACGCACACAAGCGAGCCACGTCGACGGGTCCAAACTGAGCCGATGCAGTTAGGTGGTTGGACCCACCAACCGACTCGAGCCCGATGAGCGATTGCATACCAGATTAGGTTTGATTTTTGAACTGAAACTTTAGGGATTTAATTGAGGCATCAAATCAACTCCAAAATTTATGAAATTTTAACTGAGCTTGCTTACCTTGGGGTTAACCTTCCATAAAATTTCCAGAGGGTTTTGTGCACTGGAATTTTCTCAAGAAATTCCAGAAGGTTAAACAGAGGTTTGACCAAGGTTTGACTTGCCTCTAAAATATTTCAAATAATTTCCAAAAATTCTGAAATAATTCAGAGGGGTCACAAGGAAACCTTAGAACCCAGGAAAATTATTTCCAAGGGTTTGACACAAGATTTCACCCAGAAGGTTTTGACTTGAGATAAATGAGGATTTTGAATTTGAAATTCCCAAAATTCCTTTACAAGAACTTCAGAAAAGCTTAAAGGCATTAGGATGCAGGAAAAGTTTTAAATTATCCTCATTTTCTTACATTTGAAACACAAGCCAAAATGGGGATGTTACAACCCTCCGACCACCTTCTGTGTTTTTGCAAAGGCCACCCTGTTGGTGTTTTGCAAAGACAACCCTCAAGACCACCTCGGGGTCCTCTGTGCAAAAGACCACCCCTTGGGCTTTTTGTAAAGAGAATCTATAGGACCTCCTCTGGGTAGATCTTGACCATTCAGGACCCCCCCCCTAAAGATCTGAGACGTCCAGGACATTCCCCCTTTTCTAGATCCTATCGTCCAGGACCTCCTCTTGCATATCTTGGTCGTCCAAGACCTCCTCCTTTAGATCTTGGAAGTTCGGGACCTCCCCTTGGAGATCTGAGCCATTCAGGACCTCCCCGCTTGTAGATCTTAAACCTTAGGACCTCCTCTTGTAGATCTGGACCGTCAGATCTAAATCCAACGGTCTAGAACTCCTCAGCGCGTTCAGAGTCTTAATGCTCCAGTCCCCTTTTTACCGTTCATTTCTAGATCTGCGCCTCAGATCGCGGTTGCATTCGGACCTCCGAAGGTAACCTTGATCTGAGCCATTCTTTTTTAGATCCACAGCCCAAAATTGATTGAGACATTCAAAAGTCCGAACGTTCCATCTATTGTGGACCGTTGGATTTAATCCAACCATCTAGGTTTGCGGGTTGTTCGCGCGGCCATTCTCTAGTGCGCTTGGGCCATTGGATTAGATCTTAACGGCCTAGGTTTTTCCGATTTGAGTTAGTAGTAAGTATTTCAATTAATCTTTTATTTGTGAACTATAAAATGTGTTAAACTTCAAAATAACATAACTAATTCATTTTAAATCCTTTTCGGTTGATTCAAATTTTGTTAGTTCTGGTTTTTACTAAGATTTAATCTAAAAATGGTTGGAGGCTTAGTTTTGTTCCAGAAAAATCTGTTAGTAGATTTATTTTAGGTTTAGTTTTAATTATTGCTCTAAAAATTCATTTAACTTGAAAAATGCATAGGTAATTCTCTGTAACTCCAAATTTAGTAAACTAAAATGTGTTAGATCCCTCTATTAATATGCTTTATTGTAGAATAGGTTTTAATATTGTCTTAGCCTCTGAAATGAATTATGCACTAGTTTCGTAACTTAGAAAAATCATAAGAAATTCATTTTAACTCCAAATGAAGTGAACCCAATTTTGTTGACCTTAGAATGTCATGCTCTGCCTACCATAAAAGTTTTAGGTTCACCAACCTTCTAGAAATTTATGCAATGAATAGTAATAGAAAGCATTTAAATTGGATTTTCCAGTTGATTGAAATTGTTTAGGTCATAACTTTTGCATGATTAGTCCAAATCAAATCATTCTTGTTTCTTAATTCATTTAAAATCATGCTCTACCTGCTGTGTAAATTTCATGGATTTTGGTTGATTTGAATTTTGAGTCTTTTCCGGTGTTCGTCGTTTTTATTGGATTTTCTCGTTCTTGCAATAGGTTCCGAAGAGATTGTTGAGTACGAGAGTGATCCTCCGCAGCAGGACAGTGATCTCCAGCAAGGCAAGCAGATATAGCATTCATTTGATCACATTGATCCCATTACTTTTAAAGTTTAATATCTCGTTTGCAAAGAATAAGTATGCATGCTTCTTTGTGTCAAAGTTAATTTTGTCGATTAGAGGTAGCTAATCCTATTGCATTGTTTCCCTGAAATTATCCACCCCTACCACAAACCTAAGTTAATATCCTCACTGGTGAATTAGAGCCCGGTGAATGATTTATACCCCCTTTTATTGCCTTTACGACATGATGCTTAGCAATGTTTAGTTACCAGTAGAATTGGGCGGTTGTCGACCTAGTCGATGACTTTGATCACACAAAATTTCTTATTACTTATGTTCAGCACCTTGTGCCTTGTTTATTTGCGAAATTTAAAACTGAAAATAAAATGTTTTAGACTTGGGCACATTGGTGTGATGGTGTGATCTTTTGGGTGTGAATGGAATGGTGCCCAGGTCATTAAGGACCGAGTTACTTGTGTCACTAAGCCAAGCGATATTTGCGTGCTAACCACACTAGAGGGATATGAGACCTCTCTTGACTTAGTACTTTGGGAGGTGCTAATTAATGAGTCGCTGGTGGTAGTGATAGAGAAAAATATTCATTGTTGGGATGAGAGGGATGGGTTCCTTTCTAGGTTCTCCATCCCCAGGAGCACCTGTAGTTGCTTCAGCTGGGCCAATGTCTCTTACTCAATGTATGGGTCCTAGTGATCTTCGTCGTCGGCGGATCATGAAGGGTTAACCCCCATACGTGCAACGCTTAATTAATACAATCCATTGGAAATGTCTCGTAGGACTTAGCCGTGCCGGCATACCAAAGGAAGTGTGTTTAATAGCTTGGCAAAAAGGCGGTCTGAAGTGTGGGTACATTGGTACACCCCTACAGGGTTTCAAACTATTCGAATAGCCTCATCCTAGGTTATGGACATGCTTGGTAAGGTCGTGCAAGAACTAGACTATAACTTTTCATTAAAACTTGATGTGGGTGGTACGAATGGGTAATTCGTGCTATTGTTGTGGTGGCTATTGGGTTAGTCACTTCCAGGATGTCTTATTGTTATTACTTTTTGTCCCGCTATTATTTGAACAAATAAAATTAGATTGTTAAAACTGCTTTCAATATGTTACTTATTGCAAATAAAATCTGCTTTATGCTGAAAATGAACCTTTAGCCTTCTCCTTTGATTAAAGCCTGCTGGTAGTAATATCTAGGTTTGTTACTCGTAAGTCTTGCGAGTATATTTTTGTACTCATTTGCATTGCTTAATTGTTGCAGAGGAGGTTGATCCCCAAGGGATTGACTTTTGTGAGTTTTGCTACGGTGTGGACGACTAGCTTGGCGGCCTGGTCGGATTGCCTTGTGGGTGTATGACAAACCGGTTGGCTCTTGTTCATAGCCATCTTATGGCATTTTGCTTTCGCTGTTCGTTTAGTTCTTTAGTTTGTTCTTGGCCGGTCGGCCTCCCTTTTGTAATAACCATATTGTATGTCTTTTGCTTGTAAAGCTTTAGTTCGGTTGTATGGAACTTGTATGGAATTGGTGCATTGTTTTGTAAAAGGGTGTGTATACTACAATTCTAGAAAGTATACATTTTCCCAAGACACGAGATATTTTGTTGGCGATGCTAGAGTCAATAGAAGACTAAGCATTACAAGCTAAATACCTCGGGTTCTCACAGATATCTACCTCTCAACCTCGACTAACACCATCCATAGCAATCATATAATCATATCATAAGCATTCAATAATCAATTCATATTAGCAATCATCAATACGATATAACGGAATCGTAAATGCAATGATTTGCCCATTCCCATCCTACAGTGCACTAGTGTGTCAAAATTAATATCTCCGATACCACGGATCTACAGCCCGTTCTGATACCAACTGTAACACCCCAGCCCAACTAGAGCCTGGAATGCTACTAAATAAACATGATAACAATTTAAACATAAGGCATATATCTAAATTTTTGGCAGAACCTCCTTTGTATAACTAAGTATACTGGAGGTTCCAACAGTTGCATATATCATAGTCAATATTCCAACATCCAAAATTCATCAAAACATTCAAAATAATAATCGATTCAGCTAAAGTATAAACAAGCATTATCAAAATTTGCTACTCTCCTTATTACAAATAATCCAATGCATTCAAACATAGCCATAATTAATTCTTAAGCAGTTTGCTTATTATTAAGATACGATCTAAATGATATTCATCTTTAAAGATGTGTGGTAGTGGGTGCATCCAAAGCAAGCCTACACCCTCCCATGCATGCCGATCTTGCAAGTGGTACCTAAAAGCACAACAAAAGCAAGAATGAGCTCAAAGACTCAGCAAGTATCAAAAAAAAGAAACATTAAGGTCACAGCTATAGCATCAACATAACATAAGAAATATTACACTAAAATGACTCACATGCTTATGTAATGCGAACGTGCAATGCATCATTTTCTCTTTTACTCTTTTTATATTTTACCAGTAATGCGGGGTATACAACTGTCGATGTATACCCTTGCCTGTGCCCTCTAGTACAGGTACCAAGAGCCTATACTCCACAAGTATAGGGACCACAACTCATCATCTTCATGATGGGGACCTCTACTCGATGCCCACATTCCACGAATGTGGGGACCACAAGCCCGTCATCTACATGACGGGGACCTCAAATATATATACTTGGTCATCACGTGATCAAGTCTCAGGTATGCTCTCAATATGCACATGTAATAGTACTCTATATTTCAATAACATGTGAATCAATAATTATATACCAAAATCTCCAACTTTACATAACATGTATTGCATCATCAACATACATGAATAACCTTTAGCCATACCTCAAGCATTCGCTAATCTTATTCATACATATCACGCTATCATTCATGCGTAGCTAGTATGTATAAAACACAAGCACTCACTGACAAACATTCATAATTATATCAACAACCAGAATACTTGCCTCAACCGTGCGGGGACGAAGGACGCGAAGAGGGCGCTGCCCCCAGAACCAATCCCCCACCTGAATATAATTATAAAACATGCTAAGACAATCATACTGGACCAAAAGCATAAACAATAGCACAACCGCACTTGCTATACTCTCAAGCGCATTCCCAATTCCAACTCCTAAAGATCGATCTGTCCCTTCTGTGGACAGCCATATTCTAAAATGCATATCTTTTTGTACAGGAGTCCAAATAAGGTGTTCTTGGACTTGCTTGAAAGGTTAACAAATTCTCCAACTAAGACTAGATGGTGAGCCGTCCTGACTCGGCCATCTCGTACCCCTACTAAGCCAATTAACAAAACATCAAATTCACGTCGGGTTCTCTGGACAGTATACTAAAACTACCATAACTTTCAGAATAAGGATCCAAATTTCGTGTTCCTTAACTTGCCTAAAAGCTAAAACAATTATCTACATATTTAGTTAGAGTGAGACCTCCCAGAAACGCCTTTATCTATCAGTTTAAGCCTGATTACGGAACAGCGGCGCTACGAAATTCACAACTCCTAAACCGCTCGTCCAAATGATGTGATCTAATACTCTACTGAAAGCTAGAGACGTGACCTACAAATCTCTAGGAAAAGGCCAGATCAAATTTTGTAGTTAACATCCTCAAAACAGTCAGGCACTACAGACTGCCCTAAACCGATCTAATACCGACATTGCTAAAATACAATAATTTATGGCTAAACGATCTACAAATCGAATCAAAATTAAAATAGGGCTTGCCAAACACTTCCAGATTATTACCCTTGAAGATCATCCAAATAAGAAAACGTGGTCCTTGGGCCTTCCTCTTTTCCTCCCTTCTACTTCCCTTCTCTTCTCTCTTCCTCCCTTCTTTCTTGATCTTGGCCGACGGCAAGGAGGGGCGGCGGTGCTACAGTGCGGCGCTTCAGTGCCATATGTGCTGCAACGTGGTGCTACAGTGCATGCTATAGTAGAATACTAGGGTTTTCCCCCATCTCCCCCTCTTGGGCTTCGTGGATCAAAGGTCCAAGGCCCAAGTTCTCACACAACTGCGAAAACCCCCTTTTTCTCCTTCTAATTTTCTTTTTTAAGCGATTTCCTTCCTTAGAACAATTTGGAGTATTACAACACTAGTTGCCGATCACCACCTGTTTTGTTTGGTAAGAACTTGGTATAAGCTTGAGTATGAGCGCCTTTCGAACCTCCAAAACCTAGTAGTTGATACGGAATTTTATATACTTGTGTATTTTTCTTGTTGATACTTACAATGGTAGGGTCACACAGATCTCCACATGGTAGGAACAACAACAAGCACTCTTTGGAGCAAGAGAGCGAAGGTCCTCTCACACCTCGCACGAGAGGGATCGTGCGGCACTTTGAGCACTTGCTCGGTGAGAGCGTTCACAATTCCTTGGATCATATCAACAATAACCTCGCGGTGCTCAGCACACGCGTTGAGCACCTCAAACATTGGCCACTTGCTGCAACCACGACCCATGATCCTGAGCCAAGGGGGGAGGACCCACCTGCTCGCCTCACACCACCTGCTGCTCACTCTTGGGTAGATGAGATGGAGGAAGAAGACGTGAACAACTACACTGCTGATACGAAATTGGATGGATTCAATATTCACAATGATCATAACCATCACCGGCTTCGTCATAATCGTCAAGGTATGGGAAGAAATCAACGAGATCGTCAAGGTATGGGAAGAAATCAGCGAGAGGTACGTGATCGTGACAACCCACTTTCCAAAATCAAATTCACTATGCCTTCTTTTGTTGGAAAATATGATCCTGATGCTTATCTCATGTGGGAGTTAACCGTAGAACAAAAATTTGCTTGTTATGAATTTCTTGAAGATAAGAAAGTTAGGGCTACTACTAGTGAGTTTTTTTATTTTGCATATATTTTGCATATATTTTCTGAACAAAAACTTGGTTTTATCCGACCAAGTTCTTCACCTTGAGGAGCCCCAGTTATCTTTGTTGCAAAGAAGGATAGTACCCAAAGGATGTGTGTGGATTACCACTTACTCAACGAAGTTACCATCAAGAACAAGTACCCTCTGCCCAGGATTGATGATTTGTTTGAACAGCTGAAGGGAGCCGGAGTGTCCTCTAAGATAGATTTAAGGTCAAGATATCATCAGTTGAGGATCCGTCAAGAGGATATACCCAAGACAGCTTTCTCAACCCGATATGGACTGTATGAGTTCACGGTCATGTCTTTTGGACTGACCAATGCCCCTGCTTACTTTATGAACTTGATGAATAAAGTATTCATGGAGTATTTGGATAAGTTTGTCATTGTCTTCATTGACGACATTCTAGTATATTCCATGAGTGAAGAAGAGCATAAAGAACACCTTCGCTTGATTCTGACTAGGCTTAGAGATCATCAACTCTATGCCAAATTCAACAAGTGTGAGTTCTGGATGAAGGAAGTTACTTTTCTGGGACACATCATGTCTGTAGGAGTCGCCGTCAACCCCAGTAAAGTCAAGGATGTGCTCAATTGGGAGTCACATACGTCAGTACCTCAGATCAGAAGTTTCCTTGGTATGGCAGGATATTACTGCTGGTTTATAGAAGGTTTCTCCAAGATAGCAAGACACCCTCACTCAGCTATTAAAGAAGGAAAAGAAATTTGCTTGGATGCCAGAATGTGAGCAGAGTTTTCAAGAATTGAAGAAGCGCTTGACCACCACTCCAGTATTGACCTTGCCAGATGTCCGAAAGGATTTTGAGATTTACTGTGATGCATCGCGACAAGGTCTCGATTGTGTCCTAATGCAAGAAAGGAAGGTAGTAGCATATGCTTCACATCAGTTGAGGCCTCATGAAGTAAATTACCCCACCCATGACCTAGAATTGGCCGCAGTGGTGCATGCTTTGAAGATATGACGTCATTATCTCATCGGTAATCGCTGTGAAGTCTACACTGATCATAAGAGCTTGAAGTACATTTTCACTCAAGCTGATCTTAATATGAGGCAAAGAAGATGGTTGGAATTGATCAAAGATTACAACATTGGAATCCATTACCACCCAGGCAAAGCTAATGTTGTAGCAGATGCCTTAAGTAGAAAGGTCTATTGCAATACTCTGATGATCAAGGAAGATCAGCCAGCACTACATGACGAGTTTCAAAAACTTAAGCTTGAGTTGGTTGAAGAAGGTTATTTGGCTGCTTTGGAAGTGCAACCCACTCTACAAAATCAGATCAGGGAAGCCCAGATCGAAGATACAGATATCAAGGAGATCAAGAGTAACATGAAGAAGGGTAAATCCCTAAGATTTTCAGAGGATGAACAAGGAACTATTTGGTTCGATAAACGAATTTGTGTGCCGGACCAGAAGGAACTCAAGCAGTTGATACTCAAGGAAGCTCATGAAACCTTGTATTATATTCACCCCGGAAGTGCTAAAATGTATCAAGATCTTAAGGAATTGTATTGGTGGCCTAGTATGAAGCGAGAAATTGCTGCATACATAGCACAGTGTGATGTTTGCCAGTGAGTTAAAGCCGAGCATCAGAGACCGGATGGACTCCTACAACCCTTGGAGGTCCCTGAATGGAAATGGGAAGAAATTGGCATGGACCTCATCACCGGTCTGCCAAGAACCAGAGCTGGATACGATTCTATCTGGGTAATCGTGGATCGCCTGACAAAAGTTGCTCACTTTATCCCAGTCAAGACTACACACTCGGGAGACAAACTTGCATAACTGTATATGACAAAGATAGTATGTCAGCATGGAGTACCAAAAAGGATCATGTCTGATCGAGGATCTCAATTCACCTCAAGATTCTGACAGAAGCTGCACAGCGTCTTGGGCACTAATTTGAATTTCAGTACAGCCTACCATCCTCATACAGATGGACAGACAGAAAGAGTGAATCAAATCCTAGAAGATATGTTAAGAGCCTGCGCTCTAGAGAACCAAACCAGTTGGGATCAGATGCTGCCTTATGCAGAGTTTTCCTACAACAACAGTCATCAATGAAGTCTGTAGATGTCCCCGTTTGAAGCCATTTACAGAAGAAAATGCAGAACACCGTTGTATTGGACTGAAACAGGAGATGGACAAGTACTTGGACCTGATATCCTGAAAGAAGCTGAAGATCAAGTTCGGGCAATCAGAGCAAAGCTGAGAACAACTCAGACTAGGCAGAAAAGATATGCTGATAACCGTCGCCGAGACCTAGCCTTCTCACCTGGAGATCATGTGTACCTGAAGGTTTCACCTCTCAAAGGAATGCGTTGTTTCAGAGTAAGCGGGAAGCTTGCACCATGATACATTGGACCTTTTCCCAATCCTAGCTAGAAGATGAGAAGTTGCTTACAAATTGGAGCTCCCACCCCAGCTATTAGATGTGCATAACACCTTCCATGTGTCTCAATTGAAGAAATGTCTGTGTGTGCCAGAAGAGCAGATGCCGCTAGAAGCAGTTGATTTACAGGAAGATCTCACCTACAAGGAGTAACCCATCAAGATTCTAGAAGTGTCCGAGCGTGTAACCCGAAGCAAGATCCTTCATTTCTACAAAGTTCAGTGGAGCAATCACACTAAAGAGGAAGCCACCTGGGAGCATGAAGAGGACCCGAAGGCCGAGTTCCCGCACCTATTCTTTAGTCAGCCCGAATCTCGGGGTCGAGATTCCCTTTAAGGGGTGTAGGTTTGTAACATCCCTAATTTGTAGAGTTTTTGAAAATTTTCAAAGTAAAAATAACCAGTTCATTTTATTGAGTTGTAAAAACTTAAATTGAAATTTAGAAATCAAAAACAATTTAAATTGAGTTAATCCAACTTCAATTAAATCCAAAAGTTAGTTTATTTGAGTTTTTTGAATTATATTTGGATTTTAAGTCTTTTCTTTCTTTTTCTGGATTTTAGATTTGGTTTTTCCTTTTATTTGAAGTCAAAATCTATTTTGGTTGCAAAATTAAAAATTCAAGTATAGCTAAAAGTATTTTTATTAAGTTCTAAATACTTCAAGGGACTTCTGTGAATTTTCCTAGAATTTTTAGACTCTATTAGCTATTTTCTAAAAGTCTTTTTGTTTTTCTGGCATTTCTTTAATCGGAAATGTATTTTAAATCTCCTAAAAGCCTTGGGCCGAATCTCCTCCGGCCCATTTCCCCTCTCCTCCTCCCGCAGCCCGCTCCGGCCCACTCTCGCGTGCGCCTACGCCTTCCTCCCTTGGGCACCGTCCGATCAAAATCGAACGGCTCCCAAACCTCCGCGCCTCCTCCCGCGCCTCCACCGATCGTGGACCGCCTGATCTAAATCCAACAGTCGCGATCGCATCGGTACATCCGGAGTTCTGCTCGCCTCGCTCATTTTGAGCCATTCGATCAAAATCCAACGGCACCCGCGCCCACACCCTCGCCCTCTCTCGCTCTCGCTGACTGGTGGGCCCACCTTGTCAGCCCCTTCATTTCCGCAACGTCGTCTTCCTTCGGACCCGTCGCTGCCGTGTTCGCGCCGTGCGCGTGCGCGCATTTTGCATCGGCCGCGTCTACCCCGACGTCGCCACTCTGACAGGCGCATTGAGTGTGGCGTGCTCCACCACACTCATTGCCGCCACTCGCGCGTGCTCCCCTGCCCTTTCGCCGCCCCGCGCTGCGCGAGCCCGCGCCGGACCCCCACCGCCGTAGGACGTCCTCGCTCAACCCCCCTCCTAGCCTCCTCCCCGCACCTATTTAAGGCGAGCACTAGGAGCGCCGCCTCCTCTCTTTACCCCTTCTCCTCGCCTCTCTCGCTCTCCGACAAGCACTGAGCTTCGCCATCGCCACCGGCTCGCCACCGCCGTTTGCGCCGCCATCGAGCCTCCTTCGTTGTCATCGTCATCAGCTCTGGCTTCGCAAGACCGCCGCCTACCTCGTGCGCGCCTCCCCGTCCTCGGAAGCCCACCAGAGCTCCTCCTCTGCCTTCAACGGCCGCCACCGCCTCTTCTTCCTCGCCGCCAACGACCTTCCCGTGCCGCCACGTCCCCGGGACCTAGTGCACCAACTCGACGTGAGCTCTTCTCCCTCTGGGTGCCCTCGCCAGCCACCAGAGCCCAGCCAATCGCCGGCGACCATCGGACCCCGAGCACCGCCGGCTCGGTGCTGACGGGGCCCCCCGCGTGGCAGCCTAGTTAGCGCCACCTCAGCCTTTGCTGACGCGGCAGCCCAGTCAGCGCCCGCGTGTATTTTTCTGGGATTTCTCGTTGAAAAATAATTCGGTCGGAAATTTAAATCCCACTGCTGATGTCAGCTGGCGCAATAAATCACTTTTCCTTTAGAAAAATAATTCCAAAAATCAGGAAAACTCCTTTTTCTTGATTTTCAATCTTCCGGAGGCCGTAACTTCTTCGTTCGAATTCCGATTCGAGTGATTCAAATTTCTAAATTCATCTAAAATCCTCCTCTTGCTGTTAGTACTAATTTTGTATTTATTTGGAATTTATTTGGAGTTGTTTTGTTTATTTTATTCTTTTCACACGTGTAGATTCCAGCATTTCGAAAGATTTCTCGGACCCGACGACCGAAGCACCTCAACTCTTCAACGAAGGCAAGTCATATACCTTTGATAATATTGAACCCATTTTACAAAACTATATTGTTTGATATAAACATGCATTGCTAGTTTTATATTAAATGGTTTCGGAAGTAGATAATTGCCTAATTGATGTATGCCTCCTTGATAAATTACAAATGACATGTATCATTGAATGACATGAACCCTTGGACACCATAGGATGGGCTATTTTAGTTGGACATTGTTAAACTACCAACACGGGTATCGTAATATGCTTAGTCATGCTATAGTTGTACGTTGGGACTCATAATCACATGCTCGTATGAATAAACATGACTAAATGAATTATGGAATCGTGGCGCGGGCACTATTATTAAAAGATGTTGTGCCAAGGCTAGGGTGGTCTTTGGCCGGGTTGAACCAAAAATGTTTTATGCTTGGGCGAGTGGGTGGTGGTAAGTGTGGGTGACGTAACACACATTGGGACGTGGATTAGTCTCACCTGAGCAGCCAACTAAGGACTTAACCTTGAACCATTGATCTAAGTCATACCATGCAACCACATGTCTAGACTGGGATAGACCTGGCCGACTAATTAGCAATGTTTTGGTTTGATTCTGTTTGGGTTGATAAGCGACGCAAGAGGGGGCATGAATCTGGCGGGAGTAAAACCCGTTAGAAGCGAATCCTTAGCGAGCAAAACTGAATCAAAACAGAGCTTTGTAAAAGCCTAGTGATAATGATTTAGTCGCACACCTTCGACAGTGTGTTAGACGGACATTACAAGTCAATTATCTTTTGTGAGTAAAGCTGTACAACCTCTGCAGAGTGTAAAAAAAACTATTCGAATAGCCGTGTCCCCGGTTACGGACATGCCCGGAGATTTCACACAAAGGGTAGATGTTTTCTTAAAAATAGTGGAATTGATGGTTTGGATGGAATGGTTGGGATGATCTCTAGTTGTTTCAAAGAACTGAATTACTTATGTATTAATCTTTTAAATTGTGCTTTTATTCTACTTATTGTATTTACTGTCAATATTGCTTTCCGCAAAATAGCCATAAAGCTATCCTTGCCAAGCCTCGTATGAATAATAATTGCATACATTTCCCTATGACTTGCTGAGTACATTCAAAGTACTCACGGCTTGCGTCCTGTGTGATTAATCCCCACAAAAGAACCAGTGAACTCAGAGTATTATGAAGAGGAGTATCTTGAAGACTTTACAAACTAGGTCGTGTCCTCCACTCGATTGCTTGTGGGCATGTCGACTGGCCTCCACGAGACATTTTGGTTCCGCTGTAAGTTATCTTTTGTTGTTAAGCCCTACGTGGCAACTCTGTAAGACTTGACCATAAGGTCCTTTTTTTACTAAGTAATATTAATTTGTCCTCTTCATCGTTAATTGGTTGTATGGTTATGATTACATCTTTGTTGTAACTGGGCGAGCTAGCTACTGTTCATGGGACTAGTTCAGAATACACAGAGGGTCCTGGGGTTCTATACCCGGGGTCCCGACAATTCATGTCATGTGCTCATTGATGGAGGAAGTTGCAACAATTTGGCGAGCATGGACATGGTTGAGAAGCTTGCATTGACCACAAAACAACACCCTCATCCGTATTATATTCAATGGTTCAATAATTGTGGTAAGCTGAAGGTAACCCACATTATGAGAGTACACTTTTCTATTGGTTCCTATTATAATTATGCTGATTCAATGTAGTACCTATGCAAGCATGTTCTTTGTTGTTAGGTAGGCCTTGGCAATATGATAGATATACGGTGCATCATGGTAAAACTAATAAGTATACTCTCCTGTTGAAAGAAAAGAAAATCACGTTGTTGCCCATGTCTCTTGAAGCTATTTTAAAGGATCGATTAGAGAGAAATAATAGAGAAAAGGAGAGTAGAAAAAGTGAAAATTAGATTGTAGCTAAAGAACTTGTGCCACAGACGAAAAAAGAGCCTAGTGCTAGGAAAGGTGAAATTGAATTGAAAGGTTCTATTTTACTTGCTACTAAATCTGATATTTGTGAGATGGAAGATAGCAAATCTGATTGCTACGCTTTAGTGTGCAAAGAAGCTTTGTTTTCTTTTGAGGATATGCCTCCTTCTTTGCCTCCTGCCATTGCAAACATTTTGCAGGAGTTTGCTGATGTGTTTCCAAGTGAAATATCCCTAGGGCTGCCTCCAATTAGAGGGATTGAGCATCAAATTGATTTAATTACAAGAGCCTCGCTTCCTAACTGTGCGCCCTACAGGACCAATCCCGAAGACACTAAGGAAATTCAGCATCAAGTGCGAGATTTGCTTGACAAAGGGTATGTATACGAAAGCCTTAGTCCTTGTATTGTCCCTGTTATTTTGGTACCTAAGAAAGATAGATCATGGCGTATGCATGTTGATTGTAGAGCTATCAATACTATTACTATCTGATATCGTCATCCTATTTCTAAGCTAGATGATATGCTTAATGAATTAAGTGGTTTACTGTGTTCTCTAAAGTTGATTTGCGTAGTAGATACCACCAAATTCCTATGAAGTTAGGCGATAAATGGAAAACAACATTCAAAACTAAGTTTGGTTTATATGAGGGATTAGTGATGCATTTGAGTTAACTAATACACCTAGTACTTTCATAAGATTAATGAACAAAATTTTGCATGATTTCATAGGAAAATTTGCAGTGCTATATTTTGATGACATATTGATCTATAGCAAAACATTAGAGAAACATCTTGAACACCTGAGTGCTGTTTTTAGTGTTCTACGTGATGCATGTTTGTTTGGTAACCTTGAGAAGTGAACACTTTGCACCGATCAAGTCTCGTTTCTTGGTTATGTTGTTACTCCATAAGGTATTGAGGTTGATCAAGCCAAGGTCGAAGCTATACAGAGTTGGTCAAGTCCTAACACAGTCACACAAGTGTGGAGTTTTCTCGGACTTGTTGGATTTCATTGATGATTTGTCAAAGATTTCAACATCATTGCCGCACCAATGAATGAGCTTACAAAAAAGGTGTTCCTTTTATTTGGGGTCCTACACAAGAAGAATCATTTTAGATTTTGAAAGAAAATCTTACAAATGCACCACTTCTCCAACTTTCGGATTTTTGTAAGACTTTTGAGCTTGAATGTGATACTAGTGGAATTGGACATGGAGGTGTGATTATTCAAGAAGGTAAACCTGTTGCGTATTTCAGTGAGAAATTAAGTGGATCTAGTCTGAATTATTCTACTTATGATAAGGAATTATATGCTTTAGTTCGGACATTAGTGTTAGTGATATGTCATAGAGGCAATCATAGAGATGATTGTATCACGTCTGTGTTTATGAGTTATTGAATAAATGTTATTCTGTTCCTGGAATGAATCATCAGTTATATAGATCAACGAGTATGTGACTTGTTGGTGAAACTCTTTAACTTATATGATGTCGTTCTAAAAGTATCCCTAGTCGAATGTCACTGGTCGGAACACCAGTGACTCTACGACCAGCACATTTATTGATTGATGACCATGTTTCACTGGTCATGGATATGGGGATATTGAATCAATAATGTGAACGCATGTTAGAGAACATGGGGTTGGATAGACCCACCTTGAGACACTATTGAGATTATTATGATTCTATGTGTCATTAGTTGGTCTTAAGCAATGATGATGCATAATCCTTAGACCTTAGATCAGCATGATTCCCTACATGTGTAATAGCACTCTTAGGGGTTGCCAAACGCTACTCGTTGCTGGGTACTTATAAAGGTAACTTTTGGTTATGCTATGAAACATGCGGAGGGATGTGACTGGTCAAATATGAGATTTGCCCCTCCTAACATAACGGGAGAGATATCTCTGGGCCCCTCGAAGTGGTCGGATAAAGAAAGTGCATGGCCATGCCACTCGTGGTCGAAGAGTTCGACCACATAAGGTTATCCGATACTCGATCGAGAAAGTATTAAACAGTCCATGGATGACATATATCTCACCTGGAGTTCAAACCAGATATCGTGAGGCAAAGGGAGAATACACGAGTAGGTCGCATAGTTCGATCAGTTACAGACTGGTCGTATGGAGATACGAGCTGGTCGTAAAATAGTCGAACGTAATCACAGAGTGGTTGAAACCTTGTCGTAAGGAGTTACGAACTGGTCGAGACTAAATATGAACTGGCCGTACACAGTTTCAAACTGGTCGTACTTAAGTACTAACTGATCGTAAGGAGTTACAATTTGGTCTTACTTAAATACAGACTGGTCGTGATGAGATACGAGCTGGTCGTAAGTGATGAGAATCTAGTCGTAGATCATATTGCATAAAGGTTCGTCCGACACTACAACAAAAACATACCTATAACAACGTAAATCTCGCAATGGAAAATATAAACGTTGCAGGACACTAATTATAATTACGCTACACATAAAATTTGTTGGGCCAACCCACCATCTCCCATGTCAAGAAAAAAACTGCCCACGTCGTCTAAACTTCTTATCTTTCCGAGAACGCTCCACATCCCATCTCATTCCTTCCTCTTCCTTCTGAAACTGGATCCCTTCGCCAAATCACCGCACACGCCGGCCATGCCAAACCGCCACCCGCCTCCACGCACGCCCCTCTCCCACCGCTGCCCTCCCCTCCCCTCCCTAACCTTCCTTCTCCCCCCTCCCCTCCCTGCCGTGCTTCGTTCCCCTCTGCCCACCGCAGCCCAGATCTGACCGTGCGTCCTCAAGATCGCGTTGCCTCCACGTGCACTACCGCCCCCGCATGCGCCAAGAACCATCCGGATTCCACCGCCGTGTGCGTAGCTACCTCCGCGTCGCCGAGCGCCTTCGGGCCCTCGCCGCCTCCGCATGCGCTGAGCGCCCTTCCGGATTCCGTCGCCTCCTGCTCCCCTTCGTCCCCCCTTCACCCGCGCCTCTCCCCTTCGTTTTCGCCGCCGTCTACTCCCCTTTGGCAACGCTCTCACAGCTCCCACCTCCCTTTGTCGCACGCGCCGCCGCCTCCTCTCGCCGCGCGCGACGCCCCTTCCCTTTCGCCCGCACTCCCCACCACCCCGCCGACGCTACCAAGAATATCCATCAATGATTCGTCTATTGTTTTTTATTAAATGACAGTATATATGTAGAGGTATTTCATTCCGATTTGTTCTTGTAGGTGCTGGTGGTGCTGGATTTTTTTGCTCGGTTCTTGATTTGCCTCATGGGTCGGATTGGAACCATGCTGTTAGCTTGGCCTCAGTGAGTTTTCTTTCCTTGTGTTTCTAATATGTTCGTCCTTTGCTTCCGATGACCAAAGATTTGTTGAACACCAAGCTACTTCTAGATCTGTGAAGCAGCTTTTTCCTTTAGTCTTACTTGAACTTTCTCATCGGACATATGAGTCCATGTAAATATACTAGAGCATGTAAACAGTGTTGGATGGTTTTCTTGCACACAATCTTGTTAGATTATCTGCTTTAGTAAAATCTGTGAACTTGTTGAGACAGTTCACTAGTTCAGTCAATGTTGGTGTAGTATTCAGTATTCTGATCCTTTTGCTTATTGACACTCTTTAGGCACTGGATGATCTTGTCTTCAGGGCAAAGATGCGAGCTTTGGAGGTAACTATAATGCCTGAGCAGCTACATGGATTTGATTCTTTAGGTAATCATGGGAATTTTTGTGGGTTTGTTCCCTTTATTACATTACAGACATTCGAGATTTGCAGGGTGTGCTATAATGCCTGAGCAGCTACATGGATTTGATTCTTTAGGTAATCATGGGGATTTTTGTGCGCAAGGTACTCATTCATATCTTGTAAGCAAGTTAGCTGTCTTGGATAGTATTTGAGCATTAGTTTTCTTTGGAACTGTTTTAGGTGGTTCTTCAGTGGTGTTGGGGATTCCTGTGGCTTTGATAATTTTCCTTCTCTGGGACTTGCTGGGGACTGGTATCCAGCTAACCTTGGAAGCAACGACTTCAAAGGACTGTTGAGTGCCTGAATCATACACTTGAAACAATGAACAATAATTATGTGAGTACCTTACTTGTTTTCAGTCATCTTGTGGTCAGGAAATACAGAACAAATTTATGAATATAATGTGGATTTACCTTATCAACTTTAATTTTGTAGGTACCTCCAATGATAATTAGGAAAACATTCAGTCAAGTATTTGCATTTATGAACGTGCAACTCTTTAACAGGTACTACTTATCTTGTACAAGTTACCACAATGTAACTCTGCCTGACTACACATGGTCATGTGAGACATTATTAGTAAATGCTTTACAAAATGGTTTGAGTCTGGAGTTTGGACTATATCAAATATATACTTTTTCATTCAGTTTGCTACTCCGTCGTGAATGCTGCTCCTTTAGCAATGGGGAGTTCTTGAAGGCCAGCTTACAGGAACTGGAACATTGGTTCTCTAGAACAACTAAAGAGGTGAAGTAAAAAAATGTGTAATTTCAACTAGACAAAAAGTAATCAGCAAGAAAGCACCAGACTAAAATGTATTATCGTAACATGATGTAAAAGAACACAAAGATACAACATTTATTTACACAAAGATACAACATTATTTAGACACATTGCAAAATTATTGCGGTATATCTTTTGTTAAATCATCTGATGTTAAAGTAACATCTCATACTCCTCGTACGAAGGGAATCATACAACATTTTCGGCGCCTCATGAACCTTCGTACGGAGGGTCTTGAGGAAGATGTCAGGGTCACGAATGAGCGACTTGCTCACCTTGAGAGCGCCCAAATTGAGACAAACGCCACGCTCGCCGCGATGGAGAGAGCGCAAGACGTCACTAACACTTCTTTGGCAGGTATTATGGCGCGCCTTGACGAGATTGTCCATGCATCCACTGTTGTTCCCCCTGCTGCCCCGGTGGTAGAGGGACAAGATGAATTCGACTACATGACTGATACCGAGGCGAATGACATGGGTAACCTCGACAACGATCGAGCTCATCGACAGTTACGTTTTAATCGACAAGGTATGCGACGAGATCATCCACGACGTGAGGTACGTGACCACGATGATTCATCTGCTAAGGTTAAATTCAATATGCCCCCTTTTAATGGTAAATATGATCCTGATGGTTATCTTAATTGGGAACTAGCTGTTGATCAAAAATTTGCTTGCTATGAATTTCCTAAGATTAGACGAGTTAGGACTGCTACTAGTGAATTTACCAACTTTGCTTCTGTTTGGTGGAAAGAACATTGCCGTCAACATCCCAATAACATACCTAACACTTGGGAGGCTTTAAAATTTCTTATGCGACATCGATTTATTCCATCATATTATGCTCGTGATTTGTTAAATAAATTACAACGCTTACGACAAGGTACAAAGTCTGTGGAAGACTACTATCAAGAATTACAAATTGGTATGTTGCGTTGTGGTTTAGATGAGAATGAGAAGGCATTAATGGCTAGGTTTTTGGGAGGATTGAATCGAGAAATTCAAGACATCCTTGATTATAAAGATTACAACTCCATTACTAGATTGTTTCATCTTACTTGTAAAGTTAAACGTGAAGTGCAGGGACGCCAGACGAGGACACGATCTAACTTTTCTGCAGGTTGCACAAACTCATGGACATCACGTACCTCTACTATCCCGGCCACTAGTGCACCCCCACCGCCACCTTTCAACAACAAGCCGCGCCCCGCTACTTCAAATCCAGCACCACGAGTTTCTGAAGCAACCAAATCAGCACCACAAGCGTTTGCAAAAACCTCATCTTCAATTGCTTCGATAGGACGAACTAAGGATATTCAATGCCATCGGTGCAAAGGCTATGGACACATGATGCGGGACTGTCCCAACAAGCGTGTACTGATTATACGCGACGATGGTGGGTATTCCTCTGCTAGTGATTTTGATGATGAAATATATGCTATGCTTGCAACTGACCCTGCAGAAAATGATGATGAATCTGATTATGAGGCAGAACATGTTAGTGCAGAAGATGCTAACAAGTATTTGAGTATTATAGTGCAATGCGTACTAAGTGCTCAAGTTTCTCGTGCTGAGCAAAATCGGCGTCATAATTTGTTCCAAATCAAGGGCGTTGTCAAGGAACGCTCAATTCACATAATTGTTGATGGTGGGAGTTGCAACAATTTGACAAGTATGGATATGGTGGAGAAGCTTGCTTTACCGACCAACCCTCATCCCCACCCATACCATATTCAATAGTTCAACAACAGTGGAAAGTTGAAGGTAACACGAATGGTGAGATTACATTTTTCTATGGGTTCATACCATGATTATGTTAATTGCGACGTTGTTCCTATGCAAGCTTGTTCTTTGTTATTAAGAAGACCTTGGCAGTACGATACTGATTGTGTGAATCATGGTAGAAATAACCAATACTCTCTCATGTTTAAAGGAAAGAAAATTGTGTTGCATCCTATGACTCCTGAATAAATTGTTAAAGATGAACTTGCTAGAGCTAGTAGAGAGAAAAATCAAAAGAATGCTAAGAGCAAAAATTAGATTATAGCAAAAGTGTTTGAGCAACATAAGAAGAAAGAACCTAAAGATGCTCATGTGAAGAATAAAGAAATTAAATTGAAAGGTGCTAGTTTTCTTGCTACTAAATCTGATATGACTGAATTGGATGCTAGTAATTCTATTTGCTATGTATTAGTTTGCAAAGAAGCCTTGTTTTCATCTGAGGATATACCTTCTTCTTTGCCTCGTGCTGTCACTAACATTTTGTAGGAGTACAATGACGTCTTTCCGAAGGACATACCGCCGGGGTTGCCACCGCTTTGAGGGATTGAGCATCAAATTGATTTAATTCCCGGCGCATCACTGCCCAACCGCTCACCATATAGGACCAATCTAGAAGAAACTAAAGAAATTCAGCGCCAAGTTCAAGAATTACTTGCTAAAGAGTATGTGCGTGAATCTCTTAGTCCTTGTGCTGTTCCGATCATTTTAGTGCCTAAGAAAGATGGATCATGGCACATGTGTGTAGATTGTAGAGCAATCAATAATATCACCATTAGGTATCGTCATCCTATTCCTAGGTTAGATGATATGCTTGATGAATTGAGTGGCTCTGTTGTTTTCTCAAGGTTGATTTATGAGTGGATATCACCAAATTCGCATGAAATTAGGTGATGAATGGAAAACAGCATTTAAAACTAAGTTCGGGTTATATGAGTGGTTAGTAATGCCTTTTGGATTAACTAATGCACCTAGCACCTTCATGAGACTAATGAATGAGGTTTTACGTGCTTTCATTTGTAGATTTGTGGTGGTTTATTTTGATGACATATTGATATACAGCAAATCCTTAGAGGAACATCTTGACCATTTACGTGCTATTTTTAATGCTTTATGTGGTGCACGTTTATTTGGTAACCTTGAGAAGTGCACCTTTTGCACCGATCGAGTCGCGTTTCTTGGCTATGTTGTTACTCCACAGGGAATTGAAGTTGATCAAACCAAGTTTGAAGCAATACAGAGTTGGTCGACTCCTAACACGGTCACACAGGTACAAAGCTTTTTAGTACTTGCTGGATTCTACCGCCGCTTCGTGAAGGATTTCAACACCATCGCTGCACCATTGAATGAGCTCACTAAGAAGGGCGCGCCATTTGTTTAGAGCGCCACACAGGAGAACGCCTTTACCACATTGAAAGATAAGTTAACACATCCACCACTACTCCAACTCCCTGACTTTAATAAGACTTTTGAACTAGAATGTGATGCCAGCAGAATTGGTTTAGGTGGCGTATTGCTACAAGAAGGTAAACCTATAGCATACTTCAGTGAGAAATTGAGTGGGCCTAGTTTGAACTATTCTACTTATGATAAGGAATTATATGCACTATTTCGAACTTTGGAAACTTGGCAACATTATTTATGGCTCAAAGAATTTGTTATACATTCTGATCACGAATCTTTAAAGCATATTCGAAGTCAAAGTAAATTGAACCGTAGACATGCAAGTGGGTTGAATTTATTGAGTCCTTTCCTTATGTCATAAAACACAAGAAGGGAAAGGAGAATGTTATTGCTGATGCTTTCTCTAGGAGATATACCATGCTTTCACAACTTAACTTCAAAATTTTTGGATTGGAGACTATTAAATAGCAATATGTGCATGATGCTGATTTTACAGATATATTGTTGAATTGTAAAGAAGGGAAAACGTGGAACAAATTTGTCATTAATGATGGGTTTGTGTTTAGAGCTAACAAGCTATGCATTCCAGCTAGCTCCGTTCGTTTGTTGTTGTTACAGGAAGCGCATGGAGGCGGGCTGATGGGACACTTTGGCATGAAGAAAACGGAGGATATACTTGCTGATCATTTCTTTTGGCCAAAGATGAGACGGGACGTCGAGCGCTACGTTGCTCGCTGCACTACATGTCAAAGAGCTAAGTCACGACTTAATCCTCATGGGTTATACATGCCTCTACCAGTTCCTAGCGTTCCGTGGGAAGATATTTCGATGGACTTTATTTTAGGATTGCCTAGAACAAAGAAGTGGAGTGATAGTATATTCGTGGTTGTTGATAGATTTTCTAAGATAGCTCACTTTATACCATGTCATAAGAGCAATGATGCTGCCAATATTGTTGATTTATTCTTTCGTGAAGTTGTTCGATTGCATGGTGTGATTAATACTATAGTTTCAGACCGTGATGCTAAATTTCTTAGCCACTTTTGGAGAACTTTATGGGCTAAATTGGGGACTAAGCTGTTATTTTCTACTACTTGTCATCCCCAAACTGATGGACAAACTGAAGTTGTGAATAGAACTTTATCTACAATGCTTAGGGTTGTGTTGAAAAAGAATTTAAAAATGTGGGAACAATACTTGCCTCATATTGAGTTGGCTTCTAATCGTTCATTGCATTCTACTACAAAGATGTGCTCTTTTGAGGTTGTTTATGGTTTTGTGCCTCGTGCTCCTATTGATTTAATGCCTATTCCATCTTCAGATAAATTGAACTTTGATGCTAAACAACGTACTGAATTGATTCTAAAAATGCATGAGACAACTAAGGATAATATAGAATGCATGAATGCTAAATATAAACTTGCTAGTAGTCAGGAGCGAAAACATTTAACTTTTAAACCAGGAGATCTTGTTTGGTTGCACTTGAGAAAAGATAGGTTCTCTGAATTAAGAAAGTCAAAATTGATGCCTCGAGCTAATGGTCCTTTCAAAGTGTTAGAAAAGATTAATGATAATGCATACAAAATTGACCTGCCTGCAGATTTTGGGGTTAGTCCCACATTTAACATTGCAGATTTGAAGCCATACTTGGGAGAAGAGGATGAACTTGAGTCGAGGACAACTCAAATGCAAGAAGGGGAGGATGATGAGGACATCCCTAACTTGGATACAATCGTGCCTACACACACAACTGATCCACAACCAGTGTTACAAGGACAAATTACTCGAGCTCGTGCTCGCTAATTTAATCACTAGGTGAATTCGTTCATAGGTTTATATATTACTGAGAATAGATCGCTACCTAATGCAAGTGATTTAATTGTGCTTAGGAACATGGGAAAGGGCCAAGGAGAGGTATGTGGAGTCATGGACAAGCATAGAAGGCATAATAGAGGTCATCACGTCACTTTGGGTCCGAGCCAAGCAAGAGTTTGTGTTGGGCTCGTTCTGGATTCGAGTTCGGACTGCTGCGACAGTACTAAGTTCAAACGGCCGTAACTTCTTCATACGGACTCCGTTTGGGATTTTCTTGGACTTCATTGAAAGCTTATCAAGTCTACTTTCCAATGGATCCAACATCAGCTTAAAATTACAAACGAGCCGACCACAATAAGCAAAACAATCCACATCTATTTTTTTTGCCCGAGTCAAAAAGGGTGTTGCGCCACCTCCTCTTGGGCCCATGGGCCTTGTAACCCTAGGGACGTGCGTCCACTTCCCTAGCCACCACCCCTGGTCTTCTTCCCATATAGGAGTCGTCGTCCCCCTGATTAGAACTCGGATTTCATTGATTTCAGGTTTAGCCATTGTGCAAACTGTTTCTTCGATTGTGTTTGACGACCACTGCCAAGACGACCTTCGGATCCGACATTTGTTTTTCACTACCATCTATACTGCGATTCCAATTTGCAATATCAGATTGCCTATATTTTATTCTTGCTAGTTCTTCGATTGCTCGTAGGAATTGAACCTCGTGTTCAGGTTGATCGCGTTTCCAGCACGGTCAATAACGTCTCGGAGTTGGTTCAACAATTGCTAAGGCGCAAGCGTCATCGTATCGTTGTAGTAAGATCGCGAGAGTCACCTCTACCAAATCGATATTTACCAATCTCATCGAAAGATCGGGCACTGTCAGACCCGGGTATTACTACACCCAGATCCTCTGTGCATTTCTGAACTAGTCCCATGATCAGTAGCTAGTCCACACAGTAAACAAAATGATAACAAATTCATATCACAACTTTATTAATAAATAACAACAGAGTTGATTACAAAGGAGGCTTACAGGCCAATAATAAAATAAACACAGCGGAAAACGAAGAAGTAGTAGGGTCCAGTTAATCTGCCACAGGCAATCGACTGGGGAAGCGGCCTAGTCGTCGAGATCCACATCGGTAGCAACGTTCTTCTCCTCTGAAATTTTGTTTGCATAAGCAAGAATGAGCACAACTTCCGTGCTCGCAAGTTACACCCGTCAAGTAACAGAATGACATGCATATATGGATGTAACAAAGGATGGCTTATAAAGTTATTTGCATAAAGCAGCATTTTCTTTAAATACTTGTACTAAGTTCCAAAGCAGGTATTTTATAACTAAAATTCTCAATTTTATAGTCAGATAACATTCACACATGATTGGTGAAGGATACCCTCCTATCACATGGTTTCCTGCCCAATTCCCATCTGGATAAACCAGTTTTGAAGGAGTCATTTTCAAACAAAACCAAAGTCTAACTTTGAGTAGTTCTGCTAGCATGTCCATGACCGTGGACACGGCTATTCGAATAGTTTTACACTGCAGAGGTTGTACTGACTTTACCCACATGACAAGACTTCTCTAGTTTGTCCGCATATATCTATGCCACCGCCACTACCTTGGGTGAGCGGTCTAGAGCACGTGTCAAGGCCTTTACAAAGCGCCATTCCACCGTAGTTACCCTCGCTAAGGTTTCCACCACCCTTTGGAATAAAGACCTCCGGTTCGGGCCCCTCTTGCGCTAGGTGGGACTAACATAAGTCGTAACATGACTACCCATTTCATCTGTAGGAACGACCACGGTGGAACATTGCAGACACTAGCCAGTCCTACTCCCCATACCGAGGACATGTGGTGGTACGGTAGTGGCATAGCATCATGCGCTCAAGACCGGTCCTTAATCGACTTGGGCAACTTTCCAACAAAACCCATGGGCCTTAACCCTAACAGATTAAGCCTGCATGAACTCGCACTCCACCAATCATCCATTCCGCCAAGTCCAAACCATCATTTTATTTTATTTTCCAAGTCATTTGTAAACTCCCATGACACACAGATGCCAAGGGTACAATTTAATCAATAAGTGATTGATGGTGAATTTCCCAAAACAAGTTTGGTCTAAAAGCATGGCTAAGCAATACGTTTAAATGATCCTAGTTCATACTATCGTATCAACCGTGTTTGATCTAGGTGACAATGTGTTTGATTCAATATCAACATTGGCCATACAAAGGATTTTAGGCATAACTATATATTTAAAACAGGAATTTAAGATTCTGATATAAATAAGCATGCAGTAATAATTTAAAAATAGAATATAAATAATTTAAAATAGTAGGATGAATATGATCAAGGGTATAACTTGCCTCGCTTGATGAGGTGACGTTGTTTTTCTTAACAGATCACTTTAACAGAACTTCTGGTGTTGAGGTGACGTTGTTTTTCTTAACAGGTCACCTAGTACTCACAAGTACTATCTTCAGGTAGTCCAAGTGTACGATCACGATGATCATACAGTCAAAATCAATCCTCTTATGTTGCTCTTCAGTCGAAATCTGATTCTCCGAAGTCGTTGATGATCACACAGTCAAAATCAATCTTCTTATATTGCTCTTCAATTGGTGTCAAATCGATTCTCAAGTCACAAACTCTAATCGTGCAATACAACCAATTCAATTCAAATTCAAATAAATTCAAAAGGATAGATCAAATTAACTCCAAATAGAAATATTTTACTTTAGATAGCTAGATAATAATTTTATATGAATTTACAAATTTGAATGGACTAAAACGGAGTTCGGGAGCAAAAGATATGAATTTTAGAAGATTGGGAATACATGGAATGATAAACTAGGGTTTTAAAGGAATTGCAGGTCAAATGAACCCAAAATCAAATGATTTTGGTTTAGATGGCTAGATCTTGATTTTATAGGAATATAGAAATTTGAATGGACGAAATCGGAGTTCGTATGAGGGAGAACGAACCCCGGGAAGTTCTAAATCTAAATAAAACCTAAAATCAGATTTTATTAATTTTCCTGAATTATTTTTCTAAAGGAAAATCGATTTATTGCGCAAGCATGACGCCAGCAAGGATTTTCCGGAAATTAAAAGAAATGAATTGATTTTTCTGACATGTGGGCCCCATTGGTCAATGACTTGGCTCATGTGGACCGAGTCCACAATGGTTCGGACGCGGGGAAATGCGTGGCTTGCCACGCCAAGAGCCCACGTGGCGTTGAGGTGGATGCCGACCGGGCAATAAGTGGTGACGGGTGCCGATCGCCACCATCCGACAAAATCGGTGACGTGTCATCTACGTGGCGTGCCACGCCAAGACGAAAACGGCGACGCCTCGGCCGTTCGTCAACGCGCGACGGCGGCGTTTACGGCGGCGGATGGTACCGTGTAAAGCTACGACTATTGCGGTCATATTGGTATACCTCCGGTTGCGTGGACGCGCGTGATGGCCGGCGACGAAAAAGGCGCGAGGCGACGGTTGTTGTCGGCGCGCGGTCCGGTGGCGCTCGTGAAGCGGGTGGTAGCACCGGATCGCGGCGACGTGGTGAAGACGGTGGTGACGTCGGCGAGGTCATGGAGGCAGTAGTGGCGGCGCAACCGGCGGCGATGTACACGGTGGCCGGCGAAGAAAATCCCGAATCCCGGCGACGTCGGAGAGGTAGAGGAGGTGTGGGTGGTGCGAGTGTGTTGAGTGAGTCAAGGGGCTCACCAGGGTGCCTTTTATAGTGGCGAGGGAGGTCTGAGGTCTGAGTTCGTGCGGGTGGTGCGGCGGCGGCCGTTACGCTGAATCCGGCGACTGTGCGAAATAAAGATAGAAACGGACGGAAGGTGGCGGCGAGTGCGTGGGTGTAAGTGTGAGCATTTATTTGTGTAACGGTGGCGAGAAAGCGGCAGGATGAGCTCGCGACGCGGCTACTGGGCGGTTTCCGGAGGAAGAAGAAGGAGTGGGGACGAAGGTGTGAGCCGCCGATTTTTATCCGACGGTGGAAGAAATGGTGTGGCGTGGAGATTGTGAGCCGTTGGATGTAAATCCAACGATCAATGACGAGGGCGGATGTGCGGGCCGTGCGATCCGGATCCGGTGTGGAGAGGAGATGGTGGCGTGGAGTTTTGCTCACCGTCCGATCTAATCGGACGATGGAGAAAGGAGTAGGGAAAGCCGGAATGAAGAGGTGATAGATAGCCGCCGGATGTAGATCGGAGGGTTCACGTAGGAGGACGCTCGAACCCCGAAGGTGCTTCAAGATCTCGACCGTGAATTCTCGATCCAATGGTGCGGAGAAAATGGGTGGCGTGGGAATAGATGACCGCTTGATGGCGATCAAAGTGGGGACGCGAGCGAGGAGAGAGAGAGCGCGGCGGCCGGTGGGGGATTGGACAATGGCGACGGTGAGAATAGAAGTGGGTGCGGAGGTTTCGCCCAAAAGCCGCTTAGGGTTTTTAAATTGATTTTTCTATTAATTTAATCCGATAATTCATTTAGGCTTTGAAAATAACAATTTAACTCCAAAAATTCTAGAAAAATTCACAGAAATTCCTAGAGTTATTTTGGACTTAAATAAAATAGTTCCAACTTTAAGTTGGCTTTTAATTTTGCAAATAAATTATTTTGGCTTGAAAATACTTAGGAAAAAGCTTTTAAAAACTCGAAAATTCTAGAAATTAAGTAAATTTTTATTTTTCAATTTAAATCCAATAAAACTTCACTAACTTCAAATAAATTTTAAATTTGACCTTCAAAACTTTAGAGATTCAAATCGAGCAATCAAACTCGCAAATTATCGAAAATCCAATTAGAATAATAACTTTATTTTAATTTATTTTGGTAACATAACTTTGGGATGTTACAAACTACCCCCTTAAAAGGAATCTCGCCCCGAGATTCGAGTGGCTAGAAAGAAAATCGATACAAAGTTTTCAATGGATTTGTTGTTGTCGCATCCTACTCATCATCCGATGCATTGTGACATTGTACTGATATCCTTGTCCGAATTTTGCGCTTCTTGTTTGATTGAATGATTTCCCTTTGAGCTTCTTGAGTTGCCGCTGTCGCTTCTTTGGACAGTTGTGGGCATAATGTCCTTTTTCTTGGCAGTGAAAACAAGTGACATTTGCAATAGAAAGAAACTTCTTCTGAGATTGCCCTTGAGCAGATAACTTGGAGGTGCTAGTGCTAGCTTGATGGTTTACTGTTTCATTTTGGGGTATTGGTAAGCCCAAACTTCTGTACTCTTGTACTTGCGACATAATTCTCGCGTTGGCTTTTCTTCCTGCTGCCGGTGTTATTGTTGCGATCGTAACGGCTTCGAATGTCGTTGTCGGGGTGAGTGCTAGCGTACTTTTGGGCATTGATTGGCATAATGTCCCATATCCCGACAAGCAAAGCATTGTATTCCCGCCTTTGATGTCTTGTTCGTTGAATTTGGCCATCCTTGATGTTGCGAACGCCCGCATTGGTGGATGTGGTGCCGATCCCGAGTCTTGAATACGGTCGCCGTTGGTGCTTGGTTGGGTTGGGGTTGAATCACACGAGCCTTGAGGTTTCTTGCATCATGTTGTTCTTGATCCACCATCTTCCTCTTGGAACACTTGGTGCGCCACGTTGTTCTTGTGTTGTAGGAGTAATGGTCGAGGCGACATTGTTGCTTCAATCTGTTGCATTAATTGAGTCCGTGATGAAAACTTGTTCATATTCAAGGGTTTCGTTATTAGTTGCGGGTTGCCTTCGTGAGGGACATCCTTGTTGGTGTTGGTATCGCCTTCGAACAACGGTGTTCTTCATCCGCCGTTACATCAAAGATTTAGGAAAGGAGGACAAAGGATAGGGAAGAGACAAATATGAGGAACTAAGGGAATAGAGCGAAACAAAACCTCAAACAAAAGAACCAACGAAAAAGCTTTTCGAACAACTTTGTAAAACGTTCTATCGATCGAGACTCTTAATTTGGTAAAATGACTCAATGCACGTAATGAGTCTTGGCAAACTTATGCTATATGGATAGGTCGACAAAACGATCTTCTAGATATCTTACATGGCGATGCTTTATGGAAGGTTCCATGTCTTGTAGTCTTGAACGCGATGGGAAGGACGTGTTGACCATCTATAGAAATTTTCAAGGAAAAGATGATCCATTTAACTTATAAAATGGTGAAGAAAGAATTAGAGAGAAAGAATCTCTATGAGGAAGCTATAGATAGATGACCAAGATGAAAAGAGAACAACTTATTTTTCTTATTATATAAACTAAGTTTTGAAGTATTCTACTAACGGCCATTCTAACTAGGTCACGACATACAATGATATGGCTCGATACCACTTTGTCGCACTGGTATTACTACACCCTGATCCTCTCAGGCATTTCGAACTAGTCCCATGATCGTAGCTAGTCCACACAAGAAACAAAATGATAACAAATTCATATCACAACTTTATTAATAAATAACAACAGAGTTGATTACAAAGGAGGCTTACGTGCCAATAATAAAATAAACACAATGAAAACGAAGAAGTAGTAGGGTCCAGCTTAACCGCCACGTGCAATCGATCGGGAAGCGCCTAGTCGTCGAGATCCACATCGGTAGCAACGTTCTTCTCCTCTCAAATTTTGTTTGCATAAGCAAGAATGAGCACAACTTCCGTGCTCGCAAGTTACACCGTCAAGTAAATGTAATGACATGCATATATGGATGTAACAAAGGATGGCTTATAAAGTTATTTGCATAAAGCAGCATTTTCTTTAAATACTTGTACTAAGTTCCAAAGCAGGTATTTTATAACTAAAATTCTCAATTTTATAGTCAGATAACATTCACACATGATTGGTGAAGGATACCCTCCTATCACATGGTTTCCTGCCCAATTCCCATCTCGATAAACCAGTTTTGAAGGAGTCATTTTCAAACAAAACCAAAGTCTAACTTTGAGTAGTTCTGCTAGCATGTCCATGACCGTGGACACGGCTATTCGAATAGTTTTACACTCTGCAGAGGTTGTACAGCCTTTACCCACATGACAAGACTTCTCTAGTTTGTCGGCATATATCTATGCCACCGCTCACTACCTTGGGTGAGCGGTCTAGAGCACGTGTCAAGGCCTTTACAAAGCGTCATTCCACCGTAGTTACCCTCGCTAAGGTTTCCACCACCCCTTTGGAATAAAGACCTCCTGCTCGGGCCCCTCTTGCGCTAGGTGGGACTAACATAAGTCGTAACATGACTACCCATTTCATCTGTGAGGAACGACCACGGTGGAACATTGCAGACACTAGCTGTGTCCTACTCCCCATACTGAGGACATGTGGTGGTACGGTAGTGGCATAGCATCATGCGCTCGAAGACCGGTCCTTAACTGACTTGGGCAACTTTCCAACAAAACCCATGGGCCTTAACCCTAACCAGATTAAGCCCGTGCATGAACCTGCACCCACCAATCATCCATTCCGCCCAAGTCCAAACCATCATTTTATTTTATTTTCCAAGTCATTTGTAAAACTCCCATGACACACAGATGCCAAGGGTACAATTTAATCAATAAGTGATTGATGGCTGAATTTCCCCAAAACAAGTTTGGTCTAAAAGCATGGCTAAGCAATACGTTCTTAAAATGATCCTAGTTCATACTATCGTATCAACCAGGTTTGATCTAGGGTGACAATGTGTTTGATTCAATATCAACATTGGCCATACAAAGGATTTTAGGCATAACTATATATTTAAAACAGGAATTTAAGATTCGATATAAATAAGCATGCAAGAATAATTTAAAAATAGAATATAAATAATTTAAAATAGTAGGATGAATATGATCAAGGGTATAACTTGCCTCGCTTGATGAGGTGACGTTGTTTTTCTTAATGATCACTTTAATGTAACTTCGGTGTTGAGGTGACGTTGTTTTTCTTAACAGTCACCTAGTACTCACAAGTACTATCTTCGTAGTCCAAGTGTACGATCACGATGATCATACACCAAAATCAATCCTCTTATGTTGCTCTTCAATAAATCTGATTCTCAAGTCGTTGATGATCACACAGTCAAAATCAATCTTCTTATATTGCTCTTCAATTGGTGTCGAAATCGATTCTCAAGTCGTCAAACTCTAATCGTGCAATACAACCAATTCAATTCAAATTCAAATAAATTCAAAAGGATAGATCAAATTAACTCCAAATAGAAATATTTTACTTTAGATAGCTAGATAATAATTTTATATGAATTTACAAATTTGAATGGACTAAAACGGAGTTCGGGAGCAAAAGATATGAATTTTAGAAGATTGGGAATACATGGAATGATAAACTAGGGTTTTAAAGGAATTGCAGGTCAAATGAACCCAAAATCAAATGATTTTGGTTTAGATGGCTAGATCTTGATTTTATAGGAATATAGAAATTTGAATGGACGAAATCGGAGTTCGATGAGGAGAACGAACCTGGAAGTTCTAAATCTAAATAAAACCTAAAATCAGATTTTATTAATTTTCCCGAATTATTTTTCTAAAGGAAAATCGATTTATTGCGCAAGCATGACGCCGCAAGGATTTTCCGGAAATTAAAAGAAATGAATTGATTTTTTCGACATGTGGGCCCCATTGGTCAATGACTTGGCTCATGTGGACCGAGTCCACAATGGTTCGGACGCGGAAATGCGTGGCTTGCCACGCCAAGAGCCCACGCGTGGCGATGAGGTGGATGCCGACCGGGCAATAAGTGGTGACGTGGTGCCGACCGCCACCATCCGACAAAATCGGTGACGTGTCATCTACGTGGCGCGCCACGTCAAGATTTAAAACGGCGACGCCCTCGGCCGTTCGACAACGGCGACGGCGGCGTTACGGCGGCGGATGGTACCGGTAAAGCTACGACTATTGCGGTCATATTGGTATACCTCCGGTTGCGATGGACGGATGTGATGGCCGCGACGAAAAAGGCGCGAGGCGACGGTTGTTGTCGGCGCGGTCCGGTGGCGCTCGTGAAGCGGGTGGTAGCACTCGGATCGCGGCGACGTGGTGAAGACGGTGGTGACGTCGGCGAGGTCGTGGAGGCGAGTGGCGCGCAACCGGCGGCGATGTACACGGTGGCGGCGAAGAAAATCCCGACCCGCGACGCCGAGAGGTAGAGAGGTGTGGGTGGTGCGAGTGTGTTGAGTGAGTCAAGGGCTCACCAGGTGCCTTTATAGTGGCGAGGAGGTCGGAGGTCTGAGTTCGTGGCGCGGGTGGTGCGGCGGCGGCCGCACGCTGAATCCCGCGACCGTGCGAAATAAAGATAGAAACGGACGGAAGGTGGCGCGAGTGCGTGGGTGTAAGTGCGAGCATTTATTTGTGTAACGGTGGCGAGAAAGCGGCAGGCGGAGCTCGCGACGCGCACTGGCGCGGTTTCCGAGGAAGAAGAAGGAGTGGGGACGAAGGTGAGCCGTCGATTTTTATCCGACGGTGGGAAGAAATGGTGTGGCGTGGAGAATTGTGAGCCGTTGGATGTAAATCCAACGATCAATGACGAGGCGCGGATGTGCGGGCCGTGCGATCCGGATCCTACGTGGAGAGGAGATGGTGGCGTGGAGTTTGCTCACCGTCCGATCTAATCTGACGATGGAGAAAGGAGTAGGGAAAGCCGGAATGAAGAGGTGATAGATAGCCGCCGGATGTAGATCGGAGGGTTCACGAGTAGGAGGACGCTCGAACCCCGAAGGTGCTTCAAGATCTGACCGTGAATTCTCGATCCAATGGTGCGGAGAAAATGGGTGGCGTGGGGAATAGATGACCGTCGGATGGCGATCAGGTGGTCGGGACGCGAGCGAGGAGAGAGAGAGCGCGCGGCTAGAGTGGGCTTGACAATGGCGACGGTGAGAATAGAAGTGGGTCATGAGGTTTCGCCCAAAAGCCGCTTAGGGTTTTTAAATTGATTTTTCTATTAATTTAATCCGATAATTCATTTAGGCTTTGAAAATAGCAATTTAACTCCAAAAATTCTAGAAAATTCACAGAAATTCCTAGAGTTATTTTGGACTTAAATAAAATAGTTCCAACTTTAAGTTGGCTTTTAATTTTGCAAATAAATTATTTTGGCTTGAAAATACTTAGAAAAAGCTTTTAAAAACTCGTAAAATTCTAGAAATTAAGTAAATTTTTATTTTTCAATTTAAATCCAATAAAACTTCACTAACTTCAAATAAATTTTAAATTTGACCTTCAAAACTTTAGAGATTCAAATCAGGCAATCAAACTCTGGCAAATTATCAGAAAATCCAATTAGAATAATAACTTTATTTTAATTTATTTTGGTAACATAACTTTGGGATGTTACAGGCACCCTGGCTCCATCACTGAGAAGGTCCTAGAGGGAGGTCCTGAGGATGTCCTGGAGGAGGTCCTGAGGAAGTGAAATCCTGAGGAGGTCCTAGAGGGAGGTCTTGAGGAGGTCCTGGAGAGGTTCCGAGGAGATCCTAGGGAGGTATTGAGGAGGTCCTAGAGGTAGGTCTTGGGTGGTCCAGATTGGTCCACGAGATGCTCCTCGGGAGGTCCATTGCGCGGTTTTTCCCTTGTTTTTGGATTTGGTGAGTAGTGGTGTTTGGTAAAGAGTGTAAATGTTTGATACTAATGAGAGTAAGTAACGGAAGCAATATTCTTTGTACGCTAATAATATGATAGCAACATGCAGCTGATTAGATGAAAAGCAAGCAATAGGGTCTTAGAGAATGGATACTAATAAGATGATAACGTTGTTGGAGACTGCTGACATTGGAATATTTACATAACAGGGTTCAAAAGGAGTATGAGCACAGTCAAGAGTGATATATTACAAAATAGTAGTAGACAATAGCAACGAAACAGATGTTCCTGTGAACAGGCACAAATAAGGGCTGAAAGCAGTCCATATCCACTATGACTAAGGGCATCAAAACCATCTTTCGTACTGTATAACTGTACAGTAAGATGGCTCGATGCACCTCTCTTGACTTTGAAGAAAACAAAGAGGTCACATCGTCTATGAGAGAACACAAGTCGAAAGGCACTGACAGGAGGTCCAACTTTGCAGCTTCAATCTTTGGTCGATCAAGGACATCATTTATCAGTGCTATTAATGCTACACCACACATTTGAGTAGTCTAAGTATAATCCTTTTGAGTCTCAGTCAGATCAGTCCCCTGAAGCATGTCCAGCATTCCTACATGGAAAGGTAGAATTCTTAGATTGCCACACCATTGGACTGGATATTCTGTAGCTACCAAAAAGAACAAATCTGTACGAAGGACGGCATTCATAGCTACTCTGATCTCGTGCGATACAATTGCCAGAAACTGCAAATTAAAAAGCTGATGTAAACATATAATCCATATGCATGCAAGAAACCATGGTAACTAAAAGCGCTGAAATAAATCTAATTAAAACTAAGAGCAATACAATAGATGAGTAAGCACAGAAGGATCTTACATTTTTTTATTGTCGCTACTTCCTCCATTTGCTTTCCCTTCACCCACTCACTGGCTGCAAGTGCAAAGATGGGTCAGAGGGACCAACTCTATAAATTTCAATTTATGTAATAATGATACTAGGTAAGACATTCTAGGAGGAAATATAATCACTCAATGATGGCATCAGGTGTAAATTTGTGATATCATCATGTAGTAAATCATAAGTGAAGATTGAGAAACATAATCGCAACTAAACTTCGATAGAATTAGCGATTATTATTTGGTGAACACTTAATAAGGAAGTAACTAACAATACCATGATCTGCAAGAGCTAAGCAGTCAGTTCAGAAAGCATATTGGGCCAGCTATGCAACTAATATAAGCATGGATATCATATTCACTAAATTTTTGAACCAAAATCAGATCTCCTCTATGTCTAACTGATTGACACTGCAAAAAAAAACTAACATTTGGTGCCAATAATGAAGTTCAGATCATTTTATTATCTTCTAAATATAAATCAAGAGTGATAACCCCCTATATGCTTCTTCCTTTACATTTGGACAACAGCATCAGCACATTCATCACTCAACGATGGCATCAGGTGTAAATTTGTGATGATCATCATGTAGTAAATCACAAGCGAGGATTCAGGAACATAATCGCAACTAAACTTCGATAGAATTAGCGATTATTATTTGGTGAACACTTAATAAGGAAGTAACTAACAATACCATGATCTGCAAGAGCTAAGAAGTCAGTTCAAAAAGCATATTGGGCCAACTATGCAATCGCTATAAGCATGGATATCATATTCGCTAAATTTTTGAACCAAAATTGTATCTCCTCTATGTCTAATTGATTGACACTACACAAAAAAAACTAACATTTAGTGCCAATAATGAAGTTCAGGTCATTTTACTATCTTCTAAATATAAAGCAAGAGTGTTAACCCCCTATATGCTTCTTCCTTTACATTTGGACAACAAAGCATCAACACATTCATAGAATAACAAAGTAGCAATATCGACAACATAATTGCTCCTCCGCTTTGTTAGATGTGAAGAATCTGGCGGCCATAGATGTTTGATAAATGTAATAACCTAAAGGAACTTGCGTAACAAAGATTACTCCAGAGTTGCTTAAGAACCGTAACACCTCTGTTTGGAGCCTTTTGAAAATTTCAAAATAAAAGAACCATTTGGTTTTGATGAGAATTCAAAGCTTAACTTGAAATTTCGAATGGATTTCAATTGACTAACTCAAACTTCAACTAAAACTCTCTGTTGGTTGTTGGGTTTGCTGGAGCTTTGGTGATCTCTCTCTTTCTGTGCTGGTTTCGTTCTTCCTTGGTCCAGAGCTCTCTCTTTGGTTTCCTCTCTAGTTTAGACCTCCTCAGGACTGAACCTCCCTCGTGTTTAATTAAGCCCCTTTTATGCTCTTTTGATGTCCCGCGTGTTTAATTGGACCTCCCGTGTCCTTTAGGACCTCCCTGTGTCCTCTAGGACCTCCTCCCCGTTTATTTGGACCTCTCTCGTGTCCGTTCACAACCCCCCCCCCCCCCCGCTTGGTCCAGGCCTCTCCTTTGTTAGGTCTAACGGCTCCGACCTCCCCTCTGTTTGATCCTTGGATCTGAGGGTCTAGACCTCCTTAGCGTTTGGACCCACCGCTAGCTCTAGCGATCGTGTCGCTCAAGTTTTTGCCTTCATCGCTTAAGGACTGTTTGATGCTTATTGGATGGCCCAATCTTGTTGGTGCGTTCGGCGGTCCGAACGTCCCCTTCCCTTCTAGTCGTCCGATACACACCGGACAGTTTGGCTTGACTAACTCGTTCGGTGGTACAAACATCCCAATCACCTTGCTCCGTTTGATCAAGATCTAGCTTTCTGCGACCGCCCTAGCTTTCCTAGATCTCCCTTTAGAATCTTAACCGCCGGACTCTCCCTTGTTAGATCTGGCCGTTAGGACCTCCCTTTGGAGATCTTAACCGCCGCACCTCCCCATTGTTAGATCTAGCCATTAGGACCTCCCTTTGGAGATCTTAACCACTGCACCTCTTCTTTTGTTAGATCTAAAGATCCAGACCTCCTCAGAACCTGCCCCTTTGGAGATCTGACCGCTAGGACCTCCCCTTGAGGTCTTGACCGTTAGGACCACCCCTTGTGAGATCCGACCGACAGGACCTCCCATTTGGAGATTCGACCGTCAGACTCCCCTTCGCTTTGCGAAGACCTCCCTTGCGGGTTGAGGCCACTTTGAGGTCACAACCTCCGATCTTGCGCTCGGACCTCCCCCGATGGGTGAGGACCTCCCCTGACCTTGCGAGATCGCCTCAAGATCTCCACAGGACCTCCCCTTCGGGCTTTGACTGGCCCCATTTGTCAGTCACGCTCTCTTTCTTTATCCTTTGACCGTGCCTTGGCTCTCGGAAGTCACCAAGCATTTAATGCCCGTTATGTCGCATTAAATGCTATCAGCTTTTGGCAGCACCAGGCTACCTTTTGTACCATCTTTTACCTACTCCTATCATTACCTTCACTCACTTTTGAGCCCGAGAGCCCTGGAAAATTTCAGTGGCTCTGGCTATATAAGCCTGGGCAGCCCTCCCTCTTTATTCTTTTGCTCATTTCCCCTCTCTGGCTCCATCGGCAAGCTCTTGGATCTCCTCTAAAGCTCTCTGGACCTCCTCCCTTAAGCTTCGGACCTCCTCCAGCAAGCTCCTAAGACCTCCTCCAAACCAATCCAACCTCTCTATTGGTGTATTTTAGTGTTTTATTGGAGTTCTTTTGATTCTTGCTTGAGCTTTGTATTGAGTTGCTTTGTTTTCCACTCGTGTAGACTGTGAAGGCACTGAGGAGCAAGAGCTCTCTAAAGAAGAAGACGACACCCAAGCCTTTGAGCAAGGCAACTTACACCCTTGATCATGTCGCACCCATTATTTCAACATACTTATGTTCCATTTCAAATGTTAAAGCATGCTTACTTTACTAAGTATGTCAATACCTGTTTTTAAGATCTTAGCTATGCCTAAACCTTTGTATGGCCACTGTCACCTTTGAACCGAACATGTTGTCACCCTAGGCAAAACCTGGTTATGTGCAATAATCTGGGCCAGGATCTTGGAAAAAGCAAAGCTTAGTTATGCCTAGACAAAGAATCTTGATTTGGGAAATTTTGACCAAAAATATCACTTGTCTAAACAATTTCTACCATGACATTCGTGTGTTCTGGAGGTTGCAACCATGGCATTGGTGTGCCATGGGGGTTTCAACCATGGCATTGGTGTGTCATGGAGGTTTTTCAAATATCTTGACAAGCAAAGAATAATGGAAAATGGTTTAGACTTGGGCGGAGTTGGTTGTTTGGTTGGTGCATGTCCATGCACGGGATCGTGCCTTTTATGGTTGATCGATGCCCTTGGGTTTGTGTTAGCCGCCAGGTCAATTAAGGACAGGTCTGCGAGTGTATTTTGGTATGCCCTTTTCGTGCAACCACATGTCCTGTATGGGCGGGACCTGGCCGACTAATTTGCAAAGTTTCATCACGGTTGATCCGGCTGGGGTGTGGGTGGTCTTTTATGGCCTGTCTTTCATGACTATGTAATTCCCACAAGGCTCAAGAGTGGGCCCTCGATCTCTACGGGTTTCTATCCGTAGGGTGGGGTGAAACCTTAGAGTAGGGTGGATCATGGTGGAACAATGCATTGTAAAGGTCTTGTGGTAATCCCTTAGTCGCACACCTTCGGAAGTGTGTGAGTAGACAATATAAGTGGATTACCTCTTGTGGGTAAAGTTACACACCTCTGCAAAGTGTCAAACTATTCGAATAGCCGCGTCCACGGTTATGGACATGCTAGCAAAGCTGATCAAAGTTAGATCTATGGTTTGTTTTCAAAGGACTTGTAAAAAATTAGTTTTGGATTTCTATCCAAATGGATTTGGCAGGGAGCCTTGTGACAGGAGGGTATCCTTCACGCTTTGTTGATGAATGTTATCCAACTGTAAAATTGATCTTTGCAAATGAATCTTAATTATTGTCACATGCTTTGGAACCTATTACTTGTAATTGGAAATAAACATGGCTTTATGCAAATCAACCATATAAGCTCTTCCTTGTGATGTCCATGTATATATGTCATATTGTTAATTGACGGTGTGACTTGCAAGCACGGTAGTTGTGCTCACTCTTGCTTGAAATTAATCTTTTGAGCAGAGAGAACTACCTTGATGATGATGAAGACCAAAACAATTAGGCGCCCTCTAGCCAATTGCTTGTGGTGTATTGGATAGACTCTACTTATTTTGTTTCCACTGTATTATATTCTTGTAGGCTTATCAAAGAAACTTTGTAACCAACTCGTTGATGTTAATACGATCTTTGTGGATGTATGTTATCACTTGTTTTGCTATGAGAGCTAGCCATTGATCCTTGGGACTAGTTTGGATCACAGTGAGGCTTGAGGCTCTTCCAAGCCCCACAACCTCCTCGGTTGGTCTCTCAAAGACCTCCCTGCTGGAGAGTGGCGCTTGTGGAAGTCCCGAGCCCCTGCACCTCCTCTGTTAGACCTGCACCTCCCGGCGGTCCTACTGCACTCCCGATGGTCTTGGTGGTCCTACCGAGAGGTCTGCGGGATATCCCGGGAGGTCCAGTGGACTTTCTAGGAGGTCTTGGAGGACCTCTCGGTGTCCTGTGCCGGTTGTTTGTGAGACCCGGTTTATTTAGCTTGTAATACTTCGCCTTCCATTGGCTCTAGCATTACAAACAAAATGCACCGTATCTCGATGGACATGTGCTTCCCAGAAATGCAGCACACATACATCAATACAAAATCAAGCATCAATTCCATACATCACATTAACGAGTCTACCAAAAGACATACAGAATATAAGTTATTACAAAGGAGTGGGCCGACTGGCCAAATGATATTAAAAGCAACAGTAACAGCGGAAGCAAAAGTATCATAAGATGGCTATGAACAAAAGCCAATTAGTGTGCCTCAACCCACAAGGCAACCAACCAGACTGTCGAGCTGGTCGTCCCAAAAGCCGCACATTTCACAAAAGTAAGGCCCTTGGGGCTCACCCTCTTCCTCTGCGCACAACAAGCAATGCAGATGAGTACAATAATGTACTCACAAGACTTACGAGTAACAAGCCTATACATAGCTACATGCGGGCTGAATTCAAAGGAAATGGTTATATGGTTGTTTAGACGCATAAGACAATTTTCATTTGCAATAATGTAATAGATTGAAGGCAATTGATAAAATCTGTTTTTAAGCATTGAAATAACAGCAAGTAATAATAAAATAAGCAAGTAACCACCTAGAGGTAACTAACCCAATAGCCATCACAACATAGCATGAATCCCTGATTCATACCACCCATCAAGTTTTAATTGAAATGTTGTAGTCTAGTTCTCACGGGGCGTGTCCGAGCGTGTCCATAACTTAGGACAAGGCTATTCGAATAGTTCAAAACCCTGCAGGGGTGTACCAATGTACCCACACTTCAGACCGCCTTTTTGCCAAGCTATTAAGCACACTTCCTTTGGTATGCCGGCACGGCTAAGTCCTACGAGACATTTCCAATGGATTGAGCTAATCAAGAGCCACACGTATGGGGGTTAACCCTTAGTGATCTGCCGACGAAATATGGATCACAAGGACCCATACGTGGAGTAGGAGACACTGGCCTCGGCGGGTGCTCCACTCCCCACAAACATGTCCATGTTGCATATAGTTAAATATACAACCCACACGCGACTCATTAATTAACACCCTCCAAAGTACTTAGTCAAGAGAGGTCACATATATCTCTAGTGTGGTTAGCACGCGAATTGCTCAGTACAGTGGCGTAAGTAACTCGGTCCTTAATGACTCGGGCACCATTCCAGTCACTCCCAAAAGCACACCAACATACCATTGTGACCAAGTCCAAATCATTTTGTTTTCAGTTTTTAATTTTTGCAATTAGACATAGCACAAAACTGAAATATAAGTATCATAATAAGTTTGTGTGATCAAGGTTATCGACAAGTCGATAACCGCCCATTTCTACCGGTAGCTAAGCATGGCTAAGCAACATACTCGAAAGCTACTAAGTGACAAGGGCTCATCCATCGAACCCAAAATCACAGCAATTATCTCTAGGCTCAGTAGTAGAGGATAAACAATGACCTCCAGATTATGCATATAATAGGTCAACTAATCGACAATATTTTAAAACAAGATAGCAATGCATACATAGAATTTGCAAACAACATATTAGAATTTCAAAATAATAGGAACAACATGATCAAATGATGCTAATATTTTTTATTAGATTCTAATAATAGGAGGGCAGGGTCAGGTTGCTGAGGATCAGATTCAATATCAACAATGTCTTCGGAACTTAACGCGAAAAGGCGATAAACCAATAAGAACGAAGAACACCAAATAAAACTCAACAGCAAAAGTCACCCAAATCTTATGAAATTCATACAGCAGCAAGTTTATGATTTTAAATGAATTTAGAAACAAGAATCATGTCATTTGAATTAAGCATGCAAAACTTATAGCTAAAACAAGTTCTCTCAGCTGGTTAATTCCAATGAAATTAATTAAGGGTACTGTTCATGGCGAAAATTTCTAGAATGATCTAAGGCCTGAAATTTTTATACTAGGTAGAAAATGCATCCTAAGGTCAGCAAAGTTGGGTTTACCAAATTTGGAGTTAAAATGAATTACTTATAATCATTTTTTTAGGTTGTAAACCTAGCACATGTTACTTAACAGAAACATAACCATGATCAAAACCTATTTCATATAAAGTACACTAATAGGGGAATTTAACAAAATTGGGTTTGCACAATTTGGAGTTATACAGAAAAAGATATGCATTTTACAAGGTTTTATTCAATTACTGGAATATTCTAAAATGGCTGAAATCAAGTTAATAATGTTTACAAAATTTTCTGGTACAGAAACATGTCTAACAACATTTTTATATTAAACCTTAGTTAATAAAGAATTTAACCTCGCTGGAATCATTTAAAAAGGATTTGAATTGAATTAGTTATGAATTTCTAAAGTTTAAAACAATTTTCAGTTGGCAAATAAATGCTTCCCGAAATATAAACAAACTTAACAGAAATAAATGACGTGGAGCAATATGGGCCTCAGATGCAAAATCTAACGCCCCACGCACGCTGGGATAACGCACGCGCGCGAACCTAAAGAGAGTCACCGTTGGATCTAGATCCAACAGTCCACGTGAATAGGAACATTCGGGCGACACAATTGCCTTGATCAACCACGGCCGTAGATCTCAAGATGAGCGGCTCAGAGCGCAAGTGCAATCGGGGGGCCCGAACAGCACACGCATCTCACCACAGATCTAGAGATGGACGGCTGAGATTGATATTGCAATGGGGGGGTTTCCGAAAGTACCCACGATCTCGGCTGTAGATCGTGAGATGGACGGCCCCGAGTGACGCGGCAAGTGTTCGGAGGCTGCGCAGTCCTCGAAGATCTAGGCCATTGATCACGAGATCAACGGTCCACGATACACGCATAAAACACACGAGGGTTTTAAGTGTGCTGGGCAGTTTTAAATGCATGGGCCCACATGTCAGTGACACAGAGGGTGGTTTAGGATAACGATTAAATACCAATCTAATGATTAGTGATGATTAACATTAAATGTGTCCTAATGTTTTCGCACAGAGGGGTTTAAGTGGCTGGGGCCCCACCCGTCAGTGACACACAAGCAATATTAAGACAACCATTTATTACTAACCCATGATTAGCAATGATTAACAATGATTAGTCATTAATAGTGTCCTAACGACGACGGCAGAGCAGGAGTTCTCATCCGGCAAAACCCGAACGAGAAAGAGGGGCTCGTCGCCGGCGGCTCCGGCCACGGCGGCGCCCACAAACTACCAAAATGGGTTCGCAATAGGCTTGCGGACCCAAAGGTGGTGACCTCGCCGGTGGTAATGGCCCAGAACGTCGGCGAGCCGGAAAAGATCAAAGGTGACCAAAACGGCCGAAAGTGAAAATGCACAAAAAGCTCCGCATTGTCCAAAGAAGCGCGTGTCACAGCATCTAAGGACTAATAAGAAGCTACCTTGACCAAGGAGAGCTTCAAAGATGGCCGAAAAAGCTTTGACTGAGGAGGAGTCCACCGGAGTTGGGGAAGAAGATATGAAAATGGTAACCTGAGCAAAATGAACACCACTGGGTGATCAAAATAGCTTCATTAAAGCTCAAAGAAGCTCCACAAGCAATTAATTGCAAAAAGAACCACTTAGCGGAACTGAGGAAGAAAAGGGGTAGAATCGGCCGAAAAAGATCCAAACTTAAAATTGGTCCATTCCTGAGAATATCAACCCAAATTAAGTTAGGGAAAATGCAAAGGAGGTTAAGGAGCTCGAAAGGGTGCAAAAAGATTTGAAGATGAACCACTGGAGCACCCAAGTTCACAATGGAGCTCCACAGCCTCCAATGGTGATTTGAGAATTTCAGTGGTGATGAGCTCCAAAAAAAAAAAGAAACTATGGGTGGTGTAAAGGAACACCAGGAGGGGCTCTAGGGGGCTTTATATAGAGGAAGGATTAGGGTTTGGCAAAAATGAAAGCCCTAAGGTGAGCTCGGTTCATGGAGCTGCCATAGACCAAAGAAATGATGGGAGCAAGTGAACATTAGGATATGGGAGCCGAAAGCCTAGGGCGCATTTAATGCCCCACAGAGAGACGTTGACGAGGGCGAGCTCGAAGTGACAAGGTGAAGCGTCTCTCTCTGCCATGGCTCGCACGAGCGTACGGGCTCGCGAGGAAGAAGAAGAATAGAAGGAGCCGCCCTGACCGTTGGATTCAAGATGGACGGTCACGATTAAAAGGGGTCGGCTGAGGGTTTCTAACACTCCGGTCAATCAGAGCGGCCCGATCTAGAACGAACGGTCGAGATCAATTGAGACCCTCGAGTGACCCGAACAGCCCAGTGAACTAGGATGGTTGGATCTTAATCCAACGGCTCGAATTAGATGGTGCGTCCGCGAGTCCCGAACGCCTCACGAACATGGATCGTGCGATCGTGATCCAACGGCTCGCAACGCACGCGCCAACTGAGCGAGCCAGAGTGCGGCTAGTTGGTTCGATCAAGTCCACTGGCTCGAGCCCGAGTCTGACTCGAACCCAAAGAACAGTGAAACCAGCTTAGGGTTTTCAACTTGAGCTGAAATTTTGAGGAATTGTTTAAGCTAGTAAAACAACTCCAAAAATTCTGAAATTTTTACAAGAGCTTGCTAACTTAGATATTAACCTTGTATAAAATTTTCAGAGGTTTTTATGAAGTGCATGTTTCCCAAAAAAATTCTGCAAGGTTCTGGTTTAGAGTTTGACTAGGGTCAAAGGGGTTTGACCGCCCTCTAAAAATATTCAAACAATTTCTAAAAATTGTGAAATTTTCTAGAGGGGTCACATGCCATCCCAGGAACTTAGGAACTTGTGACTATGTATTTCCATAATTCTTGTACAGGAATTGTTCACAACATACAGGAATTACACGATGTAAGAAAAAGTTTTAATTTCTACTCATTTTCTTACATTTGAAACACAAGTCCAAGATTGGGATGTTACAGTCGTCACAAGAACTAAGATTTGTACCTTTCCTGTGGAGGGTGGTATCATGGATCATCATCTAAAGCCGCAAAATAAAGCCAAGTGAATAGATAAGAGCTCATATTTGTACCTTCCTGTAGAGGGTCGGTATCATGAGCATCATATATAGATAAAGAAGAACCACAACCCCATCAGATCCAGATAGCAACTCTTCTGGTGGTGAAGATGCTTTTGTTGTCAAAGCGAAACATCAGCCATAAACAAAAAAGCTTATATAAAAACTGAACACGGAATCTGATAATAAATCATAGGAAATATATTAATGCAGATCTGCAAGACACCATCTACAACGCAGCAAGGGGCGGCGGGTGGGGAGGGAAGCAGGCAAAGAAGGGAGAGGGAGGGGACCGGGAGTTGAAGAAGGAGCGGGCGCGCACGCAGGTCAAATCCGACCAACAATGAGGCGAGTGGACGCTAGGCGAAGGGGAAAAGAAGACCAGGAGCAGACATGAGAAGAAGGAGCAGAAGTGGGGCACGAGATTCGTTTGGGGAGGGAGAAGCAGGGGAGAGTGGGTTGAGAGGAAGCGAGGAGGATGAGGGAGAGGGAGGGGGGCGGTAGGCGGCGAAGGAGCAGGAGCAGAAGCGGGGGGGTAAGCAGCGACGCTGGACGAGAGGGGCGACGGAGAGTAGCTGAGCGAGAGGGGAGGAGGCGGTTGGGGAAGGAGATTGAAGGAGCAGAGAGGAAGGAGAGGAGAGAGAAGCGGCCGGTGTGAAAGAGGGCAACGTGAGGATAGAGATAAGCGAGACGAAGACTCGCGAAGAACGAAGCTAGCGAGGCGACGTGGCCCACGCGAGCGCGCCGAAGAGCTTCGCGACGCAGCTCTTGGAGCGACATGGACACGCGAGGACCGCGCGCCGCCACCGAGCGCACCGCCTGGGATCGGAGGGAGAGCAGCGGGATGAGGGCTCGCGACGAAGATTTTTCGGGGCGACGTGGCTGCACGAGCGGCGCTCGTTCCCATCAAGCGCACCGGGCAGATCGGGCGGGCGAGGAGGCGAGCGGGGACAATCAGACAGACGGTGTTTTCCTGCCGACGTAGCGCGCCTGGGAGAGCTCCAAAGCCACAGGGCTTATATGTTAGTAATTATCTCTATTCCTACTTCATTACATTTACCTAGATTTATACTAACTACTTCTAATACCAAAATTACACCCTGCTAGCGTTTTATGTTATCTTCATGTGTGTAACATCCCAAAATCCTAATTCTGGGATTATATAATATAAATGCATTAGAGAAATTTTCCTTGATCATTTACATATAAAATATGCTATGTTAAGTTGGTTTTTGAATTAAAAATAACACTTGAACTACAAACAAAAAGGTGCTAAAAAGGAAATAGATAAAAAAGTAAATAAATTTAAAGGATAGAATTATTTCGAGCATATTATCCCAGATATAATTCACCCAAGATTTTATATGAAGTCTTGTTTAGGAAAATATTTACAAAAGCACAAAATACAAACTTCTACGAATTTTGTAGAAATTCACAGAAAGTATTAACATCCGAAAAATTTGCAGAAGCAACTAAATTAGGTCAAAAGCCTACACAAAAATTTTCATGAAATTTGGACTTCATTTGTGTAGTAAATAAAATGGGATAATAAATCGGCAGAAAATCAAAAATCCTAAAACATAACTCTCTCTCTCTCTCTCTCTCTCACATCACTGACCGGTGGGCCCCGAGCGCAGGGACCTTAGTCCACCTCGCGCCCGGTTGTGACTTGTAAGATCGAGGAGGCCGACTAGAGGGGGGTGAATAGGCGGTTTTAAAAACTTCTTTGGCTAAAATCGAGTTTTAATGCGGAAGCTAACAACAAATCGATTTTACACAATTAAAACCTAAATCAACTAGTCTTTACTAAGTGCACCAACAATATAAGACTATTGAATGATAGAAATCATAGAAAGATGAATAAGCAATTTAATTCTACGAAAGTAAATTGCACAAAGTAAAGCACAAGAGAACAAACCACAATGACACAAGAATGTTTTACCATGGTGTTCGAAAACTTGTTGGTCTCTCTTAATCCACGTTGAGGTAAGCCAAAACCAATTGGATCGGCTTCACAAATTAAGCCAACACCTCCGAGGTAAGTCCAACCACTTGACCGGTTCCAAAATGAACTAACATCTCGATCCACTTGGGGTTGCTCTTCCTCCACTGGAGATGACGAACACAAAACCACTCACAACCACGTGGCCTTCTCACAAGCTTCTTTGAGAAGACCAACGGACAATGACGCCTTCACGTTGTCTAGGTATCGGCAAACACTAAGGGTAACAAGCCAAAGACTCTCACTTGAACGAATCAAGTGTCTAATCTCAATGGATACACAATCCACTACCTAATGCAACACATGCACTAGGATTTGACTCTCAAAGCTCACTAAGTGCAACACATGTACAAAAGAGTGTAGAGGTCTTACTCTTTACTCAAAGGAATAGAGTAAAGGAATAGGAATGGCACCAGCAACCATACGCTACCTTTCCCACAACCGGCCAAGGTGGATATTTATAGCCCATACACAAAAACTAGCCGTTGGGGGGAAGTTCTGAGAAAAAATAGCACGGGCGGTAGTACCGCCATTCACCAGCCGGTACTACCGTACCCAGCTAAAACGGTCGAAATTAGCAGCAAAAAGCGCTCTAAACTAGCCGTTGCAAAAGCGGCGTGGTACTACTGCCAAGGAACATGCGGTAGTTCTGCTCTCCGGTAGTTCCACTCAAAGAGCCCGGTACTACCGTTTTCCAGGAGAGCAAAAACACGCTCAAAAGGTGTCTCTCTGAAAAATACATACCACCAACAAAAGTTCGAAACTTTCACTGCGTAGTAGTTCCGCTCAAGGAATGCGGTCATACTGATTGGTCCTCACTGTGTCCTCAAACAAAGTTTTCACCTGTGTCACGAACACACAAGTCTATGACCACGCAGGTCTACGACCACTGTTCACAAACAGCGTCCATGACCACGCAGGTCTACGACCACACAGGTCTATGACCACGTAGGTCTACGACCACTGTTCACAAACAGTGTCCACGACCACACAGGTCTACGACCACTGTTCACCACAGTGTCCACGACCACGCTGGTCTACGACCACTATTCACAACAAAGGTCCACGACCACACAGTCTATGATCACGTAGGTTCACGACCAAGGTCTATGACCATCGCTCACAAACAAGGTCCACGACCACGAGGTCTACGACCACACGTGTCTATGACCACTATTCACGATCGTGTCCACGATCACGTAGGTCTACGACCATACAGTCTCACGATCACTTGTAATACCCCGCTATTCAAAGCCAAGATGCCACCTAATTACTCTAACAATCTACATTGCGGAAGAATATGAAATAACTATATCAACCAAATGACAAAGATTAACATAAACAGACATGGTGAAGGTATCCTTCCTTCACCTTCTAAGTTATTTAATACGATAATCAATAAAGAAGGTTCGCATTCAGAATAAATCAACATCATCGTGGAGAAGGTATCCTTCCTTCTCCAATTATAGTTTAATTATTACGTTCATCATTAACGAATGAAATATGGAACTAAAATTTAGTCTTGAACATGAATTTGATGTTGTGAACAAGTAGTGCGTGTCTACTCCTCCCAAGTGAGCCAACATCGGGGTTACCTAAAATAAACAAACAACGCAAGAGTGAGTCCACGACTCACAAGTACAATGAAAGAGACAGAACATATATACAAACAGATATCACCATTTAAGAATGCGAACATTGAATCGATTGAGTACTTAAGAAATACTTGAAATGAATGAATGCAATCAAGGATGGACTGTACACATGCTTATACTCAGATAGCGAGTGACACACCCATCGGTGTTCACTTAAGCCCACATCTTAACAAAAATGCGGGATCCAATTCCCGTATGAAGAACGTTTCATACGGTGTCCAAAGTTGCCCATTCGGAATTAATGGGTCTTACATGCCCATTCGAATTGATGGGTCTTTCAAATCCACTCCGTGGACGGACATGACAATGTCCAACACCGCCCACATTGGAATGGTGGGACTTGAAATCCACTCGTGGATGAAACATGCAAAATGAATGTATAACATGGATTGAGAATATTGAAAGACATGATATCTAAACATGGATATAACACATATATCAAAACATAAACAATCCACCTTCTCATGTATTATACGGAATCACAACAAGATCATAAAACATTCACCAATCACAATCAATAAAGGTGGCAAGGTACTTGCCTTCCGCAAGCTAATCGCGTAGTAGGTAAAGAGGATGTCCCTAAACCAAGCCTCTCTCGCTACATAAGTAAGTACTGAAATAAATACAACATATAACATAGCGCTCCATTAACGTTCTACAACGACTTCCGACAGTCCACAATTAACTAATTAGCTCTAATCTGAAAACAGACTACTCAGGCACAACCCGAAACTGGACAGCAGAACGGTAAAAATCATATCTATTGGTCTGGGACTCGGAATGAGGTGAGACCAATTTCTATGGATTCTTAACTGACATATCTACAATACTCTAGTTGACAAGGTAAGCCAATTCGGCCAATTTAATTTACTAACAGATAAATGAAACAGCGGAACAGAATCTGTCCAGATCTGTCTAACAAGCCTGGACAGCAGCACGGTATCGGACATAACTTTTTATTGGCTAAACCAAAATTGGTTTTCTTTAACAATCTGAAAAGCTAAGAACAAAACCTACTAAAGTCTAGTTGGGCAAAAGTTCAGATTTTGCCTTTAACAAAATTTGGCCCACGGCTCAAATCTGTTGACTGAATTAATAGACAGAAATATCGGCTAAAATAAAATATCCATAACTTTTGTTGTACAACTCCAAATTGAACGTTCTTTATCCATCTGAAAAGGTTATCGAATCCTCTACCATAACCTAGTTGGGATGAAACCCCGATTCGTCAATTAACATACACCTATTTTAAAAGACAACTCAAAAGGTAATTCTCGTCAGAATTCTGGACAGCAGATATTAAATCTATCATAACTTTTGACTCGAAAGTCGGAATGAGGTGATCTTGGCGGCCACTGAAAGCTAAGAACAAGACCTAAATATCTCTAGGAGATGATAAACTCATATTCGGCCTCTAAAACCACGAAACAGACCCCACAACAATCTGGACAGAATTGATTTTCTGAACGCAGCAGTTCGATCTAATCAAATATGAACCAAATCGCATCTACCATTAATCAAACGACGAGGATCGGTATTCGTTACCCTTGCAGCAACCAGGAAACAGGTGGAAGAACTCTGGAGACGACGATCTCCCTCCTCCTCTCCTTTTTGAACGACAGCCCCGCAAAACCCCTCCTTCCTTCGCAAAAACCGGCGGCAATGCGGTTCGGCACTAGGAGGAAGATGGCTCCAAGAGGTAGGGAGGTGCAGCACCAATGGGGGGAGGCGCCAAGAGGAGGAGGAGGCAGGGGCGCAAGGAAGAGGGACGGACAGGGGCGGCGGCCATAGGAGGGAGGAGTGGGAGAGGTGGGGGTGCTAGGGTTTGTGCACCCCCCCTTTTGGCCGAACAAATCATGGGCCTTTGGGCCCCCCCAAAGGCCTTGTGGCTGCCCTCTTGGGTCTACATGCCCTCTCTTGGGCCTCTAGCCAAAGGCCCAGCCCAAAGTTAAAGAACAGTAAACGCAGAAAATTTCTCCTTTTCATTTGAATTCGATTTAAAACCACATTGTTTTTTCGTTCTAAATCAAACGGATATTACATTCTACCCTCTTAAATAGGATTCGACTCAATCCTCACACACTTCTACGAAAGAACAACCATAACTAAGAACTAACAACGGAAATGATACCCGCTATGCACTAAAATCGTTAACGCCACCCAAGCGAATATCCAACTCTCAAGTCACCTCTCTCTCAGACTGAGAACCACAACACAAAGACGTGAAAAGACGAAAGTCCTAACACTCAACCCTACAACTTCAGGTACACTCATCGGACAAGACTCGAATGTAAGATCTTACTCGATGGTCAACGTTGTTAACGAATAACAAACTCCGGATCTCTCAGGTACTCACTCCACACCAAAAGAAACCAAAAGTGAGTACAACGCGTAGGAACCCGAGACGGTCTTAGCGAAACGACAGCTATCGAAAACAACCCAAAGAACCTGGGGTTAACCTTCCCATTGATGCCGAACCACACAACATGCACATTAGAACACAGATCTCTTGTTCCACCTCTCAATTGAACTCTTGTAACAGCCCAAATTTCAATTTCTGTAAAATTTAAAAGCTTATTTATGTTTGTGGTTTTTCCTGAATTTTCAAAAGCTTTTTATAAATATTTTAAAGCTAAAACAAATTTATTTGCAAAATTAAAAGCTAGCAAATAGTTGGAAATAATTTTATTAAGTCCAGAATGAGTATGGGAATTTCTGTGAATTTTTCCATAATTTTTGGAAGTATTTTGCTATTTTCTAAAGCTATTATGAATTATCAGAATTAAAACAAATAGAAAAGCAAAAGAAAATCCTCTAACAGTGTTTGGGCCGAAACCCAAAGGCTCCGGCCCAAATTTCCCTCCCGCGCGCGGCCCGCTCGGCCCAGCCGCCGCACTCTCTCTCTCACCTATCCATCCACCGTTGGATTAAAATCCAACGCACACACCGCACGTACGCACCCCATCTCATCTCCGCCACTGGATCTTGAATCAACGGTCAAGATCCTTTGTGACTACCGCACAGTCCGAATGCCACCACCAATGAGAGCCGTGCGATCTAAATCTAACGGCCAGAATCGCTAGTCTCCTTGCACGCCGCCTATCAATCGCGGACCGTTGGATCAAAATCCAACGCACCGTAACCTTTCTTCTTCCTCCTCCTTCTTCTCCGCGCGACGAGCCCACGACCGCCATTTTCGCACGCGATCAAGCTTCACTAACGCCGCAGCTAACCACCCCGCACTCCTCGCCGCGGCGCACGGTCGCTACCGGTCTCCGCCACCTCCCACGCTGCTTCCCCCCTTTTCTCCGCTCGGCGCCACAACTCTCCCGCAACCGCCGCCGCGCCCCACGACGCCCGCCGCTCCCGCCTCCCGCGCCTAAAAAGGAAGCCCCGCGCCTCTCTTCACTCATCTCAACCCTCACTCACCATTCCTCACCTCCTCGTTGCAGATTTCGCCGTTGAAGATCGCCACCGGCTCGTGTTTTGTCTTCTCCGCGCCGCAAGCCGCCCTCACCATTCCGACACCACCGTCACCTTCGCCGCCACTCGCCTTCACGGCGCACCTTCGCCACGGAGGACCCTCGAGTGCCTACTTCACCGAGCCGGCGACGCCGCCGCCAAACCTCGCCGCCGACGACCAAAACGCCTGCCCGCCGCCCCAAGGTAGTGCATCGATCCCCGCGATCGCCTCTTTCTTTAGTACCACCCACACTCGCCGGAGCGCCGCCAAACGCCGGCTAGCTCGCCGAGGCACTTTCACCGTCGGGCCGACGTGGCCTTGCCACCTCGGCGCCACCTCACCTCGCGCATGCATCCGCCCATGTGGCGCACGGTCGGCCGCCACACACACGCCGCGTGGCTTGGTCCACCGCGCGCATCTTCCAAGGTTCGATGGACTTGGTCCGCATGGGCCGAGTCACCGACTCATGGCGCCCACTGTCGTAATTCTTTTAAAATCTTTTATTTCCGAAATATCAGAGTCGACGTAATCATTGCGCAATAAATGGATTTTCGTGAGGAAAATAATTCGAAATTCAATAAAATTTCAGATTTAGATATAAACTTCAAAAATTCATAACTTTTGCATTTGAACTCCAAATTGAGTGATTCAAATTGCAAAATTTATATAAAATTATAATCTAGCTAACTAAACCAAAATATTTCAGTTTGGAGTTAATTTGAGCTATGTTTTTGAATTTATTTGAATTTGCATTGAATTTGTCGATTTTACAGATAGAATTCGACGACTCCGAGAGTTCGATCAAATCAAGATTTAGAATTTCAAGACATCGACCAAGGCAAGTTACACCATTGACCATATTGCCCCTATTATTTTAAGTTATTTTCAGTTTTTAAATTCCTTAATGCATGCATATGTTGTTATAAATATTTTAATATCCTGTTTTACACATAGTTAATTCCATATGTTATTGTATGGCCAAATTTGAATGTTGTATCTAACTACCTTGATACCATAGGCAAGATATTACCAAAATTCAAATATATGCTCAGCAAAGCTTAGTCCACATTTACAGAATTTGGGAGGGTTTACACCAGATTTCTACAAATTGTTTTCAAACTTGACATTGTGGTATTGTCTTACCACATGAGTTTATAAATGGAGTTTTTATTCAAAATAAAATCAAAATGGGTTTGGACTTGGGCGAAATGGTCGGAATGGTGGGTGCAGGTTTATGCACGGGTTTGATCTGGTTAAGATCAAGGCCCATGGGTTGTAGGAATGACGCCCAAGTCAATTGAGGACCGGTCTTTGAGCCGCTTATTGCTATGCCATAACGTACCACCACATGTCCTGTATGGGCAGGATTTGGCTAACTAATTTGTGATGTCCTAGTATATTTATGTCATGTGATTTTGTGGGTGTCGGTTAGACGTTTTATTCCCACTTGGCGCAAGAGGGGCTTCCGAGGACGGTCACCCAAAGGGGTGAAACCTTAGCGGGCATGAATGTACTAGGATAAAACATTGTAAAGGCCTCATGGTAATTGCTCACCACACGCCTACTAAGCGTGAATTGGCCGACATAACGAGCATGTCACCTCGTGGGTAAAGTTGTACCAACTCGCAGAGTAGAAACTATTCGAATAGTCGCGTCCATGGTCATGGACATGCTAGCAAAGCCACTTAAAGTTAGAATTGTTTTTGGTTTTAAAATGCTTTATTAAATGTTGAGGATGGTTAATCCTTATGAAATTTTAAGGGAAGCCAAGTGTTAGGAGGATCCTTCACTTTATCATTGGAGGTTATCCACATTATATCATTGTTATTTCAAAATATGATTTTATCCATAGTATAAAATTGCCTTAGAAACTACTATGCTTAATCAAACCGAAAATGTTGTTTATGCAAACAACCCCGCCATACTCACTTGTTTCCTTATGCATGCATTTAAATTCAATATTGGTGTGACTTGCAGCACGGTAGTAGTGCTCACTCTTGTCGAATAAATCTTATTCAGAGAAGATCGCTATCTTGACGGTGAGGACCCTGACGAGTAGGCCTTCGACCTGCACGATTGCACGTGGCGCATCGTGTGGCTCCCACTATTATGTTATTTCCACTGTGTTTATCATTTGACATTTGATATTATTATTCGACTCATTTGTATTAAATAGCTTATTTATTTAATGCCATTTACGTTTTGTGATATGAATGTGATATTCATTTTTGTGAGACTCGTACACCGGAAATCTCGGATGGTGTTTGAACATAGAGAATTCGGGATCCTTCGCTCCGGGTTCGACAACTCTTCACCAAAACAAGGATCACCTCCTTTAACCGAAACATACAATCGAATTCTTTTAAGCAAACTCTTTACCGCAAAAACACATCTGAATAAGAAAGATTCACATCACAACTATACGTTACTAATCGAGTAATCAAGAGTAAACTCTGTAAATCGAATTTCATCAAGAAAACCTTTCCACTTTCCAAGTGGCAAATTGCGAATAAACGTCACGAAAACTAAAAGAGGAATCATTTTAAATGCCCAAATCAAAACTTCCTTTATTCTTCCTGAACCGATAAGAACCACACATACCAAAATCGAGTCGAATTCATCGCATACCACACGGTCTCAAACCTCTTAATTTAACATCCTCAAATTAGGCTTAAACCGAAATACATCATCCATACCTTTGTAGAGAGACTCTATTGATTCCACCGAACACTCTAGACAACTCCTTCAACGATGACGTTAATTTGATAGAAGGCACCAAAGCACCTCAAAACCCATGCAATTTCATCACCTCCAACTTTCAAGAAAACACATCGTAATCCTCAAGACACCCGCCATGAACTACACCGAAGGGTTCTATCGTCAATCATTCCACTACTCGAATACCCGCTTTTCTATCTCTCGACACACAAATCTTTGGGCGACCAAAAGTCTAGCATGAAAATGAAAAGCCCAATTTAACCTCCGAGACCTCTACAACGAATTCCTCTTATAACAAATAGTGAAATCATCGGATTAAATCTCTAACATCCCCACAATTCCGACATACTCACTCATTGACATCATCAGGAATCACTCACACAACATCGCAATATTTTCCAATTGTTTTTACTCTATAACATTGATTAAGGTTTCCATACATTTGATAATCCCCAACATTTCAACATGAACCAAAGTTCTGGAACTACACTATTCCATAGGTCCTACTTAATCGAACAATATACAATTTTACTTGAAACCATACATTCCATCCGAATCAACTTCCTCCAAGAGGCTCAGTCAAAACCAACTCATTTTCTATTACTCCTCCATTAGCTTGGTAACAAAAAAATCTCACCTCTACAAACACTTAACCACCACCAAACAAATAACAACTTACGCTTTGCAAAGTTTTGCAACACAAAACTATTGATCCTTTCTCAAAAGAAAGAGGCGAACAAGGACAAGTTTCACCAAGACAGAAAATGTTGTCGCTCACGGTGAGCACGAAACCAAAAGAAATAACTGTAATGAAGATCCGAAAACGAAAGTTGAGTTCACAATGGAGGGCACGATCCTCTAAAAGGAATAGCAAATAACCACCATTAAGAGAAATAGCATTGCGATTGAAACTCGACAACTCTTGAGTGAAAAGAGCAAAAGTTTATGAACAATTCGAATAACTACAAGTTACAAAACTTGACTCAAATTCTCAAATATTCCTACTGCACTCTTTCCTTTAACACCTAAATTAATTCTTTGACTAACATCGCTTGCCACAACGCATAAGATAAGATCTTTAGTCCAAACCACAAGGACTAATTAAGAACCAATGAAATTCTTCAATACGCTCATATTTGTTCGTGAACCGCTCAACTACACAAGAAACATGAGATCCAAATAATCTCAATCACCAAACTCAAACTTTTCCAATTACGGATTTCATGAAAAGCAAGCGATTAATCTCCTCTTAAGGGAACCAACATAATTTTCTTTAATTGCGCCTTCACGTTGCCAACTCAAACCAGAACTGCTAAGATTCAATCACATGAATCTCTTAAGAAGCAACAAGACAATTCAATACCTCAATTTATTTAAAATAATTTCAGCTACAGATGATTCAATAGCTCAAAGAAAATATCACGAAAGCTAAACTTGAAATATTCTCATCGAACGATATCACCAAAGGCGATCAAATTACTATGGGTATTAACATCAATTTCACAACAACAATTAGAAAACACTTCGAAAGACCCACGTGAAAAGAATGGGTTGATTCTTTCTCAAAAGAAGAGACAAATGGAAACGACTTTCACCAACTAGAAAACTCATCTACCACTCGCACTGAACACGGGACCAAGGAAGAAACCAATTAAGCAATGAACTTATAGAACATAAGTGGAGTCCACAGTTGAACACTTAAGCCTCACAAGAAGAGAATATCAAACCTTAACAGATAAGAACAAATAAGTATTCGAAATCAAAGCACTTGCATAACTGAAGAACCATTATCACTTTGCAACATATTGCTACTCGATAAACTTCATTTACCACATAAAGCCTGAACCCCCAAAAGATCATGAACACAAAACTTGAAATTTGATCATTTAGGAAATATCACCATGGGTGATGAAATTACTACGAGAATTAACCTTATTCTCACATTTTGACAATGTCGACAACATTCACTAGTTCCAAGAATCATCAAACTTTATTACTCCATCCTAAAACTTCCCAAAGGGAACACAAACCACAAGGTTGAAACAAATTTATTATAACAAGATTATGCTAAGCAATATCAATATCACAAGGCACGATAGCAAAGACTACTTACTAAATTAATCTACTCAACTATTGGTGTTGCTTAACACCTTCTTCGCCATTAACAATCGATGATGGTATTAATCATGTGTGTACATACAAGACTAATTCCATTTGCAATCACATAACCATATGTAAACATAGATTCACATTTCACCTTTGTTCGTAAATCATTTCAAAACATGATTAAAGATTCACTAACATAATTTTCTATAAACAAGGTTTCACGAATCGATACACCAAAGACCCATCCGGTCCTTTATGCAAGTTTCAACAATTTTAGCATACCAGAAATAGACAAATCTAGCTCTTACGTAAGATCTATAGGTTCGAATGGATGTGGACAGTCTTTATTTAACATACACCATGTATCAAATCCAAGGACATTTCAAATTAATCAATTTCATTTTCATGGATGGTAGTTAAGAATAATTGATTTGCATCATGCTAATAACCCAACTTGGTAACTCATATCGAACAATTTATTCATTTAGTTATAACTTCTCATTTTAAGCATAGCAAGACATCACAAAAGGATTCTAATACCTTACTTCAAAGAAAGAGAGACTTCAAACCTCAACGCTCAAGTAATCCAAAAGAAACGATAAAGCCAAAGCTTTCCCATGCAAACGAACTTACAATGGAAAACTCTCACTAACCAAGCTATCAAACGAGTAAATGAGTCATTCTTTTTTTCAATGAGAAAGAAGGAGCAACCATGAAAACATCAATTTTGCCAATTGACAACGACCACAAGTGGTAAAAGCAACTCAACAAATGAAAAGCAATAATTGTTTCAGAGAACCAAGAGGGATCTATTGAAAACCATAAACTATCATGAACCACAAACCTGTGAGAAATTCATCAACCACCACAGACATGAATTGCCAAATTCGAAATGAAGGAAGAGAACAACTTTCTAAAGCAACTCACACTTAGCACTCAAACGATGATACTGGGTAACTACTCCTCTAACCACGATCGCGACGCAAGTGGTGTAACTCGTGAATCCCGAGTAACAACCACGACCTCCACTTCTTATCATCCGATAACAACACGCTTCACCAAAATACTCAACTATGAATATATAGGATCATCTCATGACAATCATAGTATTAGTTCATAGATATTGAATATCATAGCGGATCATATATTACCAACAAGGATGATAGTACGTACAATTCAACAATTGCTCAACAAAATGAAACATAATAAAGATATTATGGAAGCAATGTAATTTTCCAACCCCACCCATCGTGTACAAGGTGTCAATTTAATAACTTAATTACCACGGACCTAAAGCCTCGCTCGATACCAATCAGTAACACCCCGCTATTCTGAAGCCAAGATGCCACCTAATTACTCTAACAATCTACACATTGCGGAAGAATATGAAATAACTATATCAACCAAATGACAAGATTAACATAAACAGACATGGTGAAGGTATCCTTCCTTCACCTTCTAAGTTATTTAATACCGATAATCAATAAAGAAGGTTCGCATTCAGTAATAAATCAACATCATCGTGGAGAAGGTATCCTTCCTTCTCCAATTATAGTTTAATTATTACAGCTCATCATTAACGAATGAAATATGGTACTAAAATTTAGTCTTGAACATGAATTTGATGTTGTGAACAAGTAGTGCGTGTCTACTCCCTCCCAAGTGAGCCAACATCGGGGTTACCTAAAATAAACAAACAACGCAAGAGTGAGTCCACGACTCACAAGTACAAATGAAAGAGACAGAACATATATACAAACAGATATCACCATTTAAGAATGCGAACATTGAATCGATTGAGTACTTAAGAAATACTTGAAATGAATGAATGCAATCAAGGATGGACTGTACACATGCTTATACTCAGATAGCGAGTGACACACCGTCGGTGTTCACTTAAGCCCGCATCTTAACAAAAATGCGGGATCCAATTCCCGTATGAAGAACGTTTCATACGGGTGTCCAAAGTTGCCCATTATGGAATTAATGGGTCTTACATGCCCATTCTGGAATTGATGGGTCTTTCAAATCCACTCCCGTGGATGAAACATGCAAAATGAATGTATAACATGGATTGAGAATATTGAAAGACATGATATCTAAACATGGATATAACACATATATCAAAACATAAACAAACCACCTTCTCATGTATTATACGGAATCACAACAAGATCATAAAAACATTCACCAATCACAATCAATAAAGGTGGCAAGGTACTTGCCTTCCGCTAATCGCGGTAGTAGGTAAAGAGGATGTCCCTAAACCAAGCCTCTCGCCTACATAAGTAAGTACTGAAATAAATACAACATATAACATAGCGCTTCCATTAACGTACTACAACGACTTCCCGACAGTCCACAATTAACTAATTAGCTCTAATCTGAAAATGACTACTCGTGCACAACCCGAAACTGACAGCAGAACGGTAAAATCATATCTATTGGTCTGGGACTCGGAATGAGGTGAGACCAATTTCTATTGATTCTTAACTGACATATCTACAATACTCTAGTTGACAAGGTAAGCCAATTCGGCCAATTTAATTTACTAACAGATAAATGAAACAGCGGAACAGAATCTGTCCAGATCTGTCTAACAAGCTCGACAGCAGCACGGTATCGGACATAACTTTTATTGGCTAAACCAAAATTGGTTTTCTTTAACAATCTGAAAAGCTAAGAACAAAACCTACTAAAGTCTAGTTGGGCAAAAGTTCAGATTTTGCCTTTAACAAAATTTGGCCCACGGCTCAAATCTGTTGACTGAATTAATAGACAGAAATATCGGCTAAAATAAAATATCTATAACTTTTGTTGTACAACTCCAAATTGTACGTTCTTTATCCATCTGAAAAGGTTTTGGCATAATCTGCAAAAGGCGATGTGTAACACCCCAGGATCCACATTACCCTGGAATGCTACTTAACCACTCTACAGCTAGCCAATAATTTCAAGACAAAATTAATTCGACAGCAACTCTAGACAAGAAGCACTAAGCGGAAGCATAAACAACTAAGGGAATAAAGATGACGGTAACAAGTTCAATAATTAAACAACCTCTAGCAGATTAAACAAAGAATGGTTCACAAGTCCATCCTTATTTAACAACATAATCATCCACAAATAGTTAAGCATTTGGCTAGAATTTCATCGTCTTTATTACAACATGAGTTGATGAACCAAGTGCATTATTGTGGTGCCGCTCTACCCATCCCATGAATGCTCAACAAACACCTGTAGGGGGAAACAAGGGTGAGATAAAAATCTCAAGAAGCAAATCTGCTTAATGTGCTAATCAGACTACAAATAAATATACAACATCATTAAAGTATCCATATGTCCACATCCATAATGTGAATCCACATTCATTTACAAGCTAATTAAACTACAAAGATATTAAGTATCAATATCCAATTCTCATAATGAACACAATTATAGCCTCAACCATATTTACTACCAAAGATAGTAAAATATTAACAACAAAATCTTGATCAATCGCTTCATATTATTCACCACTACCACTACCAATGACAATAGAGTATTAACATGTTTTACCTCATAACTTTACTATTTCTCACATCCACAATCGCTATCAACGACACACAGGAGAGAAGAATCTCATGCCACAATCACAACCTCTACCATACCACAAGGGATAAACCCCATTCCACAACCACAACCACATTACTCATTCCACAAGAGACTCTCATGAGTCAATTTCACATTGCAACTATGAAGTTGCGCTTGATTGCAAAATAAATTCACTCAATATCTTGCATAAGAATGCAAATGATCTTTCCACAATGTAATGCATATGTATGCTATGCTCCATCGCACCTTTACCCAACAAGGTAAAGGTATGCATCGTATACTGCAATGCACGATGTTGTACCTGCACGGCCGCGCTATAAGCGCGACATCCACAATGCAAATGTCATGATATGTCATGAATGATATGATATGATAATCATAAACCACAAGAATTTAACCACGGAGATCTACAACGTACTCATCATGAATATTTTCTCATAATCCACATGTGTCTCATTAGCACAATACCAACGTGTCATAAGACCATTACCACATAACCCACACCCGATTCACCAAGATCAAAAATCAATCGATCTAGATGAAACTCTATCACATAGACCACCACATGATCATCATGAAAATAACCACAATGAATTATCAACATGTCCACCTTGAGTTTATTCTCATATTCCGCATTTGGCTCATTACGCGAATTACCACAATACTACCCAAACTCATCCAAACATAGCAATTGATTAATATCTTGCTACCACATTCTTACTTAGAAAACATGTAACCATGGCATATCAATTAACACTACGTCAATCATGCATAGTGCAAGTAGTAAGAAAACGGGTTAAACCGTGAGCACAACCGCTATATTTACTTGCCTTCCACGATGCGACGCGTTAGCCGCAAAGATGATACTCCTAAACCTGAGGCTTCACCTCCTAAACAGGTAAAATAATTTCAATTAAGACATAATATACTCAGCGCTACTAATCGGCATTCTACATCGCTTACTTGACGACTCAAAACGAGTTTACAAAGCTGAAACTGAAAATAACGCTTCTGCCATATACCGCTCCTGGACAGCGCACGGTAATTGACATAACTCATGAACAGGAAGTCAAAAGAGGTAAACCCAATTTCTGTAGATTCTTAACTGACTAATCTACAATACTCTAGTTGACACGAAAACCAATTCGGCCAAAATATTAGGCTAACCATTGTCTGAACTTTCAGTACAGAACTGCCTACACAATCGAACAGCAAAACTAAAATGACCATAACTTTTAATAGGTAACCTGAATTGATCGTTCTTTATCAATCTGAAAAGGTTATCGAATTACCTACAATAACCTAGTTGGGTGAACTTTCAGATTCTTCCAATTTCCTATCATATTTTAGAAATATCCAGACAGTTTATTCTCGTCAGATTTCTGGCAGCAGATACTAAATCGACCATAACTTTTGACTCAGACCTCGAATCGAGTGATCTTCGGGCTACTGAAAGATAACGACATAGCCCACATAACTCTAGGAGATGGAATCTTAAAATTCAGCCTCTAAATACACGAAAATACCCACTCAAGGTTCTGGACAGAATTGAATCTTCTGCAGCCCAACAATTAACCAACAATTCTAATCGGTTTCAGATCTACTAAGGACCAAACAGCGGGAAGGCATCTCGTTACCCTTGTAGAACCTCTAGAACTCGCTGAACCAATCCTCACACAAGACTTCTTCTCCTTCTTCTCCTTCTTCTCTTCCTCTCTTTCTCCTTCTTGCGCAGGGGCAGAGCTCAGACGAAGGGGAATCGCGAGGAGCAGCACCAGGCAGGTGGGGAGGCGCAAGGGAGAGGGGAGGATTCGCCAAGGGTGAGGAGAAGGGCGGCTGCAAGTGGGAGGAGAGAAAAGGGAGGGGCGGCTAGGGTTTGGGGAGGTGGCTCCTCCCCTTTGGTCGGCCACTACAGGCCAGATGGCCAAGGCCTGTGCCCAAGTAGGTGAGAAAACACAGAAAAAGCCCTCTTTTCTTGTCTTTGCTGAATTCTCAAATTAAACTCTTCCCGATTAAATAATTCTCACCGATTAAATTTAATTAACCCGATTCTTGACTTCTCACACTTCCGAGTATTACACTCTTCCCACCTTAAAAGGATTCGCCTCAATCCTACTCTCTGCACTCACAAAGAGAAGAACAACAAGCAAAGCAACCCAAACTAGGAGTACTCACCACCTCAAGAGCTCGGGTACTTCTTTCGCAAAATATCCTCCAACTCCCACGTAGCTTCTCTCTCGATCGATTCGCCCAAAGGACCTTCACATACTTGATGGTCTTATTCCTCAAGACCCGCCCGACGTATCCAAGATACGAATCGCCGACTCTCCACAAGTGAGATCTCGCTCCATCGTGTCCTGCTCTGTGTCAATCTTGTGTTCGATCCCGCAGTATTTCTCAAAGATAGACACAAGGAAAACATTGTGCACACCACTCAATGAGTTTGGCAACTCCAAACGATAAGCCAAACTACCCACCCGAGCAACCACAAAAAAACTGATGTACCGCGGCTAAGCTTCTGGTGGTACCAAACGAACAATACCCTTAGTCGGAGACACCCAAGGAGCACAAGGCTTCCCACCGCAAAATCCAACTCTCGCGCCAACAACCGCATAATTCTTTTGTCGGCCCCGAAAGTACCAATGTGTCCCGCCATTTTGGCAAAATTTCCCAAAACTATTAAGACCACTTTCTCAAACCATCCTTTTCTTAAAACATTTTCTCTTATTAAATATACTGGATAACCTAATATACCCTTTTTAAAGAATTTGATCACAAATTCCACTCACATCATTCTACTAGGAGCACAACGGTATCTATTGCAAATGTAACCCAAAGAATGTAAGAGTAAAGAACTCTCAAGCATCACACTAGCAACCAACTTTCCATCAAAGGACCACGATCCAAATCAAAGGATTCACCACAAAATATTTCTACTCGCCAAGTAGACAATTGGAGAACCACACCACATAAGCTAAGAGTGAAAAAAATCACTCGATGCACTAAAACAATCAATTTCTTTTCCTAATCGAAAAGACTACGCATCAACATACGCCAACTCAAAATGCAAATGGTCTCGCCATAAACACACAAAGATAAACAAGAATCAAGAGAGCATCGCACTACTTGACATAACAATAATTTCCCAATTCATTTCTTTTAATAATTTAACTTCCTTGAACCAAGGATTTTCAAATCATTACCCAACACACCACTCATTTAACTCAAGTTGGCCACCTCAACAATTAGCTCAATTGAGTACATCATCTACACCATTGTAGATAGACTCACTGGCCCGCAAATCATACTCTAACCCAAAACCACGACCAACAAAAGGCTTCGCAACCCACAACAATTACCATGTTCTTAGAAGAAGAGGTAAGAAGAAATAAATTCCAAGATACAGTAAAATGGTTATCATCACAATAGCCAAAAGACCAAAAGAATAACAAATAGCAATGAGGTTGGAAAAACACAAGATAAGATCATCAGACCTCAAATACTTCTAGTACAACTTTTCCTTTCAATAAGAAGCAATTTTCTTTGATTACAACATCCCGCCATTTCCAACAAAGGATGCTTGAAGACCACAACACAAGATTCAAATAAAACCAATAAGATCAATCAACACGCCGCTTTACTCGAGAGCAACATCGACTATGACACAAGTCATAAGGTCCAAAATGATTCCAACCGTAAATCTCACACCCTTCAATGCAATTAGTATTATGGAATTAACAAATTCCTTTATTTTTAAAACATTCAACACCATAATCACAACTACATGCTATCGGTTGTATTCACAACAAGATAAAACGTTCTTTACAAAAAAAAATCATCATATCATCCCACTCCTTCATATTTTTCCAAAAGGAACACCATTAATCACTTCATCATGTTCTTATTATCCAAATAAGATTCCAACTACTTAATCTAGTTAAAACTAGTGCATAAGCCATCACATTAAAACAAACTCTTTAACAAGATGATATTAGAACATAACAACCTCACAAAACATGCTAGTATGAATCTCTTATTAGATTCCATACATTTATCTCTGCATCGATGCTCAACTCTAGTTTAGCAACAAGTAATTACACTCTAGCCATTCATTGTCAATAATTGATTATTAATTTTTCATCAAGATAGCATTAATGATCCTATCTCTAATTTGCAATCACAAAGACAATAAAGAGCACTGATTCGATACTCCACCTTATGTTAAGATATTAAAATAAAATAACTTTAAACATCAATAATACCACTTTATAAGACAAGATTCGCAAGTCAATACATCCACCTTCATCCATTTCTTTATACATAATTCAACAATTTAGCATGGTAAAAGTTATATAACTTTAACAGCTTGTACATGCTCATCAAGTATGTAAAGAGAGGACATAATTAAGGTTAATCTTATTAAGGCAATATTCCAACACCTCCTTACTTGACCATCCCGAATGGTCGATTAATTACTTAAGATCAATCAATCCAATCTATCCAACAAGTTGGGAAAATTAAACAACTACAATAGTCAATACAATTGTTTTTCATAATCCTTAATAAATGCATGAGTTCTACACATGTATCGCTAAATTCTTAGCCACAAATCTTCAAGAAACTACAACAGACAACATCATATTAATCAACTTCACTTCTAAAGATGTTAGTAGAAATTAATGATGTACCACACTAACTTTTCAACTTGATAATTCACAATCTATCAATTATTTACATAATTACCACCTACTACTTAAACACAACAAAACAACATAAAGGATTTTAACACTCCTTCTAGGAGAAAATCAAACTTCAAAAGTCGAAATAACTCGTAAGAAATGCATAGAGCCAATGCTTCCACAAGTTAATGAACTTCCCACGTAAGCTTTGATTCTCCTCAAAATATCAAACGAAATACAAGAGTCATGTTTTCCAAAGAAGAAAGATGGAACAACGCGGAAAAATACCGCTCTCTCCAAAAGCACCGCTCACGAGCAACAAACAACCCATCAATCGAAGAAACAATACTTGGCCTCAAGAACAATTGGAGGCCTAGTGACACCCAACAACCGCAATAAACAGCTAACCCGAGAGAAAAATCATTAATCGCAATAGGCCAAGAATCGCCAACATCAATTCAAGGAGGATAACACTTTTCTAAGAAACTTACCCATGACATTCGCAACTGTTACCCGAGGTAATCGCATCAATAACCTCGTACTCACTAATGGGGTATAAATCGGCAATGCCCAAGGCAACAAATGCAAACCCTACCTCTTATCATTGACTATCCTCACTCATAGCGCCATAGAAACAACACATAAACATACAGATTATCTCATAGCATGAATAATCAATATAACATGTCAAAGCACGAATGCAATGCTTGACCCATCCCATCCATCAGGCACCAAAGGTGTCAATTTAATATTTTTAATTACCATGCACCTAAAGCCCGCTCGATACCAATCAGAACACCCCAGATCCACATTACCCTAGAATGCTACTTAACCACTCTACAACTAGCCAATAATTTCAAGACAAAATTAATTCGGCAAAGAACTCTAGACAAGAAGCACTAAGCTAAGCATAAACAACTAAGGGAATAAAGATGACGTGAATAAGTTCAATAATTAAACAACCTCTAGCAGATTAAACAAATAATGGTTCACAAGTCCATCCTTATTTAACAACATAATCATCCACAAATAGTTAAGCATTTGGCTAGAATTTCATCGTCTTTATTACAACATGAGTTGATGAACCAAGTGCATTATTGTGGTGCCGCTCTACCCATCCCATGAATGCTCAACAAACACCTGTAGGGGGGGAAACAAGGGTGAGATAAAAATCTCAGCAAGCAAACTGTTTAACAGGCTAATCAGACTACAAATAAATATACAACATCATTAAAGTATCCATATGTCCACATCCATAATGTGAATCCACATTCATTTACAAGCTAATTAAACTACAAAGATATTAAGTATCAATATCCAATTCTCATAATGAACACAATTATAGCCTCAACCATATTTACTACCAAAGATAGTAAAATATTAACAACAAAATCTTGATCAACTGCTTCATATTATTCACCACTACCACTACCAATGACAATAGAGTATTAACATGTTTTACCTCATAACTTTACTATTTCTCACATCCACAACTACTATCAACGACACCACAGAGAGAAGAATCTCATGCCACAATCACAACCTCTACCATACCACAAGGGATAAACCCCATTCCACAACCACAACCACATTACTCATTCCACAAGAGACTCTCATGAGTCAATTTCACATTGCAACTATGAAGTTGCGCTTGATTGCAAAATAAATTCACTCAATATCTTGCATAAGAATGCAAATGATCTTTCCACAATGTAATGCATATGTATGCTATGCTCCATCGCACCTTTACCCAACAAGGTAAAGGTATGCATCGTGTTACAAGAATGCACGATGTTGAATCAGACGGCCGCGCTATAAGCGCGACATCCACAATGCAAATGTCATGATATGTCATGAATGATATGATATGATAATCATAAACCACAAGAATTTAACCACGGAGATCTACAACGCACTCATCATGAATATTTTCTCATAATCCACATGTGTCTCATTAAGCACAATACCAACGTGTCATAAGACCATTACCACATAACCCACACCCGATTCACCAAGATCAAAAATCAATCGATCTAGATGAAACTCTATCACATAGACCACCACATGATCATCATGAAAATAACCACAATGAATTATCAACATGTCCACCTTGAGTTTATTCTCATATTCCGCATTTGGCCCATTACGCGAATTACCACAATACTACCCAAACTCATCCAAACATAGCAATTGATTAATATCTTGCTACCACATTCTTACTTAGAAAACATGTAACCATGGCATATCAATTAACACTACGCCAATCATGCATAGTGCAAGTAGTAAGAAAACGGGTTAAACCGTAGCACAACCGCTACATTTACTTGCCTTCCACGATGCGTACGTTAGCCGCAAAGATGATACTCCTAAACCTGAGGCTTCACCTCCTAAACAGGTAAAATAATTTCAATTAAGACATAATATACTCAGCGCTACTAATCGGCATTCTACATCGCTACTTGACGACTCAAAACGAAGTTTACAAAGCTGAAACTGAAAACAACGCTTTCTGCCATATACCGCTCCTGGACAGCGCACGGTAATTGACATAACTCATGAACAGGAAGTCAAAAAGAGGTAAACCCAATTTCTGTAGATTCTTAACTGACTAATCTACAATACTCTAGTTGACACTAAAACCAATTCGGCCAAAATATTAGGCTAACCATTGTCTGAACTTTCAGTACAGAACTGCCTACACAATCGAACAGCAAAACTAAAATGACCATAACTTTTAATAGGTAACCTGAATTGATCGTTCTTTATCAATCTGAAAAGGTTATCGAATTACCTACAATAACCTAGTTGGGTGAACTTTCAGATTCTTCAAATTTCCTATCATATTTTAGGAAATATCCAGACAGTTTATTCTCGTCAGATTTCTGGCAGCAGATACTAAATCGACCATAACTTTGACTCAGACCTCGGAATCGAGTGATCTTCACGGCTACTGAAAGATAACGACATAACCCACATAACTCTAGGAGATGGAATCTAAAATTCAGCCTCTAAATACACGAAAATACCCACGCAAGGTTCTGGACAGAATTGAATCTTCTGCAGCCCAACAATTAACCAACAATTTAATCGGTTTCAGATCTACTAAGGACCAAACAGCGGGAAGGCATCTGTTACCCTTGTAGAACCTCTAGAACTCGCTGAACCAATCCCCACACAAGACTTCTTCTCCTTCTTCTCCTTCTTCTCCTTCTTCTCTTCCTCTCTTTCTCCTTCTTGCAAGGGCAGCAGCTCAGACGAAGGGGAATCGCGAGGAGCAGCACCAAGGCAGGGGGAGGCGCAAGGGAGAGGGGAGGATTCGCCAAGGGTGAGGAGAAGGGCTACTGCAAGTGGGAGGAGAGAAAGGGAGGGCGGCTAGGGTTTGGGAGGTGGCCCTCCCCTTTGTCGGCCACTACAGGCCTGGATGGCCAAGGCCCAGCCCAAGTAGGTGAGAAAACACAGAAAAACCTCTCTTTTCTTTGTCTTTGCTGAATTCTGAAATTAAACTCTTCCCGATTAAATAATTCTCACCGATTAAATTTAATTAACCCGATTCTTGACTTCTCACACTTCCGAGTATTACACGATGGGTACACGCTCTTTCTTTCGCCAGCTTATCATCCTCAAACCGATGGTCGACGAGAGAGTCAACCAAGTGTTGGAAGATATGCTCCGTGCTCGTGTTCTTTCCTTTATGGGAAGAAGTGGAGAAGTGCTTGCCGCTTGCGCATTCTCCTACAACAACAGCTTCAAGCTAGTCTTGGCATGGCACCGCTTGAGGCTTTGTATGGGAGGAAGTGTAGAACCCCATTGAACTGGTCGAAATCGTGAGCGCGCTTCGCCGCGATTCCATTAATAAGGCCGAAAGCCGTGTTCACCGATTCGTGAGCATCCGCGTGGCCCACCTGCAAAAGAGCTATGCGCGATCGTCGCCGCCGGAGTTGAGCTTTGAGCCCAATGACTTTGTTTATCTCAACGCCTCACCCTTGAAAGGCCATCAGCGCTTTGGCATCAAGGGCAATCTAGCTCCTCGTTATGTTGGGCCTTATCGCATCATCGAGAAGATTGAGCCGTTGCATACGCATTGGAGTTGCCACTTCACTTGAGAGTGTGCACGACGTGTTCCATGTGTCACACTTGAAGAAGTGCCTCCGTGTTCCGCTTGAGGAAACTCGCTGGAAAATCTCGATGTGCAAGAAAATTTGACCTATCATGAGCATCCTGCTCAGATTCTCAAGAATCAACGAAGGACAAGGAACCGTGTCATCAAGTTCCCTAAGGTTCAGTGGTCAAACCATTTCAAGATGAGGCAACTTGGGAGCGCGAGGATCGCCTTCGTGCGCATTACCCATCCTTCTTCTCCGAGTAAATGTAATATCAAGCGAGATTCTTGTAAGGGGGGGAGGTTTTGTAACATCCCAATCTTGGGCTTGTGTTTCAAATGTAAGAAAATCAGTAGAAATTAAAACTTTTTCTTACATCATGTATTTCCTGTTGTGCCAAACAATTCTTGTGCAAGGGATTATGGAAATACATTGTCACAAGTCTAGTTGATCCAAATCTTGATATTCCAAAAACAATCTTGTCAAAGTTTGTGATCATCCTCTGGAAATATTTTTCCTAAGTCTCTGATGGTATGTGACCCTCTCAAAAATTTCACAATTTTTAGAAATTGTTTGAATATTTTTAGAGGTACAAACCTGCTTGACTCTCAACAAACATTAAAACAGAGCCTTGCAGAATTTTTGGAGATTTATTCACAGATGAAAACCTCTAGAAATTTTACTCAAGGTTAATATCTGAGTTAGCGAGCTCCCGCAAAAACTTCATAATTTTTGGAGTTAATTTGCTACCTCAAATAAATCATTCAAAGTCTCTGTTTATTTCAAAGTCAAACTTGGTTTTATCGTTACTTGGTTCGAGTCGACTCGGCTCGAGCAAATTGATTCGGTCCACCAACTAATCGCACCGAGCCTCTCTTTAAAACGCCGCTGGATCTCCACCGTTGATCTAAATCGCACGCCCGCGCGCTTAACCTTTCGACCTTCCGCTGCAAGTTTGTTTTTCGACCGCTAGATCTCCATCCAACCGCTGAGATTCTCCGAAACCTTCGACCTCCGGCTGCATTCTTGAATCGAGCCGTTGGATTAAGATCCAACGCCCGCTTGTCCTCCGCTGTAAATCGCGCATGCGACGTGGAGCAACCGAGCCGCTCGCTTTCGATCCTAGGCTCTAACCTTTCCGCTGTGTTTTAAAGCCCGAGGCGTGGCGCCTGTAGCCGTCCGATAGATCGTGGGGCTCAATCGCCCGAGCTTTTGCGCTGGTCATCTTCAACCTCCCGCCAGGCGTAAAAACAAGGCAAGGCATGGAGATGTCATTTCATGCTCCCTACGGCCGCCTCTAGTCGACATTATGGGTCGGGAGACACATTCGCCATGCCATGCCCTATTGCACCGCCTATTATCTTTCCATGCTCGCCGCAGATTGTGCTCGTGGTTTTGCCGCCCGAAAGATGTGTGGTGCAAACCCTAATACTTTCATGGATTTATAAGCACTCTCAATGCCTCCGGTATTTCTTTAGACCACCATCAAGCTTCATTCTCAATATTGAGCTTAACACCTCAAAATGGCAAATCGCCATTGTTGACCAAGAGCTCCATTGGTGTTCTTGGTGTTCCAGTGGTCCTCCTTCATGTTTCTTTGCCCTAACCTTATCTCTTTATCATCTTGAGCATTACCCTCACTTAATTTTGGATTTGATTCTCGTGAATTGTCCAATTTGGGGCTTGTTCAAATTCGCCGAAATTGGTCATCTTCTTCCTCACCAGTGAGTGCTCCATTTTCTAATTACTTGCTCATGTAGCTTCAGAATCATTATGAAGCTATTTTGATGCTTTGGAATCACTCATTTGGCCTGTGGTATCTATCTCGGTTTTTTCCAAGTCCGCGAGCCACCGTGATCAAGCATCTCCGCCATCTTTGAAGCTTCTTGTCACTAAGGTAGCTTATTAGTCCTTAGAAGCTTTGGCACCCGCTTCCTTGGGTGCAATGAGCTCGCTATTTTCGCACTTAGCAAGAAAAGCTCCCATTTTCGCTTTTCCGCCAGCCGGCTGTTCTAGTCCTCACCACCGCGAGAATGCTACCATTAGATTCATGAGTGCTATTGCGAATCCATTTTGGTTCTTGGTGAGCGCCCGCCGCGACGTTGTCGCCGCGATTAGCCGCAAGCCGCTTCTGGTTTTGCCGCACAGAGCTCCTGTTGTCACTTAATTAGGACACATTAATTACCAATCATGAGTTAATTAATTATGTCTTAATCATTGTCGCTGAGCCATCGACCAATGGGCCCAGATCCTTAAATCACCGTTCAATCTCGCATCGTCCGACATCATTAAGATTAATCATTGCTTAATTATTGTGTCGCATTTAACTCGCTTGAAATCACCTTTGGGTCGACTTGTGGGCCCGAGGGGTTAAAATCAAATTTTAGAGTCATTAGTGTCTATTTAATGATAATCATTAGAAGCATTAATCCTCGCCCTAACCACCACTCTTAGTCGCTGACATGTGGGCCCAGCACGCGGCACGTGGGTTAAAACGCTGCGGTCATGACCCTAGGTCACCGACATGCGTCCCACGTGTCAAGATCTCCCTTTGAATCGCGATCAATATCTACCGCTCATTTTTAGATCCGCGCCCCGATCGTGAGTGCATTCGACCTCCGATGCCTTGATCATTCTCGACCGCCGATCTTGAGATCAACGGCCGAGGTCGTATGCAATCGACCTTCCGACCGCTGGTGCGCTCGACCGCCCATCTGCAGACCGCGGCCGATTGGGCTAAGCAACCGCACCGCCCGATGCATACACTTCGTGAGCCGTTGGATCGTGATCCACGGTGGGCCTGCTGATTCGGCGCGGCGCTGCTGCAAGGCGTGAGCCGAGGATTTTAGATCAAGGGTTGGGAGTTGTCCACGCTTTATTCTCTTATTTGAGTTTGTCTCAGATCTCTAAGTATTTGTTTAACAACCAAAATGATGTAAAACTTTAGAAACTCATAACTAATTCATTTTAATCGCTTTTAGATAATTCCAACGGTAATAAATTATGTTGTCACTTTAGTTTATTATAAAATGGATTTAAGCATGTTCCAAAGAGCGTAAAATTGTATAACTAGGAATAACTTGATTTGGCCATTTTTGAATATTCCGTAAATAGTTTTAACCTTGGAAAATGCATATATTTTTCTCAGATAAATCCAATTTGTGCAAAATCAATTTTGTTAAATTGTCTCATAGTATACTCTCATATAAAATAAGATTTGAGCATGTTCATAGTTCTCAGAAATGGCTTGCATTAGATTTACAACTTAGAAAAATCATAAGTAAATGTGTATAACTCCAAATTTAGTAAATCTAACTTTGTTGTTATTAGGATGTCATAATCTACCGCTATAAAAATTTCAGACCTTAGATCATTCTAGGAAATTTCGCCATGAACAAAGCTAAATATTAATTAGGTTGATACTCGGATCGAGAAAGAGTATTCATCCATATCTTTTGCATGTTAAGTCCAAATTGCATAATTCTTGTTCTGGTCTTTGTCTTAGGTCATTCCCAGCTATAGTGTAAATTTTATTAGATTTGGATGTGTTTTGTCGTTGGGATTTATTTGGTGTTCTTCGCTCTTATTTGCTTATCGCCTTCCGCAAGTAGGTTCCAAGATAATTTTATTGTCGATATTGAGCCACAAGCAGCCCATCGATCCTGACTTCACCAGTGCAAGCAGATGTAGCATTCATTTGATCATATTGTTCCTACTATTTTCAAATTCTAATATATTGTTTGCAAATTCTATGTATGCATTGTTATGTTGTTTTAAACTATTGTCTGTAGTTGGCCTACTAGATGCATTATCGAGAGGAAATGTTCATTCCTCTACCACCAAGCCTAGGTTACTTGTCGTGATTTTGGGTCCGCTGGATGGACCCTTGTCACTTAGTAGTTTACGTGTCATTATGCTTAGCCATACTTAGCTATCGGTAGAAATGGGCGGTTATCGACTTGTCGATAACCTTGATCACACAAATTGTTATAATATGTATATTTCAGCCTTGTGCTATGTCTAAATTGCAAAACTAAACTGAAAATGAAAACAATTTAGACTTGGGCACAATGGTAAGATGGTGTGATCTTTTGGGAGTGAATGGAATGGTGCCCGGTCAATTAAGGACCGAACTACTTGTGAGTATCTCGTTATCCGAGCATTACAAAGGCGTGCTAACCACACTAGAGGGATATGGGACCTCTTAGCCGAGTACTTTGGGTCGTGTTAATTAATGAGTCATGTGGTGGGTTGCATATTTGATTATATGCAACATGGACACGCTTTAGGAGGGGAACACCGCCGAGGCCGGTGTATCTTGCTCCACGATGGGTCCTTGTGATCCATATTTCGCTCGGCAGATCACTAAGGATTAACCCCATACGCATGCCTCTTGATTAGCATATTCCATTGGAAAGGGTTCAGAGGACTTAGCCATGCCAGATACCAAAGAAAGTGTGCTTAATAGCTTGGCCAAAAAGGCGGTCTGAAGTGTGGGTACATTGGTACACCCCTGCAGGGATTAAAACTATTCGAATAGCCTCGTCCTAGGTTATGGACACGCTTGGATAAGCTTTTCAAGAGTTAGACTACAACCATTTTTTTAAAATTAAAACTTGATGGGTGGTATGAATCAGGGATTCATGCTATGATGTGGTGGCTTTGGGGAAAGTCACTTCTAGGTGGATACTTGTTACTTATGTTTACTCATTGTTATTTAAATGCTTAAAAATAGATTTTATAAACCATTGCTCAATCTATTACAATATTGCAAACGAAACTTGCTTTATGCATCCAAAGAACCATATAACCCCATTCCTTTGAATACACTTTCATGTAGCTATGTATAGGCTTGCTACTGTAAGTCTTATGAGTACATTTTTGTACTCACCGCATTGCTTGTGTTGTGCAGAGGATGATAGTGAGTCCGATGGACCTCACTTTGTGAGTTGTGCCAGGCGCCTAAGGCGATTAGCTTGGCGGCCTTGGCGGTTGCCCTGTGATGTTATGTGGCTAACCGGTCGTCTTTTGGTTTAAGCCATCTTATGGCAACTTTTGCTTCACTGTTACTTATTTGCTACTTATGTCATTTGGCCTCGGTTACTGTGTTGTAATAACTTATATTATGTATGTCTTTAGTAGACTTGTTATATTTTGTTGTATGGAAATGATGCATGCTTGGAATTGATGTATGTGTCGCTTGTTCTGGGAGGCACATGTTCATCGAGACGCGGATTATTTTATTTGTGATACTAGAACCAGTGGAAGGTTAAGTATTACAAGTTTAATAAACCGGGTCTCACAGAGCTTGTATCGAGCCATACCGACCAGAGAAACCCCTAGCTTGGTCGTCCCTAGTATATTTTGAAAACTTACTTTCCAAATGTCGATTGCTTTCTGAAAATTTTAAGTAAGTTCTCGATTTTACTCCTTATCTATCTTAGTTTGCTCATCTCACCTTGTTCGAATGAATTTGAAGGTTGAGTTTTCCTCTCATCTCCTTTCAAAAGATAGTTGTTTACCGAGTAGATTGGTTTTGGGTACATCATGAGAGTTATAAAATGAAAGTGTCGGCTGCCTTGGGAATATTTGAAGCAATTGGAAGCTACAAATTTCGGCCAGGAGCTTGGAGGAAAATCAACAAAGAAGCAAGAATTTTCCTGACAGCTAGCATTTAGGTAGTAAAAGTGCTGAAATGAGAGGTTAATCCCACTAAAACTTGTGGGAATAAAAGGGTAAGAAGTGATATGAATTAGCTAAGAGTCTAACCATTCTTTAGTAAATATCTCACCCTGTTCCTAGCTGTTTCGAACAGAAGTTAATATTCTGAAATTTGTCTTCCTGAAAAATTGATTACTCGTTTTTCCATACGAGTTAGTCATAATAGGAAGATGGTTGTTATCTTTTATGATCTTACTGTAATTTTATGTTGTTACTTGAGCTTTTAAAGGTTGTTTTGTTTAGTGGTTAGTTGTTTTCTTTGTCTCCTGTTCCGGAGTTGTGTTTGACCCATTTTTGTGGAACAGGATGACAAGAACCACCCGCAATAGTCAGCCGGCTGGTTCTGATGAGGAGCTTCCCCCTCCTCCGACCATGGCTGAGGTTCTGGCTCAGATCGAGCGGAATCGCATGGACCGCACCCGATCTTGGAGGTCATTGCAGGAACACCTCCGCCCCGCCGCCGCTCAGATCTCGAGGTGGTGGCCACCGCCTCGTGGTGGGCTTGCGGAGTTTCTCCGCACGCACCGCCACTTTCTCTCGATCCGAGGATCCACTTGACGCGATGATTGGTCGCGCCTTGTTGAGCGAAGCTCAATATCGCCAATGCCGTGGAGCAGAGCGGGCACTCTTTGCATCCCATCGCCTGAGGGTGCAAAGACTCTTTGGTGGGAGAACTTTCGCCATGCAGCCCGCAGCCACGTTGTCTCGTGGGATGAGTTTCGACCGCTTCCGCTGGGCCCACATTCCCGATGGCCACGATGAAGCTCAAGAAGAAGGAGTTTCTTGCGCTAAGCAGGCGCAAGACCGCCTCTGAGTATCTTTACGAGTTTAACCACTTGGCTCGTTATGCTCGGAGAGGTGGCCTCGATGAGGCTAAACAGAGAAGTTCATGGATGGCTTGTCCGAGGAGCCGCAGGATGTGCTATCTATAGTGGACTTTGTTGACTTCGTGCCTTGCTGACAAGGCCATCGCCGCCGAGCACAAGGCGAAGGCGCTGGGTGAGTCCCGCAAGCGCAAGTGGGAGGCCCATCGGCCCGCACAGCGGCCTCACTGCCCCGTGTTGGGCCCACACCAGGCTCGTGCTTTGGTTTCACCACCGCCGAGGCCGCCGGCGCGCTGCTTTGTCCCCGCAGCCGTGAGCCAGCCACGCATGCTCGCGACTCAAGAAGAAAGTTGCGCCCGCAACCCACCGCCGATGTTACTCGCCGTGCAACAAGAAGGGCCACTATGCTAGCGCTGCCCTCAGAGGATTGGAGCAGCCCCTCGCCCAAATGGAGGACGCGGAATGGTCACACACCGACCGTAAGGTGGTCGAAGACTCGTGGTGTCGGAGTGGTCGAGTCAACCACATCTCTACCGAGGAGGCTCAGGAGGCACCCGACGTTGTGTTGGGTACGTTCCTTGTTAGTTATCGCCCCGCCGCAGATTGTTTGACTCGAGCTTCACATTCCTTTATCTCGAGATCATTTGTCGCTGATTGTGACCTTCACTTTGTTCCTTTGGGATTCCCTTGCTTATTCGCTCCGGGAGCGGAAATGAGAGCCGATCAAGAATGTCAGGCGCTCCCATTAATATTGAAGGAGTGGAATTCTTGGCTAATCTCATCTTACTTGACTCGGCGCTCCGGATGTGATTCTTGGTATGGATTGGTTGTCCCGACACTTGGGGCAAATCAATTGTGCCAGGAAGATGGTTTTCCTCACTAGTCCCTCAGGCGAGCAAATTGGGATTTCCCCGCAGCTGCAGGGGCCACATCTTTGTGCCCTTGAAGCTAAGCCAGCCATGGAGATTCAGGATGTGCCCACAGTCTGTGACTTCGTGGATGTCTTCCATAAAGATTTGCCTGGTATGCCTCCAGTTCGAGACTTGGAGTTTGTGATTGAGTTGCTGCCCGGTACCGCTCCGATTTCTAAGGCGCCGTACCGAATGCCTCCTAATGAGTTGGAGGAGTCAAGAAGCGGCTGGGTGAGCTCCAAGCAAAAGGCTTTATCCGTCCTAGCTCATCTCCTTGGGGTTGTCCGGTCATTTTTGTGAAGAAGAAGGACAAGACCCTGCGTATGTGTGTTGATTACCATCCGCTGAATGAAGTGACGGTGAAAAACAAATATCCTTTGCCTCGTATTGATGATCTCTTTGACCAGTTGACTGGGGCTTGTGTGTTCTCCAAGATTGACTTGAGATTGGGGTACCATCAAGTCCGGATCAGGGCTGAGGATATTCCAAAGACGGCATTCACTACTCGTTATGGCATTTACGAGTACACCGTCATGTCTTTCGATTTGACCAATGCTCCAGCTTTGTTCATGAATCTTATGAACTCGGTATTCATGGAGTATTTGGATAAGTTTGTTGTGGTTTTCATTGATGACATTCTTATCTACTCCAAGAGTAAAGAAGAGCATGCTGAGCATCTGCAGATTGTATTGGGAAAACTGCGTGAGCATCAGCTGTATGCCAAGTTCAGCAAGTGCGAGTTCTGGTTGAAGGAAGTGGCATTCTTGGGCCATGTTCTTTCAGCAGGTGGTGTCGCAGTAGATCCTAGCAAGGTCGGCGATGTTCTATCTTGGGGCAGCCCAAGTCACCACCGATGTGAGGAGTTTCTTGGTTTAGCGGGCTACTACCGCCGCTTTATCGAGAACTTCTCGCACTGCTAAGCCCATGACCGAATTGCTCAAGAAAGAAAAGAAATTCGTGTGGTCATCTCGCTTGTGATTTGAGTTTTCAAGAACTCAAAAGGCGATTGACGCCGCACTGCTTGTTCTCCCCGATGTGCATAAGAGCTTTGACATTTATTGTGATGCCTCTCGGCAAGGACTTGGTTGTGTTCTTATGCAAGAAGGCAAGGTTGTGGCCTATGCATCGAGGCAGTTGAGGCCTCATGAACTCAACTATCCTACCCATGATTTGGAGTTAGCGGCAGTGGTTCATGCACTCAAGATTTGGCGCATTACCTTATTGGTAACCGCTGTGAGGTGTATTCGATCACAAGAGCTTGAAATATTTGTTCACCCAACAGATCTGAACCTCAGCGAGAGGAGATGGTTGGAATTGATCAAGGATTATGATATGGGCATTCAAGATCACCCGGCAAGGCTAATGTTGTTGCGGATGCACTCGACCGCAAGGTGTATTGCAATACCTTGTCACTTCAAGGGCAACAAAACCTACCCTTCTCAAGAATTTCAGCAGGCTTAATTTGGGATTGATTGAGCATGGTTCTCTTGCTACCTTGGTTGTGCAACCGACTTTGGTGGAACAAATCAAGGTACGCAGTGAGCATGATGTTGGTGTGATCCAAACAAGCGTAACATCAAGAATGGGACACTAAGCGCTTTTCTCGAGGATGAGCACGGTGTTGTGTGGTTTGGACACGCTTGGTGGTTCGAAGGTTATGGAATTGCGGGATTTGATTCTCCGCGAGGCCCATGACTCCCCTTTGTCTATCCATCCCGAGCTACCAAGATGTATCAAGACCTTCGACGAGATTCGTGGACTCGCATGAAGCGCGAGATTGCCGTGTTCGTTGGTCGAGTGCGACGTGTGCCGTCGTGTCAAGGCCGAACATCGCCCAGCCAGCCTTCTTCGCCTTTGCGGTACGAATGGAAGTGGGATTCGTTGGTATGGATTTCATCACCGGCCGCCTGCATTTCTTCCGGGAAGGATGCTATCTGGGTTGTCATTGATCGATTGACAAAGGTGGCACATTTTCCGCAAGTGTACCAATCTCGCAGTTAGTCACCGCGGATCTCTATGTGTCTCGCATTGTATGTTTGCATGGTGTGCCACGAACGATTGTGTCGATCGTGGTTCTCTTTTCACCTCTCGCTTTTGGCATAATCGCAAAGGCGATGGGTACACGCTTTCTTTTCGCCACTTATCATCCTCAAACCGATGGTCGACGGAGAGAGTCAACCAAGTGTTGGAAGATATGCTCCGTGCTCGTGTTCTTTCCTATGGGAAGAAGTGGGAGAAGTGCTTGCCGCTTGCGCAATTCTCCTACAACAACAGCTTCAAGCTAGTCTTGTCATGGCACCGCTTGAGGCTTTGTATGGGAGGAAGTGTAGAACCCCATTGAACTGGTCGGAATCGTGAGCGCGCTTCTTGGGCCGATTCCATTAATAAGGCCGAAGCCGTTTGGTGATTCGTGAGCATCTGCGCGTGGCCCACCTCAGCAAAAGAGCTATGCGGATCGTCGTCGTCGGGAGTTGAGCTTTGAGCCCAATGACTTTGTTTATCTCAACGCCTCACCCTTGAAAGGCCATCGCTTTGGCATCAAGGGCAAACTAGCTCCTCGTTATGTTGGGCCTTATCGCATCATCGAGAAGATTGAGCCGTTGCATACAGATTGGAGTTGCTACTTCACTTGAGAGTGTGCACGACGTGTTCCATGTGTCACACTTGAAGAAGTGCCTCCGTGTTCCGCTTGAGGAAACTCCGCTGGAAAATCTCGATGTGCAAGAAAATTTGACCTATCATGAGCATCCTGCTCGTATTCTCAAGAATCGAACGAAGGACAAGGAACCGTGTCATCAAGTTCCTTAAGGTTCGGTGGTCAAACCATTCTCAAGATGAGGCAACTTGGGAGCGCGAGGATCGCCTTCGTGCAGCATTACCCATCCTTCTTCTCCGAGTAAATGTAATCTCTCGGCGAGATTCTTGTAAGGGGGAGGTTTTGTAACATCCCAATCTTGGGCTTGTGTTTCAAATGTAAGAAAATCGTAGAAATTAAAACTTTTCTTACATCATGTATTTCTGTTGTGCCAAACAATTCTTGTGCAGGGATTATGGAAATACATTGTCACAAGTCTAGTTGATCCAAATCTTGATATTCCAAAACAATCTTGTCAAAGTTTGTGATCATCCTCTGAAATATTTTTCCTAAGTCTCGTGATGGTATGTGACCCTCTCAAAAATTTCACAATTTTTAGAAATTGTTTGAATATTTTTAGAGGTACAAACTGTTTGACTCTCATCAAACATTAAAACAGAGCCTTGCAGAATTTTGGAGATTTATTCACAGTATAAAAACCTCTGAAATTTTACTCAAGGTTAATATCCGAGTTAGCGAGCTCCTGCAAAAACTTCATAATTTTTGGAGTTAATTTGCTACCTCAAATAAATCATTCAAAGTCTCTGTTCTTATTTCAAAGTCAAACTTGGTTTTATCGTTACTTGGTTCGAGTTGGGCTCGAGCAAATTGATTCGGTCCATCAACTAACTCGCACCGAGCCTCTCTTTAAAACGCGTTGGATCTCCACCGTTGATCTAAATCGCACGCCCGCGCGGCGTTTAACCTTTCTGACCTTCCGGCTGCAAGTTTGTTTTTCGACCGCTAGATCTCCATCCAACCGCTGAGATTCTCCAAACCTTCGGACCCTCTCGTTGCATTCTTGAATCGAGCCGTTGGATTAAGATCCAACGCCGCTTGTCCTCGTTGTAAATCGCGTTTGCGGCGTGGAGCAATCCGAGCCGTTCGTTTCGATCCTAGGGCTCGGAACCTTTCCGTTGTGTTTTAAAGCCCGAGGCGTGGCGCCCGTAGCCGTCCGATTTAGATCGTGGGGCTCGAATCGCCCGAGCTTTTGCGCTGGTCATCTTCAACCTCCCGCCGTGCGTAAAAGCAATTGCAAGGCATGGAGATGTCATTTCATGCTCCCTACGGTGCCTAGTCGACATTATGTGTCGTGGGAGACACATTCGGCCATGCCATGCCCTATTGCACCAGCTATTATCTTTTCCATGTCGGCCGCGCATTGTGCTCTGTGTTTTGCCGCCCGAAAGATGTGTGGTGCAAACCCTAATGCTTTCATGGATTTATAAGCACTCTCAATGCCTCCTGGTATTTTTTTAGACCACCATCAAGCTTCATTCTCAATATTGGAGCTTAACACCTCAAAAATGGCAAATCGCCATTGTTGACCCGAAGAGCTCCATTGGTGTTCTTGGTGTTCCAGTGGTCCTCCTTCATGTTTCTTTGCCCTAACCTTATCTCTTTATCATCTTGAGCATTACCCCTCACTTAATTTTGGATTTGATTCTCAGGAATTGTCCAATTTGGGGCTTGTTCAAATTCGGCCGAAATTGGTCATCTTCTTCCTCAGCTCAGGTGAGTGCTCCATTTTCTAATTACTTGCTCATGTAGCTTCTGTGAATCATTATGAAGCTATTTTGATGCTTTGGAATCACTCATTTGGCTGTGGTATCTATCTCGGGTTTTCTTCTCCAAGTCCGGCGAGCTTTCACCGTGATCAAGCATCTCCGGCCATCTTTGAAGCTTCTTGTCACTAAGGTAGCTTCTTATTAGTCCTTAGAAGCTTTGGCACCCGCTTCCTTGGGCTGCAGCTGAGCTTTTCGCTATTTTCGCACTTAGCAGTAAAAGCTCCCATTTTCGTTTTCCGGCTAGCCGGCGTTCTAGTCCCTCACCGCCGGCGAGAATGCTACCATTAGATTCGTAGTGCTATTGCGAATCCATTTTGGTTCTTGGTGGCGCGGCCAGTGTCGCCGGCGATTAGCCGTGCAAGCCGCTCGGGTTTTCTTGAAACACAGAGCTCCTGCTGTCACTTAATTAGGACACATTAATTACCAATCATGAGTTAATTAATTATGTCTTAATCATTGTCGTTGAGCCATCGACCAATGGGCCCGATCCTTAAATCACTCGTTCAATCCCGCACTGTTCCGGCATCATTAAGATTAATCATTGCTTAATTATTGTGTCGGCATTTAATCCCTGTCGGAAATCACCTTTGGGTCGCTGACTTGTGGGCCCGAGGGGTTAAAATCAAATTTCAGTAGTCATTAGTGTCTATTTAATGATAATCATTAGAAGCATTAATCCTGTCCTAACCACCACTCTTAGTCGTTGACATGTGGGCCCAGTGCACTGTGCACGTGGGTTAAAACGTTGCGGTCATGACCCTAGGTCACTGACATGCGGTCTCACGTGTCAGCATCTCCCTTTGAACTGCGATCAATATCTACCGTTCATTTTTAGATCTGCGGCCCTGATCGTGAGTGCATTCGGACCCTCCGGATGCCTTGATCATTCTCGACCGTCGATCTTGAGATCAACGGCTGAGGTCGTGTATGCAATCGGACCTTCCGACCGTTGGTGCGCTCTGGACCGTCCATCTGCAGATCTGCGGCTGGGATTGGCCCAAGCAACCGCACCGTCCGGATGCATACACTTCGTGAGCCGTTGGATCGTGATCCAAATGGTGGGCTCCGTTTCGATTCGGCGCGCGTGCGCTGTTTTCGGCGCGCGTGAGCCGTAGGATTTTAGATCAAGGGTTGGGAGTTGTCAACGTCTTATTCTCTTATTTGAATTTGTCTGTATCTCGGTAAGTATTTGTTTAACAACTGAAAATGATGTAAAAACTTTAGAAACTCATAACTAATTCATTTTAATCGCTTTTAGATAATTCCAACGGTAATAAATTATGTTGTCACTTTAGTTTATTATAAAATGGATTTAAGCATGTTCGAGAGAGTAAAATTGTATAACTAGGAATAACTTGATTTGTCATTTTTAATATTCCGTAAATAGTTTTAACCTTGGAAAATGCATATATTTTTCTGTATAAATCCAATTTGTGCAAAATCAATTTTTTTAAATTAAATCATTAGTATACTCTCATATAAAATAAGATTTGAGCATGTTCATAGTTCGTAAAATGGCTTGCATTAGATTTACAACTTAGAAAAATCATAAGTAAATGTGTATAACTCCAAATTTAGTAAATCCAACTTTGCTGTTATTAGGATGTCATAATCTACCTGCTATAAAAATTTCAGACCTTAGATCATTCTAGGAAATTTCGCCATGAACAGTGCTAAATATTAATTAGGTTGATCTTGGGTGAGAAAGAGTATTCATCCATATCTTTTGCATGTTAAGTCCAAATTGCATAATTCTTGTTCTGGTCTTTGTCTTAGGTCATTCCCTAGCTGTAGTGTAAATTTTATTAGATTTGGATGTGTTTTGCTGTTGGGATTTATTTGGTGTTCTTCGTTCTTATTTGCTTATCGCCTTTCCGCGTTAGGTTCCGAAGATAATTTTATTGCTGATATTGAGCCACAGCAGCCATCAGATCCTGCACTTCAGCCAGGCAAGCAGATGTAGCATTCATTTGATCATATTATTCCTACTATTTTCAAATTCTAATATATTGTTTGCAAATTCTCTATATGCATTGCTATGTTGTTTTAAACTATTGTCGGTAGTTGGCCTACTAGATGCATTATCAGTAGGAAATGTTCATTCCTCTACCACTGAAGCCTAGGTTACTTGCTGTGATTTTGGGTCCGCTGGATGGACCCTTGTCACTTAGTAGTTTACGTGTCATTATGCTTAGCCATGCTTAGCTATCGGTAGAAATGGGCGGTTATCGACTTGTCGATAACCTTGATCACACAAATTGTTATAATCAGATATTTCACCTTGTGCTATGTCTAAATTGCAAAACTAAAACGAAAATGAAAACAATTTAGACTTGGGCACAATGGTAAGATGGTGTGATCTTTTGGGTGTGAATGGAATGGTGCCCGGTCAATTAAGGACCGAACTACTTGTGAGTATCATTATCCGAGCATTACGGTGCGTGCTAACCACACTAGAGGATATGAGACCTCTCTTAGCCGAGTACTTTGGGGTGTGTTAATTAATGAGTCGCGTGGTGGGTTGCATATTTGATTATATGCAACATGGACACGCTTGTAGGGAGGGGAACACCCACGAGGCGGTGTATCTTGCTCCACGTATGGGTCCTTGTGATCCATATTTCGTCGGCAGATCACTAAGGATTAACCCCATACGTGCGTCTCTTGATTAGCATATTCCATTGGAAAGGGTTCAGTAGGACTTAGCCGTGCTTGCATACCAAAGGAAGTGTGCTTAATAGCTTGGCCAAAAGGCGATCAAGTGTGGGTACATTGGTACACCCCTGCAGGGATTAAAACTATTCGAATAGCCTCGTCCTAGGTTATGGACACGCTTGGATAAGCTTTTCAAGAGTTAGACTACAACCATTTTTTTTTAAAATTAAAACTTGATGGGTGGTATGAATCAGAGATTCATGCTATGATGTGGTGGCTTTGGGGAAAGTCACTTCTAGGTGGATACTTGTTACTTATGTTTACTCGCTGTTATTTAAATGCTTAAAAACAGATTTTATAAACTGTTGTTCAATCTATTACAATATTGCAAACGAAACTTGCTTTATGCGTCCAAAGAACCATATAACCCCATTCCTTTGAATACAGCTTTCATGTAGCTATGTATAGGCTTGCTACTCGTAAGTCTTGAGTACATTTTGTACTCACCGCATTGCTTGTGTTGTGCAGAGGATGATAGTGAGTCCGATGGACCTCACTTTTGTGAGTTGTCTTTGTGGCGTCTAAGGGCGATTAGCTTGGCGGCCGTCGGTTGCCCCGTGGTGTTATGTGGCTAACCGGTCGTCTTTTGGTTTAAGCCATCTTATGGCAACTTTTGCTTCATTGTTACTTATTTGCTACTTATGTCATTTGGCCATTTACTGTGTTGTAATAACTTATATTATGTATGTCTTTTAGTAGACTTGTTATATTTTGTTGTATGGAAATGATGCATGCTTGGAATTGATGTATGTGTGCTGCTTGTTCTGGGAGGCACATGTTCATCGAGACGCGGATTATTCTATTTGTGATACTAGAACCAGTGGAAGGTTAAGTATTACAAGTTTAATAAACCGGGGTCTCACACCCAGGCCCAAAGATGGAAGAACAGGCGAAACGCCGAAAATTTCTCCTTTTCAGTTGAATTCGATTTAAAACCACATTGTTTTTTCGTTCTAAAGCGAAACGGATATTACATTCTACCCCTTAAATAGGATTCGACCTCGAATCCTCACACATTTCACGCGAAAGAACAACCACAACTAAGAACTAACAACGGAAAGCAGATACCCGCTATGCGACCAAAATCGGTTAACGCCACCCCAAGCGAATATCCAACTCTCAAGTCACCTCTCTCTCGATCGAGAACCACAACACAAAGACGTGAAAAGACGAAAGTCCTAACACTCAACCCTACAACTTCGGTACACTCATCTGACAAGACTCAAGGTAAGATCTTACTCGATGGTCAACGTTGTTAACGAATAACAAACTCGGATCTCTCGTACTCACTCCACACCAAAAGAAACCAAAAGTGAGTACAACGCGTAGGAACCCGAGACGGTCTTAGCGAAACGACAGCCTATCGAAAACAACCCAAAGAACACAGGTTAACCTTCCCATTGATGCCGAACCACACAACATGCACATTAGAACACAGAACTCTTGTTCCACCTCTCAATTGAACTCTTGTAACAGCCCAAATTTCAATTTCTGTAAAATTTAAAAGCTTATTTATGTTTGTGGTTTTTCCTGAATTTTCAAAAGCTTTTTATAAATATTTTAAAGCTAAAACAAATTTATTTGCAAAATTAAAAGCCAGCAAATAGTTGGAAATAATTTTATTAAGTCCAGAATGAGTATGGGAATTTCTGTGAATTTTTCCATAATTTTTGGAAGTATTTTGCTATTTTCTAAAGCTATTATGAATTATCAGAATTAAAACAAATAGAAAAGCAAAAGAAAATCCTCTATCATGTTTGGGCGAAACCCAAAGGCTCCGCCCAAATTTCCCTCATGTGCGCCCGCACCAAACACCGCGCTCTCTCTCTCACCTATCCATCCACCGTTGGATTAAAATCCAACGCACACACCGCACGCACGCACTCCATCTCATCATCGCCATCGGATCTTGAATCAACGCTCAAGATCCTTTGTAACTCGCCTTACGATCCAATGCCACCACCAATGAGAGCCGTGCGATCTAAATCTAACGGCGAATCGCTAGTCTCCTTCCACGCCGCCTAATATGCGCGGGACCGTTGGATCAAAATCCAACGCCCGTAACCTTTCTTCTTCCTCCTCCTTCTTCTCCGCGGACGAGCCCACGATCGCCATTTCGCACGCGATCAAGCTTCACTAATGGCCGCAGCTAACCACCCCGCACTCCTCGCGTAGTGCGCACGAAGTCGCGCCGGTCTCCGCCACCTCCCCACGCTGTTTTCCCCTTTTTTCTCCGTTCGTGCGCCACAACTCCCCGCAACCGCCGCCGCGCGCCCCACGACGCCCCGCCGTTCCCGGCCTCCCCGGCGCCTATAAAAGGAAGCCCCGGGCGCCCCTCTCTTCACTCATCTCAACCCCCTCACTCACCATTCCCCTCACCTCCTCGTTGCGCTGTATTTCGCCGTTGAAGATCGCCGGCCGAAGCTTTGTGTTTTGTCTTCTCCGGCGCCGGCAAGCCGTCCTCAGCCATTCCGACACCACCGTCACCTTCGTCGCCACCTCGCCTTCACGGTGCGCACCTTCGCTTCGCCGGAGGACCCTCGGAGTGCCTACTTCACCGGAGCCGAGCAGACGCCGCCGCCAAACCTAGTTGGGATGAAACCCCGATTCGTCAATTAACATACACCTATTTTAAAAGACAACTCAAAAGGTAATTCTCGTCAGAATTCTGGATAGCAGATATTAAATCTATCATAACTTTTGACTCGAAAGTCGGAATGAGGTGATCTTGGCGGCCACTGAAAGCTAAGAACAAGACCTAAATATCTCTAGGAGATGATCAACTCAGATTCGGCCTCTAAAACCACGAAACAGACCCCGCAACAATCTGGACAGAATTGATTTTCTGAACGCAGCATTCGATCTAATCAAATATGAACCAAATCGCATCTACCACTAATCAAATGACGAGGATCGGTATTCGTTACCCTTGCAGCAACCAGAAACAGGTGGAAGAACTCGAGACGACGATCTCCCTCCTCCTCTCCTTTTGAACGCGCACTCGCAAAACCCCTCCTTCCTTCGCAAAAACCGCGGCAATGCGGTTCGGCACTAGGAGGAAGATGGCTCCAAGAGGTAGGGAGGTGCAGCACCAATGGGGAGGCGCCAAGAGGAGGAGGAGGCAGGGGCGCAAGGAAGAGGGAGGGACAGGGGCGGCGGCCATAGGAGGGAGGAGTGGGAGAGGTGGGGGTGCTAGGGTTTGTGCACCCCCCCTTTTGGCCGAACAACTCATGGGCCTTTGGGCCCCCCCAAAGGCCTTGTGGCTGCCCCTCTTGGGTCTACAAGGCCTCTCTTGGGCTCGCTAGCCAAAGGCCCGTGCCCAAAGTTGGAAGAACAGGCGAAACGCCGAAAATTTCTCCTTTTCAGTTGAATTCGATTTAAAACCACATTGTTTTTTCGTTCTAAACTGAAACGGGATATTACATCACTGTTCACGAATAGGTCTACGACCACTGTTATACAACCACGCAGGTCTACGACAACTGTCCACGAATAGGTCTACGACCAGTGTCTACGACCACTATCTTCGACTAGTGTCTTTGACCACTATCTTCGACCAGTGTCTATGACCACTGTTCACAACATGGTTTTCGACCATTGTTCAAAACACGATCTACGACCACTGTTCACGACAAGGTCTTCGACTACTGTTCAATAAGGTCTTCGACCAGGTCTACGACCACTGATCTCGACCAGGTCAGGTCGGACCACTCAGCAGCCTACGGTCATACCGCCAGAGACAGAAAATAAGGATTTTGCATTCCACTTCAACTCAATTGTAAAGCACATTTGCCAATTGATGCGTGATGCAAACAAGGGTTAAAGGTGAGATTCTCAACAAGTTGCAAAACACATTTGTCAACTTTTAGAATCACTCCACAAGGAATAGGGTACATGAACTAAGACCATTTGCAAAACACATTCGCAAAATAAAGTCATATGCTACAAGGACTAAAGTCACATGCTACAAGGATTAAACTAAGACCATTTGCAAAACACATTCGCAAATATTGGCAACATGCTAACGAGAGCTAGAGCAAGCACAACGAGCTATCAACACAAGATCAACTCATGCTACTAGTCAAGATCCCTCTTAATAGTACGACAACTTATACTAGCAATCCGGTCTCCAACCAAACACCAAGACCGGTAAAAGACTAGGAACACATTCTTAGCCCTAGCTAGTCATATATTTGCCTTGCACACCTTCTTGAAGCTTGATGATGCACATCTTCACTTCAAGTCCGGGTTCTTGACTTGAATATCATCAACACATGATGACATCTTTCATTTGCCCTCCATTAACTCATGATGGGCCTTCTCTTGACTTGATGATCAACTTATGATCATCTGCTCTTCTCGAACATCACCAACACATGATTATTTTCTTTTCTTCGAGAGCTTGATGTGCATCAACATATGATGCATCCTTTACTCCAAGCTCTTGACTTGATGACGATCAATTCATGATGTCATCCAAAGTCTTCATTACCCTGGAACATAACATATTCATCCAACTCATGGAAAATGTTAGTCCCACAATATGATTGTCATTAATTACCATGACATACCATTAACTCATAATGGTGGGACAAGATACTTCAATCTTTTCCTCTTTGGTAATTGATAACAACTATTACAATTACAAATGATTGAATATAAAGAATGAGTATATATAAACTACACAAGTTTTATATAATCAAGGATATGTTTTAAAGTAAAAATCCTTAATTTATGTGGAAAAAGGAATATGGATCAATTACTAATGAAACCACAAAATATAGGGTGAATTCCCCTAAATGTGTGCATACACGAATGTGTAATAAAAACATATGCACACATTCAAGTTAACATTTTGGTGGAGTTCAACATATATTTTGGATCCGAGGAATGCAACAAGATATAGTAATATGATGTCGAATGCATACCTCCATGATTTTCACCTTTATATCCAACTGAGACTAAACAATAGGTATATAAAAAAAATATTAGTCTCACAAATATATTTGTTATTAATAATCAAAATACTCTATTAACACATAATGGCGGGTCTAGATTCTTCAGTCTCCCCATTTTTGGTGATTAATAACAAATCCTTTATCAATAGCAACATTTGGATATAAATCAACAAAAGATTGGAATTTAAGCTATTTAACTATATTCATACATGTCACTAAGCAATTTAAAGCTTCAAGTATTTTTTTCCCTTTTTGAACTATGCATGAAATAAGGTGAAATCATAAGAGAGAATATAAATGAAAATAATGATCAAACCTTCTCCCCCTCTTGGCATTAAGCACAAAAAACCAAAGTAAAGCGAAGTCAAAAGGAGTCTTTGCAAAATAGTTTACCCATTTTAAGTAAAACTCAAAACGTTTTTCATTTTCGCTTTTACAAAATCTTTTAGGAGAACACCCCTTACAAAAAGGTTTACTCCTTTGACACACAAAGGCTTTCTCCATCCAATCAAAATCTCCCTTGTTATCATCTCTTTGAAATATGTGCATTCAAAATTCATGATGACTTCAAACTTCTCTCTTTTGACCATAATTTGCAAACAAATTCTCCCTCTTTTTGACCATGTCTAGGTGTAGAATACGGGATTGTTGATTGCTGTGGATAAATTGCACTTCGGTGAGGTAGGGTGCTACAGTTCATCAACAAGTTCGAATTAACGAGCACATATAGTTCCATATTTGACATAATTGAATCAACGAGATTACGAGAATATGTAGGCATTTAACTAAGAATGTTTTGGTTTGAAGTAGTTGTAAATCCCAAATCTAATATTCTCCTGTAAAATATTAGTTGTTCTGTCATCCCACCACCCAAGCAGTCGAACTCCACGTTTCATGTAGTTCCTATGGAGTCTTTTCAAGTATGTGAAGGATAATGTGACGGTTCGTCTGTTTCCGTGCCGACAAAATGGGTCCATGAGGTCGCACGCTCGAGCTCTCTCTTTCTCGCATGCTAGAGTAATGTGATTCTTTTTTTTTAATCTGTAGCAATGCATTTCGCTAGTTAGGGCATGTATAATAGGATGACATCAGCCGTTTATAATTCTTATCACGTAATATTTTTTTGTGACATGGATGAGAGAGAAGGAGAAGAAAGGTAGAAGCTGTCCGGCATGCAACAGACGGTCTATAAAGTCTTTATAGACATCACTTTTGTTGTTGTATCTATGCTGTCTGTAACCCACATGTTTTGTAGCCTCATTTTATGGGGGATATATATAGACAACTCATTGTATGAGTTGTGTTTAGTTTTGTCTACAGATAACATAGAAGGTACTACAGACAACCACTATTTATACCACTGTATATGCCCTTAGTACGAATTAACACCCTGTCACGGTGGAAAGTACATCTAAGTCAAATGCGGATACGTCGGGCTTAAGTTGGGCTAATGAGAGAAGCCGCCGGGCCAGCACGCCTATCCTTCTAACTCTTGAGAAAATCACGGCCGTTAGTTAGGCACCAATTCCGAAGCCCAGCCAGATTCCAAATCGATGGTGCAGATCCTGACCGTCCGATCCATCCTCCCAGATCGCAGCCGTCACTAACCCCACGCGCTCCCCCCGTGTCCTGCCGCGGCACGACTCGCTCCGCCACCCCACACATACCCAGACAGGCCCACGCCGCAACTCGCAACACCAACCTGAGCCCGAACCCAGACCGAGCGTATCATATCGTCTCGCCCGCCTCCAGTCGAGTGTCGAGTCCGACCCGTATCTGGGCCGTGCTGGTCTGGGCCGAGACGAACCGCTTTTCTCCTCTAGTTTTTTCCTCGATTTCTCATCTCCGCCTTCATCCCCCACCGCCTTAACCCTAACCCTATTCCCCCGCCGCCGGCGCCGGCGAGACCCCGACCACAGCGTGCCCTCCCGCGTCGTCCCCCACGGCGCCGACGCCTCCGCGGCCGTACTGCCGCCCGGAACCCTAGGTAACGTCCCCCCACGTGTCATCCGATCCGGATCTCGCGGGAGTCCTCCCCCCGTACGGCTCGTCTAGGGTTAGGGTTTGCTTCCGTTCTTTCTTGCTCTAGCTCTCGATTAGGTGATGCCTCGTGCCCTCTCTGCGTCCCTGGTATGTCTCATCGTGTAGGGTAGAGTAGGTTTAGTTCTTGATACGTGTTGTTGATGGCTGGTAAAGATTGCAGAACTGAGTTGTATCGATGCATGCTGAATTGCTGTGCTGTTAAAAATTATAATTGTGCAATTAAGTGTGTAGCTTCTTTGGTGGCCTATTGGTGTAGCATTGCAGTGTGTGGAGTTGTGATGTAGGAGAGCCAACATGGGGGTCAGCAGGTGCTGCCCTTCATGTTTGGTGGAAAAACTTGAGTTACCGTAGGATGACTCTATCCTCGGAGTAATGTTTGTGGGATGACTATCCTCAGAGTAATGTTTTATGTGCTCCTGCCATATTAGCGATTCTTCGTTTGCCTGTTGTCAGCATTTTACCTTGTAACTAATGCCTGTAGTTGTTGCGCCTGTTTAAACAGCGGCATTGTTTTATTTATATGCTGTGATTCTGTTGTTGTCGCCGCAGTTGCATTGTATTACTCTCGCGTTGTTATTCTGTCTTTCGTTTACTTGTTGCCCTGTGCCATGCATTGCTTCATGGTCGGCGCATTGGTAGCAATGTTGAGTGTGGCATAGGAGATGCAATGTTGAGTTCAGTGGGTGGTGTGTTCCAGTTTTAAGTGGCAAAATTGAGCTTTTGTTTGTAGTACAACTTCCTGTATGCTGCGTCCTGTGTTGTCTTAATGATTTGTGGTTTCTCCTTTATTACCGTTTGGCCCTGTTGTAGCTGCTGATTGAACTCTTGATGACTTAGATCTGTGCATTTCAGGTGAGCTAGAAGCATGATGGCACAAGCCCTGCAAGGGATCCAGCAGCAATATGCACCAAGTGGCTTTCCTACGCAGGCACCGTATACACAGACCGCAGCTCAAATTCTTCAGCTGGACAATATGGATCCAGATACCTCTCCAGTTCGCATCATGGTCCAACATAAAATGTAAGTTCTGAAACCACCAATATCAACAATAGCTTTGACCTGCTGAAATGATCTTCATTTGTTTGTTTTGGATAAAAACGTGATGATCTTCTATAAGGCACATATCTACCATCCGGTTTAGAAACTTTGATGCCATATTTAGTGCAAAATGATGTTACCTTTTTTTGAAGGGATCCTCGTTGGGCTCCTCTTTTTGGAGCTTCGCTTTGGGAATGGAGCGCCTCTCCCGCCCGCCTCTCCCGGTGCCGCCTCCTCCCTGTGCCGGCACCGTACCTCGGCTGGCTCCTCTCCTGCGCGTGCGTGCCGGTTCGGCCGCCGGCCGCATCGCCTGGCCCGGTGCCGCTCCTCCCTCTACGGCCTAGCCCACCTGCTCCGCCCCCCCAATCCAATCCCAGATCCGGGATCTGCCATGTTTACCGGCAGACCACAGAGAGAAGTGTCCTCAGCGGCAGTGGACTGGCGGAGCCGCGGAGGAGGAGGAGAAGCAAGGAGGCACTGCCCTACCTTGGTGTTGGTGGCCTGGTGGTGGGAACCGCCGGCGCCTTGTGAGGCCCGAAGCTGAGCAATGGCCTCTCGACGCCGGACGCTCTCGTCGTCCTCGGCGGCAGCTTACTGGCGGAGGAGGAGAAGCAAGGCGGCGGCGTCCTCGGCGGCGGCGGTGGATTGGCAGAGGAGGAGCCAGGAGGACTGGAGGACAAGCAAGGAGGCGGGTGGCGTCACCGCGTCAGGAGGAGGAGAAGCAAGAGCAAGGAGCCAAAACCTAGAGCATGAAGCCGTGGGCCTCTGGTTGTTGCTGGGCTGAATTGCTGAAATTTGGCCAGCCCAAGTGCCAATTGCTCATACATATACCTAGTTAAAAAAAATTGCACTCCGCGCCTGCTGCCATTTAGCAGTGCCAAGTGTCATTTAGACCAGAACTTTTGACTATTGGCGACATACTTTCTTTTGCTGTAGATACTGACCTGAATGGCCATTTCTTATATGTTCAATGGCTTTCACATGTCCATTACTTTTTGCCATTGCATTGCTGCTCTATCAACCACTGTGTTCATGACTTCAGAAGTACATGTTTGTATCTAGCTTGCCTATATGAGGAACACGTGCTCACGAATCCATATTCAAAATTGACATTGTTTGAGTGTGAATTGCATGGTTCTTCCACTAAAAGCTTGACATTAGTTTAACTTTCCATTTGAGTGAACTATTGATATGCTGCTGAAATTCCAACATTCCACACTTTTTTTTCTGACTACAACCGGTATCAAAATTTGTGGACATGTTGTGCATGATGTTATGAATAATGTGTTCATCTATTCAAGAGGCCCAATGAGCAATATATAAGGGAGTACAAAGGGAGGTTGCCATATACAGATAAGGAAACCATATACAAGAGTCCTATTCTAACACCCCCCGTCAAACTCATGGTGGATCACACACACTGAGTTTGGAGAGAAAATACAAATGTTGTGCTATAGTTTGTGGCTTCGTGAAGAAGTCAGCAACCTGTAACTCTGATAGCACAAACTGTAAAGCAAGTACTCCCTCCTGCACCTGTGAGCGAGTGTATGAAGCATCCACACCAATGTGCTTGGTGAGCTCATGCTTCACTGGGTCCCGGGCAATACTGATAGCACCTGTACTGTCAGACAAAAGAGTCGTAGGTCCCATCACAGGCACTCCAAAATTTGCTAGTAACCACCTCAAGCAAGTAACCTCTGCCACACTCGCCATAGCTCTCAACTCACCTCTGCACTCGAACGGAAGCGCGATCGCTTCTTAGTCTTCCGTGCAATCGGGAGGAGCCAAGAAAAACACGAAGCGTAAAGAGAACGACGATCGGAAGGATCACTAGCCCAGTCGACGAGTACGCTGAAGTCAGAGTGAGTGGAGCTAGGGAAAAACAAACGACGAGAAATGGTCCCGCGCAAGTAGCGAAGAACACGAAGAAGGTGACTGTAGTGAAGATGGGTAGGACGAGCCATGAACTGACTCAAGATATAAACAACATAAGCAATATCAGGACGAGTGCTCACAAGGTACACCAAACTCCCAACAAGATGACGATATCGAGTAGGATCCTCAAAAGGATCGCCATCAGTGACACGAAGCTGGAGGGATAGCTCCATGGGAGTCTCAGCGGTGTGAGTGTCAGTCAGACCAGACCGGTCAAGAAGATCCTAGACATACTTCTGCTGGGAGAGGTAGTAGCCATCAGGCATGGAAGAGACCTCAATCCCAAGGAAGTATGTAAGAGAACCAAGATCAGTCATCAAAAATTGCTCACTGAGGTGCTTCTTCACATATGTGATGAAGGAGGAATCATCACCAGTGATGAGCATGTCATCAACATACAGAAGAAGCAGATATGGACAAAAAGAGCAGGATCGTGGGAACTGACAGTGAAACCGACAGCAGTAATCACTGAGGTAAAACGCGCAAACCAGGCACGAGGAGCTTGTTTGAGGCCATAAAGAGCACGACGAAGACGATAGACATGCCCATCAGGAACAGAATACCCAGGTGGTGGCTGCATGTAGACCTCCTCATGCAAAACACCATTAAGAAAGACATTCTTAACATCGAGCTGAGAGAGACCACCGGCGAACAGAAGCAACCACAACAAGAGTGCGAACAGTGGTCATATGGGCAATAGGGGCAAAAGTCTCGTCGTAGTCACGACCGTACTCCTGTTGAAAGCCGCGAGCCACAAGACGAGCCTTGTAGCGCTCGATAGTACCATCAGACCGGGTCTTAATCTTGTACACCCACTTGCACGTGATCGGACAAGCATGCACAGGTGTTGGTACAATATCCCAAGTCTCCGTACGTCAAAGAGCATCAAGCTCCTCTGCCATAGCGAGCTGCCACTTAGAATGAGGAGCAGCCTCACGATAAGAACTAGGCTTAGTGACAGAGAGAGCATGAGCTATCGGAGCAAATCCAAGACGATCAGGAGGTCGAAGGGATGTCCGATCACGAAGGACGTAACGAGGAGCATCATCAGGAGGATCAGATGTGGGTGTCGGCAAGATACCGTGAGAGAGGCGGTAAAGGACAAGGACGTGCGAGTAGTGAATACCGAGAAACGCGGTGGTGGTGCAGAACAAGAGGCGGTGCTGCGGGAGGCAGCCACGAGGCGAGGTACGTATGAACCACCGGGACGGACTAGGGAAGACTGTGATAGTGGAGAAATGGGTGAAGAGTCAGATAGAGACAACCACGAAATCGACTCAATGGTGGAAATAGGAGGAGCCGAATCTTGATAGAAGAAAGGTCGAGATTCGTCAAAGACAACATCTCGTGAAACCCTGATCCGTCGAGCGAAGGATCCCAAAGAATGATAACCCTTATGCTCAGAACTATAACCAAGAAACACACACTCAACTGACTGGGCCGACAGTTTAGTGCGCTCACGAGGCTGCAACAGAACAAAACAAGTACAACCAAAAACACGAAGGTGAGTGTACTGGGGGGCTCGAGTAGAGGCGCTCTATAGGATCGACACCCTTAAGAGCGATGGAAGGTCGCATATTGATGAGATATGCACCGTAGAAAGCGACTTTAGCCCGTAATCGTGGTGGAACGTGAGAGGCAAGGAGAAGAGCGCGATATCTCAATCGATGGCGATGTTTGCGCCAAGAACCCCATTCGAGCATGGGCACCGTGACAAGAAGGCGGTAAAGAGTGCCCGCCGTAAAGAAGTCGTCTAAAAGCGCGTAAGCGCACTCGCCAGCAGAATCATAGCGAAAAGTACGAATGGGAGAATTAAACTGAGTACGAACCATCGTTGCAAAGCTACGATATATCGCAAGAAACTGACCACGATTAGACATAGGGAAAATCCATGTAAAGCGGGAATAATCATCAATGAAGATCACATAAAATTTATGCCCGCCTTTAGAGATAATAGGCGCAAGTCCCCATACATCTGAATGAACTAAGTCAAAAGGACGAGAAGACAAGGACTCACTAGAATGACAAAGAAGCTGTAGCTGCTTGCCCAGCTTACAACCCTGACAAAACATGGTTGTGTCAACAGTAACACGTCCAAGAACACCCTTACGAACTAATGAAGAAAGACGAGACTCACACAAGTGACCTAAACGGTGATGCCACTGCGCAAAAACTCCAGAGGTGGTGGAAGCAGTGGCGGTGGAAGTAGTCGTAGAGGTGACAGGAGCAACTGAAGTGGACGGAAGGTGGAGGTGATCAAGGATGTAGAGACCCTGACGATCCCTACGGCGCCGGCCAGCCCCAAGTACCATCTCTGTCTGTCGGTCCTGAACAAAACAGGTGTGAGAGTCAAAACCAACCCTACAGCCGAGATCGGTGAGCTGACCCACCGAGAGAAGCTGCATGGTAAGCTGAGGAACATGAGAAACAACTGGAACAGAAAAGTCAGTGGACAAAAGAGTACCCTGACTGTTGACAGACAGAGGAGTACCATCGGCTGTTTGAACTGAGATAGGAAAAACAGGAGGTCCTACTGAAGTGAGAGATGTGGAGTCCGGTGTCATGTGGAAAGAGGCACCAGAGTCCAGAACCCAAGAAGTACCTGGAGGAGACGTCTGAGCTAGATCGCGTAACTCGCCGAGCCGTGAGAGAGCTGTTGAAGTAGAGCTCGCGTAGCTCGCCAATGTAATCACCGCCGAGAAGGTCGACGACATGCCGGTCCGCCCTCCCGTCGAGGAAGGGCCTCGCTGCCCGCTTGGGTCGCCCACGCGCCATGTTCGCTGCGCACCGCACAACGCCGTAATCGTGTCGAAGTTCTTGCAATAATTGCACCGAACCCCGATTGGTGCAAAAGCAGGAGCGTAAATGCATAACCGAGAAGATCTCGTAGTCGGGCGTAAACCGCGGTGTAGTCGAAGAAGAAGGGTAGCAAGCACGATCGGAACAAAGCGTGCCGCTAACTCGCGCTAAGCTCCTCAACACGGCGTTGAAAGAGCCTCGAAGAATCGCTTGTCGTGGTGGCGGCAAAGAATGAGCCTCGCGAGCTCAAACTCGGGCGCAGACGGCAAACGAAGTCATAAAGGCGGCGATCACAATCCATCTCGCGACTTTATGACACTCGACAGAGCGAGAAGCGAGCTCGTCTAGCCGGGCGCCGAGATTGGCGTGGCTCGGAAGAAGTCGTCGACGAGGAGTCGCCCTGGCGGCGCCTCCGACTCACGTTGGAACGAAAAGAACCGAGCATCGCCTCTGCTCACGGTATCGCCGCGCAAGTACTCCCGGATCCGACGAGTGGCACGCGGACCAACAATGTCCGGTGGATGGAGTCCTCGACGCGACCACCAAGATGGCTCGAACACGGCCTCGTCAAGACACCGCCAAAAGCGTCTATGGCATACCGAAGGCCTCATCGCAAAGATCGCAGCGATGGCGGCGACCTTTGCCTCTTCTGGCGACCTCATCTTCGTAGAAGGTGTAGAAGTAGGTCAGTTCGAGAGAGGTCGAACCGCGACGACGGACAAGCTCGAGCACCAGTGACATGTCCCCAGAGGCGGAGACCATCGAGGGTGCTCTCCATGAGTGAAGACCACAACCTGTAGTTCGTCCTATTAAGCTTGGTTCCCGAGAATGGGATCGCACCTGATGAAACGGAAGCCATCGGTAGGCGGCGCTGGACGGCGCGGCGACCAAGGCAACGAAGTCTAACAGGCGGCATTGGGCAGTGCGGCGGTTAGAACAACGTACTGTTTTTTTTTTTCTTTTTTTACCGGCTCACGAAAACCGGCCTGTTAAGGCCTCACGGCCCGTGCGAAGGGAAACCAAAGCTAGGGTTCCCTGCTTGCGGCAGCGGCTGACCAACGAGTGGCGGCGATCGACCAACGAGCGGAGGAGGCGGCCTCGCATCGGGTGACCAACGAGCGGCTGCGGCGTCGGTCCACCAACGAGCGGCTGCGGCGGCCTCGCGTCGGGTTCCCGACAGGCGGCGTCGGGCGACGGCCTCGCGTCGGATTCCCGATCAAGCGGCGGTGGCGGCAACCACGTGGCCTCCAGCGACAGGCGACGACGACGGGCTCGGGGTGGCCAGGTTCGGGCTCGGGCTCACGGCAGAGGCGCGGGAGGCTCCGACGGAGGCTCCGGCGGCAGATCCAGTGGCGGCGCGATGGATCCGGCGGCGGGAAGGCCTCGGTTCGGCGGTGATGCTTGGCGTCGGACGACCGGGAACACGGGGCGGCGGCGACGGCAGCGGAAGCGGAAGGAGACCTAGGTTAGAGCCTAGCTCTGATACTATGTTATGAATAATGTGTTTATCTATTCAAGAGGCCCAATGGGCAATATATATAGGGAGTACAAAGGGAGGTTGCCATATACAGATAAGGAAATCATATACAAGAGTCCTATTCTAACACATGACACAATCCTTGTTTTTGTGCTTGATTCTTTTAAACATGTACATAATTGATAATTCGGTAGTTTAATTTCCTTTAGGAATACTGAGAATGGTTGAAAAAAAGAGATAGTTGGTTCCTTTGTTGTCATCTAATTTATTGTACATATCTCTTGTTTCCACAGTATATCCTAATTTTTTTTTCTGTCCAGTGTACAGCACCTGAAAGAACGAGAGGAATTCTGTAACTTGAACCCACATTATCTTGGAGCAATTTCAAAAACTATTGATGAACAGCTTTTTAAGGAAGCTGAATCACAGGTTTGTGTTGCTTTGCTTCTTGTTGTAATACGACTATAATATAATAATATATGATTACGCATGGTATTTATTTGAGGGTGATTTATGCTCACCTATTACATCATCTTTAGAATTTAGCTACATGTTTTACTGAAAGCCTATGCTCTCCAAAGTTAATTCTTTAGAAAGCCTATGACAAAGTGCCAAGAAGTGTCATATGGTAGGCGTTTCAAAGGAAAAAAGTCCCAATAACGTATGTTACCCTAAATAAAGATATGTACCAAGATGTTGTGACAAATGTCAAAACATGTGGTGGTGATACTAGTGATTTCCCTATTAAGATAGGATTACACTAAGGGTCAGCGTTGAGTCCATACATTTTTGCCTTAGTGACGAACGAGGTCACACGGGACATACAAGGAGATATCCCTTAGTGTATGCTTTTCGCTGATGATATAGTATTAGTTGATGAGAGTAGGATAGGTGTCGATAGAAATCTAGAGATATGAAGAAAAACCTTAGAATCGAAGGGCTTTAGACTTAGTAGGACTAAAATTGAGTATATGAAGTGTGATTTCAGCGGTGCTGGGGCAGATGATGCAGATGTTAGGCTGGACAGACAAGTAGTGCCTAGGAAGGACACGTTTCGATATTTGGGATCGATGCTGCAGTGAGACAGAGAGATTGATGAAGACGTGAGCCACAGGATTAGAGCGGGGTGGGTACAATGACACCAAGCATCGGGTGTCTTGTGTGACAAAAAAAATCCCTCAAAAGTTAAAGGGTAAGTTCTATAGGACGGCGATCAGACCTGCGATGCTATATGGAGCAGAATGTTAGGCGACTAAAAAACAACATATACAGAAGATGAGTTTAGCGGAGATGAGGATGCTACGGTGGATATGTGACCACACAAGGCGAGATCGAATCCGCAATGAGGATATACGTGATAGGGTGGGGGAGCACCAATTGAAGAGAAGCTTATCCAACATCGCTTGAGATGGTGTGGACATCTCCAACGGAGGCCTTCTGAGGCACCGATACGTAGTAGAATTTTAAGACGTACTGAAAATGTAAGAAGAGGCAGAGGTTGACCAAGACTAACGTGTAAGGAAGCTGTTAAAAGAGATTTGAGGGATTGGAATGTACCTAAAGAATTAGCTTTGGATAGGAGCGTATGAAAGTTTGCGATCCACGTACTGGAACCATAAGAAGGTTTAGAGGCTGTGTTTTAGGCTCTCAGCTCAGATGGCAGGATGTACGGCTTAAGGTTTTAACCTTATAGGTTTTTTTTATTTATTATTTTATTTTATTTGTAAGGCTCTTGCCTTTTTGACCTTGAGGAGGTTTTATTCCTAACTTACCCTAACTTGTTTAGGACTAAAGGCTTTGTTGTTGTTGTTGTTGTTTTTACTGAACAAAAAATGGTAGTCAAAGTTTGAGCAATTCTTCTGATTTGTTTTGCCTTCCTTACATGGTACTGTTACTTTCAAATAATTTAATATGCATATGAAAGTGATTGTTTGAATTCAATCATTATCTATCTCGTTAGTTCTGAATGACTTGCTAACCTCTAGTTCTTTTCTCTCAGGTCCACTACATGGATTTCAAAACTATAAAAGTTAGGTTGAATGCTGTGCTCAGTTCTGGGTCATTTGGTAACAGTAGATATGCTTGGGTTTCTTCAGCAGCTTCATCAACGCTAAACTCAGAACAGCTTCCTAGGATAGAGGTTCCAGATTTAAGTGTACATCATGGTAGTGCTGTTCCTGGTTCTACTAATCTGCCCTTGTGTGCAAGAGACTTATCCATACATAATGTGTTTTGTTCTCAGAGTGAGTTGAGATGATGAGTTCTCTACTTTTACCTCACAATACACCTTCAAAATTTTAATTCTTTGATGGCTTGATTTTGGCAGGCTATGTACCAAATGACCACCGTAAGGTTGCTGCTAACTTTGTTTGTTCGTCGTCTGATAAAATTAAACGGATGCCTGAAAGTTTAATAAACACCACTGTTGCTCCATGTGTGTCAGCACTACCAAAATGCTGTCCTGGTCTTGGTGGGGGTGTCAGTGGTGGAGTGCATAATGGCCATATAAAGGACCATTTCCCATGTAAGTTATTTTGCTTTCCTTGTCTTACATATGAAACTGAGATGAAGTTATTTTGCATCATATATGACCAAATTTTGCCAGGTGATGCTCATCAAGTTGATAGTCCACAACCATCAACATCTGGGAGCTCCAATTCTTCATCAGCAATGGGTGGTCGAACCACAAGTTCCAGTGCAATGAGGACATTTTCGATTGACTCTGTCTCAACAGCAAATGGTCAGGAACTTCCTACAAATAACAACATATATTCCGTCGGTCAAGGACCATCATTGCTACAATACAGAAAATGTGAGAAAGAGGTAGAGTATACATGGAGTCACCAACTAGAACAACCAGATCAGTCAAACATCACAACTGGAGGCCAGGACTTATTGTATCTCTTTGACCACACTAAAATGTGCCCGTACATCAAAGGAGAATGTGGACTTGACGGATGCATGCAAATGAAAGAAAAACTTTGCCACATATCGGACCGCAAAGGTTTCTGCAGGGAGAAATGCTCAAATATAAGCACACTCTTTACTCATTACCAATGCTGCTTCATGACTGACTGTGATACCTGTGGCCTTGTTAGAGAGAGGGTGGAGATTGGACAGACATCAAATAGTACTGTATCAAAGCCAACTTCACCTACTTCAGATGAATCTTCTGGCAAGCATCGTCTGGCAAAACGCTTGAAGGTTGATTCTCCCAATGTTGTCCATGTCAATGAAATAGAGATTCCAAATGAACAACAGCCTGTTGTCAATGAGACTCGTATATCTGCTGAAACAGTGCAGTCTGAAACTACAGAATTACCTACAAAGTCACCATGCTGCAGTTCCTTGGGTGACAACAATGCTAACACTGATGTTGTTCTCGGACCAACCAGTGAAGACTTACATAACATGAAAATTGTTAGATCGGAGACTGCTGTACAAACTGAAGAAGAATTGCAATATGAAAATGGTGACATCGAGATGAAGGACTCTAAGGTTGGTTCATTGAATCAAACATCAATAGGAGCCAACTTAAGTGCAAGGAAGAAAAGAGGGGCTTCAATACTTTATGCATTGACTGCTGAGGAGCTTAGAGATCACATGAGAAGTCTGAACCAGCATATTTGTCCGGTGAGTGAATTGGATCCCATGCTTGTTCTCCATTACTGTAAAAACACTTGATCCTTGGTTGATGCTGTCATCTCTTCAAATTAGGCCACTGAGTAATCACAAAGTTAAATAATTATTATGTACTTCCACCGGAGTTTATTCTTTCTTAGAAAGTTAGGCTTTCTTTTCATTCAAACTGGATTGATTGTATTGTGCTGAACAGGGAAAAAAAACCCGGCCGGTAACCGCTTACCGGCAGGGGTCCGGGATTTTGGATCCTGGCCGGTTTTTCCGGGTTTTGCAAGTTCAAATTCTAATTTTTGAATGATTTTTAATCAAATTCAAGCGATTTTCATTCGGTTTTTTTCCGGGAAATCCGGTAACCGGCCGGTTTTTTTTTTCTGGCCGACGACCGGGATTTACCCTGGAAACGGGTTTTTGATCCTTGGTGCTGAATATTTATTTATTTTGAGCTATAGTTTATATCTCTTGTCACAATTTGCTTATTTTTTTCAGAGCAAGGTGACAACGGAAGAACTCCAGTCAGTTGAAGGCTTGCCTGATCAGAATACATGCAGTTTATGTCGGATGGAGAGACTTCTTTTTGAACCCCCTCCGCGATTTTGTGCTCTCTGTTTTAAAATAATAAATTCTACGGGATCCTATTACGTTGAAGTGGAAAATGGAAATGAAAAGGCTTCAATATGTGGCAAATGCCACCATCTTAGTAGTGCAAAAGCTAAATATCAAAAGAAATTCAGTTATGCAGAAACAGATGCTGAGGCCGAATGGGTAATGTGCTTTTATGATCTCTGTCTAGCTATTCTTAATTGTATATGAATTACTCATCTTTTGTTCACTTATGTCTTTTCAGTGGGTCCAGTGTGATAAGTGCAAAGCTTGGCAGCATCAAATCTGTGCTCTTTTTAACCCTAAAATTGTGGAGGCAGAGGCTGAATATACTTGTGCAAAATGTTTCTTGAAGGATAAGGATAGTGGAGATATTGATTCGCTGGAGTCATCTACTGTTCTGGGAGCATGGGAGTTACCAAGAACTAAACTAAGTGATCATATTGAGCAAAGGCTTTCCGAGCGTCTTGAGCAGGAACGGCAACAGAGGGCAAGTGCTTCAGGAAAAGGCGCCAAAGAGGTATTTGTGTCATGTTGGTGATTATTTTGTATGTGGTACAAAATAAGTCTCATGCTTAATCTGCTACTGTTGACCAGGCACTTGATTGTAGACCTATTCATGCACTTGATTGTAGACCTATTACACCCCTGTTTAAATCTTATTTCTAGTTTTCAGATGCATTTTTGTGCTACTTGATCTTTCTAATCCTTGTTGATTGGACTTACACGTTAATCATTGTATTGTAATCTTCTACTGTTGACTTCAGTAATTCACTACCGGAAGGCATGCATCTGTACTTGAATTGACTTTCTGTTCTTGTGTTGACATTTGATTCGATTTGGTCGTTAATCCTTGTGTTGGTGCAACGTTGGAAATTCACATTTAATTGGCTTCGAGGTTGCATCAGACTGTATTAGATAATGATTTTGGAATATATAAGAAATAGGGTATTTGTTGTGTTTGAGGATCTTCTTTTGTTAAACTATTGCTGAGTTTTTGTGCTTGTATTTTGTTGAATTCCAATAAAAGATGGTCTGCATGCGTACATGTTCCAAATTTGATGTGTTGATCCAGGTCATATTACAATCCATGACCAAACTTAACAATAATAGAATTGTGGAATTAGTGCTGATTGCTTTTGCTTACTCGTTATCAGACTATCTGTGTTGGTTTTAATGTTATTTGCCTGTCTCCCTGTCTCTAGGAAGTGTATTTCTCTGATGCCAACTCTGGAGTAAACTTATTTTACTTTTGTCTTTTGTGCTCCAATTTTTAGGTACCATATGTTGAAGGTCTTACTGTTAGAGTGGTTTCTTCAGCTGCCAGAGCACTGCAAGTCCAACCACGTTTTCGGGAATTTTTTAAACAAGAAAAATATCCTGAAGAATTTCCGTACAAATCAAAGGTGATTGGATGATACTTTATTTGACTAATGCTTTTGTTATATTATCCAAGTAAATAATAATTTCAGCTATATAGTAGATAATGAGGGTTACCTTTTACTGTCTTTTGTTTTTATACAGGCCATTCTCTTGTTTCAAAAGAATGAAGGGGTGGATGTTTGTCTATTCGCCATGTATGTACAAGAGTATGGTTCAGCTTGCCCATTACCAAATCAAAGGCACGTTTATCTTGCATATATTGATTCTGTGAAGTACTTCAGACCTGAAATCAAATCTGCAAGTGGGGAAGCTCTCCGTACCTTTGTGTATCATGAAATTTTGGTACGAGAAATGCAAATAATAATAAAATACTTATTATTCTTTATTTTCATAATGACCACATGTTTGCAGAGTCTGATTTTTCATCCAATCCCCCCCACCCCCCAGATTGGTTATTTGGATTACTGCAAGAAACGAGGATTTGTAAGCTGCTCCATATGGGCTTGCCCATCTACAAAGCGTGATGATTATGTTTTATATTGTCATCCTACAACACAAAAGATGCCCAAGTCTGACAAGCTTCGGAGCTGGTTTGTCTTTATAACATGATATTTATGATTTTAACATAATTAATTATTTATAGGCCTTCATTTGGCTATCTTGTGAATCTTTTTAGGTACCAGAACCTGATCAAGAAGGCTGTTAAGGAGGGTGTAGTTGTGGAGCGTAATACACTCTTTGACTTTTTCATTCAGCCCACCAATGAGTGCAAGGCCAATATCTCAGCAGCATGCTTGCCATACTGCGAGAACGATTTCTGGCCTGGGGAAGCAGAGAGACTCCTTGAGAAGAAAGATGACAACACCTCACAGAAGAAAGAGACACAAGTAGGAAGGCTCCTACGGGTTGCCAAACGTGATGACAGGAAAGGAAACCTTGAGGATATTTTGCTTGTGCACAGGGTTAGTTTATTTAAATCGTGATTTTGTCCCTTTTTTCAGTATTTTGTAGGCACTTGACAGTTGACACCTTATTTTTCATTGTTGGCAGCTTGGAGAAAGGATGCGCACCATGAAAGAAGACTTTATTATGCTTTGTCTGCAGCAGTTTTGCAAGCATTGTCATCAATCTATTGTATCTGGTAAAAGTTGGGTCTGCACCAGCTGCAAAAACTTCCATCTTTGTGACCAGTAAGAATTTTTTCTTACCACTTTTATTTTATTTTACACTGATAGGATCTCTCACATAATTATATAAATTTTGACGACCATATAGAATGCATTTCCCATAATTTAGAACTTGGTAAAATAGGAGCAGTGGAAATGTCCGCTCTTGTGAAAAATGTCTAATTGCACTTAAGTATTCTCATCTAGTGCCTTAGGCCCTTGCAATCATCAACCTCCAGCTTCTTTTTGCGTTGATCATTTGTCAATCAAATTGCAAAATGAACTTACATACTCCCTATTTTTGTTACTTACCCAGTTACTCTTCATCAATAAGGCACCCATCATAGATGTTATTGTTATTGGTCCTTGCAGGTGTCATGCTGAGGAGCTAAGTACCCCACAGAAGGACAGGCACCCGGCTACAACAAAACAAAAGCACACATTTAAAAGAGTACGCACATAAACTTTTTTTTGTTGATTTCGTCAATCGAATAAGACAATCACAATATTTGTGTTACTATTAATCCCCCCCCCCCTCCTACAAAAGGAAGTCATTTCGGACATTGACATGGTCTCCAAAATGAAACTTTGACCATTCATTTCTATTGTAATCTATTTATAAAACCCACTAAAATTATACTTTTATGAAAGCACTCTTTGAGACAAATCTACACATATCACTTTCATTTGTTCATTTTAAATATTCAAAAAGATATTGATCGTCAAAGTTTATAAAGTTTGACTGCACATTACCCAAAACGACTTTCTTTTGTGACCGGAGGGAGTAGATGTGTTATGGCATTTATACTCACCAGAGTAGCTAATTGTCCTACAGATAGAGGAAGAACCTCTTCCGGAGACTGATGATGGAGATCCAACAATGGAAAGCAAGTATTTTGACAGCAGAATAGATTTCTTGAAGCACTGTCAAGACAATCAATACCAGTTTGATACCCTCCGGCGGGCAAAACACTCTACAATGATGATTCTTTATCATCTACATGATTCTGCCTGTTTTGCTTGTCACCGTGCCATGGATCAATGCTTGGCGTGGCGGTGCCTGGTTTGCCTAGGCTGCAATTTTTGTGATTCATGCTATAAACAAAATGGTGAAAAATTGCATATTCATAAACTTAGACAGACGGACAATCACCACACAATACAACAGTACACTCTACAGGTATCCTTTTAAAATTGGTAATTGAAGCTTCTACATCTCTTATGTTCTGTTCCCTAGTTCAGGAAGTTTTAACTTTTAGCACGAGTCAATATCTTTCCTTTTTTGAGGCAGAAGTTCTGGGATCCGAATTTTTTTGGTTTGTTTGCAATATTTATTTTGGCATAAGTTGTTGGCCTTAGGTGGATTTGTTTGACTAAAATTTACCCATTTGATTTTTCTTGAACAAATCTTTTTATGTGAAATTTGCTATTGCATATTTTTGAAGTGTTGAAGGTGTTTATGCTGACCTGTTTGTCCCAGTAATTTCTTTTCTTGACTTTAAGTGTATGCAATTTCATAATCAGCGTGAGGATTATTCTGAGCTTTTAGATTCTTAAGTTGGGATTATGCAGTTTCATCCTAAATATTTATTTTGTGATCTCTTGATAAAAACGATAGGAACTTTTCCGCTGTATCTTACTCCTGAACTGCATGTTTTCAAAGCAGGACTACCTTGAAGGCTTGGTACATGCATCAAGATGCTTTGATCCTCGTAATTGCACTTCCAAACTTTGTGTTTTGTTGAAGAAATTGTTCTTCCATGGTGTAAGATGTTACATCCGTGCCCGCAACCGAGGAGGTTGCAAGAAGTGTGTCTTCATGTGGAAACTTCTGCTTACTCACTCAAAGCATTGTGATCACGCAGACTGTTCAGTTCCCAGATGCAGGTAAAATCATGCTTCATCTGCATTATTCAGCTCCTCCCTCCAAATGCACATTTGCATTTCAATAAACCCCTTTTCTCCAAGTTTACTGATGATTTTTTTAATAATATTTTAGGGATATAAAAGTATTCATGGCTGAGAGCAAGAAGCATACTGCACCTTGTGTTGTAAAAGACTAGCCGGTCAGAAATTAGCTTTGAACTAGTACTGGTTTTTTTTCAGACAGTAAAATTTGTTGATGAAAATGCAATAAATCGTTGTTGGTCGTCGTAGATAGACGGAATTGCAAGGTAAATAAAATGATGACTTAGTGGTGGTGGAGGCAGCAGCGGCAGAGTTAATTGTTTCGTTGGTTTTCCTGGCATTTGCGCGAAAAAGGCAGGCTGATGGGTTGATTGGACTCAACTTTATCCTCTATTTATTTGCATCGCCTGGTTTTTCTCTTACACATGGAGGCATTGAGAGGAAATACCAACGGAAGCTTACGTAGACAATCTGACATATGCAGTGTCCGTACATATCTGTATAGTTTCCTTGCAAGTCATAGCTGGATCAACAGAATAGAGGGTTTCGTTCCTTTTCTTTTTCCCCCCTTTTTCCTGATTGTATTGAACAAGGCCACATTTTGTTCAGTGTTGCTGTGCAGTGGCTAAATCCAGATTCAATGAATTTGTATAGTTACTCTCCTTTGACCGTCTCGACATGAGTTCCTTAGATGATCGGATCTCTCTCATTCCTCTGGAATCTGAACTGAGGTGTCCACCGAACCGCATTTTTTTAAGTAAAAATGATGATTAATCACCACTTGACTTGAGGTTGAGGCGCTGATTCGCCGGATTTGTACTTGCGGTTACAAAGCTGCGATCTGCAGAAGTTCGCGGTTATTGGCAAGCAAAGCAAGTAATTCCGAAGACGGGTTGTCAGGCGCTTTTCACGGTGATCTGTTTTGCACTTTTATCAGCTTATTTTTCACCAGAAAGGGTTCTAACGCCGAGTCGCTTCAAAACTATCTTTATCAGATTTTTTTAAAAAAAGGAATAAGGAAACTAGGAAAATGAGTGGTATGACCATTTGAGTTCTAGGGATTGCAAGACGCAGGAATTGTGGAGAGTTTGGATATATAGCAAGAAAAAAACATACAGGAGACAAAAAAGAGAGAGATACCATGATATTTCCTCAAAAAATTCGATGAACTCGTAGCAATAATATCTTCATCAAGGTGGATCGAAGTGTATTCACTGGAGTCACGTGACACCGGTGCTCACGGGCAAAACCCAAAGAAATCCCTTGTGTTGATAATAAATGATCAAACTACTTAAGACGAGTGATACATGTGACTTTTTTTTCGCTGGATCCACCCTTGATCTTCATATGAGTTCTTGTGCGCTGTTCCTTTGTTTCACACACCTCTTGTAAAAAGAAAATACATAAAATTATGTCGAATGCTATATGTTACTCAATTCTCGTGCACAAGTATAACTTGTACTTGAATAAGCTTGAGCTCAATTCAAATAGGCCTAAAGGTGATATATATTAATGTATTATAGTACATATGTACTACCTTGGTTATATTTTACTCGTTTGGAATATCAATACGGTATCCAATGCACCCATTTAACTATTACCTTTTTTAATTATATGTGCTTGGGCCCTTTTTACCTTCAAAAGTTTTCATGTTTCGTTTCAATGCTCAGCTGCTATTATCATGATTCACTGGAGTCAGCTTGATAAATGCAAGAAATTAAATGATCTCATAGTTCTTTTAATAATTAAGATTATTATAAATTCTCTGCTTTGTTGGAGATAGTTTTGCTTCCACTGGAGAGCCGATGACTTGCTTGCATTTTATACGGTTTCCTTGTCTATGGAGATAGGATTTTTTTTGAAGTTTTATTTCTACTTTGTGAAATTCGTATGTGTTTTTTTAAAATAATTAGTAACGAAGAAGGGATTTCAGCAGGTCATTGGACGATTTATGAAGCTGGAACTTCCTTTTGGAAGTGCTGGTAGGTAAACTTTTTTACAAAGCACATTTAGTTCTCATATCAACTTTTGTTTTCTATCCTTTTCAATTCTAATAATTCTTTGATATAGTTAAAATGTTGATTTTGTGATTATGATACTGCTTCCATGGCAGATAAAACCGATAGAAAATAAAGGGGTTCAAGAAATCTCGTTTGGTAGTCTCTTGTTAAGCAACATCATGTGGCATGAATCAAGAACAGAAAAAAGGGTGAACTTCTTGGCATCAAATAGAAGGCACGTGTTGTGGAAAGAAATTGATTTGAATCCACGTTCTTTGAAATTATATAGCATTGGAAAATCACATGCTATTTCTCCTTACTTAATTATATGTGGATGACAAATATTGAATGCTGGAGAGGTACTTGAATGAGTTTTGTCATGTAGTAATTGAATCTTATTTACTCTTTGCTTTCTCCACCTTGCAAAACATTGGGTTCCCCTAGATACATATATACATGTTCTGTTGCTCGTTGTAGTGGCCGTGTTTTGTAATTGTGTCTCTAAATGGGCTCATGAGGTCTAGATGGGTAATCAACCTTTGCAGTATGATAACATTCTTGACACACGTCATTCTAAATAATCTTTTCCTTTGTGGAACTAAATGAGCCGTCTATAGAAAATTATGAATAGTTTGTTCTCATGTATAATGGAAAACTGACCAGACACATTTCTTTCATTATTTTTATGAAACTTTTTTTGGCCCTACCATGTTTGTTTTTTTTTTGTCAAAATGATTCCGATTGATGTGAATTTCCACCTAATTTCTTTAGGCCGCTGATGCTGCATTTCTGAGGTGCAAAGTGCATACATGAGGAGCAAGAGAAGGAGAATTCCAGCATGTACATCCACATATGCAGAGCTTAAGTAAGTAGAGTTTCTAGTATTCCATTCCAAATCTCTTTACCTCTTACCTCTTATTTATACGACGATACTATTTGTTATGTCAATCCTCCTTTACCACAGGTATCGCATCTGTTTAATGGGCACAGATGGAACTGACGAGGGTGAGTTTGTTCTTTTTGGGAAAATTGGTCAACAAATCATTCAAAAACAACTCCTTAGACCCTGCATGAGGTCATTTTGCATTTTGGCTTTGGTTGTCTCACAGAAATATAGGCCCTGTTTTGGGGCACTGTAGCTTTCCCGAAAAGCTACTGTTGGCTTTTTGAGCTAAAAAGTAGTTGTTGCTGATGGTTGTAACCGTCCTTGAGGGGGCGTTTGTCAGTTTGGCTTTTCCTGAGAGACCGAGAACAAGCGTAGCTAATCATGCGGTGTCATCAACTATACCTCCCCGCGAACCCATCTACTATCGCTGAAGCCGATTGATATCATTGTAACAGCACTAGATCCCTAAGTTGGATTAGTTAAGCATCTAATGTGCAGTTCTGAAATTTTGGACTTTTTAAAACTTTTTGTTGCAAAGCAAATAGGTTAAAACCTGGTCTTCCAAATCCTAGAAATGAATTTTCTAAAACAAAATAAAATTTTGTCAAGATCTTGAAACTTAGTTCAGAGTGGGCTGTAAACCTTATGTTGAAAATCCTTTGATTTTGAAGAAAATAATTTAAACTTAGAAATCCAATACTCCTCCAATTCAAAAGCTCAAATTGAATTTGGGCAAAACTAAAAAGGTTTCAAGTGTGGTAATGTTTATTTTTGAATTCAACTTAAAAATAGTAAAATCCTCAAAGGCTCCTAGAATGCTTGAGGTAATTTCAAAAGAATTCTCAAATTCGAACTTGAAAATATACTTTCTCTAAGCTCAGAAATACAAACTGATTTTATTTTTGAAAATATATTGGGACCTGTCACATCCCTATTTTTAATTAATGGAATTATTATGCATCTCATGAGCATGCATGTCGTTTCTAGAGCATTTGCACAAAATATTGTATTTGAAAATTTTGAATCAAAGTTAATTTTACAACTCTTTTTGAAGCTCTAAAAGAAAACAGAAATACCAAACTCTTTTTAACAACCTATTCTAAGTTTGAATTCAAAATAAGCAAATAAATCTTGATCAGTGAGGTTTGAAAACTTTTAGGAGTACTAGATCATCCCAGAACCTCTCTGAAAAATTTCAGAATTTTATAAATCTTATTGCTATTTTTAGTAGCTCGGTCAAAGTAGAAACAATAGGTTTCAAACCAGTCGACTCATCTTCGAGTATTGCTCATCTTCGAGTACTGTTCATCTTCGAGTACTGGTCATCTATGAGTACTGCTCATCTACGAGTATTGTTCATCTTCTAGTATTGTAGCTAGTTATGTCCTACTCTTGATACTATGTTTGTTATTTCTCCTGTACATATATGCTTAAGGGTAGACGGATGAGTTTATATTTCTATTTTGTTGATTGTCGCTTAGCCATGCAAATCTAGAGTTGTCGGTAGTCCGGTTGACGGGATTATTCCGTCGACCTTGGGAAACACCTCACCCTTATCCTTTCTACCTTGGGTCCAGATCTTCAAATCTGGTTGTTTGGTTTTTTTGGTAAATTTAAAATGTAGTGTGGGTGCCTTCATGCACGAAACTCGGGTTTGTGGTTGTCTTGTCCGAACTATCAAGGACCGAACTTTGATGACGTCGTTAATTCAAGTGACACTCGTACTACCATATGCGGTATTATGGGTGCCGTTTGGTTAAGTAAGGGGAAGATTTTATTGGTTTAGACCACAGGTGGTGTAAAATCCTATGTTCCTTAGGAACCCAATGTAATATATATTGTGCAGGTGAGCACGATTTCATGGATGTTTTTTTCTATGTGGAAAATTTGGGCAGAAAGCCTAGTGTAAGGGGGTTAGTCTTTCACCATTTGTGTATGGAGGTTTATCCTACACTCAAGAATTGATGAATAGAAATGAAATTTAATTTTAGATATTGTAAAACTTGAGCATTCGAACTTAGTATTGTATTTAAATTATCAAATGTTGTTGTTGCACAAATAACCTTATAAGTATTCCTTTGATAATATCCATGCATGCATTAGCTCTGTTATTGGGTGTAACTTGCGAGCACGAAAGTTGTGCTCACCCTTGCTTAGTGCAAATAAATTTTAGAGGAGAAGGACTTCACTACCGGTGTGGATCTCGACGACTAGGCCGCTACCCCAGTCGATTGCTTATGGCAGATTAACTGGACTTTACTACTTCTTCTTCGTCTTTCGTTGTGTTTATTTAATGTTGTCTTGTAAGCCTTTCTTGTAATCAACTCTGATTAGTATTCAATAAATACGTTATATGAATTTGCTATCATTTTTGTTTGACTATGTACACTAGCCATTCCTGGATTAGTGTATGAAACACAGAGAATCTGAGATCTTTCGTTCTCGGGTTTGACACCAACCCGAAGGACCCCATAGACACAGGATCACCCGGATATTACCTTTTTGATGAGTTTTCGGTAAATTTCAACCAGAACCACTAGGGTATTAGTGTCTTAAGCTCGCTGTCCGGAAATGTGTTCAGCGAGCATGAATCTTTAAATTATGTACTAGGTTAGTAGGGTTGAACTCTTTATGTATTATTGCAAGAGCCTTTTGTTTTGGGCGATTGCCATTCGCCTACGAGCTAATATGGATGTAATCATACCGAAAAACTATCATTTGCTTTAATGGAACTTGCACTGGCCCTTGAGCCTTTGTACACCCATTTGGTGTTAAGTTTTGTGCATGTTATGTCATTATGCATGCTAGATTTAGTAGTATATGCTCGCTGTCCACAATTTTGTTTGTGCTTGTTGAGCGTATCTTTCGTCCATGGCTAACCATCCTTATGGCAACAGGATGGCAGGAGCTACCACTCGTTCGAGAGCTCAACAAGAAGAGAGATCTCCATCGCTGAGGCCCCCACCCGCTGCTGGTCAAGAGCTCCACGCTCGGGGTGAGCAAGTGGAGCGAGGCGGTCGGCAGGAAGAAGTACTTCCCCTGCCACCCACAATGGTGGAGGTGTTGGCCCAAATAGAAAGGAACCGAATGGATCAAACTCAAATCCTTGAGGCCATCGCCCGAAACACCTCCCCAGCTCCTGGGCCATCAGGAGGAGCGGGAGTTCACCGCCCGCATGGGGGTGTAACACCCTGGCTATTCGGAAGCCAAAATGCTACCTAAAGGCCTGACATACAACAATACTCCATAAGGATTTCAACAAAATTCATCAACTAATATAAAAAGATCAATATCTTTTAGAATCTAAACAGGTATTAAAACTGAGTCCAACAACAGTTCACAAATTCTAAATATATAATTCTACTGAATCCGTTAACATAATCATATTAAACAAATGATTAGGGAACATAGGCAGTTAATTAAACAACCTTAACATAGAGAAAGATATCATCAACATCTAGTTTATTTATTACAGTCCATCGCTTATTGGAAGGAAAACAGAATCTAATTCTTTTATTGAAGCTGGTGTAAGGTGAAGTGAATGAGTAGTGCGTGTCTACTCCCTCCCAAAAGGAACACCTTCATCGATCACCTAAAATAAATAAACAAACAAGAGTAAGTCCTAGACTCAGCAAGTACAATCAATATAAGAACAGACAATCAACATGAACAAGACAACCTCCTCAAAGGTTCTGAACATACAGCAATTGAATATTTATGAATGAATGAGATGAATGTAAATAATCAAAGTAATGGACTGCACATGTGCTTATACCGGTATAGCTAGTGACACACCTCTCGGTGTTCACTCAAGCCAGCATCTTAACAAAAATACGGGGATCCAAATCCCGTATGAAGAACGTTTCATACAGGTGTCCAAATCTACCCATACTGGAATTGATGGGTCTTACGTGCTCATACTGGAATTGATGGGTCTTTCTATCCACTCCCGTGGACGGGACCTGACAATGTCCAAATCCGCCCACATTGAAATGGTGGGACTTACAATCCACTCCCGTGGATGAAACATGAATTATGGATGTATGAAATGATTTACTAAATAAATAATAATATCATCTCTACTCATAGATTCATCACATATGAACGAACATAGACATATCACCATCTATTGTATCATAAGATATCACAACACAATCATTAAGCAACCATCATTCACAAACATTAAGATTGGCAAGGTACTTACCTTCCGCGATGCGACACGATAGCAGGCAAAGGTGGTGCTCCTAAACCTGAAACTTCACCTCCTAAACAATTAGATAATTGAGATAAGAATACAATGAACACGGCACTACTTACCATCATTCTACAATGCTTCTCCGGCAATTCAAGATTTTACTAGAAACCCTAAACTGAAAACCAACGCATTCAGCCATAAACCGCCTCTGGACAGCAGCACGGTAAATAACATATCTCAAGATCTGGAACTCGGAAAGAGGTGAGCCTAGTTTTTGTGGATTCTTAACTGACAAATCTACAATACTCTAGTTTCCAAGATTATCCAATTCGGCCAATTTAGTATGCTAACAGATAGTTGAACTTTCAGAACAGAAACTGCCTAAATGAACAAACAGCAGTACTAAATTGATCATAACTTTTAATATGTAACTCCGAATTGATCGTTCTTTAACAATCTGGAAATATTATCAAATTATCTACAATAACCTAGTTGGGTGAAAACCCTGAATTTGCCTCTAACATGAACATAAATTAAAAGACAAATTAACAGATCAATCTCGTCAGAATTCTGGGCAGCAGAAACTAAAACGATCATAACTTTTGATCCATACGGCGGCATCAGGTGTTCTTGGCGGCCACCGAAAGGTAAGAACATTATCTAAATAACTCTAGGAGATCAAAACTTCTGATTCGGCCTCTAAGACATCGAAACAGCCCGCGCAACATACTGGAAAGATTCGAATCTACTGCAGACTGACTTTGATCCAAACGATTCTAATCGGTTTCGCATCTAAACAACATCAAAACAGCGGGGAAACGAGTTGATACCCTTGGAGATGTGTGAAACGCTGAACAAAAACCCATGAAGAGGATCTTCTTCTTCTCCTCCTTTCTTCTTCTCCCTTCTTCTCCTTCCACCATGGCCGGCGGCACCTCGGAGCTTCTTCCTCATCTTGGTAGAGCAGCAGGGAGGGGGGCTGCTACAGTACCACGTGCTACAGTGTGGCGTGATACTGTAGCAGAGGTTAGGGTTTTGGGGAAGGGCACCCCCCTTCTTGACTCCACTACAAGGCCGACCCACTTGGCTAGGACGCCTTGGGCCGAAAGCCCAAGGTCCAATCCTCCCTCAAAACTTGAATTTTCTTTTAATTTTCCTCTAAACTTTAGTGCATTCAAATTTTAATACATTTCTCTTCCGAATAATATGTTCTCTCTATTTGATATTCGGGGTATTACAGGGGGACTCGCCGATTTCTAGCAAACAAATCCTCCAACCTTCTCGAGCACTGAAGATCCCATGGAGGCAGAGGATTGGCTCCGGACCATCAAAAAGAAGCTGGCAATAGCTCAATGCACTGGCATTGAGAGAGTCTTGTTCGCTGGCTACCAGTTGGAGGGAGCCGTGAGCGTTTGGTGGGACAATTTCTCCACCATTCAACCCAATGGAGATGTTCCATCTTGGAACAAAGTCAAGGTGGCTTTCTAGGAGGCTCACATCCCTAACGGTGTATTGTTGATAAAGCAACAACAATTCCTTGCTCTCAAGCAAGGAAAGAAGAGTGTCACGGAGTATCTCCACGAGTTCAACTTTTTGGCTCGTTACGCTCCAAACGACGTCTCCACCGACGCACGTCGTCAAAGCCGCTTCATGAACAGATTAAAGGAGGAGATGTAGCATGCTCTTGTCGTCCATGACTTTCGGAACTTTCAGCATATGGTAAATAAGTCCATCGTGGTGGAGAATAAAAGTCAAGCCTTGGATGAATCAAGAAAGAGGAAGAGGGTCGCTCAAATTTCAGCAAGCGACAGTTTTCCTCGATCGCGCACTGGGCCGCCCCAAGCGCCCCAACCTCAAACTCAGGCACCACCAAGGTCACCCACCTTCATTCCAAGACCTTCTCCACCAGCAGGACAACAAAAGAATGGGTGTAAACTGCCCCAAAACAGTAACACTTTCGACCCAGGCGTGACGTGCTTTCACTTCGGTCGTCTCGGGCACTATGCCGACCGGTGTTTGGCGAAGGCATGTGGGATGCCCCGAGTCTACCCAACTCTGACTCCAACTCTAGTGAGACCCTCACCACCCCCGAGGGCAGCGTCCACACCTCCTCAAATTCCAGCACGTGGTCGAGTCAATCACGTCACCGCAAAGGAGGCAAATGACGCACCAGACGTCGTTCTAGGTACTCTCTCTGTTAATTCGAGCCTAGATACCATTTTATTTGAATCAAGAGCATCTCATTCATTCATCAAAAAGGAGTATGCTACACAACATCAATTTGAAATTCATTCACTTAAGCTACCATATCAAATTTGGTTGCCGGGATCAGTTTTCCAAACCGATCAAGTTTGCCGAGACGTAAAACTGGAGATCCAAGGGGTAGAGTTTTTAGCCAACCTAATAGTAATAAATTTAGTGGGAATTGATGTTATATTAGGGATGGATTGGCTGTCCAAAAACCAGGGGCAAATCGATTGTGCTCAACGGTCTAGTTCAATCACAAGCGAAAATGGCGAGTAAGTCATTTTTGCACCTAAAGTCATCAGTTCTCATCTCTACTCCCTAGAAGTTAGTACCCCTCATGATTTGGAGAACGTACCAGTGGTATGTGAGTATCTAGACGTATTCCCTGAAGAACTCCCAAGCATGCCCCCCCCCATCACGAAGTGGAATTCGTGATCGAGCTTGCATCCGGTATTGCGCCAATTTCAAAACGGCCGTACCGGATGCCTCCAAATGAGTTGGTAGAATTAAAAGAGCAACTCAAGGCACTTCAAGGCAAGGGATTTATTAGGCCAAGATCCTCGCCTTGGGGATGCCCAGCAATCTTTGTCAAGAAGAAAGACAAGAGTTTGCGAATGTGTGTTGATTACCGTCTGCTAAACGAAGTCATGGTCAAGGACAAGTATCCGCTTCCGCGGATTGATGATTTATTTGACCAGCTGACTGGAGTCCAAGTTTTCTCCAAGATTGACTTGAGATTGGGCTACCATCAGGTTAAGGTCAGAACTGAAGACATACCGAAGATGATTCTCTACTCGCTACAGTTTGTACGAGTACACTATCATGTCTTTCGGTCTGACAAATGCACTGGCCTACTTCATGAACCTCATGAATTTGGTTTTCATGGAGTACCTAGACCAGTTCGTCGTCATGTTCATCGATGACATCCTCATATACTCCAAGTCCGATGAAGAACATGAGCAGCACTTGCGGCTTGTGTTGGAAAAACTTCGTTAACATCAACTCTTTGCGAAATTCAACAAGTGCAAGTTTTAGCTTCATGAAGTTAGCTTCTTGGGTCATGTGCTATACAAGGGTGGTGTCACTGTTGATCCTAGCAAAGTGCAAGATGTAGTTGACTGGAGACAACCCAAGAGCATCACTGATATCCACAGTTTTCTTGGACTTGTGGGCTACTTCCGCATATTCATCAAGGACTTCTCCAAAATTGCAAGGCCAATGACCTAACTTTTGAAGAAGAAAAAGAAGTTCAAATGGTCAGATATTGAAAGAATGTCTGACCAAAGATCCAGTGCTCATCCTACCGGATAATCATAAGAGCTTCGACATATACTGCGATGCTTCTCGCCACGGGCTCGGTTGTGTGCTTATGCAAGATGGTCGAGTTGTGGCGTATACATCGAGGCAGTTGAGGCCACATGAAGCAAATTATCCCACACATGACTTAGAGCTGGTAGTTGTAGTCCATGCTCTGAAGATTTGGCGACATTACCTTATCGGTAATTGTTGCAACATCTACACTGACCATAAGAGCCTCAAATATATCTTCACCCAATCCAATCTGAACTTGAGGCAAAGAAGGTGGCTCGAGTTGATCAAGGACTATAATTTGGCACTCCATTATCACCCAAGGAAAGCCAATGTGGTGGTCGACATGTTGAGTACAAAGTCTCAATGCAACTATTTATCGGTAACCTCCACATCAGTAGGCTTGTGCGCTGCATTGCAGCAGCTAAACCTAGAAATAATTGAAGAAGGTTCTCTTGCTGCCCTAAGTGTGAAATCCACATTAGAGGACCAGATCAAGGAAGCCCAGAAGACCGATTTAGAGGTAACACGAATCTGGGAGGATTTGAAGCAGGGTGAGGTCAAAGGCTTTACCGAAGATGTGCAAGGCACCCTTTGGTACGAGAACCGTTTGGTGGTGCCTTTAGACCGCAAGTTGAGAGAACTAATCCTCAAAGAGGCTCATGACTCTCGGTTCTCCATTCACCCTGGGAGTACTAAAATGTACCAAGACTTGAAAAAGAAGCTTTGGTGGAACCAAATGAAGTAGCAAATCACGCAGTATATTGCTGAGTGCGACATTTGCCAAAGAGTCAAAGCCGAGCGCTTGAAGCCGACGGGAACCCTCCAACCGTTGCCCATTCCCAAGTGGAAGTGGGAGAAAGTCGGGATAGACTTCATCACCGGCCTTCCAAGGACTCAAACCAGGTCTGATTCTATATGGGTAATTGTTGATCGGTTAGCAAAGGTTGTCCATTTCATTCCCATCAAAACCACCTACTCCAAAAACAAGATAGTGGAGCTATACATCTCAAGGATTGTCTGTCTCCACGGTGTGCCAAAGGTGATCATTTTTTATCGAGACCCTCAGTTCACATCCTACTTCTGGAAGTGCCTATATCAAGCAATGGAGACAAATCTATCTTTTAGCACCTCTTACCACCCTCAAACAGATGGACAAACTAAGAGGGTGAATCAAATTTTGGAAGACATTCTCAGAGCTTGTGCTGTCCTATGGCAAAAGTTAGGAGAAATGCTTACCATATGCGGAGTTCTCCTACACTAATAGCTTCCAACCAAGCATACAAATGTCACCTTTCGAGGCGTTGTATGGGAGAGCTTGTATGACACCTTTGAACTGGTCCAAGACTGGGGAGAGACCATTCTATGGTCCGACCTTGGTGGAGGACGCAAAACCCAAGTTCATGTGATCCGTGAGCGATTTCAGACTGCCCAATCTCATCAGAAGTCGTATGCCGACCATCGTCGTTGCGAGTTGAGTTTTGAGGTGAACTATCTTGTTTACCTTAAAGTCTCTCCATTGAAGGGTATGCATCACTTTCAAGTCACAGGCAAATTGGCACCTCGCTACATTGGACCTTTCCGAATTCTAGCGAAGCAAGGATTGTGGTCTATCAACTGGAATTTCCACCATCACTTTCAGATGTGCACGACGTGTTCCATGTCTCACAACTAAAGAAATGCCTTCGAGTCCCAACCGAAGCAACCCAATTAGAAGAACTCGAATTGCAACCCGATCTTTCATATCGGGAGCTTCTGATTCGTATTCTTGAAGAAAAGGAGCGTAAGACAAGAAATTGCAACATCAAATTCTTGAAGGTTCAGTGGAGTCATGACACTGAAGATGAAGCAACTTGTGAGCGTGAAGACTAGATGCAAACCGAATTTTCAGACTTTTTTCCTTCTATCTGAAGTGTCTTTGAATCAAGAAAGGAAAGGTTAAACAAGGAAATTGAAATAGAAGTTCCTTGTAATCTTGTTAGGATATCTTAACCCTATCTTTGAAGGAAATCAAGACAATAATTGTTGTTTCTTTTTCTAGAAGTCTTCCGGTCCAACTTCTGAGCTACCGAGATCCCAAGGTCGAGATCTTTTGTAAGGGGGGAGGTTTGTCACATCCCCATTATTAATTAATGGAATTATTATGCATCTCATGAGCATGCATGTTGTTTCTCGGGCATTTGCACAAAATATTGTATTTGAAAATTTTGAATCAAAGTTAATTTTACAACTCTTTTTAAGCTCCAAAAGAAAACATAAATTCCAAACTCTTTTCAACAACATATTCTAGGTTTGAATTCAAAATAAGAAAATAAATCTTGATCAGTGAGGTTTGAAAACTTTTAGGAGTACTAGATCATCCCAGAACCTCTCTGAAATTTTTTAGAATTTTATAAATTTTATTGCTATTTTTGGTAGCTCGATCAAAGTAAAAACAATAGGTTTCAAACTAGTCAACTCATCTACGAGTATTGCTCATCTATGAGTACTATTCATCTACGAGTACTATTCCTCTTCGAGTACTGCTCATCTACGAGTACTATTCACTTTTCGACCAGGTCTGACTCGATTTTGACCAAGTCCGACTCGATTTCGACCAGGTCTAACTCGATTTCGACCAGGTCCGACCAGACCATACAACCAGATCCGACCTGACCATCCAACCAGGTCCGACCAGTCCCTCCATCCAGGTCCGACCCAGCCACCTAACTAGACCGACCTAAGTCTTGACTTGGCTGAACTGCGTAACCACCTGAGCCACACTCAGACTCCCACGCCTTTGAGTACCTGCCACCTAGGCCCATGCGTCATGGTCATCGTCCATCTCGCGTAGGGCACGCTCAGAAGCCAAAAGACACGCGACCTCCGAGCTCTGTTCCGCACTAGTCCACGGCATCAATCCGCCGCCCTCATTGACCAATCCTGGAGCTTTGCGATCTCACGCCATTTCCACTCTGTCTTTCTTTACCTGGGTATAACACCCCTTCCTGCTCCTCCTTTTCGCCCATTCCTTCTCTCGGTGGCTGAGAAGGAAGGAGCTTGCCTGTGCATCTCTCTTGGGTAAGCTCCGAGCTTCGGTGTCCCCTCTCCTCTCAGTCTATGCCATTTTTCTTTTACCCTAATCTCATCTCTTGCCATGCTTGTAGCCTTCAGAACACGGTTGTCGTTTTGTCACTGGTGGCTGAGCACCGAGTGCCACCGCCATGTCGTTTTCGTCTCCGGTAAGTTTTCTCTTCTCCTTTGTGTGTCGTATTGTGTTCTAGGCAGGAGGATGTTTTCCTCTCAACACTTTTCCCTCAATTCTTTTCAGAAGCTTGTGGAGTTTTGGACTTCCTTTAAACTCTGACCGAAGACCTCTTTTTCATCTCCATCTCCAGGGTGGTGAGACATTCTTCGGTTCCTTGCTGTGACACCATCTTTTAGTCTCACTTGAGCTAACCCGACCTCTTATGACCAACTACGACCACTTACGACCAGCTACGACCACCTCTTTCGACCACCTACAACCGCGTGCGACCGACTTCAGGTAGTTTCACTTTACCTCGTAGAGGCTCTTGCATGCTTTCTATTGCTTAGCATGTCTTCATGGACCTCATCGACCACGGCAAGCGTAGCAGTGAAGAACCGAGAGTTTCTCGGTACTCTTGGATTTCTGACCACGTGTAGTCGAACTGTTACTTAGTAACCAAAACACTGTCTTCAGCAATTTCAAGAAAACTGATTTTTAGACAAATATAACTTTCACAAACTAACTCCAAATGGAATTTTTCTTTCACCTATTTTCATCTAAAATCATCATCTAGCTTCTGTAGAAAACTCTTGCATTTTTTAGCACTTTGATTTTTTTGGTTTTTCTCAATGTTTATCAGATGTCTTTTTCGTATAGATTCCGAAGTAATCGACGTAGACTCCTACTTCACCGACAGCAAGAAGCTCAAATTCCAGCAAGGTAAGCATCATTTGAACTTTCTTTTGCATTATATTGATCCTAGCTTTTGATAAGTTAGTGCAATGATAATTGCTTGCATGCTATTTTGTTATATCGATATTTTTGTGATGTGTAGCTAGTTATGCCCTACTCTTGATGCTATCCTTGTTATTTCTCTGGTACATATATGCTTAAGGGTAGATGGATGTGTTTATATTTCTATTTTGTTGATTGTCGCTTAGCCATGCAAGTCTAGAGTTGTCGGTAGTCCGGTTGACGGGATTATTCTGTCGACCTTGGGAAACACCTCACCCTTATCCTTTCTACCTTGGGTCTAGATCTTCGAATCTGGTTATTTAGTTCTTTTTGGTAAATTTAAAATGTAGTGTGGGTGCCTTCGTGCATGAGACTCGGGTTTGTGGTTGTCTTGTCCAGACCATCAAGGATCAAACTTTGGTGACATCATTAATTCAAGTAACACTCGTACTACCACACGTGGTATTATGGGTGTCGTTTGGTTAAGTAAGGGGGAAGATTTCATTGGTTTAGACCATAGGTGGTGTGAGGATATAGCGACCGTGGAATCCTGTGTTCCTTAGGAACCCAGTGAAATATTTATTGTGCAGGTGAGCACGATGACTTACGTTGGGTGTCACCCAACATACTAACTACCTTACACTGGCCCCTCCAACACAACTTGCGTGCCCACTTAGCATTTGATATATGCATATGTACTAAGTTGGGATTTCATCTCGCATGGGTGATCTAACTCAATAGGGTTTTCTTGCTAAACAATACCAAATCTCGATCTACCCGACCAACTCACCAAAGGTAGTGTGTTTGGCTTACAGCCTGGCGAGGTGATATGGGTAAAGTTGTACTCCCCTATAGGGTGTAAATCTATTCAAATAGCCATGTCCACGGTTATGGACGACCGCTTGAATTCGGGAGTCATTATTGTTAGACTTTGAATTAAAATTGGCATGGTTACAACTTGGCTCGGCATGAATGGGTATTCATGCATCTTTAGTTTATCAAAGTGGACATCCACTTTGATATTTGCTTGATTTAATTCTTTATATATGTAAATTTATGTCTTGTGTACTTATTTTACTAAACAACTTGTTTACAAAATGGCAATTGAAAGCTAGTATGTGTAGGATGAAAATTGTTGCGTTTTCTGCAAAACTAAGCCACTAATGCCATTATTTGATATCCTCTATGCATAATTACTTTTAATTTGTGTAAGACTTGCGAGTACAATTGTACTCTACCCAACTCTGCTTATTTAGGTGAGGATGATACTACGCCCGACGATTTCGTTAGCGCCGATTTTGGTGACGCTAACAAATAGTGTTGTTCTTTAACTCCAGTTGGTTGCCATGGGTTATGGGGCACACCATTGCTGGACCTTTTGTTTATTTTGCTTGCTTCCAGTGCTACTTGATGTTCTTATTGTGAATTTGGCCGATCGGCCTTATTATAATTGTTGTAGACTTTGACTATTATGTTGAATGCCACTATGTGTTGTCAATGTATGCCTTGTATGACTTGTGATTGACGTTGTTAAGGGTATGGGCGTGTTGGTCGCTGATCCTGGGAGCCAACATGGTCACATGCCCGCTGTTTTTGAATTCTATTTTAACTTGTTTAAGAGGGGACTTAGACTGTTTGGAGAATCGGTCATCATGTAATGCTTGTAGAGAAGCAGTACGCATGATCATCGGAGCTCTAGTTCTGGTCAAGACGTCTCACTTAGGTGGAGTTAATTTGGAATTCATTTACATGAGGCTCAGAGTTGTTTCCATAAGACCGGGAAGGTCTCGGTCTTGCGAAAATAACCCAGAGGTCCTCACAGGACCCATAGCTGAGAATGTTTTAGTTGGATTCTATCTTCTCTGATATGCTTGTTTGATATTTTCTAGAATTTTTGGAGGTTATTTGGTCCCTATTTAATTTGCATGTTCAAAGTTGATTTTGAATTTAAAATACAAACAAATCATGTGAACAGTGTCTGGAAATATTTTTCCTAGGTTTTGGAGCACCTTAGAAACTTACCTTTAAAATTTCACCATTTTTAGAATTAAGTTGCTATTTTTAAACAGCCAGTCAAAGCGGTTAATCAATAGTCAAATAGTAAAAGTAGAAACTTGAAATAATTATATAGAAATAATTATTTTATGAAAAACGCTATAAAATTATAAAATGGTCTACCCAATGTCGGGAACCTCTGCTAAAAATTTCATGATTTTTGGAACTAAGAAACTATGTCTAAAATTTACCAGAACACCCTAAGCCATTTTATAATTTCTAGAAACCTATTTCCACTTACCTCACTGACCTGCGGGTCCCACATGTAGGCTTCGCCCTCGCTATGCCACGCCAGCCTACCCCCAGTTTTCCTCAGCATTGCCTGCGGTTTTGCGCGCCCTGCCCGTGGCCGCCTCGGCCGGCCACGCCCATGCCCTGATCACTCACCCATCCTCTCGGCGCCGCCATCCCATGCATCAGCATGCCGAAAGCGTCAACGGCCATTCTTGCAGCTCCTCGTGTTTCTCCACACTCCTCCCTATTTAAAGCCTCTGGAGCTTCTCTATCCCCTTTCTTCGCCACCCCGAGCCACTCCTCTCTTTCTCTTTCTCACCGAGCAAGAACTGCAAAGGAGCGAGCTCCATTTTTTCGGTTGAGGTGCCGCCGTCATCTCCTTAGGGTTCCAATGAAGCTCTTCCTCTGCTACCCCTGTCATGTCATGTTCCAACCCTCTAGGAGTATTTCCCCTAAGCTAATTGAGCTTTTCGTCCACAGGAGCTACCGGAATTGGGTCTCTTCTCCATCTCCGGCCGAAAGGGTCAACTTCACCACCGCAACCTCTCCGGTGAGACCTTTTCCAATTCACTCCTCTCATAGCACCTCCTCCACTCCCTTGAGCTTCCCTGAATTTTCATTGCGTCACCTTTTGCTTAGGTCGAGCTCCCTGCGTCAACCTCACCGCTACCGCTGCTGTCCATCGTCACTGGCCACCCTTAGCTCGCCTTCGTCCTCCCTCTCCATCTTGGTGAGTTCCTCGAGCCTCATAGCCACTCATGCAAGCACTAATTAGCTCAATGCTTCTTCTTGTCGTTGTTGCCATTTTTGGCCGAGCGCCACCGCCGACAAAGATCACTGCGCTGCCGCTCCGGTCCACCGCAGGCAGCATTGTCACCACTCATTGTTGCGGTTTAGTCTCTACATTCCATTTTTGGCATCGTCGGCAAGCACGACAAGAACACACTCGAGAGTGCCTCTCTGTTGTCTGAAATCGACAAACACTGTAGCACGTAATTAATCCCAAATCTTTGTCTTAGCATTAAATTGTTGTGTAATCATTGGTTAATTACCGCCTGGTTTCGCTTACACGTGGGCCCGTGAACAAAAATCCATGGGCATTAATACCTTGTGATTCGCGTAGAGACGCTGACATGCAGGCCCGTAGTAGTTAAGTGCGCAGCGCACTGGACCATAGACTGGTGGACCAAGCTCGTGGATCTTCGGTCCATGCACTATGCCGTAGGCCAAGTCAATGACACGTGGGCCCCCTGGCCATTTGACCGGGTCGATGTTGACTAGGTCAACTATGACCGTGGTCCCACCGGTCAATGACCCTAGCTAGCTCAAGTCGTGTATAAAATATTTAAAGCGATCAGAAATTCTGAAATGAATTACTTTTACAGTGTAAATTCAAATAACTTCAAAAAATCATAACTAATTCAAATTAACTCCAAATTGAGTGAAACCAATTTTGTTGGTTTTCATTTTTATTGTAATTTCCCTTGGAATAGGTTTGAAACATGTTAATGTCACAGAAAATTTCAAAGTTCAAATTAATTTCTGAAACAAATTATTTTTACACTGAAAATTCAATTAACTTTGAAAATTTATAGAAAATTCATATGAACTCCAAATGAGGTGATTAAAATTTTGTTGTTAACAACAATTTATTCTCTTTCATGCCATGTAAAATTCATCTCCACCACTATCCTAGAAATTTTCACGAAAAGAATTAATTTGGGCTACAGTAACTGAAGGCAATTTTTTAGCATTTTCTCCTCCAGTAGATTTTGTTTAAGGCATAACTCTCACATGCAATCTAAAAATCAAATTATTTTTGTCTCTAAATTCATATAAAATCATTATCTACATGATGTGTAATTTTCATGCATTTTGGATGAATTTGATGTTTTGGTTAAATTCGGTGTTATTCGTTCTTATTCGTTCTTCTCGTTCGATCGATAGATTTCAGAGATACGAGTGTCTACAAAAGTCATCCTTAGTAGCATTTGGACTATCCCCAGCAAGGCAAGCAACCCCCTCCTTTGAGCATATTGATCCTACTCTGTTCAATACTATTATCTTGTTTTTGCAACTGTATGTATGCATGTTCTATTTGATAATTAATTTCTCGGTAGAGGTAGTTAATCCTAGTAGTTGCATGAGTTGTAGGTAAATGTTCATCCCTTGCCACTAAGCCTAGTTTAATATTCTCGCTGGTGAATTAGAGCCTGGTGGATGAGATATGGTCATTTATACTGTACACGAGTCGGTGTCGCTTAGCAATGCTTAGAACGGTAGAATGGGGATCATCGTTTCGGCGATGGTCATTATATCATCACTAGAATTACTTGGGTTAGAGTACTCACGAAATTATCATATTTGGAAAATTAAAACTAAAAATAAAATTCTTTGGACTTGGGCACATGGTTGAATGGTGTGTTTATCGGTTGTGTGGTTGGTGCCTAAGTCAACAAGGACCGAATATCTTGTGTCATTGATCCAAGCATTATTGTGTGCATCACATGAGGGTATATGGGACCCCTCTTGACTTAGTACTTTGTTGTGTATTCGCTCTAAGCCACAGGTGGTAGTTGTTAGGGAGAACAATATTATGTTGTTGTTGGAAATGTGTGTTGGGATTCTGGGTAGGTTCCCTCACCTAAGGAGCATCGGTAGTTGCTGAGGCCTTACTGGTGACTCTGTCACAACGTATGGGTCCTCTGTGGGAGCCCCGTCTACACACACAAGGGTGGTACACATAGGTCTTTGAACCCATAGGGCGGCTCATAGCTAATGCATTACATTGGAAAACGTCTCGTAGGACTTAGCTATGTCGGCACACCTTAGAAAGTGTGCTTAATAGCTTGGCAAAGGAGCAGTCTGGCAAGTGGGTTAAGTTGTACACCCCTACAAGGTATAATCTACTCGAGTAGCCACGTTCTTGGTTATGACACACTTGGTTATTTCCCACAAAAGTTAGACTCAAAACTTTTCAATAAAACTTGACATCGGGTGGTTCAAATGGGTAATTCGTGCTATTGTTGTGGTGGCTGTGGGCAGCACCTTTAGGTTGTTAATTATGTCTTTAAATATTGTCTCGCTATTATTTTAACAAATAAAAACAGATTTGGTAAATTGCTTTACAACATATTACTCTATTGCAAAGAAAACTGCCATTATGCTGAAAATTGACTACTGCAGTAGCCTTCCTTTGATACTTGAATGCATCTACTTTATTTCTGTTGTTTGTAAGTCTCGCGAGTACAATTTTGTATTCAACTGGATTGTCCATGTTGTAGAGGAGGTTGACCTCTAAGGGGTTAGCCATTGTGAGACGGACTACGACGCTGACGACTAGTTCGGTGGTTTACCGGTCGGTTGCCTTGTGGGTAAGGGTAACCGGTTGGCTTTATTTTGCTGCCATCTTATGGCTTGTGTTTCTGCTGCGTACTCGATATTTTGTTGTGCTATTTGGTCGGTCGGTCCTATGTATGAAATCTGAACTTTGTATCTTTATTGTGTTGTAAATTATGAAGACTTCGGTAATGTAATAACTTGTGTAAAGAATGTAAATTGCACAATGTAAATTATAATAGAGTAAAGCACAAGAATGCAAACCACAATGACACGATGATATTTTACCGTGGTGTTTGGAGACTTGCCGATCTCCCCTAATCCACGTTAATTGGACCAGCTCCACAAATTAAGCCAACACTTCCAAGGTAAGACCAACCACTTGGACCAGTTCCAAACCGAACCAACACCTCGCTCCACTCGGGTTGCTCTTCCTCCACTCCGGAGATGGCGAGCACCAAACCACTCACAACCGTCGGGCATTCTCACAAGCTTCTTTGAAAAGATCACCAGACCACGACGCCTCCACACCGTCTAGGTGTCGGCAAACATCAAGAGTAACAAGTCTAGAACTCTCACTTGAACCAATCAAGTGTCTAAGCTCAATGGATACACAATCCACTACCTAAGGCAACACATGCACTTAGGGTTTGCTCTCCAAGCTCACTAAGTGCAACATATGCACAAAAAAGATGAGAGGGCTTACCTTTGCTCAAGAGTAAGTGTAATAGCACCAGCAACTCACCTACAACTGGCCAAGGTGGGTATTTATAGCCTAGACACAAAAACTAGTCGTTGGACGAAAGTCTGCTTAAAAATTAGCACAATCGGTAGTTCCGCCATCTAATGGCCGGTACTACCACACTTGGCTCAATGGTCGGATCAGCAACCAAAAAACGCTCTGAACGAGCCGTTGAAAAGCGGCGCAGTACTACCGCCAACAAACACGCGATAGTTCCGCTCTTCGGTAGTTCCGCGAACACATCGCCGGTACTACTGCGACTTCCAAGAGAGCAACACATGCTCAAAAAGTATCGTTCTGTAAAAAATGAATCGCACACAAATCAAAACTTCTGACAAACGGTAGTTTCGCTCAAAGACTGCCGGTACTACCGCACTTCCAAGAGAGCCAAAAACACGCTCTTTGGAATTCCGGTACTTCCGCGATAACCACTACCACAAGTCCGATCGAACCAGCTCATCCGTTTGGACTGTCCACGTGGACGGCTTAGATTCAATTGAACGTTCGGACAGAAGGTTTTGACCGCACGATCAGATCAACTTTTGGACGATCCAAACATTTCACGGTAGTTCCGCCAAAGGAACACCGGTACTACCGCAGCGCGGTAGTTCCATGCAGTACACGCTGATACTACCAATATTTCTGATAACAATAGATTTATCAGAAACTCCAACTCAAATTGCAAAACTCATTTGCAAATTGATTCAACCAAGGGTTAAAGGCAAGATTCTTAACAAGTTGCAAAACACATTTGCCAACTCTTAGAATCAATACTACAAGGAATAACGTACATGGACTTAAACCATTTGCAAAACACATTTGCAAACTAAAGTCACATGCTACAAGGAACATGCATGAGCCTCAACTATTTGCAAAACACATTTACAAACAACAACATCATTGCACAAGGAGAAGGTGCATAGATTTCAACCATTTGCAAAACATATTTGCAAATTATAGTCTCATGCTACAAATATTAACCATGAGCCTCGACCATTTGCAAAACACATTCGCAAATAGATGTTAACGAGAGCTAGAGCAAGCACAACGAGCTATCAATACATGAGTAACTCAAGCTACTAGTCTAAGACCCCTCTTAATAGTACGGCAACCTATACAAGCAATCTGGTCTCCAACCAAACACCAAGACCGGTAAAAGATTAGGAACACATCCTTAGCCCAGCTAGTCATACCTTTGCCTTGTACAACCACTTGAAGCTTGATGACGCACATCCTCACTTCAAGTCCGGGTCATTGACTTGATAATCATCAATATATGATGATTTCCTTCACTTTGGGATCTTGACATGATGCTCATCAACACATGATGACATCCTTCATCCCAAGTCTTGTTATGCATCAACACATGATGCATCTTCACTTGCTCTCCATCAACACATGATGGATCTTCACTTGCTCATCATCAACACATGATGATTTTCTTTTCTTCACGTCCTTGACTTTGATATGCATCAACCCATGATGCACTTTTCCACTTGACCTCCATCAACACATGATGGGTCTTCTCATGACTTGATGATCAACTCATGATCATCTCCTCTTCGAGATCTTGAATCGCATCAACACATGATGCATCCTTTATCTCCATGTTTTTGACTTCAATATCATCAACACATGATGATCTTGTTGTCTTGACTTGATGACGATCAACTCATAATGTCATCCAAAGTCTTCATCACCCTGGAACATAACCTATTCATCCAACTCATGGAAAATGTTAGTTTCACAATATGATTATCATTAATTACCACAACATACCATTAACTCATAATGGTGGAACAAGATACCACAATCTTTCCCTCTTTGGTAATTGATGACAACCATCTCAATTACAAATAATTGAATGTAAATTGGTATGAGTATATAAGAACTACACAAGTTGTATATACTCAAGACATATGAGCATATATGAACTACACAAGTCTTATATACTCATATGAATATATATGAACTACACAAGTTATATGTACTTGAGGATATGTTTCAAAGTAGAGATCCTTAAAGTAGGTGGACAAAGGAATATGGATCAATACTAATAAAACCACAAAACATAGAGTGAACTCCCCCTAAATGTGTGCACACACGAATGTGTAAATAAGAACATATGCACATATTCAAGTTAGACTTTTGGTGGAGTTCAACCTATATTTTGGATCCGAGGAATGCAGCAATATATAAAAATATGAAGTTGAATGTATACCTCTTTGATCTTTAAATCCAACTGAGACTAAACATGAGATATATCAATAGAATAGTTAGTCTCACAAATAGATTTATCATTGTGAATGCATACCTGTTTGAATTTTTTTTCTTTTATATCCAAGCTAAGACTAAACAAGGTATAACAATAGAAGTGTTAGTCTCGCAAATGGATTTGTCATTAGGAATGCATACCTCATTTGATTTCCACCTTTTTATCCAAGCTGAGACTAAACAATAGGTATATCAATAAGAGTGTCAGTCTCACAAATAAATTTGTCATTAATAACCAAAACTCCATTAACACATAATGGCGGGTCTAGATTCTTCAGTCTCTCCATTTTTTGGTGATTGATGACAAATCCTTTATCAATAAGAACATCTGGATATAAATCAACATAGGATATGAATTATGCATAAAATGAGGTGAAAACATCCAAATAAACTTTCAAACTTTCTCCCCCTTTTGGTATTAAACACCAAAAATCTAAAATAAAACTTAGCCAAAAGGAGTCTTTACAAAGTAGTTTTCCCATATAACAGTCTACCCATTTTAAGCAAAACTCAAAAAGGTTTTCATTATAGCTTTTACAAAACTTTTTAGGAAAACTCCCCCTTACACAGAGGTATACTCTTTTGACACACAAAGGCTTTCTTCATCCAATTAATATCTCCCTCTTTGTTATCTCTTTGAAAATCCCTCCATAACTCATGATGACTTCAACCTTCTCTCATTTGACCATTATTTGCAATCAAACTTTCTCCTTCATTGACATTAAGCACCAAAAGATGTCTTGTTTGTGGATCATACTTGAAAGATAGTCCTTTAATATTACTAGTAAATACCACATGTAAATATCACATGTCAACAAGACTTGAATTTGCAAAGTGCTTGAGCTTCTCTCGCAAAGATCTTCAAAGAAAATATCCAAAGAGAAGAGAGAAAGAGAGAATCCATTTGGATACCATGGAGAGTATGCCACTTATATACTACGGAGAGTACATAAGCTTAGTCAAGAGAGGTAAGATCGGTAAGGAATGAAATTAGATATCACTTTTGAAGGAATAGCACTTGAAAGGATAAAATGACATCATTTGCAAAAATACCACTTGTAGAAACAAGGATACCACTTATAAAAACAAGGATACCACTTGTAAAAATAAGGATGAATCTCATGCCGATGTCAAGATGATCAATAGAAGCTACCACTTTAGAAAGAATACCATTTTATGATACAAATATCACAAGGCGATCAAATGGCATAAAGAGTCAAGAAAGTGCTTGAGGGTAGCTAGAGAGTATAACAAGGATCAACTTGACCAAAGGAAGTAACCATAGAAGGTATAGAATAGAATTGAATTGAATTAGCTGTTTTGTCAGAAAAATTGGCAGTACCGCAGGTCAAAGGCCGGTACTACCAGGATACGGTAGTACTGCAGGAATAACGCCGGTAGTTCTGATATTTCTAGGACTTCAAGAATAGATCTTGGAATTGAGAGATTTCCTAATGATCCCTAATTTTGCACTTAAATAAATATCATTCAGGATCACTGTGCATTAGATAGAAGATGGAAACTTCAAAGAATATAGTTTTTATGAATTAGGCTTTTATTTTTGCAAATGAAACTCATTTTGATGAAATTTCTTCAAAAGAGCCAAATGAGCAAATTTAAAGGATTTTAAAACATTCAAAAGCATGTATGAGTCATAAATACCATTATGGACCTATTCATGTGAATAATTTGGATCAAATGGCAAAACTCACTTAAGTGCTAGAAAGTGACCACTTAGGTCAAACTAGAATTTTAGACGAGTTTCAAAATCAAATAACTTTTGTTGGGTTGGCTTTTTGGAAATCATTTGAATACCAAAAAGGTTTAGAATAGTCAACTCTAGGATTTTCCTTTTGGGAAGATTTCAAATTCCTTTTAGAATAGGTTTTATATAAAAATCTAGTTTATATCAAAAACAAGATACTATGATCTAGAATTTTAGCTAGAAACTCATTTTCATTTGAAATAGATTTTTCCTTAGCAAAAACCTTTGAGAAACCTTTGAAAAGCATTTGTATACATTTTTGCAACTAGTTTTTCAAAGGATTACTAATAGTTATGAAATTTTTGACTTTTGGCTAAAAGATTCCATTTTGAAAAACAACTAGCACTTAATTAATTTGGGCACACTTAAGGGTGTGACATACATGATCATTAAAAATAATGGGCTTAGGAGTGATATCTTTGGGATAATCCTTACTCTAATGTCCATTTTCTTAGCAATTGTAGCAAGTTGGAATTTTACCATGCCTTATCTTCTTGGCTTGCTCTTTGTCGGCTTGCCTCTTCTTTGAATGTCTTGACTTGACATCCCTTTGATTTGGACACACTGAGGCAACGTGTTCATTCTTGTTGCATCCAAAGCATTTGACATTGTTGAATTATTTTTCCTTTTACTTTGGGTTGCTCTTCACCTTTTTCTTGGTGGTGAAACCAAGTCCTCTCTTGTCATCCATCTTGTTTGGGCATATGGAGGTAAGGTGTCCCTTCTCATGGTAATCAAAGCATTTAATGTTCTTTGTATGTCTTTGATTGTGTCTCATCTTGCTATTTTCCTTATTCTTGGAGACAAAGTCAATTCCACTCTTGTCATTTGATCTTTGTTGCTTGCTTAAAATGTCATCAGGAGAGGTTTTTCCTTTATAGCTTTTTTCCAAGTCATTCTTCAATTTTTTGACTTGGTCCTTGAGCTCATTGTTTTCTTCGACAAGATTAGTCTCACAAGACATAGAAGAAATAGAAGTATTTTTATTAGAGCTACAAGGTATGTCTAGCAGGTCATCACAAGAAGTGAATATGCTAACCTTTGATGCAATACAAGAGTTAGCAACTGCAGATGACATATTATTTAATAAATCACATGTAATACTTATATCCATTTTAGACTTATTGAATTCTTTGAGAAGGAGATTTTCATGAGCATCCTTTAGCTCCTTATAATCATTTTGAAGTGAGACATACCCCTTCTTCAAAACTTTAAATTTTGATTTCTCATTCCCTAGATACTCATTAAGCTCCTCAAGCATATCCATCAACTCATCATAAGTAGGCTCATCATCGTTATTTACCTCTTTATTACCTTTAGTCATAAAGCAATGAGATGATGTAGATGGAGTTGAGGCTTCCTCATTGTCGGAGCTAGAAGTTGATGTGGAGGGGCTTGTGGACTCATCATCGTCGGAGCAAGAGGTTGAGCATTCTTCTCCCGACATCCATTCTTGTATGCAATCCTCATTAGTGGTAGTGGACCATTCATAGTAATCTTGAAGATGGGTCCACATCTCATGAGCATTCTTGAGATCGCATACGGCATCAAATACCTCTATACTCAAAGCACTAAATAAAGCGTTAGTTGCTTGAGCGTCGAGATGTAAGTATTTCTCTTCCTCATTTGTTGGAGCAAGAGGGTCCTTTAGATGAGAAAAACCCACATCTATAATCCGCCATATATTTTGGCTCATGGCTTTAAAATAACATGACATACGAACTTTTCAATGAGCATACATTGTGCCATCAAAAAGAGGTGCTTCACGTAGGTGCACTATATCACTAGTCGCCATCCTTTACTCTCTAGACGGTTAAGTTTAAAAAAGGAAAGTGTAACACCCCAGCCCAACACTGAGCCTGGAATGCCACTAACCTACCTTTCCAACCTATATTCCTTAGCACACTCTAAAATTTTAGCAACCAAAGTATTAATATAGTACATCAACGGGTCACAATAGATCATGAATAAAGACTTATCAAGCATGTATGAATAAGTGAGGGGAACATAGCAAGATAATAAGTCTAAAACAGCACCAAACCAGTAAATCCAAAACATTAGAACAAAAAAAAGACTAGTCCAAAACATTCATCTAAGCTTAATCAATTTCTAACATGTTCTAACATTAGTCCAGTGATAATGAATCAAGTGGTTCTCATGGCAAATAATCATGTGTCTGAAGTATAAAACTAATCCATGTGCCCTAGTCCCTCTCAATTGTGGCCCCCTTAACGATCACCTAAAAACAACAAAGAAATAAGGGTGAGTCCACGACTCAGCAAGTACATCAGTATACAACGAGCAATGGTAAATCAACAGCATTCAATAACTTCATTATCATCACATGTCCTTCTATTAATATTCTCATGCCATTATCTTCTCTTTGTTTTCACACACATTTATCTCATATATCAATGCAACCCTGCTCTACATGTAATACCCCAAAAGTATTCAATAATATTCGAAAGAGTAATCGGAAGAGATTATGTGAATTCGGAGAATGACCAAATATAAAATAGATTTAGCAGCAATTAGATAAAGGGGTTTTCTGCAGTTTTTTAGCAACTTGGGCCTCAGGCCTTGGTCCAGGAGGCCCATGAGGGGCTGGCCACCAATGAAAAGAGGGGGGAAACCCTAGTTGCTACAGTACCACACCCCTGGTACTGTAGTGCCACACTGTAGCAACCCCCCCCCCTCTATGCAAAGAGGAGAAAAGAAGGGGAGAAAGGAAGAAGAAGAAAGGAAGAAGAAGAGAAGGGAGAAGAGAAGGAAGAGGGATCACCATCCGTGGTTCGCGACCTTCAGCGGCATCAAGGGTAACGCGTTGTTGTTGTTGGGTAATTAGTCATAGAAGAGTAATCGGGTAGTTTTTGGTTAGGTTGTAATCTGCCTGCTGTTCGTGCAGATTCGTCCAGAAGCTTGCGGGGTTAATTTCATGTGGTTAGAGGAACAATCAGAGGTTTTGGTCTCCTAGAGAATTGTAGGTTATGTTCTTAGCTTTCGTTGGACGCCAAGATCGCCCAAATCCGATTAACGATCTGGGAGTTATGAATTTTCTAGTATTGCTGTCCTGTTGTTCTGTCAGATTCTGGACAGTCTGTAGAAAACTGGTTAGAACTGCTAATTAAAGGGAGAATCATGGGACCTCAATATAATGAAACATATGGGTAATTTCTGTACCTTTTCATAGAGATAAAGAACGCAAGATTTGGATTCTCGTAGAAAAAGTTATGGAGGTTTTAGTGTACTGTCCAGAGAACCCGACATGAATTCTGATGTCTGATAGATTGGTTTGCTAGGGGCAGTAGATGGTAGAATCAAAAGGGCTCCCCAACTAAGTTTATTTATATAATTTAATTAACTTTTCAGAAAGTCCAAGAACATCTTATTTGGACACCTGAGCATAAAGTTATGTATTTTAGAAGTTGACAGTCCACAGTGTGCGCCAATCCGATCGCTAGAAATTGGGAGTTGGGAAACACTTGGGAGTTTAGCAAGTTCATTTGTGTTGTTCTTTTTGCTCTTGGTTCAGAATGTTGGTCTTAGATTGGGGTATCTTTATATTCAGGTGGGAGCGTAGTTCCAGGGGCAGCACCCTGGTCGTTTATGAGACGAGTTACCGTTTAACTTGATGACTGTCAGTTGGTTAAAGATTTTCCCGCATGTTGTTAATGCTTACATGTTAATGAGAATATGTTGAATTCCTGCATATGAAGAATGTTATCATGGTGCATATGCATGTTGAGAGCATACAGGTGCCTTGGTCACGTGGTGATCAAGCACATCTGATTGAGGTCCCGTCATGTAGATGACGGGCTTGAGGTCCCCACATTCGTGGAATGTGGGCTATGAGCAAAGCGGTCCCCATCATTAAGATGATGGGCAAAGGTCCCTATACATGTGGTGTATAGGCTCTTGGTCCCTGTGCCAGTGGGCACAGGCAAGGGTATACAGCGACGGTTGTATACCCCGCATTACCGGTAAAATGCGAAAAGAGATAAAGTTCAAAGGAGCATTGCATTGATTGCATATCATGAGAAAAATGGCTATATTTAGTATAATGTTATTGTGGATTATCGATGCTATGCTAATGTTCTTGTTTTATAGCCTTGTTGATACTTGCTGAGTCCTTGGGCTCACCCTTGCTTAAATGTGTTTTAGGTACCAATGGTAGGAACGACACGTACGGGAGGGAGTAGTTGTTGGATGCACTCACTACCTCACACTCATAAGGCGTTTGCTACTTAGCTTCAATTTAGAAATAAATAAACCATTTGATTATCACCCATAGATGGTTTGGTTTGAGTAGCTGCTTATTTGTAATAATGAGATTGCCAGTCTTGGTTAGTTCATTTGATTATCATGTATGATAGAGTAATTTGATTATGAGAACTTTGTTATGTCATGCGTTATTGTTGAACTCTCAATTTAGCTGATTAAACAAAGGAGATTCTACCGAAAATTTGTAGTTGTGCTAGAATAGTTTAGTTTCAGTAGCATTCTAGGCTCTCTGAGAGTTGGGGTGTTACACTACATGTCCACATGCACTTCTTTCGCGTATACCGGTATAGCATGAGTGAACGCTCGCGACAACGTTCACTCTCAAGCATGTTCCTCTTCAAGGATCGGGGACCTCCTCCACTCCCGTGGAGTTGTGATCAATCATCATCACCTTCCCATATGCAAATATGCTTATGAATGCAAAAATGCATAATTTCATTATATTCATCATATTCCATTTTCCTCATGTTCGTCAATAAGATATAGTCATATCATTCCATTGCTTGCAATTAAATACAAATAAAAGCATAACAATAATGGTAATGAACGATAAAGAAATACAGAGATCAATCATTGACCGTTGTCTACCATGCACTTGCCTTTACTAGTTGCGACGCACGATTTGGCTAGAAGATGGCAACAAGCACGACGTCTCTCCTACATTAAACATTAAAATTTAAATACAAGCTATCGTATCACAAGAACAATAATTAATTGACATCGCTCCTACACGTCCCCCAATTCCACATCGCTTCCCTGGTACCGAATAGTCACCCCTTGCTGTCCTGGTACTAAAAGGGGTGTAACTTTTGACTCACATGTCCAATCATGACAAACCACCCAGTTCTACAATCTACACAAAATTCCCCATATTTTCTTAGATTATCATGCCTTCTAATTAAATCATCTAACCCCCCGTTTATATTCCAAAAGACCGAGCTGTCATCTTCTGGATAGTGAGCCTTATTAAATTCATAACTTGAAAATTACTCGTCCACTCGGTATGATTAAATACTCTTTGGAAAGATACTGAAATTATCTACAATTAACTAGTAGATGATGTTCCCAAAAGTTGCTATTAAGGTACCCGAATAAATCGTACAACAGAACAACAGACTAAACCAATCTATTGTTCGATTTTTCCCGACTAGAAACATGCTAATACTTTCCTTACTGTTCTAACAAAATACATGCAAACAAAACATACAACACTAGCTAATCCCTCTACCTAACTAGTCCAATGTCACCAATGCATGCAGCACTAGTTGACTATTGTCTCACATTTGTTTAAGCATGCATACAAAGAAATCTTGCAGCCTTGCACTACTAGTTGATCTCTCTCCCGTACTAACCCAATAGAATAATCATAGCAATTAAATAATCAACCGATGCACCCCTACTACCCCAATTAAATATTCCTAGCACAAACCAGCCAAGCATGCAAACAATGCCTCGTTGCTAACACATGTTAACTACTAATGCCACAAACCTGCATGCAAACAGAAGATGTGCCTCCCATCACCTAGTCGTAGCAGTAACCAAAAGGTGCAGCACTTTCTAGCGAAGCAGCAGCAACAAAAAGGAAAATCGTGCAACACACAAGAAAAGAAGACACGCGGCCAGGTGCACTCACGTAGCGGCTGGTCCTCCACAGGCGATCGGTAGGTGGCGACTACAAGCTGGCCGAGCAGTACTCGCGTGTGGGCAGGAAATCAACGCATGCACTCGGTCTTCCACGCGCACGCTGCAGATGGCGATTGCACTCAGTGGTAGGCGTTCGGCCGCAGGTGCTCACGCGATAGCAACAGGAGGCCGCTGGCGATCAGCTGGCAGAAACAAAAGTGGCGGCGGCGGAGAAAGAAAAGACTAGGGTTCTCTGGACCCCTCGTCCAGCACACCCTTTGTAGATTCTTTTAATCCGGTACGAATCAACTCCTCCTTAAAACTTTAAAATATCTTATTTTCACGTATTCCTTTCCTCTAATTACACGAAGGCCCTTAAAGTTAATTTCGGGATATTACAGAGAGACCAAGCTCTGATACCACTTGTAAGATTAAAGAGGCCGACTAGAGGGGGGTGATTAGGTGGTTTAAAAAACTTCTTTGACTAAAACCGATTTCTAATGCGGAAGCTAATAACAATACGGTTTTGCACAATGAAAACCTAAATTAACTAGGTTCAGCTAAGTGCACTAACAAAGTGAGACTATTGAATTAAAGCAATCATACAAGTAAGCAATTTAATTCTAAGAATGTAAATTACACAATGTAAATTGCAATAGAGTAAAGCACAAGAATGCAAACCACAATGACAAGATGATGTTTTACCATGGTATTCGGAGACTTGCCGGTCTCCCCTAATCCATGTTGAGGTAAGCCCAAACCAATTGAACCGGCTTCACAAATTAAGCCGACACCTCCGAGGTAAGTCCAACCACTTGGACCAGTTCCAAACCAAACCAACACCTCGCTCCACTCAGGTTGCTCTTCCTCCACTCCGGAGACGGCAAGCACCAAACCACTCACAACTGCCGGGCCTTCTCACAAGCTTCTTTGAGAAGATCACCAGACCACGACGCCTCCACGTCGTCTAGGTGTCGGCAAACATCAAGAGTAACAAGTCTAGAACTCTCACTTGAACCAATCAAATGTCTAAGCTCAATGGATACACAATTCACTACCTAAGGCAACACATGCACTTAGGGTTTACTCTCCAAGCTCACTAAGTGCAACACATGCACAAAAGAGATGAGAGGGTTTGCTCTTTGCTCAAGGGTAAGTGTAATAGCACCAGCAACTCTCCCACCATTGGCCAAGGTGGGTATTTATAGCCCACACACAAAAACTAGGTGTTGGGTGAAAGTTTGCTGAAAAATCAGCACAATCGGTAGTTCCGCCAACTAATGGCCGGTGCAACCGCACTTAGCTCAACGGTCGGATCAGCAACCAAAAAACGCTCTGAACTAGCCGTTGAAAAGTGGCACAGTACTACCGCCAACAAACACGCGATAGTTCCGCTCTTTGGTAGTTCCGCGAACACATCGCCGGTACTACTGCGACTTCCAAGAGAGCAACACATGCTCAAAGAGAGTCGTTCTGTAAAAAATGAACCGCACACAAATCGAAACTTCTGACAAACGGTAGTTTCGCTCAAAGACTGCCGGTACTACCGCACTTCCAAAAGAGCCAAAAAGTGCTCTGAACTAGCCGTTGAAAAGCGGCGTGGTACTATGACCAACGAACATGCGGTAGTTTCACGAACACATCGTTGGTACTACTACGACTTCCAAGAGAGCAACATATACTCAAAAGGTGTCGTTCTGTAAAAAACGAACCGCATGCAAATCGGAACTTTCGACAAACGGTAGTTCCGCTCAAAGACTACCGGTATTACCGCACTTCCAAGAGAGCCAAAAACACGTTCTTTGGAAAAAGCGTACCGCACAAATATTCGGAACAACCATCTCAATTACAAATAATTAAATGTAGATTCGTATGAGTATATAAGAACTACACAAGTTGTATATACTCAAAAGATATATGAGCATATATGAACTACACAAGTCTCATATACTCATATGAATATATATGAACTACAAAAGTTATATGTACTTGAGGATATGTTTCAAAGTAGAGATCCTTAAAGTATGTGGACAAAGGAATATGGATCAATACTAATAAAACCACAAAACATAGAGTGAACTCCTCCTAAATGTGTGCATACACGAATGTGTAAATAAGAACATATGCACATATTCAAGTTAGACTTTTTGTGGAGTTCAACCTATATTTTGGATCCGAGGAATGCAGCAATATATAAGAATATGAAGTTGAACGCATACCACTTTGATCTTTAAATCCAACTGAGACTAAACATGAGATATAGCAATAGAAGAGTTAGTCTCACAAATAGATTTATCATTGTGAATGCATACCTATTTGGATTTTTCCTTTTATATCCAAGCTGAGACTAAACAAGGTATAACAATAGAAGTGTTAGTCTCACAAATGGATTTGTCATCAGGAATGCATACCTCATTTGATTTTCACCTTTTATCCAAACTGAGACTAAACAATAGGTATATCAATAAGAGTGTTAGTCTCACAAATAGATTTATCATTAATAACCAAAACTCCATTAACACATAATGGCGGGTTTAGATTCTTCAACTATGGCAACATCAATGAAATATCATTCCATATGCAAAGATAACTAAGAAATATGCTATTAACAATAATTATCAGAGTAGCGACCTTATGATCGAAGCTTACAATTAATGCCTGGAAGGACACATAATAACTTTAGTGTAGCCCATCCATATGCTCATAGGAAATCGACTGGGCTAGTGCGACCTAGTTTTGTACAATCCTTCAAATAGTCCTTGTTGACAAATGATGAACGGATGTCGTCTTCAACAACTGAGCAACATTGTTTATAGCAAGAGTACTCAGCAAATTATACCACATAATGCAAGTATAAATGATGGCTTATTCCAAAGGATATAGCTACTAAGCTTATTTTGCAATAAGCGACTTTGTAATTGAATACGAATAATAGATTGAAAGCATAAGTCGAAACAAAAATAGTAATAAGTAAACAAGAGTTTTCACAAAGTTCACAAAGCTTAAGCCAATTCTTTCACATAGCCTCCCTTCTAATTTTCTTTTGTAAAATTTACCCTTCGTGTAAAATCACCTAGCATATCCATGACCGAGGACACGACTATTCGAATAGATTGTTAACACTCTATAGAGGTTGTATAGCTTTATCCACAAGATACAATCACATGATCAGAGTAAATCATAACAAAACCTTTCGAAAACTTCATCTCAACAATTGCCCCTCCCAGTGATCATAAAGCTAGTAACCAAACTTCAATAAGCTCATTGGTCAGGAGCGCACCATTGGACACGGAAACGGCCAACCGTCGATAGATGTGACCCATCACAAAGAATCCATACCTCCACCCTAGCACACACCTTAACCTGCCTCCTGAAGTAGCCAATGTCGAGACTCCATAACTTACTAAGCTAGGTCTATCCCATACTAGGCTTGGGGTAGTACTATATGGCTCAGTTCAATAATGCACAAAGTTATATCCTTAATTGATCAAGTTGAGACTACCAATTACTACACTAAGTCACAAAGATTCACACAACACCCTCACATGGTCCACCAATTCACACAAAACATCCCACTTGCCCTAAATCCTTTCCCACCCTGTTCATTAAGTGCAACACATGCCATCAACAGGTGACAACATGCAACACACAGCTTTTCACAAAGACACTCCATAATCACTTAGTCAAGTATGAGTTTACCATTTCAAAATGACATCAATAACCCGTTGCAAGGCTAAGCATACTAATTGTGTCTAACTAGCCCATGTTGGTGCTACGATAATTACCAACTAGTAGTTAACCACACTAGGGTGACAAATGAACATAGCAATACAATTCTCAAGGTAGGTATATGTCGGGACCCAAAAATACAATTCTGGACCCTCTGCGTATACTGCACTAGTCTAGGATCATGCTAGTGCATACAGTGGCAACATCGATGAAATATCATTTCTATAAACAAAAGATGACTAATAAATAAGTAAATAACAATAAATATCAGAGTAAAGACCTTAAGGTCAAAGCTTATACAATTAATGCCTCAGAAGGCGAATAGCTCAATTAAGCTGCAGCAGAACGTAACGAAATAACTTCAGTGAAGCCCATCCATATGCCCATAGGCAATCGACTGGGGTGCGCGACCTAGTTCTCTATGATCCTTGAAGTAGACCTTGTTGACTAACGATTCCTCCACTTCTATTGATTGATTATAGCAAGCATGAGTACACAACCGTACTCGCAAGTCATACCACAGAATGCAATGTATACATGATGGCTTATTCCAAAGGAAATGGCTTCTGTGGTTATTTTGCAGAAATACAACATTTGCAACTGAATATGAATAATAGATTGAAAACATAATTCAAAACAAATAAACAATACTAATTTATTAGTTGTTTTCACAAAGACACATAGCCTAATCAATTTCTTTCACACAGCTGCATAAGTTATCTCACACAGCTGACCCTTTCCAATAGTTTTATAAAAATCTACCCCTCGTGTGAAATCCCCGAGCATGTCCATGACCACGGACGAGGCTATTCGAATAGATTGATTAACACTCTGCAGAGGTTGTACACTTTACCCACAAGATACAATTAACTCATCATGTCGGCCATGACTCGTCATACAGAAGTATGCGATTGAGCAATCATAACAAAACCTTTCATAAACTTCATCTCAAACATTGACACTTCCGATGTGCTTAACCGCCAGACAACCCCCACACAGGAAGCCAGTCCGACACACACCATTGGACAGGGACATGACGAACCCCTCGTGATGCGACTTCCTAGTAGTACACATCTCCACCCATGCAACATAGCCTAACCTACTACCTGAGTAATCAATGCCAAGAATCCATAACTTACTAAGTTAGGCCCGTCCCATCAGGCATGTGGTTGTACGACAGGTCCAGTTCAATGGCGCACATGGTTAAGTCCTTAATTGACCAAGGTGAGACTGCCACCGTCCCATTCTAACTAAGTCACGGAGATTCATATACCAAAGTTCATCATTTTACCATTCATTTTTTCAGTCATATATCCACCATTCACTTATTTCACCCACTCGCCTCAGTCTAAATCTTTTCCCACCCTGTTGGTTAAGTGCAACATATGCCATCAACGAGTAATAGCACATAGCGCACACAATTTTACACAAAGTTTCATAATCACTTAATCAAGTTTATATTTGCAACTCAGATGACAATAATTGACTCATTGCATGGCTAAGCAATCTACTCGTATCTAACCAACCCACGTTGGTGCTACGATAATACCAACTAAATAATGAACCAATCTAAGGTGACAAAAGATCATGGCATAACAATAGACAAGGTAGATATAGCAATTAGGATTAATAACTACACCTAAAAGCATTTAAATGAATACTTAAAGTAAGTGCAATAATTTGAATCAAAGTAACTTTTGAAAAATGGGTTCAATATGATCAAAGGTATAACTTGCCTTGCTATAGCAATGTTGATTTTATTTTATCTTCAATCTTCTACTTACTTGACCTTCAGCTCCTTCGGACGATTCTGGGACTTCAACATCTAACAAAAAAGAAAGAGCAAAAATAAACTAAATTCAAAAAGACAAATCAAATAAACTCCAAATTGAAATTTAATGGTACTGGAAGGTAGATAATGAATTTAGATGAATTTAAAAACTTGAATAAGTTCAACCGGAATTCGAATGAAGAAGATATGGCTCTCGGAAGATTGAGATTCACATGAAATGATGAAAAGGGAAAAGGGAGAGAGAAACTAACATATGGGGTCTACGGAATATTCCCAAAATATTCTATTTCAAAAATATTAGAAAATGGCTGAGTGTATGACAGGTGGGACCTACTGATATTTAATGAATTTCTAGAATTAAAATAATTCCAGAAATAAGATAGAGAGAGTGACATGTGGGACCAATAGGATAAAAGGATTTTTAAGAATTAAATTAATTCCCAAAAATAGGATTATGGATTGACGTATGGGCCACCGATCTATGGACCAGGTCCACGGAGATAACAGTCCACATGGACCAAGCTCATGCACTAGGGTTAACCAAGAGTTGGCTTACATGCGGGACCCGCATGTAAGTGAGAGAAATAATTAGGGTTTCTAATTGGGCGGATGACATGTGGGGTCAACATGTAAAAGAGAGAGAATTGGATGTGTGGCTTGGATTGATTAACAAAAGAAACCATACATCAGAGAAGGAAAAAGGGACAGAGAATCAACCGAGCAGCCGAACAGGAACAGAACCGAACATAGGCTACCGGCACAGCTTCGGCCGATTCATGGCACTTGATGGTATGGAGTTAGCAAGGCAAGAATTAGAGGAAACACATAGCAGAGAGAAAGGATTAATAGAGAATAGAATACACAAAACAAGAACGAAGCTATAGACTTCAACAGAGAGAACAACAAAGTGACGGAGGGCTACTGTTGTCGTTCAGTTATGGCATAAGGAGGTGACGGCTTGATTACAGGAGATGGCAAAACAATTTGGACCATACATGAGAGAGAGAAAGGGAACCAACCACAAGCCATAGAGATACACACGTCATGGACAGCATATGAACGAAGCAACAGAATGACACATGAACAGGGAGCATGCTGATTTTGATGCATTGAGTCGACGACGAACGAAAGCGAACCAGCGGTGGCGAAGGGGCAAAACAAAAGAAAACGACGAGCCGGACGTGATGGCGCAGTCAGATTTTGGAAAAACTCACCGAGTAAGCGAGCAACACGATGAACACGTTTTGGCTTTAATGGCCGATGGTGCTCCAGCGATCTTCCGACGAAGGGGAAGGATGCATGACGTAGAGCACGACGACACGAACTCAACGCCACAGACGGTTCGGCCGGGGGACGTGGGATGAAGGCACAACTTGTCGGAGAAGACCTTTGGTTAGAACTCGGTATTTCACAGATGGCGATGAAAATAGATCGATTCTAAGGAAACCAAATAAGGGGATTAGAAGAGGGGATCAAAACGGACGTCTAAGCGCAAATGGTTTGCTTTTATATGCACCGTAAAGGAAGATATGATTTTTGGAAGGTTTGGTTGGAAACGTACACGATACAAGCTCTCAGCTGTTCGGTTGGAAACAATGATGAATAGTGATTCACAAGGTTCTGTAGCACGTGGTAGGAGAGAGAAAGGGAAAGATTTTGGGAATTAAATAAAAGGCCAAAAATCAAGGAGACCAAATAAATAGCAAACAAATCCGAAAAAATCTTTAAAAATAGCCAAAAATTACTTGGAACACAAGGAAGCCAAATAACATAGGTTTTTATTTAATTGATGTTTATATTAGTCAAATAATTTTTTTTTTATTTTGGAAAATTCCCGATTAAGCTTTATTAATTCAAATAAATTGGTGAAATTTTCCAGGGACCTAAACTACTCAAAAGATTTTTGAAAAGACAAATTTCAGGATGTTACAGTTTAAATCAAATAGGTTGCATAGTTAATCCCGAAATAGTAAAATATTTGATAATTGAATTAGCATACAATACTTTGAATCAAAGTAATTTTGTAAAACCAGGTGCAATATGATCAAAGCACAACTTGCCTTGCTATAGCAGCGTTGTTGTTCTTTTATCTTCGGTTTTTGACTTCCTTTACCTTTAGCTCTTTGGACGATTATGAAACATCAACATTTAACGAGAGAGAGCATAAAAACAAACAAAATTCAAAAGGACAAATCAAACAAACTCCAAATTGAAATTGAATGGTACTGGAAGGTATGGCTTTCTTTTATATGAATTTAGAAACTTGAACGGGTTCAATCGGAGTTTGTATGAGAAAGTACGAGCTCTCAGAAGTTTGGTGAGGAGGGAAATTCAGGAAAAAAGAAAAGGGAGAGAGAGTGTGTGTGACTGACAGGTGGGGCCGAAGAATATTCTCCAAATCTTTAAATTTTGGGAATTTTGGAAATTAAAATAATTCTAGAAAAAGATGAGGGATTGACATCTGGGTCACTAGTCCATAGACTATGTCCACGGAGTCGTGCTAGTCCATGGTGGACCAGGTCTACGGGATAGTGCACTATCAAGTGAGTCTACATGTAAGTGGTTCGACACACAATGGACTAGGTCCACAAAGGTTTGAATCCAGGGTTTGGGTGTACCACGCGGGCGATGACTAGGCGGATTATGTTGAGGTGGTAGAGAGGTGGTGGTGACGTGGCGGCTGATGAGGCAATGACGTGGCATTGACGCGTGGGCTCGCACGTCAAAAGGATTGGATTGAATCCGGGCTCGGCTTGGCCACGTAGGTGCTGACAAGGCAGAGATGGCGCGGAGGTGGCTTATAGGTGGCAGGGATGGGGTAGTGAGATGGCATGAGGTGGCGATGACATGGCACCGATGAGGGTAGCGGCTCTGGGGACACGACAGTGCAAGCGGTGGGGTGCAATACGGAGAGGACATGCTCATGACCTTGCTGACGCGGGCGAGGAGTGCGGAGGTCGACGGAGTTAGCCGACGGCGAGCACAAGGCGGCGTCAGCGAATTGGCTACGGTGGCAACGTTGCTACAACGAAGCTCCTGTGAAAGGGAGAAAAGCCCGGGGTAGAACGCGGCGCGTGGATGGTGATGGTGGCGTAGATTGATGGCGAAGGCTCACCAACACGATGGAATCGAATGACGAATGTCGTCAGCCGAAGATGGAGAAGACTTCTGTCAGACCCCCGGGCGTGGAATACTCGAAGATCCTATGTGTATTTTATGCTAGTCCCTGGATCGGTAGCTAGCACACATATTCACAACATTTGGTATTCATAACCATACATTTACATATATAAGGTAAAGCAAAATGGTACTTAACTTAATCGATTACAATATTTACATTACAAAGGCCAACTGGCCAAATGAGGCCTAAGTACCATAAGTAACAGAGTAACAGAAATAGCAGTGGAAGTAAAAGTGATGAGAGTAAACATATTTCCAGTGGTGTGCCCAACCATACCCAAAGGCAACCGACAAGGAACAAATTCTAGATAGACCCATCACCGAACCCTTCGGTTCCGTGTGCGAAGAACGCATCGTCTGATATCGACTCCTCTTCATACTCTAAACAACAATATAAGCAAGATTGAGTATTTATGTACTCAACAAGACTTGTAGTGTATCGTAAAATTTATATAGATGCGGGGCTAATCAAGAGAAGGCTCTATGATACAAGTTATTTTGCGTTAAGCAGGTTTTATTTGCAATATTCATAAATAATACTTTGCAACGAAATTTGAAAGAGCATTTTAAATGGATACTGTATAGTAATAAGTATTTGAATGATCCAACAATAATAACAACTACAGCTCATAGTCTTCCTTGGCTGCGAGCAACAATTTATGTTCAGCCATAACTCGGCAATTAACTCAAATGAAAACCCACAAGTCATTGCCCATTTCTCGAGTAACAGTTTTTTTTTTTGAGAAAATCAACACTACAGCCATACCAGCTGCACTAAGCATGCTCATGACCGCGAGTACGGCTATTTGAATAGTTTTTCACTTTACAGAGGTGTACAATCTTACCTATAGTATGTGATATTCCAGTTGCCTGGAATATCTCTATATCACTGCTCACTATCGAAGGTAAGCAGTCTAGAGTTCGCGACGCAGCCTTTACATCGTCTAGCCCTAACCTTGCACTAGCCTAGCGAATGGATACCATTCACTTACCCAGATTTGCTCCCATTGAGTGAGGCATTCGCAGTTGTGTCGACAAACTTTGTTCCCAACACCTCGGTGAGGGAGCCCCTTCGGACATGCCGATCCCTTGGCCCTGTCCTCACTCTAGGCCTACCTACGTGCAAGGCTAGTTTTTCAACAACTTAGTTAGCTATGACCATCCCATACTAGCACTACAGTTGTACGGTTAGGTCTTAGTCCCAGATTTGCTGGCTTTAGTCCTTAACCGACTATGGATGAGAATCTCCACCCTAGCTACTAGTGAGTTTCAGTCCTCACTTTTTTGGAATACAATATAACTCGTCCGTGTCTAAAGACTAGTTTTCATTTTATTTTCATACGAAATAGCCGAGATACCTCGTCCGGACATTTTTTAAAATCTCCCAAAGTCACAATTTACCATATTGTCCTTTTATCAGTTTTTCGAAAAATCTACCGTTCTAGTTGCATTTGTGCGATAACCGCACTCAAAGATTCCCATAAGACATTACATATTGTCTAACCCATATTCTATTGTCTACAACAGTAAGGGATCAATAATTCAAGGTGATGTATGCAGCAAGTAGGATTTACGACTACCGATTTCCCAAATATAGCATTTTCATAGTAAACATACACGCATGCATAATAGAATTTGCAAAAACAAAGTACATTAAGTAAAATATTGGAATCAACATGATCAAAGGAGGTGCTTGCCTTGCTTATATTGTTCAGAGAGTGAGGTCGCTTGATCGTTGACGATCTTACTCGCGTATTCCAGCGTCTATTCGAAAGAACCAGAAATAAAGCACAAATGGAGAAATAAATCCAACAGAAAGTAAATCCAAACATTTTTGCATGTTATTACAGAGAATGATTTTATATAAGTTTAGCAAAAAGATTCATTTAATTCTGAGTTCGTATGTGGAAGTTATTAGCGTTTTGAATTGCTTCAACTTGTCGTTGAACTGCTACTGTTCCATGGAGAGCACCTTATCATGAATTGCATAGAAGGTCCAGCTCATGTTAACGATTCTTTTTGTTAGTATTTTCTATTTACCGAGGAAGTTCCACATTTTAAGTGTGTCCTTTTCATAGTCATTATCATGACTAAGCTTATACTAAGGTACATCTAGTATGTTAGGTTAATCTTTAACTAGAAATACATATTAATGATTTTTAATCTCTGATCACTTTACTAATTTTTATTAGTCATCTTATTGACTTAGTGCTAATATTGTTGTTATCATATCATGGCGTAAGGTCATGTTGTTTAGTTAACCATCATCCAAATTTTTACTATTGCTCTTCCATCTCATTAAGCATTTACCTAAATGAAGTATTTTCCTAATTCAATTTGGCACTTGAGGGTTCAAGTTACTGAGCTTATGCACTCCTAAGTGGAGGTTCACTGTTTGTTTTGGATAATCATATAAATGCTTGCTTTTCATATTGATTCGCCTCTGAGAGATTAAGGTCCAATGGTTAGCTGAATTTAATAAACTTCCTAAGTACTTGTATTAGAAGAGGCACTAGCCTAATGTCATTTGATTACCCTCATATAATCCCCTCTGTTCGTATATCTTTTTCAGGAGAGAATCCTTGGACTGAAATGCTACTAGTTGCTAGTATGATATGGTACTAGCTCACTACCTCATTCATTCCCTTATCTGTTCAGAGAGGTTATTAAGAGTTCGTTCAAGTGAAGTATTCTCTTGATGAATTCATTCACTAACCATCTTTTTGTTTTTAATTAAGGTTGGTTGGAAGTCCACTGTTACTGAGATCATGCAACCCTTAATTCTGTTTGCTTTTCTGTTCAATTGGTTGTTAGTGGCTACTAAGTACTGTTAAGACTTCTTTACTGTCAACACTTCTACTAAGTTAACATAATGGGGTTTGCAATTATTAAGCTTCCATTAGTTGCTAACTCTACTTACTGTTCATTCAATCCTACAAAAAGCAAACCTCTTGTACTCAAGTGTTGTTGGTTAACTTTCCTCCAAAAATCATTTTCCAAGTTTGTTAATACATTTGAGTGATTCAATATTTGGTCAAGGCTTACTAGCAATTGTATCTAGCCTTCCTTACTGTTCATGTTCAGACACACTGAATTTTGAGATGAATTCTGTCATTTGAAGTATTGTTCGATTGATCTTCTTACTAATTGAATTTCCTTCATATTTCAAACTTCAAATTTGTTAATTCTCTTGATGTCATGAGCACGGGTGCGCGATCGTAGATTGTAATTGTGGTCATTCGGCTGGCAAACACCAGGGCCAGGATGTGTATTGGATGGTTCTGTGTTGGCGTCGGAAACGTGATACAGAGAAGACGCGAGGAGACGGGTGTTGAAATCAGGGAAGATAACAGAGAGCAGTAGATGAGGCTATTGATCTTCCCTACCTTCAAATAGAAGTGATGCTCCCCTTTAAATAGAGAGCTCCTAACAATGTATTCTAAGAAACCGATTCCAATTCAAAAGCTAAACTATTACATATTGCCAAAACTACTAAAGACTTGAAAGGAAACTAGAAAACAACTAATCCTAATCCGGCACGGCGACATTACTTGTTGAAGCAGCCGAAACCAACTCTCCCGGCGCAGCATCTGGCATAGTCTTCTTCCTGCGAGCATAGGTAAAGCCCCACATGACATCTCTCCCCTCCTCAACAAACAGCTCGTCCTTGAGCTGGAAAGAAGGAAACTTCTGCTGAAATTGAACTAAATCTTCCCAAGAAGTCGCAGTAGCCGGCAGATCACGCCATTGGACAAGAATTTGCCAAAGCCCACGAGCTTGGCGGACACGAAGAACTTTATCCGGAAAGGGAGACACCCTGCCATGATGTACAGGTGGTAGCGGCGGTGGATCAGTAGGAGGATCAACCACAAAGGACTTCAAAAGACTAACATGAAACACATCATGAAGTCTTGCTTTCTCTGGAAGATGAAGTTGATAAGCTACCAAAGCAATCCTGTTAACGATTTGATATGGTCCATAAAAATGAGGCGCTAAATTGCCCTGAGAATGCACGACAAGAGCAATAAAATATGCATATTTGGAAAGGCGATCAACCACAGTTAGTATAACCGATTTACCACTAACTTTTGGAAAACCTTCAATTAATAAAATCTATCGAAATCTCATCCCATACGTGTAGTGGTACCTGCAATGGTTGTAAAAGCCCTGCTGAATGAAGATGGCTGCTCTTATTTTGTTGACATACTTGGCAAGCTTGCACAAACTCGTGAACCACTCTACAGGCTTGTGGTACAAGAAAGTCAGCATGTAAACGATTAAGAGTTTTTTTAATCCCCTCATGTCCCATTGTGTGAGCTGTGGCTATAAATGCCCACAATGACAGTGAAGAGCCCAAAACGTATAGTTTTCCTTTAAAAGTGATGAGATCATCCACAATATTCCAATTTGGATCTGTCGTGACAGCTAGTATGTGAGCCTTCAACGCTAGCAATTCAGCCGAAACTAGCTCCTCACGCTTAATGTCATCAAAAAGAGTAAATTGAGGATTGGAAAGTGTCAAAAGTAACAAGTCATCAGAGTCACGCCTTGATAGAGCATCTGCCACCGTGTTTTGCCTACATAGTCGATATTCCACACGAAAATCAAACCCAAGGAGCTTATTAACCCAATGATGTTGTGGAATAATTGCCAAGCGTTGATCAAGCAGAAATTTCAAACTATAGTGGTATGGTCGGACTGCTAATTGCACACATTGCCTCTCAAGTTCATTTTTTTGAATATGCAGATATCGGTATGGCCGGACTGCAATGGGAATCGTCCCTGGAACAAGACGAATACAATGATCATGAGACCGCGTCGGTGGCAAACCGTGAGGTGCTGCAAATAAGCCATCAAATTCCTCCAACAATTCGGACATCAGATCTGGTGAAGACCCGGTGAGGGAGTGCAATAAGTTAACAGATGATGTTAATCCTTGGCATGTCACCTGGCGACCCTTGTGAAGGAAAGACAGTGTCAGCAGTTTTAAATCCCATAAAATAGGCCCAAGGGAACTCAACCAGTGTACGCCCAAGATAACGTGAAAACCAACTAATGGAATAGAGTAGCAATCCAGTATAAATGGTTCGGTATCAATGTGCAATGTCACGCCAGTGCAAACCCCACTGCTAGAAACGTGGTCACCGTTAGCCACTACTACTTGTAATCCTTGCTGTGATTGCACATGTACGCCAGCTCGTTGCACAGCATCATCAGCTATGAAGTTATGTGTAGACCCAGAATCTACAAGAGCAATGAACTTAGGCGAACCAATCCAAATCGGCAACTTCATGGTATGTGTGGATCTCGGTTGGATCCCAGTCAGAGCGTGAAGTGAGATAGCTGGCTCATCCATATTGGACTGCTCAATTGTATCAGCATTGTCATCTAAGACGTCCGGCAAAACTTCAAGAAGAAACAGTTGTTTGCAGCGATGTCCCAGAGAGAACTTCTCGTCGCAATTAAAACACAGACCCGCCTCGCGAAGTTCTGCCATCTGCGAAGCCGTCAGTTGACGTCGTGGTACCGGAGTAGTAGCTGGGACCACAATACCATCATTGTGTGGTTTGGCAGCAGTAGGCGGAAGAACAGAACTAGTAGCTGAAGTATGTACATGGTGCTGCTGAGTCGGATAACGAGAAACCGACTTCGGAAACGCTGAAGTTAGAAGATGTCGCTTGTCGGGACCCAAAATTACAACTTTGGAACCCTCTGTGTATACTGCACTAGTCCAGGATCACAATAGTGCACACAGTGTCAACATACGTGAATACCAATCCACACAAGCAATAAATAAAGTAAACGATTAGTTTAAATAACAAATAAGGGTTTTGACCTTATGATCGAGTTTACACTTATTAAGTCACGCAGAGCTCACAGAAAATAAAATAGCAGCAGAACAGAAATAACTTCAGCATAGATCCCATCAATTCACCACAGCAACCGATCGATTCGACCTTAACGATCAAGAACCTTGGTAATTCCTCCTCAAAGCGGCGTGAGACTCCTCCTCTTCTGTAGGTTTGGGCGCAAGTTTTACAACAAGCGTAAGTACACAAACGTACTCGCAAATCATACCACAAAATGTAATTTATAGATGCAGGTTTATTCCAACATACAATAATAGATTTAAATGCAGTTCAAAACAAATAGTCAATATTAATTTAACAGTTGTTTCCACAAAGACACAAAGCTAAACAGATTATTTCACGTAGCCATATGATTTAGATCACATAGCTCACATCCCATCATTTTATGAAAACTACCCCTCGTGTGAAATCCCTGAGCATGTCCATGACCGCGGACGCGGCTATTCGAATAGATTGATTTAACACTCTGCAAAGATTGTACACTTTACCCACACGATACAACTAGTGTAACAAGCACTAATCATAACAAAACGGTTCAGAAACTTCATCTCAACATTGACACTCCCGATGTGCTTACAAACCGCTATGCCAACCCCAACGAAGCGCTTTGGCATAACACACACCGCTGGACAGGGACACGGCGAACCGCCCCGTGATGCGACTACCTTGTAGTACACACCTCCACCCATGGCCTAACCTACCACCTGAGTAATCAATGCCAAGAATCCATAACCTACTAAGTCAGGCTCGTCCCATACCAGGCATGTGGTCGTACAGTAAGGCCCAGTTCAATGGCGCACAAAGTTAAGTCTTTAATTGACCAAGGCAAGACTTCCATGTTCTAACTAGATCACAAAGATTATCATTTCCATTCACAAAGTCCACCATATCACAAAGTATCCACCACTTGCCCCAGCCCCAAATCCTTTACCACCCAGTTGGTTTTAGTGCAAAACATGCTATCACGAAGTAATAACACATAGCACACAGTTTTACACAAAGTTCCATAGTCACTTAGTCACATTTAATATTTGCAACTTACATGAGAGGTGAGACTCGTAGCATGGCTAAGCAATTGTACTCGCATCTAACCAACCCACGTTGGTGCTACTATATTACCAACTAATACCAATCTAGGGTGACAAGGAATTATGGCATACAAAGTCAAGGGATGATAACAAATTAGATAATAACTATGCCCAAAGCATTTAAATAAATAATTAAAGTAGAATGCAATACTTTGAAACAAAGTAATTTGAAAACTGGGTTCAAGATGATCAAAGGTATGACTTGCCTTGGAAAAGGTTTATGTACTGGTCTTGATCTTGAGGTGCTCCTTCTTCTCCAAAATTTCCCGACGAATCGACGTCTACTCGCAAACGAGACAAATAAACAAAACAAATAAATAACATAGGCAAAACAAACTCCAAAAATTAAATAAAAATCTCAGATAAATAGAGCTCGAATTTATATAAATTTAGGAATTTGAATGGGCTCAATCGAAGTTAGGATGCAAAAGTTATGGGCTCTGGAAGATTAAAAATCTAAAGAAACCCTAAATTGGATTTTTGAATTTTCCGAATTATTTCTTAACAGAAAAATCAGATTATTGCGCAATGCTGATGTCAGCACGGAATTTCGGGAATAAAAGAATTTAAAAGAAAATCCTGACATGTAGGACCCACATGTCAGGGAGAGGGCTCACGGTAGACCAAGTCTACCGATCCTCGGGTTCTGGGGCGGGGTGGACTGCCACACGGCGCACACGTGGCGCTGACAAGGACGCTGACGCGGCGCCACATGGGACAACACGTGCGCACACGGGCTGAGGTGGACGCTGACGCGGACTGCCACGTCAGACCGACGGCGACGACGGCTCGGGAACCAAAGGCAACGGCGAACGGCGGCTCCTCGCCGGCGGTGAGTGGTACCAGCGTGTAGCTCTCGCTATTGCAAACCTATTGAGGTAGGTCTGGGTGGTCGAGGACGACGGAGGTGGCCGGCGGCGAGCTCGAAGCGGCGGAGAGGCTTCGGTATTGTCGGACGGTGGCTCCGGCGAAGATCCAGCGGCGGCAAAGGGCTCTGGAGGTAGAGGCTGTGTGAGGAACACGTCGGTGTGCTCCACGACGGCGCGGCGACGACAACGGCAGCGTAATTCGAAGAAAACGCCGGCGGCGACAAAAACCTAAAAAACGATTTGCGGCGGCGCTAGGTCTCGGGAGGGGGTGCAGGTGGCGGCTCTGGGTTGCGGCTGAGAGGGCGAACCCAGGGGTACCTTTTACAGGGGCTGGGAGGGGCTAGGGCAGCGTATGGCGGCGGAACCCTAAAAGAGTCCGAGACGGCTTCGCGAGAAAACGGAGTTAGAAACGAATCCGGGATTCGATTTTTATCCCAAAAGATGCGGGCAGGTTGGGGATAGGATTTAGCGCGTTTTCTAGAAGGGGTTCAGTTAGAAAAACGGCGTTGCCGTACGGAGCTCAAGCTCCAAACCATGGCGGACACGGGCAGCCGCTTGCAAAGACGGAGCCGGGCGCGAAGAGGACGACGGAGGCGTGGGGCCCATGTCACGCAAGACGGAGGCGGGCGCGCGCGGCTGGCTTCGTGCGGAACTGGCGCCACGCGACCACGCAAGTGAAAGCGAGGGTTTGGGCCGGAGAGATTCGGCCCGAAGCTTTTCTGAGATTTTAAATAGCTTTTCTATTTTAGAAAATACCAGAAATTCAAATAAGCAATAGAAAATAGCAAATGAACTCAAAAAAATTCTAGAAAAATCTAGAAAATATATCTGAGCACATAGAACCCAAATAAAATAGTTTTGGCTATTGTTCAAGTTGGAATTATTCACATTAAATGTTTTTTATTGTAAAGTCCAATATTAAGCTTTTGAATTTAAAATTCAAATAAAATCGAAATGGTGACTTTTTCCCTACTAACTATTAAAAGATTTTTAAACTCAGAAAATTGGGATGTTACATCGCTTCTCATAGGCACAAGCCAAGGCCATGGCTAGCTGGAGGCTGCCTGGGTTCTGCAATTCAACATCTATTCGAACGGGCTCCATCAAACCGGACGTAAAAAGCTGAACTTGATTGGAAGCAGGCAGGGAATCCGCACAACATAGCAATGCCAAGAATTTCTCTTGATAGTCCACCGTACTGACGGCCTACAACTTGGCGAGTTCGCCCAAAAAATTATTACGGATTGGCGGCCCAAAACGCAAATTGCCATAATCTTTGAAGAGATGCCACGGTGGTTCGCCGTCATCACGCTCAAGCCGATAATACCATTTGCAGCCGAACCCACAAGATGATATGAAGCTAACCACACCTTATCACTCTCGGTGTTTGTTGGCATTGGAAAACTGTTCACGCGATTAAGCCACCTCAACGGTCCGCTTTACCATCAAAGGTAGGAAACGACAATTTGTGCATGCGAGGCGCGTGAGAACTACTCCGCCGCAAGGTCTCTGGAAGTTTGAATTGGGAGGAGGAGGGCGTAATCCGGTGGCACTTGAAGTAATCCTCCTCCCGTGGTCGTTGGTCGTTTTCTAGTGACGACAAACTCTCTTTGATGCCAACGATTTACGTTGTAATATCCGCCTTCAATTCTGTCATCTTTGTAGTCATTGATGCGATGAGTTCGCAATCTGGCGTGTCGGCGGTCATCTCCGAGGATGCACCATCGGCTTTGATACTAAGATGTCACGAGCACGGTGCGCGATCGTAGATTGTAGTTGTGGTCGTTAATTCACCGCGAACACCGGGCCGAGGATGTGTATTGGATGGTTCCGTGTTGGTGTCGGAAACGTGATACGTAGAAGACGCGAGGAGAGGCAGGCGCCAAATCGGGAAGATAACAGAGAGCAGAGATAAGGCTATTGATCTTTCCTACCTTCAAATAGAAGTGATGCTCCCCTTTAAATAGAGAGCTCCTAACAATGTATTCTAAGAAACCGATTCCAATTCAAAAGCTACACTATTAGAGATTGCCAAAACTACTAAAGACTTGAAAGGAAACTAGAAAACAACTAGTCCTAATCCGGCACGGCGACATCACTTGTTGAAGCAGCCGAAACCAACTCCCCCGGCGCAGCATCTGGCATAGTCTTCTTCCTGCGAGCATAGGTAAAGCCCCACATGACACTTGAGCGGCCTAGGTAACAGTTATAACATTTGTTAGTAGTAGATTGTTTGTTTTTAGTTAACCTCTCATTACTCCTACTATTATTGAGTTCATCTACTTTAACTCCTAAATCAGCTTACTCTGTACATTTATCACTTAACCTTCTAATTGAAAGAACCACTGTCTACTTCTAATCATCCTCAGTTTGCCTTCTCTGTTAATGCAACCCATTAGAAGGAAATTAATCTAAAGTGAAGTGTTGTTAACTAACTAATTTAGTTATTCATCTGTTAAACAAGTTTGAGAGATACAATAGTCATAAGAAAGGGCTATAAGCACTTGCATTAGCAATGTCCTTAGCCTATTGACAAAACTAATCATTTTCAGATTACCCTCTCTGATCAGTTGGCAGTTAAAGCTACTAAGTACTTGTCAAGCATGTTTATCTGCTGGACTTAGGTAGTAACATGTGATTTGCAAAATAGAATCCTCCAATGGTGGTTAATCCTAATTACTACTGTTTGGACTGCACACCTAATGGACTAGCCCTATTGTCAATTCAGATTTATATCTAGCACACTTATCTGTTCATAATTCAGACAAGAGAAACTTCTCCCGAACTGAAGTGCTAATCATCAATACAAACATTTAAAGTTCAAATTCTTTTGTTAAATCACATGAGTGGTTCAATCATCAGTTACAAGATCAATTAGCATTTCTGAACATCTAGCAGTGGAAGAGAGAAATAAACATAGGGAGTTCAAGGAGGCAGCAAAGGGGAGGGCTCGGGCGGCTCAGGGCGGTGCTGGTCGCTGGCGGTGGAGACTGTGGCGGTGGCTGGGGTTGACAAAAATGGGACCGGAGTGGAAGAGTGGTCCGAGTGGTGGTGGAGACGCAGCCCATGATGGACGGTGGCGACCGGGAGGGTACGAGCGGCTGCCGGTCGGAGGGGAGAATCGGTGCGGCGGCGCCGGAGTGGAAGGGGAGGAAAAGTAACGTGCGCATGGGCATAGGAGGGTGAAGGGGGTCTCACCGGTGCTGACGAAGAGGGGCGAGGACGCCTGTGGCGGCCTGGCGGTGGTGATCCCTGGCGACACGGCGGGGGCGTCATGGCGGCAGCGCCCTGGTGGTGGAGGGCTTCGATTGGCTGTTGGAGGAGAACGAGATAGCCGGGGCGGAGCTCCTGATGCGAGGAATCGACCGGAGGTGCTTCGGGCAAGGAGGGGCGGCCGGCGGGGAGGAAGACGATGGTGCGGCGAGATCCTGCAGGAGAAACCCCAAATTAGTTGAGGGGATCAAGAGAGGGGACTTGGGGTCACGAGGTTGTTAAACATATAAGCATATGTAGGTTTAATTTATTCCATAAATTAATCATGATATCATGCACGCAAAATAACAGAACCATCACAGGCATAACAGATCTAGTCATGTCAACCAAAAAAAGGAACATGAACAGATCTAAAACGGAGAACATGACCGTTACGCATCGATGATTACGCTCGACGGTTTGTCGATGGTGACACTGCAGGCACGGTGTGGATGACACGAAGTCGATGACGATTCGCCGAAGCCGAGCGTCGAGGAAGACGAGCAAGAGCTACAGCAAGTAGTCGCGCAGAGCGCTTCCCAAAAACCTTATTCGCCTCTCCCGTGCGTAACTCAAGGCGACGGTTCCGAGACCGCTCTCCGAACGGCGCGCACGCCGACGAACGGACGGAGTAGACTACGAGAACGGTGCGTACAATGGAAGAGGCGAAACCCTAGATTGATTTGCCTCGTATGGAGGCGCGATTGAGATTTATGGAGGAATCGGACGTGTGATCAAGACGCCGCACGTTCTCCATAACTCAGAATCAAACGGATTAGTCTCAGAATCGATCCGGATTCACCGCCACACAAAACAAAGAAAAGATAAAGCGCAAAGGAAGCCGCATCTCGCAAGCACCTGACGCCGATTTGGGCGGACCATTCACGCAGGTGCCGTGCGCCCGCGCCGCCCTGCCCTGCCCGGCCCGGCCCGGCGAGGCGAGGCGAGTGCGCGCGTGTGTGTTCCTCTAGTTCTCTCCCACACATGCCTCAAGTGACTAGGAGTGCACCATCCCTTTTAAGGTGGTCTTCCTCTCCTAGAACTAGCAATATGGTACTAAAGTTCACATACAACCTTCCTTTGCATGAGTGGGCCTTTGAGATTTAATTTAGGAATTATTCTTCTTGTATGGGCTAGGCCCACATAATCCAATAATCCCCCACCAGATCTCAAAGTCCCACAGAGATTTGCCTGAATTCTAATGTACTGTTTATATATCAGTGTTTCGATGGAGACCAATTAAGGTTGAACATCCACCTAGAACTCCAAGCTACACTTACTCACAACTTGAACAATGGACTATGCCTTGAATTGCAAGTTTGGTGCAAGCAAGCTTCACTTGAAGTCTTAACTGATACTAGGCCGCGATGAGGCTACCCCCTGCTGGAGCGTATAAGTCATACTCCTTGGTCTCTTCATGAGCTTAGTAGGAGATTTCCCCAAAATCTTCATAGACTGCGACTAACGATCGGGCTCATATAGGTGTGTTCTTTCAAGAACGCTCACAGATAACGTCTTCGCTTCGAGAACCAATGGAACACATTAAGGCCTTAACCAACACGCTGCGCTTTTTGAGAGTATTGCATCTTCACATAGAGAGGGTTGAAATTACTCTCCTCCGATTAATCGATGGCTTGTTTTTCCTGATCCTAATTCACGGGATCTCCTATCACATAGGTTGGGTTACTACCATAGATAACTCACATGGGTCTCATACCCATCTCCTTCGATGCACTATCTATCACATTTCGTGATAGTCCCTTTGTGAAGGATCGCGTGTTTTTAGCCGTTTGGATGTAATCCAAGGTTATAACTCCGGAGTTTCTCAATTTCCTGACAGACTTCAATCGTCTCTTGACATGCCTAGACGATTTCATATTATCCTTAGAACTGTTCACTTTAGCGATAACGGTTTGATTATCACAGTTCATGAGGATAGCTGGCACTGGCTTTTCTACCGTAGGTAGATCCATCAATAGATCCCGTAGCCATTCTGCCTCAACAATAGCAGTGTCTAGTGCCGCAAGTTCTGCTTCCATGGTTGACCTCGTCAAAATGGTCTGTTTGCAAGACCTCCATGAAACAGCACCACCACCAATAGTGAAAACATATCCACTAGTGGCTTTGATCTCATCAGCATCAGAGATCCAGTTGGAATCACTATAACCCTCCAGCACCGACGGGTACCCAGTATAGTGAAGTCCAAAGTTCGAGGTACCTTTCAGATAGCGCAACACTCGCTCAAGTGCCTTCCAGTGATCATCTCCTGGGTTAGATGTAAACCTGCTCAACTTGCTCACAGCAAAAGAGATGTCTGGCCTTGTTGCACTAGCTAGGTACATAAGAGAGCCAATTATCTGAGAGTATTCCAGCTGATTCTTAGCAATTTTCTTATTCTTACGAAGTAACACGCTAGGATCATAAGGTGTTGGAGAAGGCTTGCTATCAGAAAAACCAAAACGGCTCAAGACCTTTTCCACATAATGAGATTGCAAAAGTGTAATCTCATCCTCACCTCTAACCAATTTAATGTTTGGAATAACATCAGCCACTCCCAGATCTTTCATATCAAAATTTTGAGACAAGAATAATTTGACTTCATTTATCACATTGATGTTTGTCCCAAAAATCGGATGTCATCCACATACAAGCAGAGAATGACTCCTCACCCCACCATAGCGATAGTATACACATTTATCGCCTCATTGACAATGGCTCTGCAGATGTCATCGTTCTATCGAACTTTTCATGCCACCGCTTAGGAGCTTGTTTTAGACCATACAAAGATTTCAACAGCTTTAACACCTTGCCTTCTTGACCTTCTACTACAAATCCATCAAAGTTGTTCCATGTAAATTTCTCATCCACTCTCCGTTAAGAAAGTCGTCTTAACGCCCATTTGATGAACGAAGACCATGTGAGGTAGCCAAAGCAAGTAGTACTCGTATTGTGGTCGGCCTAGCAACAGTGAGTAAGTGTCAAAGAAATCTTCGCCTTCTTTCGAGTGTAGCCCTTGGCAACAAGCCGAGCCTTGTACTTTTCAATAGTACCATCAGCCTAAGCTTCTTTTGAACACCCACTTGCATCCTACAAAGTTGGCACCCATAAGGTCTATCATCGGCTCCAGTTGCATTAGTGATAATGGAATCCATTTCACTACTGAATGACCTCCTTCCAAAGAGTCCGCATCGAAGATGCATATGCTTCTAAAATAGACTTGGGAGTGTCGCCCACAAGATACACAAGTGAAATCATCACCAAAGGATTTGGTTATCCTTTGTCTCTTGCTCCTTCTAGGAGCTCCACTGTCATCCTCCTCATTGACAAGTTCATGTGTATGTTCAAAAGGTTCTGTGGTGTGATTGAACTGGGAATTATTTCAGAGGGTTGGCTAGTAGTGTTATGTGTATCCTTCATTGGAAAGATATTCTCAAAGAATGTTGCATCTCGAGACTCCATAATTGTACCAACATGCATGTCGGTACCTCGCTTTAACTATAAAAATCTATAGGCAATACTATGATTAGCATATCCCGTAAAGACACAATCCACGTCTTAGGTCCAAGCTTGCGTTTCTTAGTTATTGGTACATTGACTTTCGCCAAGCAACCCCATGTACGCAAATAAGAAAGTGATGGTTTTCTCCTAATCCATACCTCGTATGGTGTTTTGTCCTTATTTCTGTTAGGAACTCTATTTAATACATGATTAGACGTTAGCAAAGCCTCCCCCCACCATTCCTTAGGTAAACCCGCAGTGTCTAACATGGCATTCACCAAGTCAGCCAAAGTGCGGTTTTTCCTTTCGGCAATCCCATTTGACTCGGGAGAATAAGGAGGCGCCCTCTCATGTATAATGCCATGTTCCTCACAAAATAAGTCAAATTCGCTTGAGAAATACTCTCCACCACGATCCGACCTAAGTCTTTTATCTTTCTGCTTAATCGGTTTTCAACTTCGCCTTATAGATTCTAAAATAGTCTAAAGCCTCGTCTTTCGTTTTCAATAAATACACATAGCGTAACCTAGTTGCATCATCAATCAATGTCATGAAATATCGCTTTCCACCCTTCGTTAACATTCCATTCATCTCGTAAAGATCCGAATGCAGGAGTTCTAGTGGTGCCAAATTTCTCTCCTGCGACTTTTGTGAGGCTTACGAGGTTGCTTTGATTGCACAATATGGCATATGGCATTTAGAAACGTTTGGAATTAAATTCATATCGAAAGCCGAGACATTAAACCAAAATTAATATGACATAGACGTGAGTGCCAAACGTTAGCCTCATCATCCACACCGCCACAAATATGGTTCACGCTTTATTGCAGAAAACTGAAGGGAAAAGCGGAACAAGCCTCCGTGACTCATAGCCTTTACCAATAAAATGTCCATGTTTAGACACGACTACTTTATTAGACTCAAATACCAACTTAAGCCCGTCTCTACATAAACAGGAGCCACTAACGAGATTCTTGTCTATAGAAGGGACATGTCAGACGTTCTTCACCGCACGATCTTTCCAAGTAAACTTGGATCTACCGTGCCAACACCATGAGCAGTAGCATGTGACCCATTCCCCATTAGGACGGAGGAATCCCAAGCACTGATAAGAGGAAAACAACGAAATATCGGCACACACATGTACATTAGCTCTGTATCAATCCACCGGTTGGTAGATTGACTAACGAAAAAATGAGGTAAATTACCATACCCAGTCCCATCTCCGCCTTACTAATGGTCACGTTGGATGACTTAGAAGTCATCCTACAGTGCCTTCTTTCCTTTGCGTTGTGGGCACTTCTTGGCCATGTGACCGTGCTCACCGCACACAAAGCAAGTTCTATCATCCCGATTGTTGTTGTTCTTCTTCTTCTTGAAGTTGGTTGTCCTGTTGGACTTTGACAAATTTCCCTTTGGTCTTGCTTGAGGGTTTCGTACCACATTGGCATTGGACTGCCTCCATCACCCTTAGACACAGCGTCCTTTTCCCGAGCTTTCTCCTCAATTTCAAGAGAGCCAATTAGACTCTCAACAGAGTGCTCTTGTCTCTTGTGTTTGAGTGTTGTTCCGAAATTCCTCCATGAAGAAGGTAATTTCGTAATAATACATCCAGCCACAAACTTGTCGAGTAAGGCACACTTCAGGAGTTCGAGTTCCTTGCCAATGGACTGTATCTCATGAGCCTGATCTACTACAGAACGGTTATTAACCATCTTGTAGTCATGAAATTGCTCCATGACATACATGTCATTGTCGGCATCGAGAGCACCGTATTTGGAATTCATGCATCCCATAACTCCTTTGCGTCTGTCATGTGCATATACACCTCGCATGCAGACGATCGCAAGAACACTAAGAATGCATCCAACAAAGAGAGTAGTGGCGGCCTCGAATTCTTTCTCGCCAAGATCAAGAATACCTTCAGCTTGCCATTACTAGCCCGAATACATTCATAGCAAGAAGCCACGAGTGACCCCGATCTGCCATCTCTTAAAGTGCACACCGGAGAACTTCTCCGGCCTCAGTGCATCGGCAAATCCAGCCATAGTAAGACCACAGTGCCTAAAATAAGGTTTTTAGATTGTTAAACATATAAGCACATGTAGGTTCAATTTATTCAATAAATTAATCATGACATCATGCACGCAAAATAACAGAACCATCACAGGCATAACAGATCTAGTCATGTCAACCAAGAAAAGGAACATGGACAGATCTAAAACGGAGAACATGACCATTACGTACCGATGATTCTGTTATGATCGGTTTGTCGATGGTGACACTGCAGGCACGGTGTGGATGACACGAAGTCGATGACGATTCGCCGAAGCCGAGCATCGAGGAAGACGAGCGAGCTACGACAGCGATCGCAGAGCGCTTCCCAAAACCTTATTCGCCTCTCGGTGCGTAACTCAAGGCGGCGGTTCCGAGACCGCTTCTCCGAACGATAGTGCACGCCGGCGAACGGGACGGAGTAGACTACGTAGAACGGCGCAGTACAATAGAAGAGGTGAAAACCCTAGATTGATTTCTCGTCTCTATATGGAGGCGGCGATTCAGTATTTATGGAGGAATCAGGACGTGTGATCAAGACGCCTGCACGTTCTCCATAACTCGTAACCGAAACGGATTAGTCTCGTAACCGATCCGGATTCACCGCCACACAAAACAAGAAACGGAAGCGCGTCGACAAGCACTGACGCCGATTTGGGCGACCATTCACGCAGTGCCGCGGCGTGCGTGCGCGCCGCGCCGCCTGCCGCCCGCCGGCCGAGCGAGGCGAGGCGAGCGCGCACGTGTGTGTTCCTCTAGTTCTCTCCCACACATGCCTCAAGTGACTAGGAGTGCACCATCCCTTTTAAGGTGGTCTTCCTCTCCTAGAACTAGCAATATGGTACTAAAGTTCACATGCAACCTTCCTTTGCATGAGTAGGCCTTTGAGATTTAATTTAGGAATTATTCTTCTTGTATGGGCTAGGCCCACATAATCCAACAGAGGTGATGTGGGTAGTTGGGGATGAAGGTCGCCGGACGACCGGAACGGCGACGAGCAGCGTGGCGGTTGTGGCTTGAGCTCAGCGATTTTTATCCTTGGCTTTTGGTGTAGAAGAGGAAAGAGACGGAGAGGTAGCCGGGACAGGGCAGGGCTGCAGTGTCTGCAGCATTCTCTTTGTAGGCAAGGGTCAGAGGGAACTCGGCGATGCTCTCGAAGTTGGGTGAACAAGGCGATGCGCTCGGCATAGCGCCAGTGAAGCGGCAGGGTGCGCTTGGCACATGGACGCGAGCTGGCGGCATGGCGAGCGGGAGCGCAGTTGGGTGACGAGGTGTGTTCACATGGCGGCAATGACCTGATGCCGGAATGAGGCAAGGTGGCTGCATCGGCGAGCATAGCATGGGCGCCAGCGCCTGGTGCGTGAAGAGGACCGGATTGGATTGCAACGGTTGGCCAACACTGACCCAGCCAAGGAACAGTAGGAAATGGAAAAAGACCAGAGAAAAAATTGGGAATAGGAAAAAGAACATAATTTTAGGTTTACAAAAATTCTGGTTTTTACTTTAAGAATTCTCATGTGAGGATAGATATAACCTGATATTTTCTAAAGAGTTAAAAAGGGGTTTTAAGATTTGATTTCAGTTTTAGGATTTACAATCCATGTAATACCTAAATTTTATTCTGCTTTTACAATTTAGGTTTTCTAGTGTTCCTGTTAGAATATACATTTGTATTGTTGGATTTGAGGAGAGCTTCAAAACATGATTTAAATATTTTCTTATTATTTTATTGTCAGTATAATTACATCAAGTTTGTATTATCATATTTTGTTTCAGGTTATTTTAATTATCAACTAGGTTTGGATTGTTATTTATCATCTGTTGTTTCAATTCATTTTAAATTCTTAAAGCACTTTGGATTTCAAGAAATTTGATTCTCAAATTTATTTATTAGGCAAAAAGTCTTGCAATAAAATCCAGAAAAGAAATTGTAATTAAGATCCATCAAAAAGTTTTAGAAAGTTCACATTTTTATCTAGTTGAAAACAATCCTAAATTTTTGGGATGTTACCCCTTCAATCTCTGCGCACGATGAACAAAGCTCGAAATCGAAAGATGGAATAGGTAGATTGGAAAGTGAAACACATGGTGACATGAATGGATTCATGAACTCACCGAGGCGAAGAATATGACCACGACAGTGATGAACGGCGGCATCTCGGGCGGCGGGTCACGAGGGCACAGAAAACGAGGATGGCTAGGCTTTTATAGCCTTAGGAGGCGTTCATGGCGCGAAAGCCAAGGGTAGCAACGGTGAAGTCCATGTTGCGGTGGCTGCCAGGTGGGATGAGGCAGTGGAGGCGGCAGCATGATGTTGGCGGGGTGCCAGTGTTGGGCTACCCTGATAAGGGAGGTGGGCGAGGGAGGTTAACGGGGTAGGAAGATGGGGCTGGGCTGGGGTGAAACCTAGATAGTGGCCCAAAGAGAGAGAGAGAGAGAGAGAGAGAGAGAGAGAGAGAGAGAGAGAGAGGAGATATGGGTCATGCCAATTCGGCCCACGAAGGTTAAAGGAAAAAGAAATTGATTTCTGGATTAAAGAAAAGGTTGGAAAATCAAATAAGATAGAATAAATACCAAACGAACTCAGAAATTTCGAAGAAAATTCAAAAAAGTACCTTGGAACACAAGGAACTCAAATAAAACTATTTTGGATTTAATTGAAGTTTATATCTATCATATTAAATTGTTTTAATTTTGAAAATTCCAAATTAAGCTTTATTAAACCAAGGAAAATTGGTCAAAATTTTCGATAACCTAATATACACAAAAAGATTTTTGGAAGCTCGAAAATTGGGATGTTACATCCAGCAGCCCCTCATGTTCCTTACGTATGTCGTAGATCATCCTCGATCAGCACAGCAGCGCCTCTATGATATCCACACGTCCAGGGGTGGAACGTTGTGCGCTGTTGTGCTAGCACTGGCGCGCACGGTGGGGCCTTTGGGGAGGAGGCAGCTAGGGTTTCGGTGGATGGTACAATAACATCCCAAAAGCCCACACGCCTCCTCTCATAAAGAGCCCCTAACAGATCCCTACGTTAAAAATTCATTAGGACTCTTAATCATATACGGATTATAATCCAATTTAAGCCTCTAACGGATCCAATCCGAAGTAGTTTTGTAACATCCCAAAATATGGGCTTGTGTTTCAAATGTATAAAAATGTGAACTTTTTTTAAAAAAAAATTGATGCCCTCCTTTGTCATTTAATTTATCTGGATTTTCACTCAAGGTTTTGTTGATTTTAAAAACCTAAACATCAATTCTTGGAAACCTAAACCTAATGGATATTTAAAACAAATTGAAATGAAAGGGTGATAATTAAAAATCCAAACTCAGCAAAATTGTACTAGATATAAGTTGGGAAAAATATTTAAAGTGTGTTTTAAAACTTTCCCCAAGTCAACTAATAAAAATAGAAACTTGAAAGATTTGATCTACGCTCGGTCCTAAGCCCCCCAAAAAAAATTGTAATTTTTGGAGCTTAGAATCTTTATTTTAAAATCCACCAAAGCCCCTCAGCCATTTTCCAGAAATTCTGAAAACCTAAACTAACTTACTCCTGCTAACGGGTGGACCCCACCCGTTAGGGTTCTCCTCCCACGCGGCGTAGCACGCTGCGCTAGCTCTCCAACGCCATTGCTAGGTCTATCGCTGATGTTGCGCCAGTGCATCAAGCTCGTCGTCGGTTTTGGCCTCACCCTGGTTTTCCTCCGCATCGCTCGCATCGACCGTGTCGTGCCCATGCCCTGGCTCGCCCACTCCTGCCTAGTGTCTCATCGCTGCACTGAGCGTCACCACTGCCCGCGCTCGCTCTCCCTCTTGCGCTCTCCACCCATTGCCTATTTAAGGCCACCAGGGCCTCACTAGGCTTCCCTTCCTCGCCATTTGCTACTCCAAACACTCCTCTACCTCCTCCTCTCCTCCTTGGAGCTCAAGCTCAAGAAAAGAGTGAGCTCCAAGTTTTGGCTGAGACGCCACCCCAACGCTGCCGACACACTAGCAAACCTCACTCCCTGCCTCTTATGTCATTATGTGTTCCGGGATCTTATGAGTGTTTCCCCCAACCTAATTTTACCTTTCATTCGTAGGAGTCACCGGAATTTGGTTCTTCCCCACCTCCGGCCAAAACCTCCTCTTTCTTCCCCAACTCTGGCACAGTCGTCCTCCCCGCATCAACCTCACCACCGCCGCCTTGGGACATCACCGTCGGCTCGACTCCGACCATCCCCGTCATCCCTCTCAACTCTGGTATACTCCTAGTAGCCCCTAGTCACTTAATCTTGCGCTATTTAGCTTAAAGCATCACCAGGTTGTGAGATGGCATGGTAGCCCGAGAGCGCCACCGCTGTAGGCCACCAGAGCCTTGTTGCCGGCACCATCAGGTGTGCGAGCTTGTGGGGGTTCCATTTTGGGCACTCACCAGCGCTGTCATAGGCAGGTTCGCCGGCAACGAGCGCGTCAAAGCCAGCACCCGAGAGCTCCTCTGCTTGTTCGAATTTGGACCAACCCTATAGCTCCATCATTAGCCCCAAATCAAGGTTGTTAGGGTTAAGTAGAAATCAAAGCTCGGTTTAATTACGTTGTCACTCGATGATGTGTGGGGCCACAAATAGAATTTAAGGAGTAGTTATGAGCTGGATTTCATATTGAGTCAATGATGTGTGGGCCCAAGGCCATTAATTGCACAATCACCCACTGTGTGGACCAAAACCCTACGACCATGGACTCGGGTCCACGCACTATTCCCGTGGACCTAGTCTATGATAATGGGTCCCACATGTTAGTAAGTATTTCATTTAGAAATTTAAATGGAAAAGAATAGAAAATACTGGCCCACATGTCATTCTCTGGTACATTTCCAAACTGAAAATAAATCAAAAGAAAAAGAAAAGGGTTGCGGGTCCCACCTGTCAGAGAGAGATTCTCTCTCCCTTTTCTTTTCTAGGATTTTCCAAACTGACCCAAATTGAATCTTTAATAACTTTTGCATACAAACTCCAAATTGAATAATTTTTATTTCTAAATTTTTATAAAAATCATAATCTACCAGAATATGTAAAAGTATTTGAATTTGGTTACTATTTAATTTATTGGTGTTATTTAATTCATTTCTGGCTCTTTTTGCAATAGACGTTGATTTCTCGAACGACATTTTCAATGACCAACCATCCACATATTCAGAACAACAAGAGCAAGATAAGCACCCCCTTTGATCATATTGATCCCACTACTTTACTTACTATACTTGTGAAAGAATAGTATGAAAGTGCTATATTTGGGAAATCGATAGTCATAAATCCTATTCGATGCATATATTTAACATACTAAAATTTGAATTCTAGGATTATGTAACATAAAGGCATTAGGGGAATTACTTTGATCAAATGCATATGAAAAATACCATATTGAATTTGGTTTTTGAATTAAAAGCAAAATTTGATCTATAAACAAATAGGTGCTAAAAAGGAAATAGATAAAACAAAATAAAAATATTTAATGAGTGAATTATTTTGGGCATATTATCCTAAGAACAATTCACCAAAACTTTTATATAAAATCTTGTTAGGAAAAATAATTACAAACTCATAAGAACATAACATTGTTCGAATTTTGGAGAAATTCACAGAAGGTTTAAACATCTGAAACTTTTACAGGAGAAGCTACCTTAGGTCATAAGCGTACACAAAATGTTTTATAAAATTTGAACTTCATTTGAGCAGTAAATAAAATCGAACAATAAATCTACCAAAAATCCAAAAATTCCAAAACTCAACTCTCTCTTACCTCTCTCTGACCGGTGGACCCCCTTCGTCCACCTCTGCTCGGTGCACTAGTGCACGTGCTAGCACACCGCTCATGAGATCTCCACCGTGCCAGCGATTTCGCCCCCGATTTTGGCCGTCAACCACCTCCATTAACTCCACGTCACCTCCCCGATCACTCCGCGCCCATTCCCCTACCCAGCCGCATCTAACCCTGCCCGTACAATGCCGAGAAACTCTGTCGGTTGCTCATTGTGGCCCGAGCTCTCCTCACCTATCTCAACCCTCTCCATCTATAAAACAGGTACCCCGAGCTTCCCTATCTCTTTTCCTCACCCATGCGCTCACTCACTCTCTTCCTCCTCCACCCAATCAAGCTCTAGAGCTCGGAGAGCGCAAGCCCTAGTTCAGCCGTGCGCCACCACCTTCATTCCTGGCAACGTGAAGGGTTTTGTGTCACTCTTATCGTGTCATATCATGTTCCAGAACGTCATGAAACTTTCCCCTCACTCAATTTAGCCTTTGATTCACAGGATTGACCGAATTGGCCCTTCTTTCTTACCTCTGGCCAGAACCGCTGCTTCTAGCATCGCCAGAGATCCACTGCACCTCAGACCGATTCCTTGTACCACGAGCATCACTAGGATCTACTCAAGCTTTTCCAATCATTGGATATTGATCTCCATCACCCAAACGCCATCTCCACATGAAGCCTCTTTACGCCACCGCTGCTCACCGTCGACTAGCCGTCTCCGACCACCTCAGCCCTTCTCCTTGCTCTGGTATAACCCTTATAGCCCCTAGATGCTTATGCGCGTATCATTTTGTCAGGAGCGTTGCTCATTTGAGAACTTGCTCGTTGCCATAGCTGCTCTACCGCTTGACACCGGCGCGCCACCGCTAGGAGCCACCTCCGGCCTCACCGTCGGTGTCGGCAAATGTGCAATAGCACGAAGATCCCATTTTGGGTATTCTCCGGCCTCGCGGAGCACCACCTCACCGGCGAGACACGCGGGCGCTAGCGCCACCACGCGGTTTTGCCAAGCGAGCGCTATAGCTCGTCATCAACGCATTAACCATGGTCATTAAGACCAAAACAATGTTTAGCTGTCGGATTAGTATTAGATAAGTTACTGACGTGTGGGACCGAGTCATTAGATTAAAGAAAAGTTAAACGAATTGTTATTTTCACTTGAGTCGCTGACATGCGGGCCCCACGGCACTTAAGTACATAGCACTGATCCCATGGACCATGCACTGTGCGTATAGACCATTGGTCTATGCGTTGTTGCTATGAACCGTGTCACTAGTAGTGGACCCTACTTGTCGATTTTTAACGAAAATCAAAAAGAAAATGGAAAATACATTTTCAGTTGTGAGGAGAATATGCTTTCCCTTACTAGAAAGCGTAAACCTCATTAAAACATGCGCGAGATTACGCTTTCTCTGTTAGAAAGCGTATTTCTCATTTTCTTTTGATTTATTAAACCGAATCATAATGAAACCTTAATAACTTTCGCTACAAAACTCCAAATTGAATGAAATTTATCTCTAAATTCATTTAAAATCATGCACTACCAGAATATGTAAAAATATTTATTTTTAGTCTCTGTTGAATTTATTTGGGGTTATTTAATTCGTTTCTAACTCTTTTTAGACATCGATTGCTCGAGTTATTATTGCGACGATCAACCCTACATATATTTAGAATAGCAAGAGCAAGGCAAGCACCTCCTTTGATCATGTTGATCCCAGTATTTTACTTATTATACTTTGCTTTGCAAAATCTATTATGCATGTGTGTATGTTTTGTATGAAAATACTATGACTGGGAAATTGGTAGTTGTAAATCCAAAATATTGCATATCTCTCCTTTAAATATTAATTCCTTACTATTGTAGCCATTAGAATATGGGTTAGGCAACACATAATGTCATTTGGGAATTTTTAAGTGTAGTTATCGCACAAATGCAACTAGAACGATAGATTTTACGAAAAACTGATAAAATGACAATATGATAATTTGAGAATTTGTGATATTTTGAAAAAGGTCCAGAGGAGGTACCTGTGTTATTTTGTACAAAATAAAATGAAAACTTTAGTTTTTAGATACAAGCGAGTTATTATGTATTATGAAAAAGTGAGGGTTGTGACTCACTAGTAGTTAGGGTGGAGATTCTCGCCTGTAGTCGATTAAGGACTAAAACCAGCAACTCCGGAACTAAGACCTAATCATAAAACTGTATGTGTCAGGATGGGGTGTCCATAGCTAACTAAGTTGTCGAAAACTAGCCTTGTATGAGAGGTAGCCAGTAGTTTGAGAGCATGACCGGTTAGGCATGCCGACATAATGGAGAATGCCTCACCGAGACGTGTATACTCAGGTGATGTGACATAAATGTAGCACCCAGACTGGTATAATCGGGCGAAGTGAGGGACTCACTCGACAGGTTTCTATCCAGGTGAGTTATGCTCCTCAATTCGATGGGTTTCTATCTGGGTGAATGAGGATAATGATTCACTGGGCTAAGTGCAAGGTTAGGACTAGACGATGTAAAGGCTGCATCGTGAACTCTAGACTACGTACCTTTGGTAGTGAGCAGTGATATAGAGATATTAATTCTAGGCAACTGGAATACCATGTCCTATGGGTAAAGTTGCACACCTCTACAGAGTGAAAATCTATTTAAATAGTCGTGCTCGCGGTCACGAGCATGCTTAGTGCAGCTAGTATGGCGGTACTCTTGTTTTTACTAAAAATTGTTTTGTCACAAAACTTGGGGTAATGACATGAGGTTTTCATTTGTTGAGTTAACTGCCATGTCTATGGCTGGACTGCTATGTCTATAGCAGGACTGCCATTTCTATGGCTGAACCTGAATTTGTTAGTGCCATATCTATGGCTGAATGTGAATATATTTTTGCTTGCGGTCGAGTAGGGTTGAGGGTGTTGCTATTACTTTGTTTAGTTCTTTACTTACTATTCTGTACTTATTTAAATTGCTCTTTCAAATACTGTTGCAAATTAATGCTTGCGAATATTGCAAATAAAAGTGGCTTTCAGCAAAATAACTTGTAGAGTAGAGCCTCATCCTTTGATAGCCTTGTATTTAATATAATTTTGTGATACACTACAAGTCTTGCTAAGTACACAAGTACTCAATCCTTCTTATATCGTTGTTCAGAAATCGAAGATGAGCAGATGCCAGACGATGAGTTCTTTGCTCCCTAGCACCGGAAGATTTGGTGACGGGTCTAACTAAGCCTTGTTCCTTGTCGGTTGCCTACGAGATCGAATGGGCATGCGCACCGCTGGACTTTTGCTACCTTATTATGTTTTTCGTTGCTATTTATTTTACTCTGATGACTACTTTTATTTGGTCGGTCGGCCGTTGTTGTAATAATCTTGTAATAGCTTAAGTACCCTTTTACTTACTTTAGCGTGCGAATGTATGGATGTGAATACCAAATGTTGTAAATGTGTATGCTAGCTACTGATCATGGGACTATCACAGTATACACATAGGGTCTTCGAGTATTCCACACCCGGGGGTCCGACAGCGCATGGTATCAGAGCCATACTGACTGTAGGACAAGCCCTAGATAGAATGGTCAATAGATTAGGACTTAGAATTAAAATTGTAAATTAATTTAACCATGGGGATGGTTCTGAAATTTTAGAAAAAATTTGCTAATCTTTTCCCTCTTAGCATTCTCTTCTCATCTAAACTCTTGTTGATCATCGTTTCTTATCTTATTCAAACTAAATCTAGATTCAAAAGAAGGGATGCTATCTGAAAATAAGAGTATTAAACTACTTTTAAGACTTTAAAACAGAGCCTAAATGTCTTCAAAAAGTTCCTAAAACATCCCTCCCAAAGTCTTTTGAAGAATTCCCTCTTAAACTACTAAGGATATTGCTCTAGCTCTCTCTTTTTCCAAAATTTCAGAACATGATACTTGCTGAAATTTTTGTGATGTAATATTCTTTATAACCTCCCCTACCTTCATTTGGAGTTTAATTGAGTGTTATTATAAAGGTCTAATATTATATAAAGACCAAGGGGTATTATTACCTGATTATGAGCCATGAGGATTAGCTAAATAAACTAGAGAATGAGTAAAAGCTTGTGCTGAAATTTCTTTCATGTCTACTGCCATTTCTTATCCATGTCTCTTGTCACCTTATCACTAACTCTCCTTTTCTTAAAAATTGTAGATGGCCATCCAGTGGGAGCCTCAGTACCGCACCAGCACATTCGAGGAGGGTACGCTACAACACACTCTGTGGGTGATGTTGTAGCGTATCGAGTGGTCGCATATGCCCTAGTACACAGTCTATATTGCACCCCCGGGCATGGCATCCACTGAGTACCTCGCTCATTTGCTCATCCAGGGATGGAACTTTGGAGACCCTGTCTTCCATTGCTACGGAAGGGGCTCGATGGTCCGGATGTCTCTGCTCGATGCTGCTTATGTCGCCATTGTTCGGCTGCGTCACACCCTGCCAGATCTGGAGGAGTCATTCTTCCGCTTTCTAGCATGGGCTGTGGACCAGGAGGAGAACACCTACAGGGTAGAGGGGAGGCAGTTCCTCACTCCTCACCTGCACCTCGCCGGCCTTGTGTGGTCCCACGATGGGTATCTCGGTCGAGTGACCTGTTGCAGGCCCGCCGTAGGATCTCCCTCTTGGAGGATAGCATCGCTCCAATGGTGGCTCAGGGCTTCTTATCCCGTGAGCAACCGTATGGGGAGGATGTCGTACTAGCGTCTGCTGACTTGCCATAGCCCATCATCTGCCTCTAGTCCCGTACCCGATGTCCTCGTATGTCGGTGACCGGACATCGCCACCAGGTGATGGCCATTTGCACCGGTATGGTGGAGTCTTCACAGCCACTGTAGCACTACCACCACCCCTATGATGGACATCAGGATACCGAGCAACAGAGTAATCCACCCTCCGCTGTCCCTGAGTCCTTAGCAGCCGCCTCGTGCGACTATGACGTCTAGACTATAGCAGTTAGTCTAGAGCTCACCTGTAGGACTTAGAATGAGCACTTTTGGACATTTTGTAGGAGTAGATTGAGGTGGGACCTCGCTGTAAAATATTTGTAATATGCTACTTATGTTGTTCCATTTGCCCTCTTTTGTAATATTGAACAATAGGCATGCACACCATGCAATGTTAACGCATTTGTTGAAAATCCATGTGTGTTGCCCCTAAAGATTAAATTTATGCATATTTTCTATTTAGATTAAGGTAAATTAGGTTGGGATGATAATACTTGCTGACCCACTCAACTTATGCTCATTCCTTCTCATCCGGCGAACAATTGTTTACTCTGCCTTTTGTTGTTCAGGATGTCAGTAACTTGCTCTGTTCGCCAGCTTATGGCAACGGGAGCTACTTCTGGATCACAACCCGTAGGGAGCGAGGTTCCTACACCTTCGAATCCCAATCCGAAGCATCCTTCTACTTTGGCATCACAAGTTGAGCAGTCTCAGCCTGCCGTTCCTGAAAAACCGGAAGTTCTACCGCCACCGTCCACCATGGAGCAAGTGCTCCCCATGATTGAGCAAGGGCGGCAGACCAACACCGTTCTGCTCCAGCAATTGGTACAGAACACCGTAGCCCTCAGCACTATTGCCAAAGGAAATAGAGCTGCCATCAACCAGTCATCGTCCAGGATGGGCGAGTTCATGCGAACTCGACCACCCATCTTTGCATCAGCAGCCGACCCTCTCGACGCTAATGATTGGCTATGTATCGTGGAGAGCAAGCTAGTCATCGCTCAATGCAATGAGGCGAGTTCATGCGATCTCGGCCACCCATCTTTGCATCAGCACTCGACCCTCTCGACGCTGATGATTGGCTCTGTACTGTGGAGAACAAGCTAGTCATCGCTCAATGCAATGACGAAGAGAAGGTGCTCTACACATCTTATCAGCTGTAGGGAGTAGCAGCAGCTTAGTGGGAGAATCATTAGGCCATTCTTCCTGAATGCCAGACTATCTCTTAGGCCGCTTTCAAGGAAGCATTCCGCGATGCCCATATACCCTCTGGTCTCATGGACATCAAGAGGAGGGAGTTCTACGAACTTCGACAAGGGAACCAGACCGTGATGGAGTTCCTGCACCGCTTTAACTATCTCGCCCGCTACGTGGCGTCCGAGATACCAAATGAAGCAAGAAAGGTCGCCCTATTCTGGGAGCACCTAAATGAGGAGATGAAGTGGTCACTCACTTCCCACAACATTCCCAATTTCCAACCCTTGATCAACAAGGCGATCAGGGTCGAAGATAGCACCCAGACAGTGGTGGAGGCTGCAAGACAAGTGGCTTGCGCGAAAATCAGCAAGCAGTAGTCCGCCAAGACCTCGTATCTAGCAGCCGTCGAGTGCTCGCCCTTCAACACCACCACCTCCGAGGTTCCAAGCACCAGTTCCCCGCCCCAACCAATAGCGGTTCAGCAATATAATTACGGATCTCAGTCATCCGGTACACAAAACCGAATAGCAGACGTCGCCTGCTTTAGTTGCGGAGAACGCGGGCACTATGCCAACATGTGCCCAAAGAAGAAGTTTCCAGTGCCTCAACCTCAGCCATTTGGAGTCTAGTAGCGACCCCAGGGCCTCGCTCGAGGTCTGGGAGGGCAGCAAGCGCCCAAGCCGATGCAAGGTCTTGGACACGACCGCTTGAACCACACAACGGCTGAGGAGGCTGACGCATCGCTCGATGTGGTGACGGGTATGATTCTCATACATTTCGTACCTACATTAGCGTTATTTGACACTGGAGCAACTCATTCCTTTGTTTCTAAGAAATTTTCTATGCATCAACAACTAGAGACTACACCACTAGATAGCGTCCTACTAATTCATTCACCCGGGTCCATTCTAAGGACGAAACTCGGATGTTTTGAAGTTCATATTGAAATAAATGGAGTAAATTTCAGACCCAATCACATCATGATAATTACCACCTGTTTAGATATAATTCTTGAGATAGATTGGCTAACCAAACACCAAGGAGTTATTGGTTGCGCAAGACGAGCAATTTTTCTAATCAATCCTAACGGGGAGCACATCATGTTTACCTCCGCATATGTTGCTCTGTCGCAGCAGCCCAAGCTCAATTCCATCTCAATTCCAGAGCTTAGTCAAGTACCCGTGGTATGCAAAAATCCCGATGTGTTTTCGGATGAGCTGCCGGGAATGCCACCGGATCGAGATATGGAATTTATCATCGATTTGATACCCAGGACAGTACCTATATCCAAGCAACCCTATCAAATGGCATCTGATGAGTTAGCCGAATTGAAGAAACAACTCAAGCAGTAGCTGGACATGGGATTCATTCGCCCAAGCTCATCTCAATGGTGAAGTCAAGCTTTGTTTGTAACAAAGAAGGACGACAGTCTACAAATATGCGTCGACTATCATTCTCTCAACGAAGTCACCATCAAAAACAAATATCCTCTTCCAAGGATCGATGACCTGTTCGATCAAATGAATAGTGCATGTATCTTCTCCAAGATTCACTTGAGGCTCAGATATTTTCAACTCAATGTCAGGCCAGAAGATATTCCAAAGACCCGTTCACCACCTGTTACGGTTTGTACGAGTACACCGTGATGTTTTTTGGACTCACCAATGCTCTAGCAAATTTCATGAATCTCATGAACAAGATTTTTATGGAATACTTGGATCAGTTTGTAGTAGTCTTTATCGATGATATTCTCATCTACTTGAAGACCATAGAAGAGCACAAGTAGCATCTGCGATTAGTGCTCGATAAGTTGCGTAAACATCAACTGTATGCCAAATTTAGCAAGTGCGAATTTTGGCTAAGGGAAGTGGGTTTCCTAGGCCATGTTCTATCCGAAGGAGGTGTGGTAGTGGATCCGAGCAAGATACAAGATGTATCAGCTTGGAAGCAGCCCCGCACCATTCTAGAAGTTCGAAGTTTCCTCGGTCTGGCAGGATATTACCGTTAGTTCATCGAGAATATCTCCAAGATTGCTAGACCAATTACTCAACTTCTGAAAAAGGAAAAGAAGTTTAAATGGTCAGCCTCGTGTGATGAGAGTTTCCACGAGTTAAGGAAAAGGCTCACATCAACCCTAGTGCTTACCCTACCTGACATACACAAGAGCTTCGTTGTGTATTGTGATGCATCGTTAGCAGTTGTGGTTCATGTTCTCAAGATATCGAGGCATTACCTAATCAGCAATCGGTGTGAGATCTACTCAAATCATAAGAGCCTGAAGTATTTCTTCACACAGCTAGATCTAAACCTAAGGCAATGAAGATGGCTTGAATTGATCAAAGACTACAACTTAGGCATTCATTACCATCTCGATAAAGCCAACGTTGTAGCTGACGCTCTCAGCCGGAAACTTCACCGCATGAGTGCATCGATCGAAGAAAATCAACTGATACTGCATGAAGAGTTCCAGAGGCTCAACCTAGAAGTGGATGAGGAAGGATGTGTTGCTGCCCAGGCACTGCAACCTACTCTCGAATCATAGATCTAGGCCACTCAGCTCAAGGATCCGACAATCGCCGAAATCAAGCTCAACCTTTGAGATGGCAGAAAATCAGAATTTTTCGAGAATGTGAGTGGATTATTTATGCGTGGACAACAGATCTGTGTTCCTAAGGACAGTGATATCAAGGAACTAATCCTCAAAGAAGCATGATTCTCCTCTGTCTATTCATCCCAGAACCACCAAGATGTACCAAGATCTTTGAAAACAATTTTGATGGCCTGACATGAAGCGGGATGTCGCCACACATGTTGCTATGTGTGATGTGTGCCAGCGTGTCAAAGCAGAACATCAGCGACCCGCAGGTTTACTTTAGCCCCTGAATATTCCCGAGTGGAAATGGGATGAAATCAGAATGGATTTCATCACGGGGTTACCAAAAACCCGAAATGGGCACGACTCCATTTGGGTTATCGTGGATCACCTAACCAAGGTGGCTCATTTCATTCCAGTCAGCACCACCTACAATTGATCCAAGCTTCCAGAGCTTTATATGGATAATATCATCCTTCCTCATGGCGTGACAAAAATCATAACCTCTGATCGAGGACCTCAGTTCACATCCCAATTCTGGGATAGTGTGCACAAACTGTTAGTAATCGAGCTGTTCTTTAGCACGGCATTCCACTCGCAAAGAGGAGGTCAAACAGAGAGGACCAATCAAATTCTGGAAGATATGTTGTGAGCATGCATGTTGTCCTACAACACGAATTGGGAGAGATGTGTGGCGTTAGCTGAGTTTTCCTACAACAACAACTTCCAGTTCAGTCTCCAAATGTCCCCATTTGAAGCACTTTGTGGGAGAAAATGCAAAACACCCTTGTTCTGGTCAGAAGTCAATGAACGACAGTTCTTTGGACCAACTGTCATCCAAGAAGCTCAAGAGAAGGTGGATGCGATAAAGAGACGCCTGAAAGAAGCAAAATCTCGATAGAAGAGTTATGCCAACCGCCATCACCGTGAGCTGAGATTTGAAGTAAACAATTTTGTTTATCTCAAGGTCTCACCACTGCAAGGTATCTGTTGTTTCCAAGTACATGGAAAACTGGCACATCGGCATATCGGTCCATACCAAATTCTTGCAAGGAAAGACGAGGTAGTATATTGGTCCATATCGTAAATCCTATTCGATGCATATATGTAACATCCTAAAATTTGAATTCTAGGATTATGTAACATAAATGCATTATAGGAATTACTTTGATCAATTGCATACGAAAAACACCATGTTGAATTTGGTTTTTGAGCAAAACTTGATCTACAAACAAATTGGTGCTAAAAAGGAAATAGATAAAATAAAGTAAAAAATATTTAATGAGAGAATTATTTTGGGCATATTATCCCAGGAACAATTCACCAAAACTTTTATATAAAATCTTATTAAGAAAAATAATTACAAACTCATAAGAACACAACATTGTTCGAATTTTGGAGAAAATCACAGAAGGTTTAAACATCTGAACATTTTACAGAAGAAACTACCTTAGGCCATAAGCCTACACAAAATTTTTCATAAAATTTGAACTTAATTTGAGTAGTAAATAAAATTGGACAATAAACAGACCCCTTCGTCCACCTCCGCTCGGTGTGCCAGTGCACCGCTCATGAGCTCTCCACTACGCCCGTGGTTTTGCCCCTGGTTTTGGCCGTCAACCACCTCCATTAACTCCACGTCACCTCCCTGGTCACTCTGCGCCCATTCTCCTTCCCGGCCTCATCTAACCCTACCCCGTACTACGCCGAGAAACTCCGTCGGTTGCCCATGGCTACCCGAGCTCTCCTCGCCTATCTCCGCCCTCTCCATCTATAAAACGGGTACCCCGAGCTTCCCTATCTCTTTTCCTCACCCATGTGCTCACTCACTCTCTTCCTCCCCCACCCAATCAAGCTCTAGAGCTCAGAGAGCACAAGCCCTAGTTCGGCTGTATGCCACCACCTTCATTCCCGGTGACGTGAAGGGTTTTGTGTCACTCTTCTCACGTCATATCATGTTCCAAAACGTCATGAAGCTTTCCCCTCACAAAACTTAGCCTTTGATTCACATGATCGGCCGAATTGGCCCTTCTTCCTCACCTTCGGCCAGAACCACCGCTTCCAGCATCACTGGAGATCCACTACACCTCAGATAGATTCCTTGTACCAAGAGCATCGCCAAGACCTACTCAAGCTTTTTTCGATCATTGGACGTTGATCTCCATCGCTCGAACGCCGTCTCCACGTGAAGCCTCTTTTCGCCGCCGCTTCTCACCGTCGACTAGTCGTCTCCAACCACCTCAACCCTTCTCCTTGCTCTGGTATAACTCTTATAGCCCCTAGATGCTTATGCGCACATCATTTTATCAGGAGTGTTGCTCATTCGAGCACTTGCTCATTGTCGTAGCTGCTCCGCCGCTTTGTGTCGGCGTGCCACCGCTAGGAGCCACCTCCAGCATCGCCGTCGGTGCCGGCAGGTGCGCAATAGCACAGAGATCCCATTTTGGGCACTCTCCGACCTTGCGGAGCACCACCTCACCAGCGAGACACGCGGGCGATAGCGCCACTGCGTGGTTTTGCTAGACGAGCACTATAGCTCGTCATCAACGCATTAACCATGGTCATTAAGACCAAAACAATGTTTAGTTGTCAGATTAGTATTAGATAAGTCACTAACGTGTGGGACCGAGTCATTAGATTAAAGAAAAGTTAAATGAATCGTTATTTTCACTTGAGTCGCTGACATGTGGGCCCCACGACACTTAAGTACACTGTGCTGGTCCCGTGGACCGCACACTGTGCATATAGACCATTGGTCTATGCGCTATTGCTATGAACCGTGTCACTGGTAGTGGACTCCACTTGTCGGTTTTTAACGAAAATCAAATGAAAAATGGAAAATATGTTTTCAGTTATGAGGAGAATATGCTTTCCCTTACTGGAAAGCGTAAACCTCATTAGAACATGCGCGAGATTACACTTTCTCTGTTAGAAAGCGTATTTCTCATTTTCTTTTGATTTATTAAACCGAACCATAATGAAACCTTAATAACTTTTGCTACAAAACTCCAAATTGAATGAAATTTGTCTCTAAATTCATCTAAAATCATGAACTACCAGAATATGTAACAATATTTATTTTTGGTCTCTGTAGAATTTATTTGGTGTTATTTAATTCGTTTCTGGCTCTTTTTAGACGTCGATTGCTCAAGTTATTATTGTGACGCTCACCCCTACATATGTTTAGAACAGTAAGAGCAAGGCAAGCACCTCATTTGATCATGTTGATCCCAGTATTTTGCTTATTATACTTTGCTTTGTAAAATCTATTATGCATGAGTGTATGTTTTGTATGAAAATGCTATGATTGGAACCTCTATTATTTTATATGAAAATGAAATGAAAACTTTAGTTTTTAGACATGGGTGAGTTATTATATATTCTGAAAAGTGAGTATTGTTACTCACTAGTAGTTAGGGTGGAGATTCTCGCCCGTAGTCGATTAAGAACTGAAGCCAGCAACTCCGGGACTAAGACCTAGTCGTACAACCGTATGTGTCAGGATGGGGTGGCCATAGCTAACTAAGTTGTCGAAAACTAGCCTTGTATGAGAGGTGGGCAGTAGTTTGAGAGCATGACCGGTTAAGTATGCCGACATAACGATGAATGCCTCACCGAGACGTGTATACCCGGGTGAGGTGACATAAACGTAGCACCAAGACAGGTATATTCGGGTGAAGTGAGGGACTCACTCAACGGGTTTCTATCCGGGTGAGTGAGGCTCCTGATTCGACGGGTTTCTATCCAGGTGAATGAGGATAATGATTCGTTGGGCTAAGTGTAAGGTTAGGACTAGACGATGTAAAGGCTGCGTCACGAACTCTAGACTGCTTACCTTCAGTAGTGAGCAGTGATATAGAGATATTCCAGGCAACTAGAATACCGCATGCTATGGGTAAAGTTGTACACCTCTGTAGAGTGAAAATCTATTTAAATAGCCGTGCTTGTGATCACGAGCATGCTTAGTGCGGCTAGTATGGCAGTAGTCTTGTTTTTACTAAAAAATATTTTGTCACAAAACTTGGGGTAATAACATGGGGTATTCATTTGTTAAGTTAACTGCTATGTCTATGGCTGGACTGCTATGTCTATAGCAGGATTGCCATTTCTATGGCTGAACCTGAATTTGTTAGTTCCATGTCTATGGCTGAATGTGAATATATTTTTGCTCACAACCGAGTAGGGTTGCGGGTGTTGCTATTACTTTGTTTTGTTTTTTACTTACTGTCCTGCACTTATTTAAACTGCTCTTTCAAATACCATTGCAAATTACTAATTGTGAATATTGCAAATAAAAGTGGCTTTCATCAAAATAACTTGTAGAGTAGAGCATCATCCTTTGATATCCTTGCATTCAATATAATTTTGCGATACGCTACAAGTCAATATAATTCAATACACATAGGGTCTTCGGGTATTACATGCCCGGGGGTTCGACAATATTTCTCCTTGAAAAATTGATGTCTTATTGTTGTAGCCATTAGATTATGGGTTAGACAATATATAGTCATTTAGGAGTTTTGAGTGTGATTATCGCACAATTGCTTAATAGAACAATAGATTTTCGTAAAAAGTTATAAAAGGACAATATGATAAATATGAATTTCGGAGATTATGAAAATGTCCACAGGGGTGTACCTCTGTTATGTTGTATAAAAAAAATACAAAACTTAGTTTTGGACGCGGGCGTGTTATATTATATTCTAAGAAGAGTGAGAGAGGAGTCTCATTAGTAGATAGGGGAGATTCTCGTCCGGGTCAATTAAGGACCAAATGCCGGCAACTCCAATCTAAGTCTAAGAGTACAACCACATGTGCTGGTATGGAACGACATTAGCTAATTAATTCATTGAAAACTAGCCTTGCACGTAGGTAGGCCGTAGTAGTGCGAGCAGGACCGAATGTACTGGTATGTCCGAAGGGGCTCCCTTCATCACAGTGTTGGGAAGAAAGCTTGCCAACACAATTACGAATGTCTCACTGAGACAGGGGCATAAACCTGGGTGAAGTGAGGGTATTCATTCGCTGGGCTAGTGTAAGGGTAGAACTAGATGATGTAAAGGCTTCGACATGTGCTTTAGACTTCTTACCTAAGGTAGTGAGCAGTGGTATCGACAGATGCCAAATAAACTAGAGAATTTGTGTGTTGTGGGTAAAGTTGTACACCTTTGCAGAGTGTAAATCTATTTAAATAGTCGTGCTTGCGGTCATGAGCGTGCTTAAATTGTCAATTTAATAGATATAGTCTTAGCTTCCACAAAACGTTTCTTGTTGGAAAATGAGTAAATGTTTTATGATTTATATTTGAATTTGAATTGACTGCCATGTCTATGGCTGAACATGAAATGTTGCTCGCAGCCGAGGAGGGTTGCGAGTTGTTGTCTTTATTCTTTTGTGCTCATAACCGAGAAGGATTACGAGTGGTTGTCATTATTCATTCAGTTCTTTACTTACCGTCCTGTACTTATTTAGATTGCTTTTAAACTCCCGTTGCAAATTACTACATACTAATATTGCAAATAAAGATGGCTTTAAGATAAATAACTTATAGAATAGAGCATCATTCTTTGATAGCCTTGCATTTATATGAATTTTGAAATATACTACAAGTCTTTCTAAGCACGCATTGTACTCAATCTTGCTAATATTGTTGTTCAGAGTTCGATGACGAGCCGATGTCTGACGATACGTTCTTCACACCCGGAACCAGAGGGTTCAGTGACGGGTCTACCTAGGCCTTGTTCCTTGTCGGTTGCATGAGGGATTTGATGGGCATGCTACTAGATTTTAACTACTTTTATTACTTCTTTCGCTGCTACTTTTACTCTGTTGATGATTGCTTTTATTTGGCCGGTTGGCTGTTGATGTAATAAATTATAATCGCTTAAGTTAAGTACCATTTTGTTTTACTTTGTATTTGTGAATGTATGGATGTAAATGCTAAATGTTGTGAATGTATGTACTAGCCACTAAGCATGGGATTAGTACGGTACACATATAGGGTCTTCGAATATTCCACGCCCGGGGGTCCGACAAGTTTGTTCCAACCCAATGTGTGACCCTGTAGGTTTGTGTGTAGTCGGCCGTGACCTGGAAACTCCTTTTCGATCCATAAGTTGATAGCAGTTCCTAGCAGGACATAGGACTCTCGAATACACATAAAGATCATATCGGGCGAACCTTTATAAAGCTCATGTGTTGATCCTTTTGCCTTATGATACCAGATCAAACTCAAGGCGAGATGCGTGCCATCCTATGATAGCTCGGTCCTTCACTCGATCTTGTAGTTGATTACTTGGTTGTAGTTACAGTACTACAGAAAAGGTCTTCATAGACGGTTAAAAAACGTCATCACAGATGGTTTCGTGAGCCTTCTGAGTCTATGGGTCAGTGATAACATGAGTCATCACAGACGGTTTTTCAAACCGTTTGTGAAAAAAGCTATCACAGACGGTTCTGAACAAGAACCGTCTGTGATAGTTTTTTCTATTGCAAAAAAATCGAATTTTGAGTCAAACTAATCAATTGCTGGACAGTAGTTTCCATATGCAACCTCTAGCAAGACAACTAAAATTCAATTAAAATTCTGATGGCAAACACATTATAGGAAAGAGAAACCAAAATGTTTCACAATGTCCCCTCCGAATGGGAAAAAAAGAATAATGTTACAAAGTTAAACTAGCTAGAAACCATATGTGCACTTCTCTCTGTACCTCACCAGCATATCACAAGCTGTTCTTGCATGTCGTCCGAGTTCGACTCAAGCTCGCTGGCAAGGAGAGACGACTGAAAACCTCCGGTGATGCACCAATCTTAGGTAACACAAAATTAAGTTCATTTTTTTTTACAACAAACAACTAACAAATTATGTATGTTTTGGGGATGTACACGTACCTTCTGGCAGTCTACCTCCTGTGGCAGACAAGGAGCTCCTCCGCATCCCTCCTCCTCCTCCTCCTCGTCAGCTGTGTCTCCTCGCCGAACTACGACGGGGAATCGAGGGTGGTCGCCGGAGCTCGACGTGGGGAGGGGAGAGAGAGAGACTGATGGAAGACAAAGTGGGGGTGGGTATAATATATAAGGACAGTGCCCAAACAATTCGCCTCCCACACAAGCATTCAAAAAATTTCACGAATCACAGACGGTTTCAAATAGGAAACCGTCTGTGATAAGCTAGTATCACAGATCATGACTTAGAATTTCCTTACTCTGTGATTTTACCATGGCTTGAAATCACTAATACTCTGATTTTACCATGTCTTGAAATTTCAATACAAACCGTCTGTGAAGTCTACAATTATCACTGACGGTTCGTGTTAAGAACCGTTTGTGATACTTCACAGACGGTTTTCAATATGAACCGTCTGTGATATTACCTCTTCACAGACGGTTTTTAGCGCAGCTAGTAACATAGACGGTCTCTGAACCAAAACCGTCTGTGATTGCGTGTAATACAGACGGTTTTGGTCAACCGTCTGTGATGAGGCGTCCAGTATTAGCCTTTTTGTAGTAGTGTTAACTCCTCAACAAGATTCGATATGGCCATGCACTCCTTAATCCAACCACATCGAGGCCCGAGATATATCTCCTGTTAAAGAGGAGGGGAAAATTCTATCTTGATCGCTCACATTCATCCGCATGTTTTATAGTAAACCCGAAAGCTATCTTTATGACTACCCATTTACAGAGTAGTGTTTGACAACCCCTAAGTAAACCATGACAGCCTCACGTCACAGAATCCCACATACACTATGTATGAGACCAACTGATGATACTTAAGAACTATAACACATGTAGGAAACCATGATGGCCTTAGGTCTAAAAATCCCACATATACTATGTATGAGACCAACTGATAATACTTAAGAATATAACAATTCTCACAGTGTCACAAGGTGTGTCAATCTAACACTACATTCACCAAGAAATGGGACAAAATATGTCCATCATCTTGCAACATGATTTTCGCGACTGAAATAGCTTCAAATGGAAAAACCCATACCTATAAAGTTTTAGATATCTTCGCATAATCCAAATTAGAGTCCTAATCGACCTAATTGGGAGTTCTGGGCCCGCAATGCAGGCTGCACAGAGAATCAGAGTCCACAACATAGTCAACTTCCCAGGCAAATTTGGCAATGAAGATTGTGTTTTTAGAAAACCTCCACACATAGAAAAGTTTAAGTCCTCTGCATTAGCTAAATAGGGAAAAATGAATCACTCAATTCTGAGTTCAGGAGAGGAAGTTATGGCCTTTGGAGTGTTCACTGCACAGAAGAAAAGCAAAAAACCGATCCAAATTCAAAGTGTACTCCAAATCAAATTCAATACCGGTTGTTTCCATCCCTACCACATCCAAGCTATGACCCTCCATCCCTGTATTTAAATAGGACCCCTAGGGTGCCCTCCAAAGCAAGTTAGAAGGATCAGCAAGGAGGAAGGAGGCAAGGAAGAGGACGGAGAAGAAGAAGGAAGGAGAGGAAGGAGGAAATTAGGGCTTGGTTATCCATTCATGATCAGCATACCATTTCATGGTCAATGATCTGATCAACCCTAGTTTGATCTTATATTGATGTTTATTAATGATTTAGATTAGTTTGTCCGTGGGGATTGGACGTTTTTGGATGCCCTAGTTCGGTAGATTATACTACAGAAACTTACAGGAGATTTTGGGGTATCTCAGTTCAGATTAATGGCTTTGTCATGTTAGTAAAGTTGTAGATAATTTCCTCAACTTTCCATAGAGTCCAAGTCTTTAAATTTGGATAAGCAAGTAAGAAGTTATGGCTTCGGAAGTACTGTTGTCCAGAACTTCATCGCCAATGACAACAATTGTGTAGGAATTAAATTATGGTCACAACTAGGTTTCGCTAGGTAATTCTCGATAGATTCCATAAGTGGTATGGTGTACCAGTTTTAATGTTGTAGGAAAATAGTTAAGAAATTATGAAGTATGTTGTTCTGTTAAGTTCCAGAACGACCTTCCAAGTTGAAAACAGGGGATTATATCGCAAAATCAGAAGATTTGTGTAACTAAGGAATTGTGGGAAATTTCGTATAGATTCCATAAAATATAGAGTTTGCTATATTTGGAGTCGATAAGTAAACGTTATGGCATTTGATCACCAGGACAGCGGGTAGATCGTCCGGAGAAGTTGAGTTAAATGCATCGGGTTTGCGTGTAGGTGCGATAGCGTATTGGTTGATGATTGCGTACTGCTGTGGAATATTTTGAGATATATTATTGATATTTGTCTAGGGAGTGTTGCTTCGAGTTCGGTGCCGCCTTTGCATCGTCCCGACTTTCGTGGCTAAAAGGCAAGTGCATGGTAGAGTGGTACACAATGGTTTGTCGGCCCTTGTCTTTACATTTGATTTTATATGATAATTGTTTATGCTTTATTATGATTATTTAAAATGCCATGATAATGATGATATGACATGACCATAGGGATGACATGGTAATGATGGTAATGGATAGCATTGATGATTAATGAACATTGTTGCATCATTTGCATTGCATCGAGCTAGGGCGACGAGTACTTCTATGTATATAGCTAGTCCGGTGTGCCCCATGATAAAATCCTACAGAGGTAGAAACCCCATCCTAAAGAAGATGGGGTAAGAGTGGTTCATCGACGAGGAGATCACTCCGCTATACAGGTATTTAGCTGATGAGTTGCATCTACATTTGCCTATATGAAAAGTTAACGAGGATAATTGGGTACATGAGATGTGAGAAAGATTGTTGCACATGCTTATAACATTGTTAATGTTTAAATTGAAATATGAATTGTTTGTTTATTGTTCTATTTTGTACTTGCTGAGTCGTGAACTCACCCTTGCTTTGTTGTTGCTGTTAAGTGAACATTGATGGCATCATGCATGGGATGGAGTAGCACATGTGCATCACATGCAAACACTACACTTATATAATTTACATTAGTATGCTCTCATTAAATCTAGTGTCATGATAATTTCCTTCAGGATCTGTTAGGCTTGATTATTATTAAATTGATGGATTGGAACTTTAGTTGATTTATAATCTCTTTATCTATTATTACTTGTTGCCATCCAATGTATCGGGAGCATGGTTCCAGCATTTCATGGGTGCGGGTATCCCAAGCGTTTCTCGGGTGCGTGTATCTCGGGTGTTCTTAGCTCATGTGACCAAGCTGTGAAAGTTAATTCTTTTATACATTTATATTGTTTAGTTTATTGTTCTGTGACACGTTGATGAGATTTATTCCATGCATACCTTGCTCGAATTATTATTAATTATGCTTCAAATTGGTATTGAGATTGATTTAGGTTATATTCTAGGCTTTGTGTTCAGCTGGGGTGTTACACGTGCTGGTCCATAAATCATAAGTGTCCCACATAGTGACATAAGATCAGGGATGTTTAAAATGACATCATAAACATAAATAGAGAGTTTCACGAACAAATCGCATACTTGCCGATCAATATAAATGATATTTCATTCAAGGGACGAAATAACATATTATTTTAAAGTTCATAAACATGGAAGCAATACCAAGGTTGTTAGAATTGTTCAGCAGGATCAGAATCGTAGGATCGACGTAGAATCTAAGATTCTATTTGATTCTACCAAAGAAACAATTTAAAAATCTACCTTGTATTTTAACACTTTTATATTTTTAAAACTATACTTTTAAAACTTCTGTTTATCAAAATATAGTGCAAAGGAAAGATCATTTGTTATTTATGCAAATTATAATTTACATGAAGAAAAAAAGTAAAATTTTACAATGAGAGGGACATATTGCAAATAATTATTTATAATAAATCGCTAGAATCGGTTAGGACCGTATCAAAATTTTGATCACGATTCTATATTTTTTTTGTTAGAATCGTTATAATATTAAGATTCTACCAAATTAAGACTCTACCTTAGAATTGGATCAGTCCAGTCAATCTGAATAGTAGAAACGTATGATCGTATGATTAGAATCGAAATTCTATCAATCTTAAGTGATACGATCATCTCTATAATTGCCTTTAAGGCATATCACTAACATTCATCGCTTTCGTCTCCGAGACAATCAAGAGTGATGACTACCTTCACTAGCAACGTGGACAGTGGCCCAATTCAGAACCAGAACTCACTAAAAAAACCTAAGGCTGCTCCCAATGGGTAGTATCTTAGTGCAGTTTCTTAATGCATGAGAAGTGTTAGGATACTATCTTCCCAATGCATGATTTCTTATGGTGTATCTTAAGCTGTTTCATTTAATTACATGCATGAGGCTGTTTTGTGTTGGATTTCAAGCTAAACCAGTATCTAAATTAGATACTAGAGTACCCACTCTCTTCATTAACTATGATGCTATATTATTATTTTGTCTACATGACAGGCTAAGATACCAGCTAAGGTGGAGCACTGAGAGCAGCCTAACTGTCCATCAAAAGATATTTGTCATAGATTCTAACTTTGAGACACACACCACAAAAACCTAAGTCTCCACCGAAAACGTATTCCCGTCGCTTCCACTTCCGAGACAGTTAATCGTAATGGCTACTTTCGCTAATAATGTGGACACCATATATAGTAGAGCCACAACACCATGCTATCGGCGAGCCAACTCCTTCACAGTTTACATCATTGTTGATGCTAGGGCTAGATTAATGAAGTAAAGATGTTGCCATTGTTACCCATCAATCAATTTTGCGAACTAAGGGCGTGTTTGAATACAAAGTATTTTTGAAGCTTTTAGAGAATACCACGGTTTTTGAAAAATACTATAGTATCAAAAACTTTGAGGTGTTTGTGTACAACAAATTTTGTAATTTTATAAACCATAGTATGCCCAATACCTTGGTATTTTTGGAGTTTAAAAAAATATATTCTAGACCTCTTTTTTCTAAACTGAGCTAACTCTTTTGGAGTCCTGTCCTCGTTGAATTAAGTTTTTCTTTCTTATCCACTCTTTTATCTCTTATATATGGCTAGTGCCTCAAAGACGTATACCTCTCCACAATATTTATGTCTGACCGTAGGTGTCGACACATACTCATCTCTCATGACTCATACATAAGCTCATACGATAAAGAGATACAACATCATCACATAGCATCAATGTGTGCATTCGCGCATCAATGTACCATTAGGCTTATAAAATTTGACGAATAAAATCTAGCAACCAAATACATATACAAACTTTCTTCAAAATAATACATGTATGAACAAGCATATAGACATAACTAGTTTTCTTAATAACATCTACTTTGCATAGCATGTATTTTTTTTAACAAAATATTGTATGAAATATTGCGGTTCCCAAACATGTCACGGTTTTCCTCAAAACTGTAGTATTCATAAACTGTAGTATATTATGAACAGTATATTAAAAACTATGGTTTTCAAATACTGTGGTTTATAAATACTGTAACATCCAAACATACCCTAATTTCAAGCATGCGCCCATTTCTTTTGGACCGTTCTCGTAAATTTTGGTATTGAGTAGTCATAGTAACAACAATTTTTTTCTCATGAAAACCGCAGTGGTAGAGGACTCCACTAGGCGGCGGGCCCAGCGTTTCATAGTCGGCGAATCCACGCTCCTCTCGCCACATGAATCCGCCATTACGCCGCCACTTCGTACTCATATCTATACATAGGACATGCCGTACCTGGACCGCCTGTACCAGTATTCAATAATGCTTCACTGCCAAATGGGCCCCAGAAACGTAAGCATCTATGGGTCCAACCTGTAATTGAGACCCAAGCAATATAGGCATCAGCTCACGTGAAATAGGGGGAGACGAGGATGAGCGAGCAGCGAAGGCTTTTAAAAAAAGTGGGGAAAAATAGCGAGGAAAAACAAATAGCGAAGTCGAAGCGGGGATCGAAACCCTAGGCGAGGTCGGCGGCGATGGCGGCTGCGGCGCCGGAGACGTACATCGGGAGCGTGATAAGCCTGACGTCGAAGAGCGAGATCCGGTACGAGGGCGTCCTCTACACCATCAACACCGAGGAGTCCAGCATCGGGCTCAGGAACGGTGGGTTCGCTCCGTTCCTCTCCCCTTGTCCCTTCTCTTCTCCGACTGTTAGGTTGGCGATTTGTGGGGAGAGGTATGCGGCGATGCGGTAGAATTATGGATTTAGCTTTCTTTTCTTGTTTAGCTCCGTGTTGCCGATGGTACATAATTTTGAATTTTTCTTTGAAGGATTCACGTTGGTGTTGGGTTTCAAGTCTGTTTTTTTTACGAATTTTAAATTCTTAAACAACAGTGCGTTCTGAATTATTTTTTTTGGCGAATTATTAGTGGGTGCTCGGCGATGCGAGTTGGAATATACAAAATTGGTGCTTAGTTAAAGATCTGTTACTACAGCAGTTCCCGTCTTGTTTTCTTGTGCTTAGTTAGAGTTCGTTTTCTTTCCTGTAGTAACAAAATAAGGTGAGGTCTACAGCGAAGAGGGCTTAACGTTGGGTGGGGCATTGCTTGTATCCCCTAGTGACTTAACGCACATTAATTGTGTGAAGTCCTTTTGTTTCTGTCCATCCAGAGTAATCAAATTGCAACTAGTATTTGTTGCATTAACATTAACTGCTTTTCGCCAAATTGTCGGGGAGCTTATATTGGGAATGTTGTTGTACAGCTTAGAGGGTCTAGGAATCTTTGCCATGTTTGGAGCGTGTAGTTACACTCAAAGGAAGAATGATGCATGTTGTGTATGTTGCTTTGCCAAATTGTCAATTGGCACGTGTCTGTTAAGTATCGAACAAACAAGCGAAGGCTTTAATTTTAGGCAAACATTTTTCTCTTCCAAATTGTTTTCCTTATTGGGGGATGGTGCTGCCAACTTAAGCTGTCTACTACTTGACAAACTGTAACTGCCATGCATCTGTTAAGTAGCGCCGAACAAGCAAAAGCTTCTCTTTCAGGCATTGATTCTACCTTCCAGATTTTTCTTGCCAAACTGAGGATAGGGGTGTAATTAGGAGCTAGTAATATTTGACCACCCAATAAGTGAAATCCAATAGGATATTCACTAAGAAATTTCGATGTCTGAACAATACTTTTGTCCTATTTGATTAATATTTGAATCCAAACGTAATATTCATATCATAATTCAAATATGATAAACAATATTTTTTAAATTTATGGTCATTCTAAATATGGCCAAATTCATGAATAAATGAACAATACAAAATTCCATATACCTTACCAGAACCGTGTCGCCTGCTGATTTCGAATGTAGAGATTTTTACTAAGCAAATAGAAAACATATAAATTTGTCACACTATTTAATAGATACTGAAATTCGATTCGTATCTGTATTCAACAAGGGTCAATACCCCAGATTTGTTCTGTTTCTTGTACACCAATCTAGTATTGACCCTTGTTGTCCGAGGCCATTACCTGTTGTGTTTGTTTATTGTATCTGTAAAGGGGAGATTAGAGGGCTTTGATGTTAATTTTAAATCGTCTGTACTTTGATTTGTTGTATGGATTTTCCTGAACAAAGTTAACTAGATCGTCTACTCAAAGTGGGGCTTCACAGTACATTAGGTTGTCAGGAGCATGCACATGGACGCACATGTGTTTGTGTTCCCAAAGGCTCCAAGAGTTTATCTCCTAGTGAGGCCTTATCCTTGGGCTTCCCTGTTCCCAAGTCCTAAACTTTTTAATAAAATTTATCTGATGCTTAGCTTAGAGTTATTTGCATTGTTTTTTAGCACAAAAACTTGAGCTTTGTATTTTTTTTTTCATTCTTCTCATGGGACCAGGCATGGGATTGTTAGTTTTATATGGCTTTAAGAAGTAATGTTCCTTCCATTTTGCACATTCACTTACTCTTACAGGGTTACCCTTTGTTGTATCGTCTTTCAGTTCGTTCATTTGGAACTGAAGGTCGTAAGAAGGACGGCCAACAGATTCCTACTAGTGACAAGATATATGAATACATACTCTTTCGAGGAAGTGATATAAAGGTAATGATGGTAAATCAGAAAGAATACCACAAATCCTTGGCATATATATTGTATTGTGATTAATGAACTGTTGATCAAATTATGTTGGGCACTGATATAGTTTGGAGCTATTTTTGTAAGTTGTTATTGATATGCCATATTTAATTCTTTCTGCTGTTTGGCATGGTAAATTTTGGAAATATCTATTTTTACCATCTGGCTAATTAACGCATACATGTTTACCTCAAATTACAATAAAGAAATGTTTTGGAAATGCTAGAAAACAAGTTACCTATTTCATGCTCCCAAGTTAGCCACAACCCAAGTGTGAAAGTGGATTAGGGAGGGTGGTTTGGAATTTGGCCTTGTAGTAGTTTATTGAGTTTTGAGCATCGAGGGAAAATTTGTTCTGATAGAGATGTGCTCATAAGACAGGTTGTTAGGATTGGGATCTTAGGCAGCTTTGTTTTCGTGTTGATAGGATTCGGATTGTAGGATTGTGGTAGGATACTGGGATAGTACCTTAAAAATTGTCATTTCTAAAAACTAGTTGAGTGTCCATGCTTTGCTACAAATTTAGATACTAATTACTGGGTACAACTTAAAATATTAGTGGATAGACAAAGGCACAAAGCTATGTCTTCTGTTTAAAAGAATTGAAAAGATTAAGAACGTCCCTCCACGGCAGCATTACATGATATAATTATTGTACCCAATAACCTGAATGGTTGTGCTTGATTTAGGATTACAAAACAAGATACAGTGCCTGGAATTCACTCCGTTTTTCCATTCTGGAACTTATTAGGCTGCATCTGGCAAAGAAACATAACAAAATGGCCAGGTGATGAATAGCATATGCCCATACGGTCATAAAAACTGTTGGAAGATAAGCCCCCGATTCCATTATCCTTGTGCAAATACCTCAAAAAATCTGTTGAACACATCTTGTTTCACAATTTCACCGTGAATCTCAGCCACACCATTAATTGAATGCACACCAAACAGTGCAGAGGATTGCCGTTTAAACAGCTCTCGATTGGTAACTTCTACTTTCTCACCATCAGCCTCAGCAATGGTCTCTCCAAAGATATGACAAGCAACTTTATATCTGCTATTCCAAATTTCGAATTGAGATGTTGTTGATTATCAGCAGTTTCAAATCAAGCATCGAGAGTAGAGACAAGGAAATGTAAGTAGACCTACAGAGCTAGAAATAATATAAGCTTTCCTGCAAATCTGATACTTCCCCATCAGTTGTTTCTATGATATCAACATGGTAGAAGTTTCTTCATTACGTAAAAGCTTCAGGAAGCTAGCATTTTGTTGTCACTGCTTAGTGCATGCAATTACCATGGCTATGGAAATGATTGGGAAATTAGTACAAGATTTAATGGAAACAAATTATGAAATAAAGCAAGGTAATTTGGACTGGAAGAAATCACATCTTTGTTAATGGGAATACCTTTCCGTGATACTCCAATCTTCATTAACTTGGGAATGCACAGTGTTGTATGAGTATGATTCATCTGCACTGCAACTTTAGAGGGAGTCGAGAAAGATGGCACGACGCTGGCAGACCAATGCCAATTTACATTGTGGGAGAGCTCGTCGAAGACGCGACCTGGCTCGGGCTGCTTCACCACCGTGCTGTCTGAACTTGGCATGGCCAAGGGCTGCCCACTATTGCGGCACACCGTAGGTCAGTCACGGCACCTCATGGTCGACATCATGATTCGGCAGCATGGGGCCATGCTGCCATCGCTGCAGACTTGCTGCCGCCAAGCCTTGGTTCCATGTTGTCGTGGCCCTCTATTGCCAAATCCACCTGAAAAAAACAAAGATCCATCTGTCAGCACTCTTGTCCACATGAACAAAGAACATAAAAACAACCTGCCAGATCCGAGTTGCCACCTCCAAATCTGATTTGGATCTGTCGGTGTTGGTGCCCTCAATGCCAACCATGGCGACGGCAAGGAGGAAGAATTCAGCGGGGTGGCTCCCGCGTATCCGCTGGCAGCTGCTAGTAGGAGCATGAGGGACGGAGGAGGAAGACCAGGTGATGGAGAAGGTGATGGAGGCAGGCGGCAGCGGTTGTGGAAGGAGTGAGGGGAACAGAGGAGGAAGTGGTTCGAGTCCTTCTGGACTCAAAAGTGCCTCGCGGCCCTCGCGTGGGAAACGGGGGAGACACGGTTGGGCCCAGGTATCGGCGCCGAACTTTTGTGAGGGGATGAGGGGGGAGTGAACGAACGTACCACCACCATTAGGTTGTTTTTAAGTAGTAAAAATCATCATATCTAGACCACTGTTTTATCTGTTTTTGTTGAATTTAGATCCTACATAGGATCAAAAGCAAAATGGTGCCACAGGACCGTAAGATAAAAACTTCTAAGATACTGGATCGAGATCATGACAATCTTGTTCATAAGCTTTGGGAAACCAAAATGGTTGATTTTTTAGGAAAGGACAGATGCCTGTAATACGAATCCTTTTTTTTTACTGATATACTGCTTCCATCATTACTCTACCTTGCACTATGTTATTCCTGTTGTAATATTGTTCTTAGCTATGTCTTAGCCTTAGTTGCTTTAATGCAGGATTTGCAAGTGAAATCCTCTCCACCAGCTCAGCCTGCTTCTTTACACAATGATCCAGCGATTATTCAGGTAAATGTTGTTATCCTGGTAAATCTTTGTAAAATGTTCGGTACCTTTGATAGTTCTTTGTTTTGGAAGACTTGTTAGGTCACTTAGATATTGTAGTTTATGGCTCTGTCTTTGCTCACTATTATTATTCTGTTTGTGTAGTCACATTATCCTCGTCCTGCCTCAACGTCTACAAGCTTGCCTTCTGCTGCGAGCACAACGGCAGCTGATCCTACCTCACACAATGCTCAGTCAGGAATTCAGATGCCACCGCCATTTCAAGGGAATTTGCCCCCATATCAAACTGGGCCCAGCTTACCTTCATGGAACTCATCACCTATGCCATCATCTGTAAATGGCACTGGCCTTACAATGCCACCGATGTACTGGCCGGGATATTACACACCCCCAAGTGGTTTTTCTCATTTGCAACCACCACCCTTTCTTCGGCCACCACACGGTTTGGCAGTTCCACAGGCCCTGCAGCAGCCTGTACAATATCCTGGACTTAATGCAACTTTACCAACTGGGTTTCCAGGCATGCCAGTGCTTCCTTTTTTACTGCAACCTAGTAATAATCTAAGTCAAACATCAGGTATATCCTCATCAATGTCAGTCCCTGCATCAAGTGCATCAACAACTGAATCATCAGTGAGCCAGCTGCCAAATAAGCTGTCATCCGTTTCTGCTTCCTTGTTCTCTGTGGGTTTAACTCCCCCATCTGTCAGTCCTTCAACTACTATAATTGAATCCAGCATGTCTCTGTCCCAAGGCATGCCTTCTCTAGTGAACAATAAGCCAGTTGTTCTACCTGACTCCAGTGTGGCTTCTCTCAGCAGTGATAAGCCTGTGAATGCACCTGCTTCTATGCCAACTTATCAACCCTACTCTCAGCCCCCGTCTGCTAATGTTGCACCTAGTGCGGTCACTGTTGCGGAATCAATTGCGTCGGTCAATCCTGGACAACTACCAACTACTTCCTCAACAGTCCTTTCATCGCAGGCCTTGCAAACTGCTTCTGCTATGGCTCCATCCTCTAAGCCTCCCACTATAGTTTCATCCTCACAGGCTGCCTCCTCTAGGGTTCCATCCTCATATGTTGCCTCGTCTATAGTTTCACCCTCGCAGGTTGCTTCCTCTAATGTTCTGTCATCGCAACAGCTGGAGCTGAGCAGTGAAGATAAAGAAGTTAAACAGCCTGAACTGAAGGCTAAACAACCTGTAGTTGCTCCTTCTGAAACTAAGGAGCCTCTGTTGCCAGCACCAAAACCCATTCTTCAGAAGGTAGTATAGAGTATTTAATTATAATTATTAGTAAACAAGTGAGGATTAATTTCTGTACTTATCCCCATTCCTGTCTTTGCGCTTCAATTGCTGTATCCTAATATTGTATACACTGTGATCAGTCCTTTTTTGTTTAATACTTTGGTTTCAGCCTGCTGGAGCTTCCTCATATGTTCAGTACAATAATAGAGGCCGAGGCCGAGGAAGAGGTCGAGGAAGAGGAAATGTGGTACGTCCCTCTAAAATCTTGTTGTCTTACAGCTGTTCAAATCTGGAGATGATTGGTTCTTATACGAAGTAATTGTATTTATTTGGTAGTAGTAGCGCTGACAATATTTGGAATATTGAGCTGTTTTTATCATGGTGTTACAACCTTCGCCTTTCTTGAAACTTGTAACCATTAAGGACTTGGCTTTATTATTTCTGAGATAGTATTTGTGGAAGAATGTTTTTTTCTCTCCTTTTAGTTGCATTATTAGTAGGCCATTGCATTTTTCACCAACATGCTCAAGAAAGCAGTATTAACAACTGAGGCACTCGTAACGTGGTGAAATGTAGCAGCAAGCAGTTAAACACCGCTAGAAATACGGTATTTTTGTCGGGATCCGGATTTACACATCCGAAACACTCTGTGTATTCTGAACTAGTCTCAGATCAGTTGCTAGTTCACACAGGAAACATCGATGAAATACTATCAATTTATCGATTTAACTAAAAAGATCTTAAAATAACAAATAGTAATAATAACTGGACCTTATGATCAACGTTTACTTAACTTGCTACGCAGAGCTAAAGAAACAAATAAACTCTTACAGCGGAATGGGAAAACTTGAAAAGGCTAATCAACATACCCACAGGCAATCGAGTGGAGAACACGTCCTAATCCACAAAGCCTTTGTAGTACTCTTTCTCGAAGAATTCTTGAGTAGCTTGATACTCTTCAACTGAGTAGCAAAGTTTGAAGTCGTAAGCACATAAAGTACTCAACAAGTCGTAGGGAAACAATATGCAAATAATATTCATCTAAGGCTTGAACAAAAGATTGGCTGTATGGTTCTTTTACAGAAAGCAGTATTGACAATAAATACAATAAATAGATTGAAATGCGTAATTGAAAAGAATAATAAATAAAGTAAACATTTTATTTGAAGACAACCAGTGAACTTCCCATTTACTTCTTAACCAAACCACCAAGTGAATTTCCTATTCACCTTCTGACACAAACCACCTTGTGAATTACTCATTCACCAAACGAACATTATATTCAACTTCCCATTCACACTCCAACATATTTTATAAATAAGCTCTACCTTTCGTGTGAAATCTCAGAGCACGTCCATGACTACGGACACGGCTATTTAAACAGTTTTAACTCTACAGAGGTTGTACAGCTTTACCCACAAGAGATAAATCAACTTATAATGTCCGAACACGTACCTCTAAAGATGCGTGACCAAGTGATTATCACAAAGCTTTTACAAAGCTCCTTCTTAACCTAATTCTGCTCGCTAAGGTTTTGACACTGAATATCTCGCCGACCAGACAGGGTCCCTCTCTTGCGCCATTGTGAGTATACGTCTATCCCGCAACTCACGCTCCCAAGACAGAACCGAAATTAAAGCATTGCTAATTAATTAGCCAGGTCCGTCCCATACCGGATATGTGGTTGTACGATTAAGACCAGTTCAATGGTACACAAGATTATGTCCTTGACAAGTTACTCAAGCGGGTCTACCACAAACTCACAGCGTGCTAACCGCACCCTCTTTACTTCACGATCGCTCGCCCGAGCGAAATCATTTTTGTTCAACCAAGACCAATGACATACCCTGTTATGGTACACAATTTTTAACAACAGTGGTTACCCGTCATAATTTCATATCTTATTAAGTCAAATTTAACATTATTGTACATATGATCACGAGCCTAGCACAACTAAACATGACTAAGCATTTATACGATACCCATATTGGTGATACAAATATGTTCAACTAATATTAACCATCCTATGGTGACAAGTGATTCATGGTATTCAAAAGTTCAATGGAGGTATAATGACAAATAGGTGATAACTAATCCCAAAAACAATTGATATAAAGATAGCATGCAACTAATATAAGACAACATATTTTTGAAATCAAGGTTCAATATGATCAAAGGACTACGACTTGCCTTGGCTTTGGGTTTGCTCAATTACCACACTTGGATCTTCAAAGTTTGCTTCTGCTCCTTGAAACAGATCGTCTAACGAGAGAGAAAACAACAGACGAAGCATAAATAAATTCAAAAGAAATTCAAATAAAATCCAAAAATAGTAAAACCAACTCTAAAAGAAAGAGCTCGATTTTAGATGAATTTAGGAATTTGAATGGACTGAATCGAAAGATTTGTCAGAAAGAAAAATGAGAGAGAAGGATATACCTTCGGCTGGAAATAAAATAAAAAGAAATTGAGGTGACAAGTGGGACCCACTCGGAAGTGAGAGAGAGAGGAAGCAAAGAAAGACATGTGGGGCCAATGGGTAAGAGAAAGGAAAAGACAGGGAGTATGACAAAAGGGTCCCACATGGCATTGAGTTAGGGTTTGGAGCATGCTACAGGCGACAAGACTGAGGTGGAGGGTGAAGTGGTTGTCTCGGTGGCACAATGAGCAAACAAGGGAAAACACATAGGGAGGATGGCATTGGGACCCACAGGTTAGAGAAAGAAACAGATATAGAGTCAACAGGAATAACAGAGGAACTTGGTGGCAATGACTTGCTCATGGCGTCGATGGCAACCGACGGTGAGCGGACAGCCGGGAAGTGGCAAAACGGAACCCCGGGGATACGAGGGTGCTATTGGAGGTGGTGGCGTGACGAGAAAGATAGTGAGGCGGCGGCGAGAGAGGGTCAGGTGCGGCGGTCTCAGTGATTCAGTGGCGCTATGATGAAACGAGGAGCACCGGCTTGGCGTCGACGAGAGGAACACACTGAAACAAGGGGAACGGCGGAGTGGCTAGAAGCGGCGAGGTGAAGATGGCCGGCGACAATGGAGGAAGCGACGACGGCAATGCACAGCAACAAATTGACGACAAAGGGAGGGGACAGGAGGAGTAGGACCTAGAACATGTGATGTTGCAATTGGAAAAGCAAGGATGCTCACCGATGATTAGATCGGAACGGGCGGCGGCGGCTAGTTTTTGGGTCGACGGTGGTCCAATGATGCTCCGGGGAATATGATGGGAGCACGGCGTAGAACACGTCGATACGAACCCGATGGTGACGGTGATGCCGGAGGACTCTTGACAGCGGGAAATTCCGGTGAGAAAGAAGCTTTGCGGCGACTCGGTCTTTGACAAAATCTGGCAATCTCGGTGGTGCTCTTGGGTTGTCGACTTGGGGTTTCGGAAGAGGAACACGATGCGAATATTTTGATGCGAGCGACGCTCCTTATATAGTGGAGGAAGTGTCCAAGAGGAGGCCGACGGTGCTGTCGTGTTGGATACGGACACGGGCTAGCGCAAAGAGTCCAGAAGAAAAAGGAGATGACAAGGGTGGCCCACGGTGATGAACCACGAAGGTCCTGTTTTGGCCCGATCTTTCGATGAGAAGGATAAGTTCGGTAGTACTCGCTCAACTCTCACGATCCTGGCTACGAATTCGCAAGGCTCGAAACCACGCAATCGCTGAACTGCTCGACAAGTCGTTATCAACCGTGCACAAATACCCGGTTGACCTGATCATGAAGATCAATTCCTGCATACACTGAAGAAGCACGCAAGAACAAGATAAATAAGCAATCTGAAATTGCGAATATGAATTGAATGTATTGATAGGTGGGGTTCCGAAGACAATGTCGCTGTTGATTTCGTCGAACAAGAGGACAAAGTATAAAGTAGCAAAGCTAAACTTCAATCAACAAAACCCAAAGAACTAAAAGGGATGGCGGCCATTATCTATAGGAGACGGAAGAGGCGGCGTGGGCACTGTTCATGCATGAATAGTGCCACATGAACCGTACCAAAACCCTAGGTCGGACGTGTTAGTCGCAGGACTCTTGCTTGAGGTGATAGCAAGATCCTTACTCTCATGGAGAGGATGACACTTGGAGATGGGGCAATTTTTCTTGTATATTTCTCTTCACAATGCCATGCCAACTGAGGGTTGGTGATACATATTTATAGGGCTATTCACCAAGCATATGCCAAACATATGCTAGTCTAAGATCTCATCTAGATGCTCATCCTACATGTCGTGTCCTTGATGCTCGTCCTAGATGCTCTGTCCTCTAAAGCTAGTCCTAAAGCTAGTCCAAGATCTGCCCTAAGAGATGCTAACCGCCAATCAAGGATCTTTGTCCTTGAAGGGCGGCAAAAGCCAAACAGAGACTTATCCATCAATCTCCCCTTAAGTCTTGTGTGTCTCCTTGTGAGAATCTGAGCCATCCCGATCCTGCAGCGGAGCCGTCCTTGATTTCCACGGGGCGCCCCAAACTTGACAGAGCCTCGAGCGCCGAGTCACGCCGGAGAAGAACTCCGCCGCCCGGTCATGTGGTGGGTGTCGCGTGTCGAGGCACCACCCGCTCGGTCTTCTTTGTTGCGGAACTTTCGCCAGGAGGCGTGTGCTTTGGCTCGTCAAGGTGGAGGAGCCGTTCGGCCGGTGCTGCGAGGTAGTTCGATGCTCGCTTTGAGCAATGAAGCGAGCCGTTGTTCCTCCTCCTCCGCGCGCGCGACGTGGGCTGGCCGTGTCGTGGCATCGACAATCCTCGCCCAATGACCAAGCTTGCCGCAGCTGTAGCAAGAGTCGCCTCGTCACGCTCTTGCTTGCCCGGCCAGCGCCGCCTGGCGCTCCACGGTCATCACCCTCAAGACGTCCTCGTGCCCATGCTCAGGCCTCTTTGCGCGGCTTGCGCTTGCCACGTCGTGCGGCGCTCGTCGTGGAAGAAGGCTCCTTCTTCCTCGCCACCTGGCCGGCGACCTCACTCCTCCGAGCGAGGAGGAGCTTCCGCCAATGGTGACGGTCCCGAGAGGCGTGGCATCATCGCTGGCGACCTTGAGGCGACCTATCGCCTCCTCGACGACATCGTGAGAGGTCCAGCAGAGACCGGATCGACCGAGCCATCCGCTTGTACTTCTGGACGCGGCGAAAGAGCTTCTCGACGCCTCTCCTCGCGTAGGTGTCGTCGCCGAATCGTACCAACTTCGCAGCGAGTGTTGAGGCGGAGCAAAGTCATCAACGCCTCGCCGCTTGAAGGTCGGTCTCCCTCCGCGCGGTACTGCGGTGTGGACTTGGCGCGCCGCTGCCGTCGCGTGTCGCAGCGATGGCGTCCCAAGCCTCTGGCGATCGCTTGTTGAGAGCGAAGCGCATCTCGGGCGGGGCTGCGGCGATGAGGCATCGGCGCCCGTCGATCTGGTCGTAGTCGGCGTCGCCGTCACCGATCGCCTCCCACATGTGCGTGCACAGAGCTCGCCTTCATCGCGCGCCCACTCGCGTAGTTGGCCTTGGTGAGGTAGGCCACCGCCCGGCCGGCGTCCCGACAACACCGAACCCGTGGTAACCACGATGCCGGTCCGGGGAGAGCCACGCCGCTCGTGAAGGCCGCGCTCTCTATCGACCCGTCTCGCCGTTGTCGTCGCGGCGCCTCTTCCGAGCGCCACCGCCAGCGCGCCTCCGTGAGGCGCCACCGCCGAGAGCGCCTCCTCAGAGCGCACCGGCGCGCGCGCCTCCTCCGAGCGCTCATCGCGCACCGCGCTGCTCTGGGCTGCGCTGCGCCGTGGGCGTGCGCGGCGCGCCATCGCGCGCTCGCCGCCGCGCCGCCTCAGCCAGCTCAAGGTCGCGCGTGTCATCAGCGAGAGATCGCCAGCTGCTGCTGCCGCCGCCGAGACCTTGACTCTGCTGCGGCGCCGCGCACGCACTGCTGCCGCCGCCGCTTCCACTCCGCCTCGCCGCCGCTGCCCCGCTCACGCATTGCCGACCTCGCGCGTCACTGCGCGTCATGGCGATCTCTGCCGCCTTCGCGCCGCCACTTTGCTGGCGAAGCTCGGCCGTCACGACGCCGCGTGCTCGCGGCATCGAACGCGAGCGCTCTGCGGACATGGCGCGCTACTTGTGGTGTTGCGTGGAGAGGGCGCCGACGGCCGCCGTTGCCGTCTCGGAGGAGGTGAGCGTGGGCGGCGGAGCTGCTGCTGCTTCTGGGTGCAGGCTGTGCTGAGGCGGAGAAGGAGATGAGCAGGAGATGCTCAGCTACGAGGATACACAAGCTCGATACCACTTGTTAGTCATTGGACTCTTACTATTGGTGATAGCAAGATCCTTACTCTCATGGAGAGGATGACACTTGGAGATGGGGCAATTTTTCTTGTATATTTCTCTTCACAATGCCATGCCAACTTCGAGGGTTGGGGATACATATTTATAGGGCTAACCGACCAAGCATATGCCAAGCATATGCTAGTCTAAGATGCTCTCGTCCTAGATGCTCTGTCAAGAGGAGGTCCTACATCTTTGTGTCCTTGATGCTCTGTCCTCTAAGCTAGTCCTAAAGCTAGTCCAAGATACTGTCCTAAAGAGATGCTAACCGCCAATCAAGGATGCTGTCCTTGAAGGGCGGTAAAAGCCAACACAGAGACTTATCCATCGGGACGGTCATACGGGCCATGTGGGCCATATAGGCCAAATTAGCCCATTTATTACAAAGCCCATAGGCCAACAATTGGTGACGCAGCACCATGGCATGTAGATATAGCCCAGCACGTATAAGTAGAAGCAGTAGACGTAGCCCGGCATGTATGAGTAGAGGCAGCTCGGTCTAACTGGAAAATATGGTATTGCAGTCGTCGAAAGTCCAATCAGAGAAGATGTGGATGCAGTGCAGCGAGTTGAAGCAGTGGATGCATCCTTAGGGTTGATGTCCTCATCATCATCTCTTTCTTAAATTTGAGTCATCCTCGACTCAATCGTATCCTTCAAATCGTTACTTTCCTGCAAAAGGTTAGTAGTAACAGGAGGTAAAGAAATACACATTTCTTCTAATGGACAGGAAGATTCTTTGCAAATCATAGTATAGCATTCAGATTCATCTTTTTCCATGTCAATGCAATCAGATTTTGTAGCTAACATAACAGGAGTTTTCAATTTAATTTCACTTGGAGTTTTAATCTGATGATCATCTTTTGTGTTATCCTTGTTCTCTCAGTTCTTTCTAATTCATCTTTTAATATGGTAGCAGGAGATATTGAAAGCAAAGTGATTTTCTTTTCTTTATAGGTGAAAGTATAATGATTAGATCTACCATGATGTTCAATATATCTATCATATTGCCAAGGTCTACCTAACAATAACGAGCATGTTTGCATAGGTACGACATCGCAATCAACATAATCATGATATGATCCAATAGAAAAATGTACACGTATAAGTTTAGTTACCTTCTACTTACCACAAGAATTCAGTCATTGAATGTAGTATAGATGAGGGTGTTGAGTTGTGGTCAAGCTAAGTTTCTCGATCATGTCTGTGCTAGCAAGATTGTTGCAACTTCCGCCATCGATGATGACTTTACAGGATCGTTCCTTGATGACGAACTTTGATTGGAACAAGGTGTGACGTTGATTTTGTTCAGTAAGCTCCATTTGAGCACTTAGCACACGCTGGACAACTAAGCTTTGGTACATGTCAGATGCCTCATGGCTTATATGTTCTTCCTTAGTTTCATCACCTACATTGTTAGTTGCAACCAAAACATGTTCTTCCTCAATGTCACTAGCTGAAGCATACTCACCATTATCCTTCATCAAGAGAGCTTGCTGACTTGGGCAATCACACATCAAGTGCCTAAATCTTTTGCAACTGTGACATTGTACATCTCTAGATCGCCCTGTAGAAGCAACGGAAGAAATACTTTTTGTAGGGACTTGTACCTTTGCTGATTTACTTGTATCAAGCACATGCGCAGGAGTGGAAGGAGTAGCAGGGGGCGCACGACTTGAGGAGGGTGCCACGTGTTGTTGCTGACTAGGCTGACCTGCAAAAGATCTTCTAAAATTGCCTCTAGAGCGAGATTGTCGACCCTGCACTTCTCTTTCAGCTTTGCAAGCAAGATGGAACAAACAAGTAATAGAATTGTATTCTTTATAATCAAGTATGTCCTGAATTTCTCGGTTTAAACCACCTAAAAATCTAGCCATCTTAGCATCTTCAGTTTCATCTAAACCACAACGTAATACACCAGTTTGCAATTCTTGATAATAATCCTCTACAGAACTACTACCTTGTCTTAAGCGTTGCAATTTATTAAGCAAATCACGAGAATAGTATGAAGGTACAAATCTATGCCTCATTGCTCTTTTCAAAGCATTCTATGTTCTAGGTATGTCCTGATGAGTACAACCATATTCACTCCACCAAATAGATGCAAAATCAGAAAACTCACTAGTAGCAATCCTAACTTTCTTATCATCAGAAAATTCATGACAAGCAAATTTTTGTTCTACAGTTAACTCCCATGTGAGATAAGCATCGAATCATATTTTTCAGTAAAAGACGGCATAGTGAATTTAATTTCACCAACTGCATAATTATGGTCGCGTACTTCACATTGATTTCTTCCCATACCTTGACGATTGTGACGAAGCCGACAATGGTTGTGATCATTGTGAACATTGAATCCATCGGTTTCGGTATCAGCAATGTAGTTGTTCATTTCTTTTTCTTTCACCTCATCGGCCCAAGAGTGAGCAATGGATGGGTTATGACGCAGTTGTGCAACGACGACAGCAGCGGGGGTGGCAGCAGGAGGTGGAGCTCTCTCTAGCTGCTCCACACGTATAGCAATCGCAGCAAGATCATGGATGGTGCGATCTAGAAGTCCCTCAATACGCTCCGAATGTTTATTCAGCAAGCGTGAAAAGTGTTGTATGATGTCTTTTGTGCGAGGCGTGAGGGGTGCATTGTCCTCAACGTAGGGCCTGCTATTCTCTCCTTGTGACCCTGAACCTGCCATTGTTAGTATCAAAGCAAAGAACAAATCACAGTGTTTATGTCCCTATGAACTACTAGGTTCTAGAGTTTGCAACAGTCACTCACACTTAAGCTTTTACAAAGTTCTTACAAGCTCTTACCAATGTAGCAAGTGAGTGGTACAACCGGTGGCTGGTTTGTGATACTCTCACCTGTGAATAGTCCAACGATTACGAGGAACGACACCTGCTGAGTTAGTAGGAAGTAGAGCTTGGAAGGCTTCAATATGGTAGCAAGGATCAACAATAATCAAATCAGTTAATGCAAGTTGAAAATTTGTTCAAAGTATTAGTCAAATGTTGCTGATCCTAGTCTAATCAGAACTAGTGAATCAAAGCCCTATGAAGCAAAATGTAGGAACACAAAGATTAATGTGAATTGATGTAAGCAAAGGAGAACCTCACAACAAGTGCTAGGAGACGCTAGCCAACTACTCAAACTTCTTTCTAAGGGCACAAGATTGTTCGCGTGATGTAGAGTACAAAAACAGCAATAACGTGCAATGTAAACAGCCCTCTAGATTGAGCAGAAACAATAGCTAGTCTCAAATGATGACAAAGCAAAGTTTTATATGACTTATATATGCTCGTTTGAAAGGTTTCAACGAGATCTACAACTTTCTCAACTGGATGAACCCCAAATTCCGAAGGGAAGACCGAAAGAATCGCTAAAAACAGAAAACCGAAAACTTGCAACGCGATTTTGGGGCTGAAGATGGCCAATTTTGGCGGTCTTGGAGGGCGATTGGTGCAAGCTGGTCATTTTTTTCGGATGCACGTCGTCGTTAGCTTTCAAACGAGTCCAAGAACGTCGAATTCCGACTCCGTATGCAAAAGTTATGCCCGTTTTACTAAAGGTGTGTCGGAAACGGACTCGAATTTCTTTCGGTCTTAAATTGAAACTGCTATAACTTTTGATTCCGTGGGCCAAATATGCTCAAATTTTTTGTGGCAGCTTGTGGATGTATCAAGAAGGGCTCCACCAATTTTCACTGGATTTGGCGAAAGTTTGATGGGCTTTTCAAATTTCGGACAGAGGGACTCTCTCTTTTGTTTCTTCTGTTTTTTTTCTTTTGTTTTCCTTCTGTTTTTTTCTTTTTTTTTTCTTCTGGTGACCCGAAACCAAACTCTAGGGTTTGTGGCCGATACTTTTTCCTCCTCACTTAATTCGAAATCCATTCTCTTCTCTCCTTTTTTTTTGCCTTCGATTTTCTTCTCTGGAGCCAACTTCTAGGGTTTCTCTTGGTGGCGCCTTAGGTGGCCGCGGCGAGTGGCGGTACCTGGGGTGGCCGCGCAGGAGTTTGGGGATGAAGGCCTTGCGGCAGCTGATGATGGTGGCGCGGCAGGGAAGGTGATGTGGAGGATGATGATCTTGGCAGGGGATGGTGGCTACGGCGGTAGTGATTGGTGGCGGTTGCGGCAGGTGATGAGGTGGTGGTGCGGCAGCGAGGATGGTGGCGCAGCAGGGAGCAATTAAACACAAGATGCGAAAAGACAAAGATGAAGCTGCGTAAAGGAAACACGACGAACAAGATGCAAGCTAGGTAATGACGAACTAGACTCTAACTAAACTAGAATTCAACAATTGACACGACGATGCAATAAAAATTTCAACAAGCAAAATATTGAAAAGAAAATTACAAAGGCACAGATTGGTTTGGACGATGAACTAAACCTATTTTTTTTTGTGATTTTTGTTCGTGGCTTTGTGGACTAAAAGGAAAGAAAAAAAATTCTTACTGAAGAACTGTAGCTCTGATACCACTTGATAAACCACGAAGGTCTTGTTTTGGCCCGATCTTTCGATGAGAAGGATAAGATCGGTAGTAGTCGCTCAACTCTCACAATTCTAGCTACGAACTCGTAAGGCTTGAAACCACGCAATCGCTGAACTGCTCGACAAGTTGTTATCAACCGTGCACGAATACCCGATTGACCTAATTACGAAGATCGATTATTGCATACACCGAAGAAGCACGTAAGAATAAGATAAATAAGCAATTTGAAATTACGAATATGAATTGAATATATTGATAGATGGGGTTCCGAAAATAATGTCGCTGTTGATCTCGCCGAACAAGAGGACAAAGTATAAAGTAGCAAAACTAAACTTCAATCAACAAAACCCGAAGAACTAAAGGGGATGGCGGTCACTATCTATAGGAGAGGGAAGAGGCGGTGTGGGTACTGTTCATGCATGAATAGTGCCATATGAATAGTACCAAAACCCTAGGTGGGACGGTCATATGGGCCATGTGGGTCATATAGGCCAAATCAGCCCATTTATTACAAAGCCAATGGCCCAATAATTGGTGATGCAGCACTATAGCATGTAAACGTAGCCCGACACGTATGTATAGAAGCAGTAGACGTAACCCGGCATATATGAGTAGAGGCAGCTCGGTCCAACTGGAAAATATGGTAATACAGTCGCCGAAAGTCCGATCGGAGAAGATGTGGATGCATTACAGCGAGTCGAAGCAGTGGATGCATCCTTAGTGTTGATGTCCTCATCACACGGGATAGTAACACAAGAGATAAAAGAGAAAGGAAAGCAGTGGGCGCCGCAAGGGAAAGAAAAGGATGGGCCGGCTCAGCTGGGCTAAGGGAAAGAAAAAGGAATGGCACGAAAGAAAGGATTTTGGCCCAAAGATAAAATCCAGAATTGAAAGACTTTCCGAATTTCAGAAATTGAGTTAAATAGAACCGAGTTTGAATAAATGGCAAATAAATTCCTACAAAATTCTAGAAAATTCTCTGGAATTCTAGGAACTCAAATAAAACAACTTTTAATTTAATTGAAGTTTAGATTATTCACATTAAATCTTTTTAATTTATGAAAATTCTAATTAAGCTTTAACATATCAAGAAAATCAAATGGTTACTTTTGTTTTTAAAAGCTTCAAAAACAAACCAAATTTTAGGATGTTACAATTTTCAGCCTTCTTTTGTATCATAAGTTGTTTGTGAAAGCCTGCTAATTTTGCTATTATTGTCATAACAGCAGAACTGGATCCCTACTCTGTTCTCACCAGTATTCGAGCCATGACAAAGTTGTGGATACTTTGGTTGGTTGGAGCATACTGTTCAATAATTTTGCAGTGTAATTAACCCAGTGTGTTTGTCATAACATATGTTAGCAAACAAAAAGTAGATTGTATTTTGCAATCAACTATAATATTAGTCAAATCAATACAATTAACCAAGCTGTGTGTCTCGTGACTTGGTGGCACCAATAGTCAACTCGACTGCCAATTGCACATGCATCTACTAGCATGAGGATTATTGCATTTGCATTATTAGATGATTTGAACTCTTCTTTAATATTGTGATAGATTTCTTGTCTTACTATTTTCCCCTCGCCAGCAATCACATCCCATAACCAAGTTTACAGAGGACTTCGATTTCACGGCAATGAATGAGAAGTTCAACAAAGATGAAGTATGGGGCCATCTTGGTAAAAATAAAGGACAGTTCAGCGATGATCCAAATGAGTATGAAGATGATGTTCTAGAGGACGATGTGATGTCCCCTGGAAGTGCAGAAGTCAAGGTAACAGTTTTGCTGGATTGCTTCTTGTGATTTATCAGTATCTTTGCTGATGCCGATTAGCTTCTTTTCTTGTGCCTTTGTCATATTTGTGAAGCCTGTGTATGTCAAAGATGACTTCTTTGATTCACTCTCATGCAATACAATTGATAATGGAGGGAGGCATGGAAGAATTAAATTCTCCGAGCAGAGAAAAATAGACACAGAGGTATGGCATTGCATCTTTCACCTTACCACATTGCTTGACATTAGTGCTTATGATAACAAATTTTGTCCCTAGACCTTTGGTGATTCCGCAAGGCATAGACCAATGGGCATGCGGGGTGGAGGGAGGGGTCCACGTGGTGGTGGTCCTCGTGGTCGTGGCTACTATGGAAGAGGGTATGGGTATATGGGCAGGGGACGCGGTTACTCTTACCCGAACCACCAAGCTTGACAAAAAAAAGTGGATTTGCTCTCAGCACCTGTAAGCCGATAAGTGATGATGGAGGAAGAAAGGGGCTATATGTGTACTGTAATCCCTATTCGGCTGTTGGAGGACAGCAATCATGGAGATACTTATCTTCCAGTTTGGCTGAAAAAGACAATAATCTGTCAGCCGATTCGATGAATTAAGAGTCAAATGCCAAATCGATGAATTAAGAGTCAAATGTCCAATCGAGCCGACTGCAGGTTGGAGCATGTTTGCAAAGTGTCAAAACTTAGAAACAGTGTGCTCCTTACCTTGTTAATGTATGCTAGTCAACTTGCCCTCAGCGTGTAGTTTGTGATGCTATTTAAAGAAATTTGAATGGATCACCGTTTATGAATTAGTTTGCTGTACACCCTGATATTGTAAGTTCTGAAGTTTCGCCGTGAGGATTTCATTGAAGCTCCAAATTTGCTGGCTTCGAGCTCCTTTCATGATGCTTGGATGAACGTTAGAACTACTGTAAACCTGGGTGGATGAGTTTGTCATTTCTGTGCGAACATTTCTTCGGAGATTCATCCACGGATATGCAATTTTATATTGGGGGATTGCTACCTGAAGGTTTCCGTTGGGACTCACTCCAACGGGATGAGCAGATTCGAGTTTCAACCGTAGGTGTCATGTTTGAAGAAGTTCAAGTGCAAGTTTGGTCAAATTTTCAACACGTTTCGTCAATGTTTCATAGATGGTGTTGCCGCGTTGGTTCTTATTCAGCTGGAAGAAACGAAAGAATGCCCCGATAGGGTTTGAGTCTAGCTTTGTCAAAACCTCTATAATTACAGAGGGAGGTCGTCTCTCATGTAATCTTAGGCTATAGGCTACCTTTGATCGATCAAGTCGCTCCTTCCGTTTGCGTAATCTGTATAGATAGATCGAATTTCGTATGCGACGAACCAAGTTTATCATTTTCCGTTCTTAATTCAATTCACCAACAGCTGCATCAGATAACTTGTAAAAAAATAAAGGAAGCTGCGAATTTCAATAGGAATTATTGAGGATTTATCACTATAAATAAGTGTATTTAAGGATTTATGTTTCACTCACATGCAAGTTTTGGGATCCGCATGTCAGTGAGACATCGAGGAGTAACCTTCAAATGCATCTATCTTATAATAGTATATCCTCGAATCTCCCGTTTCAATACCTTCAGAGTAGTACAATACTAAGAACTTTTGGGAATTTTGGGATATCCCCTGTATTTTCAATATAATACTCCACAGCTTAAGATGACGATTGCATTCCGTCACACACATTCTCAACTCTTTGCATTTGACTTTTCCGCATCAGAATGTATAATATTGGTTGACCTACGGGAGCTTCATCAGGTATAGCCCCAAAGTAAACCTGCCACCTAATGGCGCTGACTTTGCCAGTCGGCATGTTAATTAAGGGAAGAATAGCCAAATATATGTCAATATCTATCACGATCAACAAATCAACAACAGAGGCACATCTGTTAGATTCCTCACGAACAAATGACCTATAACTATAAGGCAGCTAGTTTGGTTTCCTATGATGTGAAGGATCGACAAAACATGTAAGAAGCTGAGCTCACTCATTAATTTTACTAAAAATGCTTGCATGGTCTTAGAAGTCGATGTGCTGATTGACGTAGCACAAATAAGGGCTAGTTAAAGTTGTTGAAATGGAGATCATGAAACATGAAGGATTCCGCCTGACAGCTTTAGTACAGCCTAGTGGTATGTCACCTCGATGAGGAAAACATACAGATTCTGCTATCTTTGTCGTAGTCTAGAGATATGGCACTTTTGTCTTTGGCTGACGACCGGTATTTGATTCCCACCAACTACAAGCTGGTTGGGTTATGTGCGTGAATCTTTCACTATTATTTTTCAGAATTAAAGACCGTGACATATGAGTTGTGAGCTTTAAGATGAATACACTAGTCAATTATTCCCACCCTCTCGGAAAGAACATGAAAAAACACACATGTTCTGCCAGTGACAAGAAAGCCAAAATCCACCCAACTCAAGCTAGCTTGTAACAATAGTTCTTGTGCATCTGGAGCACCCACAGCATCTACAGATTAATGTTCTTCAAAAATGGTGTGGAGCTGTCCCTTGGATGTATACCTGAAGATTTTTTGCTGACTAAATACTCGGATTCGTTCATTGAAGTAAATAAATACACTAAAAATACATATATAAATCATGAACTGAGCTAGCGACATTAATTACAGAAATGAATATGAGCCATCATGAAGTGAGAAGCAGGTAAAATAGTTGAAGGAAAATCTAACCGATGCCTCTGACAGCTCGATTTCCATCTAAATTAAACACCCCAAGGAATATTCCATGATATTCTTTCGTAGCACAGAAGTGCAACCATTATATAATTCTCCCTCACCAAATTGTTGCACGGTTGTGCAGCACCAATTACTCAGATCTGCTGCTGACGGTCCAAGTCACTTGTGTTTTAAGGAATCAGATAGACATCTTGTAACACGGCGATGGCTTTCGGAAACACTTTTATTTTACTATTTTTGTTTATTTTAGATTTACAACAAAACGAATTTCACCAAAATTTGGTAACTTTTATTTTTTTTTTCTTTGGGAAAATAGCAGAATTCCGTGGTATAGTGCACTGCAGACAACAGCAGCAAACCAGCCTTTGTTCTTGTTTGTTTTAACCATACATATCAGACAAGCACGTATAACAAACTACTCTCTCCAGTTCACAAAAAATAAGTCGTTTTGGACATCGATATGATCACTAAAATTTAACTTTGACTACTAATTACTATTTAAATATGTTTGTAAAACCTAATAAACTTACAATATTACGAAAGTACTTTTATGTACACATATGTATTCCATGTATCTAGTATAAATATTTGAAAAGATATTGATAGCCAAAATTTCAAGAGTTTGGCTGCACGTATTTCAAAACAACTTGTTTTTGGAACCGGAGGGAATAGTTTATTGCATTAATTACGCTAGTAAGAAACTCTCATGCCGGCTCACGTATGACTGCAATTGGGCTACTCCATATTCCTCATGAGTAATTTTCTGACCATTGCAAGTAATGGGAATCCAAAAGCTGAAACTAGAAAGTTCTTGTGCTAGAAAAATTCACTTTTTTAATGCTTACACAGTTAAATTCCATGTTCCATGGTGTGTCAATCAAATGGGTTTAGTTAAGATGGGAACTAGAACAAGTGCATCAACTTTATTAATGAACTTCACATGCAGGGATTACCGGGTTAATTAAGCACCCTGCCTAGGGATCACCATTAATGGCATATCCTCCCACAATAAGATTTCATCATAATAAGTGTTTTTTTAGGCACAATGAGTTTCCAAAGTTCATCAACTAGGAGTAGTTCTCTTCTCTCCCTCCAAAAAAAAACTAAGGTTCTCTTTTCTGAAACTATTCTGTACAATTTTAAAACCATTTAATGAGGTAGCTTTGGTTTGCAAATACTTCTTGTTTAATTGTTTCTCCAAATACCCCTGCCAAATTTTGATTGGTTACATTTTTTGTCGCCATGTGGGAAGTATGCCGTGAATTTTTTTGTACTTTGGTTGGTTACATAAAAAATGATATTAGTATATTTTTCATACAAATATACTTTCAGGGCCTGCTGCTACTTTTAATTATTTTATAAAGGGATTGTGGATAGCATTGTTCTATACCTAGTATAATTATTATACTGTACGTTTATTGGTGACGTCATATATGTTATAGTTATTAATACTATGAATAACAATTCTTATTTGTATATTAAAAAACAATTCTGATTTGTATCGTACATATTAGTTATATCAACAAATCACTTGATGACACATTTTCTTACCAAATTTGCCACGGTTGTGGTGGAGGTTGTCCACGACAAAAAAAATTGTGGCATGCCACACCTGCCACAAAAAGTGTGGCAAACCGTGGAAGTGATGGAAACAAGCAAACTTGTGTTGTAGTTTTAGGAATTTTTTTAACTAGAATATACGTTTTGGTTTTGAGATATCTAAAACTGAACTAACCAAACTAGTAACTAAAATAGCTTTAGGCATATAGATTGCAGAATAATGAAAATGTAATAGGGATATTTACTTATTTAGTGAAAAATGCTGTTACAATGAGGACTGAGCATAGTTCAGTTGGCAAAAGTGGCTGTCGTGCCCTTAGCCCACTCGCGTTCGAACTCCGTTCGACGTGCTTGCTCATCAATTTTATTTAGGGTACACACCCAATGGGAAAGCACGTGCTCGCATAACGTAAGGTTCTAATGCCTTCACAAAATTTCTAACATGTGTAATAGAGAATGCGCACGTATATATGCACGCGTGTGGTGGTGTGCATTTGCCTTAGGCTGCTCCCAGTGCTCTACTTTGGCTGGTATCTTAGTTTGCTATGTAGGCAAAATAATGATGTGACACCATAGTTAATGAAGAGAGAGGATACTCTAGTATCTAATTTAGATACTAGTTCGGCTCGAAATCCAACACAAAAAAGTCTCATGCATGTAATTAAATGAAACAACTTAAGATACTACATTATAAGAAACCATGCATTAGGAAGATGGTATCATAATACTCCTCATGCACTAAGAAACTGTACCAAGATACTGTCCATTGGGAGTAGCCTTAGAGCATCTACAACAATACACGTCAGCTGTTACTAAAGAGTAGCCACATCAGCATTTAGGTGATGTGGAGGAGAGAGGGTGAGGAGAGAGTGTGAAGTTGTTTCTAGATGAAGAAACAATCAAGTTGTTGATACCAAGACACAAGAAATAACAAAATAGCTATTGGAGACTTGGTTGTTACTTAAAAACACGTTTTGTTGATATCAAGAATTATCATGCACACTTGTAGCAATTAAAGTTAGATACAAGCTCAAGTAACAATCTATTGGAAGAGTAGTTTCTTTTTATTAGATTGAATACTCTCTCTCCTCTTAGTAACAAGTTAAGAAACACACTATTATAGATGCTCTTATACCATTCTTCTAGAAAAAAGTGTTGTTATAAACAGTGAATGAATGAATAACAGGTGGGCGATCTTCTTCGAATATCAACGGCATTAATGCCAGAGAAGAGTTGGCCGGTAGACAAGTGCATTAATTAGCAGCGTGTGCATCAAATATAGAAAAAAATAAGGAATGCAGGTGGCAAGCAGGGCACAAGGCAGATGCGGAGGTGCAGGCAACTGCCTACATATCCTAGGAAGTATCAAAGCCAGGGGATTAACACTGGAAGTATCAAAGCCAGGGGATTAACACTTGTAATTTAGAGCATCTATAATAGATCATATCACTTATTATTAAGGGATTGCTACATCAGCATTTAGGTGATGTGGAGGAGGAAAGGTGGTGAGAGAAGGTAAGTTTATTTTTAGATGAAGAAATAAGCAAATTGTTAATACCAAGACACAAAAAACAACAAAATACTTTATTGGAGGTTTACTTGTTACTTAAAAACACGTTTTGTGGGTCCCACTTTCTCCAAGTAAAATATATACCGGATCACTTGTGCAGCCTAACTTTATTATTACTATGATAAATGAGCCAAAATATGTAAGCCACAAAGTTGTACTTCATTATTGATCATCAATAATCACCATGCACACTTGTAGCAATTTAAGTTAGATACAAATTTAAGAAACAATCTATTGAAAGACTTGTTTCTTTTTATTAGATTGAGTACTCTCTCTTATCTTAATAGCAAGCTAAAAACAAACTATTGTAGATGCTCTTACGCCGTCCAAAGCAATTTGGAAGCATCATTGTCTCATCCCTGTATTTTTCTACGTCGTCTAGGATGCTAATCTGCCCTGGCATTCCTGGCTTGGCAATGAAGACCCCAAACACCACAGCTAAACACACTGCACCGTCACGGAGCTAATTAATTGATAGTTCCGCGGCAAAAGAAAAGTGTTGTCAGAGATGCTCGCGTGGCTGCTTAACGTGCTTATAGCCTTATAGTCGCGTAGTCAGAAATTGAACGATAAGGATGCAAAATTGCAAACATACTCAAAGTATATATAATGTTTCTTGTAACTAAAATTACATACGCGTACCTTAAGAACAGGGGTGGTGTGAGACCCCGGTTTATTAAACTTGTAATACTTAACCTTCCACTGGTTCTAGTATCACAAATAGAATAATCCGCGTCTCGATGAATATGTGCCTCCCAGAACAAGCAGCACACATACATCAATTCCAGGCATGCATCATTTCCATACAACAGAATATAACAAGTCTACCAAAAGACATACATATTATAAGTTATTACAACACAGCCGACCGGCCAAATGACATAAGTACCAAATAAGTAACAGCGGAAGCAAAAGTTGCCATAAGATGGCTCAAACCAAAAGACGACCGGTTAGCCACATAACACCACAGGGCAACCGACCGGGCCGCCAAGCTAATCGCCTTAGATCACACAAAGACAACTCACAAAAGTGAGGTCCATCGGACTCACTATCATCCTCTGCACAACACAAGCAATGCGGTGAGTACAAAATGTACTCGCAAGACTTACGAGTAGCAAGCCTATACATAGCTACATGAAAGCTGTATTCAAAGGAATGTGGTTATATGGTTCTTTGGACGCATAAAGCAAGTTTCATTTGCAATATTGTAATAGATTGAACAACAGTTTGTAAAATCTGTTTTTAAGCATTTAAATAACAACGAGTAAACATAAGTAACAAGTATCCACCTAGAAGTGACTTTCCCCAAAGCCACCACAACATAGCATGAATCCCTGATTCATACCACCATCAAGTTTTAATTTTAAAATGTTGTAGTCTAACTCTTGAAAAGCTTATCCAAGCGTGTCCATAACCTAGGACGAGGCTATTCGAATAGTTTTAATCCTAGGTGTACCAATGTACCCACACTTCGCATCGCCTTTTGCCAAGCTATTAAGCACACTTCCTTTGGTATGCAAGCACGGCTAAGTCCTCTGAACCCTTTCAATGGAATATGCTAATCAAGAGGCGCACGTATGGGGTTAATCCTTAGTGATCTGCCGACGAAATATGGATCACAAGGACCCATACGTGGAGCAAGATACACCGCCTCGCTGGTGTTCTCCTCCTACAACGTGTCCATGTTGCATATAATCAAATATGCAACCCACCACGCGACTCATTAATTAACACAGTCCAAAGTACTCAGCTAAGAGAGGTCCCATATCCTCTAGTGTGGTTAGCACGCATTTGTAATGCTCGGATAATGAGATACTCACAAGTAGTTCGGTCCTTAATTGACCGGGCACCATTCCAATCACACCCAAAAGATCACACCATCTTACCATTGTGCCCAAGTCTAAATTGTTTTCATTTTCAGTTTTAATTTTGCAATTTAGACAAAGCATAAGGCTAAAATATACACATAGTAATAGTTTGGGTGATCAAAGTTATCGACGAGTCGATAACTGCCCATTTCTACCGATAGCTAAGCATGGCTAAGCATAAAGACACATAAACTACTAAGTGACAAGGGTCCATCCAATGAACCCAAAATCACGACAAGTAACCTAGGCTTGAGAGTAGAGGAATAAACATTTCCTACTGATAATGCATCTAGTAGGCCAACTACCGACAATAGTTTAAAACAACATAGCAATGCATACATAGAATTTGCAAACAATATATTAGAATTTGAAAATAGTAGGAACAATATGATCAAATGAATGCTACATCCGCTGTTCTGGTCAAGTGCAGAGTCCGATGGTCTTTGTGGCTCAATATCAAGATTAATAATATTGTCTTCAAACCTAACGAAAAGGCGATAAGCAAATAAGAACGAAGAACACCAAATAAACTCCAACAAAGAAACACATCCAAATCTAATAAAATTTATACTACAACTAGGAAAGATCTAAGACAATGATAGGAACAAGAATCATGCAATTAGGACTAAGCATACAAAAGATATGAGCAAAATGCTCTTTCTCGACATATAACAACCTAATTAATAATTAACACTATTCATGGCGAAATTTTCAGAATGATCTAAGGTCTGAAATTTTTATAGCAGGTAGATTATGACATCCTAATAACAACAAAGTTGGATTTACTAATTTTGGAGTTATACACATTTACTTATGATTTTTCTAAGTTGTAAATCTAATACAAATCATTTTACAGAATTATGAACATGCTCAAATCCTATTTTATATGAAAGTATACTATCAGATTTAATTTAACAAAGTTGATTTTGCACAAATTGGATTTATCTGAGAAAAGATATGCATTTTTCAAGATTAAAACTATTTCGAATATTCAAAATGATGTAAATCGACTTATTCCTAGTTACACAATTTTCACATCGAACATGCTAAAATCCATCTTTATAATAAACTAAAGTGATAACACGATTTATTACGGTTGGAATTATCTAAAAGCGATTAAAATGAATTAGTTATGAGTTTCTAAAGTTTTATATCATTTTCATTGTTAAACAAATACTTACCAAATACGAACAACCCAAATAAAAGAATACGACGTGGACAACTCCCAACCGTTGATCTAAAATCCTACGCTCACGCTACGAAAACAGCAGCGCACGCCGCGTAACTCAATCGAGCCACCGTTGGATCACGATCCAACGGCTCACACGAGTGTATGCATCCGGACGGTGCGGTTGCTTAGGCCAATCCCAGCCGCGATCTGCAGATGGACGTTCCAGAGCGCACCAACGGTCGGAAGGTCCGATTGCACACACGATCTCAGCCGTTGATCTCAAGATCGACGGTCGAGAATGATCAAGGCATCCGGAGGGTCCGAATGCACACAGAGATCTGGGCCGCAGATCAAGAAACGAACGGTGGCTAAAGATCGAAGTTCGAAAAGAGGTGCTGACATGTGGGACCGCATGTCAGTGACTTCGAGTCACCCACGCGCTGGTTTAACCCACGTGCACAGTGCACTGGGCCCACTTGTCAGCGACTGAGAGTGGCGGTTAGGACAGGATTAAAGATTCTAATGATTACCATTAACTAGGCACTAATGAATACTGGAATTTGATTTCAACCCCTCGGGCCCACAAGTCAGCGACCCAGAGGAGATTTCCGACAGGGATTAAATGCCGACATATTAATTAAGCAATGATTAAGCATTAATGATGTCGGAACAGTGCGGGATTGAACCAGAGGGCGATTTAAGGATGTTGGGCCCACTAGTCAGTGGCTCAACGACAATGATTAAGACACAATTAATTAACTAATGATTGGTAATTAATGTGTCCTAATAAGTGACGAAAACGGGAGCGCTGTGCCGGCAAAACCCGAGTGGTTTCAACGGCAATTCGCCGGCGACACTGGCCGCGGCGGCGCCCACCAAGGACCAAAATGGATTCGCAATAGCACAACTAATCTAATGGTAGCATTCTCACCGGCGGCGAAGGACTAGAACGCCGGCTAGCCGGAAAAACGAAAATGGGAGCTTACTGCTAAACACGAAAATCGCGATGAGCTCCACTGCAAGCCTAGGATGCGGGTGCTAAAGCTCCTAAGGACTAATAAGAAGCTACCTTAGTGACAAGAAGCTTGAAAGATGGCCGGAGTTGCTTGATCACGGTGAAAGCTCGCCGGACTTGGAGAAGAAAACCAGAGATAGATACCCTGAGCTAAATGAGTGATTCCAAAGCATCAAAATAGCTTCATAATGATTCACAGAAGCTACATGAGCAAGTAATTAGAAAATGGAGCACTCACCTGAGCTGAGGAAGAAGATGACCAAATTCGGCCGAATTTGAACAAACCCCAAATTGGACAATTCCTGAGAATCAAATCCAAAATTAAGTGAGGGGAAATGTCCAAGGAAGTAAATAGATAAGGTTAGGGCAAAGAAACGTGAAGGAGGACCACTGGAACACCAAGAACACCCAAGGAGCTCCACGGGTCAACAATGGCGGTTTGCCATTTTTGAGGTGTTATGCTCCAATACGGTGAATGAAGCTTGGTGGTGGTCTAAAGAGATACTAGGAAGCATTGAGAGTGCTTATAAAGCCATGAAAGCATTAGGGTTTGCACCACAAAGCTTTTGGCGGCAAAACACAAAGCACAAGGGTGCCGACAAGGAAAAGAGGTGAAGACGTGCATTAGGGCATGGCACTGCTCGGTGTACCTCCCATGCCCCTAAACGTCGGCTAGGGTGGCTTTAGGGAGCAAGAAATGACACCGCCATTACTCCCCTACAGGCTTTCGCACGCACGGAGGTAGAAGACGACCAAATGAAAAAGACTCGGTGATTCACACCGCTGGATGAGACACGGACGGGTGAGATAGTGCCACGCCTACGGGCTTTAAAACACAACGGGAGATTGCAGCCCTACGATTAGAAACGAACGGCCAGATAGCCCCACGCCGCAAACGCCGTTTACAACGGTTGGCACGCGGGCGTTGGATCTTAATCCAACGGCTCTGATTCAAAAATGCAACCGGAGGGTCCGAAGGGTTCGGGAAATCTCAACGGTTGGATGGGAATCTAACGGTCGACAATCAAACTTGCAACCGGAAGGTCCGGGGTTACACGCGCCGGTCAGGCGATATAGATCCAACGGTGGAGATCCAACGCGCGTTTTAAAGAGTGGCTCGGTGCAGTTAGTTGACTGGACCGAATCAAATGGCTCGAGCCCGAGTCTGACTCGAACCCGAGTAACAGTGAAACCAAGTTTGAGTTTGAAATAAGAACAGAGACTTTGAATGATTTATTTGAGGTAGCAAATTAACTCCAAAAATTATGAAATTTTTACAGGAGCTTGCTAACTCAGATATTAACCTGGAGTAAAATTTTCAGAGGTTTTTATACTGCGAATAATTCCCCAAAAATTCTGCAAGGCTCTGTTTTAATGTTTGACTGAGAGTCAAACAGGTTTGACTGCCTCTAAAAATATTCAAACAATTTCTACAAATTGTGAAATTTATCAGAGGGGTCACATACCATCACAGAGACTTAGGAAAAATATTTCCAGAGGATGATCATAAGATTTGACAAGATTGTTTTTGGAATAACAAGATTTGGATCAACTAGACTTGTGACAATGTATTTCCATAATCCCTTGTACAAGAATTGTTTGGCACAACAGGAAATACATGATGTAAGAAAAGGTTTTAATTTCTACTGATTTTCTTACATTTGAAACACAAGTCCAAGATTGGGATGTTACAAAACCTCCCCCCCTTACAAGAATCTCGCCCCAAGATTCTGTTTACTCGGAGAAGAAGGACGGGTAATCTGCACGAAGACGATCTTCGCGCTCCCAAGTTGCCTCATCTTCGTAATGGTTTGACCATGAACCTTAAGGAACTTGATGACACGGTTCCTTGTCCTTCGCTCGCATTCTTCGAGAATACAAACAGGATGCTCATGATAGGTCAAATTTTCTTGCACATTGAGATTTTCCAACGAGTTTCCTCAATCGAACACGGAGGCACTTCTTCAAGTGTGACACATGGAACACGCCGCACACCCTCAAGTGAAGCCGCAACTCCAATCAGATGCAACGGCTCCAATCTTCTCGATGATGCGAAGGCCCAACATATCGAGGAGCTAACTTGCCCTTGATGCCAAAACGTTGATGGCCCTTCAAGGGTGAGACCTTGAGATAAACAAAGTCATTGGGCTCAAAGCTCAACTCCCGACGACGGCGATCCGCATAGCTCTTTTGCTCGGATCGCCACGCGCAAATGCTCACGAATCACCGACTCGACTTTCGGCCTCATTGATGGAATCGCTCAAGAACCGACGCCACCGCTTCCGACCAGTTCAATGGGGTTCTACACTTCCTCCCATACAAAGCCTCAAACGGTGCCATACCAAGACTAGCTTGGAAGTCGTTGTTGTAGGAGAACTCCGCAAACGGCAAGCACTTCTCCCACTTCTTTCCATAGGAAAGAACACAGGCACGGAGCATATCTTCCAATACTTGGTTGACTCTCTCCGTCTGACCATCAGTTTGAGGATGATAAGTGAATCGAAGAAAGACGTGTACCCATCGCTTTTTGCATTATGCCAAAAGCGAGAGGTGAAAAGAGAACCACGATCCGACACAATCGCTCGTGGCACACCATGCAAACATACAATGCGAGACACATAGAGGTCCGCCAGCTGACTAACACTGAGATTGGTACGCGACCTGGGCAGAAAATGTGCCACCTTTGTCAATCGATCAATGACAACCCGTATAGCATCCTTCCCGTAAGAAGCATGGGGCGCACCGTGATGAAATCCATACCAACGGAATCCCACTTCCATTCTGCATCGCAAAGGTCAAGAAGGCCCACTGGACGCTGATGTTCAATTTGACACGACAAAGACACGCCGCACTCGCCACGTAACCTAGCAATCTCGCGCTTCATGCGAGTCCACCGAATCTCTCTGTCGAAGATCTTGATACATCTTGGTAGCTCCGGGATGGATAGACAAAGGAGTCATGGGCCTCGCGGAGAATCAAATCCCGCAATTCCATGACCTTCGAACCACCAAGCGCCGTCCAAACCACACAACACCGTGCTCATCCTCGTAAAAGCACTTAGTCGTCCCATTCTTGATGTTCTCGCTTGATTTGGATCACCCCAACATCTCGTCATTGGCAGCCTTGATTTGTCCCACCAAAGTCGGTTGCACAACCAAGGTAGCAAGAGAACCATGCTCAACCAATCCCAAATTAAGCCGCTGAAATTCTTCGAGAAGGGTAGGTTGTTGCTCTTGAAGTGACAAGGTATTACAATACACCTATGATCGAGTGCATCCGCAACAACATTAGCCTTGCCCGGTGATACTGAATGCCCATATCATAATCTTTGATCAATTCCAACCATCTCTCTCGCTCGAGGTTCAGATCTGGCCGGGTGAACAAATATTTCAAGCTCTTGTGATCGAATACACCTCACAGCGGTTACCAATGAGGTAATGCCGCCAAATCTTGAGTGCATGAACCACCGCAGCCTAACTCCAAATCATGGGTAGGGTAGTTGAGTTCATGAGGCCTCAATCGCCTCGATGCATAGGCCACTACCTTGCCTTCTTGCATAAGAACACACCGAGTCCTCGCGAGAGGCATCACAATAAATGTCAAAGCTCTTATGCACATCAGGGAGAACAAGCACCGTGCCGACGTCAATCGCTTTTGAGTTCTTGAAAACTCAAATCACAAGCGATGACCACACGAATTTCTTTTCTTTCTTGAGCAATTGGTCATGGGCTTAGCAATTTTGGAGAAGTTCTCGATAAAGCGCGGTAGTAGCCCGCTAAACCAAGGAAACTCCTCACATCGGTGGATCGACTTGGCTGCCCCAAGATAGAACATCGCCGACCTTGCTAGGATCTATCATGACACCACCGGTGAAAGAACATGGCCCAAGAATGCCACTTCCTTCAACGTAACTCGTGACTTGCTGAACTTAGCATACAGCTGATGCTCACGCACTTTCCCAAAACAATCTGCAGATGCTCAAAGATGCTCTTCTTCACTCTTGGAGTAGATAAGAATGTCGCCAATGAAAACCACAACAAACTTATCCAAATACTCCATGAACACCGAGTTCATAAGATTCATGAACAAAGTGGAGCATTGGTCAAACCGAAAGACATGACGTGTACTCGTAAAGGCCATAACGAGTAGTGAACGCCGTCTTTGGAATATCTCACTGATCCGACTTGATGGTACCCCAACCTCAAGTCAATCTTTGAGAAACACAAGCTCCGATCAAGCTGGTCAAAGAGATCATCAATACGAGGCAAAGGATATTTGTTTTTCACCGTCACTTCATTCAATGGACGGTAATCCACACACATCTGTGGTCTTGTCCTTCTTCTTCACGAAAATAACCGGACAACCCCAAGGAGATGAGCTAGACGGATGAAGCCTTTTGCTTGAAGCTCACCCAATCGCTTCTTCAGCTCCTCCAACTCATTAGAGGCATTCTGCACGCGCCTTAGAAATCGGAGCGATGCACGGGCAACAACTCAATCACAAACTCCAAGTCTCAAATCGAGGCATACGAGCAAATCTTCAGGAAGACATCCACAAAGTCACTGATCAGGCACGCCCCGAATCTCCATGGTGGCTTAGCTTCAAGGGCACAAAGATGTGGCCCTGCACTGTGGTGAAATCCCAACATGCTCGCCGGAGGAACTAGTGAGAAAACCATCTTCCTGGCACAATCGATCTGCCCCAAGTGTTGGGACAACCAATCCATACCAAGAATCACATCTAGGCGCGCCGAATCAAGTAAGATGAGGTTCGCCAAGAATTCCACTCCTTCAATATTAATGGGAACACCCCGGCATTCTTGATCAGCTCTCATTTCCGCTCCCGGAGAGCGAATAAGCAAAGGAATCCCCAAAGGAACAAACTGAAGGTCACAATCAGCAGCAAAAGATCTCAAAATAAAGGAATGCGATGCTCCAGAGTCAAACAATACTGCAGCAGGACGATAGCTAACAAGGAACGTACCCAACACAACATCAGGTGCCTCCTGAGCCTCCTCAGCCGAGATGTGGTTGACTCGACAACTCCCGACACTCGAGTCTCTCGGATCACCTTCGTCGGTGTGTGACCATTCCCGCCCTCCATTAGGACGAGGGGCGCTCCAATCCTCGAGGGCAATCGCTAGCATAGTGGCCCTTCTTGTTGCAAAGCGGCAGTAACATCAGGTTGGGTTGCGGAGCGCAACTCGCATCGGGTCGCAGTGCACGTGGTCGAAACACTACCGCGGGACGAGCAATCGGGCGCCGATGGCCTCGGCGGTGGTGAAGTCAAAGCACGAGCCCTCGTGCGGGCCCAACACGGGACGAGTGAGGCCGCCTGTGCGCACTATGGGCCTCCCACTTGCGCTATGGACTCACCCGCCGCCGCTTGTGCTCGGCGACGATGGCCTTGTGAACCAAGGCCGGAAGTCGCAAAGTCCACAATAGATAGCTTGTCCCGCAGCTCCTGACAAACCATCCATGAACTTCTCCTGCTTAGCCTCATCGAGGCCACCTCTCCCGAGCATAACGAGCCAAGTGGTTAAACTCAGAAGATACTCCGAGACAGACTTGCGCCCCGCTTAAGCGCAAGAAACTCCTCTTCTTGAGCTTCATCAGCCATCGGGAATGTGGGCCCGACGGAAGCAGATCTGAACTCATCCCACGAGACAACGTGGCTCGCGGGTGCATGGCGAAAGTTCTCCCACCAAGATAGTGCCGCACCTCGCCGATGGGATGCAAAGAGTGCCCGCCTACTCCTCGGCATCGAGCGATATTGAGCTTTCGCCAACAAGACGCAGCCAATCATCCACGCCGAGTGGATCCTCGGATCAAGAGAAAGTGGCGGCCGTGCACGGAGAAACTCCGCAAGCCCACCACGCGACCGGTGGCCACCACCTCCAGATCCCGGCGGCAGCGGAGCGGAGGTGTTCTCGCAATGACCTCCAAGATCCGGTCCGCCCATGCGATTCCGCCGATCCGAGCCGTAACCTTAGCCATGGTCGAGGAGGAAGCTCCTCATCGGAACCAGCCGGCTGACTGTTGCGGGTGGTTCTTGTCATCCTGTTCCACAAAAATAGGTTAAACACAACTCCGGAACAGGAGACAAAGAAGACAACTAACCTCTAAACAAAACAACCTTTTAAAAGCTCAAGTAACCACATAAAATTACAGCAAGATCATAAAGATAACAACCACCTTCCTATTATGACTAACTCGTATGGAAAAACGAGTAATCAATTTTTCAGGAAGAAAAATTTCAGAAACTCCACTGCTGTTCGAACAGCTAGGAAATAGGGTGGTAAATTTACTAGAGAAAGGTTAGATACTAAGCTATCTCATATCACTTCTTACCCTTTTATTCCCACAAATTTTAGTGGATTTAACCTTTCATTTTCAGCACTTTTACTACCTAAATGCTAGCTGTCCAGAAATTTATTGCTTGCTGCCCGGATTTTTCTTTTCAACTTCTGGCCGAAATTTGTAGCTCCCCGCAGCTCCTAATCTTCTCAAGACAACCATACTTTCATTTTATAACTCTCATGATGTGCCCAAAACCAATCTACTCGATAAACAACTATCTTTTGAAAGAAGATGAGAGGAAAACTCACTTTCAAATTCAGTTTAGAATTAGGTGAGATGAGCAAACTAAGATAGATGAGGAGTAAAATCGAGAACTTACTTAAGATTTCAGGAAGCACCGATATTTGGAAAGTAGGTTTTCAAAATATACTAGGGACGACCAAGCTAGGGGTTTCTACGGTCAGATGGCTCGATACTAAGCTCTGGAGACCCGGTTTATTAAACTTGTAATACTTAACCTTCCACCGGTTCTAGTATCACAAATAGAATAATCCGCTCTCGATGAATATGTGCCTCCTGAACAAGCAAGACACATACATCAATTCCGGGCATGCATCATTTCCATACAATGTAATATAACAAGTCTACCAAAAGACATACATATTATAAGTTATTACAACACAATGACCGCCAAATGACATAAGTACCAAATAAGTAATAATGAAGCAAAAGTTGCCATAAGATGGCTCAAACCAAAAGGCGACGGTTAGCCACATAACACCACAGTGGCAACCGACCAGGGCCGCCAAGCTAATCGCCCCTTAGATCGCCACAAAGACAACTCACAAAAGTGAGGTCCATCGGACTCACTATCATCCTCTGCACAACACAAGCAATGCGGTGAGTACAAAAATGTACTCGCAAGACTTACGAGTAGCAAGCCTATACATAGCTACATGAAAGTCAGTATTCAAAGGAATGTGGTTATATGGTTCTTGGACGCATAAAGCAAGTTTCATTTGCAATATTGTAATAGATTGAACAACAGTTTGTAAAATCTGTTTTTAAGCATTTAAATAACAAATAGTAAACATAAGTAACAAGTATCCACCTAGAAGTGACTTTCCCAAAGCCACCACAACATAGCATGAATCCTCGATTCATACCACCATCAAGTTTTAATTTTAAAATGTTGTAGTCTAACTCTTGAAAAGCTTATCCAAGCGTGTCCATAACCTAGACGAGGCTATTCGAATAGTTTTAATCCTCGCAGGTGTACCAATGTACCCACACTTGCACCACCTTTTTGCCAAGCTATTAAGCACACTTCCTTTGGTATGCCGGCACGGCTAAGTCCTACGAACCCTTTCCAATGGAATATGCTAATCAAGAGACGCACGTATGGGGGTTAATCCTTAGTGATCTGCCGACGAAATATGGATCACAAGGACCCATACGTGGAGCAAGATACACCGGCCTCTGCCGGTGTTCTCCTCCCTACAAACGTGTCCATGTTGCATATAATCAAATATGCAACCCACCACGCGACTCATTAATTAACACAGTCCAAAGTACTCGCTAAGAGAGGTCCCATATCCTCTAGTGTGGTTAGCACGCACCGTAATGCTCGGATAATGAGATACTCACAAGTAGTTCGGTCCTTAATTGACCGGGCACCATTCCAATCACACCCAAAAGATCACACCATCTTACCATTGTGCCCAAGTCTAAATTGTTTTCATTTTCAGTTTTAATTTTGCAATTTAGACAAAGCATAAGGCTGAAATATACACATAGTAATAGTTTGGGTGATCAAAGTTATCGACAGTCGATAATCGCCCATTTCTACCGATAGCTAAGCATGGCTAAGCATAAAGACACGTAAACTACTAAGTGACAAGGGTCCATCCAATAACCCAAAATCACAGCAAGTAACCTAGGCTTGAGAGTAGAGGAATAAACATTTCCTCACGATAATGCATCTAGTAGGCCAACTACCGACAATAGTTTAAAACAACATAGCAATGCATACATAGAATTTGCAAACAATATATTAGAATTTGAAAATAGTAGGAACAATATGATCAAATGAATGCTACATCCGCTGTCTGGTGAAGTGCAGAGTCCGATGGTCGCTGTGGCTCAATATCAAGATTAATAATATTGTCTTCAAACCTAACGCGTAAAAGGCGATAAGCAAATAAGAACGAAGAACACCAAATAAACTCCAACAAAAAAACACATCCAAATCTAATAAAATTTATACTACAGCTAGGGAAAGATCTAAGACAATGATAGGAACAAGAATCATGCAATTAGGACTAAGCATACAAAAGATATGAGCAAAATGCTCTTTCTCAGCATATAACAACCTAATTAATAATTAACACTGTTCATGGCGAAATTTTCCAGAATGATCTAAGGTCTGAAATTTTTATAGCAGGTAGATTATGACATCCTAATAACAGCAAAGTTGGATTTACTAATTTTGGAGTTATACACATTTACTTATGATTTTTCTAAGTTGTAAATCTAATACAAATCATTTTACAGAATTATGAACATGCTCAAATCCTATTTTATATGAAAGTATACTATCGATTTAATTTAACAAAGTTGATTTTGCACAAATTGGATTTATACAGAAAAAGATATGCATTTTTCAAGATTAAAACTATTTCTGGAATATTCAAAATGACAGAAATCGACTTATTCCTAGTTACACAATTTTCTGCTACTGGAACATGCTAAAATCCATCTTTATAATAAACTAAAGTGATAACACGATTTATTACAGTTGGAATTATCTAAAAAGCAGTTAAAATGAATTAGTTATGAGTTTCTAAAGTTTTTATATCATTTTCAGTTGTTAAACAAATACTTACCGAAATACAGAACAACCCAAATAAAAGAATACGACGTGGACAACTCCCAACCCTTGATCTAAAATCCTACGGCTCACGCGCGCCGAAAACAGCGCACGCGCGCGAACTCAATCGGAGCCCACCGTTGGATCACGATCCAACGGCTCACACGAGTGTATGCATCCGGACGGCGCGGTGTTTAGGCCAATCCCACCGCGATCCGCAGATGGACGCCCAGAGCGCACCAACGGCGGAAGGTCCGATTGCACACACGATCTCACCGTTGATCTCAAGATCGACGGTCGAGAATGATCAAGGCATCCGGAGGGTCCGAATGCACACAGAGATCTGGGCCGCAGATCAAGAAACGAACGGTGGCTAAAGATCGAAGTTCGAAAAGAGGTGCTGACATGTGGGACCGCATGTCGGTGACTTCGAGTCACCCACGTATTTGGTTTAACCCACGTGCACGAGTGCATCCGCCCACTTGTCGGATCGAGAGTGGCGGTTAGGACGGGATTAAAGATTCTAATGATTACCATTAACTAGGCACTAATGAATACCGAATTTGATTTCAACCCTCGCCCACAAGTCAGCGACCCAGAGGAGATTTTCGACAGGGATTAAATGCCGACATATTAATTAAGCAATGATTAAGCATTAATGATGTCGAACGATGCGGGATTGAACCGAGAGGCGATTTAAGGATGTTGGGCCCATCGGTCGCTGGCTCAACGACAATGATTAAGACACAATTAATTAACTAATGATTGGTAATTAATGTGTCCTAATAATGACGAAACGGAGCGCGTGTCGGCAAAACCCGAGTGGTTTCAACGGCAATTCGCCGCGACACAAGCGCGCGCGCCACCAAGGACCAAAATGGATTCGCAATAGCACAACTAATCTAATGGTAGCATTCTCACCGCGCGAAGGACTAGAACGCCGCCAGCCGGAAAACGAAAATGGGAGCCATCGCTAAACACGAAAATCGCGATGAGCTCCATCGCAAGCCTAGGATGCGGTGCTAAAGCTCCTAAGGACTAATAAGAAGCTACCTTAGTGACAAGAAGCTTCAAAGATGGCCGAGTTGCTTGATCACGGAAAGCTTCACGGACTTGGAGAAGAAAACCGAGATAGATACCCTGAGCTAAATGAGTGATTCCAAAGCATCAAAATAGCTTCATAATGATTCACAAAAGCTACATGAGCAAGTAATTAGAAAATAGAGCACTCACCTGAGCTGAGGAAGAAGATGACCAAATTCGGCCGAATTTGAACAAACCCCAAATTGGACAATTCCTGAGAATCAAATCCAAAATTAAGTGAGGGGAAATGTCCAAGGAAGTAAATAGATAAGGTTAGGGCAAAGAAACGTGAAGGAGGACCACTGGAACACCAAGAACACCCAAGGAGCTCCACGGGTCAACAATGGCGGTTTGCCATTTTTGAGGTGTTATGCTCCAATACGGTGAATGAAGCTTGGTGGTGGTCTAAAGAGATACTAGGAAGCATTGAGAGTGCTTATAAAGCCATGAAAGCATTAGGGTTTGCACCACAAAGCTTTCGGGCGGCAAAACACAAAGCACAAGGTGCGGCCGACAAGGAAAAAGAGGTGAAGACGTGCATTAGGGCATGGCCTGGCTCGGTGTACCTCCCATGCCCCTAAACGTCGGCTAGGGTGGCTTTAGGGAGCAAGAAATGACACTGCCATTACTCCCTACAGCTGCTCGCGACGCACGGAGGTAGAAGACGACCAAATGAAAAGACTGGTGATTCACGGCCGTTGGATGAGACACGGACGGCTGAGATAGTGCCACGCCTACGGGCTTTAAAACACAACGGGGAGATTGCGAGCCCTACGATTAGAAACGAACGGCTCAGATAGCCCCACGTCGCAAACGCGGTTTACAACGAAGGGGCACGCGGGCGTTGGATCTTAATCCAACGGCTCTGATTCAAAAATGCAACCGGAGGGTCCGAAGGGTTCGGGAAATCTCAACGGTTGGATGGGAATCTAACGGTCGACAATCAAACTTGCAACCGGAAGGTCCGAAGGGTTACACGCGCGCGGGCTGTGCGATATAGATCCAACGGCGGAGATCCAACGCGCTTTAAAGAGTGGCTCGGTGCGCTTAGTTGATCGACCGAATCAAATGGCTCGAGCCCGAGTCTGACTCGAACCCGAGTAACAGTGAAACCAAGTTTGAGTTTGAAATAAGAACAGAGACTTTGAATGATTTATTTGAGGTAGCAAATTAACTCCAAAAATTATGAAATTTTTACAGGAGCTTGCTAACTCAGATATTAACCTGGAGTAAAATTTTCAGAGGTTTTTATACTGCGAATAATTCCCCAAAAATTCTGCAAGGCTCTGTTTTAATGTTTGACCGAGAGTCAAACAGGTTTGACTGCCTCTAAAAATATTCAAACAATTTCTACAAATTGTGAAATTTTTCTGAGGGTCACATACCATCACAGACTTAGGAAAATATTTCAGAGGATGATCATAAGATTTGACAAGATTGTTTTTGGAATAACAAGATTTGGATCAACTAGACTTGTGACAATGTATTTCCATAATCTCTTGTACAAGAATTGTTTGGCACAACAGGAAATACATGATGTAAGAAAAGGTTTTAATTTCTACTGATTTTCTTACATTTGAAACACAAGCCCAAGATTGGGATGTTACAGGTGGATCTAGACCTCGGACTAAAAATCTTATCAGTGATAAAGTCCATAAAAATTTCTTAAAAAATCACCAAACATTCAAGTTAAGCTCAAAAACAGCTGGTCCAGCCTGGGGCTTAGACCGTGGACGGCTCCACCCCTGCTTAAGAATACCACAAAAATCAAAGATAGTTTCTTAAGCAAGGACCAATACAAATTTTTTTGAATTCTTTACACACAGCTCCGTCATTTGGCACTTGCACTTTATTTTTCCGATAGGAGAGAACTGAAGCATGAGGCGCACAGCTAAGTGGCTAGTGCTTACACACGCTCTTATATAGGAGGGGATGGAGCACTGGGCAGGTCTCACAGAAGCTTTTAGTCGGGAGAGAACCATTCTAGTGGACCACATATAATTGATAGAATTAAGCACGCCAAGTATGGATTGGACGTGCTCTCTGAGGCAATATACATAGCCTAAGCTGGAGATTTGAGGCTGATTTGCCTGGAGAAATTAACTTTAGTTGTGCAGATTAGCTGTTGCGGTTCATACATGCTCATAATGATTGATGTGGGTGTTTTCTGATCTGATGTAGGAGTATCGCCGTGCCAGAGGTGTTTGGGAAGTCCATTTCCGGACAGGATCCATGAGGATGTGCCAGAAATTTAAACTAAAATCTCAATCCATCTATATCGATGAGTAGAAATTTAGTCTCAACCAAACAAAGCCTAGGTGTACCAGCTTCTTCCCGGCCGCGGCCAAGGTGTCCTCTGACCTCGCTCTTCCTATCAGGATTTTGTTACTGCAGGTAAAAAAAATGGGGGGTTTGTCGAGACTTCCGCTTAACGACGGTAACAGAAAATCTTGGGAAAATCTCGATAAGCTTTTTCCGTTTTTTTCTTGCATTTGTTGTGAAATAGATTTGCCCTCTAAATGCTAAGAGAGGAGGCCAGGACGCCACCTTCCCACACCTGTGGTCTACCCACTCCGGTGACAACGCTTTTGTGTGTAACATGTGATGCGGCTTGGTTTTATTGGTATATTCATCATTCAAAATTGAAACTGACCTGAAATGTTCTGGCCAGTTTGCTGGGTAGCAGGACCAAGCCGAGATTTCCGGTTAACGAAGGTGACCAAAGCCCTGCTCCTTATAGATTTCACCGTTGCTCTCTGCTCCACCTTTTCCCTAACCATTGCCATGGCCTCCTCCGTCGTCACCTAACACCCCAACCTAAAAACATTGAGGCACTCCTAATGCTCCTACATCAGCAATGTCTATAGCTTGCCAACTAGGGTTGATGCCGAGGTGTAAGGGAAATTAAAGAAGAGAGAGAGAGGGAAGCAATGTCTCATACAAGACATAGCTTGGGCACACAAACAAACAAATAAGAAACATAAAAACTTGCATCGGGGAGGAGAGAGAACATGGGGACGGGAGTTATAGTGCACGGGAGGGGTTGTGTCTAGTTTTGTTTCCTGAGAAAACGCTATATCGCAAGCGTACGTTGCATCGCACGCTTCCACTCACACCCATCAGCATCCACTTCGCCTTCGCCTCAGTCTCCTTCGCCCGCTGCACTTGCCTCCCGCCCACACGCTCCTTGCCTCCATCTCCTTTCGTGCTGCATGCCTCGCCTTCCCCTACGCCATGCTCCCCTCTCCTCCGCGTCCCTTCCCTCCCGCCTCCATGCTCACCGTACCAAGCTGTTCATGGGCTCATCTCGACGACACCGACGTGAAACCTAGCTTGATCCACAGCGGGTGAGAGGGAATCCAAAAATCCCTAGTAAAAGGTCCGAACTCATGCTTGAAAGTTCATGATTCACCAAATTGAAAGTAAAATCTTTGAGTTGAAAGCTTCCGATTCTCCAAAATTGAAAGGGGGGAGTCCAAGTTGAAAGCAAGATTTGTTTTTTTTTGAGTTGAAAGCTTTGATTTTGACTTGAAAGGTTCCAAACTTGTGAATTGAAAGCTGTTTTTTTGACTTGAAATGTTTGAAAATTGTGAGTTGAGAGCTTTTGTTTTGGAGTTAAAAGCTTCTCTTTTCTTTTGTTGGGAGGAGGATGGTGGCGGCAGCGGGCGACGAGACGTCGGAGCCGGAGTGGGAGGGGGCCAGGGCACAGCATGTGGCACGTGTGGGGGATGTTATCGTAACGAGAGTGGCGTGCGGCACGTGCACTGCCGGCTGTTAGAATGCCGTCCACTTTGTTTGTCTGCTCCTACCGGCGCCCCTTTCCCGCTGTTTTTCTCTCTGTCCTGAACCATTCGTGCATGTTACACAGACTTCTGAAAAATGCAGACTTGATCAAATCAAGGAACCATTTTTTCTGGAAGAATTATGTGAATATATGGAGTAGTCCTTTCATTCTCAAATAGATGTCGTTTTAGAATAAGTGCAATCAACATTTTAACATTTTGACCATTAATTACTAGAAAACTAATTAGATTTGTTGTAAGAAAATTTTATGAGTAGATTTTTCACCGGGAGTACTTCAAAATCATTACATTTTTCCAATAATTTTCGGTAACATGTAGTTAGGAAAAGTAATTATCAAAGATGTGTATCGAGACGTATCTATTTTGAAAACGAAAAGTAAAAAGGAAGGGATTTAGTATCTCCTTAGTCACTCCTAGCAATTAAAGGCATTAAATGCAAGTTCATTTATATAATCTCCCCATGCTAAATGCCTACATGGCATCGCTTGTTTAATCATCGTCTTCCCCGGTGGCCATGTGGGTGTGCTTGCAAAGCAGCAGTATATAAGGACATGTCCGAGAATGCCTTGGCAAATTGAGAATTTGCGTTTCACTTGCGGTATACGGAGAGAGACATAGTACATAGCTTAGCAAGTGTACTAGTGCAACGTAGCTAAATCTCCTACTTCCTTGGGCATCGCCGCCATGGTTCTGGTGGGCAGGAGTGGATCTACAGTATTATAGTAGGGTGCATAGGTCATTGTGTTCAAAAATCAATTTTCATTGTATATAATCATGTATATGTAGTGTGGACACCCTTAACCCAACATGAGAGGACACCTCAATGCACAACCTAGCCGAACGTAACCTATTTTGCCTCAAAGACCCTCGATCATTTTTGTTCTTGATCCGCCACTGCTGGTGGGCGAGCAACCACCATGGTACGACGGCTTCGTCGTTGACTCCGAGGCGCCGCTGCTCGACGCCGGCGACCTCCCATACGGCTACCAGTACCACCCATGGGAGCTTCCATGGTCGCCATCCTCGCCAAGCCGGGAAACAACGTCGATGCGTTCGTCCACGACGACGGCTGGACGAACGGAATGACCGGCGGCGTATCCTCCTCGTCGTCGTCCTCCTCTTCGGTGCCCACCTTTGACGGCCAGGGCAAGGAGTACTGCGCCGCGCCGTGGATGGACTTCACGGACCAGCTAATCAGCCATGGCGAGACAGCGACGGTGGCGGCGACCGTGCCGGCAAGCTTGGCGTCGCACCAAGCTGGAACCGGCTCCGTCACCTCGACCTGCTTCAGCTTCGGGGGATGCGGAAGCAACGGTACTGCCGTCGACGGCGCGGCCACGCAGAAGCGGCATCGTACACACGCGCACGCGCTGTCGCAGCAAGAAACCCCTACTGTTAAAAAGCAGTGCGGCGGCGACAGGACAGCCACCAAGTCCAGCAAAACGGCGGCTACCACCGCTCCTCCGCCCAAGGACCACCAAAGCCTAGCAGCCAAGGTGCGTACGTACATGCCAATTGCATCATGCTTTTGATCCTATCTTTTGCATTGGAATTACACAATTCATTCACAACAGGGTTTACAACTCTCGCTGCCGTGTCACTACAAAACCCTACCACGCCCCCACATCACTCCTTGCCACGGCCACCCCATCCGCTACTGCCCTTGCCGCGGCCACCCCATCCGTGGCCAACCCTTGCCGCAGCCACCCCACTCGCGGCCACCCCCTGTCTGCCGCTGCTACTTTGCACCGCCATGGTTTGGCCAAAGAGATTAGGGTTTCGGGAGAGAGAGAGAGAAAAAGAGAAGTTTGATTTTGGTGATTGACAAAAAAAAAAAGAAAGAAAAAAAAGGGAGAGGAAAAACAGAAACAGAAAAAAAGAAGAAAAAAAGGCCCCTCTCTGTCCGAAATTTGACATCCCATCAAAACTTTGCCAAATCAATTGAAAATTGGTGGAGCCCTTCCTCAGATAGCCACAAGATACCACAAAAAATTGGGCACGTTTGGTCCACGGGATCAAAAGATATAGCAGTTTGAGTTTGAGGCGAGTACGTTTCGACACACCTTCAGTAAAACGGGCATAACTTTTGCATACGGAGTCAGATTTCGACGTTCTTGTGCTCGTTTCGAAGCTATCGACGACGCGCATATGAAAATCCAACAGCAAAGCGCCTGTTGCCCTCCAAGACCCCCAAAATCGGCCATCTTTAGCCCCGAAATTGCGTCGCAAGTTTTCAGTTTTCAACATTTCTTTCGGTCTTCCCTTTGGAATTTGGGGTTCGTCCAGTTGAGAAAGTTGTAGATCTCGTCGAAACCTTTCAAACGAGTATATATAAGCTATATAAAACTTTGCCTTTTCATCGTTTGAGACTAGCTGTTGTATCTGCTCAATCTAGAGGACTGTTCGCGTTTTACCGATATCACTGTTTTGTGCTCTACATCGCACGAATAATCTTGTGCCCTTAGAAAAAAGTTTGAGTAGTGGGATAGCGTCTCTCCTAGAACTTGTTGTGAGGTTCTCCTTTGCTTACATCAAGTCACATTGATCGTTCCGTGTGCGTACATACACTTCTTTGCATAGGACTTTGATTAGCTAACTGTGATTAGGTTAGGATCGACAACTTTTGACGTGTACTTTGAACAATCTTTCAACTTGCATTTACTGATCTGATTATTACTGATCCTTTTGCTACCATATTGTGCTTCCGAGCTCCACCTACTCTTGATCAGAACAGGTCCCCTCTTGCGATCGTACCCACGCTCGACACGGTATCACGAACCAGCCATCGGCTGTACCACCTACTGCTTGCTTTGGTAAGAACACTTGTAAGAGTGTGGTAAGACGCTTGAGAGTGTGTGATTCCACCTTACATCACCTAGTAGTTGATAGAGATAATACCTTTGTGTTGTCCTTTGTTTCCTACTAACCATGGCAGGTGAGACGTCTGATGAGAAAGAGTGTGTGTTAAAGGGGGAACTCATGACGCTTTTGGATGAACAACTCGCTACCATTAATGAGGACATTGATAGAAAGTTACAGGCTACTACAACCGCATTACAGCGCTCAATCAACGATAGTATTGCAGCGCTCACCACACGCCTTGAAAGAATGGTGAACCAGCCACCAAACAATGGACGCGAGTATGAACATGATGCAGCCCAAGATCTTGAGGTGGGAGATGATAATGAGAGGCGAAACCGTGATGCTCAAGATGCACGTTTACGACATCGTCTACAACACAACCGTCACGGTATGGGAGGTAATAATTTTCAGCACCACAATGTTCGTGTTAATGATGACCCATTTGCTAAAGTTAAATTTACCATACCATCTTTTGCGGGTGTTTATGATGCTGAAATTTATCTAGATTGGGAGATGACAGTTGAAATTTTTTTTAATGCCCATCTAGTTCCTGAAGTGCATAGAGTTAGGCAAGCTACTAGTGAATTTAAAGATTTTGCTATTATTTGGTGGAATCAAGTAGTTAATTCTGGCTTAACACCTGATACATGGGATAGATTGAAGGTAGCTATGCGTGCTAGATTTGTTCCTCTTGCTTTTAAATGTGATATGCGTAAGAAATTGCAGCGCTTAGACCAAGGTAATAGATCTGTTGAGGAATATTTCCAAGAATTACAAATAGGCATGCTGCGTTGTAATGTTGTTGAGGATGAGGAGGATAAGATGGCTCGTTTTTATGGGGGCTTAAGGCGTGAAATTCAGGACATAATTGATTACAAGGGGTATAATGATATCAATAGGTTGTTCCAGCTTGCTTATTTGGCAGAAAAAGAATTATAGGGAAGACAACAAAGGATTAGGAGCCACTTTGGAAGTACGTCTGCATCGAGATCGACACCGGGGCAAGCCAAGACAGCCCCACCTCCTGCTTTCCAGTCTGGTGCCCCTCCATGAGTAGGGCACGTTCAGCACCACCACCACCTACGCGCACCCGAGACGAACAAATCCACTAGTGTGCAGGCACCAGCGCAGAGCTCTTCATCAGTTGCTTCCACGGGTCGTACAACGTGGATTATATGCCACCGTTGCAAAGGGATGGGACACGTTATGAAAGATTGCCCCAGTCAGTGAGCGCACATTGCGATAGAAGATGGTGGTTACGTAAGTGCTAGTGATGTTGAGGATGAATATGCTCTTGCAGCTAACCTTGCAGGTAATGATGATGATCAAGAGGAGGAACATAGCGATGGGGAGGAAATTTTAGGTACTACTGCTACGGAGAATTATAGGACCATAATTGTGCAACGAGTGTTGAGCACTCAAATGGAGCAAGCGGAGAAGATACAACGCCATAATTTGTTTCAGATGTTCCTCATCGTCAAAGATTGCCGTGTTCGTGTCATAATTGATGGTGGGAGTTGTAATAACTTGGTAAGTTTAGATTTGGTCAAGAAGCTTGGCTTGACCACATGTGCACATCCTCATCCATACCACATTCAGTGGTTCAACAACAGCGGTAAGGTGAAGGTAACACAATCTGCGAGAGTGCATTTTCCATTGGTTCCTATCATGATGCTGCTGATTTCGACGTAGTGCCTATGCAAGCTTGCTCACTTTTATTAGGTCGTCCATGGGAATTTTATACTGATGCAACTCATCATGGTAGAAGTAATAAGTACTCTCTTGTGCACAAAGGAAAGAAAATAATTTTGCTACCTTTGACACCTGCTGAAATTGTGCAAGGTGAAAAAGAGATAGCTGCAAATGAGAGGAAAGAACATGAACATGAATCTGAAAATCAGCAAGTAGTGAAGAACATTTTCCTCCCTAAGAAAGAGAAGTTGGCATCTAGTTCTAGAACTGAGGGAATTAAATTAAAGGGTTGTGTCATGCTTGCAACCAAATATGATCTTGCTGAAATTGTCGATAATGATATGCCATGTTATGCTTTGATATGCAAAGACACTTTATTTTCACTTGATGATATATCTAGCTCTTTGCCGTCTGCTGTGACTAACCTTTTGCAGGAGTATGAGGATGTGTTTCCAGCTGAACTACCCCCGGGTCTGCCACCTATTAGAGGGATTGAACACCAAATTGACTTAATTCCGGGAGCGACTTTGCCAAAACGTGCAGCGTATAGAACCAATTCGGAGGAGACTAAGGAAATTCAACGACAAGTTCAAGACCTTTTGGACCGAGGGTATGTACGAGAAAGCCTTAGTCCTTGTGCTGTTCCTATTCTTTTGGTTCCTAAGAAAGACGGTAGTTGGCGTATGTGTGTTGATTGTAGAGCCATTAATAATATCACAATACGGTATCGTCATCCTATTCCTAGGTTGGACGACATGCTATATGAGTTGAGTGGTTCTATTATTTTCACAAAGATTGACTTGCGTAGCGGGTACCACCAGATTAGAATGAAATTGGAAGATGAATGTTAAACAACGTTTAAAACTAAGTTCGAGCTATATGAGTGGTTAGTGACGCCTTTTGGTTTAACTAATGCACCTAGCACTTTCATGCGTTTGATGAACAAAGTTTTGCGTGCTTTCATTAGAAAATTTGTGGTGGTTTATTTTGATGATATTCTGATATATAGCAAGTCATATGAAGAACACCTGAATCATTTACGTGCTGTTTTTAATGCTTTGCGAGATGCACGTTTGTTTGGTAACCTTGAGAAGTGCACCTTTTGCACTGATCGAGTATTGTTTCTTGGCTATGTTGTTACTCCACAGGGCATTGAAGTTGATCAGGCCAAGATCGTCGCTATCCAGAGTTGGCCGCCTCCTAAAACGGTCACACAAGTGCGGAGTTTTCTCGGGCTCGCTGGCTTCTATTGGCGTTTTGTTCGGGATTTCAGCACCATCGGCTTACAAAGAAGGGTGTTCGTTTTACTTGGGGTACCATACAGCAACAAGCTTTCGACGCTCTCAAAGATAAGTTGACACACGCCCCTTTGCTTCAACTACCTGATTTTTGCAAGACTTTTGAATTAGAATGTGATGCTAGTGGCATAGGTCTTGGTGGTGTGTTAATTCAAGAAGGAAAACCTGTTGCTTACTTTAGTGAAAAATTAAGTGGGCCTAGTTTGAACTATTCTACCTATGATAAATAATTATATGCTCTAGTTCGAACTTTGGAAACATGGCAACATTATTTATGGCCCAAAGAGTTTGTAATACATTCTGATCATGAATCTTTGAAGCATATTCGAAGTCAAACCAATCTGAACCGTAGACATGCTAAGTGGGTTGAGTTTATTGAGTCTTTCCCTTATATCATTAAACATAAAAAGGGCAAAGAAAATGTCATAGCTGATGCTTTGTCTAGAAGATATACCATGCTTTCACAACTTGACTTCAAAATATTTGGATTAGAGACAATAAAGGAGCAATATGTGCATGATGCTGATTTTAAAGATGTGTTGCTTAATTGTCAAGAGGGAAAGGGTTGGAATAAATTTGTGGTGCATGAAGGGTTCTTGTACCGTACTAATAAGCTATGTATTCCAGCTAGCTCCGTTCGTCTTTTGTTGTTACAGGAGGCGCATGGAGGAGGATTAATGGGTCACTTCGGCGTGAAGAAGATCGAGGACATTCTGACCCACCACTTTTATTGGCCAAAGATGAGGCGAGATGTCGAACGCTTCATTGCCCGCTGCACCACGTGCCAAAAGGCTAAGTCACGACTTAATCCTCATGGTTTATACATGCCTTTTCTTGTTCCAAGCACATCTTGGGAAGATATTTCTATGGACTTTGTTTTAGGTCTGCCTAGAACAAAGAAGGGGAGAGATAGTATTTTTGTTGTTGTGGATAGATTCTCTAAGATGGCTCATTTTATACCATGTCATAAAAGTGATGATGCTACAAATGTTGCTGATTTGTTCTTTAAGGAAATTGTTCGCTTGCATGGTATTCCAAATACGATAGTTTCCGATCGTGATGCTAAATTTCTTAGTCATTTTTGGAGAACTTTGTGGGCTAACTTGGGGACTAAGCTATTATTTTCCACTACTTGTCATCCCCAAACCGATGGACAAACTGAGGTAGTCAATAGAACCTTGTCTACTATGCTTAGGGATGTCCTTAAAAAGAATTTAAAAATGTGGGAAGAATATTTACCTCATGTGGAATTTGCTTATAATCGCTCGCTGCATTCTACCACAAAGAAATGCCCTTTTGAGATTGTTTATGGTTTCATCCCTCGTGCACCTATCGACTTGTTGCCTCTTCCAGCTTCGGAGAAGGTAAATCTTGATGCTCAACAACGTGCTGATTTGATACTTAAGATGCATGAGACAACTAAAGAGAACATTGAGCTTATGAATGCTAAATATAAAGTTGCTGGTAGTCAGGGACGCAAGCATGTTACTTTTGAACCTGGTGATCTTGTGTGGTTACACTTGCGTAAAGAGCGATTCCCTGAATTGAGAAAGTCTAAACTCATGCCTCGTGCAGATGGTCCTTTTAAAGTGCTTGAACGTATTAATGATAATGCATATAAGTTAGATTTGTGTGAGGACCCCAATTTATTTGGCTTATAATGCTTAACCAACCGCCTGGTCCTAGCATCACAAATCAGATAAACTGAGTCTCGAGATATGTATACTTCGAGCAGATATACACCTTACCACAAAATTATGCATCAACTCCATTCCAAACATAGAGTCCAAACATCACACTACAAGCAGAAAGTAACAGCAGAAAAGTTATTACAGACAATGGCCGACGGGCCAAAAGATACACAAATAACCAAGACAGACAATGGAAGCAAAAGTGCCATAAGATGGCTATAAACAAAGCCAATCGGTGTGCCTTCAACCCACAAGGCATCGGCGAGGACCGCCAAGTCTAGTCGTCCAACACGGCGGGCACAACTCACAAAAGTGAGGCCCTTGGGGCTCACCTTCTTCCTCTGCAACAAAAACATTAAGCAAAGCCAATGAGTACAAAGATTGTCTTTGTACTGCAAGATGACGTGTGAACTAGCGGACTGTTCATATGCTACATGCGAGCTTATCGGTGGAGGCCATATGTTTCATTTGCATCTGACCAACTTTATTTGTAATAATGTAATCTGTTTAAAGGCAAGTTTGCAATTCATTTCTTGTTGAAATAAGCGCAAAATAAAGATAGATACAAGTAACCACCTAGAAGTGACTATCCCAAAAGTCACCACAACATAGCACGAATCCCAGCATTCGTACCACCCGCAAGTTTTAATTTAAAGGTTGTAGTCTAACTCTTGAAAAGCTTACCCAAGCGTGTCCATCACCTAGACGCGAGGCTATTCCAATAGTTTTTAACCATGCGGGGTGTACCATCTGTACCCACACTTCACCGCCTTTAAGCCAAAGCACACTTCCGAAGGTATCTTTGCACAGCTAAGTCCTCGAGACTTTTTCCAATATTGTGTATTAACTACGAGCCGCTCGTATGGATAGAAATCCATACGCTTACATGGTAAAGCCGAAAAGACAACTACCCACTCAGGATAAAGCTTTTCGGACAACTACCATGCTCCCAACACCATCCCTCCTGCGACCTCCTGCGACCCGGAGCCAATACACGCCAAAGTACTAGGTCAAGAGAGGTCCCATATACTCTAGTGTGGTTAGCACGCCGAAATGCCTGGATAAAAATTCACTCACAAGATGTTCGGTCCTTAATTGACCCGGGCACCTTTCCAGTCACACCCAACAGATCACACCAATCTTACCATTGTGCCCGCGTCTAAATCATTTTTGTTTTCAGTTTTAGTTTTGCAATAAACATAGCACAAGATGGATCATAAGAACAATAATAATTTGATGTGATCAAAATCATCGACTAAGTCGATGATCGCCCAAATCTACCGGAAACTAAGCATGGCTAAGCAACTGAACTCGTAATCTACTAAGTGATAAGAATTCATCCAACGAACTCTAATCACAGCAAATAACCTAGGCTCAGGTAGTAGAGATCAATATTTCACCTACAGGATATGCAGCTACGGTTTTAACTAATCAGTTTAACACAAATTAGGCAATGCATACATACATACAGTTGAAACAAAATATTAGACTTTAAAATTTGGGATAAACATGATCAAACCGCTTTTTCGGCCGCTGTTGTTCGAGAATGCTCAACTCATTGCAGAGGATCGCTCTCAGGGTTACCGCAAATGTCGAAGCCTAACGATTGAACAAATAACAACGAATAAGAACGAATAACACCGACAAAACTCAAACATTCAAAACTATCTAAAGAGCACAAAATTCACACAGCAGCTAGAGCATGATCTAACATATTTTTAGAAACAGAGAATAATTTATTTGAAGTTATTACGAATTTTCCATGAATCTTCTAAACTAAATACACATCAAAGCACTTGTTAATTACTTAACAAATTTTCATGAACAAAAACAGTATCTAAAATCTATTCGATAATTAGTAAACTAAAAATGAAAATTTAAATTGGATTCACTGGATTTGGACAATTATTGAAAAGATATGAGTTTTCTAATTTTGGAAAATGCATAATACATCATTTAATCATTTAACAGATTTTTGCTAACAGAGACAAGATTGAAACTAATTTTAGTAAATACTACATTTAAAATGAAAATTATAAAGACTTGGTTTCATGCGATTTGGAGATAAATTGAATTAGTTATGCATTTTCTAAGTTTAAAAGAATTAACGATTGCATCAAATCCATTTCGAGAATACTAAAACATTTAAACCTTTTCCTCATCGACAACCAGCTAGCCCCACCAGCGACAAAGCGGGACCAGCGCGGCGACAGGCCAACCGGCCGCTGAAGGTGGCGTCGGCGTATTCTAAGAATACGTCTTTGGCTTAGCAAAACGTAATCCTAACACATACGCCCGAAATACGCTCCCAACAGAGAAAACATATTCACAAAGTTTACACAAACCTAAGCGGCAAACATGGGCCACAAGACAATGACTGAGGTAAAACATAACGATTGGATTAAAGTTCTAAACGCGATTAACGAGAGGGCCCACATGGCGGTGATCTGACTAAATAGCGATTAAGAACTAAAGGAGGTTAGGGCTAACGTTGCGGCGGCTCACCGGCGACCACGAGGGCGGCGGCGCGCCGCAGAATCGATCTAGCTAACCGAGGGTCTCGGGGCAAAGGGTATACCTACGGGTTCGCTAAGACCTTGCGAACTTCGATGGCGACGCGGACCCTCGAGGGCGCGCGGCGAAATGGCGATGAAGCGGAGGCGGAGAAGAAGATGCGGCTCCACGGCGAGGGCGCTCACAGCTTCTAGAAGACTTGGAAAGTGCGCCTCGGCTCGCCTTGATCCGGAGCAATAAGCATCCGATAGTGTCGAAGAAGAAGGTCGAGCGGCCGAATTGCCACGGCGGCGGATCACCGTGCGCGAGGAAGAAACGCCCGCACGCCCTCAACGATGCACAAAAGCGAAACAAGCCCACCGTTGGACTCGGTGGAGGATTGCGATCACGAGGACCAAGTGCGAGGCTAGAGACTCACGGATCGCAAAGCGAGCCCACGGCCGAGATCACCGGAGGTGGAGGCGACGGTCGCTCCAAGCGATACTGCTGGACACCGAGGGTCGGGTTGGGCAAAATGGACCGGCGAGGTGAGAGGAACACGGCCCGGGCGCGGGCTCGAGAGGCGCTAACCGCGGCGCGCCGGCTTCAACTCCGGCGAGACAAAGCGGGCGAGAAAGCATGAGGAAGCAAGGGAGAAAAGTGGGTGCTCTCGGGGCTTTATGCGATCGCGGCGATGCCTCCGGCCGGACACGATGGCAAAATGGTGGCGGCGAGTGCGTGGCGAGCATGCGCGCGCGACCGAGAAACTCGGTGAGGCGCGGAGAAGACGAGGAAGGACCTGACAAGGATGGCCCACCCGTCAGTGAAAGCGGTGAAGCGGTGCGAGCCGGAGTCTGGCGTGGCATGAACAGTTGGTTAGACTCGATCAATAACGCGACCGCCGGATCTAGGATGGGCGGCGAGATTAATGTATGCATTCGGACAGTCGGCGAGACAAGCAATGTGGACGTCGATCTCCATCGGACGGCTGATAGCCATCGGGGTCGCGCGGTGCAGCTAGGCGGTGCGACCGAGTCACTTAGGAGCGGTCGGACTCGAGCTCGAGTTGGGTTCGAGCCCGATAAACAGTGATTTCAGATTTGATTTCAAAGGGCTGAGCGGTTTTGGGGAATTTTTAGAGATAGCTCCCGAGCTCCAAAAATTCTGAAATTTTTATGGGAGCTTACTAGGACAGAGGAAAACCTTGTGTAATTTTTCCAGGAATTTTCATGCTATAGATTTCCCCCAATAAAATTCACAAGCTGCTGTCAAGAGGTTTGACCAGGTTTCTAAACTCGTTTGACTTGGCCATTTGAAATAGCAACCAAACTCTAAAAATTGTGAAATTTTTCAGAGAGGTAGCTAGGATGGTCAATATGATAGGAAAAATATTCCCAGAGGATGATCACAAGTTTGAGGTTGACACTTTTGTTGATAACTACTATCATTCACAAGAACATGATTAAAGAAAGGGGGTAAATGCTAGGGAAAAATGTAGGAGACTTTCAAATGATTTCATGAGGCAACAAAAGTTTTTATTTCTCCTCATAATTTACATTTGAAATACAAACCCTAACTTAGGGCTGTTACAATTTGCCTGCGGATTTTGGGGTTAGCCCCACCTTTAACATTGCAGATCTACGACCATTCTTCGGAGCGGAAGAAGAGCTTGAGTCGAGGACGACTCCAATTCAAGAAGGGGAGGATGATGAGGACATCACTTCGACTGATATGAACACTCCTCTTGCTACTACCATGAATGATGTCCAAGGTCCAATTACTCGGGCACGTGCTCGTCAACTAAATTATCAGGTAAATTCGTTTCTAGGGCTGAGTGTATCACTTAAGAACTCTATGATGCTGCCTAATGGAGATGATTTGCTTGTTCTTAGGAATCTAGGACGGGACAGCAAGGAGTTGATGATATGCATCAAGGAAGGAGAAGGCAATAACAAAGGCCAAAGGAGTTGAAGAATTTGTGGCCTCCAACTCAAAGAGCTTCGGCCACCCTTTACTTGGTACTGCGTCACCTTTTCTTTGGCCTACAAGGCTTGTATCCGAGTCCTATGGGTTGACTTGGCCCGTATGACCCATATGTGGAACAGCCACCCCTGGGGCCTATTACTATTCATATGAACAGTACCCCACCTAGGGTTTCCACCTCCTAGTCGCCCTCCTCATATAGGAGCCGTCGTCCATTAGTCCAATTTGGGTTTTTCTTAGATTTTTCTGCCACTTTGCAGTTTCGTCGTTTGTTCGGTTTGAGGAACCCCACTCTGTGAACTTCATTATTATTCGCAATACAATTTTAGATTGCATCTTCTACTCTCTTGCTTGTGTTCTCGATTCGCTTACAGGAGATAGCCTTCTTGGCGAGGTCAACTGCGTTCGGCACGGTTGATAACCAACGGAGCGGTGGTGTAGTGATTGCGAGGGGTTCGATCCATTCTGGTCGGAGCCTTTGGATCATCAACGTCGTGTTCTCCACAATCGACATATCAATACCTTTCGGAAGATCGGGCCACACTCACATCACTGTGTGTAGGCACACTATATATTTTCTGTAATTTCTATAGTTGACAATTGCATTCCCGAGGCCATTCCGGATTGCTTCTTGGTATGGAATGCACCAATACCGGTCCATTCTAGCGTACCATTCCAGATTTTAATATAATAATATTTATTTATGCATAAATATATATATGTAAATATATGCACACATAATTTCACTTTGAATCTCACTTCAAATGCATAATCATAGAATAAAAATGACAAATAGTTTAATGAGTTCATAAACACAAAGGTCGTCCGCAGTTAAATAATACAACATGAGCTCATAACTTCATACATTTTACCATAGTCTAACATAATTTCACTTACCGAAGAAATAGTATGGGGTTGGGCCTTAGGGCCTGATTCAAAGGAGGGGTCACTTCAATTATGCGTGATATTGGAATTGCGAGAATGACCGGAACAGCCCGGAATGACCGGTATTGGCCGGTATTGAGTCTGTTGTGTGTCGTTTTGGGTGTCGGTATAGCTTGCTCTGGCCATTCCGATTAGTTCCGAAATGGAATTGATAAGTTTGGTAATTTCTTTTACGATATATTGTTAATGACTACTCATTCCAATCATAAAAGGAAGTCATTTTTGACTTTTTAAAGTCAACAAGATTCTACTTTGACCACTAAATTTTATCACTATATTATCAAAAAAAAGTTATAAAAGTGTAACGTTATGAAAGTATTTTTCGTGACAAATCTACTCGTATCATTTCGTATATCCAAACTATATGTTTTACATAATATATTTGGTCAAAATTACAACAATTTGACTACACGTATTCTAGAGCGACTTCCTTTTGTGACGGGCGGGTGTACAAAATAATGATCATATGAAAGCCCTTTCAAATAAAAATATAACGGTGCCACTTTTGTGACACCGAACGTGTAACACCCCAGCCCAACATGGGCCTGGAATGCTACTAAGCTAATAATATAACAATTTAAAAACGAAGATACTTTACTAAATTTCGGCAGAACCTCCTTTGTATAGTTAACTATAAGGGGGGTTCCAACAGGTACAATTATCATAATTAAATAATCCAACATTCAGCATAATCCATAGGCAGTCAAGATATGCTAAATCACTAAAACATAATCATAGGTATCCAAAATATTCTACTCATCATTATTACAAATAATCCAACGCGTAAAGCATAACCATAACAATTCCTTTAAGCAGTTTGCTCATTTATTAAGGCATGATTCGAAATTTAATCACTTATAGAAGATTTATGGCAGTGTGTGTGCAAACATATGGCTACTCCCTCCTATGCATGTTGTTCTCTTTAACTCTTTTTTGCATTTTACCGGTAATGCAGGGTATGCAATCGTCGCTGCATACCCACTTTGTGCTCGCAATCTGAGGACCAAGAGCCCAATACTTCAGAACACTTCAGCTCGCATGAGCCTAGAATGCTACAAGACTTACACTAACTAGAACAATCTATAAATTTTACGTGAGCTTCCTTTGTAATAACAACAAAATCGTGGTAACAACAGATAACCATGGCATTTATTATCAATTCTATAATCCAAATCTTTCATGCAAATAAGATAACCATCGATTGTAAATGATTAACTTCCGTCACATAACCAAGAGTAATCCAACCATCAACATCAAAAACATCCATATATAGTCACCACACGCTTATTTATTCTTAAGTGGCGCTAATTAGCAATTGCATAAATAGTGTGAGTAGTGCGTGCTTTCAAAGTCTACTCCCTCCCATGCATGGCGTTCTTGCTGTTGTACCTATAACAAGACAAAGCAAGGGTGAGCCAAGCGACTCGACAAGTACCAACAAGGTTGCATAATCATAAAGACATGACAGCATAAACAACTTTAATCAACTTCATTCATGGCATTTCAAATATTAGAAATTTAATGATCATGCTATGCACTCTTTGTTCTTTATCTCTTTACGCATTTTACCGGTAATGCGGGTATTCATCCGTCGATGAGTACCCTTGCTCGTGCCCTTTGGCACAGGGGACCAAAGCCTATACATCACATGTATAGGGACCTTTGCCCGTCATCACAATGACGGGACCTCTCTATCCATTGCCCACATTCCATGAATATGGGGACCTCAAGTCTGTCATTACATGACGGGGACCTCAACAATATACTCTTGATCACCACGTGACCAAGTCTCAATATGCACAAACATGCACAAGTACTACCACATCATACTTTCAATAACATAAATCAATATGCATCAGTATGTAAACAATAGCATCATGAAGGAACCTCGGGTAAAACTTGCAAACATCAACACAACTAGAATCATCTCCACAACACAATCACATGGCAATGATGAACAACACACCATTCAATTATGACATGCAACCAATTCTACACATAAAGCCGAATACTTGCCTCAACCGCGAGCGGCGGACGTGAAGTGGGTGCTGCCCTTGGGACCTCGCTGCCACCTGGACAAGAATAAAACCCCAAACTAAGACTAGCTTACTGGACCAAATCCATACTTAACATCACAATCGAAATCGCTAACTTTTAACATTTTCAACTTTTCTAATTTCTAGCGATAGGTCACTGCAAACAGCATACTTCAAAAATTCATAACTTCCTGCTCAGGGTCCAAATGAGATGATCTTGGACTTTCTGAAAAGATAATTGAGTTGCCTAAATAAACCTAGTTGGGGTGACCCTCTGATTCGGCCATCTTCTACCCCTACCAATCCCTTTAGTCAGAGCAGCTCAACAGCATTCAGTTTCTGGACAGAAATAAAGAAAATAGCATAACTTTCTCTACGTTCATCCAAATTTAGTGATCTTTAGTTTTCCTGAAAGCTAAGAGGATTAGCCTCATTTTTCGTTATGGTGAGACCCTCTGAAACTCCTCTAACCATGTGTTTAGGTCAGGTTAATTAGCCTCTGCCCAATCAGTCACCCACCAGAAACCTACTAACACTAGAAAAATCATAACTTTGGCTACCGAAGTCCAAACGACTTGATTCTTGTCGGCAATGAAAGGTAACTACGATATCTACAACTTTCTAGGAGACACCCAGACCCAAATCTGACCAAATCCTAATAAAAACAACGATCTTCACTGCTGCAAAATACCGACGAACTGGCACCCGAAAATAAAACAACTAGAAAAGACCTAAAGCGACAAACCACGGGTTACCCTTGCCGAACGAGGAGAGCACACAGCGGTGATGAAGATCTCCACAATTCCGCTGCGGATCCCTTCTTCTCCCTCTTCTTCTCTTCTCTTCTTCCTCTCCTTCTTCCCCTTCTCTTCTTTTCTCCTTCCCTTCTTTCTTGACCGGTGCAAGGGGATCCTTCTCCTCCTTGGCCAGCAACAATGGGGGTGGTGTGGGAGGTGGAGAGGTGGGGAGGAGGTGGAGAGGTGGGGAGGTGGGGAGGTGGGGAGGAGAGGAGTGGCGGCCGAAAAGGAGTGGGGAGGAAGGGGGAAGGGGTTCGCTAGGGTTGGTGGGAGGAGCCCCCTTGGCGGCCACCCCACATGGGCCTTGGCCCAGGCCCAAGTGCCGCGAAGATGCGATTTTCCCCTCTAAAGCTGCATGACTGCTCCCAACCCAAAAAGTCCCTCCCGTTCTGTTTGATCCTTCCCGAATAATCGATCTCTCCGAAACCAAAATTTAATCTTCCTCGATTCAAAACTTAACTCACTTTGGGTATTACATTCTACCCCCTTATGTGATTCGACCCGAATCTACACGTCTACGAGCACAAGAGAAACCGAGGGTGAACACTTAACAAACAATGGATACACACCTGAAGTGAATAATTCCGGATAAATCTCGCGCATGCGAGATTCCAATTCCCATGTAGCTTCCCGCTCAGTCTGCTGTGACCAAAGTACCTTAACATACTTCAAGGTCTTGTTCCTTAGTGCCTTCTCGACTTTTCCAATATTCTTACCGGCTTGGACTCGAAGGACAGATCTTGTTCAATGGTTAAAGGTTCCAATGAAATGTGATGTTCTGGATCTCGCAAGTACTTCCTCAACATGGATACATGAAACACGTTGTGCACACCCCTCATGGACTCCGGGAGGTCCAGGCGGTATGCCAACTTCCCAATCCGGGCCAGGATGGCGAATGGACCAATGTACCTCGGGCTAAGCTTCCCTTTGGTACCAAATCTTACCACTCCTTTTGTGGGTGACACCCTCAAGAGTACCTGGTCACCCACTTCAAATTCTAAGTCCCGTCTCCTTACATCGCATAGCTTTTACATGCGCTCGAGCCGCTAATAAGTTACGCCTCACCAAGGCCACTCGTTCCACCGTCTTTTGTACCCAATCTGGGCCAGAAGCGCCTTCTCACCTGACTTCCCGCAAAGGGTGATCTACACTTACGTCCATACAAAACCTCAAGCGGAGCGGCCTTTATCCGGAGTGATAAGCTGTTATTATAAGCAAATTTCGCCAAAGGCAGCGATCTTCAGCTACCCTTCCAAGATAGGACACGGGTTCTCAACATATCCTCCAAGGTGCGAATAGTGCGCTCTGTTTGTCCATCATGCGAGGATGAAAAGCGGTACTCAAGCGGGTTGTGTGCCCAAAGCATTGCAAACTCTCCCAAAACTTGGATACAAACTTAGCATCCACGCAGAAATGATGGTTTTGGCACTCCATGCAATCTCACAATCTCACGTACATAGATAGGGCCAAATCACTAATTTGAGTTAGTCGAGCAGACGAGAATAAAATGTGCGACTTGCTGAATCGGTCCACTATAACCCAAATTGCATCCTTACCTCGGCGAAGGCGGCGGCAACAACAAAATCCATAGAGATATCATCCCATGGCCATTGGGGTACCTCCAAAGGTTGTAATAATCCGGCAGGACGTTTATGTTCAGCCTTTACCTGCTGACAAACACCACAAGAAGCTACATAATTGGCAATATCCACCTTCATTCTTTTCCACCAGAAATTCCGCTTCAAATCACGGTACATCTTCGTCTCCCCTGGATGAACAGTATACGGAGTGCGATGTGCCTCCTTTAAAATGTCATCCTTAACTCCTGCTTTCTGTGGCACACATAATCGTCCCTTGAATCGCAATGCTCCAAACCCATCCAAACTGAAATTCCCTTCCTTTCCCAGGTCCAAACGCTTCCTGACCCTCTGCAAAAATGGGTCATTTTGCTGTGCTTCTTGTACTCGCTGTGGAATGGCTGACCCCAAAATCAGCTGCGTCTCGGTATGAGCAGTCCCTGCATAGCAATACGATATCTCCATGCGGTCAAAATCCGCAATAAGACAATCCAAAGTAGCCGGTGCCGCCTTGCGACTAAGAGCATCAGCCACCACGTTAGCTTTGCCAGGATGATACTGAATTGTGAGATCATAATCTTTGATCAGCTCTAACCATCTTCGCTGTCTTAGATTCAAATCCCTCTGTGTAAAAATGTACTTAAGACTCTTGTGATCAGTAAAGATATCACAAGATTCGCCATAAAGATAATGCCTCCAAAGCTTCAAGCGAACACTCTGCAGCCAATTCTAAATCATGAGTTGGATAATTCGCTCATGCTTCTTGGTGTCTAGACGCATAAGCGAGAACCTTCCCATCTGCATGAGCACACAACCCAAACCAACTCGGGATGCATCAGTACACGTGAATCGCTTCCGGGCTCGGGAATAGTAAGAACCGAGCGATCACCAACTTTTCCTTCAAAGTCCGAAAAGCTGCGCTCACAATCATCGTCCCACAAAAACTTCACATCTTTACGAGTGAGCACGGACAGCGGCTTTGCAATGATGGAGAAATCTTGCACAAAGCGCGGTAATAGCTCGCCATACCAGAAAACTTCTCACTTCCTTGACATTGGTCGGTCTTGCCCATTCAACCACTGTGGAAATTTTCCTGGATCGTGATATACCTTTATCATTGATAATATGCCCCAAAATCCCACTTGGACATCGAACTCGCACTTTTGAACTTGGCATAGAACCTATTTTCTCTTAGTGTTTCCAACACCAACCTCGAGATAGCGCTCATGATCCACTTGGTCTTTGAATAGATCAAAATATCATCAATAAAAACTACGACAAAATCATCCGGTACTCATGCATTATCACATTCATAGTTTCCATAAAAGCAGCGGGGGCATTTGTTAGTCCAAAAGACATAACTTTGAACTCAAAGTGCCCATACCTTGTGGAGAACGCCGTTTTCTCAATATCCTCCTCTCGGTGGAATTTGGTTGTAACTTTGTTGAAGATCTATCTTTGAAAACACCTTTGCCCCTCTCAAGCGATCAAATAAGTCTTCAATGCGAGGCAAAGGATATTTATTCTTGATGGTCAGTTGGTTAAAGCACGATAATCGATACACATACGCCAACTACCATCCTTCTTCTTGGTAAACAATACGGAGCTCCCCACGGAGACACACTAGGTCGAATAAGATCTTTCGCTTTTAGATCATCCAAGCTGTTTCTTTAATTCCTCCTGGAATGGGCGCGCCAGACGATGCGGGGTCATGGAAACGGTTGAGCACCGGTATCAAATCAATCCAAACTCCACGGGACGAGGAGGGGCATCCACAGCAACTCTGCTGGAAAAACATCTAAGAACTCCCGAACCACGGAACTAACTCGAAGCCAAAGAAGAACTTGGCTTCCCAATTAGAACAAAGAAATCCACTCTTACGCAATTGACTCTGGAAGCAGACTAGCCAACACGCAAAGGGAGTAGGAAGGGCACCACCACTGAAAAACCACCTCATGACCGGAAGGTGCAGTGATTCTTGTCTTCCAAAGCATGATATAAGCGCTCGAAAACTATGCAACAGTCCATACCCAAAATAACATCAAATGGCTCCATTTTGGGACCATTAAATTAGCAATGAAATCTTCCCCATCAATGAGATCACACAACCCGATGATGTGGAGCTAGCAAGAATTCCACCGGAGAATTGACTACAATCGGGCGAGATAAAGGCGCATACTCAAATTGGCCCGACTAGCAAACTCTAAAGATACAAAAGAAAGTAGCTCCTGAATCAAAAGAACATAAGCCTCCATGAGTCCACTAGAGCGTACTGTCACCACATCGGGACGACCTGCAGGCTCTGCCGTCGGCATGGCATAGAAGCTGCTGCTCTGGCTGGTGCGGTAGGAACTCGACACCACGAGAAGGGGCGGCAGCTGCGAGGAGGTGCTTGAAGGCCTTTGGGACGAAAGCAGTCTTGAAGGCCTTTGGTGGCCAAAAGTACCGGCGGCGGCATCCCTCCGGGATCTTGAAAATAGGCGAGGTCGACCCCAAGGCCGAGTAGGTGTGGCGCTAACATCTGGCCCGACCCTCGCGAAGACGCCGCTGCTCGGTGCGACGGTTACGGTTCCCATTTGATATCTTGGCGGGATTCGCGACAAACCAATGCCTTGTGGCCCTCCCGACCCACGATGGCGACAAGATCTGACCAAGAACACTCGGCGCCGATGCTCATTGCCACACTTGAAACATTTCATACCCGCCTCGAGGCTGGCGCAACCTAAACCCACTCACTGCGATCCGAAGTAAAGATGGCGTGGCCTTGTGGTTACGGACTTGAAGGAATTTGCGGCCCTTGAACTTCTTGGCGGCAGAGATGACCCACTTCCTCCTCCAAAATTCTTCTTCAGGCGCCACTAGCTCCATCACGAACCATGGTACCTCCTGCACTGTAGATCCTCCCAAGCTGCATCTCTAGCTCCATGCCCACGGCTTGCTCTACCGAGGAGCTAAAATCACGCAATTTAGCGCTCCCAAAACTGACGGAACTCTGCTGAGCCCCTCTGAAACCTCTTAGCCTTTTTCGCCTCATCTGTTGCCCTTTGCGGTACAAAGCGGATCGGGTTGTTAAAACCGCTTCATACTCCGACACCGACATCTTACCCTGCTTGTAGCTCTGCTTGAGACTTCCATCCTCTCCACAAAAGATCTTGGATAAAACCTCCTCGAAGCTGTTCCACAAACACTTCCCATGTAAGGGCCATGAGCGGCCGTCCTAGTGTCAAGACTCCTCCCACGGATGTCCGCTTGCCCTTAGGTGAAATGCCTGGCTGCGCCCTCAACTCAGGCGACATCCCCAAAGCACCAAAGTGCCTCTCCATGTGACGCCGGTTGGCGCATCCACCGGAGTGCCCAAACCATCAAAAGTGTCAAAGCGCGAGCGTTCCGCGATGCGATCCCATAATAAGCGCGCGGGTACTCTGCGGGGCCACCATTGGGGCGACAGCCGAACAGTGGAGGAGCACGATCCCGAGGCTGGCGATGCAACCTCTTCCTCGACCTCGCGGGACTTGCTTCACGGCTACGATTACGAACTTCGGCGGGGCATTGCAGCCTCGCCGCACCTGTGCCCACGACCACGACCTCGCCTCTTGCCATCAAAGAACACTACAACCAAACTAACCACAGTGAGCCAAAAGAATAACTAGAACGAAACTCAAGAATAAACATACAATGACAATAGCGTAGTGCAATGCAAAGAAAACCCAATCCCACCTACGTGCTTAGTGTGTCAAAATTAATATTTCGATGCCCGCGGACCTCTGACCCGCTCGATACCAATTGTAACACTGACCCGCATGAGCCTAGAATGCTACAAGACTTACACTAACTAGAACAATCTATAAATTTTCGTGAGCTTCCTTTGTAATAACAACAAAATCGTGGTAACAACGGATAACCATGGCATTTATTATCAATTCTATAATCCAAATCTTTCATGCAAATAAGATAACCATACGATTGTAAGCATTAACTTCCGTCACATAACCAAGAGTAATCCAACCATCAACATCAAAAACATCCATATATAGTCACCCACGATTATTTATTCTTAAGTGGCGCTAATTAGCAATTGCATAAATAGTGTGAGGTAGTGCGTGCTTTCAAAGTCTACTCCCTCCCATGCATGGCGTTCTTGCTGTTGTACCTATAACAAGACAAAGCAAGGGTGAGCCAAGCGACTCGGCAAGTACCAACAAGGTTGCATAATCATAAAGACATGACAGCATAAACAACTTTAATCAACTTCATTCATGGCATTTCAAATATTAGAAATTTAATGATCATGCTATGCACTCTTTGTTCTTTATCTCTTTACGCATTTTACCGGTAATGCGGGTATTCATCCGTCGATGAGTACCCTTGCTCATGCCCTTTGGCACGAGGACCAAGCCTATACATCACATGTATAGGGACCTTTGCCGTCATCACAATGACGGGACCTCTGTATCCATTGCCCACATTCCATGAATATGGGGACCTCAAACTGTCATTACATGACGGGGACCTCAACAATATACTCTTGATCACCACGTGACCAAGTCTCAATATGCACAAACATGCACAAGTACTACCACATCATACTTTCAATAACATAAATCAATATGCATCAGTATGTAAACAATAGCATCATGAAGGAACCTCAGTAAAACTTGCAAACATCAACACAACTAGAATCATCTCCACAACACAATCACATGGCAATGATGAACAACACACCATTCAATTATGACATGCAACCAATTCTACACATAAACCCGAATACTTGCCTCAACCGCGCGAGCGGCGGACGTGAAGTGGGTGCTGCCCTTGGGACCTCGCTGCCACCTGGACAAGAATAAAACCCCAAACTAAGACTAGCTTACTGGACCAAATCCATACTTAACATCACAATCGAAATCGCTAACTTTTAACATTTTCAACTTTTCTAATTTCTAGCGATAGGTCACTGCAAACAGCATACTTCAAAAATTCATAACTTCCTGCTCAGGGTCCAAATGAGATGATCTTGGACTTTCTGAAAAGATAATTGAGTTGCCTAAATAAACCTAGTTGGGGTGACCCTCTGATTCGGCCATCTTCTACCCTACCAATCCCTTTAGTCAGAGCAGCTCAACAGCATTCAGTTTCTGGACAGAAATAAAGAAAATAGCATAACTTTCTCTACGTTCATCCAAATTTAGTGATCTTTAGTTTTCCTGAAAGCTAAGAGGATTAGCCTCATTTTCGTTATGGTGAGACCCTCTGGAAACTCCTCTAACCATGTGTTTAGGTCAGGTTAATTAGCCTCTGCCCAATCAGTCACCCACCAGAAACCTACTAACACTAGAAAAATCATAACTTTGGCTACCGAAGTCCAAACGACTTGATTCTTGTCGGCAATGAAAGGTAACTACGATATCTACAACTTTCTAGGAGACACCCAGACCCAAATCTGACCAAATCTAATAAAAACAACGATCTTCACTGCTGCAAAATACCGACGAACTGGCACCGAAAATAAAACAACTAGAAAAGACCTAAAGCGACAAACCACGGGTTACCCTTGCCGAAACGAGGAGAGCACACAGCGGTGATGAAGATCTCCACAATTCCGCTGCGGATCCCTTCTTCTCCTCTTCTTCTCTTCTCTTCTTCCTCTCCTTCTTCCCCTTCTCTTCTTTTCTCCTTCCCTTCTTTCTTGACCGGGTGCAGGGGATCCTTCTCCTCCTTGGCCAGCAACAATGGGGGTGGTGTGGGAGGTGGAGAGGTGGGAGGAGGAGGTGGAGAGGTGGGGAGGTGGGGAGGTGGGGAGGAGAGGAGTGGCGGCCGAAAAGGAGTGGGGAGGAAAGGGGGGAAGGGGTTCGGCTAGGGTTGGTGGGAGGAGCCCCTTGGCCGGCCACCACATGGGCCTTGGCCCAGCCCAAGTTGCCGCGAAGATGCGATTTTCCCCCTCTAAAACTGCAGCACTGCTCCCAACCCAAAAGTCCCTCCCTGCGTCGTTTGATCCTTCCCGAATAATCGATCTCTCCAAACCAAAATTTAATCTTCCTCGATTCAAAACTTAACTCACTTTCGGGGTATTACAACTTCGCAACTAATGGGGACTTCAAGCCCAAACTCCACAAGTGTGGGGACCTCAAGCTTGTCATATATATGACAGGGACCTTAAAGATATATATGCTTGGTCACCACGTGATCAAGCCTCAAACATGATCTCAATATGCACATGCACAGTTCTCTATTCATCATCAACATGTAATAGTAGTAACATCATACATGAATTGAACTTAATCATACTTTCAGCATTCACCAATATTAACACACTTATCATTCCAACAACCATGCATTGCTAACATATATCAAATACTCACAAACATGATCAAGCATTAGCAATTAGTCTATCAATCAATGTATTTGCCTCAACCGCGCTGCCCCCGGAACCAATCCCCCACCTGAATTAAGTTAACAAGCACTCGAAGATAACAATATTGGACCAAAACAAAGCTAGAAGCAATTATGAAAAAACTATACTCTCTCGCGCAACCCCAATTCCAAAATCCTAAACAGCAGTCTGTCCCCTCGACAAACAGTCATAATAAAAAATTCATATCTTTTAGTACAAAGATCCAAATAGGGTGTTCTTGGACTTTATAGAAAGCTTATAAAATCCTCCATATAAACCTAGTTGGTGAGCCTTCCAGATTTGGCCATTTACTACTCAGCAAGCTGATTAACATAACCGCTAATTCACGTCGGGTTTCTGGATAGTGATATTAAAACTATCATAACTTCCAGTACAATTATCTAAATTTCACGTTCTTTAGCTTTATCAAACGCTAAGCCAATTATCAACATCGTTCTTTATGGTGAGACCTCCCAAATATTCCTTTAACTATCCGCTTTTGTCTGATTACTAATAACTGTCAGAATTCTAGCACATTTGCCGAACAGCAGCGCTACGAAATTCATAGCTTTTGAACAGCTCGTCCAAACGACGTGATCTAGTACTCTACAGAAAGATATCGACGCCGCCTACAATTCTCTATCAGGAATCCTAGACAGATTCTACAGTTAAACTTCTCAAAAACGTCGGCCAACCCTATCTGCTCTAAATAGATCTAAAGACCGACATTACTAAAAATCAATTAATCCACTAATCGAAAGGGGATCGAGTCTTATCCTTGAAGAACCACCGCTGAACATGATGAACACCAACCCCAGGCCACAATCTCTCCCTTTCCCCCTTCTCCCTTCTCCTTCCTCTTCTTGGCCAAACAAAGCGCCCGGGGGTGTCCTTCCTTCTTCCTCCAAGTGGCCGGCAGCGGCAGGGTCTTCCTTCACCGGCATCAGGGGGTTTCAATGGGGAGGGTGTTCTTGGACATGGGGAGGCACAGGGGAGAGGGGATGGGGCGACCAAGGGGAGAGGAGTGGGGTGAGGCCATGGCGGAGAGGGAAGGGGAGGTGTGGCTAGGGTTTTGGGGGAGGGTGGCGCCTCCCCCCTTTGGTCGGCCACCACCTGCCCACATGGGCCAAAGCCTAGGCCCAAGTTGTCCCGAATTTGCTAAGAACCCCCTCTTTAACTGTTTAAATAATTATTTTCTATTTGGTCATTTTCTTAATTCAAATAACCCTCTCCCGAGAATTCTTTCTAATACTTTTGGAGTATTACATTCTACCCCCTTTAAACAGAATTCAACCTCGAATTCTTACAACGCTTAACGCCAAAGTAAACCATAGTTAAAATTAACTTATTAGCACTACCACATACCTGCTATGAATAACTCCGGATATTGCTCGCGCATGTGAGACTCCAATTCCCAGGTGGCCTCTCTTTCGTCTACTGCGATCATAACACCTTGACATACCTCAATGTCTTATTCCTTAAGACCTTTTCTGACTTCTCCAGGATTTGTACCGGTTTAGATTCAAAGAATAAATCTTGCTCAATAGTTAAGGGTTCCAGTGAAATAAGGTGCTCTGGATCACACAAGTACTTCCTCAACATAGAGACGTGAAATACATTATGCACACCGCGCATTAACTCTGGAAGGTCCAAACGGTATGCCAGTTTCCCAATCCGTGCCAAGATCGAGAAAGGCCCAATTTATCTCGGGCTAAGCTTCCCTTTTGTACCAAACCTCACCACACCTTTAGTGGGAGACACTCTCAAGAGAACCTGATCCCTCACTTCAAATTCCAAGTCACGTCTCCTCACATCAGCATAACTTTTCTGCCTGCTCTGAGCTGCTAGCAGATGTTGCCTCACTAGTGCTACTCGCTTAATGGTCTTCTATACCCAATCTGGGCCCAAGACTGCCTTTTCACCCACTGCCTCCCAAAAAAGTGGTGACCTGCACTTACGCCCATATAGAACCTCGAACGATGCGGCCTTAATGCTAGAATGATAGCTGTTGTTATAAGCAAATTCTGCTAATGACAACTGGTCTTCCCAACTACCCTTCCAAGACAAAACACAAGACCACAACATGTCCTCCAAAGTCTGAATGGTGCGCTCTGACTGCCTATCTGTCTGTGGATGAAATGTTGTACTAAGATGGACCTGTGTGCCCAGTGCACTGTAATACCCCAAAAGTATTCGAATGAATTAATCGGGAAAGAATATTTAATCGGGAGAGGTTATTTAATCATGAGAGAATGTTTAATCAGGAAATTTGAGAGAGGTTTTCTGCTTTTACCCGGCAACCTGGGCCTCGGGCTATCACCGGGAGGCCCATTAGTGGGCTGGCCGCAAGGCCCAAGGGTGGGGGAGGCTCCCCCTTTTCTTCGCCCCCAAACCCTAGCCACCCCACCCCTTTTCCTCCTCCTCCCACTTGTGGCCGCCACCTCCCTGTCCCCTCTCCACTTTGGCCGCCTCCCCCTGCTCCCTGCACCTCCCCCTTGGTGTGATAATTCCCTGCTGCAAGCCAAGGACGCCGCTCCCCGCTGCCGGTCTAGTGGAGGAAGAAGGGAGGATGCCCGGTTTGTGGATCGGCCAAGAAGAAGAAGAATGAAGGGGAGAAGATAAGGAAGAGAGATCACCAGCGGGAGCTCGTGATCTTCAGCTGCTCGTCGAGGGTAACCTTCGTTCCCGTCGATTAGATGTTTAAATTGTTGTCTTAGCGTTACCGACGTGTAAATCGCTTTCTATCCAGTATGTTGAACTGCGGTTTTGATGTATTTAGAGGCAGAGTATGGGGATCCAACCTCTTAGAGATAGTTGGGTTATGTTCTTAGCTTTCGGTGGCCGCCGAGTTCACCGGATTCCGACGTACAGATCAAAAGATATGAATTGTTTAGTGCCGCTGTCCTGTTAATCTATCAACATCCTGACAGTCTGTAGAAAACTGAGTTAATCTATTAGTTAAATACGAAATCAGAGGATCTCAATATAACGACAAATGTAGGTAATTTCCATACCTTTTCATAGAGATAAAGAACTCAAGATTTGGACATTCGTAGCAAACGTTATGGTGGTTTTAGTGTGCTGTTCAGAGAACCCGACGTGAGTATTGAGGATCTGTTATTTGGCTTGATAGGGGTATTATATGGCCGAATCAGGAGGGCTCACCAACTAGGTTTAGTTGGGTAATTTGATAACCTTTCAACGAAGTCCAAGAACACTTCATTTGGACTCCTGTACTAAAAGTTATGTATTTTATAAGTTGACTGTCCGCAGTGAACACCAAATCGATTGCTAGAAATTGGAAGATTGGAAATGCTTGGAAGTTTAGTGAGTTCATTTGTGTTGTTTTTTGTACTTTTGGTCCAGTATGTTGGTCTTAGATTGGGTTATGTTTATGTTCAGGTGGGAGCGTGATCCCAGGGGTAGCGCCCTCTTCGCGTCCACCGTTCTCGCACGGTTGAGGCAAGTATTCGGGTTGTAGAATATTTATGTTTGCTTGCTGAAAGTGGTTGGGTCTTTCCCGTACTAGTAATACATGGATGATAGTGTGATATATATATATGATTGAGACTTGGTTACGGCATGTTTGTGATTAAAGAGTAATTTTGTATGTGATAATGCTCTACATGTTATTCGGTAAACGAGATGTGGTATGTACTCATGCTTTTACTTGTTGTTGAAAGTTACATTCTAGTGCATACGCATGTTGAGAACATATAGGTGCCTTGGTCACGTGGTGACCAAGTACATACAATTGAGGTCCCCGTCATGTAGATGACGGGCTTGAGGTCCCCACATTCGTGGAACGTGGGTGTAATATCCCGTTTAAACATACAATAAATAAATGATTAATACTGAAATTAAATATAATTAGAAAGGAAAATTCAGAATTTGGGAGGAGTATTACAACTTTGGCCTTCGGCCCATAGCTCTTTGGCCCAAGTGGGGAAGGGGCTTAAGAGGTACAAACCCTAGCAGTTTTTACTGTAGCACGCACTGTAGCGCCACCGACACTGTAGCACCGCGTGACAATGTAGCACGACGAGGTACTGTAGCACTGCCTCTCCACTACTACCGGCCAGGAAGAGGAAGATCAACCAGAGGAAGGAAGAAGGAAAGAAGAGAAGAGGAGGATAAGAGGAGAGATGGTCTTCGTGGGGTTTCTTCATCGTCTTGCTGGGTGCTTGAAGGGTAACGGGTGTCGATCTTCGTTGTTTGATTAGTAGTAGATGTGAATTCGCTTATAATTGATTGGTTCGATTTGCTACGGTTAGAGATTCAATTCTGTCCAGAAGGTTGTGCGACTGTTTTTGGGTTTTTAGAGGCCGAATTAGAGATTTTCATCTCCTAGAGATATTTAGATAATGTTCTTAGCTTTCAGTGGCCGCCAAGATCACTTAATTCCGACGTACGGATCAAAAGTTATGATAGTTTTCATCTCTGCTGTCCAGAATCCTAACGAGAATGAACTGTCAAGTTGTCTTTTAAAATATGATTGTGTTAATGGAAGATTCAGGGTTTTCACCCAACTAGGTTATTGTAGGCCTTGTTCTTAGCTTTCGATATTGATAAAGAACGCTAAGTTTGGTTTAGCCAATTAGAAGTTATGGCTGTTTTCGTCCTGCTGCCCAGTTTTGTCGAATAGTTCTGACAAACGGTGTTCATCTATCTTTTGGAGTTAGATGTATATAGAATTCGGGATTTCCACCAACTAGATTGTTGTATATAATTTCATTACCTTTCAAACAAGCCCAAGTTTGCATTTTTATGAATTTCAGCGCAAAAGTTATGTTACTTTTACTACTGCTGTCCTTTACAGCTTTCTGCTAGATTCTAGTTCAATTCGAGTAAAGAATGTAATTTAAACGTTGGGTTTTGGGGTATGTCTGCAGTAGTGTCTTGATGTCGTGGTTCTTATTGAGTAATCTAATGGTGTAGGAGGTGAGGCTTCGAGGTTAGCGGCATTGTCTTTGCCTCCTAACGCATCGCAACACTAAAGGCAAGTACATGGTAGAGTGCTGAACAATAGATTATTCACCATTGTCATTGATATTACTTATCATGCTATTTATTATGCTTTTGTTAAGCTTATTCTTATACATGGTATTGACAATATGGATTGAATGAGATTATGATATTGCGTTAATGAGAATGAGATATTGAGTTAATGAGATGGATTATATTGATGAATAATTAAAGATGTTGCATCATTTACATTCATCATGACAAGAATTGCACGAGCCAGGTCGGTGAGAAAGTTATGTAACTAGTCCGGTGAGGTCGGTGAGAAAGATACATGACTAGTCCGGAGTGCTCTAGATAAAATCCTACTTCGGTGGGGACTTCACGGGAGTGAAGGATAGAGCGGTTCATCGACGGGTGAACACTCCGCTATACCGGTATCAGCTGATGAGATGCATATGGGCACGAGCATGATGGTTCATTCGCATATATGAGTAAAATGTTAAATTGTGCGACTTTACCTATACGAAATATGGCTTGTTCATTTGAATATGAGAATGGCATTCAATAGATAGATGATGATGATGATAACCTTGATTATGGTTGATAAACTGTTGTTTATGGCTTTATTATGTATTTGCTGAGTCCTGGACTCATTCTTGCTCTATCGTTGTTTTTAGGTGACCGTTGGTGACGTTCCACTCGGAAGGGCTAGCACACTTGGAATCACAAACTACACCCAATTACTTGATTCATTGGACATGAGATATTTTTGTTTTAGCATGATGACTTATATTTAGGACATGATGGTGTTGAATAACCTTAGATGATAAGTTAGAGTTGATTATTCATCCAATAGACTTAATCGATTGGTTTGCGTTAATCTTGGTTTATTTCCTTGTTATGCGTCTAGGAGTAAATTATCTTTGGTTGTCATATCATTATGCTTATATTATTGTGACCCGTGGACGAGTTTTATTGTGATACGCTTGCTGTAATTTATTATAAAATGATGTTAAAATTGATAGTTAGTGTAGTTAGTGGCATTCCGAGCTTAGGGTTGGGCCGGGGTGTTACAATTGGTATCAGAGCGGGCTTTAGGTCCGTGGGTAATAGATTAACAATTTAGGTAAAATAAAATTGCTAAAATTTGTTTTAGGACTAGTAAAATTAACTAAAATTTGCTAATGGTTAATTAACTTAAAATTTTAACACACTAGTGCACAGTAGGATGGGAATGGGACAGTATTGCTCTCACGCTTTCGATATGTTGTTATACTGATGTATGAGTTGATATTGGTTCTTTGAACCTATTGTGTGTTGTTGATTGGTTGATAGCTATGACGAGAGGTAGAGATTGTGGTTATTATGATTACAACCACTTGCAGTTGTTGAACTTTCTTTGGATAGTGGTTACAATACAGTTGATGGGTTTCAATGGGTCTCTATTTGTTTTATAAAGTAATTATTGTCTTCTCTAATTGTTGAGCTATTCTTGCTACTTGTAAATGTTGTTATTGGCAATATTGTTCCTTTTCATGAGAGTTCTACTTTCTTGTTGGCAAACGTGATCCGTTTATTCGGTTGGTGTTTTAGATAATGGAAATTATCTTTTACAAAATTCGTTGAAGAATGTTTTGACTCTACGCATTTGTGTTAAGTGGTTTTAAGTATAGAGGAAATTGATAATGTATGAGTTATCAAGTTGGAGTGCATGGCGTGGTGCATAATCGATCTTAACCAAGATCTTTGGAAGTGAAGTTGATAAATTTGATGTTGTTTTGGGGCGATTACATGATGAATTATGATTAAGGGTATGTCCATACCTACTAAAAATCAGGAGTTATTAAGAAGTATGGGATATTGATGAACTGGTGCGATCATTAAGATTGTTGAATTCGGTAAACTTCTTGGATAAATTGGATTAATGTGTCTCAATGGATTAATCTAACCGTTTGGGATGGTTAAGTTAAGAGGGTGTTAGATTATTGCCTTAGTAGATATTAATTTTGGAGTTATATTTTACGTGGATACTTAGTGATCATATATAATTGCTAGATTTACATAGTCCTTAGTATGGTTAATTGTTTGAATTGTGTACAAAAGATTGGAGGGTTGAATATCGGTGGATCTAGAATTTATGGGAGAAATTTCGGATAGTTAATCTAGCAAAAATGGTTGGATGAATTTGGTTGTAGTGTTGTTGAGACTTTTGATCATTGGAAGATTTGATTCTTAAAGTTTTAGCGTGATTTTGTCTAAATCTAAACATGAGGAGGAACAATTGAATATGTATTTGTAAATATTCATGTGATTTGCAAAGAGAAGTAGGTAGCAACTAGATTTTATGATGAAGTCAGTTGATAACAACGATCGTTGGAGTGTAATTATCGTGTGTTGAAGTTTGGTGTTGAGCATAACTGATGGGATTTAATAGGTGGCTTATGTTTACTTGATTGTGGAATTGTCGGATGATTGCATGTTCTTGATGAAAAGGTTTTGGTAGAACCGTTTAATTTGTATAGTAAATCATCTTTAGAATAAAGTAGTTATTGTAGTCGGGTTGTAAAGTTTTGGTGGTGTAACACCCTGGCTATCCAGAAGCCAAAATGTTACCTAAAGAATCTAACATACATCCATAATCATAAGAATTTAAGCAATAATCCAAGTTAACGAAAGGAAGGAGGACCGCTCAAAGGCAATAAATGCACAAATGCAAACTGAACCTATGCAAGTCAAGAACCACATCGGGAAAATAAACATTCATAACCAAACGGAAGTCATCATCCACATGTCACCTCAATTATTACAGTTTATTTCTAAACAAATAAAGGAATTCAACCAAGTTCTATTGTTGAAACTGGAATATGGTGTTGTGTGATTAGTGCATGTCTACTCCCTCCCGATAGAGTCACCATCAATGGTCACCTAAAACACAACAACAAACAAGAGTGAGTCCGGGACTCAGCAAGTACAACGAATATAAGAACATACTTCATGAAGAAACATGGCACAATAGAAATATCTGAAAGAATGAACTGTAAAGCATGGATGCCATGAACTGGTTGGACTACACTCGTGCTTATACCGGTATAGCTAGTGACACACCCGTCGGTGTTCACTTAAGCCCGTGTTATCAAATACGGGATCCAAAATACCGTATGAAGAACGTTTCATACGGTGTCCAAAGCGCCCACATTGGAATGGTGGGACTTCACTTGCCCATCTTGGAATTGATGGGACTTTAGACTCCACTCCGTGGACGGAACATGAACATGGATGCATGAAATGAATTATTGAATAAAGAATATCATCATCTCTAGGTACGAGAATATCACAAATGAAAGAATATAAACTTTGAACCTTCTCATGTAACATAGGGAATCACAACACAAACATTCAAGCATTCATAATTCACATTTGATAAGATTATCAAAGTACTTATGAACAATGACTAGAATCATCACCGAACATATGAATTTCACATACGGAAGGAACATAATCATCGGAACTTCTCACGTATCAAATGAAAACACAATACGAACATCAAGCATCCAACATACACAATTCATACAAACGTCAGTGTACTTGCCTTTAGCGTTGCGATTCGTTAGGAGGTAACGACGATGCCGCTAATCTCAGAGCCTCACCTCCTACACCATTAGTTTACTCAATAAGAACCACGAAGTCAAGACACTACTTGCAACACATACCCCAACACCCCAACGTTTAACTACACAATTTTACTCCAATTGAACTACATTCCATCATAAAACCATAATGGGCAGCAATACTAAAATTGACATAACTTTTGCTCTGAAATTTGTAAAAATGTAAACTCAGGCTTGTTTGAAAGGTAACAATATTATCTACAACAACCCAGTTGATTGAAATCCCAAATTCTGAATGTACTAAGTCCCAAAAGGCCGATGAACACCCTCTGTCACAACTGCAAGACACTTCTGGGCGGCAGTACTAAAAAGGCCATAACTTCTAATTGGCCAAACCAATATTAGCGTTCTTTATCAATATCAAAAGCTAAGACCAAGACCTACAATAACCTAGTTGGGTGAAAGCCCTGAATTTTCCATTAACACACTCATATTCTAAAAGGCAACTTGACAGTTCATTCTCGTCAGAATTCTGGACAGCAGAGACGGAAACTAACATAACTTTTGATCCGTACATCGGAATTCAGTGTTCTTGGCGGCCACCGAAATCTAAGAACAATACCTACATATCTCTAGGAGATGGGATCTTCTGATTCGGACTCTATGTACATGAAAACAGACACACAAGTAATGGACAGAATTCTGGAATTAAACGCAGCAGTTCAATGATTATCTAATTGATGGCAATAACGAATCTAACTTGATTCAAAACAGCGAGGAGACGAATCGTTACCCTTGAAGGCACTAATGAACTCGCTGAAAACCCCACAAGGATCTCCTCTCCCCTTTCGTCTCCCTCTCTTCCACCTTCTTTTGGTCGGTAGCAATGGAGGAAGCACCACAAAGGGGGAGGACAACAATGGTGCGCAAGGGGAGGAGGTGCTGGACCAAGGCGTTAATGGAGAGGGAGAGTGGCGGCTCTAGGGGGGAAGGAGAGGCAAGGGGAGGGGCTCTAGGGTTTCAGCCGTCCTCCCCCCTTTCCCACTTGGCCGGCCTCCACATGGGCCTCCTAGGCTAAAGGCCCGAGGCCTAGGTTCTCCCTACTTTATTTCTGTGCAGCGAACACTTAAGAGGTCGTAACTTTCTCTCCTGAACTCGGAATGGAGTGATTTTTATCTTCAAATTTAGATAACTCATAGCACTTAAACTTTCTATTTGTGGAGTGTTTCTTAAAATGCCGTCTTCATTACGAAATTTGCCTTGGAAGTTGACTCAGTTGCGGACCTTGATTCTCTGTACGGCCTGCCTTGTGGGCCCCATATCTCAAACCTTAGAACTTCAAATTAGGTAAATGAGGACTCTAAATTGTACTATGGCAAAAGATCTACAACTTTGTAGTTATGAGATTTTCCATTCGAGGTCGTTCCAGTCGCGAACATTACGTTGCAAGATGATTACAGATTCTATCATGTTTCTGTGCAAGGCAAATAAGGAATCTCGCAATCTCCTTATATTCTCTGCACCTAAACGGGATATTACAGGTGGGCTCTCAATTTGATGATGAGATGATAAAGTAGTATGAAACAATTTGGTAAATTTCTAGAGAGCTTTATAGTGGAAGAATAGACTATGATGATTCTTGTTAAGAGTGTGTTGTTCTTGATGTTAGTAAGATTGTCTGCAAGGGATTGTGACTGGTGAGGGAGGTGTTGATTCTTATAGAAAGTGAGTAAACTGGATCGTCTTTCGGGGTATCACCCAAATGAAATATTTCGAGCTTTGCATTCGTGATCTTTTGGAGTTCATGATTTATGTGGTATCTGAAATTTGTGGAGCAAAGCGATGTGTTAAAAAGTTCTATTGGTTCTTAACTGATTAAGGTGATTTGGTCTTAAAAGCTCTTCTTGTTTGAGGTGGCAAAGTGTTGTTGTAATCAAAGAAAATTATTTTTTTTGTTAAAGGAAAGAGTGTAGTAGAAGTATTTGAGGTTGGAGTTAAGCTTTGTAACTTGCAACTTATTGAAGTTCGTTTAACTTTTCTGTCGTTGTCACTTAAGAGTTTCTCGAGTTTCTAAAGTAATACTTTATTATTATTGGTTGAGGTTTGATATTCTTTTCTTGTGGGACTTATGTTCTCAACTGTGGTCTCCTCTTTTACTTTCCCAAGATCTTTGTTATTTGACTATTTCTCTTGGTCTTATGTTTACTATGAAAGGTAAAATATTTTTTTTCTATGTACTGAAAAATTGTTTTTATTTGCCTCTTCTCTTGAAAAAGGAATAATTGATTTGTTTTACAAAACCTTATAGAGTATATAGTGGTAACTGGTTAGTAGTGGTCAACTATAGGATGTTGTGAGACCTTGGATTGCAAGTTATTTGAGGAGCATTGGAGGATAAATTGATTGCGTGATATAATTCTTTGAGGGAACTTGATTTAAATGAAATGATTGTCGTTGAAATAAAATTGATTTTTGTTACAACCAGTAGAAACTATAGTGAATGGTGATCCAAGAACATTTGTTTATGTTGGTGGAATATTATAATTATCAAAAGTTTGAATCTTGGTCAATTAGTTAAGGTATTGTGATTGTGTAATTTGCAAGGTGGTGTAGGTAAAATTTAATGATGTTGTTTAGTGAGTATCCGAGATTAGCAAAATTAATTGTTTTAGGCGGTCAATTGATTAGTTATGATTGTTGATTTTAATGATTGAGGATATTGTTTTGATTGTGGGGTGATCATCAAATCTGAGGATTTTTCTATCAACTATGCCAGAATTTTATTGTAGGAGTATTGGATGTTGAAATTGAGCTTGTGTTTTATGCTAGAATCTTGGTTGTCCACGGATTATATGTATAAATGGTAGAATAAAAGTGGATTTTGAATAGTATGATGGTCATTGATAGCATCCTTTGGGTGTAGTATACGAGTGTGTGTGATGTGAATCTCAAGTTGATTCTCCGTAAATGATTGAGTTGATGTGATTGTGAGTGAAATATATATTGAGGTGCATTGGAAATTATTTGTCAAAGTAAGTCTTTTGATAGAGGAGTGAACTAGCGTATCTTTTTGGTGGATTAGTAAAGCCCTCTAGATGAGTGCGGTTGTTGTTTTTAGGTTGAGTATTGTTTTGAGGTTGCTGGTTAAGAGGAAAGAGTTAGTGTGATGATTTGGAATCCCATGATTTGAGAGAAGATTTATTTCCTAAAATAAAAGTTGAGAAAAGAACGACTTTTGGGTAGTGAAATGCTCTCTTAATTTTTATTTGAGTTGTGTGTTTATGATGGAGGTCAGTACCATTTGATTGGCTTTATGTTGGCATGGTGGTTCTTTCTAGTTCAGAAAAATAAAAGTGTTTGATTTGGGCATTTGAGTGACTTCTCCTTTGGCTTACGTGGTGTTTATTTGCAAACTGCCTAATTAGAAACTGAAAAGGTTTTCCTGATGAATCTTTGATTTTGGATTTGACTGTTTTGGCGGGGAGTTGGTAATGCGTTGTTGCGATGAGAAACCTTTATTTTTTTAGTTGGGCTCTATTTGTAAAAAGGTTTATTTAAAATGAGTCCTGTTGTGTATGCCTGGTTAAAGGAGGTGCTCCTTGTGAAGGTGAGGAGATTGATTGAGAGATGGAACAAAAGTTATGTGTGTTATGTACAAGTTGTGTGGTTTGGTACCAAATGAGAATGCTGGCTCAAGGTCCATTAATTTGTTTCTGAAAGTTATGGGGATTTTGGAAGATAGCGTATCGCTAGAACCGCCTCGAGTCTAAGCGCAGGGTTCACAACGTTTTGTTTGATCCAGTGTCAAGAGAGTACTTAAGAGATCTGGAGTGTGAGGTTTCATTAGAGCTATTAACCTATGAGTACGGTCGTATTGACTGTTTTGGCGGGGAGTTGGTAATGCGTTGTTGCGATGAGAAACCTTTATTTTTTTAGTTGGGCTCTATTTGTAAAAAGGTTTATTTAAAATGAGTCCTGTTGTGTATGCACAGTTAAAGGAGGTGCTCCTTGTGAAGGTGAGGAGATTGATTGAGAGATGGAACAAAAGTTATGTGTGTTATGTACAAGTTGTGTGGTTTGGTACCAAATGAGAATGCTGGCTCAAGGTCCATTGATTTGTTTCTGAAAGTTATGGGGATTTTGGAAGATAGCGTATCGCTAGAACCGTCTCGAGTCTAAGCGCAGGGTTCACAACGTTTTGTTTGATCCAGTGTCAAGAGAGTACTTAAGAGATCTGGAGTGTGAGGTTTCATTAGAGCTATTAACCTATGAGTACGGTCGTACCTTCAAGTCCTATCTGTTGAGTGTACCTAAAAAGGTAGAGACGAGTGTGCAGGTGTAAGATGTTGGTATCCATCAAGGTGATGTGGTCCCATAAGTCCGAGAGGGTAGTGACTTGGGAGTTGGAATCTTACATGCACAAGCAGAATCCAAAGTTGTTCACGTTGGGTACGTATTAATTGTGATTAATTTTAGTTGTGGTCCTCTTGCGTATAGAACGACAAGAAGAATTCGGGGTCGAATTCTGTTCAAGGGGGGTAGAATGTAATATCCCGTTTAAACATACAACAAATAAAAGATTAATACTAAAATTAAATACAATTAGAAAGGAAAATTCAGAATTTGGGAGGAGTATTACAACTTGGGCCTTCGGCCCATAGCTCTTTGGCCCAAGTGGGGAAGGGGCTTAAGAGGTACAAACCCTAGCAGTTTTTACTGTAGCACGCACTGTAGCGCCGCCGACACTGTAGCACCGCGTGACACTGTAGCACGACGAGGTACTGTAGCACTGCCTCTCCACTACTGCCGGCCAGGAAGAGGAAGATCAACCAGAGGAAGGAAGAAGGAAAGAAGAGAAGAGGAGGATAAGAGGAGAGATGGTCTTCGTGGGGTTTCTTCATCGTCTTGCTGGGTGCTTGAAGGGTAACGGGTGTCGATCTTCGTTGTTTGATTAGTAGTAGATGTGAATTCGCTTATAATTGATTGGTTCGATTTGCTACGGTTAGAGATTCAATTCTGTCCAGAAGGTTGTGCGACTGTTTTTGGGTTTTTAGAGGCCGAATTAGAGATTTTCATCTCCTAGAGATATTTAGATAATGTTCTTAGCTTTCAGTGGCCGCCAAGATCACTTAATTCCGACGTACGTATCAAACGTTATGATAGTTTTCATCTCTGCTGTTCAGAATCCTGACGAGAATGAATTGTCAAGTTGTCTTTTAAAATATGATTATGTTAATGGAAGATTCAGGGTTTTCACCCAACTAGGTTATTGTAGGCCTTGGTCTTAGCTTTCAATATTGATAAAGAACGCTAAGTTTGGTTTAGCCAATTAGAAGTTATGGCTGTTTTCGTGCTACTGCCCAGTTTTGTCGAATAGTTCTAACAGACGGTGTTCATCTATCTTTTGGAGTTAGATGTATATAGAATTCGGGATTTCCACCAACTAGATTGTTTTATATAATTTCATTACCTTTCAAACAAGCCCAAGTTTGCATTTTTATGAATTTCAGCGCAAAAGTTATGTTACTTTTACTACTGCTGTCCTTTACAGCTTTCTGCTAGATTCTAGTTCAATTCGAGTAAAGAATGTAATTTAAACGTTGGGTTTTTGGGGTATGTGCTGCGAGTAGTGTCTTGATGTCGTGGTTCTTATTGAGTAATCTAATGGTGTAGGAGGTGAGGCTTCGAGGTTAGCGGCATTGTCTTTGCCTCCTAACGCATCGCAACACTAAAGGCAAGTACATGGTAGAGTGGTGAACAATAGATTATTCGCCATTGTCATTGATATTACTTATCATGCTATTTATTATGCTTTTGTTAAGCTTATTCTTATACATGGTATTGACAATATGGATTGAATGAGATTATGATATTGCGTTAATGAGAATGAGATATTGAGTTAATGAGATGGATTATATTGATGAATAATTAAAGATGTTGCATCATTTACATTCATCATGACAAGAATTGCACGAGCCAGGTCGGTGAGAAAGTCATGTAACTAGTCCGGTGAGGTCGGTGAGAAAGATACATGACTAGTCCGGAGTGCTCTAGATAAAATCCTCTTGCGGTGGGGACTTCACGGGAGTGAAGGATAGAAGCGGTTCATCGACGGTGAACACTCCGCTATACGGTATCGGTGATGAGATGCATATGGGCATGAGCATGATGGTTCATTCGCATATATGAGTAAAATGTTAAATTGTGCGACTTTACCTATACGAAATATGGCTTGTTCATTTGAATATGAGAATGGCATTCAATAGATAGATGATGATGATGATAGCCTTGATTATGGTTGATAAACTGTTGTTTATGGCTTTATTATGTATTTGCTGAGTCCTAGACTCATTCTTGCTCTATCGTTGTTTTTAGGTGACCGTTGGTGACGTTCCACTCGGGAAGGGCTAGCACACTTGGAATCACAAACTACACCCAATTACTTGATTCATTGGACATGAGATATTTTTGTTTTAGCATGATGACTTATATTTAGGACATGATGGTGTTGAATAACCTTAGATGATAAGTTAGAGTTGATTATTCATCCAATAGACTTAATCGATTGGTTTGCGTTAATCTTGGTTTATTTCCTTGTTATGCGTCTAGGAGTAAATTATCTTTGGTTGTCATATCATTATGCTTATATTATTGTGACCCGTGGACGGGTTTTATTGTGATACGTTGCTGTAATTTATTATAAAATGATGTTAAAATTGATAGTTAGTTTAGTTAGTGGCATTCCGAGCTTAGGGTTGGGCCGGGGTGTTACAGTGGGCAATTGAATAGAGGTCCCCATCATGAAGATGATGGGCAAAGGTCCCTATACTTGCGGAGTTTAGGCTCTTGGTCCCTGTGCCAGAGGGCACAGGCAAGGGTATACATCGACGGTTGTATACCCCGCATTACCGGTAAAATGCGAAAAGAGATAAAGTTCAAAAGGGTGCATTGCATTGATCGCATTTCATAAGTATGAAAGCTATGTTTAGTGTATTGTTATTGTGGATTATTGATGCTATGACTGTGTACTTGCTTTAGCCTTGTTGATACTTGCTGAGTCTTTGGGCTCACTCTTGCTTTGATATGTTTTAGGTACAACTGGCAGGAACGACATGCATGGGAGGGAGTAGATGTTGGATGCACTCACTACCTCACAACTTTATGGCGTTTGCCATTTAGTTTCATTTCAGGAATAAGTAAACTGCTTGAGAATCACAAATGGATGGTTTTTGTTTGGGTATCAGATTAATTGTAATAGTGAGAATTGAAATTCTTGTTTATGTTCATTCGATTATCTTGCATGCTTGAGTGAACTTGATTACGAAGATATTGATAAATGCCATGATTAATTGTTGGAACCTCGATATAGTTGACTATACAAAGGAGGTTCTGCCGAAAATTTGTAAATTGTTCTAGTTTAATTTAATTCCACTAGCATTCCAGGCTCATTGTGAGTTGGGGTGTTACATGCACTTTGCAAACTCTCCCAAAATATGGAGACAAACTTGGCATCTCTGTCAGAAATGATGGTCTTTGGCACACCATGCAACCTCACAATCTCACGCACATAAATAGGAGCCAAATCGCTCGCTGAGTTGGTTGTGCTGATAGGAATAAAATGTGCAGATTTGCTGAATCGATCCACTATCACCCAAACTGCATCCTTTCCTCGCGACGATCAAGGTAACACAACCACAAAGTCCATGGAGATATCATCCCAAAGCCACTGAGGGACCTCCAATGGCTGCAATAACCCTACAGGACGCTTATGCTCCGCCTTCACTTGCTGACAAACACCACAAGAGGCTACATAATTAGCAATGTCTACCTTCATCCTTTTTCACCAGAAGTTATGTTTCAAGTCACGGTACATCTTATTCTCACTCGAATGAATAGTATACGGAGTGCGATGTGCCTCCCTTAGGATATCATTTTTGACCTCCGCCTTTTGTGGCACACAAAGGCGACCTTTAAACCGCAATGCTCCAGAACCATCCAAACTGAAATCTCCTTCTTTACCTTTACCTAGACGCTTTCTAACTTCTTGCAATAATCGATCACTCAGGTGTGCTTCTCGCACACGGTCCGGAATGGCTGACTCAAGAATCAACTGTGTCTCAACATGTGCCGTGCCTGCATAGCAATAAGATATCCCCATGCGGTCAAAATCAGCAATGAGGCAATCAAGGGTAACGGGTGTCGCCTTGTGGCTAATAGCATCGACAACCACATTTGCCTTGCTAGGATGATACTGTATTGTGAGGTCATAATCCTTAATCAGCTCCAGCCACCTACGCTGCCTTAAATTCAGTTCCTTTTGTGTGAAAATGTACTTAAGACTTTTGTGATCTATGAAAACATCACAACCCTCACCATACAGATAGTGTCTCAAGAGTTTCAAGGTAAACACTACAGCGACCAACTCTAAATCATGGGTTAGGTAATTCTGCTCATGCTTCTTCAGTTGCCTCGATGCATAAACTACTACTTTACCATCTTGCATAAACTACTACTTTACCCTCTTGCATAAGAACACAACCCAAACCAATTCGAGAAGCATCGGAGTACACTGTGAACTGCTTCCCATGCTCAGGAAGAGTAAGAACAGGAGCAGTCACCAGCTTTTCTTTCAGGGTTTGGAAACTACGTTCGCAGTCATCGTCCTACCTAAATTTCACATCCTTCTGCGTGAGCCGGGATAAAGACTTAGCAATAATGGAGAAATCCTGCACAAACCGCCGATAGTATCCTGCCATACCAAGAAAACTCCTCACTTTTTTGACATTAGTCGGTCTTCCCCATTCAACCACTGTGGAGATCTTTCCTGGGTCAACCGACACCCCCTTATCATTTATGATGTGCCCCAAGAATCCCACTTCAGACATCCAAAACGCACACTTCTTCAATTTAGCATAGAACTTATTCTCTCTTAGTGTCTCCAACACAAGCCTCAGATGATGCCCATGATCTGCCTCCATCCTTGAATAGATCAAAATGTCATCAATAAAGACCACTACAAAATCATCCAGATACTCATGCAACATCCTATTCATTATCTCCATGAAAACAACAGGGGCATTCATGTGAGGACCCCGGTTTATTTAGCGCGTAATGCTTAGCCCTCCATTGGCTCTAGCATCACAAGCAAAATATACCGTGCATCAATGGACATGTGCTTCCCAGGATTGCAGCACACATACATTTTTACAAAATCATGCATCATTTTCATACATCACATAATACCAAGTCCAGCAAAAGACATACAACATATAGAGTTATTACAAAAGAGCCGACCGGCCAAATAACCTCAAAGTAACAATTAACAGCGGAAGCAAAACCGCCATAAGATGACTATAAACAGAAGACGACCGGTTAGCCACATAACCCACAAGGCAACCGACCGGGCCGCCAAGCTAGTCGCATGATCCGCAGCAATTCTCACAGAAGTAGATCCCTTGGGTAGGGGTGCAAACGGAGCGGATACGGTCGGATATCGCTCATCCCGTATCCTTTTCTATATTTTTTCTCGGATTCGGAATCGGACACGGACGGTGCGGATCACGAATCTGATATCTGGATATTCTCGGACACGAATACGGAGCGAATACATGCCGAACTGAATACGGATTGTCTCGGTCATGGATACTTATTCGGATATTGTGCGAAAACAGAAACCATATATGTCGCACAAATAAAGATCAATTAACCATATTACATGTCCAAAATACGACTAGATTAGTAGTTTAACAAGCAAATTTAAATACATCACACGATAACAAAGGGTGGTTAACTAGTTAAGCAAGTTATCATGCATATATCAGAATAAATTGGTGCTGATAGAGCATGGAACGAAGGAGATGAATATCGAGATAATTTTATAAGAGAACTTCAATTATTCTTCCAGTTTGGTACACAATTATATAACCTTGATGCGAATTTTTCATGTACATTCATTAAAGAATAGTTCTTCAAGAGTAACTCTTTGCAAGTCCTATCATTCACGTCAAATTTTCATGTAAACTACACAACATTTAATTAAGAGCTGTGCTTCGTCCTTATATGAGAAAATAATTAACTGCAAATAAGTAAAAAGAAAAAAAAAGAAAGCTCACATTGACAAACCTCTTCCGGTGCCAACATTGTAAATGCCAACTTTACTAGGCTCTGCCTTGTTGAGTGCTTTCACATGAGCATCAAGCCATCAACTAGATCTTTGACATCAATGTAGTCTCTTATGCATGTTCCATCAGCTGCAGGATAATCTGTTCCTTTAACCTACAATTGATTCATGAAAATCCATCAGCTTCACCCCTAAATTATCTTTCACACTAAAGATGCAGACATACTACTTAAATTTTTGAAGAAGAGAATCAGTATTATTATCCAAACATGCACAACTTGTTACGTTATAGTGCACCATGGATTAATTACAAAAGCTGTTTTTGAAAACCTTAAGTACATGTTTCCATCAATTCATGGAGAACCTTTAATTACAGCCAATCTATGCATAATATCCCACAAAATTTCCTGAGTTCCAAGGGTAACATATCCAGGCTTCAACACACACACACACACACACAGGCAAATGTATGTATGTATCTCAACTTATATATGATTCTACAGAACAAAGTCAATGTGCTTTGTTTTACCTGCATTTAGCAACAGACCCTAATGAAGTAAAACTCGACAATCACAAACAACATCAGTCACATAATTAAGCAAGAAGCTCACCTGTAGCGTAACCGTGTGATCTTGTTTGTCTGGAAGATTTCAGGAATATCTAGTGTGTCCCTCCGAGCAGATGTTTCTGAAACCTTAATAAGAATCGGTTCTTTTGAGCAAATGGTAAGTGAGTCAAGTCATGAACCAGGCGGTCACATGTTTTGCATTAACACAATGTATTTGCTACCACATATGATTGCACTAAAAATTGTGTGTCACTTACCTCATGTACATCAATAAGCTTGTAAAGGTGATGAACTAACTTCTCGATGGATTCATCAGTTCCGGGAACAAGCTGTTGTAATTCGTGAAATGCCATCCATTTCACTGGGCCAACAACAAGGATCGGCATGGCGATGGTATGGTCTCATTAACAACTAGTCTAGCACTACATAACAACAAGAAGCGAACTTTTCGATTAAGAAAACCTGTATATTGTAGCCTCTGCGAGCAAACACCCCTATTACAATGTTGAGGACACCAGGAGTCCAGGACAATCATTCACAAGGATGGACAGAGTGTGCAAGCGAAGTCCACTTGATTGTACCAAACAAAGTTATTGTTAGATTAGCAGCTGCACCATTACTACATTAACATGCAGATTGAGCATTGTGACTATTGCTTAAAGTTACAGAGGCCTTTGTTTATATTTGACTGGTTGCAAAGATTATGAAGATGGAAAATGAGAACTCACTGCAGACCTAGTGCCACCAGCTCAGTGTGCATGTGATCATGCATGATACACTAATCTCCTATAGAACTGGATAGAACTCTGACTTCTCTAGCATGCTCAGAAGTTAAGAGTTGAGAGTTCAGTTTGGTTTCCATCTCACCAGCTCAGTATAGGATAAAATATGGAAGTGCACATACATGCTTCCAATAATTACACTAAAGCATATGCAAACCAAGATAGCACATGCCATTAGTGCGATAATGGAAAAAAGAAATGAACTTTAGCCTTTTCTGAAGGATGATGAATAAATTTCACCAATTTTAGCACATGTAATGATGTAAAGCATGTATTTTTATATAATATAGCACATATTCTTGAAGTATTTTTTGTCGCAGAATTCAAATTACTATGACATTTCCCATATTACAAGGATGCACTACGCTTTCTAGTTTCTAGTTTTTACAATACATAAGCCACTAAAATCTGATTATATAAGCGGTTCGACAAGACATGTCTCGAAGTCGAACACACTAAGCTAGCTTGATTTATCTCTTAACAATGAAATTTGAGAGCGAAGCTGATGCTCCCAAGAGTTGTGTATTGAGTTTGAGACATTGTTGTAAGCAATCGCATATGTAAGCATATGCTCCCAAGAGTAGTGTATTGAGTTTGGACATTGTTGTAAGCAATCAGCATATGTAAGCATATGCTCCCAACATATGAGCATATGTAAATGACTAGCGAGAGCAGAATATGCAAGCATATGTAACCGAGAGCGAATATGCAAGACATCCATGTACGTGAGAGTAGCAGACAACACTTGCATACGAATTCAGCAATCGGCACAAATGCACAACCATTCAAAGCATATGCTCCCAAGAGTCACACACACATTCGACATTCATAATTGGACTCTGTAGAATTCAATCAATAGCAAGCGGCAAAGAAGGGAAGAGAGGGAGGCTGCGACGCTAGGGGAGCAGAGAAGGAGTGAGCAGAGAGGAGTGGGAAGAGAGGGAGGTTGGCGGCGCGAGGGTGGCCGGTGGGGCGAGAAGGAACGACAGAGAGAGGAGAGGTCGGTGGCGCGGTAGGGAGGACAAGAGGAACGAGTAGAGGGGAGGGCGCGCGGTAGGGAGGACCAGAGGGGGAACGCAGCGAGAGGGAGAGGCGCGGCAGTAGGGGACACGAGAGAAACGAGAGAGAGAGGGAGGTACGCAGAGTAGAGGCGGCGGCGGCGCACCTTGATTCAACGGCGGAGATAAGCGGGCATGCGGTCGGGGCGGCGAGGTCGGGTGGCGGCGCAAGATGGTGGAACCGGCGAGCTCGATTCCACGGGGAGGCGCGATGTGGGATCCGAACCTAGCGGTCGCTTCTAAAAGATGGGCTCGGAGTCGGCGCAAAAATGATATACCAGCGTCGGCGCCACCTCAAGCCACCGCGCTAGCGCCGCGAGGACCGGCTTGGACCGTAGCCGGTCCAAGCGGCCCGCCCGCCGGCTGGAAGAAATCGCGGCGCCGCTCACCGCCGAACGCCAGGCGCCGCCTTCGCCAGCGCAAGTCGATTTTAGAACCTTGGGATCGAGGAGGACCGCGGGACAGCGGGAGGAGGAAGGCGGCGGCGAGGAGGAGGAACGCGTTACGCGGCGGCGGCGGATTGCGATTTGGGATATCTGGGCGGGAGATGTGAGCGCTAGGCGCGCGACTGCATTGCGGGAGCAGCGGGAGTGCGGGACGATGGAGGGATATTGGAGTTGTCGCTCGACGGATAGCACTCGGATACTCCCCGGATAGCTCCGAATTTTTCACTGGATAGTTCCGAAGATACCGGATAACTGCTTTACCGAATCCGAATCGGTATCCGACCCAAAAAACCGAATCCGGATCCGAAAAAAACAACCCGGATATCTGGGAAAAAGCTCCGAATTTAGCCACATTTATTCGGTCGGTCGGTCGGTCGGGAAATATCCGCTCCGTTTACACCCCTACCCTTGGGGATCCACTTCCTCCTCTGCACACAACAAGCAATGCAGATGAGTACAAAAATGTACTTGCAAGACTTACGAGTAACAAGCCTATACATAGCTACATGAAAGTTGAATCAAAGGAAATGGTTATATGGTTAATTAGATGCATAAAGAAATTTTCATTTGCAATATTGTAATAGATCGAAGGCAATTTGTCAAATCTATTTTTAATCATTGAAATAACAACGAGACAATAATGAGTATCATAAATAATAACCTAGAGGTGACTAACACAATAGCCACCACAACATAGCACGAGTCCCCGATTCGTACCACCCAATCAAGTTTTAGTGAAAAGGTTATTGTCTAACTCTTGAAAGACCTCCCCAAGCGTGTCCATAACCTAGGACGAGGCTATTCGAATAATTCAAAACCCTGCAGGGGTGTACCAATGTACCCACACTCCAGACCGCCTTTTCGCCACATGATTAAGCACACTTCCAAAGGTATACCGGTACGGCTAAGTCCTACGAGACATTTTCAATATTGTGTATTAACTACGAGCCGCTCGTAAGGATAGAAACCCTTACGCTACATTGCAAGCCGAAAGTCAACAAGTCCCATCATGGTGAAGGCTTTCGGACAATACAATGCTCCCAACATCTTCCCTCCTACAACCTCCTACGACTCAGAGCTAACACACGCCAAAATACTAAGTCAAGAGAGGTCCCATACCTTCTAGTGTGGTTAACACGCAAGAATGCTTGGTTTAGTATAACAAGATGTTCGGTCCTTGTTGACTCGGACACCATTCCAGTCACACCCAAAAACACACCAACATACCAATGTGCCCAAGTCCAAATTATTTTATTTTTATTTTTAGTTTTCACAATTAAGCATAGCACAAAGGCTGAACATAAATTCATAATAAGTTTGTGTGATCAAGGTTATCGATTAAGTCGACAACCGCCCATTTCTACCGGTAGCTAAGCATGACCAAGCAACATTAACTTGTAAACTACTAAGTGACAAGGGCTCATCCAACGAACCCAAAATCACAGCAAAATAATCCTAGGCTCAGTAGTAGAGGATCAACATTTGCCTACATATTATGCATCTAATGGGTCAACTAACCGACAATAGTTTAACACAAGATAACAATGCATAGTAGAATTTGCAAACAACATATTAGACTTTGAAAATAATAGGAGCAATATCATCAAATGATGCTACATCTGCTTGCCTTACTGAAGATCACAGTCTTGCTGCTGAGGATCACTCTTGGGTTCAATAAACTCTTCAGAACCTATCGCAAGAACGCGAAAATCCAATAAAAACGAAGAACACCGAGAGAAACTCAAAATCCAAATTCATCCAAATCCCATGAAATTTACACAGCAGCAAGGTCATGATTTTAAATAAATTTAACAACAAGAATCAGGTCATTTGGACTAAGCATGCAAAAGCTATGGCCTAAACATTTTCTTTCAGCCAGATAATTCAAATTAAATTAATTTTGAGTACTATTCATGACACAATTTTCCAGAAAGTTCTAAACCTGAAAATTTTATGGTAGGTAGAATATGGCATTCTAAGAACAGCAAAACTGGATTTACTTCATTTGGAGTCAAAATGAATTACTTATGATTTTTCTAAGTTGTGAAACTAGAACATATCATTTTTCACAGGCAATTACATGAACAAAACCTATTCTATGTTAAAATACATTATCAGAGGAATTTAACAAATTTTAGTTCGCTAAATTTGGAGCTACAGAAAATTACTTATGTATTTTCCAAGTTTTTAACTGAATTTCTAGACAATATTTAATACCTAGACAAATTAATTCAATATACAAATTTTTCTGGTACATAACAGTGCCTAAACATATTTTTAGATTAAAGTTTAGTTAAACAGAAATTTAACACAATTGGAATCATCTAAAATTAAGCTAAAATGAATTAGTTATGAATTTTCGAAGTTTAAGACCTTTTTCAGTTAACAAATAAATGCTCACCGGAAAATAAACAAACTTAACTAAAAGAAAACGACGTGGACGATCTTGGGCCGCAGATCGTGAATCAAACGGCTTAGACCCAAGGGGTCCGAACGACCCAATAGATCTGAGCCACAGATCTAATAACGAACTCTAACGAGGGATTGGGAACGCCCTACGGAGATCCAGACCGTTAGATCAAGATCTGACAGTCCAAGGAGATGGGAGGTTCGGACGGTCCGAACAGCCCAAATGATCTAGACCGTTGATCTAAACACGAACGGTAACAAATGATTGGATCGCCCCGCGGAGATCTAGACCGTTAGATCTAGATCTGACGGTCCAGAGGAGACGTCCGAACGACCCAAATGATCTGGACCGTTGATTATAAATCCGACGATCCACAATCATCAAAGCGTTGCGCATGCGCACAGCGCGAGGATTAAAAATGCGGGCCCACATGTAAGTGACACGGCCAACGCTTAGGACATCATTAAATACTAAACCAATGATTAGTTTTAATGATGTCCGAAATGCACATGCACAGCGCGAGAGGCGGTGTTAAGGCGCTGGGCCCACATGGCAGAGACTTATTGAGTCATTTTAGGACAACCAGTTATTGCTAACTAATGATTACCAATATTAGGTTTTAATGATGTCCTAATGACAACACAATAGCGCGTTTTCGTCCGGCACACACCCGAGCGTAAAGGGAAGCTCATCTTCGGCGACTCCGGCCACCGCGACGGTAACTAAAGGCTAAAATGGGTTCGCAATAACCTTGCGCACCCAATGGTAGCATTCACACCAGCTAAAGTGGCCTAAAACGCCGGCTAGCCGGAGATGAGCGTCGATGACCAAAAATGGCCGAGAGTGAAAACAGCTAGAAAGCTTCGCATTGTCCAAGGAAGTGGGTGCCACAACATCTAAAGACTAATAAGAAGCTACCTTAGCCAAGGAGAGGATCCAAGATGGTCACATAAGGGTTGACCACGAAGAAGCTCGCGGAGCCGAGGAAGAAGATGGCGATAACACGGCCTAAGCGAAATGAGCAAGACCGCGTGGTAGGGTTAGCTTCATTGTAGCTCAGAGAAGCTCCATGAGCAAATAATTGAGAAAAGAAGCTCTTACCGGAGTTGGGGAAAAAAGGGGGTGATTTCGGTTGAAAAGATCTCAACTTAAAATTACGTGGTTCCTGTGAATGAAACCCAAAATTAAGTTAGGGGAAATGATTAGGAGGTTAAGGAGCTCGAAAGGGTACAAAAAGAAAGGGAAAAGAACCATTGGAGCACCAAGGCCACCAACAGAGCTTCACGTCCTCTAATGGCGATTTGGAGATTTCTGTGGTTTTGAGCTCCAAGAACAAGGAGCTAGGGGAGTTGTAAAGGAACTTAAGGAGGGGCTTTTGGGGGCTTTATATAGCTGGAGAATTAGGGTTTGGCAAGAACCAATACATCGGTGAACATGGCTCACGGTGCTGCCATGGACGAGAAGGAATGACAAGAGCAGTTGAAGAACACGACTTAGGGGCCGAAAGCCTGGTGCGCATTACATGAGGGCTAAAGAGCCGTTGATGAGGACGAACGGAGGTGACAAAACAAGCTCTCCCACGCCCTGCTCTGTCGCACGCACACGCCATCCAGAGGTTGAAGATGACTAGTCACGGCGAGGGGCCCACATGTTAGTGAAAGGGGGTTAAAACGGCTCGGTCAGAAAAGGACTAATGGGTTAGGTTAAGTTGAGTCCACACCTCTCAACCCTTGGATTAAAAATGGACGGCTGAGATTTAAAAGAGATGATCGGGGGTCCCGACGTTTAAAACAATGCGAGCGGTCCGATCAGAAATGAGCGGCTGAGATTGATTGGGACGTTCTGGCGGTCCGAACGGCCCAATCAATCTGGGTCGTTGAGGCCAGATCTAAAGGTCCAGAACACACGCGTCACTTATAACGAGCCCGGGTGCAATAATGATGGTTGGATTGAGATCCAACGGTTAGAAATCGCTGGTCCGAACGGCCCAATGAACAGAGACCCCGATGGCAATCCAACGGTTCAAATGGACGCACCCTTTTAAGTGAGCCTGAGGTGCAGTTAGTTGGTCGGGCTCAACCACGACTCAAGCTTGGCTCGGTCGCTTTGCTCACAACGACCCACAGCAGTTAGATCAAGATCTAATGGTTGAAATGAAATGCGGGACTTGGGGGTCCGAAAGTTCCAGCGACCGAGCTTAAATGAAGCTTAAATGGAAAAATAATGTCATTTTCTGAAGCTTAAATGAATTAACAGTAATATTTTAATTGGAAAAATAATTTAAAACCTAAATCCCGCTTTGGGCCAAAACCTCCTCAGCCCAGCCCCTTCTTACACGTGCGCAGCCCGCTCGGCCCGCTCCCATGCCCTCTCTTTCACTGACATGCGGGGTCCGTTGTCAGCCTCTCGCGCGCCGCACCTCTCCCTCTTTCTCTCTCTGACGCGACAGACCCACCTGTCAGCGTCTCCCTCTCACACATGCCCGCGCACCCTTAACACATCAAACCATCTCAGCCGTTGGATCATTTTTGGACGGTGCGATTTTGATGGGGAGTTCGGGAGGTCCAAACATCTCAACACACGTGAGCCGTTAGATCTAAAATGGACGGCCACGATTCTTGGTGCCTTTCGGGAGGTCCGAACGACCCACTCAATGTGAGTCGTTTGATTTTAATCTAATGGCCAAGATTTCACCTGTCGTTTTCCTTTCCTTTTCTTTTCTATCACTGACGTGTGAGCCCACCTTGTCAGTTCGTCGTCAACCTCTGGTCATCTTCTTCACGGAGATGCCCATTTTTGCCGTTCTCGAAGCTTTGACTCGCGCCGCACTTAACCTCCTCCGTTTTCGCGCGCATGTGCGCACGACCTCTAAGCCCACCACCGTCATCACCCCTACCCCCTTTCCCTTCTTGTCCGCGTCCGGTACGCCCACGACCCTACAACCACCGCGAAACTCGCGCATGATCTCCGCCGCCTCGGTGCCCCTCGAGCCCTATAAAAGGGAGGTCCAGGAGCCCCTTCTCACCTCATTCCAAATCCCCACCCCGTTCTTCTTCTAAAGCACAAGCGCCGCCGCTATTGGAGTTTTAGGGTTTTCGCCGGCGGCGGCTCAAACTCAATTTGCTTCGCCGCCTCGCCGTCGTGGAGCACACCACTAAGTTCGCTATCGCAGTATCTACCCGGAGCACCCACCCGCGTCGCCGAAGCATCTCCCGAGCCCCTTCCCGACAATAGCCGCAACTCCTCCGCCGCTTCGAACTCGCCGTCGGCCACCACCGTTAACCTTAGCCGCCTTTGAGCACATCGGTGAGTTCGTAATAGCACCCTCTACCCACCTGTACCATCCACTGCCGGTCCCGCGCCGTCGTTCGCCGTTGTCGGCCGCGCCCAAAAACGTAATCGGAAAGATGACATCATCAGCTGGCGTGGCAAGCCACCTCACCAGCCACGTTAGCTCTGAGTCCTACGTGGCGCACACGTGCCGGTCCAGTCATCGTCGCGTCAGCGTCTATGTGGCACGGTCCACCCAAACACCTGATCAATCTCCCATAGACCTAGTCTACCAAAAGCCAAGTCACTGTCATGTGGGCCTCACATATCAGGGTTTTCTTTTATTTCTTTTTATTCCCAAAAATCCTTCGTTGACGTCAGCCGATGCAGTTAATCCCTTTTCCAATAGATAAATAATCCAGTAAATCCATAAATCTGATTTTTATCAATTTATGTGATTTCAATCTTCCAAAGCCCATATCTTTTGCATCCTAACTCCGATTGAGTCCATTCAAATTTCTAAATTTGTATAAATTCAAGATCTAGCTATCTAAACTAAAATTATTTAATTTGGAGTTAATTTGAATGTTATTTGTATTTTGTTTGAATTTGGTTTATTTTCGCGTATAGATTTCGACGACTTCGGAGAGTCAGACTTCGACGTAGTTTGAAAGAAGCTCTTTGAGCAAGGCAAGTTATACCTTTGATCATATTTGAGCTCAGTATTTTAAATTAATTAAATTCTTTTTGAAATTACTATTGCATGCCTATTTAAATACAAGTAATTTAAATCCCTGTTTTAAAGCTTTATAGTTATTCCTTATTCCATTGTATAGCCATTTATTGTCAATATAGACCATATGGAGAATCATTCCGAATGTGATAGATATTGGGGGCAGAAAGTGAAGATATTGTTTTATAAGATTATATGATCATTGAATATCGAATTATAGGAATAGTCTGTTGATGAATATTGCAAAGATGGAATTGTCAAAAATTGAATTATAGAGATATATATTGAATGGATTATAAAATGACCTGATCATTTGAATACATGATTCTCGGATATTGATCATACAATTAAGCAATTGTGATTGATTGGAACATAGGGTAGAACAACTGTAGGAGGTTGAAGCATAGGAATACAATATTGATGGATGTAGAGATAAGTGATCAATGGATATTGTATTGCAGAGATAGCTAACCGTTAATGTTGGATTATCGAGATCTAATTATAGAAATGGTCATTGTAGAATATTGATCTGCTTGGATGATGGATTATAGGATTATATAATCACTGGAAAGTGTATTCTAGGATTACATGATTATTATGGTTGGATTATAGAAATAACCAATTATGGGATAATGGATTTTAGAAGCAGCTAACTGGTGACGTTGGATTAAGGAAGATTGGATGATAGATAGATACCATAATCGAATACTGAATTATTGATGTTGGATTTTATAAATAGGTTGTTAGTAGATATCAGAATATCTGAAAATTGATTATAGGATAACATAATCTTTGGATTGATGTGGAATTAGTAGAAGTAGTTATTTAGGAATAATGGAGTGATGGAAATCAGATTATAGAATTAGAGTATAGTTAAATGTCGAGTCGATGGAAATTAGACCCTAAAATTAGACAGATAAGATGGATACCGAACTAATTGATATTGGAGTATAGTATTACATAAGTACTGGAAGTTCGGGTTATTGGATTATGATGACAGTACGGATGGTTTACTTACTGGTCTCGTACTTGACAATTTTTGTACATCAAATCCCTCACACCTTGTCACCCTAGATAAATCTCTAGTTAGTACGACAGTACTGACTAGATGTTCTTTGGTAAAATATATGCTTAGCCATGCTTATAGACCTAACATGTTTGATTCGGGGAATTTCAGCTAAAAATTAATTATTGTTTAAATTGTACCCTTGGCATTGGTATGTCATGGGAGTCTTACAAATGCTTTGAAAAATGAAATAAAATTAAATGATGGTTTGGACATGGGCGAAACGGATGCTTGGTGGGTGCAGGTTTATGCACGGGTTTAATCTGGTTAAGATTAAGACCCATGGGTTTTATGGAAAGTTGCCCAGGTTAGTTAAGGACCGGTCTTCGAGCCGCATCTTGCTAAGCCACATCGTACTACCACATGTCTTGTATGGGCAGGACCTGGCTGACTAATTTGCAATGTTTCACCATGGTCGTTCCATCCGGTTGTGTGGGTGTCGGTCAGACAGTATTTCCACCTGGCGCAAGAGGGGGTTCCCGGAGGACGGCCAGTCCAAAGGAAGCGAAACCTTAGCGAGGAGGGATTACGGTGGAATGGCGCATTGTAAAGGCCTTGACACGTGCTCTAGACTCCTTACCTAAGATAGTGAGCGGTGGTATCGACGGATGCCAAACAAACTAGAAAATTCATGTCTTGTGGGTAAAGTTGTACAACCTCTGCAGATTGTAAATCTATTCGAATAGCCGTGTCCACGGTCATGGACATGCTAGCAAAGCCACTCCAAGTTAGACTTTGGTTTTGTTTTCAAAAATAACTTTGTCATTTGATTTTGGATTTCTATCCAAACGGGATTTGGGCGGTTAGCCATGTGATAGGAGGGTATCCTTCACCATTCAATCATGGAGGTTATCCACACTATAAAACTGTCATTTCAAAACTGATTTTTGATAAAGTATAAAATGGCCTTGGAAATTAATATGATTATTTAAAACTAAAACTGCTGCTTTACGCAAAATAAACCCTGCCATTCTCATTTGTTCACCTTATGCATGCATTAACTCGGTTACTTGCCGGGTGTAACTTGCGAGCACGGTAGTTGTGCTCATACTTACTTTATGCAAACAAATTTCAGAGGAGGACTTCACTGCAAGTGTGGATCTAGACGACTAGACCGCTACCCCAGTCGATTGCCTGTGGCAGATTGCTGGACTCTACTACGTCTTCTTCGTCTTCCGCTGTGTTTCTTTATCGTTGGCTCGTAAGCCTATCTTGTAAGCAATTATGTTATTTATGAATAATTTTTTGCGATTATGGTTGTGCTATGACATTTGTTTACTGTGTGAGCTAGCCACTGATTATGGGACTAGTTCAGTTATACACAGAGGATCTGGGATGTTAATTCCGGGTCTGACAAAGTGGTATCAGAACCATATAGACTGTAGGTTGTGACCTAGTTAGAATGGCCGTTAGTTGAAAACTTCAAAACTTATTTTATAAACAAGAAAAATAATTTATTCTCTCCTCGTCTTGGTTGTCTATCTATAGCTTCCTTATAGAAATTCTTTCTCACCTAAATTCTTTCTTCACCATTTTATGGATCCTCTCCCTTGGAAATTTCTATAGATGATCAAACCTTTGTAACATCCCAAAGTTCTGTTATCAAAAATAAAGATAATAAAGTTATTATTTTGTTGGAATTTCTGGAATTTAAAAGAGTTTAATTGCTTTCTTGAATTTCCTAGATTTTAAAAGTAAAAAAATAAAATTTATTGAGTTTTCTGGCTTTTATTGGATCTAAAGTTCAAAAGGAAAAATTTAAGTAACTTTTGGAATTTTCTAGATATTTTAAAAGTTTTTTCCTAAGTATTTCAAAGCTAAAATAAATTTTTGAAAAACTATATCCAAATATAAGTTGAAAATATTTTATTTAAGTCCTAAATATCTCAGAGAATTTATGTGAATTTTCTCATAATTTTTTGAATTATTTTGCTATTTTCTAAAGCTTAAATGAATTAAGAGTAATAGTTTAATTGGAAAAATAATTTAAAACCTAAATCCCGCTTTGGGCCAAAACCTCCTCAGCCCAGCTCCTTCTTACATGTGCGCAGCCCGCTCGGCCCGCTCCCGTGCCGTCTCTTTCACTAGCATGCGGGGCCCGCTGTCAGCTTCTCGCGCGTCGCGCATCTCCCTCTTTCTCTCTCTGACGCGACGGACCCACCTGTCAGCGTCTCCCTCTCACACATGCCTGCGCACCCTTAACACATCAAACCATCTCAGCCGTTGGATCATTTTTGGATGGTGCGATTTTGATGGGGAGTTCGGGAGGTCCAAACATCTCAACACACGTGAGCCGTTAGATCTAAAATGGACGGCCACGATTCTTGGTTCCTTTCGGGAGGTCCGAACGGCCCACTCAATGTGAGCTGTTCAATTTTAATCTAATGGCCAAGATTTCACCTGTCATTTTCCTTTCCTTTTATTTTCTGTCACTGACGTGTGGGCCCACCTTGTCAGGTCGTCGTCAACCTCTGGTCGTCTTTTTCACGGAGATGCCCATTTTTGCCGTTCTCGAAGCTTTGACTCGCGCCGCACTTAACCTCCCCCGTTTTTCGCGTGCATGTGCGCACGACCTCTGAGCCCACCACCGCCATCACCCCCACCCCTTTCCCTTCTTCTCCGCGTCCGGTACGCCCACGACCCCGCAACCGCCACGAACTTCTCGCGCACGATCTCCGCCGCCCCGGTGCCCCTCGAGCCCTATAAAAGGGAGCCCAGGAGCCCCCTTCTCACCTCATTCCAAATCCCCACCCCGTTCTTCTCTAAAGCACAAGCGCCACTGCTATTGGTAAAATCAGAGAGTAAGGAAATTTCAAGCCATGGTAAAATTCATCTGTGATATTATACTTATCACAGATGGTTCGTATTAAGAACCGTCTGTGAAGTATCACAGATGGTTCATATCATGAACCGTCTGTGAAGTCTACGATTATCACAGATGGTTCGTGTTAAGAACCGTCTGTGATACTTCACAGACGGTTTTCAATATGAACCATCTGTGATCTAGCCCTCTTCACAGATGGTTTTTAGCACAGCTAGTAATACAGATGGTCTCTAAACCAAAATCGTTTGTAATTGCATGTAATACAGACGGTTTTGGTCAACCGTCTGTGATGAGGCGTCCAGTATGTGCCTTTTTGTAGTAGTGTATACTCTGAGGCGCGATGCTCATTGCCACACTTGAAGCACTTCATGCCCTGCCCTGGGACCAGATGAAGCATAGGAGCACCTGCAGACGGTCGCAAAGTGATGGAAGACTATGACTTTGTGAACTTGGACTTGAATGATTTCTATGGGCCTTTGAACTTCTTAGAAGCGGGCTTTTGGAAAGACCCACCCCCTCCGCCAAAACTCCTCTTCTGACTGCCACCTACACCATCTAGAGCCATGGTACCTTCCGCACCTTGCAGCTCCTCATCGAGCTGCATCTCCAGCTCCATGCCCCTGGCTTGCTCTACTAGGGAGCTAAAATCGCGCAACTCCAATGCCCCCAACACTTGACGGAACTCCTGCCTGAGCCCTCTGCAAAATCTCTTGGCCTTCTCTTCATCATTCATGGCCACAGCTGGAACGAAGCGGATCAGGTTGTTAAAAACCACTTCTTATTCTGACACTGACATCTTGCCTGCTTGTAACTGTTCAAGGAAACCTCCACACTCTCCACAAATGAAGCTGGATAAAACCTTCTTCTGAATTGCTCAACAAACAACTCCCAGGTAACTGGTCCATGGGCAGCGGTCCTAGTTGATAGGACTCCTACCCACCAGATATCCGCTTGCCCTTTTAGTTGGAAGGCCACAAACTGAGCCCTCATCTATGAAGTCATCCCTAGCGCTCCAAAGTGCCTCTCCATGTGTCGCAACCAGTTAGCAACATCAACTGGCGTGCCCAACCCATCAAAGGTATCCAACCTCAAAGCATTCCACTGATGTAGTCCCATAGCAACTACCGCAGGTACCACCGCAGGGGCTGCCATAGGAGCAGCAACAGGCACAGCTGGTGGAGCTTGGTTCCCCTAAGCCGCTGAAGCAACCTCTTCTTATGACCCCACAGGACTAACTCCCCTAGCTACGGAGTTCTGAACATCGGGAGAGGGCATTGCCTGGCCTCGATCGGCACCCTGCTGTCCACGACCACATCCTCTACCCCTTGCCATCGCTAAACACCACAACAAGAACAATCAAACAATTAGCACAAGATCAACTAGTAACTATAGCACAAGATTAACTAGTAACTATAGCACAAGATTAACTATATGCTCAACGGAAACGTATATGCAATGCAATGACCCAACCCCACCTATTGTGCATAGTGTGTCAAGATTAATAATTCTATTACCACGGACCTACAGCCTGCTCTGATACCAACTATAACAACCTAGCCCAATATGATCCTGGAATGCTACTAAACTAACAATATAACAATTTAAAAACCAAGATATTTTACTAAATTTGGTAGAACCTCCTTTGTATAGCTAACTATATCGGGGTTCCAACATGTACAATTATCATAATTAAACAATCCAACATTCAGCATAATCCATAGGTATTCAAGATATGCTAAACGACTAAAGCATAATCATAGGTATCCAAAATATGCTAATCATCATTATTAAAAATAATCCAACGCGTAAAGCATAACCATAATAATTCCTTTAAGCGGTTTGCTCATTTATTAAGGCATGATCTGAAATTTAATCAACTATAAAAGATTCATGGCAGTGTGTATGCGAACATATGGCTACTCTCTCCCATGCATGTCGTTCTTGTATTGGGTACCTAAAACAACAACAACAGCAAGCGTGAGTCCACAGACTCAGCAAGTACAACACAAGACATTATAATACAAAATTATAACATCAGCATCCACTTCCAGAAACTTTGCATTAAACCATACCACATGCTTATGCAATGCTCAATGCACCCTTTCTCTTTAACTCTTTTTGCATTTTTACTGGTAATGCAGGGTATGCAACCGTCGCTGCATACCCATGCCTGTGCTCGCAAGCACAGGGACCAAGAGCCCAATACACCGCAAGTAATGGAGACCTCAAGCCCACACTCCACAAGTGTGGGGACCTCAAGCCCATCATATACATGACAGGGACCACAAAGATATACATGCTTCGTCCCCACGTGATCAAGCCTCAAACATGATCTCAATATGCACATGCACAGTTCTCTATTCATCATCAACATGTAATAGCAGTAACATCATACATGAATTGAACTTAATCATACTTTGAGCATTCACCAATATTAACACACTTATCATTCCAACAATTATGCATTGCTAACATGTATCAAATACTCGCAAACATGATCAAGCATTAGCAATTAATTTATCAATCAATGTACTTGCCTCAATCGTGCGAGAATGAAGGACACGAAGAGGGCGCTACCCCCGGAACCAATCCCCCATCTGAATTAAGTTAACAAGTACTCTAAGATAACAATACTGGACCAAAACAAAGCTAGAAGCAATTATAAAAAAAACTATACTCTCTCACGCAACCCCAATTCCAAAATCCTAAATAGCAGTCCGTCGCCTCAACAAATAGTCATAATAAAAAAAAATCATATTTTTTAGTACAGAGATCCAAATGTGGTGTTCTTGGACTTTCTAGAAAGCTTATCAGATCCTCCATCTAAACCTAGTTGGTGAGCCTTCCAGATTTGGCCATTTACTACCCTCACTAAGCTGATTAACAGAACAACTAATTCATGTCAGGTTTCTGAATAGTGATATTAAAACTATCATAACTTTCAGTACAATTATCCAAATTTCGTGTTATTTAGTTTCCTAGAAAGCTAAGCCAATTATCTACATCTTTTGTTATAGTGAGCCCTCCCAAATATTCCTTTAACTATTTGCTTTTGTCTGATTACTAATAACTGTCAGAATTCTAGCAGATTTACCGAACAGTAGCACTACCAAATTCATAACTTTCGAACCACTCGTCCAAACGACATGATCTAGTACTCTACAGAAAGGTATCGACGTTGTCTACAATTCTCTAGGAGGCATCCTAGATAGATTCTGCCGTTAAACTTCTCAAAAATGTTGGCCAACCCTATCTGCTCTAAACAGATCTAAAGACCAATATTGCTAAAAATCAATTAATCCACTAATCGAAAGGGGATCGGGTCTTACCCTTGAAGAACTGCCGCTGAATGCGATGAACACCAACCCCAGGCCACGATCTTTCCCTTTCCCCCTTCCTCCTTCTCCTTCCTCTTCTTGGCCGAACAAAGTGCCCGAGGGTGCCCTTCCTTCTTCCTCCAAGTGGCCGGCAGCGGCAGGGGCTTCCTTCACCTGGCAGCAGGGAGTTTCAATGGGGGAGGGGGTGCTGCTGGACATGGGGAGGTGCAGGGGGGAGAGGGGATGGGGGTGGCCAAGGGGAGGAGAGGGGGTCCCCCCCCCCCGCGTTGGCCGGCCACCACCTACCCACATGGGCCAAAGCCCAGACCCAGGTTGTCCCGAATTTGTTGAGAACCCCCTCTTTAACTGCTTAAATAGTTATTTTCTATTTAGTCCTTTTCTTAATTCAAATAATTACTCTCTTCCGATAATTCTTTCTAATACTTTTGGGGTATTACAGAAACTATATATTATTAGAGTAATTCTCTCTCAAAAACTACAATTTTTTATATTACAAATTTGGACTAAAAGTATCGGTATGTCTTATAAAGGTAAATTGAGGGAGTAGTAAAAAAGAAAATTTTGCCTTAGCTCAGTCGGTGACAACTCCAAAAGTTTTCACGGCTTGTTTGGCTTAACTATTGGGATGCGACTTGGGGATTGAAAATTTTGACGTGGGCATAGCCGTACTGGTTGGGGAATGAGGCATGTCCGCATGGGGCGCCTTTTTAGTTTGATCCTAGGCGAAATCGAGGAACTAGTCATAGACGCCTGTCTACGTAGACAAGCAGGCACGTCGTACCCCGTAATTAACATGCTATTGAGTAATTAGCCTTATCCATATAAAAGATATTGTTTTACAACTCGTTCAGTCATTTTTTTAAAACTTTGGCTGCAACATAAAAAGAAGTATTTGGACTTGCCATCAAATATAGTTTCCTACCAATAAGTTTTACTAATATATAATTTGACTTTTCGAATAGGTGTAGTAAAACTTCCTATATCGATATTTTATGAATATTTGTATCAGACACATGAAAATGATATGTATAGATTTGTCTTAAAAATATTTATAAAATATTACAGCTTTATTAGGTTTAATAAATAAATAAATAAATTACAATAGATATTAGTGGTAAAAATTATACTTTGGGAGATTATATTAAAGCCCAAAAGGTCACACTTTTATTTACTAGCAAGTATATCGGATACCAGGTCAGAAACATGAAGTAAAGACTCTAAAAACTGGAGAAAAAAAGAGCGGAGACAGTAGGACATGAGTTGACTCTTCTCAACTCTTGACGACCTAAAGGTCAGGGGGGCATGCAATTAATAAGTGATGGTCTGTGACAACATGCAAACTTTTCCTGCTTGCACTGACACTCCTGTCAATGAATAAGGCAATGGTCATCGGTCAGCTAAGCCAACAGAAGAATAGCTGGATCGAAAGCAGCGTAGGTGTATACTGCATGTCAATCACTACATGCCGATGAGATCAGGCACTTCACTCTCATGAACTAAATTCATGCTGTGGATCGATCGGCCAACATGCCTAGATGAGTTATTTGTTTGCACTTGATGCAGTCTAGTGAGTCCATCTTTTTCTTAATAGGATGATATGGTATGGCACTAAGACATGCGAGGGCGATTGGCGTAATGATTTGGTGCTGTTGCATGCCTTAGTCCATAAAATGCAAGCCAAGAGCCTAGAGTTTTTCTTTGCTACATCCACCCACTCTTTGCGCACACAAAATATTCGTAGCCATCTGATCTACTGGATCTAACGGTTAATGTTCATTCCATATCCTGCCATCTGCAAGAAATTCTAGCCATAGATTGTAACACCCCAGCTCATCATTGAGCCTAGAATGCACTGAAAATAAATTAAACTAAAACTAATTACCAATTTAGGGCAGAACCTCCTTTGTATAGTCAACTATACCGAGGTTCTAACAATTAATCATGACAATTAACAATAAACTCCATATTCAAGTTTACTCAAGCATGCAAGATAATCGAATAAACATAATCAAGACATGCTATTCTCATTATTACAATTAATCTGATACTCAAAACCATCCATGAGTGATTCTCAAGCAGTTTACTTATTCCTGAAATGAAACTAAATGGCAATCTCCTTAAGGTTGTGAGGTAGTGAGTGCAACCAACATCTACTCCCTCCCATGTATGTCGTTCCTGCCAGTTGTACCTAAAACATATCAAAGCAAGAGTGAGCCCAAAGACTCAGCAAGTATTAACAAGGCTAAAACAAGTTCGCATTCATAGCATCAATAATCCACAATAACATTACACTAATCATAGCTTTCATACTTATGAAATGCGATCAATGCAATGCACCTTTTGAACTTTATCTCTTTTCGCATTTTACCGAGTAATGCGGGGTATACATCCGTCGATGTGTACCCTTGCCTGTGCCCTCTGGCACATGGACCAAGAGCCTATACACCACATGTATAGGGACCTTTGCCCATCATCTTAATGATGGGGACCTCTTTACTCATTGCCCACATTCCACGAATGTGGGAACCTCAAGCCCATCATCTACATGACGGGGACCTCAAATAAGCATAGTCACCACGTGACCAAGCATCCAATATGATAGCACGATGCACATGAATAAAATTTTAACCATCATACATATGTATCCACAACAACGTCATACATGAATAAACTTATTCATACTTCTAGCATTCCTCATCATTGATATTCATAGCATTCTAGCATCCATGAATAGCACATATATTCATAACACTAGCAAACATGAACAATCCCTCATGAATAACAATTAATCATATCTCAAGTATTCACCATCCTTAATCATACATATCACACTATCAACCATGCATGGTTATTACGCATCAAAGTACTAGCACCCTCTATCAAACATTTATAATTATTCACTCAATCAGAGTACTTGCATTCACCAAGATAAATTGGAACTTATCACACTAACATCTATGCATGGCTATTATGAGCCAAACACAAACAGTCACATCATACAAGCATAATTATACGATAACCCGAATACTTGCCTCAACCGTGCGAGAATGGTGGACACGAAGACGGCACTGCCCCTGGGATCACGCTCCCACCTGAACACAAAGATAACCCAAACTACGACCAACATACAGGACCAAAAACATAAATAACAACACAATTGAACTCACTAAACTCCCAAGCGTTTCCAATCTTCCAACTTCTAGCGATCGATTTAGTGTTCACTGCGGACAGTCAACTTCTAAAATACATAACTTTCTGCTCAAGAGTAAAAATAAGATGTTCTAATACTTTCTCGAAAGGTAATTAAATTATCTAAATAAACTTAGTTGGGGAGCCCTTCTGATTTTTCCAAATACTGCCCCTACCAGGCCAATCTACAGAGCAACAATTATCACGTCGGGTTTTCTGGACAGTTCACTAAAACCATCATAACTTTTGCTACTAAAGTCCAAATCTTGCGTTCTTTACCTCTCTGAAAAGGTATGGAAATTACCTACATTTTTAGTTATATTGAGATCCCCTGATTTTCCCTTTAACTAACAGTTTTAGCCAGTTTTCTACAGACTGTCCCAATGCTGACAGATCAGCAGGACAGCAATACTAAAAAATTCATAACTCCCTGACCGTTAATCGGATTGTGGCGTTCTTAGTGGCCACTGAAAGCTAAGAACATTATCTACATAACTTTAGGAGACCAAAACTCCTAATTCGGACTTTAAACCCACGAAACTGACCGCGCAATAATCTGGACAGAACACGATCTATTAAACCGACGCAAATCAATCTACCAAACGACATCAACCGCAACTACTACGCATCAACCAACGAAGAACACGCGGCGTTACCCTTGTAGAATCGCAGCAAGATTATGAACTCTCCCTACGAAGTTGATCTCCTCTCCTTTCTTCACTTGATCGGCAGTAGGGAGCACCAACGGCGAGAAAGGGAGGCACCAATGGAAGGGGGCACCACCATGGAGGAGAGGGTGTGCTACAGTGATGGCGGCGGCACTATAGCTACAGTGCATCTAGGGTTTCCCCCCTTCCTTTTATTGGTGGCCGCCCCTCATGGGCCTCCTGGGCCAAGGCCCGATGCCCAAGTTGTCAAAAAACTGCAGAAACCCCCCTTTTTTATGTCTAATTTCTCTTTTGAACGCTTTCTTTCGTAGAATAAATCGGAGTATTACATTAAAACCCCTGTTTCTCCTGTTCAATCGCTTTGCTAAAAGAAATATTCTCCCGATTTAATTATTCTCACCCGATTTAATTTTGGGGGTATTATATTCTACCCTCCTTAAACAGAATTCGACCCCGAATTCTATTCAACCTCAACACCAAAAAAAAAAATAACCACTGCTAAAAGATTTACTAACATTACTATGTACCTTCGGTGAAAAACTTTGGATAAAGCTCGCGTATGCGAGACTCCAATTCCGAAGTCGCCTCCCTCTCGGGCTAATGGGACAAAGGCACCTTGACACAAACCAACGACTTGTGCCTCAAAGACTCGCTCGACCTCTCTAACAACGCACGGATGCTACTCAAAGGTCGGCAGCCCATGAAACTTCAAACCGGACCTCTCGGTACTCACTCAGCACTGGGACAAACAAGACGATGTGTACTTCGTGCATGGACTCACTACGGTCCTAACGTTTTGCCAACTAGCGAAAACAACCCAATGTACCTTGGGGCAACCCCCCTAGTGGTACCGAACCACGCAACATGTGCATAGAACACTGAACTCTTGTTCCACCTCTCAATTGAACTTTTTCACCCAAAAAAGATCACCTCCTTTAACGAGGGACATACAACAGAACTCGCTTTGAACACACTCTTTTACCGACAAAACCCATCTGAAGATGAAAGACTCACATCGCAACTATGCGTTACCAGCTCGGTACTGAAGAGTCAAATCCAAAAATAGGAATTTCATCACGAAAACCATTTCCATTTTCCAAGTGGCAGTTTGCGAATAAACGTCACGAAATCCAAATGAGAAATCACTCGAATGCCTAAATCAAATACTTCTTTTATTCCATCTGAACTGGAAAGAATCACACACGCCAACGTAAATGCCGAGCTCAACTTACGAAAGACAATGGTCAACAACACAGAACTCAAACGAGAATCAGGAAAACGATTCACTTCTTGAGGAAGCATCAAATTATCAGTTTCTCTTTTAAGACCAAAATTTCCCTCAAACTATGGAATCCCCAATCATCGCACAACACACTAACTTGTTACTCTTAACTTGGCGATCTCAACGCCAAACTCAAATCGAAACACCTTGTCTACACCTTTGAAGAGGGACTCTAATGATCCCACAAAACATTCTCTAACCGATTTCCTTTACTGACAGAATTCATTTGACCGATGGCACTAAGAAAGTATCCCCAAATTAGATCTCTCACACAATCATATCACCTCAACCTTTTTGAGAATAAACATCTCAGAATTCACATCACACACTCTCATGTACTACATCAGAAGGGTGTTATCAACGATCATCCCACTGTTTGCAATCCATCCTTATTCTACTTCCTCTACACATAATCTTTGGGCGACTCAAAGTTCTAGCATAACAATGCAAAGTCCACATTTAACCTCCAAGACTCTTGCAACTAACTTCTCATATAAAAGATAGGTAAATCCTCAGATTAAATCCCTAAAAATCCATAATTCCCACATACTCACTCATTAACATCATCATGAAAATATTTTCTTGACCCGTTTACCTCTACAAAAATTATAACTCTCAGAAGGTTACTGTTTAAAGCCAAATCATTCTTGACATTAACTCAACATTTTCCATTATCCCATTAATTGACATGACGATTCGATTACTTTATATTCCCACTCTCATTAAACCACATCTTCAAGAATAACTTTCATAGCCTCACAATACTACCAAATTGGGATACTCTATAGAATTGATCAAGATTTTCATACTTTCGATAATTCTAATGTTCCACTCGAAGTGAAACAAAGGTCTTGGATCACAATCACTATAGGTTCTACTAGTTGTAATAATGCAATCAGTTTAACCTCCAAAGACAATCTTCTATTGAGATAAATTTCTCTCAAGGAACTATATTACAAAATTATTTCATCCTCCAATGCTCATCGAATAACTTACAAACCATAGTTTCGCAACTACAATTATTAAACACCTCAAAAGACTCAGGTGAAACGAATAGGTTGATTCTTCCTCAAAAGAAAGAGCGAATGGAATCAATTTTCATCAACTAGGAAAACATGTGCCACCCGTAATGAACACAGGACCAAGGAAAATAGTCACTTAAGCAAGGTACTCAGAAAACATAAGGGAAAGTCAACAGTCGAGGGCTCAAGCCCTACTGAAAGCGAATACCAAACCACCAATGAGAAGAAGGTAATGCCCTTTGGAAATTGATAAACTCATATGGAACAACTGCATAAGGTTTAAGTACACTCAAATAAACTGCAAGATGCGAAACGTGACTTAAATCTCAATTACTTATACTTCACTCCTTCCTTTAACAAGGAAGGTTATTTTCTGTTATTACTACATCACTTTGCTAGCTTAAACAGGATAAGGTCTTAAAACTCAAATCACAAGAACCACTTAAGAACCAATAAAATCTTTCAGCAAGTCACTTTTCTCGAAACAAATTCAATGACCACATAACTCAAGAGATCCAATTGAACACAAATGCAAAACTCGAAACACTTTTACTAATTGAAAATTACGAAAGACGATCCAATTACTTTATTCCTAAAAGAATCATCACCACACACACAAGTCACAATCTCTTGCAGATAATCCTAATATGCTCTGAACACGAATCTTTATCATCAACTATTCCATTAGAAAGCCCCCCAAAGTTTCACCAAATTGTTCCCTACTACTTTTTCATCCCATCTTCAAAACAAGAGTATACCAAAACTATACAACATCACTACATCAACCCCTTAAGTTTAGAAGGGGTCTACTACCCAATTGAAAAGCTCCTACCAAAACTCTTTCATCAAGGACACATTATCATCCAATTACTTCACAATCATGTGGGCATAAGCCACCTATTGTATCATATCAGTTCAACTTTTAGCGATGCTCAACATCAAACTTCAATACACAACAGTTATACTACAACCATTGTTGTTATGAACTGGTTTCATTATGAAATCTAGCTGCTACCTACTTTCCTTCCCAAATCACATGGATATTAACAAACACATAATCAACTGTTCCTCCTCATATTTGGATTTTGGCAAAAATACACTAAAACTTCAAAAAATCGAAATCTTCTATCGATCAAAAGTCTCAACAACACTACAACCAAATTCATCGCGTCATTCTATATAGAAAACTACATAGAACTCCTCCCATAAATTCTAGATCCACCGATATTCAATCCATTCAACCGGTTATACAGTCCAAGAACTAATCATACTAGAAAATATGTAAATCTAGCATTTCTCTACTTTCCCTTTCCACACATTTAACTTAATCCATGGGAACCAAAGAACCCAACAAGTTTAGCAACCTAAACGATTTTAATGGCCTGACTAATTCATCAATGTTCCATACTTCTTAATATCTCTTTTGACTCCAAATAGGTATGGACATACTCTCATCATTACTCATATATATACAGATTCATCAAGAACTAGTAGAAGACAACATGAACTTAATCAATTTCACTTCCAAAGTTACTAATTAATATTAATTATGCACCATACCAATGACTCAACTTGATACCCATACCATATCAAGTTATTTGATTACAAACTCTGACTTAACCATAACAAGGCATCCGAAAAGGATTTTAGCAATTTCCAACAGAAAAAAGATGCCTTAAACTTCAACACTCGGAATAATCCAAGAGGAACACATAGAGCCAAAGCTTTCTCATGCTAACAAACTTGCAACACAAAACTCTCAATACCCAACTATCAAACGAATAAATGAGTCATTCTTTGCCAAAGATAAAGAAGGAACAACCATGGAATTATCAAAATTGCCAAGATCAGAGATCAAAGAAGAAAACATCTTTCTAAAGCAGCTCACGCTCAACTCCTGCAACTATGGTATTCAGGGTAACTACTCTATTCGTCTACCACGAATGGTGGTATAACCTAACAAGGTCCAAGGTCACAACCACGACCTCCACTTCTTAACAACCAAAATCGACACACATAAACAATATAATCAAATATGATTATACATGATCATCTCATGACAATCATAGAATAGATTCATAGATATGGAATATCATAACATATCATAGATTAACAACAAGAAAGATAAGACAGAGCAATTCAACAATTGCTCAATCCAATGAAACATAACAACAGATAATGCGGAAGCAATGTAATTCTCAACCCCACCTACTGTGCACAGTGTGTCAATTTAAAATTTTTCTATTAACCACGGACCTAAAGCCCGCTCTGAGACCAACTTTAACACCCCAGCTCATCATTGAGCCTAGAATGCCAGTGAAAATAAATTAACCTAAAACTAATTACCAATTTTCGGCAGAACGTCCTTTGTATAGTCAACTATACCGAGGTTCTAACAATTAATCATGGCAATTAACAATAAACTCCATATTCAAGTTTACTCAAGCATGCAAGATAATCGAATAAACATAATCAAGACATGCTATTCTCATTATTACAATTAATCTGATACTCAAAACCATCCATGAGTGATTCTCAAGCAGTTTACTTATTCCTAAAATGAAACTAAATGGCAATCTCCTTAAGGTTGTGAGGTAGTGAGTGCAACCAACATCTACTCCCTCCCATGCATGTCGTTCCTGCCAGTTGTACCTAAAACATATCAAAGCAAGAGTGAGCCCAAAGACTCAGCAAGTATCAACAAGGCTAAAACAAGTTCGCATTCATAGCATCAATAATCCACAATAACATTACACTAATCATAGCTTTCATACTTATGAAATGCGATCAATGCAATGCACCTTTTGAACTTTATCTCTTTCGCATTTTACCGATGCATGCGGGTATACATCCGTCGATGTGTACCCTTGCCTGTGCCCTCTGGCACAGGGACCAAGAGCCTATACACCACATGTATAGGGACCTTTGCCCATCATCTTAATGATGGGGACCTCTTTACTCATTGCCCACATTCCACGAATGTGGAACCTCAAGCCCATCATCTACATGACGGGACCTCAAATAAGCATAGTCACCACGTGACCAAGCATCCAATATGATAGCACGATGCACATGAATAAAATTTTAACCATCATACATATGTATCCACAACAACGTCATACATGAATAAACTTATTCATACTTCTAGCATTCCTCATCATTGATATTCATAGCATTCTAGCATCCATGAATAGCACATATATTCATAACACTAGCAAACATGAACAATCCCTCATGAATAACAATTAATCATATCTCAAGTATTCACCATCCTTAATCATACATATCACACTATCAACCATGCATGGTTATTACGCATCAAAGTACTAGCACCCTCTATCAAACATTTATAATTATTCACTCAATCAGAGTACTTGCATTCACCAAGATAAATTGGAACTCATCACACTAACATCCATGCATGGCTATTATGAGCCAAACACAAACAGTCACAGCATACAAGCATAATTATACGATAACCCGAATATTTGCCTCAACCGTGCGAGAATGGTGGACGTGAAGAGGGCACTGCCCCTGGGATCACGCTCCCACCTGAACACAAAGATAACCCAAACTATGACCAACATACAGGACCAAAAACATAAATAACAACACAATTGAACTCACTAAACTCCCAAGCGTTTCCAATCTTCCAACTTCTAGCGATTGATTTAGTGTTCACTGCGGACAGTCAACTTCTAAAATACATAACTTTCTGCTCAGGAGTCCAAATAAGATGTTCTAATACTTTCTCGGAAGGTAATTAAATTATCTAAATAAACTTAGTTGGGGAGCCCTTCTGATTTTTCCAAATACTGCCCCTACCAGGCCAATCTACAGAGCAACAATTATCACGTCTGGTTCTCTGGACAGTTCACTAAAACCATCATAACTTTTGATACGAAAGTCCAAATCTTGCGTTCTTTATCTCTCTGCAAAGGTATGGAAATTACCTACATTTTTCGTTATATTGAGATCCCCTGATTTTCCCTTTACCTAACATTTTTATCCAGTTTTCTACAGACTGTCCCAATGCTGACAGATCAGCAGGACAGCGATACTAAAAAATTCATAACTCCCTGACCGTTAATCGGATTTTGGCGTTCTTGGTGGCCACTGAAAGCTATGAACATTATCTACATAACTCTAGGAGACCAAAACTCCTAATTCGGAATTTAAACACACGAAACTGACCGCGCAATAATCTGGACAGAACACGATCTATTAAACCGACGCAAATCAATCTACCAAATGACATCAACTGCAACTACTACGCATCAACCAACAAAGAACACGCGACGTTACCCTTGTAGAATCGCAGCAAGATTATGAACTCTCCCTGCGAAGTTGATCTCCTCTCCTTTCTTCACTTGATCGGCAGTAGGGAGCACCAACGGTGAGAAAGGGAGGCACCAATGGAGGGGGCACCACCATGGAGGAGAGGGTGTGCTACAGTGATGGCGGCGGCACTATAGCTACAGTGCAACTAGGGTTTCTCCCCTTCCTTTTATTGGTGGCCGCCCCTCATGGGCCTCCTAGGCCAAGGCCCGAGGCCCAAGTTGCCAAAAAACTGCAGAAACCCCCATTTTTTATGTCTAATTTCTCTTTTGAACGCTTTCTTTCGTAGAATAAATCGGAGTATTATATTAAAACCCCTCTTTCTCTTGTTCAATCGCTTTGCTAAAAGAAATATTCTCCCGATTTAATTATTCTCTCCCGATTTTATTTTTGGGGTATTACATAGATATTTGACATCCAAGAGCCTAGATCCAAACTATACCTTGCCATCCAATTAATATAATAATGCCAAATTAATTACTCCTAATTTTGTTCCATGATGTTGATTAAAGCTCTTGCCTATCCCAATAATACTCACAAGGTGACCTTCTCGATCTTCAATCCCAGTTCGATAGTCCCCATCCCTCTCTCAACCACGCATCCTAAGTCGCATTCGGACACCTTGCTAGATCGGCATCGATCATTGCACCGTCCTGTGGGCATCACCAGCATTCGTCACTCCTCACCTTGGCAGGGGCGAATCCACCATTTTGGCATGGTCTGGCATCCACTAGAGGTAGCATCGACCGGGAACACCTGTAACCCCCTTGCTATGCGGAAGCTATGATATTACCTGAAGTCCAACACTATGCAATAAAATGAAATAATTTCAACAATATTTCAATTAATGGCATAAAGAGATCAACATCTACAAAGATGAGTATAAGAATTGAATAAGAACATAACAACATATCGAACTCCATCATCCAATCATATTGAATCAAATATGATAAAACTATCATAGGTCTATACGAAGATCATTAAGCATTCACTGATTCAACCAAGTCATAATGAATGAAAGTCTAAATTATCATAACTCCATTTATTACTATCCAACTTATCAAATGAAAGATAATAACGAGTTCAACTGTTTAAAAGGGTGACTAATGTGAAGTGAAAGAAGTGACTCATGTGACTAATCCCTCCTATGCATGCCGTCTTCAATATTTACCTAAAACAAATAAACACGGCAAGAATGAGTCCACGACTCAGCAAGTACAATAGAACAATATGAACAATACTGAGTAAGAATAACAATCACAAAACAGAATACGTATGTAGAATGACTGAATAAGAACATAGCATCATAGAATAGAGTTCGAATGTGGAGTGGATGATTAAGGACTTATCATCATAGAATAGAGTATGAGTGTAGAATGACAGAAATTATATGAATGAATGAAATGCATGATCTCCACTTTTGCTTATACAGGTATAGCTAGTGAACACCCATCGGTGTTCACTCAGGCCCGTATTTCACAAAATACGGAGATCCAAGGCCCGTATGAAGAATATTTCATAACGAGGATTCAATTTGCCCACATTGGAATGGTGGGTCTGACATGCCCATACTGGAATTGATGAGTCTTTTGATCCCACTCCCGTGGGTGAATCATGAACAATGAATGAATGAATGAATGCATGAATATGGAAGAAGAAATCTCAAGAAGCATGGATTCACATATATGGATCGAATCAGAAATCGTCGAGAACTACTCATAAACCATTGTATTCAGTCATGGCATGAATATCAAGCACTATAAACTAGCATCAGCAATACTTACATAATGTACTTGCCCATATTGGAATGATGAGACTTCACTACCCACTCCCATGGGTGAAGCTTGAATGGAAGAACGAATGAATATGTTGGACGTAAACACATAATCGAAGTCATGGTAGATCAATTTTGAAAGAAAACAGGAACTACCAGAATTACCCAATGCATATTCACTCATCAGGTGAAACAAACAACAATCAAGACAATTCAATTTGTACTTACCTTTCGAACTGCGATGCGATGCGTTAGGAGGTAAGGATGAAGCCTCTAATTTTGAATTCCCTCCTCCTACACAATTTATTTGCTTGAAAAAGAAACAACATGAGTAATACGCTATTCGCAATGCCTAATCTCATATTCCTAAACCCAAGGTTCATATAATTGCTCTAACCGAATTAACCGATAGTCTAGCAGGACGTTAAATTGGACAGCGGTACTAAAAACATCATATCTTTCGCTCTGAGACTTGAAACGGAGTGATCTCAGATCCTATGAAAAGGTATCGAAAACCTCCACATTAATCTAGTTGGCAGAAACTTCCAATTCAGCCAAACACCTAGGCTAACATTCAGGTGAAAGTCTAATATACAATCTGTCTAGCAGAACTATACATCAGTAAAGAAATACTCATAACTTTTGATTGGATTAACCAAAATATAAGATTCTTACCATTTTGGAAAGCTACGAACACCACCTTCAAAATTCTAGTTGGCATGACACTCATACTTTTCCTTTAACAAAAAGTGGCACATGGGTCAATACTAATGACAGAAACCGACATACACTCTAGATAGTCAAATTAAAACGTACATAACTTTTGTTCTACAAATCCAAATAGGGTATTCTTTATCAATCCTGAAAGCTAATGAGATTATCTACAAAAATTGTTTTGGGCAACACTTCTGAATCAGCTTCTAACCTAGTCATATTTTAATAAATACAATGACTATTAATTCTCATCAGACTTTCAGGACAGCAGCAAAGAATTTATCATAACTTTTAAATCGTAACTTGGAATTGAGTGATCGTTGCGTCTACTGAAAGCTAAGAACGAATCCAACATAACTCTAAGAGATGGGATCCTCTGATTCAACTTCTAAGAACGTGAAAACAGACACACAATTAATTGGACAGAATCTAATCTAATCGCAGCGGGATGTCAATCCATAAATCATAACCAATTTCGCATCTAATACGATTCAAACAGCGGGAGGCAATCGTTACCCTTTGAGATACGCGTTCCCGCTGAATTCCCCAACGAGACGCTCCTCCCCTCTTCTTCTCCTCTCTTCCTTCTCCTTTCTCCTTGGCCGACAACGATAGGAGAGCACCACCATGAGGAAGGGGAATAGCAAGGAAGGGCAAGGGGGAGGGAGGCTACTGTAGCATATACTGTAGCAGCAGCGCTACCTTAGATATAGTAGCGGGCTAGGGTTCTCCCTCCTTTATTGGTGGCCAGCCCCCTCATGGGCCTCCTGGGCCAAGGTCTGAGGCCCAGGTTGCCGAAGAACTGCAGAAACCCCATTTTTCTTATGTTTAATTCTCTTTTTGAACGATTTCTTTCGTAGAATTAAACAGGGTATTACATTCTACCCCCCTTAACAAGATTCGACCCCGAATCTACACATCGATCTACGTGAAAGAAAACTACGATTGGAATTTTAACAACGATAAACACGTACCCATTGCGAACAAATCCGAATATTGTTCGCGCAAGCGAGACTCCAACTCCCATGTGGCCTCTCTCTCGGAATGATGAGACCAATGCACCTTGACATATTTCAACGTCTTGTTCCTCAGAGCTCGCTCCGATTCTTCCAGAATATGCATTGGCCGGGATTCGAAAGTAAGATCCTCTCAATATTCAATAGCTCTAACGGAACCTCGAAACTCCAGATCTCCCAGGTACTCACTTAGCACCAGAACATACCAAACGATGCGTACTCCGCGTATCGACCCAAGATAGTCCTAGTGATACGCCATCTTCCAAAATCTCCGCAACTATCGGAAACAGCCAATGTACCTTGGGCCAACTTCCCTTTTGGTACAAAAGCACATAATATGCACAACACATACGAAACTCTTGTCCCGTTTGTCAATTGATTTCTTCATCGTAACAAGGAGCACCTACTTTAACCAAGAACACAACAGAACTCGCTTTGAACAACCCTTTTATAAACATAATCCAATTGAAAATAACGAATTCTCATCGCAACCACGACATGGCAACTTGACACCAAAGGGTCAAATTCAAAAGCGAAGATTCATCATGAAATCCCTTTCGCTTTCCAAGTAAGCAGTTTACAGTTAAACACCACATAAGCTAAAATAGAAACCACTCAAATACCTAAATCAAATAATTTCTTTATTCTTTCTGAACCGATAAGAATCACACATGCCAATCATAAAGTTAAACTCAATTTGCGAATGACCTTTGTTATAAACACACACAACCCAACCAATAAGCAAGAGAGTGTTTCATTACTCGAGGAAATATTTTTTTTCTCAATTTCTCTTTTAGGAATAAATTTTTCTCAACTTATGGAATTCCAATCATCAGATAATACACTAACTTATTTTTCTTAAATTGGCAATCTCAACGTCATGCTCAAACTGAATACATCATCCACTCATTTGTAGAGAGGCTCTATTGACTCCACAAAACATACTCTAGCCAACTTCTGTACCGACGGAATTACTTTGCCAGAGGACTCCCAAAGCATCTCAAAATAGATCTCACCCGCAATCACATCCTCAATCCTTTAAGAATAACAACTCGAAAATCACAACACAATCTCTCATGTACTACATCAGAAGGATGTTATCAATGATTATCTCACTGTTCGGAATCCACCCTTATTATACTTGCTCTACATATAATCATTGGGCGACCAAAGTCCTAGCATAAATATACTGAAGCCCAATTTTAACCTCCAAGACTCCCTCAATGAACGTCTGATGAAAATGATAGGAAAATCATCAGATTCGAGGACTAAAATCCCCACATTATAACCATACTCAATTATTAGCGTCAAAAGATAGATATATTCTTGACCAAATTATCCTTTGAAAGATTCTAACTCCAAGAGGGTTACTCATTGTAACTAAATCATACCGACATTAACTCAACATTTCTTACCATCTCTATAGTTGTCATCACGATTAGATTCCTCACAATTATATCATCATTAAACTACACCATCCCAATTCTTCCACACAACCGTGTAAGGTACCCAATCATGGTATTCTAAAAAAACTGACTAAGATTTCCCATACTTTAAACAATTCTAATGTTCCACTTAACATGAACAAAAGATCTTGAACCATAAACAACTATAGGTTTTGTTAATTGCAATAATACCATTAGTTTGGCCCTAAGGACAAAACTTTCTATTTAAGTCAGACCCTCGCCAAGGGTTACTCCAAGAAATCAACTTATTACTCAATACGTCCCAAACAACATGGCTTCCAAAGTCTCGCAAGTCTCTCAATTGGTCACTACCAACCAGGTGCCACTATACACTTTATAAGGTTTTGTAGAACAAATCTATAATTCATCTCTCAAAAGAAAAGAAAATTGAAAAGATTCCCAGCATAAAGAAAACGTTTGCCACTCGCATTAAGCATATGACCAAGGGAAAATAGTCAATTAAGCAATGAACTCAAATATCATAAGGGAAGTCCATAGTTGAGGGCACAAGTCCCGCCCGAAGAGATTATCAAACCTCACATGAGAAGAAAGTGTTGCCTTTGAAAATCGGGAAACTCTTATGGGTAAAAGCATAAAGTTTAGGCACACTTCAAATAGACTGCAAGTTACAAAACTCGACTTAAATCTCAAATACTCCTACTACACTCTTCCCTTTAACAAAAGAAATAATTTTTTTCTTTGATTGAAGAATCACTTTGCCAACCCAAGCTAAGGAGCCTTAAAGCTCAAATCACAAGAATCACTTAAGAACCGATAGAACAATCAAATACATTATTTTGTTTAAACTAGTTTGATACCGTATAAATCATGAATTCCAAAAGACCACGAAAGAAAAACTTGAAATATTCTCAATTAAGCGATATCACCATCAGCGATCAAATTATGTTATCGCTAAAAGAATTAGCATCAATCCCGCATTACTGATGAATTTAATAACATCAACCTCATATAGTAGAAGCTAGAACTATCAAACCTTATTATCTCATCTTAAAGCTTTCCAAAAGAAACGCAATATGCCACTTCATTTTACCTTCTTACTATCTCCATAAAACTTTATCAACTACTTAATCTATGGAAAACCTATTACACAAGCCACAAGGTAGAAACAAATTTTCTTTAACAAGATCATACTATGCAATCATTGCAAGGCAACAATAAATTATCCAATTACACTACCAAGGACATCAATTAAGTTTAATTGTGCATCACACCACTGACCCAACTTGGCATCCCATATTTTATCAATCATCTTGTATTCATGCATCTTCTCACTTAACACAATGAAACATTACAAAAGATATTTGACGTGTTCTTTCGCAAAGAAAAGGTTCCAAACTTTAGCACTCCAACTACTCTAAAAGAAATAAGTAAAGTCAAAAACTTTCTTCATTGAACTTTGTAAAAGATAATTTCCATTATTCAAAATACCAAACGAATAACCAGGTCACTTTTATCAACAAGAAAGATAAAACTCTCATGAAAGAGAACAATCTTGTCAATAACAACGTTTATAGGTAACAAAGAGAGCTCAACAGTCGGAAAGACAATAATTGTTTTGAAAAAAATAAATAGGGACAAATTGAAACTTGCCCACTTCACTAACCACCATTTAAAGGAAGTTCATCTGCAACACTCTGGCTATCCAGAAGCCAAAATGTTACCTAAAGACTCTACATACAACCATAATCATGAGAATTGAAGCAATAATCCAAGTTTTAACGAATGGAAGGAGAATAGCTCAAAAGGCATAATCGCACAAATATAATCTGAACCTATGCAGGTCAAGTACCACAGTGGAAAATAAACATCCATAACCAAACAGGCGACATCATCCACATGTCGCCTCAATTATTACAGTTTATCTCTAAACAAATAAAGGAATTCAACCAAGTTCTATCATTGAAACTGAAATATGGTGATGTGTGTTTAGTGCATGTCTACTCCCTCCCGATAGAGTCATCATCAACGACCACCTAAAACAAACAACAAACAAGAATGAGTCCGGGACTCAGCAAGTACAACGATTACAAGAACATACTTCATGTAGATACATAGCACATAAGAAATATCTGAAAGAAAGAATCGAATGCATGGATGCCATGAACTGGATGGATCGCACTCATGCTTATACGGTATAGCAAGTGATACACCGTCGGTGTTCACTTAAGCCCGTATTTATCAAATACGGGATCCAAAATACCGTATAAAGAACGTTTCATACGGTGTCCAAAATCGCCCACATTGGAATGGTGGGACTTCACTTGCCCATACTGGAATTGATGGGACTTTAGACTCCACTCCGTGGAGCTCCACTCCGTGGACGGAACATGAACATGATTGCATGAATAAATTTATGATCAATGGTTAATATCATCTCCACACATATGAACAGCGCATACAAAGAACATAATCATCATAACATTCTTGTCTACCATAACCTCCACTCACGTGGATGGCACATGAACATTTAAGCTTCTCACACATCAACATAACACCATACGAATCAACAAGCATCCGGGGTTTACAAATCACACATAAGTCATTGTACTTGCCTTTAGCGTTGCGATGCGTTGGGAGGCAACGAATTTAACAGCCCCAAGTTTATAAACAGTAATAAAATACTTTATGAACAGTAATGAGGTGCTGTTCATAACATTACTGTTCATTTCTACAATTTGGGCAGTATGTTACAAATTAAAAACCTACCTTTTTAGCCAAAATCCAAAAGAACCATTTAAAGTCTTAAAGGAATACAAGATAAAACTTGTATTGTGACTGGGAAGTGTTTTCATTAAAGCCTAAATAAATTATCTTGACTAAAAATAATTTTTTGTTGAATTTTAGAAATTATTTGGCTTAAAGAAAAATATTTACTTTTAAATAAACACTTTCGGGCTACAATAATTATTTATGTATTTTACAAAGTGATAATGTGATTTTAAAATTTATTTGGGAAATATATCATCCCAGTAGCTTCCAGTAAAAATTTCATGATTTTACAAATTTATTTGTTATTTTTAAAAGCCCAGTCAAACCTTTAAGCTTTTGAATAAGGTTTGGTCAACTAATCTGGTCTGGACTCAACACCTAGCACTGTAGCGACTCGAGCCATGTGGTTGAGTCCAACCCCGTGCAAGTGGTCCGCTCAGTCACGCTCGGGCGCGAGCCCGAATTCCATACGTGGTGCGAGCCGTCGATCTCCAATCGAACGGGCGAGGCTACAACGCCACGCGAGTTGTCCACGTGTGCGCCCCAACCCCCATCGTTGGATCTTAATCAGACGGTCGGGAGTGATGTATGCATTCGGACAACTCCGGATCCCTCTCGATCTCCGCCGTCCATTCTTGATCTAACCGCGCCGCTCTTTTCATTTTGAAAATAAAGGCGCGCTCTTTTCTGGACCGTCAGATTCAAATCCTACGGCAGTTCTTTTTACCGCGTGTTGTTAAAGCCTACTTTTTAGTGGGCCATTGGATTTCAATCGTAGGGTCCAGATTTGTGTATGCAATCGGACCATCCGGTTCATTGTCCCATCTTGACCGTAGAAATCAAATCTAACGGTGCCGCGTCATCGCATCAAAAAGGGTGACGTGTATTCTTTTATTTGACCGTTGGATTCCAATCCAACGTCCAGATTTGAAAGTAGATCCCGAGATTCCTTCGGGCTCGGTTTAAATCTTGATCGACCGATTGAAATCGCACGGTCCATATTAAAAGTTACCGATTAAAACCTTTTAACCTCTCTATTTATCACAGCCGTCCATTTCTAATCGGCTGGTTGAGATTCTTTTGAGCTTTAGGAGGCGCGCGCAACTGAGGATGACAAAGGTACCCACATGTCATATGTTGCCTCTCTTCTTCCTTATCTCTGCGCAGCCATTTCTGTGAGCAGAGGAGTGGATTTATCCAAAGATTATGCCACTAATTTTTTGGATGTTTAGCTAAATGGACACCTCATCAACTCTAGACCTTTCCACTTTGCCCTGTAGCTCAACATCTATATATAAACTCTAGCTTTTGCTGTTACCAGTGTTGACCGAAGGAGTTCATCATCCTCCATTGTTGTCCAGTGGAGTTTCTTGCTCTTGTCCGTTGCTTATCCATCTTAAGCACTGGTTTTACCTTGCACTAAGGTTTTGACATCTTTTGTAGGTTAAAACCGAAGGTTATCTCTCTGTTGAGCAAAATCGACTTTCTCAATTTTTGGTATCTTTCCTATTCTGGTAAGCTAAAACCCTAGTTTTTGACATCTTGAGCATCTTAAGGACCTTAGAAGTTCCTGTAAATAATTCTTTTGAATATCAGTAGCTTTACCTTACTGTAAACTGAAAAGTTATTATTCTAACTTTTCGGCCTTTCATGTCATTTTCAAGAATTAGGGTTTCTCCTGTCAACTTATCATCCTATTTAGGTTTCAACCGAACCCTAGTAGTATAACAAGTTGTTCTTTTAATCATTGTCATCATCTATTTAGTTTGTTGGCAGAGATCTGTCTCTGTTCTCTTTTGTCGGCTTAACCGACAAAAAGTAGGTTTCTTTTTAGTTGTTGTAATCTAATCGATTAGGGTTAGATTAGGGTTAGCTTGGGATATTAATTACCCTAAAAGATCATGCTAAGTTTCATTTCTGAACCTTTGCTTGATCTATCTTCCTTTTTCCCAAAATCTGCATCTGTCCTGTTTCTGTTCTTTTCACAAATCTGAAATTTGCAACTTTGGTTCAAACACTAGTTTCTGATATTTGAAAGCTGTGTATTATAATATGGGTTATTATTATTATTGGGGTAGATACAACTTAAGCATACTGTAAGCATGCATTTTCATATGGATCATACAGATTTCTTTCATTCTGTGCTTATTGTCGATTTTGGCATTTATTGGATTTTATTGCTTCTTTTAGAATCTGGTTTTGCTGAAGTGATTGAACCTATTTCTAAGCAACCTGAGCCTGCAACAGATGTATACTATTATCAAGGCAAGCATCCTCTTTGCACCATATTGATCCCAAATTTTGTACAATAGCTTTTACAAATCCAGTGATATCTGTGCATACTATTTTTCTGAAAATACAAAAATGTGATCTGTAGTAGCTAGCTATAACCTAACATGGTGGATTACCTTAATTATAATCATACACTTAACCCTAGCTCAGTACTGTATACTATAACCTATATTTTCAGATTTGGCTTAGACATGCAGTCTAGAGATTTTAGAGTTTGACAAGCATATCTTGTCAAACATGGGAATCACAAATGGTTTTCTGTTATTTGAAACTCTTTGTCCAGTTTCTTTAAATCAGACTTGTGTTTTAAATTTAAATTGATCCGACAAGAGGAAGCTAGTGATGGTGCTTTTGTGCACAAGATTGGGAATTGTGGTGGACTTGTCCAGTTAATTAAGGACCGAACTCGACTATTCAATTCAAGTCCCCACGTACTTCCACATGCAAGGTATGGGTGCTGCTTGGTTAAGTAAAATGTTAAGACTATTGGGTTGGAAACAGAAAGTAAGAATATGTGTATTGACCTTGTATGGCATAAATGCTTAGGTCTTATGACGTGTTGTATGCCATGTGAGCTTGTATGTCAAGATCGATGTTCTTAGAAGGGTGAGGGCGATATGTGCTCGTAGCATATACGCACCTTAAAGATGCCGATTGCATCCTAATATGGGTAGTGAGCCCATTCGCATTTAATTGTTTGGGTCGACATCTGACACAACATGTGTGCCAGTTAGCGGATGCTATCGCCTTTGTTTAAGCGAGATCAGAACACCCCAACCGACATGAGCCTGGAATGCTACTAAACAAACTCTAGTAACTCTAAAGTAGACAATCCTAATAAATTTCGGTAGAACCTCCCTTGTAAAGTTAATTACACGGAGGTTCCAACACATAGATTATTCAAATAATAATTAAAACTTTCATCCAAAGACATCAAAAGATAAACAATAACATGCTAAGAATCCAACAAAACTAGAGAGATATGAAGATCCACTACTCATCATTATTACATCAATCCATTGCATAAGACAAAATATAATAATCTAAAATCAACTTCGCTCAAGATCATTCAACTTTATTTAGTTCATGTGGTATGTGTGTGTCTAGCGTCTACTTCCCCATGCATGTCATTCTTGGCTCTGTACCTAAAACAACAATAAAACAAGAGTGAGTCCACAGACTCAAAGCAAGTACATGAAGAAACTATAACATCAACATACATATAAAGGAGATCAACAACAAACATCTCATATGCAAATGCAATGCTCAAGGAACCTTTATCTTTAACTCTTCGTGTGCATTACACGTGTGCAGAGTATGCGCATCGCCAAGATACCCATGCTGCCTGCGTGCACGCACAGGACCAATTGCCCGCACTCGCAAGTAACGGGACCTCAAGCCCACACTCCACGAGTGAGGATCTCGGCCCGCCATATTCATGACGGGTTCTCAAGGAAACATACTTGGTCACCGCGTGACCAAGCCTCAATATGCTTTCAATATGCAAATGCTCATCTTCCAATCAATATCAAATTTACCAAAAGACAACAACACTTAACCACAGAAAGCATGAGCATCATTTGAGCAATAACCATACTTAAACATTCATCAAGTATACCATCATGCTATGCAACCATATAACAAATAACACACAATATAGCCAATCATTCAAACAACAATGCACTTGCCTCAACCGTGCGAAGGTGGATGTCGGAATAAGGTACTGCTCCCGAGCCAAACCCACACTGGACATACAATTGAGACAAGCTAAGGCTACCATAAAGGTCTAATAACAAAATCATAAACACAAAATGAGTACATCGTCCACTAAACGCAATCCCCAACGCTAATGTCGGCTGTCGATTTCTTTTCCAGAGAACAGCCCCTTCAAAAATCGTAAGTAAATGTACAGAAATCCAAATGGAGTGATCTTGGACAATATGAAAAGCTTATTGAATTCCCTTCTAAACCTATTTGGTGAGGTTCTCGATTCGCCCTTTACTAGCCCTACCAAACTAAACAACAGAGTATCAATTCTCGCGTCGGGTCTCTCGGACAGCAACGATGAAATTATCATAACTTTCTACGTTCGTCCGAATTCCATGATCTTTAGTTTTCCTGAAATATGGAAGGATTATCTACAACTTTCGTTATACTGGGGTTCTCAGATTTCCACTTTAACCATCACTTTTAATCGGTTTTCTACAATCTGCCTAAATACTGACAGAGCAGTGGAACAGCAGTCTTAGAAAAATCATAACTCTCTAACCGTTAATCGGATTTGAGTGAACTTATGCCACTGAAAGCTAAGACAATAACCTACAACTCTCTAGGAGACCAAAAACTCCAGATTCATCCTCTAACCACATGAAATTTACCCGCAAGACACCGGACTAAAATGAAAAACAGCAGTCGAATGCCATCTAACCAAAGACTACCAAAATCTCTTCCAAGACTAATTGCCCTACAAGAACGTCTCGTTACCCTTGACGACGTGCTGAACGATGATGATCAGCCCGAAGACGAACCTCCTTCTCCTCTCTTCCTTCTCTTCTCCTCTCCTTCTTCCTCCTTCTCTTCTTTTCTCCTTCTTCTTCCTCCTTGGCCGGTCGCAATGGAGCTCCTTCTCCGCCTTGGCCAGCAGCAATGGAGGTGGTGGGAGGTGGAGAGGCGCAAGGGAGGGTGGAGGGGAGGTGGAGAGGTGGAGAGGGGGTGGCGCCGGTTGGGAGTGGGGAGGAAAGGGGAGGGAGGGGGTCGGCTAGGGTTTGGGAAGGGAGTGGCGCCCCTTTTGGCTATGGCCGGCCACCCTTGGGCCCTCTTGGGCCATGGGCTCTAGCCCAAGTTGCCGCTAAATTACTCTTTTTCCTCTACAATCGCAAAGATCGCAATCTTTCCAATTGGTCCCTCCCGACATTCCGTTAAATAATCTCCCAACCGATTCTCCCTTCTGACTTCTAGTGCTTCACCCATCGGGATATTACATTCTACCCCCCTTAACAGGATTCGACCCTGAATCTAAACGTCCACTTTACCCACAAGACATGAATTCTCTAGTTGTTTGGTATCCGTCGATACCACCGCTCACTACCTTAGGTAAGCAGTCTAGAGTACGTGTCAAGGCCTTTACAATACGCCATTCCACCATAGTCCTCCCTCGCTAAGGTTTCACCCCCTTTGGACTACCCGTCCGCAGGGTTCAGGCCCCCTCTTGAGCCAAGTGGGACTAACAAAGGTCATGAAAGACCACCCACCGCATCACAGGAACGACCATGATGGAACTTTGCAAATTAATCACCAGTCCCGCCCATACAAGACATGTGGTAGTACGATATGGCTTAGCAAGATGCGGCTCAAGACCGGTCCTTAATTGACTGGGCGACAACTATCAGAACCCGGGCCTCAACCTACCCGGTTGAGCCTGCATAAACTCGCACCCACCTGGACAACCATTTCGCCAAGTCCAAACCATCATTTTATTTTATTTTTCAAGCAGTTGTAAACTCCCATGACACACCAATGCCAAGGGTACAATTTAAACAACATTTAACTTTTGGTGAAATTCCCAAATGAAACATATGTGATCTATAAGCATGGCTAAGCACAATATTTTCCAAATGATTCTAGTCCATACTATTGTATCAACTAGTTTTTTTTATCTAGGGTGACAATATGTTTGATTCGATATCAAAATTGGCCATACAAAGGAATTTAGGCATAGCTATAAATTTAAAACAGGGATTTAAGTTGCTGAGTATAAATAAGTATGCAGTAATAATTTGAAACAGAATTTAAATAATTTTAAATAATAGGTGCAATATGATCAAGAATGTAACTTGCCTTGCTTGCTTAGATGTTGTTCTTAAACGGCGTCGAAATCCGGCCGTCCGAAATCGTCGAAATCTATACGCGTAAACGATCCGAATTCAAATAATACTCAAATAAAATCCAAATAAAATCCAAAATAAATACTGGGAGGAAGTTATTGATTTTATATGAATATAAGAAGTTGAATCGACGGAATCGGAGTTCGTATGAGGGAGAACGAAATTGTAGAAAATGAGATGCATGCATAGAACACTATGCTGCATGGCACTGTAGCTTGCATGCACATGAACAGTAGCTCACAATGCAAAGTTCATGGAGAAATGGCGATGCTGGGCGAGAGGAAAGGATAGATGGCCGGTGAACCACAAAAATGGAATCCCGGGAGCATTACGGACCCACTGGTGGTGGTCGCGTCGTTGGCGAAGGTCCGTGTGGCGCGCGACGCAAAACAAGCGATGTTGGATGAATAGTAGCACCGATGAGCCGGGTATTTTGGAGGAACGGAAGGAGCATCGCGTAGAACGCTATGCAGGCGGCCAACGGTGTGGACGATGTCGTCGGGAATCAAAATGGCATCGGAAATGACGATAGAAGGTAGTTTGGTCGCTCGCGGAAAACTTTTGCTCGAGTCGAGATAGTGGGGCGAATTCCAAGGATATGAAGAAGAAGCCGAGGGGCACGCCGCGACACGGTCGGCTCGGGAAATGAGTGACCGAGGAGAGAGAACGGATGAAGGATAATTAATGGATCAAATAAGTGATGAAAATAAATAAATTCTAAAATTATGAAATAAATACTATAAATAGTAGATGAATTTAGATGAATTTAGAAGGAAGAATCAATGGATTCGGAGTTTTTATGAGAGAGAACAAATTTTTGAAAGGATTAAAATGTGTATGTACAAAGTTGAAGCCATGACTAGATAATTGAGCACTGTTTCACTGCCTTCCTCAACGAACAAAGACGCATGGAAGAAAAAGAAAGGATGACAACACGCCAAAGGAAGGGAAGAGGTGACCACTAACGACAAAAATGGATTGCTCACCTTGCAACGAGGTCAGAGGAGGTGGCGGTGGCGGCGAACGGTGGCGGTGACGGCGGCGGCGAGCGCACGGTCTCACGGTGGCGACGATGCTCCGGCGAAATTCCGGTGAAGGCGAGGGGAGCACCGCGTAGAACGTCGCGAGGCAAAGCCGGGGATGTGGTCGATGGTGGCGGGGATCCACTGTAGGCGACGCAAATGGCCGATGAACGTCGTTCGGCCTACGACGGAAAAACTTCGATTGTGGAGAGGATAAAGGGAGGGAGGAGCTAAGATTTTCGGGGATAGATGAGGGAGACGAGAGGCACCCAGGGCTCTCTTATATAGGGGTGGAGGTGGACCGTGGAGGGAGATCGACGTGCGTGGTGAACGTGGCGGCCGTTGCGGAAACCGACGAATTCGTGCGCAAGAAAGAGGGGGAGGTGGGTGGAATGGGGGAGTTTAGATGAGGTGGTTTGAATACCTGAGATTTCGGAAGGAATCGTGGAGAAAATCTTGACCGATTCAAAGCTTGTGTGTGGCTCTAATGGCGGTCCTGCATGCGTCGCACGCTCGTGGAGAAGAAAGGGAATGGAAGGAAGGAATAAAAGAATGAGAGAGAGGTTAGAATCAAAGAAAGAAAGAAGGATAGGTGGTAGTGCATTTGGGAAGTTTTTGAAAGTTAAGTGTGGGCTTGTGGCAGAGTTGGGATGGGTGACCAACGGGAAGTTTGAATTTTTTTTTAAAAAAATTATATATATATATATATATTATTATTTTTGGAATAAAGATTTAGCAATAAATCAAATATATTTAGAACAAGGATTTGAATTGAGGCTCAGATTTTAAATAGGTGAATAGGATCAACCCATCTCGGATGAACTCATCAAATGAACGGGAATGTTCGCCTAGCATCGCTTGCGGAGTTCGGTCGAGATGTTTGAAGGAAAAAAAAATAGAGAATAAAATTATAGGACCAAAATAATTTGGTTCAACTCATTTGGAGTTCAGAAACATTTTATATGAATTTTCCAAATTAAAAGCATTTCGTAGTGTGAAAACAATTCAGTTTAAGGATCAATTTTCAAAACTATATTTTATATACACTAAACAAGTTTTAAACCTATTTTAAAATAAAATTAATTTAAAATAAAAAATATCAAAACTGGTTTCACTTGATTTGGAGTTGAAATGAATTAGATATGAATTTTCAAAGTTAAATAGATATTCAGCGAGGAAAAAAAAATTAAAAAGAAAGTGTCCAGACGGTCCGAACACCATATTTTACTGTTCATAGTGTACTGTACAAAGTTACTGTTCACGAGGTACGGGAGGCCCGAACATTTTTTTTCTTGATTTTCGGATTTAAAAAAAATCAATAAATCAAATTGATTTTTACAAAATAGCAAATAGCGTCCAAAAATTCTAGAAAAATTCACAAAAATGCCTTGAATTATTTTTGACTTAATAAAAATAATTCAAACTTAAAGTTAGTTTTTAGTTTTGTACAGTAATCATTTTTATGTTCTAAAAAATAGGAAAAACCTTTTTAAATACCAGAAAATTCCAAAAATTAATTAAAATTTTACTTTTCACTTTAAATCCAATAAAATCCCAGAAAACTCCATAAATTTTCTTTTTGGCTTTGAAACCACGAAATTAAATAATTGATTTTGTTTTCTTTTAACAAAGAAAACTTGTTTTAAATTACAGAAAATCAATAGAATTATTTAACAACTAGAAAATCCAATAAAATAATATCTTTATTTATTTTATTTTGGTAACAGAACTTTGGGATGTTACACATATGCATCCAGGCAGTTGCGACCTCATGAAGTCAATTATCCTACTCATGATTTGGAATTGGCTGCCGTAGTCCATGCATTGAAGATTTGGCGACATTACCTTCTCGGTAATCGTTGTGAGATCTATACTGATCATAAAAGCCTAAAGTACATATTCACTCAATTTGATCTGAATATGAGGCAGAGAAGATGGCTTGAATTGATCAAGGACTATGATATGGGTATTCATTATCACCCTTGTAAGGCCAATGTTGTGGCTGATGCTTTAAGCAGAAAGTCACAATGCAACTGCATATTCTCCCTACCTGCGGCCAAGGACTTGTGTGCTGATTTTCAGCGCCTAAGTCTTGAATTGGTGGAAAAAGGTTTTCTTGCTACATTGCAAGTGGAGCCTACGTTAGAATCTCAGATTCTTGAGGCCCGTAAAACCGATACCGAGGTAGCCAAATTAAGGAAAACTTGAAGGCGCGCAAAGCCAACGAAGTTTTCAAGATGATCGCGATGATTCGATATCGCAATCGCTTGGTAGTACTGCAGATCCTCAACTAAGGAGTCTAATTTTCGAGAGGCTCACAATTCCAAGTTTTCTTTACATCCCGAAGTACCAAGATGTATCAGATTTGAAGAAAACCTTTTGGTGGAGCCAAATGAAAAGGCAAATTGCTCAAGATGTTGTCGAATGTGATATTTGCCAAAGGGTTAAAGCTGAACATCTATAGCCAGCTGGTACTCTTCAACCTTTGCCTATTCCACTGTGGAAGTGGGAAGAGGTCGGTATGGATTTTGTTACTGGTCTTCCCAAGACTTCCAATGGATCCGATGCCATTTGGGTAATCATCGACCGTTTGACAAAGGTGGCTCATTTCATTCCTGGCCAAAACCATCTTCGCAAGCAACTAGCGGAGCTTTATATTGCTAGAATTGTTTGTCTTCATGGTGTTCCCAAGGTCATTGTCTCGACCGTGGCCCTCGCTTTACTTCCCACTTTTGGAATTGTCTTCATCAGCTATGGGGATCGAACTCTCTTTCAAGATCGCTTATCATCCTCAAACTAGTGGTCAGACTGAGAGAGGGAACCAAGTGATGGAAGATCTTCTTCGAGCCTATGTGCTATCCTATAGCAAAGATCGGAGAAATCTTTGCCATTTGTGGAATTTTCCTACAATAATAGCTACCAAGCAAGTATTCAAATGTCACCTTTTGAAGCCTTGTATGGGAGAGCTTGTAGGACCCCATTGAATTGGTCCGAGTCTGGTGAAAGATCATTTTATGGTCCAGACTTAGTAAAGGAAGCCGAAGAGTAAGTTCGCCTGATTCGAGATTGTTTGAAAATCGCATGCCTCGCTAAGAGCTATGCTGATCATCGTCGTCGTGAATTGAGCTTTGAGGTAGATGATCATGTCTATCTTAAAGTATCCCCGATGAAAGGCACTCATCGTTTTCAGGTGAAAGGAAAGCTAGCACCTCGTTATATCGGACCCTTCCGAATCATTGCAAAGCGAGGAGCTGTAGCTTATCAATTGGAACTACCTGAATCACTCTCCGCAGTGCACGATACTTTTCATGTGTCTCAATTGAAGAAATGCCTTCGTGTTCCCATTGAGGCAACTGCTTATGAGCATCTTGATCTCCAACCTGACCTTTCCTATCAAGAGCAACCAGTACATATCCTCGACACAATGGAACGCAGGACAAGAAATCGTACTGTCAAGTTCTTGAAATTTCAGTGGGCTAATCATTCTGAAGATGAAGCCACTTGGGAGCGCGAAGATCTAATGCAGATTGAGCACCCCCATCTTTTTGTTGTTTAGAATTTTCCTTTGAATCAAGAAAGGAAAGTTTAAACAAAGCATTGTAACCAAAGATGTAATAATAACACTATGTTATTATGTAAAGTTCTTCTTTGTTATCTTTAAAGGAAATCAAGACAACAGATGTTGGATTTCCTTATAAATCGTTTCAATTTCACTTCTTCCTAATCTTTAACTTGTTCCAAATCTCGAGGACGAGATTTTCTTAAGGGGGTAGGTTTGTAACAGCCCCAAGTTTATAAACAGTAATAAAATACTTTATGAACAGTAATGAGGTGCTGTTCATAACATTACTGTTCATTTCTACAATTTGGGCAGTATGTTACAAATTAAAAACCTACCTTTTTAGCCAAAATCCAAAAGAACCATTTAAAGTCTTAAAGGAATACAAGATAAAACTTGTATTGTGACTGGGAAGTGTTTTCATTAAAGCCTAAATAAATTATCTTGACTAAAAATAATTTTTGTTGAATTTTAGAAATTATTTTGGCTTAAAGAAAATATTTACTTTTAAATAAACACTTTTGCTACAATAATTATTTATGTATTTTACAAAGTGATAATGTGATTTTAAAATTTATTTGGGAAATATATCATCCCAGTAGCTTCCAGTAAAAATTTCATGATTTTACAAATTTATTTGTTATTTTTAAAAGCCACCAAACCTTTAAGCTTTTGAATAAGGTTTGGTCAACTAACTGTCCGACTCAAGACTCAGCATCAGTAGCGAATCGAGCCATGTGGTTGAGTCCAACCCCGCAAGTGGTCCGCTCACCACGCCGCGCGAGCCCAATTCCATACGGTGCGAGCCGCCGATCTCCAATCGAACGGCGAGGCTACAACGCCACGCGAGTTGTCCACGCAGCGCTTCAACCCCACCGTTGGATCTTAATCGACGGTCGGGAGTGATGTATGCATTCGAACAACTCCGATCCTCTCGATCTCCGCCGCCCATTCTGATCTAACCGCGCCGCTCTTTTCATTTTGAAACTAAAGCGCGCTTCTTTTCTCGACCGTCGATTCAAACCTACTAAGTTCTTTTACCGCGCCGTTAAAGCCTACTTTTTAGTGGGCCGTTGATTTCAATCGTAGGGTCCAGATTTGTGTATGCAATCGGACCATCCGTTCATTGTCCCATCTTGACCGTAGAAATCAAATCTAACGGTGCCGCGCCATCGCATCAAAAAGGGTGACGGTATTCTTTTATTTGACCGCTGATTCCAATCCAACGCCCGATTTGAAAGTAGATCCCAGATTCCTTCGCTCGGTTTAAATCTTGATCGACCGATTGAAATCGCACGGTCCATATTAAAAGTTACCGATTAAAACCTTTTAACCTCTCTATTTATCACAGCCGTCCATTTCTAATCGGATGGTTGAGATTCTTTTGAGCTTTAGGAGGCGCGCGCAACTGAGGATGACAAAGGGACCCACATGTCATATGTTGCCTCTCTTCTTCCTTATCTCTACGCGCAACCATTTCTATGAGCAGAGGAGAGGATTTATCCAAAGATTATGCCACTAATTTTTTGGATGTTTAGCTAAATGGACACCTCATCACCTCTAGACCTTTCCACTTTGCCCTGTAGCTCAACATCTATATATAAACCCTAGCTTTTGCTGTTACCAGTGTTGACCGAAGGAGTTCTTCATCCTCCATTGTTGTCCAGTGGAGTTTCTTGCTCTTGTCCGTTGCTTATCCATCTTAAGCACTGGTTTGCCCTTGCACTAAGGTTTTGACATCTTTTGTAGATTAAACCAAGGTTATCTCTCCGTTGAGCAAAATCGACTTTCTCAATTTTTGGTATCTTTCCTATTCGTAAGCTAAAACCCTAGTTTTTGACATCTTGAGCATCTTAAGGACCTTAGAAGTTCCGTAAATCATTCTTTTGAATATCGTAGCTTTACCTATCGTAAACCAAAAGTTATTATTCTAACTTTTCGCCTTTCATGTCATTTTCAAGAATTAGGGTTTTCTCCGTCAACTTATCATCCTATTTAGGTTTCAACCAACCCTAGTAGTATAAATGTTGTTCTTTTAATCATTGTCATCATCTATTTAGTTTGTTGGCAGAGATCTGTCTCTGTTCTCTTTTATCGGCTTAACCGACAAAAATAGGTTTCTTTTAGTTGTTGTAATCTAATCGATTAGGTTAGATTAGGTTAGCTTGGGATATTAATTACCTAAAGATCATGCTAAGTTTCATTTCAACCTTTGCTTGATCTATCTTCCTTTTCCCAAAATCAGATCTGTCTGCTTTCTGCTTCTTTTCACAAATCAAATTTGCAACTTTGGTTCAAACACTAGTTTCTGATATTTGAAAGCTGTGTATTATAATATGGGTTATTATTATTATTGGGGTATATACAACTTAAGCATATTGTAAGCATGCATTTTCATATGGATCATACAGATTTCTTTCATTCTGTGCTTATTGTCGATTTTGGCATTTATTGGATTTTATTGCTTCTTTTAGAATCTGGTTTTGCTGAAGTGATTGAACCTATTTCTGAGCAACCTGAGCCTGCAACAGAAGTATACTATTATCAAGGCAAGCATCCTCTTTGCACCATATTGATCCCAAATTTTGTACAATAGCTTTTACAAATCCAAAGTGATATCTGTGCATACTATTTTTCCTAAAATACAAAATGTGATCTCAGAGTAGCTAGCTATAACCTAACATGGTGGATTACCTTAATTATAATCATACACTTAACCCTAGCTCAAGATCAGATACTATAACCTATATTTTCAGATTTGGCTTAGACATGCGCCTAGAGATTTTAGAGTTTGACAAGCATATCTTGTCAAACATGGGAATCACAAATGGTTTTCTGTTATTTGAAACTCTTTGTCCAGTTTCTTTAAATCAGACTTGTGTTTTAAATTTAAATTGATCTGGACAAGAGGAAGCTAGTGATGGTGCTTTTGTGCACGAGATTGGGAATTGTGGTGGACTTGTCCAGGTTAATTAAGGACCGAACTCGACTATTCAATTCAAGTCCCCACGCACTTCCACATGCAGTGTATGGGCGCTGCTTGGTTAAGTAAAATGTTAAGACTATTGGGTTGGAAACAGAAAGTAAGAATATGTATTGACCTTGTATGGCATAAATGCTTAGGTCTTATGATCGTGTTGTATGCCATGTGAGCTTGTATGTCAAGACGATGTTCTTAGAAGGGTGAGGCGATATGTGCTCCGTAGCATATACGCACCTTAAAGATGCCGATTGCATCCTAATATGGGTAGTGAGCCCATCGCATTTAATTGTTTGGGTCGGCAGACATCGACGCAACTTGTGTGCCCTGTTAGCGGATGCTATCGATCGTTGTTTGCGAGATCACCACACATGGGGTCCAACTCAATAGTGTTAGCTTGTTGAAAAATACCAAATCTTAGTTTCCTGGCCGGCATACCAAAGGAAGTATGTCATCATTCGGAGGCATCCAAGGCAACGGGCTAGCTAAGTCACGTGGGTAAAGATGTACACCCCGCAGGTATAAACTGCTCGAATAGCCGTGTCCACTGGCCATGGACGATAACTTGAATTGATGTCACTGTATAGAAGTTTTGATTTTCAAATCGTTTCGCTTTTGGTTTAGCATGAGGATTCATGCATCGCATCTGCTTACATTATGTCATTTACTTACTGTTCTAATCCAACTTTGATTTATTAAATTGCTTTATCAAAATTTAGCATTTGTAGGTTAAGATGTATCGCTTATGCAAATTTGAACCTTTATACCCTCCCCGTTGTAACCTTATGCATGTATAAATTCTATTCCTTGTATAGACTCTAATAACCACTTTCTTTTATTAGTTTGTGTAAGACTTGCTTGAGTATCTTCCGTGACTCAAGGTGCTATCACCTATTGTTGCAGTGAGGATGGTTATCTTTATGAAGCACCGTTAGCGCCGATCAGGGTGACGCTAACGAGTAAAGCTACTTCTTTCCTCCACGCAATTGCCTGCGGGTAGATGAGGCCATTGGTGGATTTTAAACTTTTATTTTGCTTCCGCTGTTGAACTTGTTGTAGTGACCAAGTCACTCAATAATGTAGTATTAAAACCGCAAGTTGTAAACTTATGTTTGATTATGTCAATGTATGACTTGTATGTATTTGATTCAATGTTGTTGAAGGATATATATGCAATGGTCGTTGATCCTGGGAACCATTGTGAGATATATATATCCGGGAATCCAGATTATTGGATCGGCTACTTGTTAAATTTATACTCCTAGCATGATCTTTAATAAAGGGGCAGTACTGTTCTTCATTAACAATTGTGCTACAGTATGAATTTAATTAAGTACATTTCCAATAACCGGGTGTCCTCATAACGAAGAAGCCGCTAACCTTGGCGCCTCACTCCCTACACCAAAGTTACTCAATAAGAACCACGTCATCAAGACACTACTCGCATCGCCCTAACTCATATCCCCAATCCCACCATCTAAATTATACCCGCATTTGAATTAAACCACATTCTAGCAGAAAGTCCAGACGACCAGCAGCGGAATAAATAGCATAACTTTGATCTCAAACCCGAAAGGGTGTTCTCAGATTTGATTGAAAGGTAATGAAATTATCTACAACAACCTAGTTGGTGGAAACCTCGAATTCTATATGTATCAATCTCCACAAGACCAACAAACACTATCTGCCGAACTCTCGCGATTCCGACAGCAGCACGGAAAGTACCATAACTTTTAATTGGCTACACCAAACTTTGGGTTCTTTATCAATATCAAAATCTAAGACCAAGGCCTACAATAACCTAGTTGGGTGAAAGCCATGAATTGTCCATTATCCCACTCATATTTTAAAAGACAACTTGACAGTTCATTCTCGTCAGGATTCTGGACAGTCAACTTAAAACGTGCATAACTTTTGGTATACAAATCCAAATGGGGTGTTCTTTATCAATACTGAAAGCTAATGAGATGACGTACAAAAGTCGTTATGGGCAAGACTTCTGAATCATCTTCTAACTAGGTCAAATTGTAACAATTACAATGTCTTCTAACTCTCGTCAGAATTCTGGATAGAAGAAACTAAAACGATCATAACTTTTGACTCGAATATTGGAATCAGGTGATCTTGGCGGCTACCGAAAGCTAAGAACATTATCTAAATAACTCTAGGATATCAAAACTTCTGATTCGGCCTCTAAGATGTCGAAACAGCCTGCGCAACATACTGGACAGATTCGAATCCATCGCAGATCGACTTTGATCCAAATGATTCTAATCGGTTTCGATCTAAACAAAATCAAAACAGCGGGAAACGAATTGATACCCTTGAGACGCATGAAACGCTGAACAAAAACCCACGAAGAGGATCTTCTTCTTCTCCTCCTTTCTTTTTCTCCTTCCACCATGGCCAGCGGCACTCTGAGCATCTTCCTCATCTTGGTAGAGCAACACTGAGGGGGCTGCTACAAAGATCGCATGCTACAAAGGCGCGTGGTACTCAGAGCAGAGGGTAGGGTTTTGGGGAAGGGGACCCCTTCTTGACTCCACTACAAGTCCGCCCACTTGGCTAGGGACGCCTGGGCCAAAGCCCAAAGTCCAATCCTCCCTCAAATCCTGAATTTTCTTTTAATTTTTCTTTAAACTTTAGTGCATTCAAATTTGAATAAATTTCTCTTCCGAATAATATGTTCTCTCTATTTGATATTCGAGGTATTACATCATCAACTGCAAGAAACTACAACCAGAAGACCAAATACAAGCTCAAGGAGGTCAACAACTTCATCAAAGAACTCATGCTCAACACCTAACTATGGAACAGGGGTAAGTACTTCTCTATTCCCATACTACATACGGTGGTGTAGCTTGGCAAAACCTAGGGCAACAACCACGACATCAACTTCACAACACACATTACCAATCGCACAACCAATATAATCAATTATGAACATATGGTCATCTCATAACATTCGTAGAATAATTCATAGGTATAGAAGATCATAATAGATCATAGATTATCAACAAGAATGATAGTACAGAAGCAATTCAATAAAAAATCAACAGGGTGAAACATACTATCAGAATCGTAGATGCAATGGATTACCCAAATCCCACCTACTGTACACAGTGTGTCAATTTAATGTTTTAATTACCATGGATCTAAAGCCCGCTCTGATACCAACTGTAACACCCTGGCTATGTGGAAGCCAAGATATTGCCTGAAGTCCAACACTACGCAATAAAATAAAATAATTTCAACAATATTTTAACTAATGGCATAAAGAGATCAACATCTACAAGGATAAGTATAAGAATTGAATCAGAACTTAACAACATATTGAACTCCATCATCCAATCATATTGAATCAAATATGATAAAGCTATCATAGATCTATACGAAGATCATTAAGTATTCACTGATTCAACTAAGCCATAATGAATGAAAGTCTAAATCGTCAAAACTCCATTTATTACTATCCAACTTATCAAATGAAAGATAATAACGAGTTCGACCGTTTAAAAGGGTGAATAATGTGAAGTGAAAGAATTGACTCATGTGACTAATCCCTCCCATGCATGTCGTCTTCAATATTTACCTAAAACAAATAAATAAGGCAAGAATGAGTCCACGACTCAGCAAGCAAATACAACAAAATAATATAAACAATATTGAGTAAGAATAACAATCATAGAACAGAATACGAATGTAGAATGGCTGAATAAGAACATAGAATCATAGAATAGAGTTCGAATGTGGAGTGGATGATTAAGGACTTATCATCATAGAATAAAATATAAATGTAGAATGGTAGAAATCATATGAATGCATGACATGCATGATCTCCACTTCTACTTATACCAGTATATAGCTAGTGAACACCGTGACGGGTGTTTAATCAGGCCCGTATTTCATAAAATACGGTGAAATACGAGATCCAAGGCCTGTATGAAGAACATTTCATAACAGGGATCCAATTTGCCCACATTGGAATGATGGATCTTACATGCTCATACTGAAATTGATGGGTCTTTACATCCCACTCCCGTGGGTGAATCATGAATAATGAATGAATGAATGAATGCATGCATGAATATGCAAGACGAAATCTTAAGAAGCATGGATTCACATATATGGATCGAATTAGAAATCATCGAGAACTACTCATAAACCATAGTATTCAGTCATGGCATGAACATCAAGCACTATGAACTAACATCAACAATACTTATACAATGTACTTGCCTATATTGGAATGATGGGACTTCACTACCCACTCCCGTGGGTGAAGCTTGAATGGAAAAACGAATGAATATGTTGGATGTAAACACATAATCGAAGTCATGGTATATCAATTTTGACAGAAAACTGGAACTACCAGAATTACCCATTGCATATTCACTCATCAGGTGAAATAAACAACAATCAAGACAATTCAATTTGTACTTGCCTTTTGAATTGCGATGCGATGCGTTAGGAGGTAAGGATGAAGCCTCTAATCTCGAATTCCCTACTCCTACATAATTTAATTGTTTGAATAAGAAACAACATGAATAAGGTTCATATAATTGTTCTAACTGAATTAACCGATAGTCTGGCAGGATGTTAAATTGGACAGCGGTACTAAAAACATCATTTCTTTTGCTCTGAGACTGAAAATGGAGTAATATCAGATCCTATGAAAAGGTATAAAAAATCTCCACATTAATCTAGTTGGCGAAAACTTCCAATTTGACCAAAAACCTAAGCTAACATTCAGGTGAAAGTCTAATATACAATCGGTCTAGTAGAACTATACATCAGTAAAGAAATACTTATAAATTTTGATTGGATTAACCAAAATCCAAGATTCTTATCATTCTGGAAGGTAAGAACACCACGTTCAAAATCGTAGTTGGTATGACACTCATATTTTACCTTTAACAAAAAGTGGTACACGGGTCAAAACTAATGACAGAAACCGACATATACTCTAGACAGTCAAATTGAAACGTAATTAACTTTTGTTCTACAGATCAAAATAGAGTGTTCTTTATCAATCCTGAAAGCTAATGAGATATCTACAAAAATTGTTTTGGGGAACACTTCTGGATCAGCCTCTAACCTAGTCATATTTTAATAAATACAGTGACTATTAATTCTCGTCAGACTTTCAGCACAACAAAAAAGAATTCATCATAACTTTTAAACCGTAACTTGGAATTGAGTGATCTTTACGTCTACTAAAAGCTAAGAACAAACCCCACATAACTGTAGGAGATGAGGTCCTCTAATTCGGCCTCTAAAAATGAAAAAACAGATGCACAATTAATTGGACAGAATCTGATCTAATTGCAGCGGGATGTCGATCCATAAATCATAACCAATTTTGCATATAATACGATTCAAACAATGGGGAGGCGATCGTTACCCTTTGAGATATGCATGCCCGCTGAATTCCCCCGCGAGACGCTCCTCCCCTCTTCTTCTCCTCTCTTCCTTCTCCTTTCTCCTTGGCCGGCAACGATAGGAGAGGACCACCATGAGGAAGGGGAGTAGCAAGGGAGGGCAAGGAGGAGGGAGGCTATAGTAGCGGGCTAGGGTTTCTCCTCCTTTTATTGGTGGCTGGCCCCCTCATAGGCCTCCTAGGCCAAGGCCCGAGGCACAAGTTGCCAAAGAACTGCAGAAACCCCCTTTTTTTTTCTAATGTTTAATTCTCTTTTTGAACGATTTCTTTCGTAGAATTAAACAGGGTATTACAACACCCCTCTCCAAGGAGCATCAGGCCAACCTAGTGTCGGAGAAAACACGGTTTCACTGCTACGTGCATTAGCAAGATATCAACATATTTTTTTTTTGAAAAGGGGGAAACCCTGCTTTTGATTGAAAGCAAATAAAAGGTTCATAGCAACACATTTTGGGCTTATTTGAACCTTTGGCGCAATAGTGGGATGAAGAATAATGAATAGTGAGGCCCATGATGTGAGGGTCCTAAGTCCACATGCAGATGCGACAGCGAGCGAGCAGTAGAACTTTGTTTGAATCCTTAACCCTAGTGGCGCGCGGAGCCAGATCGAGCGAGTGAGCAGCCAAGCGGGCGCATAGCGTGGCAGAGAGGTGAAGCCGGCAGGTGGGCGCTTCTGATCCCAAGTGGCTCAGAGATGCGATAGTGGTTGGGAGCCTTGGGGACGCCCGGTGTGGTTCCTTGGCATGGCGGTGGTTTGGGGGTGTGAGCCGTGAGGTGAGCTCCCGACTATAGACGGGTCCACCGTCCACTGCGTTGGCGAGTCCACCTGTGACCTCAATCAGTGCCATGACTTCCGCAATTGTATCGTCCCGAAAGGTACTTGCTTCTTTCTTTTGTTTTCCTCATCCTTAACACTAACACTATTGTTCTGGAAAGGTGCATGACTATTGTTCTAGAAAGGTACATGAATGATTGTATATATTCTATACATGGTGTTGGACATTGAATATTTTTTTGAAACATGGGAGGTTTCAGATTGTGTAGATTAACGATGGTTTGTTATGTGTTTTATTGGAAGTTTCTAAGAAGATTGTTCTTAAATTTTGATGACATTATACTAAGATAAATATGGTTTTAAAAGGAAAGAGATTCTTCTCCGTGCAATATGTTTCAATTAATTTATGATGACAGAGTTGGGCAAGCAGGAGTCTAAGACCACCGAGCGGTGACCTCGTCATCGTGCTGGTGCTCGTGCAGGCTGAGGCGCAGTGTTTGGGCAAGCCACTACACTGGCGAGGGGCTTTAGTTCGAAGGCGTGGCTCATACCATCGGGCATGTGACACACCGGTGCAGCCAGGGCGTGGCGACCTGCTTAATTTGTCTCCTCTAGCATACGACTACTTAATTAGTTAGCCCCAAATCAGTAGTTTTGCCTCTCAAATCAATCACAATACGGTAGTGATTTAGCTTCTTAGCCTTAGACTCTTAGTCAATTACAATTTAGATGTTTATAGGAACTTGATCAGAAGAATTGTAATTTTTAAAGCTTTGGTAAAGGTTTTGTCCTTGCACAAGCATAAATAGGTGAAACAACTGGACAAGACTATGTTTGCCTCTCTTCTATTCATCATGTTTTTTTTTTATTTAATCCCTTTTTATTAATATTTTAAATTTAACCCATTGCTAACTTTATTTCCAATTCTGACCACTTTGACCGCGCCACCACTCGTGACGTGGCCAAACAGTACTGTGATGCCACTAGTCTCGGCGTGGCCCATCCTGCCCTCCCAGGCACGTCGTGCAAGCGTGGAGGGCTGGCATGGCAGTAGTCATGGCCGAACCCATGGCGTGACAAGCCTGCCTTGTTACGCCACGAGCGTTGGCGTGATAGGGCTAGCCTTTATTTAAAGGTGTTCTCGGGTGATAAAATCTTACATTTGTTGCATAAGATATGTGGACTATTTGGCACGAATGATGAAATTGTAATGCCCAAGTTCACTCTCATGTACCTTGTTTTTAGCATTTGATTTTCCACGGATGTCTATTCCAAAATTCTTAAACCTGAGTTGAGATAGCAAGAATTGAATGGTGCTAAGTGAATGCACAATCCTAGGCAGTAGATTTTATTTTGGGCCTGTGATGTTGTTAGTTTGAATGAATAGATGTGTCTCAGCCCCATTTTCACTAAATGGAATTTAGGTGCATCTCATGAGCATGCATATGATTTTGGAGCATGTGCATGAATTATTGCATTTGAAAAATTCAAATCAAAGTAAAACTTATACTCATATTGAATCTCCAAAACAAATCTGAAACAAATGATTATGAGAGCTCTGGAAAATAATTTATTTAACTATTAGAATAATTATTATGAATAAATATGATTTTTCTCAAAATTTTAGAATCGAACTTGACCTTGAGAAAAATCCATATTCAATTCTTAAACATCTACCGTAAAGGATTTTAAAGTAAGCAATATATAATGAAAAGTGATGTTAGAAAATTTATATGAGTTCTATGTCATCTTAGGAACCTCTCTAAATTTTTTTAGAATTTTCTAAATTTATTTGCTATTTTAAATCACCAGTCAAAGTGGAATGATTTCAATTTAACTTAGTCAACTGTTTTGACCTAACCCGAGCCAGTTTGACTCAGTCGGACTCAACCCATTTGAACCCGACCGAGCCACCCTCCGATCGCGCCGCTTAGCCCATCACTGACGGCCCAGACCCACCCATTAGGCCTTCATCTCCGTTGCGCTGCCACGCACCGCGCCAGCTCCGAGTGCCAGAGCAGGAGGTGGCTATGCATCCTCACAATTCCATGCATGCAACAGCATGCCGTTTTGCCACCGCAATCACCCTCCAATCCTGAGACACCATGAGTTGACACCGTTGTTTTCCCATTGTCGAAGCCTCTCAAAACCTCACTTCCTTTCTCTCGGCCGAGTAGACAAACCCGACCATTCTCCCTCCTCTCTAGCGTAAACCTTCTCATTTCTTCGTCATTTTTCCTTTCGTTACATGCCATTTTCATTTCTCTAAGCCGAGGCATTGCCGTGTAGCGAAGCATCGGGAACATGAGCTTGTCTTTTGCATCTCTAGAGTGCGCACCGAGTGTCATCACCGTGTCAACTTCACCCTCGGTGAGCTCCTTCCTCTTCTATGTGCATCATCTCATGTTCCATGATATGAGAAATAATTCCCCTCAATCCATTTTTCAAATCATCCATAGGAACATCTGGAATTAGGTTTTTCCTTAACTTCGGCTGAAAACCGCCCTTCTTCCCCATCTCCGTTGTGGTGAGCCATTCTTCAATTCTTTGCTGTGACACCACCTATTGGGTCTACTAAAGCTATTCCGACCATTCATTGCCTTTCTTTTTCCTTAGGTCGTCACCTATGTAACATCCCAAAAATTTGGTCTGTTTTTGAAGTTTTAAAAGAAAATAACCATTTGGATTTTTCTGCTAAAGTTAAAAGCTTAATATGAATTTTAAGAGTTCAAAAATAATTTAATATGAATAATGTCAACATCAACTATTATCAAAATTATTTTATTTGGATTCTTTGTGCTTGGATTTTCTAGAAATTTTCTGAGTGCATTTGCTATTTTCTAAATTTTATTTGCCTTTTCTGATATTTTCTAAAAAAGGAAAACTAATATTAAAATCTCAGATTAATTCTTGGGCTGAAACCCTTCATTAAGCCCATTCCTTTTCCTTTGGTTCGGCCTACTTCCGATTTCCCGGCCCACTCATTTCTTGGACCAGCCCGAGTTGGCTTTTTCTTGCTCTAGCCCACCTTGGCCCAGTACGCTTGCTTCCTTCCGCGCCAGACGAGGCCCAGCCTGAGTGGCCGCTTCCTTTCTTTTCCCGGCCGAGGCACACACGCTAGTAGCCCAGCCAAACCAAACCGCATTGCCCTTTTTGCTTCTTCCGCTGCCTTGTGGCCCCGCATCGCCAGTAGAGCATCGTCAACCTCCAGGACTCTTGAGTCCATGTCCAGCACGCGTTGCACCGCCGGCTCCAATGCGAATCCCCACCTCCAGTGCTATTTGTGCGCATCATCTATCTCCACCAAAACCCTAAGCTCTCTGTCCCGGTTTTGATCTTGTTGCGCCGCAATCTCCGAAAACCCAAGTTGCACTGAAGCTCCTGCGTCGTGGGAATTGCACCGCCATTAGTCCATCTCCGGCCGAGATTCAACCGCCTTAGGGTCCGCAATAGCGTGGTCTACACCGTGACGCTATTGCCTTCGGTCGCGGACCCCTCCATCACCGTTTTCGTCTTCTTCATCAAATTCGGCCGCCGCCACCTTTCCGATCTAATACTCCGGTGAGCTCCTTTGATATCCGTGCGTGTCAAGATGTGCTCCATGTCCTTCTCATCTAAAACCCCCATTTCCTTTTGGTTTCTTTGCCGCTGAGATGCCGCCGCCGGTCAACGTCTTCATCTCTGGTCATCCTGAGATGCTCTCTGTGATCCTTGCTCCTCCGCCGATGTGGTGCTCATCTCTAACTCCTTCGGACGCCACTCCCTTGCCGCTGCCATCATCACTCGTGAACACTACGCCGCCAAAGTCGCCGCTGCTGCCGACTCACCACCGCTAGTGCGAAATCAGAACCTCCAGATGCATCCTTGTACTCTCTGGAGTCAGTTTTGCCACTTCGCTAGGTCTCCCTCGGCTCCGTTCGCCTCGGCGCCAAACCCTTTGTCGCCGGACATGGCTGCCGCCTCCTGTGCTCGTTGCTTTGTGCCGAGTCAGCCGCTAGCTAAGCCGCCACCTCATCCCTTCTGCCCGCGTGTCGCACACATGTCGTCCCTATCAGCGTGTGTGTGGCCGGTTCACACACTAACCAGATCCGATTCTCGGGGGACTCAGTCCATCATACACCTACCCAATGACAGTGGACCCCATGTGTCAAATTCCAATTCTTTATTTGTTTTCAACCGAAATTCTCCTTGATGACGTCAGTTGACGCATTAATTACCTTTTCCTTCAGGAAAGTAATTCCAGTAAATCCACAAATATGATTTTTATCAATTTATGTGATTTCAACCTTCCAAAGCCCATATCTTTTGCATCCGAACTCCGATTGAGTCCATTCAAATTTATAAATTTATATAAATTTGACATCTATTTATCTGATATTTTTATTTAATTTTTGGAGTTTAATCTGCCTCTGTTGTTTATTTATTTGGTTTATTTGCTTGTTTTTGCGAGTAGACGTTGATACTTCGGGAAGCTTTGAGCAAGGAGTAGCATACCAAGATCAAGATCAATCTGAAGATTTATTCCAAGGCAAGTCGTGGTCATTTGATCATATTGAACCTATGATTTCAAAAATATATTATTTTATACAATTGCATGCTATATTTACACAAATGGTTTTGGGATTAGTTATTACCTGTTGTCATTATGCCTCCATTGATTATTTGAATACCATGAATCCTTTGTCACCTTATCATGGGTAATTTTAGTTGGATATATATATATATATATATATATCGCCAACATGGGTATCGTATCAATGCTTAGTTCAGCTTAGTTACGATGGGTTTGTCATCACATGTGTCATAATGATTAATCTTGACTTAATGAAATATGTAACCGTGGTGGTGAGCCACTCTTGTTAAATTTTGTGTACCATGACGGGGTTAGTCATGGGTTTTAGTTGAACAAAATGGTTTTCGCTCGGGCGAGTGGTTGGTGGATAGTGAGGGTGTGGATTTAACACATTTTGGTTGTGGTAGTCTCGCCTGAGTAATTTGTCAAGGACTTAATCTTGTGCGCCATTGAACTGGGCCTTAACCGTACAACCACATGTCTGATGGGACGGGCCTGGCTGACTAATTAGCAATATCTTAATTTTGGTTCTGTCAAGTGAAGTGTGAGTTACGAAAACGTATTCTCACGGTGGCGCAAGAGGGGGGCCCTGTTTGGTCGGAAAGGCGTTTAGTGTTGAAACCTTAGCAGACAGAACAAGGTTAAGAAGGAGCTTTGTAAAAGCCTTGTGATGATCACTTAGTCGCACACCTCGGAAGTGTGTTAAACGGACATTATAAGTTGATCTATCTCTTGTGGGTCAAACTGTATAACCTCTGCAGAGTGTAAAACTATTCGAATAGCTGTGTCCGCAGTTATGGACGTGCTCGGGGATTTCACACGGGAGATGGAGTTTCTTCAAAAATGTGTCGGAGTGTGGATGAGAAGTTCACTTGATGAATATAATGTTCGTTTGGTGAATAGGTCATTCACTTGGTGGTTTGTGTCGATTGATGAATAGGGATTCACTTATTGTTGGTTTGGTTGGGAAGTGAATGGGGAAGTTCACTGGTTGTTTCGAAGAAACCGTTTAGTTACTTATTATTGTTTTCAATTCAGCATTTCAATCTATTTATTATATTTATCGTAAATGCTATTTTCCGCAAAAGAGCCGTACAGCTAACCTTTGTTCAAGCCCTGTATGAATACTATTTGCGTACATTTCCCCATAGCTTGCTGAGTACGTTCAAAGTACTCATGGCTTTATGCCCTCTGTTTGATCAACAGTGGAGGGAGAATATCAAGCTACTCAAGAGTTCTTCACACAGGAAGACCATGAAGGTTTTGCGGATTAGGATGCGTTCTCCACTAGATTGCATGTGGGCATGTTCATTGGCCATCTTAAGAGTTTATTTCTGCTGCAAGAGTTTATTTGTTTCTTTAGCCCTGCGTGGCAAGTTAAGCAATCGTTGACCATAAGGTCCAGTTATCATTATTATTTGATACTTTGAGATCTTTTTAGTTAAATCGAATAAATGGATGGTATTTCATCACTGTTTACCTGTGTGAGCTAGCTACTGATCTGGGACTAGTTCAGAATACACAGAGGGTTCCTGAGATGCATTTTTGGGTCCCGACAACCTACACATTTAAGCTCTCATTGTCACCACTGATCAATGTCGTCGGAGCGCCACTGTGCACTTCTGGTCCTCCTCGTCGTTTCGGTCGGTTCACTGGACCTCTTAGTCGCTTATGCATGCAATGGTTCGCTCAATGCGTTGCCGGTTCGCCATAACCGCATGAGCCATAGCATTGCCACCGCTTCTCGCCGTCGCGCTACCGCTACAACCCACCTCTAGCCATGTTCCGACCACCCATAGGATCAGTAGGCCATGAGGATTCCATTTCTGGCACTCACTTGCGCCACCATGCGTTGTAGCACCGGCGAGACGCCGGGCAAAGTCGCGGCCGCGTGAGCTCTGTTGTCCGAACTCAGACAATCACTGTAGCATGATCATTAGGGCAAATATTTGTTGTTTAAGGTTAATTAATGATTACTGTCGGCAAAGCAATCTTTAGCTGTTGATTTAATGATGTTCATTTCACCGATGCGTGGGCCATGTGAACAGAAATTGAGGAGGTTCAAAACCAGGTTTTTGCATAGAGTCAATGACATGCGGGCCCAGTACCTTAAGTGCACAGTTCACATGGCTATGGACCGAGGCATTGTGCATATAGACCTTCGGTCCATGTAGTGTTGCATAGGCCGGGCCTATGACATGTGGACCCCACATGCTAGTAGGGATTTCTCTGGGAATTAAATGAAAAAGAAAAACCCTATGTAGTGGACCCCATCTATCAGTGACTAAGGCTAGTTCAAGCTGAGTATAAAAAGTATTTAATACATTTAGAATTTCTGAAATGGATTATTTTTGTACTAGAAATGGTTTAAACTTCAAAAATTCTTAAGTATTTTGTTTTAGCTCCAAATTGAGTGAAATCAATTTTATTGGTTTCCATTTCTAAGGTACTCTAACTTGGAATAGGTTTAAAACATGTTACTGTCACAGAAAATTTACATGTTAGAATTAAACTCAGAAAAGAATTATTTTCGCACTAAAAATTCATTTAACTTTGAAAATTCATAGAGAATACATTTGAACTCCAAATAAGATGAAACCAATTGGGTTGTTCATAAAATTTTATTCTCTAGCATATTATGTAATTTTTTTCTCCACCACTATTCCAAAAAGTTTCACAAAAATATTTAATTTCGGCCAAAAGCTACAGTAACTTGATTTTCATGAATTTCTTTCAAGTAGATCTTTGTAATGCTATAACTTTAACATATGAACTCCAATTGAACTAAAAATTTCACCTAAATTCGTATAAAATCATAATATTTCTACTATTTGAATTTCATGCATAATTGAGCATTTTGAATTTTCTCGGTTTTCTCGGTATTTATTCAATAACGTGTTTTCTTAGATCCCGAATTGCCCAAAGTGAGTGAATACGCACCTGAGGTTGAACAAGTGGACTTCCAACATGGAAAGCATCCACTTGCATCATGTTGATCCTAGATTTTGATAATCTAGTATTTTAAATTGCAATGATACTTGCTTGCATGCTTTTTTGATATATCGATAATTTGTGAGTCTAGTTAGCTATGTCCTAACTCTTGCAGGTTGTCCTCAATATTTCCATACTGCTATGCTTGAGTTAGATATCATATGATGGTATTTATTCTTTATATGAGTGCTTATCCATGCAAGTCAGTAGATACGTTAGATCGGTTACAGGGGTTATCCTGTCAATCGTGGGAAACACTGAATATTTTACTTTTATGCTTTGGCCATATCTTAGAATATGGTTATTGAGTCCAAAATTTGTTTATTTAAAACTGATTTTGATCTGGACAGTGGCCGGTAGTGTGGATGCCTTCATGCACGAGATTTGGGTACTACGGAAAGACTTGTCCGGATCGTTAAGGATCGAATTTTGGGCTGTCAATCCATGTAACACTCGTACTTCCATATGCGGTGTATGGGTGCCGCTTGGTTAAGTAAGAGGAGGGTCTTATTGGGTTGAAATACAGGTTGTGTGAGGATACCATGTGTGTGATCATATGTTCGTAGGAATCCAGTGTAATATTATAATGTGCAGGTGAGCATTGTTTCTTATGTTGGGAGTTACCCACATACTAACTAGCTTACACTGGCATCTCCAACACAAATTGCGTGCCCTCTTAGCAAGTTCTATAAATAGCTTGTGCTAAGCGGGGTTTCATCTCGCATGGGTGATTCAACTCAATAGGGTCATCTTGCTCAAAAATTTTACCGAGTCTCGATCTCCCCAGCCGACATACCTTAGGAAGTGTGTCATTATCCGGAGGCTTACGGGCTGGTTGAGTCGTGTGGATAAAGTTGTACTCCCCTGCAAGGTGTTTAATCTATTCAGATAGCCGTGTCCACGGTTACAGACAACACTTGGTTTTAAATGACATCATCGTTAGACTCCAAATTAAAATTGATATGGGAAACAACTTGGTATCGACAGTCTCACTTACAGGAGTCCCCTTATCCTCTTGTTGCCCGTGGCGACGGCGGCCAGTCTCGAACTCATCCATGTACTACGAGATGGGCTGGACGGTTGAACGATGTTAGCATAACACAACGTTGGGCCAAATCAATAATTGTAGTGCTTAATGAACAAAACTTACCTCTTTGATCCAGAGTATGCTCGGGTGACGGGGAGTGGTAGTATGGCCCATGGTCTCACTTGCAGGTGCCTTCCCCTTGTCCGTCGCCCGCTTGGCCTTGCCGTACCCATCTGATTGTTGGTGATATGCCCTAGAGGCAATCATAGAGATGATTATATGATGTCTGTGTTTATGAGTTATTGAATAAATATTATTCTGTTCCTTGGATGAATCATTACTTATAAGATAACAAGTGTGTGACTTATTGGTGAAGCTCTTTTAACTTATATGACATCGTTCTAAATGTATCCCTGGTCGGATGCCACTGGTCGGAACACTAGTGACTCTACGACCAACACATGTATTGATTGATGACCAGGTTTCACCGGTCATGGATATAGGGATATCGAATCAATAATGTGAACACATGTTAGAGAACATAGAGTTGGATTGACCCACCTTGAGACACTGTTGAGATTGTTATGATTTTATGTGTCATTAGTTGGTGTCAAGCAATGATGATGTATAATCCTTAGGCCTGAGATCAACATGGTTTCCTACATGTGTAATAGCACTCTTAGGGGTTGCCAAACGCTACTCGTAACTGGATAGTTATAAAGGTAGCTTTCAGGTTTGCTATGAAACATGTGGAGGGATGTGACTGATCGGATATGGGATTTGCCCCTCCTAACACACTACACCATGACATAGAATTAAGGGCAATTAACTGCAAAAAAAAATAGGATGAGTGGCAAAACATGTGCCGGCAATGTCCAAGAGATTACGGGTCCCGTTATCTGCCGAAAATAATTGTTGTCTAGAACAACTTATCAGCCAGCAATCTTTTATGTTAGCTACAATACATCTGCCCTTGAAAAGGGTCAACCAGGTCAACGTAACTGCAGAGGATAATAGCCAAGTCAACTAGGTCAATGTAACTGCTGGGATAATAGCATTTACTGTTTACTATTTTTAATTATTTGGTCAAAATTTGTAGAGGAGTAGTGCGAACAAGGATTACATAGGTAAATAGGGAATATTATTATAAGACCAAAATGTAACATCCCCAAGTTAATTAATGATAATTAGTATGCATCTTATCAGCATGCATGACATTTTGGAAATATTCGCATAAATTATTGCATTTGAAAATCTTAATCAAAGATTAAACATACACTTTCAATTTATGAACTCCAAATAAAAAGAGCAACCAAAAACATTTGATTATCATCTAGAAATAATTTATTCAAATACTACTTTAATTATATGGAATTAAAATAATTGTTCCCAAATTTTTGGGATTACTTTCAAACCTTAGAAAATTGAAACTCAATCCAATAACCTATTTTAGTTGTGGATTTATTTTTGTACAAAATATTTTGGGAATAGTAAGGTTTAATAATTTTTCGGGACACTAGGACATCCCAGGAACACCTTTGAATTATTTCAGAATTTTATGAATTTTATTCCTATTTTTAAATCCCTGGTCAAACCATGTAAGCTTTGGTCAAACTGAATTCAAAACGTGGGCTAGCACTGTTGGCTCGACCGCACCCTAGCTCGAGCCCAACGCACCACCTCACTTGACCGAACCACTTAAATGCACTCATACGCGGACCATTTGATCATGATCGGAGGGCTCAAATGGAGTGGGTCGTTCGGACCGTCCGAACGACCACTCAAATCCTGACCATCCAATTTAGATTGAATGGCCCGTAATGGTTGGGCTGTTCGGACCATCCGAAGATCCTGTGCAATCGGAACCGTCCAAATTCAATCGTGTGGTTATCGAACGTCGTAGAACTGATCGGACCGAGCCACAGCCTGTTCCGAGCTGCACACAACCCTTTGCCGTTTCAGCCTAGTCCTATTGGCCCAGCTCTCCCGCGCGTGCGAGCCCGCCTCCCACTAACAGGTGGACCCTACCTGGCAGCCTCCGTTTTTGGAGCTAGATGGTGCAGCTAGATGGTTGTAACATCCCAAACTTGGGTTTGTTTTTCAAATGTATGAAAATGTGGAGAAATTAAAACTTTTGAACATGCATTGGTTTTTCTGGAGCATTTGCATAATTTGTGGCATTTGAAAATTTTGAAAACAAAGAAAACTTACAACTCAAATCGAAGTTCCAAATAAAAGTGGAAATAAATTTTTGGGATCATCTTCTGGAAATAACTTATTCAAATACTACAATATTTATCATGAATTAAAATAATTTTTCCAAATTTTTAGAACTAAACTCAGCCCAGTTAAAATTTAAACTCAAATCAATAACCTAATGTAGGTTTGAAATTAAGATTAAGAAAATATATCTTGAAAAGTGGGGTTTAAGATTTTATTTGGGTACTAGGTCATCCCAGGAACCCCTCTGATTAATTTCAGAATTTTCAGAATTTTATTTCTATTTTTATAGCCTCGGTCAAATCTTCTACTTGGTTGGTCAAACTGGATTTGAACTCAAACTCAACACTGTTGAGTTGACCGAGCCAACCTCTGTTGACTTGATCCAGCCCAAGCCACTCAGCCCCGGTCGGTCCGAAAAGCAACCACACGTGGACTGTCTGATTCAAATCCAACCGTCTTTGCGCTCAGGCTAGCCCAAATGAAAGCGAAGTCATTTTAGCTATCCGATTTGAAACGCGCCGTCGAGATTGATGGGAACGTTCAGACCACTTGATCATCCTCATCATTGTGAATCGTCCGATTGGAAATCAATGCACCGGATTGAAAGGAACGTTCGGACCGTCCGAACGTCCCCTTCACTTGAGCCGTCCGATTTTGATCTAATGGTCAAAATTCAATCCTCGTTTTGGACGCGACTCAAGTGGGTTGGGCTAAACCACTAGGGTTGGGTCCGGTCAGTTCAACAGTGCTCGGGTTTGATTTCTAGGCGCGAAGGTGAAAAAATGGAGCCGTGCCTCCACCAAATCCCCTCCCAAAAATCCTCCCCGTGATTGCTCCTCCTCCCAGCGCCCCTCCCCGCGTCGCCCCTCCTCCCTGTGCCTCCCCTCCTCCCGACAGCGCCTTCCTCCCAGCGTTGCCCTCCTCGTCCGCCTCACCTCCCAGCGCCATTCCCTCTACCGGCAGCTTAAGCCCACCATCCACGGCTCCTCCACCCCTTACCCTAACCTCCGCCGCCACCTTTAACTCTAATCTCTACCACCGCCCTGTACTAAGTTCACTGGCCTCTCCCTCCTCAGTCTCCCTCGGTGTCGATCCCACAAGACCTCAGCGCCGGACGAATACGAAGCACACGACACGACGGTGGTGGCGAAAAGAGACACCCCTTCTCAAACTCAGAGCATGGCCACTGCTATGGTGCCAGAGGATGCGACGCCGCAGCCGCCCATCGCCAAGGGAGCCAAAGGTGAGCAATCACGCGGTCACACCCCTCCCCTCTCCTCCCTTTTAGCTTCTGGCAAAATTTGCGAATCGTAGCTGTGCACACTGCACACCAGCACACGATCACCAGTTGTTTGATGAAATGCTATTTCTTATGAGGAAACCGAAGTGTGGATTTTTGTAAATACACCTCCGCTGTCAGTACACAAACTGTTTTCAGATGCACAGGTATTGGTTTCTGCTTACAAGTCAATGATATAGTGCATCGCATTCTTGTTTTACTGATTTTCCTCCTCTTCGTTTTTTTTGGATGATGAAGTCCAGTTCTACAAGGAGGCCTCAAGTTCAGTGGGCCTAGCATAAGGGGCAGATGGATACCAGATTCAGGGTAATCAAAACTTTTCATAGTTTTTCCCTTTAAATCTAAATGAGTCCGTATAATTCCATGAATATTCATTGGTTTACGACAACCGCTAATTTTTACTGCATCTTCTGGTCAACAACAAGAGAGTGTTTGGAAACCACTCTTTCCGCCCAAATCAGCGAGAAATAATCAATGCCACAATGAGTGGGAATGATGTTTTTGTTTTGGTGCCAACTGGCGGTGGAAAAAGTTTGACATAATAGGTAATAAACCAGGCTTCTATGAATTACTGTCCTTGTTTGATATGATATAAATCTTTGAAAATTATACTGCTTGTATAACACCTCTTAGTGGTGATTATTATGCAGTTTTTACTCTTTTCTCTTTTCTAATGCTCACATGTATGGTACTACTGGCCAAACGGTACTTGAAGTTTTATTCATCAATGTGCAAGGGAAGATTGTTTTGAGAAGAGTTTTATCGGGTGGTAGTTGTGAAATAATCAATGTTATATTGTTATTGCAGGAAAATATCAACACAGCAATTTATTCAAGATTGACTGCTAACTCCATCTACAAGTTTTTATTTCCTCAATTCAGCATTAACACTCATATTAATTTGCAGCTTCCCACCCTTATTGACGAGGGCATATTATTAGTTGTTTCTCCTCTGGTTTCACTTATCCAAGACCAGATCATGCATCTGTTATAGGTAATTAATTTTTTCAAACTTTCATTTCTTTGTACATATTTCTTGATGCTTTTCTGACTTAATATGGCCTGCAACCTGTAATACCCCAAAAGTATACGAAAGGAATTAACTAGGAGAGAATAATTAATCGGGAGAGAGTTATCTGAATTGACGAAAGGACCAAATAGAAAATGAATAATTTCGCAGTTAGAGAGGGGGAAATCAGTGTTTTTACGGCAACCTGGGCCTGGGCCTCGGCCCATGAGGCCTCTTGGGTGGCCGCCAAGGGGGGGGAGGCGCCACTCCCCCCCCACCCCAAACCCTAGCCGCCTCCTCCTTTCCCCCCTTTTGGCCGCACCCCTCCACCTTCCTCCCCCTTTGGCCGCCCCACCTCCTCTCCTCCCTGCGCCATCCCTACCCTCCCACGCCACCCCCTGCTGGTCCTCCCCTACTGCTGGCCAAGGAAGTGCTCCCCCGTTGCCGGTGTCGAGGAGGAAGACGGAGGATCGCCCGGGAGATCGTTTGGCCAAGAAGAAGGAGAAGAAGAAGAAGAGGAGAGGGGGAGGGAGATTTTGTGGCCTGCGCTGGGAGTTCATCACGTTCGGCGGTGTTTCGTCAAGGGTAATACCCGTTTTCCCCGTTTAGATGCATATTTAGTTGTTGTTGCAATGTCGGTTTTTCTGTTCCCTCAGGACAGATTGTATTGGACAGGCGTTTTGATATAGATAGGTGCAGATTCAGTCCTGGGCATCTCCTAGAAAATTGTAGAGGACGTCCATAGCTTTCAATTAAGTGCTAGAACGTAATTTTTGGACCTCTGTAGCAAAAGTTATGAATTTAATGGTGTGGCTGTTCTGCAACCCTGTCAGTTTCTGGACAGGTTTTAGTAATTTGACCTTTGAGATCAGTTAAAGAGATAATTAGAGGATCTCAGTATAACGAAAGTAGTATATAATTGTCGTAGCTTTCAGGGAAGCACAAGAACGTGAAATTTGGATAAACGAGCTGAAAGTTATGATAGTTTTAGTGCTCTGTCCAGAAAGTCTGACGTGAAATCGATGTTTTGTTAATCAGCTTAAAAGTGATTTTAGATGGCCGAATCAGGGAGGCTCACCAACTAGGTTTAGTTTGGAAATTTGATTACCTTTCAAAGAAGTCCAAGAACACCTAATTTGGACTATTGTATGGAAAGATATGAATTTTAGAACTTGACTGTTTACAGAGGGCATTTCAGTACTTAGGAAAGTGGGGTCGGGATCGCGTTGGAATCTGCTACTTGATGTGTTCGCTTATATAATTCATGTTTTTCGTTGTGTAGTCTTAGTTTATATTCTTAATGTATTAGGTGGGGGATTGGTACCGGAGGCAGCACCGTCTTCACGTCCTCCTTTCTCACGCGGTTAAGGCAAGTGCATTGTTTGATTCATGGTTGTGATTGATTGGTCCTGCTTGTGTGCTTTTCGTTATGTGGTAGCATAGCGAGATTGTTGGCATGGTGAATGTTTAAGATTGGTGGATGCTCCAAATATGTCTATGCTCTATTGTTGTATGATGTTATCGTCTGTTAGTAATTTGATGATGAATAAATGATGAGCATGTGCATATTGAGATCATGTTGAGGCTTGGTCACGTGGTGACCAGGTATATTTTCCTTTGAGATCCCCGTCATGAATGTGACGGGCCCGAGATCCCCACACTCGTGGAGTGTGGGGTTGAGGTCCCCATTACTTGCGGAGTAATGGGCAATTGGTCCCTATGCTTGCGAGCACAGGCATGGGTATGCGGCGACGGTTGCATACTTTGCATTACCGGTGTAATGCACAAAGAAAGATAAAGAGAGAGGATCCTTGAGCATTGCATTTGCATGTGAGATGTTTTATTGTTGCTCTTCTATATATGGATGCTGATGTTATAACTTTTATTTCTGTACTTGCTGAGTCAGTGGACTCACTCTTGCTTTTATTGTTGTTTTAGGTACCTGAGCCAAGAATGACATGCATGGGGGGAAGTAGTCTGATAGTCACACACATGCCACATGAACTAAATAAAGTTGAATGATCTTCAGATCGTAATTGTTTTTAGTAATTGGGTGAGATGCTCAAAGGTTTATTATGACTTGTCTCTTGCAGTGGTTTAAGTGTAACAATGATGAGTAGTGGAACTTTATACTTCATTGGATTGCTAGATACTTAGCATATCTTTGATTATCTTTTGATGTCTCTGGATGATGGTTTAGTTAATTTATGAATTATCTGTATGTTGGAACCTCCGTGTAATTAACTTTACAGGGGAGGTTCTGCCGAAATTTACTAAAATTGCCTTGATTAGAATTATTAGGATTTTGTTTAGTAGCATTCCAGGCTCATGTCGGGCTGGGGTGTTACACAACCATTATACAGGATTTCACATTTTCCAGATCAAAACTAGTTGTCACTGATCTTTTTTTACCCTCGCATGCTACATTGGTACTATGAATATATTCAACTCTTAAGCTCTCTTTTAGTTTGTCACTTACACAGTTACACCCTTATGATCATTTACATGTGTTTTATTCTTGTGTACAGGAGTGATGCTCTATTGAGACAATTGGAAAATGTATATTCACGAGGCCATCTTTCTATAATTGTTATTGATGAAGCTCATTGTGTAAGCCAGTGGGGTCATGATTTCCGACCTGATTACCAGGTGCTTTTTATTAGGAAGAAAGAAGTTCATGTTAAATAAATTGTAACCTTTTGATATAGCTTTTATGATCTATCAGCATCTAGGTATTTGAAAACGGAAGTTCCCACATACACCATCCCTGCCCCGACCGCAATAAAGAATCGCTAGTGTTAAGGAAGATGTCGTTCAAGTTCTAGGCCTCGCAAACTGCATTGTTTTCCGACAAAGTTTTAATCGTCCAAATCTGAGGTAAGTCTGTTATGAATATATTGTGCATGTATTCATGAGGCCCAATGGGCATTATTCATGAGGCCCAATTTCAACTTAGTTTTTGCTTGGAACATTATTAACTATAGGCATGTAAGTTTGAATCACTTGAATTTGCGGATAAACTTCAGCGATCTAGCTAGATCATCAAATTATGTGCATATGTATTTTTCATTCTGATGTAAACTTTTGTGCACATTAATGATGTTCTTCCATGTATATTGCACGTAGTGAACTCCTCAGCACGTAGTGCACATTAAAGATTCTATATTGTTTTGTTGTTGGGAAGATTTTAATGTTGTGACTGTCCAACTATGAATTCATGTTCATCATGTATCATGTCTGTAACAACAAATAAAAATGGTAATAATAGAAAAGCACCCAAAACAGAAATATTTGCAATGCTATTGTTAATGCAGACATGGCTGTTGAAGTTATATGATTTTTGGTTATTGACTTCTCCAATTTCTTTTCAGGTACAAAACATAAGGGCTATTGAAGTTATTGTTTGCTGATGGAGTGATCGTACTTATTTTGCAAATGGTGATAGTATGATGATTTGATTGTCGACTTCTTTTGCGTAGATGTTTTGTACATACCAAGGATAGACATTTACCTATTTCAGGTTTATGTATTTTGTATCATCTGAATTTCATCTATGTGTTGTAGCTGTATTTGATTGTTGATATGACATTTTCTAAGTGATACGATTGAGAAAATTGTATGTTTTCTAAATTTTGATTGAATGGTGCAAACTATTGGGAAAATATTAAATTCACTATTTCAGGTGGTATAATAATTATTTTTTTAGTATTTCACCTGTATCTTTCTAGGTGTCTAATCTGCTGGGAATAATTGCAATGAGGGCAGTTAACCGTTGGGAAAAAGAGAATCAAGGGCAGTTAACTGCGGGGAAAAGAGAATCAAGGGCAGTTAACTGTCAGGGAAATGCCAACTGCCAGGAAAACAAATAACCGTCGGGGAAAACCAACTTAGCTAGGGTTGGGAAAACAGACATGCAAGGGCTAGGTTAGCTGCCGACAGTACGTATAACTGCCGGGGAAACACCAACTACCAGAAAAAATCTAACTGCTGAGGAAAAATACCTTATCTAGGGCAGTTAACTGCCGGGAATACTGATATCTACCGGCAAAAGTCTTTCCCGGCAGCACTTTACCGAGCAGGCAATAAGTGCCGGGGAATGTTTTTGTCGGCAGATAATTTGCTTTCCAAAGCACTTTTCTCTGGCAGTTTAATTGCCCTTAATACCATTCTATGGTGTAGTGACATAATAGGAGAGATATCTCTAGGCCCCTCGAAGTGGTCGGATAAAGAAAGTGCATGGCCATACCACTAGTGGTCGAAGAGTTCAACCACATAAGGTTATCCGACACCCAATCGAGAAAGTATTGAACAGTCCATGGATGACAAATATCTCATATGGAGTTCAAACTAGATATCATGAGGCAAAGGGAGAATGCATGAGTAGGTCGCTTAGTTCGATCAGTTACAAACTAGTCGTATGGAGATACGAGCTAGTCGTAGACTGGTCAAACGTAATCACAGAGTGGTCAAAACCTGATCGTAAGGAGTTACAAATTGGACGAGACTAAATATGAACTGGTCGTACACAGTTACAAACTGGTCAAATGGAGATACAAGCTGGTCGTAGATTAGTTGTACTTAAGTATCAACTGGTCGTAAGGAGTTACGAACTGGTCGTACCTAAATACAGACTGGTCATGATGAGATATGAGCTGGTCGTAAGTAATGAGGACCTAGTCGTAGATCATATTGCATTAAGGTTTGTCTGATATAATTTGTGTGTATTCGAGAATCGTTATGCCCTGCTAGGTGTCGCTGATGACTCGTGGTCGGAAAAGTGCTTCCGAGTCACAACCAAACACACATGAACCTAATAGGTGACACATTTAACGGGTTGGAACAAAACATGTTCGAATAGGATCCGTCACGGGCACTATATAAGGAGATTCTTGATGCTGTTGGGAGATACATGACATGTGAGAGACGTGAGTTGCTCCACTGTAACGTCCCAAAATTTGGCTTTTCAAAAACCTTTTGAGTAGTTTAGGTCCCTGGAAAATTTCACCAATTTTATTTGAATTAATAAAGCTTAATTGGAATTTTCCTAAATTAAAAATATTTAATTTGACTAATATAAACGTTAATTAAATAAAAACCTGTGTTATTTGGCTTCCTTGTGTTTCAAGGAATTTTTGGGTATTTTCTGCGATTTTTTCGGATTTGTTTGCTATTTTATTTGATCTCCTTGATTTTTGGGATTTCTTTTAATTCCGAAAATCAGTTTTTCTCTCTCCTGCCCACCTGCTACAGTAATGCGCGAAACACTGTTCATCGTGTTCCTCTGGACGAATCGAACCAGCAGTCCAGAACGTGTACGCGTACAACTGAAATATTCAAACTTCCATATCTTCCTCTACGGTGCATATAAAAGCGAGCCGTTTGCGCTCACGCGTCCGTGTTGATCCCCTCTTCCAATCCCCTGAATTGGTTTCCTCCAAACCAATCTATTTTCGCCGCAATCTCCAGAAAACCGAGCTCCAACCAAAAGTCTTCTCCGGCGAACTGCGCCTTCGTCCGACGTCCGTTGGCCGAACCGTCTGCGGCGTTGGCTTCGCGTCGTCGCCTCTACGTCATGGTTCCATCCACTTCGCTCAAGATCGCCGGAGCACCGTCGGCCATTAAAGCCAAACCGTGTTCATCGCGTTCGTCGCTTCCTCGGTGAGTTTTCAAAATCCGACCGCGCCATCGCGTCCGGCTCGTCGTTTCCTTTCCGTTTTGCCCTTCGCCGCTGCTACGCCCGCCTCCGGTCGCCGGCCACTCCGCATGCACTATTCATGCATGTGTACTGTTCATGTATATGTGTACAGCACGTAGCTTCTCTGTTGCTTCCTGCTGTTGTAGTTCATGCCTCCTTGTGATTTCTTCTATACCGTTAATCCTCTCTATTAATTCATTGCTCTCCACCAGTTGATTGTCATCTCCTGGCTGCCAACTTCATGTGTATGCGACCAGGCCAAGCCCTCTGCATCCTCTCTAGACTGATGCAAGCAACACAGGTTTACTCTCAGTATTTCTTTTCCTTTCTCTGATGTGTGGTCAGCATCATCAATCCCTTGTGTAATCCTCCTTATTAATTCTTTCTCTAATCTTGTTTTGCCATGCGATGCCATCTGCATGTGTCATCCACATGATGCATACACTTAGCCCTCTCTCTGTTGAGTTTTATCTGTGAGTTGATTCCTTCTTGTCAGCTAATCAATTCAAGCTAAACAATACACCCAATCCTCTCTATTACATGTGGTCCCAAGTGTAATATCTTTTTCTCTATTCTTTGACATGCTGCCATACGCCATGAACGATGGCATGCTCCAGTTTCCCTATTCTTTCTCTGAACCAACCTGTAGCCTTCGTTGGTTTGTTCTCTATTCAGTTCTCTGTTCCTTCTAAACCAACGCATGTAGTATTTCCCCAATGCCAGCATCTCTATATTTCTTTCTCTCCCTTGCATGCCAACCCCACTTGTCATTCAAACAGTCAAGCCATATATATCTATCTCACTTACATGTAGACCCCACATGTCATCCTCCTAATTAAAACTCTAATTATTTATCTCTCTTACATACGGGTCCCGTATGTCACCAACCTTAGTCAAACCCTGTTCATGAGCTTGGTCCACCGTGGACTAGCATATCTCCGTGGACCCGGTCCATAGACCGATGGCCCACATGTCAACCCCTAATTCTATTTTCGGAATTAATTTAATTCTTGAAAATCCTTTATCTTAATGGTCCCGCTTGTCACCCTCTCTACCTTATTTCGGAATTATTTTAATTCTAGAAATTCATAAATACCAGTCGGTCCCACCTATCATACACTCTTTCTTTTCTAATATTTTCGGAATAGAATATTCGAGAATATTCCATAGAGCTTTTCATCATTTCATGTGAATTTCAATCTTCCGAGAGCCATATCTTCTTCATCCAATTCGATTGAACCCATTCAAGTTTCTAAATTCATCTAAATTCAATATCTACCTTCCAGTACCATTCAATTTCAATTTGGAGTTTATTTGATTTGTCTTTTTGAATTTAGTTTTGTTTTATGCTTTCTTTCGTTAGACAAGTCCCTAATCGTCTCAAGGAGTGAAGAACAAGCAAGTAGAAGATTGAAGATAAAATCAGAACATCATTGCTATAGCAAGGCAAGTTATACCTTTGATCATATTGAATCCTAGTTTTCAAAATTACTTTGATTTAAATTATTGCATTTACTTTAAGTAATTATTTAAATGCTTTTGGGTTTAGCTATTAATCCAATTTGTTATATCCACTTGTCTATTGTATGTCATAATCTTTTGTCACCCTAGATTGGTTCATATTTAGTTGGTGCTATGGTATTACCAACGTGGGTTGGTTAGATGCGAGTACATTTGCTTAGCCATGCTACGAGTCTCACATCTCATGTAAGTTGCAAATATTAAATGTGACTAAGTGACTATGGAACTTTGTGTAAAACTGTGTGCTATGTGTTATTACTTCGTGATGGCATGTGTTGCACTAAAACCAACTGGGTGGTAAAGGATTTAGACTGAGGCAAGTGGTGGAGACTGTGTGACATGGTGGACTATGTGATGGGAATGATAATCTTTGTGACTTAGTTAGAACATGGAAGTCTTGCCTTGGTCAATTAAGGACTTAACTTTGTGCGCCATTGAACTGAGCCTTACTGTACGACCACATGCCTGGTATGGGACGGGCCTAACTTAGTGTTATGGATTCTCGGCATTGATGTTCGGTGGTAGGTTAGGCTTTGTGATAGGGTGGAGGTGTGACTACTTGGTGGTTGCATCGCGGGAGGATTCGTCGGCCCCCGTCCAACGGTGTGTGTTATGCATGGCCTATGTGAGATGTATAACGGTTTGTAAGCACACTGGGAGTGTCAATGTTGAGATGAAGTTTCTGAAAGGTTTTGTTGTGATCAGCTCTGATCCAGTTGATTGCATCTTGTGGGTAAAGTGTACAACCTCTGCAGAGTGTTAAACAATCTATTCGAATAGCCGCGTCCGCGGTCATGGACATGCTCGGGGATTTCACACGAGGGGTAGTTTTCATAAAATAATTGGGAAGGGACAGCTATGTGATTTAAGTCATATGGCTGTGTGAAAGAATTTGATTAGGCTATGTGTCTTTGTGAAAACAACTGTTAAATTAATATTGTCTATTTGTTTTGAATTATGCTTTCAATCTATTATTCATATTCAATTGCAAATGTTGCATTTCTGCAAAATAACCACAGAAGCCGTTTCCTTTGGAATAAGCCTGCATCTATACATTGCATTCTGTGGTATGACTTGCGAGTACGGTTGTGTACTCACGCTTGTTGTAAAACTTGCGCCCAAACCTACAGAGTGAAGGAATCGTCGGTCAACAAGGTCTACTTCGAGGATCGAGGAGAACTAGGTCGCGCACCCCAGCCGATTGCCTGTGGGCATATGGATGGGCTTCACTGAAGTTATTCCGCTTGTTCCGCAGACTTCATTGAGCTATTCGCCTTCTGAGGCATTAATTGTAAGCTTTGACCTTAAGGTCTTTACTCTGGTATTTATTGTTATTTGCCTATTTATTAGTCATCTTTGTATATGGAAATGATATTTCATCGATGTTGCCACTGTGTGCACTAGCGTGATCCTGGACTAGTGCAGTATACACAGAGGGTCCAGAATTGTATTTTTGGGTCCCGACAGAGGTGGTATCAGAGCCATATCGACTGTAGGTCGTGACCTTAGTTAGAATTGCCGTTGTAAGGAAAAGTTCAAAACTTATTTTACAAATGGAAAATCTTAATGATGTGCTATTCTCACCTTGTCTATTCTATACTCTTCTATTCTATCTGTTTCTCATCTATATTCGTCCTCACCATTTGGAGTATTAAATTGGACTCTCTCCCCTCATAACTTCTATAGTCATCGTTATCCATGTCAAATGTCTTGGTGGATGTCCAAGAGCTGTTTTGAGCAACTGTTTGAAGACCATGCAACAAACAACAACGTATCAACATCTCCCCAAGTGTTCAAGACAAGCTCGTCGCAAGAATTCAAGACCAAGAAGAAGTTGTACGTCACCCTGTCTTTTTCCAAGATTCACCTGCAAGGATCGCAAGCAATCAACGTTTGATGAAAAGTGATCGATCGAGTTTTCTTGGACCAACCATATAGGATAAATCGGTGTAGGTTCCTCCGTGTGTTGAACCAAGTCGCCTGTTAAGTTAGAGTTTAATCGACTAGACGATTAGATCTTTGTTTCCCTTCTTCTGTAGTTTGGCCGTGAGTTTTATGCTCTCAATAGCTTTAGGCTATTTCGTGTTCTTTGGTGTTCTTTGGGTTAAACTCGCTTCCCTTAGTAGATTGTCTTCCTTACCTTGTGCTTTTCCTCTCATCTATGAGCCACGGTCACCACAGATGGAGAACCCAGTGAAGCCACTTTATCGTAATCTTGAAATGATGCAGACCACTGCACTGTCAATCCCAGTGGGCGATTGTCGATACTAGGAGTAGCAGATCCGATCATGGAACAATTCTTGGTAGCTGGACTCAACTCATGAATGCGATGATGTAGAACATGAACAACAGTGACCAATGAATCGTGACCACCGCTACCTTAGTCAATTTGATGAATCAAAATAATCAAGCAAGTCATCGTACCGTCGCCAGCGTTAGTACCAAAGCAGATGATAACCAGCTACTATCTCCAGTGCCAGTAGTGACACATCAGAACCCAAGTCAGTTTCCTACCACCCAAAATCAGATCATGCAAGTGACGATGCAACCATCAGACAATAGTAATGTTTGCATTGATGCGCAACTCGTTGCAATCCCAACGACACGCCCTCAGTTCAAGTTTGCAAAGTTCTTAAGGACCAAGCCGCCTATCTTTGAAGGTTCAACCACATTCAATGAAGCAGAATCTTGGATTCGCACAATAGAAGAAAAACTAACTATTGTGCAGTGCAACTATAATGAGAAAGTTTTCTATGCTGCTCATCAATTAGAAGGAGTTGCATTAGATTAGTGGGAAAAATTTCGCGCTGCCCATCAGGACGAGCACACCATCACTTGGGCAGAGTTCACCATCGTTCTGTGCCAACAGCATGCGATATCAAGCATAAGTGATCAAGAAAAACCTGCTATTTCGATATCCTACACCAAATCTAGCCGTTGTCAGTTGAAGTGCTGCCAACCAGATAAGTCAGAAGATTGTGCATGTACCCACTGTGGAGAAATAGGCCATAGTGCCGATGAGCACAATATCAATTGTTCCAGTTGCGAAGGAAACCATTCCGTTGGAAAATGTCCTATGAGTAAGATCACATGTTTCTTGTGTGAAAGCGATGATCATTGTTCGAGCCAGTGCCCTATGTATTCCGTGTTGACTTTTGCAATGCAACGTCAGCGAGAAAACTTTCGAGCTACTATCAGAACATTAGCAAGAGAAGGCAAACCATTGTCAGTACAAGATATGTCAGCTAAAGAATTACAAAAGCAGAATATTGACCTCAGCAGCCCACCTCAAAAGAGAAACAAGCCAGTCTCGTCACTAGTGTGTTTCAAGTGTGGTAAGCAAGGCCACTATGCCAAGAGATGTCCTACAAAGCGACTATCCTTCTTGAAGGATGAAGAACCCCAGAATAGTCGTTCTGCCATAGTCTTGTCAGAAAAATCGCAAGATTCGACAGGTCTATGCTACAACTATCATGGAAAAGGTCACTACATCAGCCAGTGTCCTCAGTGGGACCAGTGACTCACTCTAGATGCAAGAATGCCGGAAGATATATCAGTCCAGATCATAACTCCCAGAGTAGGTGGTAACGCAGCAAGATCCGTTTGCCAATGAAGTAGTCAAAGAAGAGACGTTTGAATGATGATGTTACCAAGAAAGTCTAGATTGGTGATACGGATCATGCGATGTCATGCCTCATAGCAGCAGAGAAAATCGAGGAATCATTGTAACCTTTCCTTTGTTAGAAAGCAAAAATGTGGACATCTTTGCATGCAAGTTACGGAGAAAAAGAAATTATTGGATATTAAATCATTGGATACCTTTCCAAGAGTCCGCCTTGCAAGTTGAGTAATCAAGCGTTAAGTCATGATGATTGAAGGTCAGAGAGTCGTAACTATGGAATGTGATGTTGAATTCCAACTCATCATTTTGCATAGCGATGAGACAATAGTAAATGATTGAAGAATCTAATCAATGGATAATGTCTATATCCGCAAGAGAATATGCGATCTTCATTGCAAGTGGTCTATGCAAAGATGCAACCATATTCAAAGTCAAGTTCGTCTCGACTTGGTACCTAGGATCACCAATTCGGAAGGAATTACGTCACGTATGAATTATGACAAAAGTTGCCAACGAGTTTGCCAAAAATGATAGAGTAGATCGATGACTTTATCGATAAAGGCGTTGGCAAATCAAACCGTCGCACTTTGAAGTGTCGATTGAATACCATGAAGCGATGTTTGAGCGGTGTTAGTTGAAGATAAATGAGACAATCGTTTCAAGTTAGCCAAGACCCTCACGGTTGCAAGAAGAGAAGTTCTCCTGTGCCGCTAGAAGTGAACCGTGTTTGTAAGAATTTCAGAGGAGATTAATCACAACTCCAATGTTCGTGATTGTCGATACCGTAAAGAACCTTGATAGCTTTTATCACGGAACATCCAAGAATTGGTGTGTTAAGAAGTTTCAGGTGGTGAATTATTTTAGTCCTAATTCGAAGTTGCTACCGTGGAGCAACAAAGATGGTTATTGGATTGAGAACCATGAGGTTGGAATCCGTTCACTGCACTCAAGACAAATGGCGGATACTTTGAAATGAAGAGCTACCACAAGGATCTCATTGATCGATCACCTAAAGTTACCGTGAAATTCGAGTTTGGATCTTGAGTCGATTGCAAGGATATCTGTTGAACCCGAGTTCGTCATCGATGCTAGAAATCGGTGAGGTGACAAGAACGTTAAGTGATCCGTCCTCACGTAAAGCCAAGGAAAGAGTGAGAACCCCAAGGCAAAGAATGATCCATGGATCAATGAGTATATTTGCATATCTAATGAGAAGGAACTCCAGTAGTTGATGCTCAAACCAACATTTGAGTGCAAGCATTCCAGTTTCCCTGAAAGTACCAAGGCATACAAAGATCTCAAAGTTGAATTGTGATGATCCAAAATAAAGCAAAATATCATAGAATGTGTTACTATGTGGTTGGTATGTCAGAAAGTCAGCCAAAATATTGGAGGCTAGTCATAGTACTTCTATCCCTGAGAATTCAGATATGGAATTTCCTAGGACCCAATCGGGATGTAACTTCTTGAAAGGTGATTGTTGATCATTTGACAGGAAGTTGTCACTTCATTCCTGTCAATATCACCCAGTTTGGAGATCGTCTAGCAGAGTGGTATACGACAGAGGTTGTATACGACAGATATGGTATTTGTCAGCATGGGTGCAGTGTTAGATCTACAGAGATGGTCAATTTGCACGACATGTCAGAGAAGTTAGTATCAGACCAAGGATCCCAGCTTACCTTGTATTAGCGGCAGAATCTGTTTGAAGCTTAGATGGTCATTGCAGTTCAGCATGGTGTATCGCCCGAATCAACGGACAGATTGAAAGAAACAGTGAGTTGTGCCTTAACTCAGAGTACCAAGTCGCGCAAGTAAGTGTTATGTGCAGAGTTTTCCTACGACTCAGATGTCAGCCAGTCGCAATTGTCATCATCTGAAATTCACAGTGGTTGATCGTGTAAGTCATCGCTCAGCTAGGAGCAGTTCCAATTACAAAGTATGTGGATGTTGCATTAATCATGAAGCAAAAGACCAAGGGTCCTTAATCCTAAATGGAATTTAAGTAGCAGTGTTCGAGAAGGAAAGCTACACAGATTATACAGATTATCACCTTCGCAGTCATGTCTATCTTCAGAATACCTGTTGGAGTTCTGTGCTAAAGAATTGTATGACAGAGTTGACAAAAATGTGTTAGTTAGTAAAAATTTTGAAGCACGGAAGAAGAGATAGTTTGCCAACCTGAGTTGTCAGTCAGCAGCAAGATTTCCTCCACTCCAGAAGTGCCTTCAAGCACCGATCAAGCAGCCTTGTTAGAAGCAATCGAGTTTCAAGATGCCTTCACCAAAAGCCGATTCGTCAAGTTTTGATGGCGAAGTTTAGCAAGAAGTAAGGCGTTGTTCGTAAGTAGTCGAAGAGCGATTCTATCAAAGTCAAAGTAATTTGAAAGTAAGAAGTGAACCCCAAGGCTGAATTCCTTATCCTATTCTATATTGACTGAATCTCGGGACGAGATTCTTTTAAGGGGAGGTTTGTAACGTCCCAAAATTTGGCTTTTCAAAACCTTTTGAGTAGTTTAGGTCCCTGGAAAATTTCACCAATTTTATTTGAATTAATAAAGCTTAATTGGAATTTTCCTAAATTAAAAATATTTAATTTGACTAATATAAACGTTAATTAAATAAAACCTGTGTTATTTGGCTTCCTTGTGTTTCAAGGAATTTTTGGGTATTTTCTGCGATTTTTCGGATTTGTTTGCTATTTTATTTGATCTCCTTGATTTTTGGGATTTCTTTTAATTCCGAAAATCAGTTTTCTCTCCTGCCCACCTGCTACAGTAATGCGCGAAACACTGTTCATCGTGTTCCTCTGGACGAATCGAACCAGCAGTCCAGAACGTGTACGCGTACAACTGAAATATTCAAACTTCCATATCTTCCTCTACGGTGCATATAAAGCGAGCCGTTTGCGCTCACGCGTCCGTGTTGATCCTCTTCCAATCCCCTGAATTGGTTTCCTCCAAACCAATCTATTTTCGCCGCAATCTCCAGAAAACCGAGCTCCAACCAAAGTCTTCTCCGCGAACTGCGCCTTCGTCCGACGTCCGTTGGCCGAACCGTCTGCGGCGTTGGCTTCGCGTCGTCGCCTCTACGTCATGGTTCCATCCACTTCGCCCGAAGATCGCCGAGCACCGTCGGCCATTAAAGCCAAACCGTGTTCATCGCGTTCGTCGCTTCCTCGGTGAGTTTTTCCAAAATCCGACCGCGCCATCGCGTCCGGCTCGTCGTTTCCTTTCCGTTTTGCCCCTTCGCCGCTGCTACGTCGCCTCCGGTCGCCGGCCACTCCGCATGCACTATTCATGCATGTGTACTGTTCATGTATATGTGTACAGCACGTAGCTTCTCTGTTGCTTCCTGCTGTTGTAGTTCATGCCTCCTTGTGATTTCTTCTATACCGTTAATCCTCTCTATTAATTCATTGCTCTCCACCAGTTGATTGTCATCTCCTGGCTGCCAACTTCATGTGTATGCGACCAGGCCGAAGCCCTCTGCATCCTCTCTAGACTGATGCAAGCAACACAGGTTTACTCTCAGTATTTCTTTTCCTTTCTCTGATGTGTGGTCAGGCATCATCAATCCCTTGTGTAATCCTCCTTATTAATTCTTTCTCTAATCTTGTTTTGCCATGCGATGCCATCTGCATGTGTCATCCACATGATGCATACACTTAGCCCTCTCTCTGTTGAGTTTTATCTGTGAGTTGATTCCTTCTTGTCAGCTAATCAATTCAAGCTAAACAATACACCCAATCCTCTCTATTACATGTGGTCCCAAGTGTAATATCTTTTTCTCTATTCTTTGACATGCTGCCATACGCCATGAACGATGGCATGCTCCAGCTTCCTATTCTTTTCTCTGAACCAACCTGTAGCCTTCTGTTGGTTTGTTCTCTATTCATTTCTGTTCCTTCTAAACCAACGCATGTAGTATTTCCCAATGCCAGCATCTCTATATTTCTTTCTCTCCCTTGCATGCCAACCCCACTTGTCATTCAAACATCCAAGCCATATATATCTATCTCACTTACATGTAGACCCCACATGTCATCCTCCTAATTAAAACTCTAATTATTTATCTCTCTTACATACGGGTCCCGTATGTCAGTCAACCTTAGTCAAACCCTGTTCATGAGCTTGGTCCACCGTGGACTAGCATATCTCCGTGGACCCGGTCCATAGACCGATGGCCCACATGTCAACCCCTAATTCTATTTTTGGAATTAATTTAATTCTTGAAAATCCTTTTATCTTATTGGTCCCGCTTGTCACCCTCTCTACCTTATTTCTGGAATTATTTTAATTCTAGAAATTCATAAATACCAGTCGGTCCCACCTATCATACACTCTTTCTTTTTCTAATATTTTCGGAATAGAATATTCTGAGAATATTCCATAGAGCTTTTTCATCATTTCATGTGAATTTCAATCTTCCGAGAGCCATATCTTCTTCATCCGAATTCCGATTGAACCCATTCAAGTTTCTAAATTCATCTAAATTCAATATCTACCTTCCAGTACCATTCAATTTCAATTTGGAGTTTATTTGATTTGTCTTTTTGAATTTAGTTTTGTTTTGCGCTTTCTTTCTCGTTAGACGCCGAAGTCCCGGAATCGTCTGAAGGAGCTGAAGAACAAGCAAGTAGAAGATTGAAGATAAAATCAGAACATCATTGCTATAGCAAGGCAAGTTATACCTTTGATCATATTGAATCCTAGTTTTCAAAATTACTTTGATTTAAATTATTGCATTTACTTTAAGTAATTATTTAAATGCTTTTGGGTTTAGCTATTAATCCAATTTGTTATATCCACTTGTCTATTGTATGTCATAATCTTTTGTCACCCTAGATTGGTTCATATTTAGTTGGTGCTATGGTATTACCAACGTGGGTTGGTTAGATGCAGTACATTTGCTTAGCCATGCTACGAGTCTCACATCTCATGTAAGTTGCAAATATTAAATGTGACTAAGTGACTATGGAACTTTGTGTAAAAGCGTGTGCTATGTGTTATTACTTCGTGATGGCATGTGTTGCACTAAAACCAAGCGGGTGGTAAAGGATTTAGACCGAGGCAAGTGGTGGAGACTGTGTGACATGGTGGACTATGTGATGGGAATGATAATCTTTGTGACTTAGTTAGAACATGGAAGTCTTGCCTTGGTCAATTAAGGACTTAACTTTGTGCGCCATTGAACTCGAGCCTCATTGCACGACCACATGCCCGGTATGGGGCGGGCCTAACTTAGTAAGTTATGGATTCTCGGCATTGATGTTCGGTGGTAGGTTAGGCTTTGTGATAGGGTGGAGGTGTGACTACTTGGTGGTTGCATCGCGGGAGGATTCGTCGTCCCCGTCCCAGCGGTGTGTGTTATGCATGGCCTATGTGAGATGTATAACGGTTTGTAAGCACACCGGGAGTGTCAATGTTGAGATGAAGTTTACGAAAGGTTTTGTTGTGATCGGCTCTGATCCGCTTGATTGCATCTTGTGGGTAAAGTGTACAACCTCTCGCAGAGTGTTAAACAATCTATTCGAATAGCGCGTCATGATCATGGACATGCTCGGGATTTCACACGAGGGTAGTTTTCATAAAATAATTGGGAAGGGACAAATATGTGATTTAAGTCATATGGTGTGTGAAAGAATTTGATTAGGCTATGTGTCTTTGTGAAAACAATCTGTTAAATTAATATTGTCTATTTGTTTTGAATTATGCTTTCAATCTATTATTCATATTCAATTGCAAATGTTGCATTTCGCAAAATAACCATGAAGCCGTTTCCTTTGGAATAAGCTCGCATCTATACATTGCATTCGTGGTATGACTTGCGAAGTACGGTTGTGTACTCATGCTTGTTGTAAAACTTGCGCCCAAACCTACAGAGTGAAGGAATCGTCGGTCAACAAGGTCTACTTCGAGGATCGAGGAGAACTAGGTCGCGACCCCACCGATTGCACGTGGGCATATGGATGGGCTTCACTTGAAGTTATTCCGTTTGCGTTCCGCGACTTCATTGAGCTATTCGCCTCGAGGCATTAATTGTAAGCTTTGACCTTAAGGTCTTTACTCGGTATTTATTGTTATTTGCCTATTTATTAGTCATCTTTGTATATGGAAATGATATTTCATCGATGTTGCCCTTTGTGTGCACTAAGCGTGATCTGGACTAGTGCGATATACAGAGGGTCGAGTGTATTTTGGGTCCCGACATCCACCGAAACCCTATCCGCCATCTTCCCAAGAGAGCCACGCCGTGCGACTTGGTGCTAGCACATCAGCGTTCGGTTGTTCCATCCCTGGACATGTGGATATCGTAGAGGTGTTGCTGCGGTTGCTGTTGCGCTTGAGGATGATCTGTGATTTTCATAAGAAATGTTGGAGGTCGCTGGAGGAGACGATCGACTACGAGGATGTTGGACGATCGACTACGACCACTTCATCGATGCGCTCTTCGTTGGACCAGGCTGCTCCGACTATTCTTCCGCTGCACTGCGCGTCTAGTGGTAACGATCTGTGATCATCTACTTATTTGGCATCCTGGTTTATATGGTAGAAATTTTGAATTGTTGCTATCGTAGCCTACTCGTATCCCTTCAGCTGCCTCATTGGGTCATGTTGCTACGCAAAGCTGCCTCATCGGGTCACATCGTTGCGCAAAGCTACCTCATCGGGTCATGTACTGCTTTGCAGAGTGTGGTCATGTCTTGCATTTTAGAGCGGGGTCATGTCCTAATTAGGGTTTCATGAATTCGCACACGAAGTGCTCATAACAAAATTAAGGTTTGCAATGAAGTTTTAATGTACATTTTCATAGAGATAATTGTCGACATTTCAAGCATTACATGACATGTAACCTGATCAAATAGGACACTGTTTGTTTATTTATCGGTTTAATATAGATGATGTTCTTTAATACTCTATTGTACGACAGGCTAGATAAGCTTGTGCATGAACCAACTGAGAGAAATACGTGGCATGTAGATCATATAACGATGTGCCGTAACCTCTGACTCATGTGCATTTCGAAGGCTATGGTACATCATTATATGATTTGCACGCCATGTATTTCCCTCAATTGGTTCATACGCAATCTTATGTAGCATGTCGTACAATACAGTATTAAAGAGCTTCCTATTTAACAATGTTATTCATGAGGGTAGTTGGATCTATCATCTTCGGAGGTCTGTGCAACTAGTCTCCACGGCGCCATAGTCAGTTCCCCTCGAAGTCATCCATTTCCTGTGACATAAGAAAAACGTAGCAAGCATGTAAGTGCACCGTACAGTAAAGAACGTAGTAAGGATGTTAATTATGCATAACTCGTACAAGTTTCGCTGCACATAAGAATACAAGGAAGAGAAAACATTACATTACGACATCGAATAATGATTAGATGAGCTCGGTCTGTTGGGACAATCCTTCGCTGAGTGCCCAGGGGTCTTGCATATCCTGCACTTGGTTGTGCGGCTAATACTAGTATGTTGGCTGGCATCCATGTTGTTCCAGAAGCGCCGTGTCTGCCATCGCCCCTTCCTTATGGTCTTCAGGTCCTTATTCGGGCCCCATTGCATTGTGTCTGGCCAAAGATCCTTGTAGTTCATTTCCAAGCCGTACGAGTGAAACTCCGCACTCCATGTACTGAAAAAGTACTGCATGTCATAGTACTTGGAGATGTACAACGTACACATCTGCCTCATTTGCACACACGCCTTGTACACATGCGAGCATGGCTTGTGCAAGAGCTTCAGCTTGTTGTAGGTGCTTGTCGCCACATCACCCAGGGTGCATGCCTGTTTCCTTTCTCCCCTGGCATGACTATTGACATATTTCTGCCGAAGCTGGATCTCATACTTCCTCCTGAGGCCATTGATCACTTGGATGTCGTGCATCTGGGCCTTGTCCATCTTCTGCTCCATGTGCCTCTGCATGTTCTCAGACCACTGTTTACCTTCCTCCATCTGTCGTTTGGCTGTGGTGGCTCTATTGACAAAATAACCGACAATGCGAGTCCATGTCTCCTCAACGATCGCAGTGATAGGGAGGCACCGCACACCTTTGAGGGTGCTGTTGTAGACCTCGGACATGTTAGTCATCATAATCCCGTACCTCGAACTGCCTATGTCATAGAGAAGGGACCATTTCTCTAATTCAGGAGCGTGGCCATTAATCTACTCCGAGAAACTTATGGCATTGCTGGGTTGTTCTCCCTCTAGTACCTCTGAAGTGGACTCCCTTGTATGCCTTGTAGTCTGGTGCTCGAGGTCTCCCCAGATGAAGTCAAACTTCTGCCTCTGGTTCTGCAGACACAATGCCTTGAACGTCTTCATAACTTCCTAGCTACGGAACCGCTTGAACAAGTTAGATGCAAGATACCTCATGCACCACCTAGATTGCACGTCGTTCCACCGGTTCGGGGGTTCCGTCCTATGCTGTATGGTGTTGATGGCTGCGAACAACCCAGCATTACGATCTGTGACAAGGCATACGTTGCGCCGGTTTCCCACCACCGCCATCTTCACGTTCACCAGGAACCACAACTAGCTAGATGTGTTCTCACTCTTCACAATGGCAAATGCCACCAGGAGAAGCTAGTCATTTGCATCGGTCGCCATCGCAGTGTAACAGCCCAATTTTCAATTCCCACTTAAAAATAAAATTTAATTATTTTTATTGGATTTTCTAGAATTTTAAAAGCCTTTTCATATTTATTTATAAAGCCAAAAGAAATTATTTGCAAAATTTATTACCAAATATAAGTTGGAAATATTTTATTTATGTTCAAAATGTCTTAGAGAATTTCTGTGAATTTTCTCATAATTTTTGATTTTATTTGCTATTTTCTAAAGCCTTTTTGATTTAACAGAATTATTCAAATTGCTAAATCAGTTAAAATCTGGAATTTCACCTTTGAGCCAAAACCACCTCAGCCCGGTCCATTCCTCACGTGCATGTGGCCCATGCGGCCCGCTCAAACTGCACGCCCCTCACTCCTCTCTCTCTCTCACTAACGGGTGGACCCGCCACGTCAGTCTCACCTCTCTCACCCACCTCTCTCTCCCTTCGCTGCCATGCGGGGCCGACTGTGCCACGTCACCCATCGCCTACCTCCCTTTTTTTCCTCCCAACTTTCCTTTTTTTCTTCCGCCATTACCACCAAATCAAAATCCTCCTAATCCCGTTCGAATCCGGCCGCATCACCCGAATTATCGCCACCTTAATGACGTCGCGTTATATCTGTCCCCGACACAGCCTCTCCTTTCCTTTCCCTTGCTCTAATTCCCTTAGAACCGTCGATGATGTCGTTCGAACCTTCGTGTGCTGCACAAAGCCTTAGCTGCGCCCGAGCCCTATAAAAGGGAGTAACAGAACCGCCTTGGCTTCCGGTAGCGCCCATAATTTGAGTATTTCCGGTGATCACCAAAGCATCATTCTTCATCTTCTCTAGCGCCGTCAAGCGTCCCTCAGCGACCCCGACCACCTCTACGGCATCGCCTCGACGTCACCAACTCAGTGCGCGCATCCACTTTGTCGGAGAACCCTCGCAGCTCTACTTTCGCCGAAGACCTAGAACCTCTGTCGCCAAATCTCGTCACTAATGACCACTCCGTCGCGCGCTACCGCTGTTTTGGTAAGCACTAGGTTTGCCTTTGCCCCCTCTATCTATTGGTACCACTTGCGTGGCTCGTCGTGGCGCAGAGCGCCAACGAGCTCAACACCACACCACCGCCGGCCACGGGCTAACGTGGCTCAGCCACGTCGACGCCACGTCCTCGCCATGTAGGCCCTAAATCCCAGTCAGCGTTGTGTGGACACCTACATGACATAACGCGCCAACGCACCCGCACCACTTTACACTGTTACATGAACCATTTCCACCGTGGACGTTGACCGCGTATGGACTCAGTACATTGACCATCGGGCCCACCTGTCATTGATAGAAAATCTTTTCCTTTAGAAAAGAAATTCGGCCAGAAATGGATTTTCGAGTGGTGACATCAGCATGCGTAATAAAGTGAATTTCCTTTAGGAAAATAAATTAGGAAATTAAATGAAATATGATATTTGGGTTTTCTTTAGATTTAAACTTCTAGGAGCTCGTATTTCTTCATACAAACTCCGATTTAGATGATTCAAATTTCTAAATTTATATAAATTCAAGATCTAGCCAACTAAACAAGAATTATTTAATTTGGAGTTGAATTTAATTTTCATTTGAATTTATTTTAGTATTATTTCAATTTGTCATATTTTCGTGCATAGATTTCGACGACTCCGGAGAGCTCGACCCTTTTAAGGAGTTAGATTATAAGGACTTTGAGCAAGGCAAGTTATACCATTGATCATGTTGATCCTAATATTTTAATTTTGTTTAATTCTGTTTTAAATTATTATTACATGCATAATTTTATTCAGTTATTTTAAATAAATTATTATTGCATGCATAATTTTATTCAGTTATTTTAAATTCCTGTTTTAAATTCCTAGTTATTCCAATTCCTTTGTATAGCCAATATTGATTGTTGGATCATCATTTCCTTGTCACCATAGTCAAAATAAAATTCAAAAATAGTTATATGCTTAGACAATGTATAGACCAGAAACTTGGATTTGGGGAGTTTTAGCCAAATTATTCAAACATGATTCAAATTGAGACTGTGGTATTGTTTTACCATATAAAGTTTAGAAAACATTTTAACTTTAGAAATAAATGAAAAACTGGTTTGTACTTGGGCGAAATGGATAGTTGGTGGGTCCAGGTTTATGCACGGGCTCAATTCGAGAATGGTTGAGGCCTACGGTTTTATTGGAAGACGCTCAAGTCAGTTAAGGACCAGTCTTCGAGCCGTATCTTGCTAAGCTCCATTGTACTACCACATGTTATGTGTGCCATGTTGTTGTGTGGGTGTTAGTCAAACAGTATTCCCAGCTGGCGCAAGAGGGGGCTCCCAGCGGGTGGTTAACCAAATGGAAGCGAAACCTTAGCAGGCATGTAAACCTTGAGGTAGAGCATTGGAGGAGCCTTGTGTTAATTGCTTATTTGCACACCTTCAGAAGTATGTATTGGCCAACATTAAAAGCAAATTATCTCTTGTGGGTAAAGTTGTACCACCGCTGTAGAGTATAAAACTATTCGAATAGCTGTGTCCACGGTCATGAACATGTTGAGCAAAGCCACTCAAAATTAGACTTTGATTTTGTCTTAAAACTGTTTTTAGCAAGTGATTTGAGGATGGTTAATCCTTATGGTAAAAATTGGGCTGTTAGCCATGTGATAGAAGGGTATCCTTCACCATTCATTTGTGGAGGTTATCCACTATAAAACTGTCAATTTAAAATCTGATTTTTATTTATAGTTTAAAAATTGCCTTGGAACTTTGTATGAGTATTTAAAACTGAAAATGCTGCCTTATGCAAAATGAACCCTACTAGCCTCACTTGTTTACATGTGCATACATGATATTCTTTGATTGGGTGTAACTTGTGAGCACGGAAGTTGTGCTTACTCTTGTTGAATAACATTTATTATTCAGGTGAAGAATTCTATCTAGACGATGAGGATGACTAGGCCTACGCCCCAAAACGATTGCTTGTGGCGCATCGTGTGGCTCACCTACTATTTTGCTTCCACTGTGTTAAGTTATTTGGACTCATGCCCTATTTTGTAATAAACTCTAATTTATATTAAATAAATGCATGATATGATTGTGTTATCACTTTTGTTCACTGTTTACACTATCTATCCTGGGCTAGTGTATGAAAACATAGAGAATTCGGGATCCTTCATTCCCGGGTTCGACACGTGGTGAGGATGGTGCCCTTGTACCTCGCCGTGAGGAAAGTGCCATTCGTCGTGAGCACGGGACGACAGAACTAGAAGCCCTGAACGGCCCGGGCGAAAGCCCAGAACACCTAGTCCAGTATGAAACGGTTGGGCCCTCTCTCAGTATCTTCACAGTCGAGCTTGTTTATGTACGTGCTAGGGTTTGATTCAGCAATCTGGTGAAGTAATCTCGGTATAAGGTTGTACGCCTCTTCGTATATCCCGAACATGGACTCGATGACCTTCTGCTTAGCTCATTGGACCTTGTTGTAGCTGACTAGATATCCATCCTAATTGGCAACTTTTGACATCAATAGCTTCGGGAAGACGGACACGTCCGCCGCAACTAGGTTCTTGATGAGGTTTGCCACATATACAAAAGTCACATTCGGATGCTGCCGCAGGGGCTCGCTAAGCTCGCAAGTGTGGTCGGTCACCGCCTTGACCGCGAATACCGAGCCGAAGATCTTTTCTCGGTGAGTGCTGACCTTCCCAGGGTAGCCTTCCACTACGCACTTCACTGCGTAATGTCCTAGGTTGGACCGGCGAGAGACCTTTCTTTGGCCCGGACTCGATCAATGAAGCCGAGAGTCAAGTCCAGCTTGTTCGTGATCGTTTGCGCACGGCTCAATCTAGGCAAAAGAGCTATGCAGATTGTCATCGTCGCGAGTTGAGTTTTGAGCCCAATGACTTTGTTTATCTCAAGGTCTCCCCTTTGAAGGGCCATCAACGTTTCGGCGTCAGAGGCAAGTTAGCTCCTCGATATGTCGGTCCATACCGTGTCATCGAAAAGAAGGGAGCTGTCGCCTACAAGCTGGAGTTACTCTTTGACCTTGGCGGGGTACATGATGTGTTCTATGTGTCCCAGCTAAAGAAGTGCCTCCGTGTTCCAACCGAGGAAGCTCCGTTGGAAACTCTTGATGTCCAGGAGGATTTGACCTACCGCGAGCATCCTGTTCGCATCCTTGAAGAAGCTGAATGAAGAACGAGGAATAAGATCATCAAGTTCCTTAAGGTTCAGTGGTCGAATCATTCTGAGGATGAAGCTACTTGGGAGCGAGAAGATCGTCTCCGTGCAGACTATCCCTCTTTCTTTTCCGAGTGAGACAAATCTCGGGACGAGATTGTTGTAAAGGGGGAGGTTTGTAACATCCCAAATTCTGTACTTGTGTTTCAACTGTAAGAAAATGAGTAGAAATTAAAACTTTTTCTTACATCATGTATTTCCTATGTGTACTAAACAACTATTGTACAAGAGTATGGAAATACCAAGTCACAAGTCTTTTGATCCAAATCTTGATCCTCCAAAAACCATCTTGTTGGATATTTTGATCATCTCCTGGAAATATTTTTCCTAAGTCCTTGGGTTGATGTGGGACCCCTCTGAAAAATTTCACAATTTTTAGAGCAAGTTTGCTGCCCATAAAAGTTCTTCCAAACTCAGCTTTGGATTTCAAACACAATCTGGGGTTTGCACTGTTGCTTGGGTCCGCACTGAGCTCAGGCTCGTGCCAAGCGGCTCGGTCAAACCAACTAACAAACACCGCCCGAGCAGTGCAACCTCGCCCGACCCGCAGCCCTTGGATCTCAATCCAACCGCAAAGACCTTCTCGGTCTTTGTAAAGACCTCCCACCCGCGCGACCTCCTCTGTTCTATTTGCAAAGACAACCTCGAGGACCTCCCTAGGACCTCCTTTGCACCTTTGCAAAGACCACCTGGGCGACCTCCTCAGCCCTCCACGACCACCCCTAGCACTTGGGTGATCGTGGGTCGTCCATCTTGAGATTTGTGGCTCGGACCTCCCCTAAGTGTTAGGACCTCTAACACATAGTTCTAAATCTGAGCCCTTAGATTTCAATCCAACACTCGCGACCTCCTAGTGGAGCTGTCACGAGTTAGCCGTTGAATTCTTGATCGGTCCTCCTAGTTCTCTCACCGATGGTGGGGCTTGTCATTATCAATTTTTGTGCATGGCAGTAGAGAGCAGTGCCTTGTCAACTCTAGGGCTGACAAACGGCTATGTGCTGCCAACATTAAATGTTTGGCAGCCCCTTTTTGCTCAAAAGTCTCTCTGACAACCTACTCCCATCATTTCGATGGTGCCTAGATCGATGCACATGGTGGCGGTTTCCTTTTGCAAATGGATATAAGAGGAACCTAGCTTCTCCCAAAGCTTCTTTTGAATCTCTCTTGCACTTCTAGTTCTTCCCCTCCTCTTGTGCTCAAAACACCAAAGCTCTTTGCCTCCATTGTTGAACTTTAGAGCTCTCCCGCGACCTCAGAGCTCCAGTGGTTCAATATTGCAGTTGTTGGCTGTCATTTGTTCTCTTGGTCACCTCCAAATCTCCTAATTTGCTTTGTTTAAACCTTCACAGAGGTTGATAGAGTGGGAGCCTGTTGTTCGTGGCCGGGAGCTTCGTCTTCTTCACCTCGGCGACCTCCACCGTCACCGGAGCTCTGCGACCACTCCCGTTCTCCTTCAATCCTGGTGAGTACTTGAGCCCAAAACCTGATCCTCTTAGACCTCTTCGGTTTTCGTTTTCGGCCGCATTTGGTCTCCGGCGGTTATCTCCGGCTAGCCGCCGGTAGGGTGCGCTTTAGCCTTAGCTGTTGCACCTTTAGGTTCTCCTCCCTATTTGGGACTCATCCTTGTTCTTGGTTTCCGCCGACGAGGTCCACGTCGCCGGTGGCAAGCTGTGGAACACGCTCGGGTTTTGTCAATCAAAATCTCCCGTTTTCGTCATGTTCTTCGGACAACTTTAATGCTCAAATCATTGCTTATCATTTGGTGCGTTAATGGTGTCTTAATCTGTGCCGTGGAGTCACTGACGTGTGGGCCATGGGTTTAGAATAAAAGTCCAGAAGTCTTTAAGTGCTCCTGTTGGATTCATTTATTGTCAATCATTAGATGCTTTTAATTTGTCTTAGCCGCCACCTTTTTGTCGTTGTCCGGAGGTCCTGCGCCATTAAAACCACTCTAGGACCTCCTCGAGCTAATCTTAGCCGTTCACGACCTCTCCAAGATTAGATCTGGGCCTTAGGATCTTTTCAAAAATCCTAAGTCTCTGGACCTCCCCTTGGTGGTGATCCTAGCCGTCCAGGACCACCCCTGTTAAATCTTAGCCGTATAAGACCACCTCTGTGTTTCCACATAGGACCTTCCCCGAGGTCCTCTTTGCAAAAGATCACCCCGGGTCTTTTATAAAGAGAACCTTCAAAACTACTTCGGGGTCCTCTTTACAAAAAGACCACCTCTGGTCCTTGGTGAAGAAGACCGCAAGACCTCCCTCCGCTCAGATCTGGACCGTTCAGGACCTCCTCACGGAGATCTGAACCGTCCAGACCTCTCTCTTTTAAACACTTGTCTCATAGGACCTCCCTGCGAAGATCATGGCCATCCATGACCTCCTCGGGCTAATCTTAGCCGTCCCGACCTCCCTCGTTTTCATCTTAGCCGTTCACGACCTCCCCCTGGATATCGTGACCGTCTAGGACCTCCTCCATTAGATCCGTAGCTTTAGGACCTCCCCGTCAGCTCTGGACCGTTAGATTTATAGCTAACGGGCTAAACCTCCTCAGTCTATTTACAACTCTATCGCTTAGTTTCTCTCTTTGTCGTTCATCTTTAGATCTACGGCTCAGATCTGGAGAACATTCGGACCACTCCGGATGCGATCTTGATCTAGGCCGTCCATCTCAAGATCCAAGGCCCGAACGTTCCATCTCACTTGGGCCATTGGATCTAAATCCATCGGTGGAGTCGTTGGCAGTTAAGACCTCCTCAGTAGATCTTAGCCGTCAAAGACCTCCCTCCTTCAGATCTAGCCGTCCAGACCTCCTCTCTTAGACCTCCTCGCTAGATCTTGCCGTCTAGGACCTCCTCGTTAGATCCAGACCATCAAGTCTAGATCTAACGACTAAGACCTCCCCTAGGCGCGATGAGGTCTTTGCGCCCATGTGCTCGTGTGGGTTTTGGCATCTGAGCTCGTGAGCCGTGCGATCTTTGAGCAACGGCCCACGACCTCCCCAGTTTTCGTTGGTTTTTCAGATTTAGTTCCCGGGAGCTTTTATTTGCACTTATTAATTGTTTTAAACTTCAAAATGCATATATTTTTCTCTGTAGTTCCAAATTTAACAAACTAAAGTTCTATAATTGCATCTGTTAAAGTACTTTAGCATAGTATAGGTTTTACAGTAGTCTTTAATCCCAAAATTAAACATGCCTTAGATTTATAACTTAGAAAAATCATAACTAAATCATTTTAACTCCAATTAAGATGAAACCACTTGTGTTAGCCTTAAAATGTCAGTAGCAACCTATCATAAAATTTTCAAGTCCAGAAAACCTCTAGAAGATTATTTGTGAACAGTAACAGATTGCAGTTTTTTCAGCCGAACCACATTGTTTTGAGCATAACTTTTGCATTAAGAGTCCAAATCAGTTGGTTCTTGTTTCTAAATTCATTTTAAATCTTGCTCTTGCTGCTGTAAAATTTTCAGAGCATTTGGAGCATTTTGTTTTAGAGTCTTTTTCGTTTTCTTTGTTCTTATCTGTTCTTTCTCGCTCTTTCGGTAGGTTCCGACGATTGTGCCATCCTTGAGAGTGATCCTCTGCAGCATAGTGAGCAACAGCAGCCAAGCAAGCAGTTTGATCATTTCCCATTTGATCCCATTACTTTTAAAGTCTAATATTTTGTTTAACTTCTATGTATGCATTGCTATTTTGTTGTTAAATTGATTAGTTAATCCTCTAGCTGCATAATCTGTAGGTAAATAATTATCCTTTACTACCTGAGCCTAGGTTATTTGCTGTGATTAGAGTTCGTTGGATGAGCTCTTGTCACCTAGTAGATTTCGAATAAATATTGCTTAGCCATGCCTAGTTATCGGTAGTATTGGGCGATCATCGACTTAGTCGATGATCTTGATCACATAAATACTTATATTATTCCATTATTTCCAATCCTTGCGTTTTATTGATTTACAAATCAAAAACTGAAAACAAAAACTATATCTTGACTTGGGTACAATGGTATGTTGGTGTGATCTGTTGGGTGTGAATGGAATGGTGCCTAAGTCCCTAAGGACCGAGTTACTTGTGCCATTGATCCAAGCAATTGTTGCGTGCTAACCATACGAGGGGGATATGGAACCTCTCTTGACTAAGTACTTTGGGAGGTGTTAATTATGAGCTGGTCGGTGGGTGTGTTGAAACTGTGTGTGTGTGTGTGTGTGGTGTTGGGGGGCATCGTGAGGCCAGGTTAGGCTGTCTAATGTGTCCTTCTCCCGTGGGTTGCGGCTCTTAATTAGCATCGTCCATTGGAAAGTGTCTTGTTAGACTTAGCCATGCTTGCATACCAAAGGAAGTATGCTAACCGTGGCTGGTGGAAAGGCGGTCTATCGTGTGGGTACATTGGTACACCTGCGCAGGTTAAAACTATTCGAATAGCCTCGTCCTAGGTTATGGACACGCTTGGTTATTTCCCACAAGAACTAGACTACAACATTTAAAAAAAAAAACTTAAACTTGACATGGGTGGTATGAAGGGGTACTTCATGCTATTGTTGTGGTGGCTATTGGGTTAGTCACTTCCAGGATGTTGTCATCTACCTATTGTTATAGTTGTTTCTCTTTTATTTGAACAATAAGAATTAATTGCAAACTTGCTTTTAAATGTACTACATTATTGCAAATAAAACTTGCTTTATCTTTGAAAATAAGTCGAGCCTCATCCACTTAAATAAAGCTTGCATGTAGCTAATTATAGTTCTGTTATCTCACACGTCATCTTGCAGTACAAAAACAATTTTTGTACTCAGATGCTATGCTTAAATGTTTTGTTGGAGAGGAAGAAGGTGAGCCCCAAGGGCCTTACTTTTGCGAGATGTGCGGGTTCTGGGACGACTAGCTTGGCGGTCCGGTTGGTTACCTTGTGGGTAAAGGCACACTGATTGGCTTTTGTTTATCGCCATCTTATGGCACTTTTGCTTCCGCTGTGTACTTATCTAGTTGTATGTCTTTTGGCCGGTCGGCCTCTCTTTTGTAATAACTATTTATATTAAGTATGTCTTTCAGCTCGTTGCTTGTTCGGTTCTAGGTGAATGAATGGAATTGATGCATGATTTTGTAACGGGGTGTGTATACTGCAATTCTGGGAAGTATACATATCTCGAGGCTTGGTTTATCTGATTTGTGATGCTAGAACCAATGGATGGTTAAGCATTACAAGCCAAATAAACCGGGGTCCTCACATGGATGCAGCTTCGAAGCTCATGAATAGTCATCGTGTCGAGCCCCTTAGCCCAGATCACCTTGTACTAGCATATCAATAGGTCCAACCCGCCAGGTCCGGCCCATACGAGACCATTGCCATAAAACACTAACAAGTCTTGCATGTTCAAAATTACCTAAAGCCACAACAACTCCATCCGTGGACATACGTGTAATTAGATACGACAAATTGCATGCAAGTGATGGATTACAGAGCCACAACTATTTACCGCTAAACTAATTGCTAGTAGTTAATTTGCACTAATATAATATGGCGAACTAATAACCAGTAAACTAATTACAACTAATTATTTACCACTAAACTAATTAACAGAGACTGAGCTAACTAATTATGACTAATTAATTACAACTAAACTAACTAATTACGACTCATTAATTACCACTAAATAAATTATGAGTAGTTAATTCGCACTAATTTAATATGCGGGACTAATAACCACTAAACTAATTACGACTAATTATTTATCACTAAACTAACTAATTAACTACCAGTGAACTAACTAATTATCACTAAGCTATTAATTACCAGTAAATTAACTAATTACTAACTAATAAATAACCAATACAGTAACTAATTACGGTAATAACGACAAAAGCATCTGACAAATTACCTACCCTTCGGGGTAAGCTATCAAAAATACCGAGCGATGAGCTGCAAGCAAATACTTAATCTCCAAAAAAAAAATTAATTATGTTAAGTTCTTTGAGTTCTCAATGACGAGCGTCAGAACGAGAAGCGAAACACAATTAGGATGAGCGAAGAGCGACTGCGAGATTTCAGTATTTGTAGCCGAGCGAAGAAAGAGCTGCTGCGTTGGCGCTGGGAATTTCGAATGCGTTGTCTACGCGCAGCACTACGGGCAAGGGGGGACAGCCGTGAGGAGTCAACAGATGTGCGGAGGATAGAGGATGGATAGTTGGAAAAGTGGCCACCAGAAGGGGACCGTGCAGGAGGGGAGAGCAGCGCTGGTGGGAGGGGGGCCATGCGTGCAGGAGGGGAAGGGGTGATATATGGCGGGATAAAATCAGTACACTTAAATGAAACCAAAACCTTAATCGGTGTCCCCACGACCACGGCCGAAACCGAAACACTAATCGGTGTTAGGAGCATTTACATAAAATCAGAATGAGTAAAATTACGGAAAAATTACACAAGAAAGTAAACCATGTTATGAGCATTCACATAAAATTTCCTAATTTTTTAACTCATTTCCTATATTTTAAAAATGCTATGAACACAGTCGAAACCCTAATTCGCCGATTAGGGCTAAAACCCTAATTGGGGAAATTGCGAGGTAATTAGAATGAGTAAAATTATGTAAAAAAATTACACAACAATGTACACCGTGTTACAAGCATTCACATAAAATTTTATAAATTTTTGAACTCATTTGCTATATTTTGAAAATCTCACGACCGCAGCCAAAACCCAAACCCTAACCAAAACCCTAACAGGGAGGGGGGACACGTGGCGACCGGGCGAGCGACCACATGGTGGTCGTGCGGCTGTGCCACCACACAGCGGTCGTGCGACAATGCCACCGCATGGCGGCAGTGCAGCAGCGGGCGCGTGTCGGTCGAGGGGCTGCTGCCGCACGGTGGCCATACGACAGAGTGTTATTTTGTAAATAATTTTAGCTGACGACTATTTCTATAAATATGAGTCGAAAACATGCTAATACTGCCAAAAATTCTAGGAAGTCACGGAGAAGTAGTAGGAGTGCCTAGAGAGGTGCCACGTACGAGTTAGGATAGCCACAAAACAATAGGGGAGGTGGCTACTTACTATCGACTTGTATTCGCCTTGACACAAGAAAGACAAAAAAGGAGTGTGCGATGTGAGGTTTATTTTTAAAACTATTCCATACTGATCCGTACGTGAATAAAAAAATATATATACACAAGCTGAGATGACAAAATAGACCTTAAGAAGTGTTAAAAAGGACCAAGTGTGCCGAGTGTAGTACAAATGAACAACCAAGCAAATATATTAGGGAAGGAAAATATCAAAAACACTAAACCAGAGTTAACACTAAGTTCCGATGAAAACCCTCTTCTTAATATATTTTCATCAGCTTCAACTTTAATCCAATTTGATTTGTCTACTAACTACAAATAATAATTAAGCAACTGGATGAGTTAGCAATTCAAACTAGATTACAATAAGAAAGCAAATAAGTTCAGATTACAATAAAATTTTAAGAGATAATGAAATTACCAAACATGGCTATAGTTGATCGTGCTAAAATAACACATGGCAAGTGCACGGGTGCCACTGTGATAGTAGCAAATGCCTTGTTCTTCACAGGGACTAGACTACCAGTGCTAACTGCTAAGTTAAAAGCTAGGCCAACCGAAACTGGAGGTTAAATGGGAATCTAGACCTAAAACTACTACCGAATCGACCGGACGAATGTCCTAACTAAGTAGAACGACTCAACAAACCTCTAGTAGTATGTGTTAAGAAACCGGGCTCGGGATCAGGAGTTCTAGTCCGTGTGGGCACCTCATCCACCCGTAGCCTATATATAGGAGAGGGGACCCCGATCATTGTACACGTTGATTGAAAGAGCAATAAAGAGAAGCCTGCAGTCCCCTCATATTTCTGTGTTCATCTCTTATTTTGTTCTTGTGTTCTTGCATCGTACTTACGATTCTGAGTTTGTCTACGAGGTAATCGCACGGATTGGACTCGCTAGCGACGGTTCCTCAACACGTTATCAGCACAATCGACTCTCCTCGCATAAAAAAGGTAACCGCCGATGAATGACACTCGTAGATTGAATTGTACTTTCTAGATCGCTTTAAATTCTGCAAATTTGCTTTCTAGATTGGTTTCCTATGGTGCAAATCCGCTCTAATCTACCGCGAACCGACTTGAAGTCGTCGGCCAAGCCGATCGGTGGGTTGCATGAAATAGTAGATGATGATTGCATTGTAGTTTGTAGATGCAATAGCACGAGAGACACCATGTGCAAGGCACCGCCTGCAAGCAGCTGTCACCACCTCCGCAATACGTTACCGGTCGGCTAGTCCGCCACGACGCATCGCCACGGAGGCAACAACAGAGCCACGCCGCTAGCACGCAGCAAGCATGCACATGTCGACCGGAAGCTGCGCCACCGATGTAGTCCTGCGTAGTACATTACATGGTATTGCATCGCATCACATCTGCACGCATGAACAAAAAAAGGGGGACAGCCGACGGCCCTGTAGAGCCACGCCGCCGCTGGTTTGGAGTCGCGCCCGGCCACTTGAAGATGGCGCCGCCCTCCCTGCGTACGGACGCCCTACATCGGCACCGCCTCCCACCGGCCGGCAGCCGGGCCATGGCCGGCCTCCACGGCTGCCCGAAATCGGCATTGCCCCGCGAGGCACCGCCCGGAGCAAGGAAGCAGAGAAAAAAAAGCGGAAGGGGAGACTCCGTCCGCCGCACGGCCGCCGAGCCACCGGCCACCCGGGTCGTCGCGCCGCCTTCGCCACCGGCGCCCGCGCTTGAAGCGCCGCTAACTCCCGCTGGCGCCTGTGCTTGAAGCACCCAGCGCCTTCCCGAACCGAGCCGCGCCACCCACGGCCCGGGCGGTCGCCTTCTCGGACCCTGACCGCTTCGCGCCGCCGCACGGCACGCCCTCCCAACACCAGCCGGCCCCGTGCCACATGGCGAAGACCAAACATGGCCGCTCCTCGCACACGCCTCTAGCTCGCACGACCGTCGCACCAGCTCAACGCCACCAGCCGCACCGCCCCGCATGGCAGTCGGCCCCGTCGGAGCCGCTCATTGGCCACGCGACTTGGAGCCCGCTCAGTAGCCCTTGAACGCTGGCTGGTCGCCACACGGCGCGCGCGCACAAGACCAATCGTCAGTCATCGCGCGCGCGCGCCGCGCACCGCGCACGCCACGCCGCCGGGTCGCCGCGTGCGTCGCCGGCCAACATGGCCCCCCATGGAGGGAGCCGCCGCCGCCTTTGCGGACCGGGTGCTAGGGGAAACCCTAGCACCAATTTTTAGTAGGCCCCGGTTGGGCCAAGGGGTAAGGTCGGGCCTACGTGGGCCCGAAAAAAAAGGAGGCCTATTGAATATGGTTTGGCCGGGATTTTGCAATAAGGCCCTTTGTGATTCTGAAAATCATGGGGTCCTTGCGGAAGTAAGGAAATTTTGCAGAAAGGGCCTCAAAAAGTATGAAAATTACGCATAATTTTTCTCAGAACTGAAATTTCGTGCCTTAGCCCCTGGAAATTGCAAAATTCATCGAAATGTCTTTTTTCCAGCAGAAAAGGGCCTCGGGAATTCAAATTTTTGCATATTTTGAAATTTTGAAGCATGTTTTACTTTGTTATTGTTATTTCTATGCAATTTATTTACTGTATTTACTATTTTTGATTATCTGTGATTGTTTATATTGATTTTAATCATTGAAATAGCAGTAAATCATGGAAATATGTTGAAAAATACGGGAACATTATGAGAATTCTTGTAACCTTTTTATGCATATTACCAGCAGTAATCTTATGCACCTCTTGCATAAATATGCAGATGACTGGAATTACAAACCAGGAGTTCGAGGAGCTGGCCCAGCATGGCCAGAATTATTTAACTTGGGCATCAGATGTCAAAATTGTACTTGGGGCCAAGAAGCTCGTGTTGCTATTGGACTCGGTGCCTCGCTGGATACCGTTCCAACTGCTGAGGTGAATGATCAAGCACTTTATTTCCTCAGGCACCATCTTTGCCTAACGCACAAGAACGAGTATATGGCAGAAAAGAGCGCACTAGCTTTATGGACCACCCTGAAGAAGCGGTTCGAAAAACTGAAGTACACCATCCTACCTCGGGTAGAGAAGGAATGGACTCAACTACGTTTTGCTGACTACAAGATCGTGGGGGAGTACAACTCTGCTTTGCACAGAATTTGTACCTATCTTCAGCTATGTGGTAAAGTAATCACAGATGTGGAGAAGGTTGAGAAAACTCTCTCTACCTTTCACCCAAATGCGGTGCAATCCGCACGCAACTACCGTCAGGATGACTACAAGGAGTACGCCGAACTGATAGACATTATGCAAGTTGCAGAAGCTCAAGATGAGGTTCTCAGGAAGAACTACATCTCATAGCCGCTTAGTAGCAAAGTTGGCCATGAAGTCAACGCTAGCAGCTATAAGGTGAGAAACCCTCACTCAAAGCAAAGAGATAAGAAGGGTAAGGTCATGAGTCACAAGACCAAGCAGAATGCTCAAACCCTATGATCAGTAGGACTAAAGCTGCTACAAATGTGGCACTTGGGGACATTGGTCACGTGTCTGCCGTGAACCGCCGCACATGATTGATGCTTTCAAGGCTAAGAAGAAGGGCAAAGGACAGCATGAGGCGCACCTCGCCATTGCAAGCATGGAAGATCCACAGTCATTACCTGCACCTATGAATGAAGACAGCCCTGCAACAGCTCCCATCACTCCTTCTTTGGACATTGTAGTGGCTGCAGCTGTAGTTGCCGAATAAGAGAAGATAGAAATAGACCAGATTCAGGTAGAAGTTTCTTCGTACTTCGCTGATTCGATCTAGTACACGCATTGCACTTAGTTTTACAGTCATTTATAGTTTAAGGTTGTCATAGAACTTTGAATTATTGAATAAAGGTTGTAAGCTCTAGAAGATCAATAGCAATAAATTCTTATGATGACTCCAGCAAGACTTTTTCCCATATTAATAATAGCAAGTTTGTTCTGTTTTGAAGTATTTTATTTATGTGTGGATTGCTTTCTACCCCATATTAATAGATACTTTATATACCAGAACGCGTGTGGCGCCCTATGGAGGAGGTGTGCTTAGCAGATAGCAGCACAACGAATACCATATTGAGAGAGACGAAATTTTTTAGTCGATCAGCAAGAATGCTGGTAGTCTTACGACAATCGTTGGCAGTGATACTTGTATAATAGGCTCAGAAAGAGCCACAATTATACTCCCGATGGGCACGACATTGGTCATTGAAGAAGCCTTGTTATACCCAGAATCGACTAGGACTTTCCTAAGCTTTAAAGATATTCGCGCTAACGGTCTCCATGTAGAAACTGAAGAAGAGTATGGTAAGGAATACCTGCTCATTACAAAGCATGAAGAAAATGGAAAAAGGGTATTAGAACGACTTCCTTCATATGAATCTGGGCTATACTACACTAATATTAGGGCACCTGCAGCCTATACTATCCTGGAAACATCTTTTAGAAGCTCTAAACTTTTGTCTCTAGCATGATAGATTAGGCTACCCCGATCTTAGGATGATGAAAAATATAATTAACAATTCTCATGGACATAATATCAATGTGCCCTACATGTGTCACCGGGAAATTAATTACTAGACCTTCTCCTCTGAAAGTGAAGGATGAAATCCCTACATTCCTGGACTGAATCCAGGGAGATATCTGCGGTCCTATTCAGCCCCTGTCAGGGCCATTTAGGTACTTTATGGTGCTCATCGATGCTTTCTCGAAATTACCGTTGATGATTATTGTATGGCAATGGGAATTACCGTTGAGCACTCGGTACCACATGTCCACTCCGGAATGGACTAGCAGATGAATTGATTAAAAGAATTAAATTCATTACTCAACCGTTTTTGCAGAATTGTAATTTACCAACTACATGTTGGAGACATGCAGTCCTGCATGCAGCAACTCTCATCAATTTTAGACCGTCGGAATACAACATCCATTCACCTATGCAACTAGCGCAAGGGTCAACACTGAAAATATCTCATCTCCGAAGGTTTGGTTGCAAGGTTTATGTACCTATAGCACCACTGCAGCGAACTGCAATAGCCCCCTCCGAAAGTCTGGGATATACGTTGGTTATGGGACAACATCCATAATTAGGTATCTGGAACCGATGACTGGAGATTTGCATACGACCGTTTCGCTGATGTAACATCCCAATTTTCTGAATTTAAAAATCCTTTAAATAGTTAGTAGGGAAAAAGTCACCATTTGGATTTATTTGAATTTAAATTCAAAAGCTTAATATTGGACTTTACAATTAAAAACCTTTAATGTGAATAATCCCAACATGAACATTAGCCAAAACTATTTTTTTTGGGTTCTATGTGCTCAGTTATATTTTCTAGATTTTTCTAGAATTTTTCTGAGTTCATTTGCTATTTTCTATTGCTTATTTGAATTTCTGGTATTTTCTAAAAAGGAAAAGCTATTTAAAATCTCGAAATCAATCGGTAGAATTCCTAACCTCGGCCGATCCCTGCTCGGCCACGCCCAACTCATGCTCAGCTCGCCAAGACGCGCGCCATCTCTGCCGGCAGTGGACCCCACCTGTCAACCTCTCATCCCTTCTCTCTCTCTCTCCGAATGCCTCGCTCACCCTCCGCCATTTGATCAAGGATGAACGGCTGGATGCGCACGATATAACCGGAGGTTCCGATCGTCCCTTTGATTGTGGACCGTTCGATCTTGCATGGACGGTCAGATCTCTAAGTTGGTTTCGCGGCCGTGCCGTTTCGCACGTGCCCGCGCCTGAGTCCTAGCCGCTGACGGGTGGGACCCACCCCGCCACATCATCATCGTCTCCGAATCTGTTAGGGATTCGCCGCCGCCGCGCTATCCCGTTTTGGGCGTTCGTGCCCTGGACTCTCCCGGGCCGCCGCCTATATAAAGAGAGGTAGCCCTCGGTGTCCGCACCCCAACCCTAGCCGCCACCGCCCTCGCGCTGAACCCTAGCCGTCGCGAGAGCTCGAAGACCAATCTGCACCACCGCCAACTCCGACGAGCTCGTACGCCGCCATCAGTGTCGCCTGAGCGTCGTGGTCTACACCGTCGGCATCGCACGGAGCAGGGCTACCTCGTGGTCGCCTTCGTGTCGCCGTAACCTCACCGCCGGTCGCCATAGTCGTCCTCGTGCACCAGTGAGCACTTCAGTGGATTCGCCGTCGCACCCTCTACCTCCCGGAACCACTCCCCGCTGGTGAATCGCCGCCATTCGCCGGGACCTTCGGTTCCCGAGCCTCCGCCGCCCGCCGAGCTGACGTGGCCGTCCACATCGGCAGCCACCTCAGCAGCCGCGCCTGCGTATCATCCCGCGTGGCTGCCTCGTTAACGCATGCGTGGCATGGTCCACCGGTTCTAGATCCAACCGGCTCGGTAGACCTAGTCTATCGTGAGCCGTGTCTCTGACATGTGGGTCCCACATGTCAGAATTTTCATTTATTTCTTTTAATTCCCGAAATTCCTTCGCTAATGTCAGCATTGCGTAATAATTCGATTTTTCTTCAGAGAAATATTTCGGAAATTCTGGAAAATCCAAATTAGGGTTTCTTTTTAGATTTAAAACTTCTAAAGGCCATAACTTTTGCATCCTAACTCCGATTGAGCCCATTCAAATTTCTAAATCTATCTCAATTCGAGCTCTATTTATTTGAAATTTTTATTTAATTTTTGGACCTTGTTTTGCCTCTGTTATTTATTTGTTTTGTTTATTTATTTCGTTTGCGAGTAGAAGTCGATTCGTCGGGGAATTTCGTTGAAGAAGGAGCACCCCAAGATCAAGATCAGTACATAGACCTTTTCCAAGGCAAGTCATACCTTTGATCATCTTGAATCCAATTTTCAAATTACTTTATGTTAAAGTATTGCATTTGATGTTAACTATGTATTTAAATGCTTTGGGTATAGTTATTATCCAATTTGTTATCACCCCTTGACTTTGTATGCCATAATTCCTTGTCACCCTAGATTGGTTTATTAGTTGGTATCATTGTAGCACCAACGTGGGTTGGTTAGATGCGAGTACAATTGCTTAGCCATGCTACGAGTCTCACATCTCATGTAAGTTGCAATTATTAAATGTGACTAAGTGACTATGGAACTTTGTGTAAAACTGTGTGCTATGTGTTATTACTTCGTGATGGCATGTGTTGCACTAAAACCAACTAGGTGGTAAAGGATTTATACTGAGGCAAGTGGTGGAAGCTGTGTGATATGGTGGAAGCTGTGTGCATGGGTTTGATAATCTTTGTGACTTAGTTAGAACATGGAAGTCTTGCCTTGGTCAATTAAGGACTTAACTTTGTGCGCCATTGAACTGAGCCTTCATCATGCGACCACATGCCCGTATGGGCGGGCCTAACTTAGTAAGTTATGGATTCTCGGCATTGATGTTCAGGTGGATAGGTTAGGCTGTGTGCCAGGGTGGAGGTGTGACTACTTAGTGGTTACATCGCGGGACGGTTCGCCGCATTCCTGTCCAGCGGTGTGTGTTATACTAATTCTATGTGAGCTAGTATAGCGGGAAAGCACATCGGGAATGTCAATGTTTGAGATGAAGTTTTCGAACTGTTTTGTTACGATTAGTGCTTGCTACACTAGTTGTATCTTGTGGGTAAAGTGTACAACCTCTGCAGAGTGTTAAATCAATCTATTCGAATAGCCGCATCCGCGATCATGGACATGCTCGGGGATTTCACACGAGGGGTAGTTTTTCATAAAATGTTGTGATGGGAGCTGTGTGACCTCAATCATATGGCTATGTGAAATAATCTGTTTAGCTGTGTGTCTTTGTGGAAACAACTGTTAAATTAATATTGTCTATTTGTTTTGAATTATGCTTTCAATCTATTATTCGTATTAAATTGCAAATGTTGCTTTTATGCAAAAGAACCACAGAAGTCTTTTTCTTGGAATAAGCCTGCATCTATAAATTGCATTATGTGGTATGATTTGCGAGTACGGTTGTGTACTCACGCTTGTTGTAAAACTTGCACCCAAAGCTACATAAGAGGAGTCTACGCCTGCTTTCGAGGAGGAGTTCGCCGAAGGTTGTTGATCGTTAAGGTCTGGATCCCAGTCGATTACCTGTGGTGAATTGGTGGGATCTACGCTGGAGTTATTTCCGTTCTGCTGCTGCTTTATTCTCTGTTAGACCTGCGTGGCTTAATAAGTGTAAACTCGACCATAAGGTCAAAACCCTTATTTGTTATTCAAACTAATCGTTTACTTTACTTATCGTTTGTGTGGATCGATATTTACCTATGTTGACACTGTGTGCACTAGCGTGATCCTGGACTAGTGCAGTATACATAGAGGGTTTCAGAATCATAATTCTTGGTCCTGACAGAGGTGGTATTAGAGCCATACTGACTGTAGGTCTTGACCTTAGTTAGATTGGCCGTCTTTAGAGTGTCCAAACTATTTTCTAAAGGAAAAATTAACTTACAAGGCTAAATAATTGCTTAACTCTCCTCATATCTCTCTTGACTCAACTTTTGATATGATCTTCTCTTTCCGTTGTTTTAAAATTGCCCTTACCCTCTTCGTCTGTCTTGACAGATGTCTCGTCTCCAGAGCTATGGTGAGCGCACAGGAGGATACGCCACTGAGCTTTGGAAGCTGTTGCAAGTTCTTGGAGGCTTTGATCGTCCGTTGTACGTCGGCAACAACTGGATGGTGAATGGACAAAATCGTGGAGTGATATGTCGTCTGACGATCTACGCCAGGAGGAACGACAAGGCGAGCCAACCTTCGCACATCTCGGTGAGGAAGATCACTTGGCTGGAAGGCATCCAGGAGTCGTCGCGCTTGGCCATGCTACGTATCTACGCACGGGAGCTTCAAGACACCGTCTTCCGTTACCACCCCAGAGTTGCAGCCGTGGACTTGCTAGCACGCTACCCATCTACGGAAGGAGAGAGCAACGCTACAGTCGTGCACCTCGCTCAGTTTGCAGCTGCCCAGGAGGAAGCATTGGAGAGGACTATCACGGAGCTGGATCATGTCTATGAGGCTTTGCAGAGAGCTGAAGAGAAGGTCTCCACTCTGCAAGAGATTCTCTACGACCAAGTTCCCGAAGAAGAGGAAGACCCCGAAGAGGATTCCGAAGAAGATCCAGAGGAAGGCCCAGTCGAGCCAGAGGAAGATGCAGAGCCAGAGGAACCAGCTGAACCAGTTGCACCGGGGACGCCTGTTCCTACTGCACCAGTTCCAGGGCATCAGGATCAGTTTGCTAAGATGCCGGCTCACTTCCGAGTCTACAGCAGTCAGGAGCGCCGCCGCGGTTGTGGAGGCTTTCTCGAGTAGTTGTCTTAGTCTAAGTCTTTCAGGCTTGGCCAGTTTCAGTTTAGTGAGTCGCCCTTTAGGCGGTAGTTTTGTGTGCTTAGGTCGTTGTTTCTTTGGTGTGCGAGTATGAGTTGCAAAGGCCCTTAGGCATTTGTTGCAGTCATACTAAGACCCTAATTAATAAAGGTATTTCATTTGAGTTTCTTGAGCTGTGTTTCGTTGGGTTTAACCTACCCCTGCTTAGTTCTTAACTTATCTTGTGCTTGCTACCGTATCTAACCCATGGAGCTTCGCTAGATGGTTCAAACTCGTTAGACTGCTGCTAGTGGTTCCGGTACCCCAGCACCAAGAAGCAATGAGCAACCAGCCACAGGAGCAGTTCCGCCACAAGCACCCCCGATTGACTTGCAAAACTTTAGAGCTTTCATGGCAGCGCAGACCCAACTGATGAACACCATGATGAATCGGATGCAAGCTATGAACAACCAAGTCAACAACAACAACAATCAACAACATGGAGCCCCAGCTGCTCATGGTCACCATGGACCATCTAAACTTGCGGAGTTTATGAGAACCCATCCACCAACATTCTCGGGACACGTATCCCCAGTAGAGGCAGATGATTGGCTTCGGGTCATCGAAAGGAAGCTGCTGATCACCCAGTGCAGTGACCGTGAGAAGGTCCTATATGCCACTCACCAGATGGAGGGCATAGCCGCTGAATGGTGGGAGAACTTCTGTGCCGCGCATGAGACGCCATAGGATATCACATGGGAGGAATTTTCTGCAGCATTTCGCCAGTATCATGTACCAGAAGGCATTATCGATCTGAAGAAGGATGAGTTCCGCGCTCTCAAGCAAGGAGCTATGTCAGTGTCTGACTATCTCAACAAGTTCTCTTAGCTAGCTGGCTATATAGCAGAAGATGTAGCCACAGACAAGGCTCGCCAGAGTCGCTTTCTGAAGGGGCTAAACACTGGACTGCAAGTCAGTCTAATCGTCCATACTTTCCCCGACTTCCGGGAGCTGGTCAATAAAGCCTTTGTTTTAGAGGACAAACGCAAGGAACTGGAAGATAACCACAAACGCCAGATGGCTCAGTAGGGGAACCATCAATCACAGCAGAGGGCAAGAACAGTGCCATCACAGTTCAACTGGTTCCCACCCTGCACTTCGTTGAGCACTGCACCAACTTCAAAGACCCGCCCGGTGCCCGAACTTCCGCAACCTCGCACTCACAACCCCAACCTGGGGAGCAATCAGCAAAGCGGACCAAAAGTCTGTTATGCCTGTCGTCAGCCAGGACATTTTGCCAACCAGTGTCCGCAAAGGGGAACAATCACTCCAGTACGTTTTAACCTTGGAGCTACTCCATCCAAGACGCCAACGCCGGGCAGCAACCAAGGAGCTTCACAAGTTGCCGATCAAGCCGGAGGAGCACCACAGTCCGTGATCAGAGGCCGTGTCAACCACGTCACTCTGGAAGGAGCCCAAGAATCACCGGACGTCGTACTGGGTAAGTTTCTGGTTAACTCAGTACATGCATCAGTTTTGTTTGATTCTGGAGCTTCACATTCGTTTGTTTCTGGAATGTTTGCAACCAAGAATAATTTGGAAGTTATGCATCTTAAGCATACTCTGTTAGTCCAGTCGCTTGGAGCAGAGCTAAGCACTAGGGTGGGATGTTTAGGAGCTCAGTTACTCATAGCTGGAGTTGAGTTTCTAGCCAACCTAATTGTTCTAGATACCCAAACCCTAGATGTCATTCTTGGCATGGATTGGTTATCCAAGCACAAAGTCGTGCTAGATTGTGGCCGAAGAGCCGTAACAGTCGAGGATACCAAGGGAAACAAGGTAGAATTTCTAGCCACCTCAGTTCGTGATGGACATCTGATAGTGAATAGTCTGAAGACCCTGTCCTTGGAAGAAGTACCAGTGGTCAGTGAATATCCAGATGTGTTTCCAGAAGAATTACCAGGAATGCCACCAGATCGTGACATTGAGTTTGTCATCGACCTAGTGCCAGGGACAGCACCAATTTCAAAGAGGCCTTATCGGATGCCAGCCGATGAATTGGTAGAGATGAAGAAGCAGATAGAAGAGCTTCTTGAGAAAGGTTTCGTGAGACCTAGTTCGTCGCCATGGGGAGCGCCAGTGTTGTTTGTCAAGAAGAAAGATGGAAGTATGAGAATGTGTATTGATTACCGTTCGCTCAACGAGGTTACTGTCAAGAACAAGTACCCACTACCCCGGATAGATGATCTGTTTGATCAAATGAAAGGAGCCGGAGTGTTCTCAAAGATCGACCTGCGATCAGGTTACCACTAGCTAAAGATTTGTCCTAAGGATATACCGAAGACCGCTTTCTCAACGCGGTATGGACATTATGAGTTCTTAGTCATGTCTTTCGGTCTGACTAATGCCCCTGCATACTTCATGAACATGATGAATAAAGTGTTCATAGAATACCTGGACAAATTCGTAGTTGTGTTCATTGATGATATTTTGGTTTACTCTAAGACGGAGGAAGAACACGCCGAACATTTAAGGATAGTCTTGGAAAAACTCAGAGAGCATCAGTTGTATGCCAAGTTCAGTAAGTGTGATTTCTGGAAGAAGGAAGTTGATTTCCTTGGTCATGTGATGACAGCCGAGGGAGTAGCGGTTGACCCCGGTAAGGTCAAAGCAGTGTTATATTGGGAGCAGCCCAAGACCGTAACTCAGATTCGCAGTTTCTTGGGAATGGCGGGTTATTACCGTTGTTTCATCGAAGGATTCTCATCGATTGCTAAGCCTCTTACGCAATTGTTGAAAAAAGAGAAAAAGTTCACTTGGACCCCGGCCTGTGAAGAAAGTTTTCAAGAGTTGAAGAAGCATTTGACTTTAGCCCCAGTGCTGATTTTGCCAGATATTCACAAGGATTTCGATATCTATTGTGACGCTTCGCGTCAAGGACTAGGATGCGTCCTGATGCAAGAAGGAAGGGTCGTCGCTTATGCTTCAAGGCAATTAAGACATCACGAGGAAAATTACCCCACTCATGATCTGGAATTAGCTGCCGTGGTGCATGCTTTAAAGATTTGGCGTCACTACCTCATCGGTAATCGCTGCGAAGTCTATACAGACCATAAGAGCCTGAAGTACATCTTCACTTAGTCAGATTTGAACATGAGACAGAGCAGATGGTTAGAGTTGATCAAGGATTATAATCTTGGAATCCACTACCATCCCGGAAAAGCCAATGTAGTTGCAGACGCTCTAAGTCGTAAGAGTTACTGCAATACTTTGGAAGTAAAGGAAAGTTGCCCAGAACTTTATGAAGAATTTTAGAAGCTAAGGCTAGAAGTTGTGTCTGAAGGATTCGTAGCCAATTTGGAGGTACAGTCTACCCTAGAGAAGCAGATTCGTGAAGCGCAACCAAAGGATTCCGTGTTGGCAGACATCAAGGTCAAAATGGCGGAAGGGAAATTCAAAGATTTTACCAAGGATGATCAAGACATACTCTGGATTAATGGTCGTATCTGTGTACCAGATATCGATGGTCTAAGACAAGCTAATCTTAAAAGAAGCCCATGACTCAAAGTATTCGATTCACCCCAGAAGTACCAAAATGTACCAGGATATTAAGACTAAATTTTGGTGGCCCAATTTGAAGCGAGAAGTCGGAGAGTTCGTTGCCTTGTGCAACGTCTGTCAGAAAGTAAAGGCGGAACACCAGAGACCAGCAGGTTTGTTGCAACCGCTGAAGATTCCAGAGTGGAAGTGGGAAGAGATCGGAATGGATTTCATCACTGGCTTACCCAAGACCCAATCGGGTTACGATTCGATCTGGGTAATAGTCGATCGTTTGACCAAGGTCGCCCACTTCCTGCTAGTCAAAACCACGTTCAGGAGATCGTCTTGCGGAGTTGTAGATGGCTAGAATTGTTAGTTTGCACGGTGTGCCCAAGAAGATAGTATCAGATCGAGGATCTCAATTCACCTCTTGTTTTTGGCAGAGTTTGCATGACGCATTGGGTACCCATCTGAAATTTAGTACCGCGTATCATCCACAGACAGATGGACAGACTGAAAGAGTTAATCAGATATTGGAAGATATACTGAGAGCTTGTGCTCTAGCCAATGCTGCCCGATGGGATAAAAGTTTACCATATGCAGAATTCTCGTACAACAACAGTTATCAAGCTAGTTTGCAAATATCACCATTTGAAGCTTTGTATGGTCGTGCCTGCCGAACCCCGTTGAATTGGTCAGAAACAGTTGAACGATCAGTATTCGGTCCGGACATCATCCAAGAAGCAGAAGACCAAGTGGCCATGATAAGAGAAAGATTGAAGATAGCTTAGTCCAGGCAGAAGAGCTATGCTGATAATCGTCGCCGTGATCTCAGTTTTGAACCCGAGGATTTCGTCTATCTTCGAGTTACCCCGCTCAGAGGTGTCAAAAGGTTTCATGCCAAAGGGAAGATTGCCCCTAGGTATGTTGGCCCGTTCAAGATTTTGGAACGCCGTGGAGAAATTGGTTATCAGTTGGAGCTACCGCAGTCGTTAGCAGGAGTGCATGATGTCTTTCATGTCTCGCAATTGAATAAGTGTCTTCGTGTGCAAGAAGAGTAAGCCCCGTTGGAATCGATTGATTTAAAAGAAGATCTTACATACAAGGAGCAGCCAGTCAAGATTTTGGATGTCGCAGAGCGCCACCCCAGAAGCAAGACTGTTCGTTTTTGCAAGGTTCAGTGGAGCAACCACTCGGAAGGAGAAGCAACGTGGGAACGTGAACAAGAGCTGAAAGCCGAGTTTCCTAGCCTTTTCTCTAGCTAGCCTGAATCTCGGGGTCGAGATTCCTTCAAGGGGGGAGGTTTGTAACATCCCAATTTTCTAAGTTTAAAAATCCTTTAAATAGTTAGTAGGGAAAAAGTCACCATTTGGATTTATTTGAATTTAAATTCAAAAGCTTAATATTGGACTTTATAATTAAAAACCTTTAATGTGAATAATCCCAACATGAACATTAGCCAAAACTATTTTATTTGGGTTCTATGTGCTCAGTTATATTTTCTAGAACTTTTCTAAGTTCATTTGCTATTTTCTATTGCTTATTTGAATTTCTGGTAATTTCTAAAAAGGAAAAGCTATTTAAAATCTCATAAATCAATCGGGTCGAATTCCCTAACCTCGCCCACCCTGTTCGGCATGGCCCAACTCCGCGCGTGGCCCGGCAGCGCCGCGCGGCTTGGCCTCGCCGACAGTGGACCCCACTGTCGGCCTCTGCCCTTCTCTCTCTCTCTCTCTCCGAGGGCCTCGCTCACCCTCCACCGTTTGATCAAGGATGAATGGCTGGATGCGCACGATATAACCGGAGGTTCAAATCGTCCCTTTGATTGTGGACCGTTCGATCTTGCATGGACGGTCAGATCTCTGAGTTGGTTTCACGGCCATGCTGTTTCGCACGCGCCCGCGCCCGCACCTGAGCCCTAGCAACTAACGGGTGGGCCCACCCCGCCACATCATCGTCGTCTCCGAATCTGTTAGGGATTCGCCGCCGCCACGCTATCCCGTTTTGGGCGTTCGTGCCCTGGACTCTCCCGGGCCGCCGCCTATATAAAGGGAGGTAGCCCTCGGTGTCTGCACCCCAACCCTAGCCGCCACCGCCCTCGCGCTGAACCCTAGCCGCCGTGGGAGCTCGAAGACCGATCTGCGCCGCCTTCAACTCCGACGAGGTCGTACGCCGCCGTTAGTGTCGCCTGAGCGTCGTGGTCTGCACCGTCGGCATCGCACGGAGCAGGGCTACCTCGTGGTCGCCTTCGTGTTGCCGGAGGGTCGCCGTAGCCCCTATTCCGTCGAGCCCGTGGGTCCTCCGCCGCCTAAAACCTCGCCGCCGGTCGCCACAGTCGTCCTTGTGCACCAATGAGCACCTAAGTGGATTCGCCGTCCTACCCTCTACCTCCCGGAACCACTCCCCGCCGGTGAATCGCCGCCGTTCGCCGGGACCTTCTGTTCCCGAGCCTCCGCCGCCCGCCGAGCTGACGTGGCCGTCCACGTTGGCAGCAACCTCAGCAGCCGCGCCTGCATGTCATCCCGCGTGGCTGCCTCGTCAGCGCATGCGTGGCATGGTCCACCGGTTCTAGATCCAACCGGCTCGGTAGACCTAGTCTACCGTGAGCCGTGTCTCTGACATGTGGGTCCCACATGTCAGAATTTTCATTTATTTCTTTTAATTCCCGAAATTCCTTCGCTGACGTCAGCATTGCGCAATAATCCGATTTTTCTTCAGAGAAATATTTCGGAAATTCTGGAAAATCCAAATTAGGGTTTCTTTTTAGATTTAAAACTTCCAGAGGCCATAACTTTTGCATCCTAACTCCGATTGAGCCCATTCAAATTTCTAAATCTATCTAAATTCGAGCTCTATTTATCTGAGATTTGTATTTAATTTTTGGAGCTTGTTTTGCCTCTGTTATTTATTTGTTTTATTTATTTTTTTCGTTTGCGAGTAGACGTCGATTCGTCGGGGAATTTCGTTGAAGAAGGAGCACCCCAAGATCAAGATCAGTACATAGACCTTTTCCAAAGCAAGTCATACCTTTGATCATCTTGAACCCAGTTTTCAAATTACTTTGTGTTAAAGTATTGCATTTTATGTTAACTATGTATTTAAATGCTTTGGGCATAGTTATTATCCAATTTGTTATCACCCCTTGACTTTGTATACCATAATTCCTTGTCACCCTAGATTGGTTTATTAGTTGGTATCATTGTAGCACCAACGTGGGTTGGTTAGATGCGAGTACAATTGCTTAGCCATGCTACGAGTCTCACATCTCATGTAAGTTGCAATTATTAAATGTGACTAAGTGACTATGGAACTTTGTGTAAAACTGTGTGCTATGTGTTATTACTTCGTGATGGCATGTGTTGCACTAAAACCAACTGGGTGGTAAAGGATTTAGACTGAGGCAAGTGGTGGAAGCTGTGTGCATGGGTTTGATAATCTTTGTGACTTAGTTAGAACATGGAAGTCTTGCCTTGGTATGGGACTTAACTTTGTGCGCCATTGAACTAAGCCTTACTGTACGACCACATGCCTAGTATGGGACGGGCCTAACTTAGTAAGTTATGGATTCTCGGCATTGATTTTCAGGTGGATAGGTTAGGCTGTGTGCCATGGTGGAGGTGTGACTACTTAGTGGTTACATCGCGGGACGATTCGCCGCATTCCTGTCCAGCGGTGTGTGTTATACTAATTCTATGTGAGCTAGTATAGCGGGAAAGCACATCGGGAATGTCAATGTTTGAGATGAAGTTTCCGAACTATTTTGTTATGGGATGGAAGCTGTGTGACCTCAATCATATGGCTATGTGAAATAATCTGTTTGGCTGTGTGTCTTTGTGGAAACAATTGTTAAATTAATATTGTCTATTTTTTTTAATTATGCTTTCAATGTATTATTCGTATTAAATTGCAAATGTTGCTTTTATGCAAAAGAACCACAAAAGTCTTTTTCTTGGAATAAGCCTGCATCTATAAATTGCATTATGTGGTATGATTTGCGAGTACGGTTGTGTATTCACGCTTGTTGTAAAACTTGCGCCACAACCTACAGAAGAGGAGGAGTGTACGCCCGCTTTCGAGGAGTTCGCCGAAGGTTGTTGATCGTTAAGGTCTGGATCCCAGACGGTTACCTGTGGTGAATTGGTGGGATCTACGCTGGAGTTATTTCCGTTCTGCTGCTGCTTTATTCTCTGTTAGCTCTGCGTGGCTTAATAAGTGTAAACTCGACCATAAGATCAAAACCCTTATTTGTTATTCAAACTAATCGTTTACTTTAGTTATCGTTTGTGTGGATCGATATTTACCTATGTTGACACTGTGTGCACTAGCGTGATCCTGGACTAGTGTAGTATACACAGAGGGTTTCAGAATTGTAATTATGGGTCCCGACACCGATAGCGTATTTGATGAGGATAGTTTCCCGTCATTAGGGAGAGGAAGTCAACCCCTTGATGAAAAATATCGGGAAATAACGTGGCAAGCCACGGGAATACATGCACATGACCCGCGCACTAGTGAAGTAGATAGAGAAGTTCAGAAGATAATTGATTTGCAAGCATTAGCAAATCAACTACCTGACCACTTTAGTGATTTGAAGAGCATGACCAAGTCGTATGTGCCTGCACGTAATACACCAGAGAGGGTTGAAATACCGAAGAAAATAGAAGGTATCCCTAATCCCATCCAGAGGCCTCAGAATAAAAGGACGAGAACTTCGGTCCCTCGAATCCCAAGTAATCGGGGACGCCTAGGAAAAAAGGATAAGAAGGACTTATCATAGCCGATCACTGAAGTTCCCCAGAATAAGAAGGAGCAGTTGAGACTGCACCAAGATGGAACCTTCATACCCCCTTAGACCGAATTCGACCCAGATTCGAACACACGCTTAAAGCCAAAGAATAATCACGCTTAAGGATTACTAACATTGCCACACTCCTGCTATGAATAACTCGGACAAAGCTCGCATACGCGAGACTCCCATTCCCAAGTTTTTTTCCTCTCGAATTATGGGACCACCATACCCGACATAATTGAAATGTTACGCCTTACTTCACGCCCCAACCTTTCACGAGTTACTCAACGGTCACGCCTCGTTGACATGGTCTTACTCGTGGCCATCGCCCTAACGAGCTTCACGCTCTAGGCACGCTAGGACTTGAGACGGTCCTAGTAATGCGCTATCTCCGAATCTTCGCCTAATTCAGAAACAGCCAAAGTACCAAAGGTCAACATTTTCTTTAGTACCAAATCACACAACCTCGCACATAGCACATAAACTCGTGTTCCTTGTATCATTCGATCTTTTCAATTTTACAAAGGGCACCTTCTTTAATCGTGGACGCACCTCTTCAAAAAGGCATACCGCGGCAACAAAGGCATGCAATTTGAATATTCCACTGAGGGAGACATCGCATGAATGTCAAAAGATAAATATATTCTTGACCAAGTCATCCATCGAGATAATCTAACTCCTATGGGGTTATCATCGCCGAGTCATACTTGACAATAACTCAATTATTCCTACTATGTTAATTAACGCAACGATTAATTTTCTCCACACTATTACCGTCATGAAACTACACCATCATGCTTCTTCTACACATCTTGAGTACCCAAATGCGATACTCTAAAATTGATCAAGAAAACTAAAACTCAAACCATACTAGTTAATTGCTTTGGTTATAACCTCTCACTTATCCATAACAAAACATCGCTAAAGGGTTGAACATCTTGTTTCATAGAATGGAACCATTAAACTTCAACACTCATCATACCCAAAAGAAATACATAAAGTCAAATCCTCCACGTACTAAAGGTATTTCAATAGGAAACGTTCATGACCCAAATTATCAAGCGAATAAATGGGTCAAGATTTCCATCAAGAAAGTAAAACCTCCATAACAAGGAACAATACTATCAAAGACGCATTTATCATAAGTAGCAAGGATAGCTCAAGAGTAAAAGACAACATTTGCTCTATAAAACAAAGGCATACCACTTGAATATTCATACACTGAGGAATCCACTCACCAATGAATGTGCATCAATCACATGCCCAACAGCTTGGAAAACAATATTTGCTTTAAAGGATCAAATTAAATCAATGGAAACACTCAACGAAGAAACTTCAAATCTAAGAGCATTCATCATCACACACCTTAACTCGAGTAGACCAAATCAATTATTTTATTTTATTATTTTTTTAGGAAGAGAACAATCTCTCCAAAGATACTCAAATTATCACCTATACTAAGATATTCGAAAACCACTTCCTATTCTCACACCGTGAATGGTGTGGTGGTCTGTAAAGCCCAAGGTCACAACCACGACCTCACCTCTCAAATGTGGGTTAACTCCACACAAGATAACAATAGTATTATATTATAGATATATTAGTTCAACTCACAATGTGATTCTTCAATACAACATATGGAAGCGTAAATGCAATGCAAAACCCAACCAACCTACTCGTGTATAGTGTGTCAATTTGAATATTTCAACTACCACGGACCTAAAGCCCTCTGATACTAATCAGAATAATCTGTCCCAACATGAGCCCGAATGCTACTAAACAAAACCCTAATAATTTAATCAAGGCAACTTTAGTAATTTCAGAGAACTTCCCAGAAATTAATTACACATGAGGTTCCAACATACGCATAATTCATAAATTAACTAAACTATCATCCAAACACATCAAAAGATAATCAAAGGCATGCTAAGAATCTTGCAATCCAATGAAGTATAAAGTTCCACTACTCATCATTATTATACTTAAACCTCGTAAGAGACAAGGCATACCGAATTTGAATATCTTGCCCAATTATTAAAATATTACGATCCAAGATCATTCAACTTTATTTAGTTCATGTGGTATGTGTGACTATATCACTTCCCCATAAAGGCATACCGAATTTGAATATTCCCACGGAGAGACATCGGCATGAATGTGTGCACACACATTCATCTTGCTATGCAACCATATCTCAAATAGCACACAAACATAGCCAATCAATCACACCCATTTAACAACAACGCCACTTGCCTCAACCAGTACGAACGAGGAGGTTGGGGATACGTGTGCTGCCCGGAATCAAACCCACACTGGATAACATATGAGACACGCTAAGGCTACCATATAGATTCAAAAGCAAAACTATAGATACAATCGAGTATAACGCCACTAAAACGCTGGGTCCCCAATTCCATTACCAAACTACCAGTCTGTCCTACCAGTGGACAGTCACCTTGAAAAAACATAACTAACTGTACAGAAATCCAAATAAAGAGATCTTGAACATTCTGAAAAGGTTATTGAATTCCCTTCTAAACCTAGTTGGTGAGGTTCTCTGATTCATCCATTTACTAGCCCTACAAAGCCATACAACAGAGTATCACCTCGCGTCGGGTCTCTGGACAGCAACATAGAAACTATCACTTTCTTCTCTACGTTCGTCCGAATTCAGGACTTGACTCCTCCTCCCCTACAATTGAAAGCGGTGGTGAGCAAGTAGATGCAGACTTGCCCCACAATTGAAAGCAGTGGTGAGCAAGTAGATGCATTAGCAGAACCGCCCCATGAAGAAATAGCTATAAATTATGTGACCATGGGAGAATCTATGAATAGAACAACAGCCAATGTCGACATATATTTTGCAAAGAAAATTGCCACAATCATCGATCTTGATCCCGAGCCTGCATTACTTGCTGAATGCAAGAAAGGATCAGATTGGAAAGATTGAAAGAAGGCAATAGAAGCAGAACTAATATCTTTGAATAAAAGAGAGGTGTTTGGGCCCGTAAGCCGCACACCTCCCCATATGCACCCTGTAGGATATAAATGGGTATTTGTTCGAAAGAGAAATGAAAACAATGAAGTTGTAAGATATAAAGCAAGGCTTTTTACACAAGTTTTCACTCAAAGACCAGGAGTCGATTATGAAGAAACCTATTCCCCGAATATGGGCAGAACTACCTTTAGATATTTAATCTCAATGGCAGTAAATCTGAATTTGGAACTGAAATTGATGGATGTGGTAACTGCATACCTTTATGGGAACTTGGATTCGGAAATTTACATGAAGGTACCTGAAGGTATCCCTGTCCCGAACCAAGACAGAGCAAATAGAAATCTATACAGTGTGCAACTCAGAAAGTCACTATATGGACTAAAGCAATCAGGCAGGATGTGGTATAATCGCTTAAGCGACTTTCTCTACAAGAAAGGCTACACGGACAATGAGGATTGTCCCTGTGTATTTAGACGGAGATCCCAGGATGGATTATGTATAATTTTAGTATATGTAGATGATCTGAATATAAACGGGACCTTGGAAGATATTGAGAAAGCAAGCTCTTACTTGGAGTCGGAGTTCGAAATGGAAGATTTGGGTAAAACCAAATATTGCCTAGGCTTGCAGCTTGAGCATACCCCTGAAGGGATTTTAGTACATCAGTCAACCTACACTTAGAAGGTGTTGGAAAGGTTCGACTTTGAAAAGGCATATCCTTCGAAAGTGCCAATGATCAGGAGATCCTTGCAGCAAGACAAGGACCCGTACAGACCTAGAGAAGAGGGGGAGAAAGTCCTGGGACCGAAATTCCCATACTTGAGCGCAATTGGAGCACTCATATATTTGGCAAACTGCACTAGACCGGACATTGCTTTTACAATGAACCTACTAGCAAGGTATAGTGCAGAATCTACCAAAAGGCATTGGTAGGGAATAAAGGACGTTTTCTGATACCTCCAAGGAAGTAAAAATCTTGGTCTATTCTACAGAAAGAACCAAGACCTGACAATGACTGGCTATGTAGATGCCGGATACCTATCAGACTCGCATACAGCTAAGTCGCAAACAAGCTATGTCTTCTTGTGTGGTGGAACTGCAATTTCATGGAAATCGTCTAAGCAAAGCATTGTATCGACTTCGACGAACCACTCAGAAATTATAGCACTGTACGAGGCCGCACGTGAATGCTCTTGGCTTTGGTGGATGATTCACGACATCCAACAGTCATGTGGATTGAATACCGCACAAACCCCCACTATTATCTATGAAGATAATGCAGTTTGTATTGCATAGTGTAGATGGGTTATGTGAAGAGTCCTCTCACAAAACATATCAACCCCAAGTTCTTCTATGCTCATGAAATGCAAAAGATGGACGAAATTAAAGTACTGCATACTAAGTCATGTGAAAATCTTGCAGATTTATTCACTAAGTCACTTCCAGCATCTAGCTTTGAAAGGTGCATACGTGGAATTGGAATGATGAAACTTAGAGAAGTGCGAAATTCAGGGGGAGAACCTTCATAAACTCATTACTAAAGCTTGATCATGGAGATCAAGTACCCAAAGAATAAAATCCTAGAGATCAAATGAAATTGGGTGGATTGTACTCCTTTTTCCTTGACGAGTTTTCCCGAAATTTCTCGGTTAAGGTTTTTAATGAGGCAATTCGTGCAGCATAGCAGAACATGATTCATATACTCTTTCTCCAATTTTTTTCCACTGGGTTTTTATGGAGTTTTGACGAGGCATGGACATGAAGGATGAGAGCCCAAGGGGGAGTGTTAAGAAACCGGGCCCTCGACTAGGAGTCCTGGCCCGTGTGGGCACCTCATCCACCCGTAGCCTATATATAGGAGGGGGGACTCCGACCATTGTACACGTTGATTGAAAGAGCAATAAAGAAAAGCCTGCAGTCCTCTCATATCTTTGTGTTCATCTTTTATTCTGTTCTTGTGTTCTTGCATCGTACTTACAATTTTGAGTTTGTCTACGAGGTAATCGCTCGGACTGGACTCGCCAGCGACAGTTCCTCAACAGTATGGACGAACGAGCGAATTCTAGATGAATTGGACTACGCACGAATCGACCGGACGAACGAGCGATTTTAGATATTGCAATCCAGTCTTTATCCCTTTTTGAAATATCTCGATCTGGTCCTCTGATGCTCCAATTTCATCGCGGTTTGATCCTACGCGTCTGTGTTGGTGCCTACTTTTATACGGAGCAACCTTGGCATGCTAATTTTGAAGTTTATACACCTAGTCGCGCTGGCCTATGAAAAAAAGAGAGTAAAATAGCCCATCTTGATCTATAAAATATTAAGAATGCATGTAATTGATGCTAACTGGTCACGTAATGCGAAAAAACAACATGGGTAAATTACAGGAAAACATAAGCAAATATGATGTGAAAAATAAGATGGGTAACATACATCAACAATATATCTTCAAATAAAGAATATAATAAAAACAATACAATGTCCGAGTTGAGCTCCAGCATAAGTACACCCCATATCATCGCCGTTTGCTTTTCTTTCCAACTCTCGATGTGGAATGATTAAGCTTCGCTGCCAGGGTCATCAGTTGCGCGCTTGTTGTATGGATTTTTTTTTTTGAAAAGGGAAACCCTGCTTTTGATTGAAAGCAAATAAAGGTTCTAACAGAAAATTACAGAGCACAAAACTGGGAACTCCAGTTAGCTAAGCAAGCACAGTTAGCTAAATTCCAGTTAGCTTTTTGTATGGATTGGCCCGCCCGTCCGACCCTCGTTGTGTAAGCGATGACAGGTGGGCCAGCACACTCTCTAACACTGAATTTTTGGCGTAAATAGCACGTTTGCGATGCGTTATTACGGAAGTAGCGGCCATCGTAACGAAATAGCAAATATGAAGTCTCATCTGCATGGTCACCGGCCGAACGTGATGTCCACGTGACACGTCGCCTCGTCCGACCCATGACCGGCCAGACACCTCTCCACGCGCCTCGTCCGGCCCGTCACCAGCCGGACACCCCTCCACATGTCTCCATGTCACCCGGCTCCCTCGTCTGGCCCGTCACTGGCTAGACGGTGCCTCCACCACCCCCTCACTAGTTGGACGCAAATTAGCGTTTCGGTAATGAGCAGTAGAAGTGTCGGGACCCCGGGTATGCAACCCCAGGACCCTCTGTGCATTCTGAACTAGTCCCAGATCAGTAGCTAGCTCGCACAGTTACAACATCGGGGTAATCACAACCATACAACAAAATAACGATGAAGCGGACAAATTAATATTACTTAGCAGCAAAAGGGACCTTATGGTCAAGTCTTACAGAGTTGCCACGCAGGGCACAACAACAAAAGGTAACTTGCAGCGGAAACAAAATATCTCGTGGTGGCTACACGACATGCCCACAGGCAATCGAGTGGAGGATGCGACCTAGTTCGCAAAGTTTTCAAGGTTCTCCTCTTCATAATATTCTGAATTCCCTGGTTCTTCTGTGGGGATTTAACACACAGGGCGCAAGCCGTGAGTACGTTGAATGTACTCAGCAAGTCATAGGGAAATGTATGCAATTATTATTCATGTGAGGTTACACAAGGATAACTGTATGGCTATTTTGCGGAAAGCAATATTGACAGTAAATACGATAAGTAGGTTAAAAGCACATTTTAAAAGATTAATACATAAGTAATTCAGTTCTTTGAAACAACTAGAGATCTTTCCAACCATTCGACACAAACCACTAATTCCACCATTTTAAAGAAAAACATCTACCCCTTGCGTGAAATCTCCGGGCATGTCCATAACCGGGGACACGGCTATTCGAATAGTTTTTATACACTCTGCAGAGGTTGTACAGCTTTACCCACAAGACACGAATTCTCTAGTTTGTCCGGCATATATCTATACCACCGCTCACTACCTTGGGTAAGCGGTCTAGAGCACGTGACAAGGCCTTTACAAAGTTTTGTCTTGACTCGGTTCTGCTCGCTAAGGTTTCGCTTCTAACGGGGGTGCTCCCCGTTAGATTCGTGCCCCTCTTGCGCCGTTCTCATCCAAAACAGAACCAACCCAAGACATTGCTAATTAGTTGGCCAGGTCTATCCCAGTCTAGACTTGTGGTTGCACGAAGTGACCCAGATCAATGGTTCAAGGTTAAGTCCTTAGTTGGCTCCTCAGGCGAGACTATCCACGTCCCAATGTGCGTTACGACACCCACAGTCACCACCACCCACTCGCCCAAGCATAAAATATTTTTCGTTCAACCGGCCAAAGGACCACCCTAGTCCTGGCACACATCTTTTAACAGGAGTGGCGTTGCCACAGTTCCATAGCTCATTAGGCAAATTTAGCATTGTTGGGTTCAACTCGGCCAAAGGGACCACCCTAGTCCTGGCACACAAATTTTAGTTAAGGTGACAACAAATGTCGTGGCCTCACACAGGGCCACACTTCGTTTTAATCAGCTACACTGGCCGCTACTACACAAGCCGCAACCAAGTGCGCTGGGGGTAAAATAACATTTATTAAATCATGATCGAGACCAAAGCAAGCTACAACATGTCTAAGCATAATACGATACCCGTGTTGGTAATTTATCAATGTCCAACTAATATAAACCCTCCTAAGGTTTCCAAGGGTTCATGTCATTCAAGGGTACATGTCGATTGCAATTTATCAAGGAGGTATATATCAAGTAGGCAATTATCTACTCCCGAAACCATTTAATATAAAACTAGCGATGCATGTATATAAAACAATATAGTTTTATAAAGATGGGTTCAATATGATCAAAGGTCTATGACTTGCCTTTGTTGAAGAGTTGAGGTGCTTCGGTCATCGGATCCGAGAAATCTTCCGAAACGCCGGTTTCTACACGTGCGGAAAGAGCAAAATAAATAAATAAAAACTCCAAATAAATACCAATTTAGCACTAACAGAAAGAGGGGGATTTTAGATGAATTTAGAAATTTGAATCACTAGAATCGGAGTTCGAACGAAGAAGTTATGGCCTTCCGAAGTTGGAAAACACATGAAATGAAGGATTTAGAGATTTTTCTGAATTTATGGAATTATTTTTGTAAAGGAAAAGGTAATTATGACGCCAACTGACGTCAACAGAGGGAATTTCAGCCGAAAGAAAATAAAAGAAAAGAAACTGACATGTGGGGCCCACTATCAGCGAGAGGGTGCACGTGGACTAGGTCCACCGAGCTTTAGGAAACAGGGAGCTGGAGTGCCACGTGGGCTAGCTACGCGGTTGCCCGGTCAGCACAGGGGCTGAGGTGGCACCGAGGTGGAGGTGAGGTGGCGGCCATGTCAGCGAAGGCGACGGTGGCCCTCACGGCACGAAGGTCGCCAGCGAACGGTTGGGCGGCGGCCGGCGGCGAGGAGACCAGCGCGAAGAGGAGAGCTCGGTGAACCTGATGCTCACCGGCCTGATGACGCGGCGTCACCGGAAGGTCGGCGGCGAGCGAGAGAAGCGGCGACGAGGAGAGGGCTACGGCGGAGACGGCGCTCCGGTGGGCTCCGGGAGGAGTGAGAGTGCGCACCAGGTGGCCCTCGGTGCGGCGATGCCGATGGCGGGGTCGGAGGCGGCTGAGGAGCTCTGGTGGCGGCGCAATCGGCGGGGAGGCGGAGCTCGGCCGGCGGCGAGGAAACGCGAAAAGGGGGCGAAGGAGGGCGAGAGAGGGGGAGGGGGAAGGGGGAAACGAGAGAGGAGGGGGAGGCGGTCCCGGTGCTCCCCTTTAAAGGGCTCGGGGAGGCCCGGAGATGGAGGAGAAAGGGAGGGTGTCGGGCGGCAATGGCGGAGGGGTCGGCGAAAAGAGTGGGGAAAAGGGAAAAAGAGGGGTGCACGGGTGCGGTGGAGGCGGAGGTGGACGGCGCGCGGCAGGGCTAGGGCTAGGCGAGGGAGGAGGCGAGGACCGGCGGGGAACGCGGCGCGGTGCCACGCACGGACGCGCGAGGAAGAAGGGGGGGTCCGGGGAGGACGACGAGCGGGAACCGTCCGATTTCGATCGGACGGTGGGAGGCGAAGGAAGGCGTGGCGGAGGTTGAGCCGTCTGATTGCGATCGGACGGTTGGGGAGGGGAGAGGCGCGGATGCGCGCGCGCGGAGCGGGCCCGTGTGAGGCGGGTTGTAACAGCCCAAATTTCAAATTTCAGTAAAAATTAAAATTTATTATTTGTTATGGAATTTTCTAAAATTTTAAAAGTTTTTTTTATAAATATTTTAAAGTCAAAACAAATTTATTTGCAAAATTAAAAGCCAACATTGATTTGGAAATAATTTTGTTAAGTCCAAAATAAGTATGGGAATTTCTGTGAATTTTTCCATAGTTTTTGGAGTTATTTTACTATTTGCTAAAGCCTAAATGAATTACGAGAATTAAATCAAAAGAAAATCCTCAAAATGGCTTTGGGCCGAAACCTAAAAGCGTCGGCCCAAAACCATTTCCGCGCACGGCCCGTTCCTCCCGCGCGATCTCCCTCTCTCCCGCTGTCCGATCTACATCGAACGGCCACCACCGCCCCACGCCACCCAGCTCTCCGCACCGTCGGATCAAGATCCGACGCCCACGCGTTTTCTTCTCCCTCGCCCCCTTCCTCGCGCAACCGAGTCGCCGCCGCCATTAGCGCCCGCACGGGAGCTCAATCCCCACCACATTTTCCTTCCCCTCTTCACGGGAGGACGTGCGCAACGGCTCCGCCACCTCCAACCGCCCTCACCCCCACTTTCTTCCCCCTTTCATCGCGCCCAGTTCGCCCACGTGCCGCAACCGCCGCCGACGTGCCGCAACCGTCGCCCGCACACGATCTCCTCCCCCAGCCACCCCCGGCCCCTATAAAAGGGAGCACCGGGAGCCCCTCTTCACTTCGATCTCGAAGCCACCATCCACTTGCCCTCTATCGCCGTAAGCTCGCCGGAATCGAAGGTCTTTCCCGTCGGCCGCCGCAAGCTTCGTTCGACGATTTCGCCACCATCGTCTTCGCCACATCGCCGCACACCCGGTGCTCGCCTACATTTCGCCGGAGCTCCACCGAAACGTTGCGCCGCCGCAAAACCGAACCTCGCCACCGCTTCTTCGCTCGCCCGACCACCTCATCGCGCCCCTCCGTCGCCAGGTAGCGCACCGAGTTCCCCTTCGCGTCCCCTCTCTTTTGGTACCCCTCGTCGCCGGTGAGACGTCGCCGATCGCCGGTTCCTTGGAACCCGAGCGCCGCCCCGTCCGGCGTCAACGTAGCACGCCACCGCGGCGCCACTTCAGCGCCGCCTCGACATGTTTGCATGTGTGGCCGCCATGTGGCAGTCCATGTGGCTGCTTGCGTGGCAAGCCACGCAGTCCCATACGGCCGATTCCCCGTGGACTCGGTCCACATAAGCCGTGAGACCGACATGTGGGTCCCACATGCCAGAAATTCTTTTAATTCATTTAAATTTCGAAAATTCCTCGCCGGCGTCGGCATTGCACAATAAATAGATTTTTTAGTACAAAAATAATTCGGGAAATTCAATTAAATTTCAGATTTAGGTTTAAAACTTCTAAAATTCATAACTTTTGCATATGAACTCCAAATTGGGTGTTTCAAATTGCAAAATTTATATAAAATTATAATCTAGCTAACTAAACCAAAATATTTCAGTTTGGAGTTATTTTGATCTATGTTTTTGAATTTATTTGAATTTGAATTTGAATTTGTCGTATTTTCGCGTTTAGACTTTGACGACTCCGGAGAGTTCGACCAATCTGAAGACCTAGAATTCCAAGACATCAACAAAGGCAAGTTACACCATTGACCATATTGCCCCCAGTATTTTAAGTTATTTTCAGTTTCTAAATTCTTTATTGCATGCATATGTTGTATAAATATTTTAATGTCCTGTTTCATATATAGTTACTCCTATGTTTTATTGTATGGCCAATTTGAATACTGTACTTGACTACCTTGACACCATAGACAAAATATTATCAATACCAGACATATGTTTAGCTAGGCTAGTTCACACTTAAAGAATTTGGGATGGTTTAACCAAATTTCTTACAAATTTGTTTCAAACTTGTCATTGTGGTATTGGTTTTACCACATGGATTTATAAATAGAGTTTTATTCAAAATAAAATCAAAAATGGGTTCGGACTTGGGCGAAATGGTCGGAATGGTGGGTGCAGGTTTATGCACGGGATTGATCTGGTTAAGATTAAGGCCCATGGGTTGTAGGAATGACGCCCAAGTCAATTGAGGACCGGTCTTTGAGTCGCTTCATGCTATGCCTTACCGTACCACCACACGTCCTGTATGGGCAGGATTTGGCTAATTAATTTATAATGCTTTAGTGTATTTATGTCATGTTGATATGTGGGTGTCGGTTAGACTTTTATTCCCACTTGGCGCAAGAGGGGGCTTCTGGAGGACGGTTAGTCCGAAGGGGCGAAACCTTAGCGGGCATGAGTACACTAGGACAGGACATTGTAAACGCCTCATGGTAATTGCTCAGTCACACGCCTACAGAAGCGTGAATTGGCCAACATAACGAGCATATCACCTCGTGTGGGTAAAGTTGTACCAACTCTGCAGAGTAGAAACTATTCGAATAGCCACATCTGCGGTCATGGATATGCTAACAGGGCCACTTAAAGTTAGAATTATTCTTGGTTTTTAAATGCTTTATTAATTGTTGAGGATGGTTAATCCTTATGAAAAGTTGGGCGGGAAGCCAAGTATTAGGAGGGGATCCTTAACTTAATCATTGGAGGTTATCTATATTACAATGTTGTCATTTTAAAATATGATTTTAGTCATAGTATAAAACTGCCTTAGAAATTAGTATGATTATTTAAACTAAAAATGATGTTTATGCAAAACAACCCCTGCCATACTCACTTGTTACCTTATGCATGCATTTTCATTCAATATTGGGTGTAGCTTGCGAGCACGGAAGTTGTGCTCACTCTTGCTGAATAAATCTTATTAAGGAGAAGACTTCTTCCCCGACGGTGAGGATCCGGACGAGTAGGCCTTTCGACCCAGACGATTGCTTGTGGCGCATCGTGTGGCTCACCTCTATTATTATGTTTCCGCTGTGTTTATCATTTGATATTTGATATTGTTGTTCAGACTCATTTGTATTAAACAATTATTTACTTAATGTCATTTACGATTTCGTGATATCAATGTGATATCCATTTTGTGAGATTGTGTACACTGGAAATCCTGGACCGGTGTATGAACACAGAGAATTTGGGATCCTTCGCTCCCGGGTTCGACAAAAGTGGTATCAGAGCCATATCGACTATAGGTCATGGCCCACGGTAGAAATGGTAGAACCATTAGGGACTATTTTCAAAAATTTAAAATTATTTACCTGTCTTCCAGAGTCTTACTCTTCCTTTCTCTGTTAAAAGATTTCTTAACTCTTGTCTCTTCTAAAAAATTGTAGATGGCCGAGAGACCGACCCACATCTCCCACGGGATCTTCGCTGGAGAATGGGCTGATATACTGTGGAAGATGATGCAGCACTTGAGCTTCAAGAAGAGGCCCACATACCAAGGATACAAGTATATCGTGGGACAGCAGGAGCGCTGGAGAGTGGAGGTTATCCTCTACTCTAACTTAGCGCCTGATACGACATTCCACATCTTCGACGCCCCAATGCATCGGGAGACTTTCACTGACGGCATCCAGGACGCAACGAGGGAAGCCGTTCGCCGACTTCGTTATACTTATGACCTCCACCTTCGGGATACTGCATTCCAGTACTACCCCATGCACATCCCCACCCGGCTAGGTAGTGCTTTCAGCTCAGTCGAAAATGAGGATTTACCGGAGATCACCCATCAGGTGGAATTAGCCAAGGTGATGGATTACGCCTATGGCAACACCCTAGACGAGTTGTATCTAGTTCAGGGGAGATTAGAAGCCGCAGAGGAGAAGCTGAGGACAACAGAAGCAGAATTGGCCCTCTACAAGGCAGGCCAAGGCAGTACCTGCAACTCCCCTGACTACACCCCATCCACCCCATAGATATTTGCTTTTCCCTTTAGTTCGTTTGTTAGCTGTGAATTATGAGCTACTAACCTTCTGTGGTAGCCATAATCAAATGAATAAAATAAAGAACTACTTTGAAAATGGAAAATTTGATTCTTTGTCTTGTATTTGTGTGCTTGTTGGGCTAATATAAACTTGTTCCTCCTTAGAACTATCTTTTCTTCTCTTTACTAAGTCTTTGGAAACTTCAGGAGATGGTGAACACTCACACGGGAAGTGGCAGCACCCAAGGCCAGGGCAACGAGAATGCTGACTACCAAGAGCAGCCTATCCAGTAGCCTCCCTCACCGCCAGTGGCAGGACCGGACTGGCAACAAATGATGGCCAACCAGACCCACCTCATCGACTTGCTGGCCCAGTCGCTCAGCAACTCCCAGAACATTTAGGCCGCAGCAGCAGCTACCGCCGCAACTCAGGCACCAGCACACCCTCCTCAGCGGGTGACCATGTCGGAGTTCATGCGTATGCGTCCTCCAACCTTCTCCAGCAGCACCGAGCCAAAGGATGCTGACGATTGGCTTCGTGCGATTGGGAAGAAGCTGGACATCGCACAATGCACCGATCGCGAGAGGGTCCTGTTCGCCTCCCATCAACTCAACGGACCAGCTTCGGAGTGGTGGGACAACTTCTGCATCGCCCACGCCAATGCCTAGGCCATCTCGTGGGACGAGTTCGTAAGAGCTTTCCGTCATGCCCACATCCCTGCCGGCATGATGACATTGAAGAAGAAGGAGTTCCACGCCCTTCGCCAAGGCAATCGCTCGGTGAGCGAGTATCTTCATCGGTTCAACCAACTGGCCCACTACGCTCCAACTGACGTAGCCCGAGATGAAGACCGATAGGAGAGGTTCCTGGAGGGACTTAATGATGACATTTCAGTCCAACTGATCTCCCAGAACTTCGCTGACTTCCAGCAGTTGGTGGACAAGGCGATCCGCTAGGAAGCCAAACATCAGGAGATGGAGAACCGCAAGCGGAGGATGGCCGCTCAGAGGTTTAATGCAGGAGGCATTCCCAAGCCTCGATTCACTCAGCCGCAACCACCGCAGCGTGGGAAGTTTCAGTCTTCCACATCCCGAGTCCCGGTGCAGAACCAGCGCCCCAACACCTCCAACTTCCGCAACAATTCAACTGGAGGGCAATTTCAGCAGAAGAGCTCCGCTCCCTCAGCCACAGGATTGACCTGTTTCCACTGCAACGAAACAGGGCACTACGCCAACAGTTGCCCCAAGAAGCAGCAGGCAGCGGCATCTTCCAAGACAACACCAGGAGCCACAGCCACTGGCGGCACTACAAAGCCGTCAGGTCAATTTATCAAGGGACGTGTGAACCACGTCACAGCTGAGGAAGCCCAGGCAGCACCGGATGTCGTGCTTGGTATGTTCCTCGTTAACTCGATACCAGCTTCAGTTCTATTTGATTCCGGAGCTTCGCATTCATTTGTATCAAATAAGTTTCTGGGCAAAAATGGGTTACCTATATCTCCATTGATCAATCCTATGATAATCCATTCCCCGGGCTCAGAAATGAGGACTAGTTCTCTATGCCCGAACCTTACTCTCGAAATATCCGGAGTATCATTTCTAGCAGACTTGATAGTCTTGCATTCCCAAGGTTTGGATGTCATTCTTGGAATGGACTGGCTGGCCAAGAATCTTGGACAAATAGACTGTGTCAATAGGTCTATCACTCTCACCAATGGAGAAGGAATTTCAGTCGAGTTCAAGCCCAAGACCTGCACCAAAGGAAGTTCCATCCTCACTAGCATGAAGGAAGTGAAACTTGAAGACATACGTGTAGTCCGAGAATATTCTGATGTATTTCCTGACGATCTACCTGGCATGCCACCGGATAGGGACGTAATGTTTTTAATTGACTTAGTCCCAAGGACAGCTCCAATATCGAAGCGACCCTATAGAATGCCAGCCAATGAGTTAGCAGAATTGAAGAAACAGATTGAAGAATTGCGAAGCAAATGGTACATCCGACCCAGCTCATCACCTTGGGGAGCACCAGTACTGTTCGTCAAGAAAAAAGACAATAGCATGAGGATGTGTGTAGATTACAGATCACTCCACGAGGTGACGATCAAGAACAAGTATCCTTTACCCAGGATAGATGATCTGTTCGATCAGCTGAAAGGAGCAAGTGTCTTCTCGAAGAATGATTTAAGATCCGCTATCACCAATCAAGATCGGACTAAGATATCCGAAGACAGCCTTTACCACGGATATGGGTATGCGAGTTCTGATGATGTCTTTCGGTTTGACGAACGCCCCTGCTTATTTCATGAATATGATGAACAAAGTGTTCATGGAATTCTTGGATAAGTTTGTGGTTGTTTTCATCGATGACATTCTCATCTACTCGAAGGATGAAGAAGAACATGAGAAGCATCTCAGAATGATCCTGGACAAGCTCAGGGAGCACCAGCTTTATGCCAAATTCAGCAAAAGTGAATTTTGTCTAAGTCAAGTGGCATTCCTGGGACATATTGTGTCAGCAGGAGGAATTGCAGTAGATACTGCCAAGGTTGAAGCAGTATCGGATTGGAAGCAACCCAGGACAGTCACCGAGGTGAGAAGTTTCCTTGGACTAGCGAGTTATTACCGTAGGTTCATTGAAAATTTCTCGAAGATTGCAAGACCCATGACCCAACTTCTGAAGAAGGAAAAGAAGTTTGAATGGACAGATGCTTGTGAAGGAAGTTTTCATGACCTGAAGAAGAGACTAGTCTCAGCGCCTGTGCTAGTCTTACCTAATATCCGTAAGGATTTCGAGATTTTTTGCGACGCATCCCGTCAAGGTCTCGGATGCATGTTAATGCAGGAAGGCAAAGTAGTGGCTTATGCATCCAGGCAGTTGAGGCCACATGAAAGAAATTATCCGACACATGATCTTGAGTTAGCAGCGATTGTGCATGCCTTGAAGATCTGGTGGTATTATCTCATTGGTAATCGTTGTGAGATTTTCACGGACCATAAGAGTCTGAAATACATCTTCACACAAGCAGAATTAAACCTTCGGCAGAGAAGATGGCTAGTGTTGATAAAAGATTATGATCTTGGAATTCACTATCATCCGGGAAAAGCGAATGTAGTTGCAGATGCCCTGAGCAGAAAAGCTTATTGCAATACCATGATGGTGCAGAAGGACCAACCAGAACTACATGAAGAATTGAAGCGTCTAAACTTGGAGATTGTCAGTCAAGTTGTGTGAATGCTTTGGAAATACAACCAACTCTTCAAGGTCAGATCAGAGAAAAACAGCTAGAAGATGTAGACATCAAGGAGATCAAGAAGAATATACGAAGAGGCAAGGCTCCAGGATTCGCTGAAGATGAATAAGGAACTGTATGGTTTGGGAACTGCATTTGTGTACTTGACCAACAGGAGTTAAAACAATCAATTCTGAAGGAGGCTCATGAATCACCTTACTCTATTCACTCCGGAAGCACCAAGATGTACTAGGATCTGAAGGAAAAATACTGGTGGGTCAGCATGAAGCGAGAGATTGCTGAGTTCATCGCCCACTATGATGTGTGTCAGCGAGTTAAGGCAGAACATCAGAGACCAGCTGGATTGTTGCAGCCACTACCAATTCCAGAATGGAAGTGGGAAGAAATCGGCATGGATTTCATCACCGGACTTCCTAGGACCCAATCAGGATATGATTCTATCTGTGTGATAATTGATCGTTTGACTAAGGTAGCACACTTCATCCCCATCAAAACTACATACAGAAGCAGTCAGTTGGCGGAATTATATATGGCCAGGATTGTTTGTCTACACGGGGTACCCAAGAAGATCGTGTCCGACAGAGGTTCCCAGTTTACATCAAGATTCTGGCAGAGTCTGCATGAAGCCTTAGGCACCAAACTCAATTTCAGTACAGCCTATCATCCTCAGACAGATGGCCAGACTGAACACACCAATCAAGTTCTCGAAGATATGCTCCGAGCCTGTGCCCTAGACTTTGGATAAAGTTGGGACAAGAATTTGCCGTATGCAGAATTCTCGTACAACAATAGCTATCAAGCTAGTTTGCAAATGGCTCCATTTGAAGCTTTGTACGGCAGAATGTGCAGAACTCCACTCCTATGGGATGAAGTAGGAGAACATCAGCTCTTTGGACCTGAGTTAATCAAAGATGCTGAAAGTAAGGTAAAAGCCATAAGAGAACATCTGAGAGTGGCACAAACCCGACAAAAAGTTATGCCGATAACCGTCGGAGGGATTTAAACTTTGAGGTAGGAGACTTTGTCTATCTCAGAGTCACTCCACTCAGAGGAGTAAGAAGATTTCGAACAAAAGGAAAACTTGCACCCAGATTTGTGGGACCATACAAAATTCTAGCCAAAAGAGGTGAAGTAGCATATCAGCTTGAACTTCCAGAAGCCTTGTCGGCAGTGCACAATGTCTTCCATGTGTCACAACTGAAGAAATGTCTCCGAATGCTAGAAGACCACACCCTCCTAGAGAGCTATGATCTCCAAGAAGACCTCACCTATGTGGAGCGACCAATCAAGATTCTGGATGTCGTAGAACGTGTTACCAGGAGCAGAATCATTCGATCATACAAGGTGCAGTGGAGCCATCACCCGAAAAGTGAAGCCACATGGGAGAAAGAAGAGGACCTCACGACCAACTACCCCGACCTCTTTGCTGACCAGATCTGAATCTCGGGGTTGAGATTCCCTTAAGGGGGTAGGTTTGTAACAGCATAAATTTCAAATTTCAGTAAAAATTAAAATTTATTATTTGTTATGGAATTTTCTGAAATTTTAAAAGTTTTTTTTATAAATATTTTAAAGTCAAAACAAATTTATTTGTAAAATTAAAAGCCAACATTGAGTTGGAAATAATTTTGTTAAGTCCAAAATAAGTATGGGAATTTCTGTGAATTTTTCCATAGCTTTTGGAGTTATTTTACTATTTTCTAAAGCCTAAATGAATTACCAAAATTAAATCAAATAGAAAATCAAAAGAAAATCCTCAAAATGGCTTTGGGCCGAAACCTAAAAGCCTCGGCCCAAAACCATTTCCACGCACGGCCCGCACGGCCCATTCCTCCCGCGCAGTCTCCCTCTCTCCCGCCGTCCGATCTACATCGAACGGCCACCACAGCCCCACGCCACCCAGCTCTCCGCACCGTCGGATCAAGATCCGACGCCCACGCGTTTTCTTCTCCCTCGCCTCCTTCCTCGCGCGACCGAGTCGCCGCCGCCATTAGCGCCCGCACGGGAGCTCAATCCCCGCCACATTTTCCTTCCCGTCTTCACGGGAGGACGTGCGCCATGGCTCCGCCACCTCCAACCTCAACATGTTTGCATGCGTGGCCCATGGGTTTATGCACGGGATTGATCTGGTTAAGATTAAGGCCCATGGGTTGTAGGAATGACGCCCAAGTCAATTGAGGACCGGTCTTTGAGTCGCTTCATGCTATGCCTTACCGTACCACCACACGTCCTGTATGGGCAGGATTTGGCTAATTAATTTATAATGCTTTAGTGTATTTATGTCATGTTGATATGTGGGTGTCGGTTAGACTTTTATTGCCACTTGGCGCAAGAGGGGGCTTCCGGAGGACGGTTAGTCCGAAGGGGCGAAACCTTAGCGGGCATGAGTACACTAGGACAGGACATTGTAAAGGCCGCATGGTAATTGCTCAGTCACACGCCTACGAAAGCGTGAATTGGCCGACATAACGAGCATGTCACCTCGTGTGGGTAAAGTTGTACCAACTCTGCAGAGTAGAAACTATTCGAATAGCCACGTCCGCGGTCATGGACATGCTAGCAGGGCCACTTAAAGTTAGAATTGTTCTTGGTTTTGAAATGCTTTATTAATTGTTGAGGATGGTTAATCCTTATGAAAAGTTGGGCGGGAAGCCAAGTGTTAGGAGGGGATCCTTCACTTAATCATTGGAGGTTATCCATATTACAATGTTATCATTTTAAAATATGATTTTAGTCATAGTATAAAACTGCCTTAGAAATTACTATGATTATTTAAACTAAAAATGTTGTTTATGCAAAACAACCCCTGCCATACTCACTTGTTACCTTATGCATGCATTTTCATTCAATATTGGGTGTAGCTTGCGAGCACGGAAGTTGTGCTCACTCTTGCTGAATAAATCTTATTAAGGAGAAGACTTCTTCCCCGACGGTGAGGATCTGGACGAGTGGGCCTTTCGACCCAGACGATTGCCTGTGGCGTATCGTGTGGCTCACCTCTATTATTATGTTTCCGCTGTGTTTATCATTTGATATTTGATATTGTTGTTCAGACTCATTTGTATTAAACAATTATTTACTTAATGTCATTTACGATTTCGTGATATCAATGTGATATCCATTTTGTGAGACTGTTTACACTGGAAATCCTGAACCGGTGTATGAACACAGAGAATTCGGGATCCTTCGCTCCCGGGTTCGACACGGGCCGAGGAGGAGATTCGGCCCACGAGCCGAAAAGGATTTTTAAAAGATTTCCGATTAAAGAAATCCGAAAAGCAAAAAGACTTTTTAGAAAATAGTTAATAGAGTCTAAAAATTCCAGGAAAATTCACAGAAGATCCTTGAATTATTTAGAACTTAATAAAAATACTTTTAGCTATACTTTAGTTTTTAATTTTGCAAACAAAATAGATTTTGGCTTCAAACAAAAAGGGAAAAGCCAAATTAAAATCCAGAAAAAACAAATAAAGACTTAAATCCGCATAAAATCCAGGAGAACTCAAATAAACTAACTTTTTGTTTTAATTGAAGTTGGATTAACTCAATTTAAATGGTTTTTGATTCATGAAATTTCAGTTTAAGCTTTAACAAATCGGGAAAAAGCAAATGGTTATTTTTATTTTGAAAATCTTCAAAAACTCAGGAAATTTGGGATGTTACAAGAAGCCATCGTATATTGTTGTTTGTTTGAATTTTTAAATATGGCAAATGAGCTCAAAAAATTATGAAATTTTTTGTGGAGCCTCCCGACACAGTGTACTTGCTTGTGTAATTTTTTTCATAATTTTATTCATTCGGAATGTTTCTCGCAATTTCATTTAAGTATACTCTGTTGGTCAGAGTCACCTCCCCCCATTATTACAACTACTTGTCTAGCACTACACTTCACACACCAACTGTGTATGATGCTTGGTGGTTTGCCTACAGGCACCGAAAGTCAAAAGGCTCTTCTTTCCATTTTCACGTGAACTAGTCGTGTTGACACACACACAAGTTCCATCCCGTATGCGGTTGGACGCGCCGAAAGAGCTCTCATGTCTTGTCCATCACATCTATCTCATGCATGCATGCAGTCCCCCGCGCGTATTTCCCTCCCAACGGACTGTGCTCTCATCCTCGCTATAAATGCGGTGTTGCGTTGTTCACACTCACTCATTTTCGCTCGGATTCACCCATTTTCGCTCGCATTCATTTTGGCCTACACTCTCTCACCGTTTCGGTGTTTCTTTTCGCAGAGGATTAAGTGTTGTTCAGAGCTGTCAATAGCGGTCATATCAACAGGTAATTTTTATGTATTGTCTTTATTAAATGTATAGTTAGCTAGTTAGTTAATTAGTCATAATTAATTACTTGTCATGTTTTTTAGGCGTAATTAATTTAGTCCAAATCATTTAGGTGTTATTAAGTTTGTGTTCTTAGTTAGTAGCGATAAATTATATCGTAATGAATGAGTCGTGTTGATTACTTTAGTCCGAAATAAGTGGTTGAATCTATGTGACTAGAATTAATTTGTTGGTATTTAACGACTTATAGTTAGTTAGTGGTAACTATTTAGTTAGTGGCAATGACAAAGCAACTTCACACTTAAATTTAGGTAGACTTTCAGGCCTCGGAGATTGAACAATATTATCTACATTCTCCAACTTGATGTACTCAAGATTTTCATATGACAATAGTTGTTGGCCTAAAGCTTTTTGTCATAGTAGTGATGTACATCACCACAAATTAGAAGTACAATGACACTGAACCAAGAAATAACAAGCTATGAAAACAGACTGGAATGGAATGTATATTTTTAGCTTCACGCAACATAGAGGAAGTTCCACTTGCACCTGCAGATGTGATTATGTATTCAAAAAAGCATGCAAATGTGATTTAGGTTTTCAACCTTTCAAGGCTGACACCAATTAATGATCCTAGAAAGCTATAGGACCAGGTCATAGTGCGCACACGAGATTAGCTAAATGGTTAGTCTAAATAAGGACCAGAGGCATCAAATGATCAATAGGAAAGGAAGGACCAGAGTCATCAAATTATCATAGTATTAGTACCTTCCATATATAGTTTGGAACATGGTCTTCCAAGTGAGAAGCGTTGTGTAAATCAGGTTGTTGTTGCTGTAGGTAATTTCAAACATTCAAGACTTGGTAGTTCTTTATGGTGATGGTGTCATATAGGCCGAACCCGATGGGTTGGACCTGTCGAAATGCCAGTATAAGGTGGTCCGAGCGAAGGGGCTCGATGTGATGAATATTCACAAGCTTTGAAGCTGCATCCGGATGGAGTTCATCATGGAGGCAATGACGAAGAAACTTGTGATTGAGGGAATCACCGGCACGAATGACGTGTGGGAGCTGGTGAAGTTGAATGGAAGCGTAGCATGGAGCCAGTACAAGCAGATCGCCTCCCAGCCCGAGGTAGTCATTTAAGGGAGGGCGATGGTGTACGTGAATTTCATACACAAAGTGCTGGAAAACCTTGATGATGTCGAGGCCTCGACAAGTGGGCAACCGCAAGCAGAGCTTGAAGATGGTAGCATAGAATGTGCTCTCTCGAAGGGAAGGCTCGCACATAATTTTGTGTGAAATAAGGGGGCAGAATTGTGGTGGTCAGCCTGTATTGACCGCCATGAGTATCTACCAGACCAGCCTCTCCGGTTGGAGTCCGACGAGGATGCTGACCAAGGCTCGGATGGTAGCGATGAGGATGCACAACAGGACGGTGGTCCGACCGGGAGAATTGTGTCATCCGAGGTGCCTTACGTGGCATTGAGACTTGATGATATTGTGGTGTGTTTCCTCATACTACCGCAAGAAGAAGGGTCCTAGTGGGGGTTCGATTTCGATACTCTCTTAGTTGGGCAGCGCTTCCCTAGCAAGGTGGCTAAGCAACAAGCTATAGCATGGTACGCCTAGTCCATCAGCCGTGTGTACCGAGTGCACGGGTCCAACCCAAGACATTACGCAGTGAAGTGCGTAGTGGAAAGTTGCCCTAGCAAGGTCAGCGCTCACCGAGCAAAGATCTTTAGCTCGGTCTTCGCGGTCAAGGTGGTGACCGACCACACTTGCGAGCTTCGTGAGCCCTTGCGGCAGCATCGGAACGTGACTTCTGCATATGTGGCAAGCCTCATCAGCCACCTAGTTGCGGTGGACGTGTCCGTTTCCCCCAAGATGCTTATGTTGGAAGCCACCAATCTGGTTGGTTATCCAGTCAGCTATAGCAAAGTCCGACAAGCCAAGCAGAAGGTCATCGAGTCCATGTACGGGATATATGAAGAGACATACAACCTTATGCCGAGATTGCTTCACCAGATTGCCGAATCAAACCCAGCACGTATGTAAACAAGCTTGAAAATGAAGATGCTGACAGAGGGTCCAATTACTTCACACTGGACCGGGTGTTCTGGGCTTTCGCCTAGGCCGTTGAGGGCTTCAAGTTTTGTCGTCCTATGCTCATGATGGAAGGCACTTTCCTCATGGAGAGATACAAGGGCACCATTTTCACTGTGATGGCGGCCGACGCGAATGACCAGCTTCTCCTGGTGGTATTTGCCATTGTGGAGAGTGATAACACATCTATTTGGTTCTGATTCCTGGTGAACATGAAGTGGGCGGTGGTGGGAGACCGGTGCAACGTATGCCTTATCACAGATCGCAATGCTGGGTTGTCAGCCCTGAACACCTTGCAGCATGGGACAGACCCCCCTCAACATTGGAATGACGTGCAAACCCGGTGGCGCATGAGGGCATCTAACTTGTTCACATGGTTCCGTAGTCAGGAAGTTATGAAGGCGTTCAAGGTATTGTGCCTGTAGGACCAATGGCGGAAGTTTGAGTCTATCTAGACAGACCTCGAACACCGGAGGCATACAGGGGAGTCCACTCTGGAGGTACTGGAGGGAGAGCAACCCAGGAGTGCCATAAGTTTCTCGCAGTGAATTCAACACCACGCTCTTGAATTGGAGAAATGATCCTTTCTCTATAACACAGACAGTGCCACTACTACAAAACAGCCTATAGTGGATGCCTCATCACAGATGGTTCCAAAGGAACCATCTTTGTTGAACTTATACAGACGGTTACTTAGGAACCGTCTTTGCAACCGTCTGTGATATGTCATTATCACAGACAGTTTGTAAATAAAACCGTCTGTGATACTTCACAGACGGTTCTAACATTGAACCTTCTGTGATATACTCATTATCACATATGGTTCTTAATATGAACCGTCTGTGATATTTCACAGAAGGTTCTTATTAAGAACTGTCTCTGATAAGGAGTATATCACAGACGGTTCCATGATAGAACCGTCTGTGATATGTCTTTCCTATCTCTTCGTCTCCCGTGCGATGTGTCTCTTCATCTCACGATCGCACCAATATGTTTCTCTTCATCTCCTGCTCTAGCTTTAGTACCTGTTTTATAAATAGACATCCCCTTCTGAAAGTGATTTCTCACGAACCTCCTTGATCCCCTCTCTCCACAAATTCCAAATGGCTTCCTCTCTCGTCTCGGCTGTATTGGCCTACATTGTGGTTGTGTACTCGCACCTCTCTGGTCGCAACCTGGCCCAAGCTGCGGACAAGCCGTCCATTCGCAATGTCATCCGTTGTAGGCCCTCCGATCTACCGGAGACCATAGCATCCTCTAGCACCTATTGGAGCTCCTCCTCAAACAGACCAATGCGAGAGTCTCCAGCATCTGGTGAGTAAACCTCATCGTGGAGATCGTCCTATGGAACTATTTGGTCCGCACCGAGGATGCAGCCTGGAGAGTCGAGGACGACATCCGAATTGCAGGAGAGCGGGTCGACCTCGCCGAGACAGAGGAGACCAGGGTTGATGGCCTCTAGGCTATATGGGGCTTGATTACGGAGTCTGAACGGCTACAAGAGAAAATTGAGTGTGCAAGGTCACAGGTGGAGGCGTTTGGTGAGACAGTCGCTGATCCCGCCACCACTGAAGTCGACGAGACGGCTTACGAAGATTTGAAGACTAAGATAGGATCGTTGATCCTTTTTTATCGTCTGTGATGTAAAAACGATATGGTCTTTTTTATCGTCTGTGATGTAAATAGGATATGGTCTTTTATCGTTTGTTTATTAATTACACAATTCATTTTAGTAATTAATTGTGCATAGACAGGCTCCGTATGCTATCACATACGGTTCCATGAAGAACCATCTGTGATAATATCCTCATCACAGACGGTTCCAAAGGAGTCGTTTGTGTTGAACATCACAGACGGTTGGTAATAAGAACCGTCTGTGATATGCCTCATCACAGACGGCTCTTATTACCAACCGTCTGTGATATACTCACATCACAGATGGTTCCAAAGGAACCGTCTGTGATATATTCCACATCACAGACGGCTGTGATATGCCTCATCACAGACGGCTCTTATTGCCAACTATCTGTGATATACTTCTTATCACAGACAGTTTATAATATGAACCGTCTGTGATGAGGCATATCACAGACGGTTTTATTTACAAACTGTCTATGATAATGACATATCACAAACGGTAGCAAAGACAGTTCCTAAGGAACCGTCTGTGATATGCCACCCCTATAAATACCAGGACCCGACAGACCCCCTGCCCTAGTGCCTCTAATATGTTCTTTGGAATATAGGGGCTTGAGAAGCTTTGCTCTGTGTTGGCTGTAGGAGGCTTGCTTGTTTTGCTTGCCTTGTTCTTGGTTGTGGGTTGCCCTGGCAACTTAAGGCTATTTGGCTTGCATGCTTGCTTTGGTGGTAGCTCTCGGTTTGGGTGTTGAGAATGAGTGCTTTATTTTGGCAGTGGGTATTTTGTGAGAGGGAGAAGCTTACGGGGGAGGTGCATTTTGGCTGTGGCTTTTGTCTTGCCCTGTTCACTTAGATCTCACATTGCACTGTGGCCTGAAGGAGAGAAGGCCAGGGAGGAATCTCACAGGATATTTGAAATTTTCGTCGTGAGCTCCGAGGGTAACGATCTGTAACTCTTTATATTTGCTCTAGGTTAAGCTTTAATCAATTTTAGTGTGTTTGGTTAATAGGAGGAGTACGTATTTGCAGTTTATTAATATAATTTAACACTACTAATTTGTTATGTGCGTAGCGTAATGGACCGAAACTGGATGTACGGTGCGAACCGTGTGAGTGAAGAGTACATTAATGGTGTGTTTGCTTTTAAAAGAGCCACCGAGCAGGATATGTTGAATAAGGGAATAGAATTCATGTACTGTCCATGCATTGATTGCGGTAATCTGAAGATATTTAACAACCCGGCGCAGATCATAGGGCACTTGATTCGAAGGGGTTTCAAAAAAGGGTATACATGTTGGACCAGTCACGGTGAAGAGCAGATTATACAGGAAGTTAATAATGACAACATCGTCGAGGAAGTTAATAATGACGACATCACCGAGGAAGTCAACGATATACCGGATGTAGACTGTGCTTTTCATGAGGATAGGTCGCACGATGACAATCTGGATCAGATGCTACGCGATGCAGAAGAGAACTACAGTGAGAGAGAGTTTTGTAAATTCGAGCGTTTAATGGAGGACTCGGGAAAACCTTTGTTCCCTGGCTGCAAGCCGGAATACACAAGGTTGTCAACCGTACTTGATCTGCTGAAATTGAAGGCAAGTAATGGTTGGTCCGACAAGAGTTTCACGGCGTTGTTAAGTCTCTTAGCGAACATCCTTCCGGACGAAAACGTGTTGCCCAGCACCACCTACTAAGCCAAGAAGGTTCTTTGTCCATTGGGAATGGAAGTAGAAAGAATACATGCATGTCCGAACGATTTTATCCTATATCGTAAAGAGTGTGCAGACTTGCATGTATGTCCCGTGTGCAAAGCATCCCGATACAAGCGTAAGAATACTACTAAGGTGAAGCAAGAACCTCCTGCTAAGATGTTGTGGTATTTGCCTATGATCCCACGTTTGAAGCGTTTATTTGCGAACCGAAAGAAGGCAAGATTGTTGCATTGGCACTCGGAGGAGCGTAAGAAAGATGGAAAGCTAAGACACCCTGCTGATTCTGCCCAGTGGTGAAACTTCGATCGGACCTTCAAAGAGTTCGGTGTGGAACCAAGGAAGATAAGGTTAGGGTTGAGTATAGATGGAATGAATCCTTTCGGTAACATGAGCAGCCGACATAGCACCTGGTCCGTGAATCTATGTATGTACAACCTTCCTCCTTGGCTGTGTATGAAGCGGAAGTACATTTTGATGTCACTACTTATCCAAGGGCCGAAGCAACCTGGTAACAATATTGATGTGTACCTAGCACCATTACTGGATGATCTTGTGACACTGTGGAACGAAGGGGTACAAGTATGGGATGCGTACAAACGAGAGAACTTCTTTTTACGCGCCATGTTGTTCTGCACTATCAATGATTTTCCTGCCCTTGGTAACATGTCGGGCTTCAGTACGAAAGGAGCCAAAGCCTGTCTGCACTGCTTAGATGCTATGGAGAGTGTATGGCTGAACAACTCGCGCAAAACTGTGTATATGCATCACCGTAGGTTCCTTCCCAGGAGTCACCCATACCACAAGATGAAGAAACAATTCGACGAAAATAAGGAGGAATGTTTTGCTCCAAGGGCTTTTAGAGGGAAAGAGGTCTATGATATGGTTAAGGATATCGATGTTGTGCTTGGGAAGGGACGTAAATTAAAAACCAGTCAGAAGAACATCTGGAAGAAGCGGTCAATTTTTTGGGACTTGCCTTATTGGGAGCACTTAGAAGTTCGCCACTGCATCGACGTCATGCACGTGGAGAAGAATGTATGTGATAGCTTGATTGATCTCTTACTGAACATTAGTGGCAAAACAAAGGATAGTGTTAACGCACGGTGTGACTTGGTTGATATGAACATAAGGACCGAGTTAGCACCGAAAGAGACCGATAAAGGACGAACATACCTTCCACCAGCTTGCTACACTATGTCTAAGGTCGAGAGAAATGAACTGTGCCAGAGCTTGCATGGTTTCAAAGTTCCGTCTGGTTACTCCGCTAACATTAAGAAACTTGTTTCTATGCAAGATTTAAAATTAATTGGTATGAAGCCTCATGATTGTCATGTTCTGATGATACAAATGCTTCCTGTTGCAATTAGGAGTATCTTGTCGAACAAGGTCCGAGTGGCAATCTTGAGGCTGTGTTATTTCTTCAACTCAATTGCTCAGAAGGTCATCGATCCCCAAGGACTAGATGCTCTACAGGCTGAGGTGGTGACGACTCTATGTCATCTTGAGATATATTTTCCTCCGTCATTTTTCGATATCATGGTCCATCTCATTGTTCATCTTGTGAAAGAGATAAAGATATGCGGCCTTGTGTTCCTACGTCATATGTACCCGTTCGGGTGGTACATGGAATTCTCAAGTCCTACGTACGGAATCGATCTCGACCGGAGGGCAGCATCATCGAAGGTTATGCAACCGAAGAGATCATTGAGTTCTGCATCAACTACATGGCTCAGGTGGAACCGATAGGTGTGTCTCTATCTTGTCGTGAGGGAAGGCTGGATGGTATCGGGACCATCGGAAGGAAATCAATCACTCCCGATCTGGATACGTACGCTCAAGCCTATTTCACGGTCTTACAACACATGACCCAAGTGTCCCCGTACATCGACGAGCATAAAGACATGGTACGCCAACAGAATCCAGACTGGTCGGAGGTTTGGATCACGAGAGAGCACAACCGTTGGTTCAACGAATGGTTAAAGGTGTGAATCAGTAGGAGGTCATCAAGTGATGATACGCTGCTATGGTTGGCAAAAGGGCCACAATTTACAATTGTCACATGGCAAGGATACGACATAAATTGGTACACATTTTATACGACAACTCAGGATAGGAAGAGCACAGTCCAGAACAGCATTGTCCGCATAGATGCATTCAGTATCGATGGGCTGAGGAGCTCGTACTATGGGCAAATAGAGGAGATATGGGAGCTCGACTATGTGCTTTTCAAGATCCCTCTATTTCGATGCTGTTGGGTCCATCTCCCACAGGTGAAGGTCGACAAGTACGGCGTCACTACCGTGGACCTCGAACGTGTCGGATACAAAGACGAACCATTCGTACTAGCTAACCAGGTTGTTTAAGTCTTATATGTAACCGACCTGACAAATAAGAAGCACCACGTAGTTCTTCATGGAAAAAGAAGAATTGTCGGAGTTGAGAATATAGTGGACGAGGAAGAATACAATCAATTTAACGAGTTGCCTCCTTTCGAAGATGGCATTAGGCTCGAGGAAGAACCCAGTGAGGAAGCTAGCTATATGCGCGTCGATCATCATGAAGGGTTATATTTTAATTAAGAATTTACTCCATTGTAATTAATTTATTGCATTGTCATATGTTAATGTGTTATGGACTTGTCATATTTAATATATATTGATGGCAATGTGGATGTTCAATGTAATTTGGAGTTGAGTTGAATTAGTGTGAGTTCATGGTAAGCAGAACATGGTATTCTAAGAACAGCAAAACTGAATTTACTTCATTTGGAGCTAAAATGAATTACTTATGATTTTTCTAAGTGGTAAAACTAGGATATATCATTTTTCAAAGGCATAGACATGAACAAAACCTATTCTATATTAAAGTACATTATCAAAGGGATTTAACAAATTTTAGTTTGCTCAATTTGGAGCTATAGAGAATTACTTATGCATTTTACAAGTTTTAAATGAATTTCTAGAACAATATTTAATGTTAAAACAAGTTAATACAATCTACACCATTTCCTGATACAGAACAGTACCTAAACAAATTTTTAGATTAAAGTTTAGGTAAATAGAAATTTAAACCAACAGGAACCACCTAAAATGGAGCTAAAGTGATTTAGTTATGAAATTTTGAAGTTTAATATCTTTTCAGTTGACAAATAAAAGCTTTACCGGAAAAGCTTTACTGGAAAACAATCAAGCTGTTATGGGGTGCAGTTTGGTTTTATTTTTTGGTGGCTATTGTGATATTTTATTGTATTTTGCTATATTGTGGTTGTGTTGTTCATGCTAAAGAGCACTTGGGTCAGAAATTGACTCAATATGTTGGTGTAATTTCATCTTTGAAGCAATTTTAGTTATTTATATATATATAGCAAGTAAGCGACATGGCGTTTGCACCGTCTTTGCCGCCGTCATCAACGTCGCCGAATGCGTCTGGATCTCCAAGGAAAGTGGTACGTACGCAAGATGGCAGAGGAATATCGAAAATTCTACGGGCCTAATGACCATCACGGAGGTCAATGCCAATGGGATCCCTGTGAGTCCCCCAAAGCAGCGGCGAGATTCCGGACCATCTGCGGGATACTTGGAAGGGAACGGGTCCCTATCACCACACTAAGCTGGGACACTGTGTCGGATGATCGGAGAGGCGAGCTGTGGAAAGAAATTTTAAAATCGTTCACTTTCCCAAAAGCAGACAAGGCACACGTGGAATGGCAAGCGTTGCTCGCGATGGGAAAGGTGTGGAGGACCTTCAAGAGCATGCTTGTCACGAAGTACGTGAATACGGGTCGAACGCCCTTCATGACGTATAAATTCTTGTCGCGGGATATATGGGACGCCTTTGTGCAAATGAAGACAACGACCGAATTCCGTGAGCAAAGTGCGGCGCACAAGGCTCTCTAGATACTGAACACTCACCTCCACAAACTCGGCACCGCTGGGTACGTGGGTAAAACCACGCAAGGACGGCGGAGGACGAGAACGAAACAAGGCCATTTGCTGATATCACAGACGAGCGCGCTCTCTCCTGGTTAAGAGCGAGGGCATCAACCACGTCTTCGGGCGGAATCTCTTTCACAAACCCGACATACCAAGAGGTGGCCAAACGTATGGTAAATATGTTGAACTACCTAGTTGTTAATAAGTCCATAACTTCATAGTGTCTATAATAACATGATGACTTCCTTGCAGTAAGCATTGACTTCCGCATGTTCCGAAGGCTCCTTCCAATCAGATAGGGAGAAGGATATACTATCTATGGCCCTAGGAAACAAGGAGCACCCGGGTCGCACGCGAGGCAAAGGGGTTAACGTACCTTGGAGGGATGGATTCGGAGACGACTACTACACGTACAGGAGTAGGAAGAGATCCAAGGCCGAGTATGACCACTAGTTGGAAATGAGGCTTACTGCAAGATTTGAAGGACATATATCAAGATTGAAGGATCGAATCAAGGCTTGGTAACTAGAACCGTCTGTGATATCATATATATCACAGACGGTTAGTAACTAGAACCGTGTGTGATATATGATACCACAGACGGTTGGTAACTAGAACCGTCTTTGATATCATATATATCACAGACGGTTGGTAACTAGAACCGTCTATGATATATATGATACCACAGACGGTTGGTAACTAGAACCGTCTGTGATATATATGATATCACAGACGGTTATAGTTACCAACCGTCTGTGGTATCATATATATCCTGACGATTTTGAACCGCTCGTGATAGCATTTATTATCGCAGCGTAATAAAAACATAGACGGTTCTAAAATAAATGCATTATGATGGTTCCGAATCGTCTGTGATGTCTGTTTTTGTAGTAGTGTGCGAGGTACGGGATTATGACGACCAACATGTCTGAGGTGTACAACAACGTCCTAAAAGGCGTGCGGTGCCTCCTTATCACCATGATCATTGAGGAGATATGGACTCGCACTATTGGTTATTTCGTCAATAGGGCCACCACATCCAAGCGATAGATGGAAGAAGGCAAACAGTGGTCCAAGAACATGTAGAGATACATGGACCAGAAGATGGACAAGGCCCGAATGCACGATATCTGGGTGATTGATGGCCTCAGGAGAAAGTACAAGATCAGACTTCGACATAAATATGTCAATAGTCATGCCAGGGGGAAAGGAAACATGGATGCACCCTGGGTGATGTGGCGACGTGCACCTGCAATAAGCCGAAGCTCCTACACAATCCATGCTCACATGTGTACAAGGCATGTACGCAAATGAGGTAGATGTCTATGCCGTACATCTCCGAGTACTAAGACATGCAACACCTTTTCGGTACATGGAGTGCAGAGTTTCACTTGTACAGCTTGGACATGAACTACAAGAATCTTTGGCCAGACACAGTGCAATGGGGTCCGAACAAGGCCTTGAAGACAATAGGGAAGGGACGACGATAGATGCAACACTTCCGGAATGACCTCGTAATCGTTTCTTTCCCACACATTGATTTTCCTCTCTCTACATTCATTTCCATAATTTTTTAACTTCATCCCCGTATAATGGCAGCCCGAGATGCGTTGCCACTTCTTCCAGTGGATAGACGGCCCAGAGATGTACGACAGTGCGTTCATCCAGTAGAAGTACATGCTAAACTACTCAATGCGGGCGAGACCTGCGAGCAGTGGAAACCCTACGTACCAAAACCTATTGAGGAGTAGACCTGTTCATGGGCGGCCCAGCCCGGCGGTCCGGCCCGAGCCCGACACGTTTTTTTCGGGCCAGGCCGGGCCGGGCTTTTACCTCGGGCCGAGCTCGGGCCTGTTGAACAAGCCCGGAATTATTTTCGGGTCGGGCTTGGGCGGAAAATTTCTACTCGAAAAAGCCCGGCCTGGCCCGAGGTCAAGCCAGCCGCCCACTGTGCTGTCTACACCATAAGGCCACAGGCCATAAGGCCCACAGCCACTTGCCCACTCCCAGGTCCCAACCCTAGCTTCCCCAGCCCCCAAGCGCTCCCCCTCACTCCTCCTTCCCCCACGCGCTCTCCAGCGGCGCCTCCTCGGCGCCGGCGGCGCCTCGCTCCCACCCCGCCCCGGTGCCGGCGGGCGCCTCCCCGCGCCCGCCCAGCGCTTCCCCGCCCCTACCCCGCCCCCCGGGCGCTCCCCTCGGCCCTCGCTCCTCTAGCTCCAGGCGGCGCTCCCCCTCCCCCCGCGGCGGTTCTCCACCTAGCTCGGCATGTACACTGTGATTGTGGACTTGCGGTTGTACTCTGTAATCTGTGATCTGTGATTCAATCTGTGATTCGTGATTTGTGATTCAGCATGATTCGGCGATCTGTGATTCGACATGTACATTGGGCCTTGGGCCGGGCTTTGGGCTTCGGATTTTTGTGTTGGGGCGGGCTCGGGCCTGAAAAATGCATTGGAGCCGGCCTCATTTTGGGCTCGGGCTTGGTGTTTTGTCATCGGGCTTTTGCAAGCCCAGCCCAAAGCCCGGCCCAGTCCGGCGTTTGAACAGGTCTATTGAGGAGGCACCGGAGGAGCCCAGGACTCGCTCGATGGATAAGGGGAAGGCTCCTGCTACTGAGACCGACGATCGTCGTAGGTTCTCCTGTTTCCCAGGAGCACTCCATATTGATGAGGTCAGTTACATACAATTCACGTCCTGATTTTGTACTTGCCCTTTCGTTCTTCTAATAACATGCAATCGTCCAGCCCATATTACAGAACATGAGGGACTTCGACACACGACATCAATGTGGGGAGTCCCGAGACAAGGGGAAGGGGAAGGCCCCTGCAAGTGAGCTCAGCCGTCATAGTGTATTCGGTCGCCCGAGCGCACTCCTTATCGATGACGTGAGTTATATAGAATTTACATCCTTGTTACGTTTTTTTACTATACGGTGCACTTACATCATGAAATTGCAGAACATAGATGACTTCGACATACGACACGGACGTGAGGAGTCCCGCAACAAGGGGAAGGGGAAGGGGAAGGGGAAGGGGAAGGCTCCTTCGACCGAGACCGGCCGACGTCGTAGCGTATTGTAACAGCCCTAAGTTAGGGTTTGTATTTCAAATGTAAATTATGAGGAGAAATAAAAACTTTTGTTGCCTCATGAAATCATTTGAAAGTCTCCTACATTTTTCCCTAGCATTTACCCCCTTTCTTTAATCATGTTCTTGTGAATGATAGTAGTTATCAACAAAAGTGTCAACCTCAAACTTGTGATCATCCTCTGGGAATATTTTTCCTATCATCTTGACCATCCTAGATACCTATCTGAAAAATTTCACAATTTTTAGAGTTTGGTTGCTATTTCAAATGGCCAAGTCAAACCAGTTTAGAAACCTGGTCAAACCTCTGGACAGCAGCTTGTGAATTTTATTGGGGGAACTCTAGTGCATAAAAATTCCTGGAAAAATTACACACGGTTTTCCTCTGTCCTAGTAAGCTCCCATAAAAATTGCAGAATTTTTGGAGCTCGGGAGCTATCTCTAAAAATTCCCCAAACCCGCTCAGCCCTTTGAAATCAAATCTGAAATCACTGTTTATCGGGCTCGAACCCAACTCGAGCTCGAGTCCGACCGCTCCTAAGTGACTCGGTCGCACCGCCTAGCTGCACCGCGCGACCCCGATGGCTATCAGCCGTCCGATGGAGATCGCACGGTCCACATTGCTTGTCTCGTCGACCTGTCCGAATGCATACATTAATCTCGGCCGTCCATCCTAGATCCCGTGGTCGGCGCGTTATTGATCGAGTCTAACCAACTGTTCACGCCGCGCCAGACTCCGGCTCGCACCGCTTCACCGCTTTCACTGACGGGTGGGCCATCCTTGTCAGGTCCTTCCTCGTCTTCTCCGCGTCTCACCGGAGCTCTCGGTCGCGCGCGCATGCTCGCCACGTACCTCGTCGCTGCCACCTTTTTGCCATCGTGTCCGGCTGGGAGGCATCGCCGCATCGCATAAAGCCCCCGAGCACCCACTTTTTCTCCCTTGCTTCCTCGTGCTTTCTCCGCCGTTTCTTTGTCTCGCGGAGTTGAAGCCGGCGCGCCGCCGGTTAGCGCCTCTCTCGAGCCCACGGCCCCGAAGCTGTGTTCCTCTCACCTCGCCGCGTCCATTTTGCCCAACCCGGACCCTCGGTGTCCAGTGTATCGCTTGGAGCGACTTCGTCGTCTCCACCTCCGGTGATCTCGGCTCCGTGGGCTCGTTTGCGATCCGGTGAGTCTCTAGCCTCGGCACTTGGTCCTCGTGATCGCAATCCTCCACCGAGTCTAACGGTGGGCTTGTTTACATCTTTTGTGCATCGTTGAGGCGGCGGGCGTTTCTTCCTCGCGACGGTGATCGCCGCCGTGGCAATTCCGCCGCCTCGGACCTTCTTCTTCGACACTATCGGTGCTTATTGCTCCACGGGATCAAGGCGAGCCGAGGCGCACTTTCGAAGTCTTCTAGAAGCTCAGAGCGTCCTCGCCGTGGGAGCCGCATCTTCTTCTCCGCCTCCGTTCATCGCCGGCCGCCACCGCGCCTCGAGGGTCGCGCCGCCGCCATCGAGTTCGCAAGGTCTTAGCGAACCCGTAGGTATACCCCTTGCCCCGAGACCCTCGGTTAGTTAGATCGATTCTTGCGGCGCGCGCGCGTCCCGTGGTCGCCGGTGAGCCGCCGGCAACGTTAGCCCTAACCTCCCCTTTAGTTCTTAATCGCTATTTAGCTGTATCACTGCCATGTGGGCCCCTCTCTGGTTAATCGCGTTTAGAACTTTAATCCAACCGTTATGTTTTACCTCTGACTCGCTGTCTTGTGGGCCCATGCTGTCAGTTAGGTTTGTGTAAACTTTGTGAATATGTTTTCTCTGTTGGGAAGCGTATTTCTCTGGGCGTATGTGTTAGGATTACGTTTTTGCTAAGCCAAAGACGTATTCTTAGAATACGCCTTCGACGTCACCTTCAGCGGGCTGGTTGACCTGGTCGCCGTTTCTCGCGCGGTCCCGCCTGTCAGTGGCTGGGGCTAGCTGGTTGTCGGTAGGAAAAGGTTTAAATGTTTTAGTATTCCTGAAATGGATTTCTGATGCACTGTTAATTCTTTTAAACTTAGAAAATGCATAACTAATTCAATTTATCTCCAAATCGCATGAAACCAGTGCTGATAATTTTCATTTTAAATGTAGTATTTACTAAAATTAGTTTCAATCTTGTCTCTGTTAGCAAAAATCTGTTAAATGATTAAATGATGTATTATGCATTTTCCAAAATTAGAAAACTCATATCTTTTTCAATAATTGTCCAAATCTAGTGAATCCAATTCTGTAAATTTTCATTTTTAGTTTACTAATTATTAGAATAGATTTTAGATACTGTTTCTGTTCATGAAAATTTGTTAAGTAATTAACAAGTGCTTTGATGTGTATTTAGTTTAGAAGATTCATGGAAAATTCGTAATAACTTCAAATAAATTATTCTCTGTTTCTAAAAATATGTTAGATCATGCTCTAGCTGCTGTGTGAATTTTGTGCTCTTTAGATAGTTTTGAATGTTTGAGTTTTGTCGGTGTTATTCGTTCTTATTCGCTGTTATTTGTTCAATCGTTAGACTTCGACATTTGCGGTAACCCTGAGAGCGATCCTCGCAATGAGTTGAGCATTTCGAGCAACAGCAATGCAAGCGGTTTGATCATGTTTATCCCAGTATTTTAAAGTCTAATATTTTGTTTCAACTGTATGTATGCATTGCCTAATTTGTGTTAAACTGATTAGTTAAATCCGTAGCTGCATATCCTGTAGGTGAAATATTGATCTCTACTACCTGAGCCTAGGTTATTTGCTGTGATTAGAGTTTGTTAGGTTATTTGCTGTGATTAGAGTTTGTTGGATGAATTCTTATCACTTAGTAGATTACGAGTTCAGTTGCTTAGCCATGCTTAGTTTATGGTAGATTTTGGCGATCATCGACTTAGTCGATGATTTTGATCACATCAAATTATTATTGTTCTTATGATCCATCTTGTGCTATGTTTATTGCAAAACTAAAACTGAAAACAAAAACGATTTAGACGCGTGCACAATGGTAAGATTGGTGTGATCTGTTGGGTGTGACTGGAAAGGTGCCCGGGTCAATTAAGGACCAAACATCTTGTGAGTGAATTTTTATCCAGGCATTTCGTCGTGCTAACCACACTAGAGTATATGGGACCTCTCTTGACCTAGTACTTTGGCGTGTATTGGCTCCGGGTCGCAGGAGGTCGCAGGAGGGATGGTGTTGGGAGCATGGTAGTTGTCCGAAAATCTTTATCCTGAGTGGGTAGTTGTCTTTTCGGCTTTACCATGTAAGCGTATGGATTTCTATCCATACGAGCGCTCGTAGTTAATACATAGCTGTGCCAAGATACCTTCTAAGTGTGCTTTGGCTTAAAGCGATGCCAAGTGTGGGTACAGTGGTACACCCTGCAGGTTAAAAACTATTCGAATAGCCTCGTCCTAGGTGATGGACACGCTTGGGTAAGCTTTTCAAGAGTTAGACTACAACCTTTTAAATTAAAACTTGTAGGTGGTACGAATGGGATTAGTGCTATGTTGTGGTGACTTTTGGGATAGTCACTTCTAGGTGGTTACTTGTATCTATCTTTATTTATGATTATTTCAACAAGAAAATGAATTGCAAACTTGCCTTTAAACGTATTACATTATTACAAATAAAGTTGGCTTTATGCAAATGAAACATATGGCCTCCACCAGATAAGCTCGCATGTAGCATATGAGCAGTCGCTAGTTCACACGTCAGTCTTGCGAGTACAAAGACAATCTTTGTACTCATTGGCTTTGCTTAATGTTTTTGTTGCAGAGGAAGAAGGTGAGCCCCAAGGGCCTCACTTTTGTGAGTTGTGCTGCCGCTTCGTGTTGGGCGACTAGACTTGGCGGTCCGGTCAGATGCCTTGTGGGTTGAAGGCACACTGATTAGCTTTGTTTATAGCCATCTTATGGCACTTTTGCTTCCGCTGTCTGTCTTGGTTATTTGTGTATCTTTTGGCCTGGTCGGCCATTGTCTGTAATAACTTTTCTGCTGTTACTTTCTGCTTGTAGTGTGATGTTTGGACTCTATGTTTGGAATGGAGTTGATGCATAATTTTGTGGTGAGGTGTGTATACTGCTTTCTGGGAAGTATACATATCTCGAGACTCAGTTTATCTGATTTGTGATGCTAGGACCAGGCGGTTGGTTAAGCATTACAAGCCAAATAAATTGGGGTCCTCACACGTATCCAGTCGTCCGAGCGCACTCCATATTGAAGATGTGGGTTATATACAATTTACATCCTTGTTATGTTTGTTATTATACGATCCATTTACATCATGGAATCATAGAACATGGATGACTTTAACAATCGCCGCCACCATGAGCAGCCCAGAGACAAAGGGCAGTGGCTATGGTGCCGCGGAGACTAGTTGTAGACATCATTGTATAGATGATAGATATGATATTCTTTGTTAATTTATCGGTTGAATGTGGATGACATTCTTTAACACTGTATTGTACTACAGGCTAGATAGTCTTGTACATGAACCAACCGAGGGAATTGCGTGGCATGCAGATCATATAACAACATACCTTAGCCTTCGAAACGCACATGAGTTGGAGCTACGATATATTGTTATATGATCTGTATGCCACGTATTTTCTCAATTAGTTCATGTACAAGCTTATCTAGCCTGTGGTATAATACAGTATTAAATAATATCATCCACATTAAACTGATAAATTAACAAAGAGTGTCCTATTTGATCGAGGTAAATGTCATAATACCCCCTGCAATTTCATCCCGGTTGGAATAAGCCCGCATGTGTATCATGTAATGCTTGTAACATTTGAAATGTCATCAATTTTATGTATAAAAAGTTACATTGCAATTCCATTGGAAATATCAACACTCCTTGTTACATTGCAACTCCATTGGAAATCCGCTTATAGACCTAAACCCTTAATTTTTGAGACAATTTCAGAACACATATAAAATTATAGAAATATTACACACTCAAGTCCACAGTGTAAAGAGCCTTAAAAAAATTAAATTTTTGGAGCTCCTTTTCTATATTTAGTAATTCCTACAAATAGTATACTTAAATGAAATTGCGAGAAACATTCAGAATGAATAAAATTATGGACAAATTACACAAGCAAGTACACTGTATTGGGAGGTTCCACAAAAAATTTCATAATTTTTCAGCTCATTTGCGATATTTACAAATTCAAACAAAAGCAATGTACGATGGCTTCTACTGCTAATTACTTTCAGCACCGAACTAATTTGCGTCCGGCCGGTGGAGGCGCCGTCCGACTAGTGACGGGCTGGTGGAGGGAGCCGGGTGGGGTGAAGGCGCGTGGAGGGGCCGTCCGACCGGTGACGGGCAGGACGAGGCATGTGGAGAGGCATCCGGCCAGTCATGGGCCGGATGAGTCGACGTGTCGCGTGTACATCGCGTCTGGCCGGTGACTGTGCGGATGAGGCTTCATATTTGCTATTTCGTTGTGACGGCCGCTACTTCCATAATAATACATCGCAAACGTGCTATTTACGCCAAAAATTCCCTAACACCTTTAGGTTCTTAAGCTCACTCAGATCTGGATCTAGATCCTCTACAGTAACTGTGTGAACAGTGTTTTACAAGCAGGCGAAAAGAGCTCCGATGCATACTGTAGCAACATTGTGATGATTGATCTGAACTTTCGTTTTTCGATTAGACGGTGTAGATCACTCCTAATAGCATGCTATTGTAGATCCTCTGCGTAGAGGATCCCAATCCGGCTCACATCCTCGGAGCAATCTGTTGGAGACACATTCAGATACAACGAATTACTTAATGTTTGTCACTCTTTGAGATAGCAACTTAAATAGGTTATGATGCCATTTTAACTTGTAAGTTGATCAGTTCTCACTTTCTAATGAAAAGCAATGAGAAAAAGACGTACACCATTTATTTACTGGGTCAAACTTTATCTCACCGAAATGGACCGAATTAAATTGTTCTCTCTGAAGAGCAAGATCTTCACACAATCACATGTGCTACACTTCTTCCTTTGTCAAAGAAAATAAAAACGAAACAAAAAGTTTATAATGCCATTTTAACTTGTAAGTTGACCAGTTCTCACTTTCTAATGAAAAGCAATGAGAAAAGACGTACACCATTTATTTACTGGGTCAAACTTTATCTCACCGAAATGGACCGAATTAAATTGCTCTCTCTGAAGAGCAAGATCTTCACACAATCACATGTGCTACACTTCTTCCTTTGTCAAAGAAAATAAAAACGAAACAAAAAGTACATATTTGAAGCCTAACCTCTTTGAGAACATAAACACTGAACCCAACATTGCCAAATAACGCAGCTACGCAGAAATCATAATGAAATTTGGGGACCCATGGAACCTTCCAATGAAACACCTTGCCAAGAAAAGGAAAGCAAAATAAAGAAGGAAAAAAGCTGACATGTTTTTTTTCCATTGCAAACGCGACCCTTTAGGGCTTGTTTGGTTCGCTCGCGCGCTTGCCTGGCCAGAATGCTGCAGGGAATCTGTCGGGGTGATGTTTGATTGCTGCCTTGGATGCATCTTCTTGCCAAGCGAGTGCTCTAGCCCTATGTGCTCGAAATCAAACGCCTGGCTCCAAGACGAGCTCCTCTAATTGTCTTCCTTCCCTAAATGCCGAGCTCCTTCTCACATTCACTGACGCCGAGCTCCGCCAAACCAATGCTGACGCCCGCCAAAGGCCCGCATCCCGCCATGCCCATCGTCGCAGGTGATGCGGATCAACCTCTAGATGAGGTTAAATCCGTATGTTGCCTAGTGGTACAACTCAAAGATCAGTAGTGCGTCGTCTTCTTCCCTTAGCATCGGATGAACAGTAACAGTAGCATGCACGCGAATAGTAATCTAAAACAAATCTCCTTGATAAATATTCTTCCACGCACACCGCAGCACATGAACAAAGGGTAGTAGAACCGAAGTTCTAGCGGGCAAAATCCAATACCTCAATTGAATTCTACACACCAAGAGCAATTCCCAACTGGAAATCTCAAGAACACATGCCATCAATGGCCACCAAAACCATAATAATTTTCTGGTATCTATTTCTTAACTCATAATTTCTAAACTTCCCTCCAATCTCTACATGGCCGGAGGCCAATGGCTTTATAGCCTGACTCACGCACAGAATTCTCTCTCATAAACCGAAACTCTCTCTCTCTCTCCAACCGAGTAATATATCACATATACATGTTTATAAGCACACGTTTACAATACTCATTCAGACCCTAGCTTCCACTTGAGTTGGTGTAGCACACATTTGCATGCCGAACTGATTTGGTGTGGTGGTCCCCATCCGAGAGCACACAATGAGAGAATTGGCTGCACCGAACCTATTTGACGTAATACATGTTTGCATGTTTGCAAGTAGCGAACGAGAGTACATGTTTGCATGCCGAACTGATTTGGTGTGGTGGTCCCCACCCGCATGCAATGTTGCCGAACTGATTTGGTGGACCCCATCCACATGCATGTAAAGATAGAATTGATCACAATCTTCTTCCCTTTGGAATTCATGCAGCACGTTATCTCCATGCAATCCAAACCAATCAAAATCAATGTGGTCAGCAGATAGCACGTGAACTGGTTTATCTCCGTGACAAATCTGATTTTCTTTCCTTAATTTTGCAGTAATCACCTGCAGGGTCCAGTTCCATCTCGCTTCCTCCTGGGTCCCAAACACATGCACGGCATGCACCTGCACATGCAATTGAATCATGCATTGTATGCACGTGTACCTTCTCTTCTTCCTTCTCAGAAAATTCTAAAATTAATTCTCTTCTTCCTTCTCAGAAAATTCTAAAATTAATTCATGTGTAATAATTTGTACACAAGAATTAAGGTAAATAGTAGGGTTAGTACTCGTGGTCGCATCAGTAGGCCTACTCCTGTCATTGACGTAGGCCCGCATCCTGCCAAATCCCTTTGGTCCCATCGCTAATGGCCACCCACATCCCGCTGTTCCCACAACATCCTGCAGCTCGATCACCCACAGCCGCTCGCATCGCCGATGATGATGCCCCACTGGGGGAGGAAGAAAGCTTTGATACCTAGCCGATCTACTCATTCTGCCTTGTACAAATCCTAGAGACGCCACAAATGGGTTGCCGTTGTCGGGAATAGGAGGAAGATGGTCGGTGGTGGCGAGAGGAGTCGTTGTGGGTGCCGAATTTCAATGGAAAAGGAAGATGAGAGGAACGGGAACAGGGAGAATGGGAGGAGGATGAGAGGAGACATGTCGGTTGGGATGAGGTTGGTTTTTAAGGGTTATTATGAAAGTGTATTTTTATGTTCCCATATAGTTTTTTAAATTTTACGCTTTCCTCAGTCTCAGATCTCCAAACCAAACAATATATCTTCAGACTTAGCTAATCAAACAAAAAATCATTTGATTTTCAGACTACCATGCACCTTTGACCGGACATAAAGACCACAACACCAAGCAACACTAACCACTTGGTGAGTGACGCAGGCAGAGGATAAATAAGAAAAGTCAGCAGCAGTTGTTCCCGGAATCCCGGGTCAAATGTATCCGCCGACTGCCGGTGCTCCAAAGACAAAAGGGAAATGCTATGGGCCGTACGTCCGGACGAGAAAAAAAAAATCAGACGCTAGCAATTAACCGTGTCCCTTATTTTAACCAAAGAGCACCTCTCAGTCGAATCAACTCCCTGGCCCCATATCGATGGCCACGGGACGCACGATGTGACACCACTCGGCTGCCCGTACATCACCCACAAAACATTTCGTTTCTCCCCTGCGAATCGATCAATTCATGCACGGCGTGTCACGTCAAACGTCGTCTTACTATAGGAAAAAATATTATATTTGTAGAGAAAAAATACATATTGTTCATAATGATGATACAAAAAAATTTAACGTGTTTTTTTTTTCTTCAAATGATTTGTTTTGATTTGTGATGTTGCAACCGTTATCCGGTGATATTGCAACCGTTGTCCTAAGATATTGCAATCGTTGTCCGGGGATATTGCAATCATTATCCTAAGATGTTGCAGTCTTTGTCCGGGGATGTTGCAACCATTATCCTAGAATGTTGCAGTCTTTGTCCGGAGATGTTGCAACCATTATCCTAGAATGTTGCAGTCTTTGTCCGGGGATGTTGCAACTATTGTCCTAGGATGTTGCAACCGTTATCCGAGGATGTTGCAACCATTATCCGAGGATGTTGCAACTGTTGTCTGAGAGTGTTGCAACCATTATCCTAGGATATTGCAATCGTTGTCCGGTGATGTCACAACCATTGTCATAGGATGTTGCAACCGTTGTCTGGAGATGTTGCAACCGTTATCCTAGAATATTGCAACCGTTGTCCGGGGATGTTGCAACTGTATCCGGAGGACGTTGTATGCAGCGGCGTACTTCTGCTCCTTTTGCGTGGTGTGCGTTGCTTCATGTGTCTTCTCTCCCCTTGGAGACTCGCGTCGCGGCGGCGACATGGCCAGTGATGAGCGTACTGTCCGTTTCCTAGTATCACCCAATAAAGAAACATGACTCCAAATACTAATATGGTTCCGACTAAAGCAAAAGAGATACAACCGAAACCAGTTTGTTCGGCTAATATTCTTGGCACACAGGCCCACTGGGATTTCAACTCCAAAAACCCATACCTATTTTAGGTCTTCATGTCGATGCGGATTCAGACATGTCTTTGGAGAAGGCAGCACCCTACTCGGATTCCCGTCATGCAAGCACATGAACTGCATTTTCGGACTGTACGGGTGGGAGCTCCCACCCGTATACCCATATGTTCATTTCCTATGACGTTGCAACCGTTGTTCTAAGATGTTGTAACCATTGTTCGGGGATGTTGCAGTTATTGTCCGCGGATGTTGCAACCGTTGTCCGGACATATTACAACAATTGTCCTATGATATTGCAATCATTGTCCGGAAATGTTGCAATTGTCTTAGGATGTTGCAAGTTTGCATCTGTAGAAAAAAAAATATTGTATACTGTTCACGACAATATTTTAATTTTTTTTTCCAACACCCACCACATCATGAAGCCTTTTATCTCCACGTGCGTAATCAGAAAATAAATACGTGGGATTTTTATTTGTTTTTGGAGGAGTGGATAAAGCCTCCACATGTTTTTTTGCTTGTGCAGCTTTGGAAGCCGCGTGCACGGCTGCGCTGCGCTGCGTTGCTTGGACACGGAGGCTTGACGCCCCGCTGGTTGGGCAAAACAGGAGGGCCACAAGCTTTAATTCCTGCCTGCGCCATGCGTTTTTTTCCCCTGTCCTCGCTGTGGAGGATGCGCGCGGCAGACCCGGACGTCCGATCCTAGAGGCGAAATCGGACGTTCGGGTGTAAGTTGCTCCCAAGACAAAAGGCATATACGGCAATGACAGGTAAACATTGGCAATTATTACTTTTCAGCGGCCGCAGCCACCATCGTCTCCCTCACTCCCACTCTCACGTCTTCCGCACTCTCATGTGTTTCTCCTCCTCCTTCCTTCCTTTTGCCCACGTCAAGATTCAGGCTAGCCATCATCGGCAAGCACCACTCCATCACGGTTAGGCCGCTCTGCCGGAGCAGTACATGGCGTGGCCGCCGCGCCGCCCGGCTGGCCACCGGCGGCTGATGAGCATGTCGGCCCCGGCGCCGGCGAGTGACGCAGCTGCAGGGCACGGCTCGAGCGCGGACGCGATGCGGATAATGGTGTCCTTGCTGGTGCTGGTCATCTTCTGCACCCTCCTCTACTGCGTCTACTGCTGGCGCTGGCGCAAGCGCAACGGTGAGCTCATCTCTCTATCGCGGCCTGTTCTTGGTTGAACAGAAGCTCGCATGTGCTGATTTGAGGGATATAATCCTTGGTTTGCTTCAGCCATCAGGAGGGCGCAGATCGAGAGACTGCGGCCGCTGTCGAGCTCGGACCTGCTGCTCATGGACCTCGCCTCCATCCACGCTGCCACCGACAACTTCTCCAAGGCCAACAAGCTCGGAGAGGGAGGCTTCGGCCCAGTCTACAGAGTAATAACCAGCTAATCGACTAGTCTACTAATCAAGAACCAGCTCTGTTCACTCCTGCTGCTGCCGTTAAATTTACTCCTAGTTAGTCTAGTAAACATTTTTTAGACGGATCTAGTTAACATTTGTGCAAATCACGATTTCTCCGCTGAACTGTAACTGCCATTGACCAACTGAAGGGCGTGCTGACCGGCGGCGCGGAGATCGCGGTGAAGCGTCTGTCGGCGCGGTCGCGGCAGGGCGGCGCGGAGTTCCGGAACGAGCTGGAGCTGATCGCCAAGCTGCAGCACCGCAACCTGGTGCGGCTGCTGGGCTGGTGCGCCGAGCGCGACGAGAAGCTGCTCGTCTACGAGTACCTCCCCAACCGCAGCCTCGACGCCTTCCTCTTCGGTGCGCTCATCCATCCGTAGCTCTCGCGTTAGTTGAGCCCCGCGGCGTCGCCCCCATAAACTCCGCCGTTCGTTAGCGGTGGCCATTGATCGGTCGACCATGCAATGAATTAGCTGATTGATTTGGTTCTTAGTAGCTAATAACTCGATGCGCACACGACGCCACATGGTGCGCCAAGTTTCTGCGGCTGGGCAATGAGATCTTTAATTGTGCTTGCAAGAAGTGATCTCTTGCTGGGTCGGTTGATCAGCTGTATTTCTCTGATGTGTTCGTTGATTGCCAGACGCCAGCAAGAGCGGCCAGCTGGACTGGAGCAAACGGCACAACATCATCCTCGGCATCGCCCGCGGCCTGCTCTACCTCCACGAGGATTCGCTGCTCAAGGTCGTCCACCGGGACCTCAAGGCGAGCAACGTGCTCCTCGACAACAAGATGAGCCCCAAGATCTCCGACTTCGGCACGGCCAAGATCTTCGAGGACGAGTGCTACGAGGTCAACACGGGCCGCGTCGTCGGAACTTAGTAATCAAGCACGCAAACCACTACGATTGTAGATCGCGAGTCACGGATTATGCTGTGTCGCTCACCTCAATTCGAAATCGAAACGCAGCGGGTACATGGCGCCGGAGTTCGCGATGAAGGGCGTCTTCTCGGTGAAGTCGGACGTGTTCAGCTTCGGTGTCCTCCTGCTGGAGATCTTGAGCGGGCAGCGAAACGGCACATTGTACCTTGAGGAGCACCAGCAATCCCTCATCCAATATGTACAATCTCTCAACCTCCATTTGGTCACCCTTAACATTTTGAACATAGTGAGCCAAGAAGCTCTGGACTGAAAATTTTGACAGGCATGGAAGCTGTGGACTGAAGATCGTGCCGACGAGTTCATGGACCCGGTGCTTGGGCTATCCTACTCGAGGGACGAGGCGTGGCGGTGCTTCCACGTCGGCCTTCTCTGCGTGCAGGGGGACCCTGACGTCCGTCCGACCATGTCCAACGGCCTGCTCATGCTGATCAGTGACCACATGAACCTCCCTGCACCCTCTAGGCCGCCGCTGTTCACAAGGCTGAGGAGCTCCCCGTTGTCGGCGCCCCAATCGATTAATGATGTCTCGATCACCGTCATCGAGCCGCGATGAGCTTATAGCAGCTAGATCATGTTTTATGTACATACCGAATGTTGTGAATTCGCCATTGATGGCTTTTTGTAGCTCTGAAAGTACACTGCCCACCCTTGTACATGCGCACTGCAGATGGAGGTAATGAGATCCATATGATATTGAGAGGTCCTTGTGTTGGCAAGATATATCCTCCGTTGTTTCGTTCGTTCGTTCATTGTGTTGGCAAGAGCGGTTTCAGTAACTACATGGGAATTGGGAATGCATCAAGAAATGCAGGTTTTGGTTTTTAGAAGCTTCAGAAAGTGTAGTGTGAAGGTGTTGCAATGTGGACACGAGGTACACTGAGATGGCAACGAGGAAGAAGATACCCTTTTTGTCGGCCTTGTCATGTCATGTGACCATTCACCTTTGGTGCTTTCTAAAAGAAACTGTGACCTGAAAGAGGTGGACTTTATGACTTCGAGTGCTCCACTTTGGCCCACTCTTCTCACTTATCACCGCCTGAAAGGTGCAGAGCTGCAGATGAGTCCTACCGTTAGAAAGAAATTCTTATGAATAGTAGCCGGTAGGCAGTCTTCTCGAATTTCACTCAAGAGTCAAGGGTACATAGGAAGAAAATGCGACGATGGTGGAGGGTCTCGCGTGAGGTTTTACCTCATCAGCCGTTCATTTAGATTGATCGAGGAGTAATCAACGGCTAGTGGAAAGGATTTTATGGTGAGACCCTTCTCTAACAAATTTCCTTCAACTTGTACATAGAGTTGCGAAGTACCGTTCGAAAATTTCGTCACCAAATCGTGCTGATACCTACAAAAGGGCAAATGGCTCGCATTGAAGACACATACTCCACGCATGCTCCTCACTGGCAATAAGAAAAGAAAAGCAGCCGTCGGATCTCAAACGGTTCTTCAAATCCAACGGCCATTAATCCATAGTAATTAGCACACTGGTCCAGGGCTCCAGGCTGTATCTAACGCATGCATCTAGAAGAGGAAACGGATCCAGGATACAAGCTAATGCAGAGGATCAGGGTGATATACATTAAAGAATTGTCTACACCGTACGATCCAAAATGAACGATCTAGATCGAGCGTTACAGTCCTAAAAGTGTAGTAAAATTGCGTGCTCATTCTACATCACACAGGCTCAAACATTGTTCACACAGTATTCTCTACTGTAAACCGCAGAGAATCTGGATCCGAGGAGGAGGAGGAAGTGCGGAGGCAAAAATATCCAAACTGTTGATTCCGGACAGTTGAAGTTAATCGAATGGTCGCGCCTTGAAGGCGAAAGACCCGACGCCGATGCGACCGTGAACGGAACGCCGGGACACGAGACGTGTTGGAGTTGAGCTTTGGCTTCGCCGCTCGCGTCCGCCCGCCCGGCGGCACGCAACCACCGGCGGCCATGGTCATTGAATCGAACCGGACCCAGATGAGTGCATATAGACAGTAAGAGTACTAGCCAGCACTAGTGACCAGTGAATGAATCAATTAATGCATGCCGGCCGCATCATATCATCATCAATTCATCGTTGTCTTCGTCATCATCTAACGCACGGCCTTGAATGACGCAGAGATCATTAATGACGGCACGTCGACAGCGACTCCAGTGTGCTCTACCCGGCGGTGGGGCCCACCTGCCTGCCTGCTGCATGCTTCCGTTCCTGGAGAGCACCTGTCTCTAAGTCTCCGTCGAGAAGGACCCTCCTTTCTTCTCTTCTAGGTTTCGAGATCGCCTTCTCGTTCTGGAGCATTTTTGTTCGTATTTTTTTTATGGAGATCATGTGGATATGATTCTAATCTTAGTGTGTTGAACAATTGGCAATAGCGCCGAAGTGTTTGGAGAAACCCTCGTTTTCGGTGAAGTTCATGTCTTTGTCAGGGCCAGCGGCCCGACCGCCATGGTGGCGGATCGACCGCCGTGCCTTTGGTTGTTTTACTTGTGAGTGGCTGGCGGTCTGACCGGCTACCGCTGAGCGGTCAGACCGGCCATGAAAGTGGCTTTGGATTTTTGAGCTGGGCCAAAAATAGAGGGTGTAGGCAAGAGAGGAGGTTCTACTGCTCTTGGTTCCATAATTTTTGGAGCCTCCAGGCAAAAGTTCTATTGGTTTGAAATTTCCAGAGAGGTTGCAGATTTCCAAAGCCGAATTTGGCTAAGTCTTCGATCGACGGTCGACCGCCTTTGGTGGCGGTCCGGCCGTGATGGAGCGGTCGGATCGGCCAAGGGTGGCGGTCTGACCGGTTGTGACTTGGTTCGTCGTCCTGCGTGGCGGCGATGTGTGTTTGTTAGGTCAAGTTCATGTTCATTAGTGCATATGTGTTGCATGATGCATGTTTTGGCTAACTTGGGTCAAGTTGTGAAGAACTTGTTCCCGGATTCGTGTTTGCTTATCTATTGCTGTGCAGGTGGCTTGTAGGTCTATGACGGTCAACGGCGAGGAGGATCGGGACTAAGCTTGGAGAGCTGAGGTTCAGAACGATCAAGGATGCTGGGTGAGGTCAGAGGACTCAAGCGGAGCGCAGGATGGACAAGGATGACCGAACGGGCAGTTGTAGGATCAAGGATAACCGACTAGAGGGGGGTGAATAGGAGGTTTTTAAACTTTTAAACAAATTAACGAGATAAGCTAATTAATAACTTAGTCTAAACAAGTTATACTTCTAGCTAAGCAATACAAGCACAAAGATCAAGCTAGAAATATAAATGCGGAAGAATAAAGACTAGGAATAACCACAATGAGACAACGATGTTTTCCCGTGGTATCGAAGACTTGCCGGTCTTCACTAGTCCACGTTGAGGGAGCTTGAACCAATCAAGCCGGCTCCACGTATTAAGCCTTTCCTCGATCACTATTGGTTGTTCTTCCTCCACTCCGGAGATGGTGAACACCAAACCACTCACAATATGGGCACCGGGCCTCTTCACAATCTTCTTGAAGAGATCACCGTGCAATCACCGCCAAGCCGTCTAGGAGTTCGGCAAAACTCCAAGAGTAACAAACCAAGACCTTCGCTTGACGACACTCAAGTGCAAAAGGATCAACTAGAATGATGAATGCACTTTGAATGAGCTCAACAACCTCTCAAAGAGTGAACAAATGAATTTGAGGAGTTGAATGAATGCACAAGGCTCTAAGATGTTAAATGTGGTCTAGCATCCAGTCCTTGAGCAGGTGGGGGGGGTATAAATACCACCCACCAACAAATAGAGCCGTTGGAGAGGAAAACCCCAGAAAAACAGCGAATCGCGGTACTACCGCCAAGTATATGCGGTACTACCGCACTTTACCTACTTGCACAGTAACGGCTAGAAGTGAAGATAATAAATGTACTGACATAGCCGTTAGAAATGCAGAGCGGTACTACCGCCACGAACATGCGGTACTACCGCTTTTCCCGGTCATACCGCCCGAAGGCAGCGGTACTACCGTTCCACGAGAAAAGCCAATCTGCATTGCTTCTGGAAAAAACGTACCGTCGAAGAGTCGGTACTACCGGGGGTGAGCGGTAGTTCCGTGTTTGCACGGCGGTACTACCGTTTTGAGAGGGTGACTCCAAGACACCCGAAAACATGTTCTCTGGAAAAAACGTACCGTTACTAAGTCGGTACTACCGCAGGTTTGCGGTAGTTCCGCTTTTCAACAGCGGTACTACCGTGATGAGAAATTTGCACCGAGACCCAGACAACATGCTCTCTGGAAAAACCATACCGTCTTTTATGCGGAACGACCGGGGGCGGTAGTACCGCACTACAATCCCGGTTGTACCGTTGTCCGGTAGTTCCGCGTGATCACGCCGGTACTACCGGATAACTAGACAATGCAATGGATGCTTTTCAGGAGAAAACAATTTCATGCATGATTCTAAATTGATCCACAAAGCACATGAATGGCTATCAAGTTACTTGGACATGATCCCTCTTAATAGTACGGTATTTATCCTATAATCCGGTCTTCCAACCATATCTCCTAAGACCGGTAAAAGGTAAAAGATTTTTTAATCTACTAGTACCTTGTCTTTGAACTAATTTGATCTTCACGGTATCCTTTAGCATGCATCTTCAAGATCGTACTTACCATTTGGACTTAACCTTGTACATACTAAACAAACACATAAGTCCATTTAACACATATCATCATTAATTACCAAAACCAGATTTTAGGGGCCTAGATGCTTTCAATCTCCCCCTTTTTGGTAATTGATGACAACATAACAAATGTTTGAGGAAGATTGATTTGAATATACTCCTTGTGTGAAACAGGTATATATTCTATTTCTAACTTAACAAAATTCTAAACGGAGTTGAAGTAGAGTTTTATTCTTGTTAAGTTGGAATAAAGAAAGCTCCCCCTAAACATGTGCATATAAGGTATGGACGAGCTTTGCAAGCGCAACAATTTTAAGAATTTTAGCAGAGTTTCTTTAACGTGTTAGATTTCGAGGAAAATGCAAGTAATAAGAAAAGCTTAACTGACAATTGCATTTCAAGAGTGAGAAAACATAGATAATAATCAACAAGTGTGCAATAGATAATTAACAATACACACTGAAAAACACAACGATAAAATAGGTTCAAACAAGCTCCCCTTACAATACCATTTCAAAGTACCAAAAATAAATATCAAGCGGTGGATCACGAGGGGAAAAGGCGGGATCCCGAGAGCGGAGTCGGGCACTGGAGTGGAGAGCTGGAGCACCGGTGGAGTACGAGTGCGACGACCAGCGTGAACCGTATTGGAGACGAAGGACGTGGAAGAGGTGGAAGACGCTGTTCCATAGAGTCAACTGTCTCTGACAGGACGGCAAGTCTGTTGTTAGTCTCATTCTAAAAATCTGTAAGAGCTGTCCTCATCTCCTGCTGAGTGACCTTAATCTGCATAAGATTATTAAGAATGAGAGTCTGAGTGGTAAGAATCTGAGCGAGAGTGGCTTGGCTCGAGAGCCTTCTGCATTGCCTCCTGCAGGGCAACATGTTCGGTGAGCTCGGCTCTTCTGCATGCATCGAACAGGAGGTCCTTCTCTTGGCTTGTAGGCTTTATGAACAGTGCCTAAACCTCCTTGGTACTCAATTTTGCTGAGTATTAGGGCCATGATAAAAGGAGCATGATAAATTCTTTTTACCCTGTCATCTTTTGAAGAAGCGATACTTCTGATTATGACATCTGCTACATCAAATTTCTTCCCCTTGGAGATAAGATCAATAATGTTCCAAGCATGTCCACGCACAGCATCAAAATTTCCACTCTTAGGAAGAATAGTGTGATTAATAATCCTATTAATCGATGGAAATGGGTAACAAGCCATGAATTTTTCTGGAACAAACACGCATTTCGTCATAATGCTCTGTCCAGCTAGGAACCATCAGGGCAGGTCTATCATAAATCTTCTCCCACTTGCTGGAAGAAGATACTCGCAGGACACGCTCAAGGTCAGTCTTAGTACACTCCACATAGCGTGTCACTGTCATCCACTTCAACTTGGTGAAATCTGGAGAGACATAGAGAGTGGCATAAAATTGCCTTATGATTTCCTGATCATAATCATGCTTCAGAGAGACAAGCTCATGAAGACCAGCTTGCTGAAACATCTCATATATGCCATTATATTTTTCCAAATTGTTAATGTGTGGCCATTTTATCCACTTGTGATCAGCAAACTTTCTGTTCTGGCCATATATCTCCTCATAGATTTGCTCTTGGAATTTTGTATGAAATCTGGGATTGATTGAGTTGCTAGGCGGAGGTGCGATCCTTATGTCTCAGAACAGCATAGTCATCACCTGATATGAGCCTTAAGTTAATTTGAGGCTCTTCCTGATCTTCCATCTCTTCATCAGATGCTGCTGGAATTTCTTCTTCTGTATCAGATCCAGAACCTGACCCAGCTCGTGAGGATACTTCCTCATCTTCAGTATCATAATCCGCTGGACCTTTGCCTTTGTCATGTGATTTTCCCACTGGATCTTCAGGAGGATGGGAGGAAGAAGATTGACCTCTACGAGGTCCAACTGATTGCCGAGAGGCATTCCTTGTCCTTGCCATCTGAGTAGGGAGATGAAAGGTTACAAGGAGATCAAGGGATCAAACAAACTAGGATCAAAATGAATGAAATGATAATTGTGGTTCTTTTAGTAGAAACGGTAGTACCGCAAGTCTTGGCCGGTAGTACCGAGCTCATGGAGCGGTAGTACCGTCACCAGTAGTACCGTGCCCAAGGGGCGGTAGTACCGCTTTCACAGACCCGGTTCTAGGGTTTTGATTTTTAAGAGAAATTTGATGTTTATTGTGGTTTGAATCCAGGGAACAGATGTATAACCATCATTAAACATCAAATATATCGTTTTGCCCCACTAGAATCACAGAGAACCGCAACATTTTGGATCAATTTTGATTTAGACCTAGTTTGAGATAAAACGGTAAAAGCGAGGATTTTAGTCGATTTACCTCAAGGATTTGGAGGAGTGAAGCCCTAGAGATGCTAGGAATCACCGGGGAATGAGAAATCACCGAAGGGATTTGAGGATTTTTAGAGAGAATGGGAGTTTTTCAGGAGGGAGAGAGAGGAAGAGAGAGAGCACCCGAGATAAAACTGAAAAGAATGAAACGGTAAGACCGTTCGGAGAGAGAAAATCGGGTGAAGGAGACTGAACCCGCACAGTTGATGCGGTAGTTCCGTTTTTTGCCTCCGGTAGTACCGCTCCGCGGTAGTACCGTGATTTAACTCCGGTAGTTCCGATGTTCCCGGGGTGCATAAGTCACTCTGGATTTCTTGAGATTTAGAATAATTTGCAAATGATCCTTAGCTTTACACTCAGATGAAAATTGTTAAGGATCATTATGCATAGTATAGACTAATGTCTATATATGAGAATATAGTTTTTATGAACATAGATATTCTTTATAATATTATTTTGAAAATATTTTCTTTCAAACATTTTGAATAACATCCAATCAACCAAGACACATGAGGCAAGATTTCAACCAACATTTGAATAGTCTATGACATTTAATTCATTCCTCAATTTGCGAACCGGCCTTCATCTAATGGTTTTGTGAAAATGTCGCTAATTGATCTTCGGTTCGGATGTGGCTAATTTCAATATCTCCCTTGCTCACATGATCTCTCAAGAAATGGTGGCGAATGTCGATATGCTTGGTTCTTGAGTGTTGGACAGATTATTTGCTATTTTAACCGCACTATCATTATCACACAAAAGAGGCATTTTATCAATCTTAATTCCATAATCCATCAAGGTTTGCCTCATCCATAGCAATTGAGCACAACAACTACCCGCGGAGACATATTCGGCCGGCGGTGGATAAAGCTATGGAGTTTTGTTTCTTGGATGACCATGATACTAAGGATCTCCTAAGAATTGACAATTTCCGAGGTGCTTTTTCTATCCACTTTGCAACCCGCATAATTGAGTCCGAGTATCCAATTAAATCAAACTTAGCACCTTTAGGAAACCATAGGCCAATGCTAGAGGAATGCTTTAAATATCTTAGTATTCTTTTACGGCCATTAAATGACACTCTTTGGAGATGCTTGAAACCGTGCACACATGCAAACACTAAACATGATATCGGGCCTAGATGCGGTGAGATAAAGTAGACTACCAATCATAGATCTATAAAGCTTTAAATCTACTGATTTACCTCCTCATTAAGGTCGAGATGACCGTTGGTTGCCATGGAGTCTTGATAGGTTTTGCATCTTCCATGCCAAATCTCTTGATCAAGTCCTTTGCATACTTTGTTTGACTTACAAAAGTTCCATCTTTGAGTTGCTTGATTTGAAGTCCAAGAAAATAGCTTAGTTCTCCGATCATGGACATTTCAAATTTCCTAGACATCATATCACCAAACTCTTTGCAAAAATCTTGATTAGTAGATCCAAAAATGATATCATCAACATAAATTTGACATACAAAGAAATCATCATCTAATACTTTGGTGAACAAAGTTGAATCAATTTTCCCAATTTTGAATCATTTTGAAACTAGAAAATCTCTAAGGCGTTCATACCATGATCTAGGAGCTTGTTTAAGACCATAGAGCGCCTTGGAGAGTTTATAGACATGATTTGGATTCTTAGGATCTTCAAAACCGAGTGGTTGTTCAACAAACACAAGTTCGGATATTTCTCCATTTAAGAAGGCACTTTTGACATCCATTTGAAATAATTTAATATCAAAGCATGATGCAAAAGCAAGTAATATACGAATTGACTCAAGTCTAGCTACGGGAGCAAAAGTTTCACCAAAATTCAAACCTTCGACTTGAGAGAAACCTTGTGCAACCAATCTTGCTTTGTTTCTTATAACCATACCATTTTCGTCTTGCTTGTTTCTAAACACCCATTTTGTACCGATGACATTGTGTTCTTTGGGTCTATCCACTAATGTCCAAACTTCGTTTCGAATGAAATTATTGAGCTCTTCATGCATTGCAATCATCCAATCCGGATCTTCAAGTGCTTCATCTATATTCTTTGGCTCAAGAGAAGAGACAAAAGAGTAGTGTTCACAAAATGAAGCAACACGAGATCGAGTTTGAACACCCTTACTTACGTCACCCAATATTTGATCTATTGGATGATCTTTTGTAATTGCATTGTGGATTGTTGGTGGTAGGTTGCATGGTTGATCATCTTCATTGTTATTTTCTTCCACTTGAATTTGACTTGTTGTGGAAGAGGTAGGAGGTTCAACTTGAGTAGAGGATGACGGTTCATCTTTAGGTTTGATGTCGCCAATTTGCATATTTTCCATAGCCTTTTTTAACAGTTCATCACCTACATCATCCAAATTCTCATGCCCTTCTTGGGAGCCGTTAGTTTCATCAAATTGAACATCGTGTCTTTCCTCAACTAAACCGGAGTTTTGATTGAAGACACGGTATGCTTTGCTATTTGAGGAGTAACCAAGCAGGAAACCAACATCACACCGACTTGCAAATTTTGAAAGACGAACACCCTTTTTCAAAATGTAACATTTGCAACCAAAGACACGAAAATAAGAGATGTTCGGTTTTCTTCCAACAAGGAGTTCATAGGAAGTCTTTTTCAAAAGGCGATGCAAATAGAGACGATTTATGGCATGACAAGCGGTGTTGATTGCTTCCGCCCAAAAACTATCGGAAGTATTATATTCATCAAGCATTGTCCTAGCCATTTCAATTAATGTACGATTTTTCCTTTCTACAACTCCATTTTGCTCCGGAGTGTAGGTTGTGGAAAGTTTGTGCTTTATTCCAAGTTCATCACAAAAGTATTCAACTTTAGTATTTTTGAACTCGGAACCATTATCACTACGGGTTTTCTTTATTTTGAAATCAAATTCATTTTGAGCCCGTTTAGCAAAGCTTTTGAAAATTCCGGAGGTTTCACTCTTGTCATCTAGAAAGAACACCCATGAATATCTAAAGTGATCATCTACGATAACTAAACAATAGCTATTTCCCCCGATACTCTTATAGGTTGTTGGCCCAAACAAATCCATATGTAAGAGTTCCAATGGTCTAGAGGTTGACATGATACTCTTGGAAGGGTGAGAGCTTGCGACTTGTTTACCGGCTTGACAAGCACTACAAAGTCGATTTTTCTCAAACTTCACATCCTTCAAACCAACAACTAGATCATGTTTGAAAAGCTTTTTAAGTTGAATCATGCCAACATGAGCTAGCCTTCTATGCCAAAGCCAACCCAAAGAAGTTTTTGCAATTAAACAAGTTTGTAAGCATGAAGCATTTGAGGAAAAATCAACCAAGTAAAGATTTCCAAATCTAAAGCCTTTGAAAACTAAAGCATTATCCTTTACACTTGAAATTGACACACCTTCATTTGAGAAGGAGCAAATTAAATCAAGATCACATATTTGAGCAACGGATAATAAATTGAAATTAAGTGATTCAACTAAAGATACATTTGAAATGGAAAGGTCATTTGAGATAGCAATTTTACCCAATCCTATTACCTTTCCTTTACTATTATCTCCAAAGGTGATCTTGTCATTTCCTTTTACGTTCTCGAATGTGGTGAACATTTTTCTATCACCGGTCATGTGTTGAGTGCATCCACTATCAAGCATCCAATGTTTTCCACCGGTCTTGTAGTTCACCTACAAAACAAGAATCAAGTTCTTTTAGGTACCCAAATTTGTTTGGGTCCTTGGAGGTTAGTGACCAAGGCTTTAGGCACCCAAATAGCATTCTTTTTAACGCCTAAAATCGAAGTGCCAATAAATCTTGCAATTATTTTACCATCAATGGATTTCTTAAGCATGTAGCAAGAATCATAAATGTCATATGATTTAACATTAATATTTAAACAAACATTTGACATGTGTCCTACCTTACCACATTTATTGCAATATTTACCATTTTGCTTAATAAACCTTGGAGGCTTGTTTACCGGTTTCTTACCTTTCTTAGGCACATACCCAAGTCCTTCCTTATTGAATGAGCACCTTTGCTCACTTAATAACTTGTCAAGGGTTGATTTACCCTTGAAGTATCTTTCCAAGCTCTTACTTAGCTTGATGACTTGCTCTTTTAGCTCATGATTTTCAACAATTAGCAAAGGGTCGCACGTATTATTCATGCCAATAATTGAATCATTATTTGAGCAACAAGATATGGATAGCAAGTCATCACAAGAGGTAGAAATACTAGACATGGTTTTAGCATTTGGCATACTTTCTACTCTTGGCATCTCATTCATTAAATCACAAGTAATACCAATATTTGAATGAGATTTTTCTATATCTTTTAGGAGAAAAGAATCATGAGCTTCCTTTAGCTCCTCATAAGAGTCTTTTAGAGAAATATACTCTTTCTTTAAGACTTTAAATTTTGATTTCTCTTTTCCAATATATTCATTTAAATCTTAAACCATGTCCATTAATTCATCATATGAAGGAGCATCATTATCAATAGATTTTACCTTATCTCCTTTCGCCATAAGGCATGTAGGAGACGTGAAGAGTGACGGAGTTTCCTTTATGGCGATGCCGACAAGTCCTCTTTTCTTAGGAGACTCTTCATCACTTGATTCGGAGTCGGAATCCGAATATTCTTCGTCGGAATCCCACTCTCCAATGTGAGCTTCATTTTTGCCCTTTTTGTGTAGCCTTTTGAACAGCTTCTTCTTTCCATCAAATTCCTTCTTCTTTGATGATTGATCTTTGTCATCCTTCTTGTTGGGGCAATTTGAGATTATGTGCCCCTTTTCATCACATCCATAACAACGAATGTTACTATATCTCTTGTTGTCACTTGAGGATTGTCATTTCTTGAATTTGTTGAAGTTGAAGTTTCGATGTGGGCGTCTTCTCATGAATTTCTTCATTTTCCTCACAAGAAGAGCGTACTCCTCATCCGAGTCTTCTTCTTCATCCTCATCATCACTTGATTCCACTTTAGCTTTGAAAGCGGTAATTTTCTTCTTGGATGAAGATGATTCCAATAGTTCTTCCTTGTCCTTCTTATATAGCTCGTTAGTGATGAGGTTGCCCAAAAGTCCGGTTGGTGTCATTCTTGGCAACTCGGGAGAGTTGAGAAATAGTGTCACTAACGTCTCATATTTATCCGGGAGGGCCCTAAGTATTTTGCGCACAACATCAACATCAAGAAGGTTAGTACCAAGACCTTTGAGTTCATTTATAATGTTGCTTAGTCTTGAATACATCTCGGTGATGTTTTCATTTGGCAACATTATGAATGTCTCATATTTAATCCGAAGCCTATGCAACTTGGCTTCTTTGACCGTGGATGTGCCCTCATGAATTTCGGAGAGGGTGATCCAAATATCATGAGCGGTTTCCAAATTGCTCACTCTATTGAACTCATCCGCGTTCAAAGCACCAAAGAGAGCATTCATTGCTTGAGCATCTAAATGAACATTACGTTCATCTTGAACCGTGAGGATTGTTGGATCAAGAGGCATAACGTAACCCTCATTTACAATTTTCCATATGTTTGGACTCATGGCTTTTAAGAAAATAGACATTCTAATTTTCCAATAAGAATAATTTGAGCCATCAAATAAAGGAGCCTTTCCTATATGCATACCCTCACTAGCCATCCTTTCTCTCTTAGACGGTAAAGTCTACCAAATTGAGAGACCAAGCTCTGATACCACTTGTAGGATCAAGAATAACCGACTAGAGGGGGGTGAATAGGAGGTTTTTAAACTTTTAAACAAATTAACGAGATAAGCTAATTAATAACTTAGTCTAAACAAGTTATACTTCTAGCTAAGCAATACAAGCACAAAGATCAAGCTAGAAATATAAATGCGGAAGAATAAAGACTAGGAATAACCACAATGATACAACGATGTTTTCCCGTGGTATCGAAGACTTGCCGGTCTTCACTAGTCCACGTTGAGGAGCTTGAACCAATCAAGCCGGCTCCACGTATTAAGCCTTTCTCGATCACTATTGGTTGTTCTTCCTCCACTCGGAGATGGTGAACACCAAACCACTCACAATATGGGCACCGGGCCTCTTCACAATCTTCTTGAAGAGATCACCGTACAATCACCGCCAAGCCGTCTAGGAGTTCGGCAAAACTCCAAGAGTAACAAACCAAGACCTTCGCTTGACGACACTCAAGTGCAAAAGGATCAACTAGAATGATGAATGCACTTTGAATGATCTCAACAACCTCTCAAAGAGTGAACAAATGAATTTGAGGAGTTGAATGAATGCACAAGGCTCTAAGATGTTAAATGTGGTCTAGCATCCAGTCCTTGAGCAGGTGGGGGGGGGGTATAAATACCACCCACCAACAAATAGAGCAGTTGGAGAGGAAAACCCCAGAAAAACAGCGAATCGTGGTACTACCGCCAAGTATATGCGGTACTACCGCACTTTACCTACTTGCACAGTAACGGCTAGAAGTGAAGATAATAAATGTACTGACATAGCCGTTAGAAATGCAGAGCGGTACTACCGCCACGAACATGCGGTACTACCGCTTTTCCTGGTCATACCGCCCGAAGGCAGCGGTACTACCGTTCCACGAGAAAAGCCAATCTGCATTGCTTCTGGAAAAAACGTACCGTCGAAGAGTCGGTACTACCGGGGGTGAGCGGTAGTTCCGTGTTTGCACGGCGGTACTACCGTTTTGAGAGGGTGACTCCAAGACACCTAGAAAACATGTTCTCTGGAAAAAACGTACCGTTACTAAGTCGGTACTACCGCAGGTTTGCGGTAGTTCCGCTTTTCAACAGCGGTACTACCGTGATGAGAAATTTGCACCGAGACCCAGACAACATGCTCTCTGGAAAAACCATACCGTCTTTTATGCGGAACAACCGGAGGCGGTAGTACCGCACTACAATCCCGGTTGTACCGTTGTCCGGTAGTTCCGCGTGATCACGCCGGTACTACCGGATAACTAGACAATGCAATGGATGCTTTTCAGGAGAAAACAATTTCATGCATGATTCTAAATTGATCCACAAAGCACATGAATGGCTATCAAGTTACTTGGACATGATCCCTCTTAATAGTACGGTATTTATCCTATAATCCGGTCTTCCAACCATATCTCCTAAGACCGGTAAAAGGTAAAAGATTTTTTAATCTACTAGTACCTTGTCTTTGAACTAATTTGATCTTCACGGTATCCTTTAGCATGCATCTTCAAGATCGTACTTACCATTTGGACTTAACCTTGTACATACTAAACAAACACATAAGTCCATTTAACACATATCATCATTAATTACCAAAACCAGATTTTAGGGGCCTAGATGCTTTTAACACATAAGTCCATTTAACACATATCAGCAGTTAGGTGCGACTGGTTGGATCAAGCGGCGCGGGAGTCGTTGCAAGTGCTTAGTGGTGCCGGTGGGATCCGGACGGGAGAGACTTGACGACGTGGAGCCGTTGATCAACCTACACGTGGCGAAGCAGGCGATTGCTTCACCGGGATTGGACTTGGTATTTTGGAGAAAGATCGAGATAGGGGTATTTTGGTAATTTCACCAAATACCGCCTTGGTGACTTTTGGCTAAACCGCGGCGCGGGTCGGCGCATGGTGAAACGGTTTAGGTCAATCGAAGATGAAGACGGCGCTTTAAAATACGTGTGTGTGTTAACCCATTATGTGTTAGGGTCTAATGGGTGCCCTAATGGAATATTCCCTAGAATCTAGCCTCCACTATAAATAGAGGAGGGTGCTGGCCAGCACCTCCTTAACCCTTCAATTTGAAACCCTAGCTTTGGTTGTTAGGGTTTGGAGAGATTAGTGGGAGGTTTGGGTTCAAGAGATGGATTGATTTGAGTGCTCATGTGGTGAGCTTTGTCCTCCTAGATTGGAGTGGCTGTAAACAACAATCTATCATCTATCCAATCAATCCAAGGAAAGATTTCACTAGATGAATCTCTATTTCGTTTTTGTGTTCATCCTCTCTATTTGAGATTTTGGGGGTTTCTTTGATCCGTGAGTTTTTTGCTTGGTTTCTTCTCTTGATCTAGCTTGCTATGACATGTGGGAACACATATAGGATCATCTTGATCATCAATCACCCACGAGCAAGTCTCTAGATCAAGTTTTCGTTTTTGCTCGGTTTTGAACCCTCCTTCGGTAAAATGGAAAAAGGTCAAAACTTTTATATGGATCTACTCAATCGTTGCTTGGAATAGATTCGTAATATCCTTAGGAAGGTGTGTTCCAAATTTGGTCAAGTTTGCCCGAGTAGATCAAAAGTTAGATCGATTTTAGTTTCGGTTTTCGGGCTGATTTTCCTGTTCATCGTGCTAGAGGTCGATCGCCCATCCGAGAGGTCGGTAGGAAAATCGGTCGATGCCGTGTGAGAGGTCGACCGCTAGGCAAAAAGTTGACCCGATTTCTGAGAGGTCAGACCGCCCGAGACTCTGTGATTTGAGTTTTTGTTGATTTTGCTTCGGGGTTTTGATTGGATTCAATACAAGTCTTTCACGGTGTTTGTTGATTGATCTTCATAGCTTTCATAGCTATTGGAGTAAACATCGTGTTGAATCCAATCGTTTGTGAAAAAGTTGAGTGTGCTCCTATTCACCCCCCCTCTAGTCGCCTTTCCGGTCCAACAAGTGGTATCAGAGCCAAGTTTGCTCTTTTGTGATCTTAACCGATCTTTGAACATGGCGACTAGTGTGCCGACTTGTGAGCATTTCCTTGCATCTTGGCATGATTCTTTTATCGTTGATGTGAGTCATGACAAGACGTTTGAAGATGCAATAATGGTGTTGTCGGTTCAGGAGGGATTCTCCTGCGATATTTGTGGTGGTCTCTTTAGTTTTGATTGTCCTAGTTTCAGAGATGAGATACGCATGGAGCCTAAGGAGAAAGAGCCCATTGGTATGTGTGCAGCGGCATTTGAGGATGAACATAATGGAGAGCTTTTCGAGGATGATCACAATGACTCTTCCGAGGATGATCCCCTACTCGAGCTAAGCAAGGTAAGCAAAGAAAAACTTGTAAATGTCTTATATTCATATGATTCTAAATTGCTAGCTCTAAGGATAAAAATAAAATTATTAGAAAGAGAGAATGATGATTTATCTAATCTGCTCTCCGAATTGAAAACATCCATGTGTGCTTATGATTCATTACTTATAGACATGGATAACTTGAATAATTCTCTTGCATGCCTAAAAGCTGAAAATGAAATTTTGAAATCAAATGCTTCTATGCCATGTAATTCTTGTGTTGCCTTACATCATGAACTTGGCAATACTAAGTTAGAAATAGGCAATCTTACTTCTATGGCTAGAAATAATTGTGATTCTCATGTAGGCATGCTTGTTGAATTTGACAAGTTAAAATTGACTAATTCCATTCACCTTGAACTATTAGAGAATGCTAGGGCTGAAATTATTGATATTAAAGCTAGGCCTTGTAGCATGTGCTTTGATTATGAAAAATCGCTTAAGGATAGTTTAGTCTCTTGCAAGAATTGTGCTTGTTTAGAAAATGAAATTGATGCTTTAAATTGCTTGCTTAATTCAAAAGCATCATTAATTTCTTGCACATCTTGCATTTCTTTGAAGAGCGAGATTGATTCTTTGCGCGATGATATGAGCGCCAAGTCTTGTGACTCTTGTATTTGTCTTCACTCCGAAATTGATGTTTTAAGATTTCTCTTGAATCTTTGCATTGAGTCTGAGTCTTTGTGCTAAAAGTGAGTCACTTGATGTTGGTTCTTATTCCATCTTTTTGAATAGCTCTTCTTTAGGAAATTCGACTCTTTCGAACCCTTCTTGTGTTGTCCAACGTTTTTCAAAGGACAAAGGTGCTTCTTCTTCAAATGATACTACATCTTCAAAAGAAAAGTATCATTGCACCTTTTGTAAGAAAGATGGACACACTTTCGAGTTTTGCTTTCACCGTTTGAAATATGAGCGTCGAGTGCGTCGTCATACCTCTAGGAACACACATAGTCTTTATCGTGGCATGTGTGAGTCTAGTGTCGATACGAGGACGAGTCTTGATGTTAGTTCTTCCAGAACTTCTTCTTTGAGCCTTAATGGTGCCTTGTCCTCTCGGACCGTGTCTCCTAGTAGACCTTTACACCATTGCTCTTTTTGTGGGAAGAACGGACATCTTATGGATTTTTGTTTCCGGCGTGCAAAACATTTGCGTTGAGTTCATGCTTCTAAGTCTCCTAGTGGGCATAGTCTTTCTCATGACATGCACACTAAAGAGCCTAGCACGAAGACTCGATTTGTTGATGGCTTCTTTGACACCTTTTCTAGTGGTGTTGGACAGCATCGTGGACTTGGTTTTCATGGTTATGGTTTTGTCCCACGAGCTGCCACGAGGCAGAATTTTCGCCGTTTTCCAAGAGATGGACCTCGTTTTGTTCATCGAGGTACACACCCACGGCGAGGATGTGTGAGTTTCATTTGTGCTTCTGTTGGTTCTCATCATGGTGCTTTCAAGCAAGGTCATCGCCACTTTTCTAGAGATGGACCTCGTTTTCCTCTTCGAGTTGTCTACTCGCGGCGTGCCTTCAAGGTTGATGTTGGATCTTTTTGCATGGACCATCATTCGCATCATGCTAACTCACATAATGATTCGACTACCTCTAGTGGTGGTGTGTCCAAGGTTTGGGTTCCCAAGCATTTGCTCTCTAACCCTTCGGGATCCAAGGTTTGGACACCTTGCCTTTCTCATGTGTAGGTACCGAGAATGCAAGTTGGAGAACATGGACTTAAAAGATTCTGATCTTCTGCTTCATTACTTGATTGGGACTCTTGATGGTTCTCCACCTCAATAATGGCCTCCAAGAGGCATGTGCTTTCATGATCGGTGTCTTCACATGTTTTGTGAGCAATCTTATACCTTCATGCATTTACCTTCATGATTATTCAATCTTGGCATGTTGTGCTTGTTTTGTGCTCACTTGTATCATATTGGCATGTGTTATTCTTTTGATATTTTTTATCATGCCTTTGCTAGTACCTTGCTTATGTATCCATGAACTAGATTATTATTCATTATTTCCATGGGTATATAAGTTTGGTTTTGTCAACATGAGCTTGTGCTGTTTTGTACCTTTGTTATATTGCTCTTGTTGATTCTTGTTTATATATCCATGTAATATATTGTCTCCATGGTTGTATGAGCATGATTTTGTCATCATGAGCTTGTGCTGTCTTGTACCTTTATTATATTGCTCATGATTGATTCTTGCTTATGTATCCATGTATTAGACTGTTGTTCTTTATTTCCATGGATGTATAAGCTTGGATTTGTCTTCACGAGCCTGTGTTGTTTTGTACATGATTAATCTTGCTCGTGTTGATTTTTGCTATATGTATCCACATTCTTACTTGATTCCATGTTAACATACCTTGATCATGATTTGTTCTCTAACATGCTTATGCTTACATGGTTATTATGCCGTATTGTTAATTGTGGATATATGAGCTTTGCCATAGCTTCACTAGCATGCTTTACCCTTGACTAGATATATGTTGTGTGATATGCTATGTGCTTGCTTGCTTGCTCCTATGCCTTATTGTGGATTAAGGATAGTTTGAGTTTTGTCATATCTTGGATAGCATGTGCTGCAATTGATTTGTCTATCTTTATGCTCATGTCCTGAATTGTTGATTATATGCTTTAATGAGCTTTGGATCATTTGCTGCTATCCCTGCTAGTCATGTGTCTTGGTACTGTTTCCCTAGAAAATGTCTCACTAACCCAGTACCAAGGCATAGACTTTTTCTGTCTCTGTGGTGTAGTCTTTCAGTTGAGAAGAAGAACATGTGGTCCAACAAGTGGTCAAAGACTCTAGCTGTTGGTTCTTCTTCATTTGTGCATTCAATGTTGGCTATCACTTCTTGGAGATGAAGGAATTTGAGATGAGGATGATGGGTGACCGCAACTACTTTCTGGAGCTTCAAGGAATGGATCTTCATCCATCATGACTACATCTCACTGCCAAGCAGTGCGACTCAGGTTCGAGCTTCTATACCTTACTTTTATGTTTGGTATCCCTAGTCTATCTTGCATAGCATTTGGGCTTGATGAGTTCAGGGTAGATAGGAGGCTCTGTTCTAGCACGTGCCTTTTCTAGGCACTCTTCTTATCCCATGTTTTTCTAGGATGCACTCTTCTCACAGCCTAGGTTGAGCTTGTTTCCCAATCACTAGTCCTTAGCAGGTTTTTGAGTTGCATGTAGGTCTTTTTAGTGTTGGTGTTTCGCTCCCTAGCTTTTCGAGTTGCTTTCCCTAGAGATCGTGTGATGTTTGAAGTCTTTGTGTTATCTTGTGGAGTTTTTGGCACTTTTGGCATATCTCCCCTCAAAGCTTTTTGACCAAACAAGGTTTGCCACCTTGAGAAGCAAGTTAGGGATAATTTATCCCTATGGGTTGGTTTGAGGGGGAGTTGGCTATTTTCTGAACCTTCCTTGTTCATCTGAACTTTCTTTGTTCATGTGAACGTTTTGTGGATCTTTTCTGATACCTTCTTCAAGTGGTATTTTCTTCGGATCCTTTTCGGTCTTTTTAGGCTTTTAAGTCTTTTGTGTATCTCATTGTATCATATTGCATACAAATGAAAAATCCAAAAAGATGCATTGTAATATAAGCTTTACTGTTTCTGTCTTTTTAAATTGATGAAGCTTTGCTTATTACCCTGTTGAGCTTTAGTATTTCAATTCTTGCTCAATACCGTGTCTAGTTCTTTGACTTGCTAGAATTATCATGCTTTCACATGTGCAGCAATGTCTTTGCTAAATGAGCTAGCACTTTAAGACAACTTGAACTGAAAATTGCAATTTGTGGATCTTTTAGCTAGTTGCTCAACTAGTGATCTTTTTGTGACATTGGCCCTGTCAAAATTACTTTGTTAGCTCTGGAATCTAGAATTGATTCTTTGAGCTTTTTGTTCTTTTAAAAGAATCTAAAACAGCCCTTGTGCAAATTGAAAAATGATCTCTTTTGTGCGAAAAAATTGATCTCACCAATTCTTTCTCATGAGACGGCTTGCCACTACACTAGGCATGAACTCAGGGGGAGTTTTGGATGACCTAGACCACTCTTTTAAGCTTTTGTTGTTTGGGATGGTCACGGCAAGGCTTGAGATCTAGCACATGGCTAATAATGCAATTTGTCAAATTGGTTGAAGCTTAGGAAGAGATTGTGGATGGCTCCTAGTCTAGGATCTTCTTTACTAAGATAGACCTTTAATCAACTTGAATATTCATTGCAAATGGAAAATAGTTGAAAATTGGGCTTTTGACAAAAACTTGAGCAAAATGATTCAATTCAGGACTTTTGTCTCCTAGATGGCCTTTGCTAGCTTCTGGATCTCACAATGACATTCTGACATGGCCATTATCACTTTAGGATACCTGTTGTTGAACTTGCTAATTTTGAAGCGTTGCTTAATTTAATCCAACAACTTGTGGTATTTTGAGCTCACTAGCTTAGCTTTGCTATACATGTCTTAATATGATCTTGCTAGCTTTGTCAGGCTTGTTGTATCTTGAGTAATGGTAGAAATGCTAGCCTGTTCAATTGAGTAATCCCCAAAGCTTCTCTTTACTAAAAATTAAAAACCAAAACAAAATGAAGCCACCCCATTGCACTTCATGCATGCTCTTTCTTTGCTTCTTCCATATTGTTGCACTTGTTATCTCTGGATGAGAGGAAGGGATGATTCCTTGATGAATCCATTGTCAAAGGGGGAGAAGTTTTGGCAAAAATGTGAAAAAGAGCTTTCAGGATAAGGGGGAGAAGTTCAGGATGTTATGGGGAGAAGTTTTGTAAAAGGGAGAAGAAATGGCTTCTCATTGTCAAAGGGGGAGCTTTAGCTTTTTCTCTTGTAAAATGATGATCATAGTGAGGGGGAGTATTGAAATTGCATTCTTTTGATCTTATTGTCGTTTCTGAATTTGAATTGCAATTCTTGAAGACTCACAAGGATCTAAGGTCAAATAGAACAATTGTTCTTTCATATGGACCTTAAGTGAGATTTTTGTCGATTCTCTGGAATTTGAAGCTTTCATGCTTTCTTTTGCCTTATCTCACTTGCTTATGCTATTCTGAAGCCAGCTTGGTCATTTACATTGCTTTCTCTCGCATTCGGACCAAGTTGTGCCTTTGCGAAAACGTCGGGTATTTTCATTTTTAAACCTCCAATTTGCATTTTTGAGAAGATTGCCAATGTGTTCATCAAGGGGGAGATTGTGGAGATCATGTGGATATGATCCTAATCTTAGTGTGTTGAACAATTGGCAATAGCGCTGAGGTGTTTGGAGAAACCCTCGTTTTCGGTGAAGTTCATGTGCTGTCAGGCTTCAGGCGGTCTGACCGGCCATGGTGGCGGTCAGACCGGCCGTGCCTTTAGTTGTTTTGCTTGTGAGTGGCTGGCGGTCCGACCGGCCAGTGTGGCGGTCTAACCGGCTACCGCTGAGCGATCAGACCGACTAGGAAAGTGGCTTTGGATTTTTGAGCTGGGCCAAAAATAGAGGGTGTAGGCAAGAGAGGAGGTTCTACTGCTCTTGGTCCCATAATTTTTGGAGCCTCCAGGCAAAAGTTCTATTGGTTTGAAATTTCTAGAGAGGTTGCGGATTTCCAAGCTGGAATTTGGCTAAGTCTTGGGTCGACGGTCGGCCGGCCTTTGGTGGCGATCCGGCCGTATGGAGCGGTCGGACCGGCCAAGGGTGGCGGTCTGACCGGTTGTGACTTGGTTCGTCGTCCTGCGTGGCGGCGATGTGTGTTTGTTAGGTCAAGTTCATGTTCATTAGTGCATATGTGTTGCATGATGCATGTTTTGGCTAACGTGGGTCAAGTTGTGAAGAACTTGTTCCTGGATTCGTGTTTGCTTGTCTATTGCTGTGCAGGTGGCTTGCAGGTCTATGACGGTCAACGGCGAGGAGGATCGGGACTAAGCTTGGAGAGCTGAGGTTCAGAACGATCAAGGATGCCGGGTGAGGTCAGAGGACTCAAGCGGAGCGCAGGATGGACATGGATGACCGAACGGGCAGTTAGGTGCGACTGGTTGGATCAAGCGGCGCTGGAGTCGTTGCAAGTGCTCAGTGGTGCCGGTGGGATCCGGACGAGAGAGACTTGACGACGTGGAGCCGTTGATCGACCTACATGTGGCGAAGCAGGTGATTGTTTCACCGGGATTGGACTTGGTATTTTGGAGAAAGATCGAGACAGGGGTATTTTGGTAATTTCACCAAATACCACCTTGGTGGCTTTTGGCTAAACCGCGGCGCGGGTCGGCGCATGGTGAAACGGTTTAGGTCAATCGAAGATGAAGACGGCGCTTTAAAATACGTGCGTGTGTTAACCCATTGTGTGTTAGGGTCTAATGGGTGCCCTAATGGAATATTCCCTAGAATCTAGCCTCCACTATAAATAGAGGAGGGTGCTGGCCAGCACCTCCTTAACCCTTCAATTTGAAACCCTAGCTTTGGTTGTTAGGGCTTGGAGAGATTAGTGGGAGGTTAGGGTTCTAGAGATGGATTGATTTGAGTGCTCATGTGGTGAGCTTTGTCCTCCTAGATTGGAGTGGCTGTAAACAACAATCTATCATCTATCCAATCAATCCAAGGAAAGATTTCATTAGATGAATCTCTATTTCGTTTTTGTGTTCATCCTCTGTATTTGAGATTTTGGGGGTTTCTTTGATCCGTGAGTTTTTTGCTTGGTTTCTTCTCTTGATCTAGCTTGCTGTGACATGTGGGAATACATCTAGGATCATCTTGATCATCAATCACCCACGAGCAAGTCTCTAGATCAAGTTTTCGTTTTTGCTCGGTTTTGAACCCTCCTTCGGTAAAATGGAAAAAGGTCAAAACTTTTATATGGATCTACTCAATCGTTGCTTGGAATAGATTCGTAATATCCTTAGGAAGGTGTGTTCCAAATTTGGTCAAGTTTGGCCGAGTAGATCAAAAGTTAGACCTATTTTAGTTTCGGTTTTCGGGCTAACTTTCCTGTTCATCATGCTAGAGGTCAGACCGCCCATCTGAGAGGTCGACCGCTAGGCAAATCGGTCAGACCGCCCGTGTGAGAGGTCTGACCGCTAGGCAAAAAAGTTGACCCGATTTCTGAGAGGTCAGACCGCCCGAGACTCTGTGATTTGAGTTTTTGTTGATTTTGCTTCGGGGTTTTGATTGGATTCAATACAAGTCTTCCACGGTGCTTGTTGATTGATCTTCATAGCTTTCATAGCTATTGGAGTAAACATCGTGTTAAATCCGATCGTTTGTGAAAAAGTTGAGTGTGCTCCTATTCACCCCCCTCTAGTCGCCTTTCCGGTCCAACACTTTTCTTTCTTTCGTCCATGTCTATGTAAAAATTAGGTAAGCAAGCATGCACGTGCAGTTGAACTCACGGGGCATGCACGTGGTAGGAGAAAGTTGCGTAGCTGAATATTTGGCTGAAATCGCAGCAACAACCTCGGTGCTGCTAACCAGTCCGTGAAAAGCCACATATCTCAGGAGATCTGTCTCGCAGCCAATCCGCGGCAAGTGTGAAAACTTAGCTATTGCCGCAAGATACCCGCAAGGTTTGTGCTTGTATTTATATTCAGAGAGTCCGGCTCAACCGGATTACAAAAGAGAGGATCACGTAGGTGCTGGTCCGTTGGCATGGACTTCATCACCGGGTTGCCCCGTACTTCTTTTGGGAAGGATGCCATATGGGTTGTCATTGATCGGTTGACAAAAGTAGCGCATTTCCTACCGGTGCGTACCAATCTCAGTGTCAGTCAGTTGGCGGATCTCTACGTATCTCGCATTGTGTGCCTGCATGGTGTGCCACGAAAGATTGTGTCAGATCGTGGTTCTCTTTTCACCTCTCGTTTCTGGCAAAAATTGCAAGAGGCTATGGGCACCCGTCTTACTTTCAGTTCAGCTTACCATCCTCAGACTGACGGTCAGACGGAGCGAGTCAACCAAGTGTTGGAAGATATGCTCTGTGCTTGTGTTCTTTCCTATGGGAAGAAGTGGGAGAAGTGCCTACCATTTGCTGAGTTCTCCTACAACAACAGCTATCAGGCCAGTCTTGGCATGACACCATTTGAGGCCTTGTATGGGAGGAGATGTAGAACCCCATTGAACTGGTCAGAGACTGGTGAGCGGCAGTTCTTCGGCCCAGATTCAATTAATGAGGCCGAAAGTCAGGTCCAATTGATTCGCGAGCATCTGCGCACGGCCTAGTCCAGGCAGAAGAGCGATGCGGATCGTCGTCGCCGTGAGTTGAGCTTTGAGCCCAATGACTTCGTGTATCTCAAAGTCTCACCCTTGAAGGGCCATCAACGTTTTGGCATCAAGTGTAATACCCGATTATTCGATATCGAATGCTGTAAGATTAGAGAGGAAATAAGTTAAAATTCAGAATTTTAGGAGAAGTATGGGCCGCCAACCCATATTCGAGAAGAGGAGCCAGCCATAGTGGCCCAAGGCCCATGAGTGGGCCGCAGCCCATTAGAAGGCAAGGGAGGAGGGACCAAACCCTAGCCCCATTTGCTACAGTAGCCGCCGTGCTACAGAGTCCCGTGCTCTGAGCGGCGTGCTCTGAGTGCCTCGCCGTTGTTGCTCCTCCTCTCCCGGCGCCATCTTTCCTGCTGCTTGTGGCCGACCGTGGGAAGAAGAAGAAGAGGAAGGAAGAGAGGATTGAAGGAGAATTTCTTCGTGGGATTTGATCAGCGATCTCCGATGGTTCTACAAGGGTAATGATCGATTTCCTCGCTGTTTAGGTTGTTTGATGCGAATTCGATTAGTTTGATTGGATTGAATTGCTGCCGTTAGAATTTCAGTTCTGTCCTGAATGTTGCGTGGCCTGTTTCGTGATCTTAGAGGCCGAATTTGGGTTGTCCATCTCCTAGAGTTTTGTAGATATTGATCTTAGCTTTCGGTGGCCGCCAAGAACACTGAATTCCGACTTTCGAGTCAAAAGTTATGATAGATTTACTATCTGCTGTCCAGAATCCTGACGAGAATTAGCAGTCTCTGTATAGGTTGATTTATGGCCTAGTTAGAGGGTGATTCAGAGGTCTTGCCCATAACAAATTTTGAAGGTTATATCACTAGCTTTCAGGATTGATAAAGAACACTTCATTTGGAGTTACAGATCAAAAGTTATGCACTTTTCTTTGTGACTGTCCAGATTGTATGTCAGTCTGTCCAGATTGTATGTCAGTTTCTATCTTTAGTTTTGACCCGTGTGCCACTTTTTGTTAAAGGCAAAATTTGAATGTTGTGCCAACTAGTTTATTGTAGGTAATTTCATAACCTTTTCAGATTGTTAAAGAACGCTCAATTCGGAGTTGTAGATTAAAAGTTATGGTTGTTTTAGTATTGCTGTCCTGTTTGTTCAGACAGAAGCTGTGCTGCTGTTTTGTTTTCTTTATTAGAGAAGTTTATTGGCCGAATTGGGAAATCTCATCAACTTGAATGTTATAGATATGTTCGTTAAGATGAGGTAGGATCTGGACTCATCTCATTTCGAGTCCCACGTCATTAACTACTGTCATTTTCGTGCTGCTGTCCCGACACGTTTTTGGGTTGCAGCCTGTTTTTCAGATTAGGTTTTATGGTGATTCCTTGGGAGTTCAAGGGGGGTATTGTAGACTATTAATTCGGGTTGGATTCTATGTTGTTCTTATTTCGTTATTTAATTTTTAGGCCACGAGGCTACCGGTTTAGGAGCGCCATCGTTGCTCGCTAACGTGCCGCAACGCGGAAGGCAAGTACTTTGTTGCTTTTGAGTGTTATGATTGTGAATGTTTTCATGAATATAGTGTGACATATTGTGTTACCCGAGATGCTGAATTGGTTATGTTCTTTCATTATGTGGAGTATATCTTGAGAGATGGTATTATCACTGTTCATGTTCATATCATGCATCCTTTTATTCATGTTATGTCCACGGAGTGGATTGTAAGTCCCACCATTCCAATGTGGGCAATTTTGGACATTGTCATGTCCGCCCACGGGAGTGGATTGAAAGACCCATCAATTCCGGTATGGGCACGTAAGACCCATCAATTCCAGTATGGGCAGCTTTGGACACCTATATGAAACGTTCTTCATATAGGACTTGGATCCCGCACTTTTGTTAAGGTGCGGGCTTAAGTGAACACCGACGGTGTGTCACTCACTATACCGGTATATGCATGTGTGCATCCATCCTGATTACATTCATTCATTTCATGTTTTCATAAGTGTTCACTCGATGCAAGGTTCGCATTCTTAAATGGTGATGTCCTGTTTGTATATGTGTTCTTTCTCTTTCATCGTACTTGCCGAGTCATGGACTCACTCTTGCGTTGTTTGTTTATTTTAGGTAACCCCGATGTTGGCTCACTTGGGAGGGAGTAGACACGCACTACTCGTTCACATCATCCTATTCATGTTCAAGATTAAATTTAGTTTTATCTTACATTCGTTGATGATGAACTGTAATAATTAAATTATAATTGGTGAAGGAAGGATACCTTCTCCACATGGATGTTGATTTATTATGCGTGTGAACCTTCTTTATTGATGATCGGAATTAAATAACTTAAAAGGTGAAGGAAGGATACCTTCATCATATCTGTTTAACTTAATGTCGTCTTTAGTTGATATACTTGTTTCAAATTCTTCCGCATTATGGATGTATGTTAGATGTTTTAGGTGACATCTTGGCTTCCGGATAGCCAGGGTGTTACATCAAGGGCAAGTTGGCTACTCGCTATGTTGGGCCATATCGCATCGTCGAGAGAGTTGGGGCTGTGGCGTACAGATTGGAGCTACCAGCTGCACTTGAGGGTGTGCATGATGTGTTCCATGTGTCACACCTGAAGAAGTGCCTTCGTGTTCCAACTGAGAAAACTCCGTTGGAGGTTCTCGATGTGCAGGAGAATTTGACCTACCGCGAGCATCCTGTTTGCATTCTTGAGGAATCTGAACGGAGAACAAGGAACCGGGTCATCAAGTTCCTTAAAGTTCAGTGGTCAAACCATTCTGAGGATGAGGCAACTTGGGAGCGGGAAGATCGCCTTCGTGCAGATTATCCATCCTTCTTCTCCGAGTAAACGGAATCTCGGGTCGAGATTCTTGTAAGGGGGGAGAGTTGTAACATCCCAATTTTGGGCTTGTGTTTCAAATGTAAGAAAATGAGTAGAAATTAAAAATTTTTCTTACATCATGTATTTCCTGTATGTACTAAACATTTATTGTACAAGAGTTATGGAAATACATAGTCACAAGTCTTTGATCCAAATCTTGATCCTTCAAAAACATTCTTGTTCCATCTTGTGATAATCTCCTGGAAATATTTTTCCTAAATTCTTGGGTTGGTATGTGACCCTTCTGAAAAATTTCACAATTTTTAGAAATTGTTTGAATATTTTGGAGGTCAGTCAACCTATTCAAATTCTGGTCAAACTGGGGACTAGCACCTTGTGGAATTTTTGGAGGAAAATGTATAGCACAAAAACCTCTGGAAATTTTATACAAGGTCAATCACTCAGCTAGCAAGCTCCTGTAAAAATTTCATAATTTTTGGAGTGAGTTTGCTATCTCAATCAAATCCCCAAACCTCAGGTTAGTTTAAAACTCAAATTCACGTCTGAGTCTAACTCGGACACGAGTCAGACCCAGCCGACTGGCTCGGTCGAGTCAAGTTCAGCCGAGCTAGGGCTCGGTCTTGTGCGCGCTTGTTCAGGGCCGTCGGATTGAAATCGTGGGGCTCTCAACCTCCCCGAGCTCCTCTTCTGTTCTTCTTCCTCCACCCCGTGTGCGCGTGCGTAGGTGAGCAGTGCAGGCTCCAGTCACCTCGTGGGGCCCTGCAATGGCTCGGAGCCTTTCTTTTTGTCAACTGTGTCACCTTTGCCCTGACCTTACCTGCCTCCCCGCCTCGTTTTCTCGCGCAGCAACCTCCCTTTTGTCCTATAGCCATTAAACCAGCGTCCTCGTGCTCAGTAGGCCTCCGGACTACATGAGCGCTCCTCCGAGGTCCTCCTTTGAACCCTTCCCTTCCACTCTCAGCCGCCCTCCCAGCTCACTTCCTGTGTGTGGAACTCAAAGCTCCTGAGATTCCCAAATCCACAAGTGTTGCCGGGAGCTCCGCCGGTGGTCTTGGAGCTCCAGTGGTTTTAATTGCAACTTGGAATGCCAGCTTGTTCAATTAACCACCCGGAGCCTTTTCCTAACTTTTGTGGTTGATTTCACGAGAGAAGTCCACAGGGAGAAGCGTTCTTGAGGCTTCTTCTGTCTTCCTCCTCGACTCCGGCGAACTGCTCCACCGCGGGGTCTCCTCCGCCTTCCCCTGGACCTTCACTACACTCGGGTGAGTTCATTTTAGTCCCTTAGAGCTCTAGGTCTAGTAGTTAGTGGTTGCGCTGCGTTTCGTTGTTTTGGTTTTGCCAAAACTTGCCCTCCGCCATTCTCGGCTCGTGGCGTTCGAGCCTGCTCTGCCGTCGAGGATACTTCTGTTAGGTTCGCAATAATATTGCGCTCGTTTTGGTACCTTTAGTTAGCTCCGCCTTGGCCGTGGTCGTCGGCGGCGTGCCGGCGAGCAAATCGCGGTGCTCTGGACGTTGTTGGATTTTCGACAAGTCCTCGGACCTCCTCGGGCTGTTCTTGGCCGTCTAAGACCACTGTAGGTTAAATCCCAGCCGTTAAGATCACCCTCCGCCTTGGGGTCCTCTTTGCAAAAGACCTCCTTGAGGTGCTCTTTGTTAAAGACCACCCCTGGACCTCCACCGAGGTCCTCTTTGCAAAAAGACCTCCCTTGGTCATTTTGCAAAGACCACCCATGGGGTCCCCTTTGTAAAAAGCCACCCCTGGTCGTTTGCAAGAAAACCCGCTCAGGACCTCTTAGGCTCAATCCTAGCCGTTCACGACCTCCTCGGATTTAGATCTGAGCGTTAGATCTCCTTTGTAAAATCCTTAGTCTCGGGACCTCCCTCCGCGTTGATCTGGACCGTTCAGGACCTCCCTAGGTCTAATCTGAGCCGTCCAGATCTCCTCCCGTTAAAACCCTATTGCATAGGACCTTCCCGAGTAGATCTTGGCCATCCAAGACCTCCTCGTGTTAATCCCAGCCGATCAAGACCTCCCTCTGGAGATCTTGACCGTCTAGGACCTCATCCTTTAGATCCGTAGCTTTAGGACCTCCTCCTCTGGTCTCAACCGTTAGATTTAGATCTTACGGGCTAGACCTCCTTCCTCGGATTTAAAGCCTTAGGACCTCCCCTAGTGCTCGGGACCGCAGATCTCGATCTGACGGTCACGACCTCTGTTAGGCGTGAGGACCTCCTTTGCGTGCGCTGTGCATGCACTGGTCATGACCGTTGGATCAGATCTCAACGGTCCAGACCTGCCTAGTGCGGGAGGAGGACTTTTGTGCGCTGTGCTTTCGAGGTCCGTGGTCGTGCGATGAAGGATCGACGGCCTACAACCTCTCCTTTGTCTTTCAGTTCATTTGGACCTCCCGAGAGCTCAAATTTTTTTTAGTCTTTTATTGTTTCAAATTTCATAAGTGCATAACTTTGTCATTTTAGCTCCTTTTTGAATGATTCCAGTTGCTGCAGCTTTGTTATAGTATGAACTTTAATCTGAGAATGAATTTAGGCACTGTTATGTAGCAGAAAATGGTTTTAACTACATGATCTTGTTTAGTGAATAATGATGTCTAGAAATTCTTTGAAAATTTGTAAAATGCATAACTGTTTCTCTGTAGATCCAAACTGAGCAAACTCAACTTGGTAAAAGTTATCTGTGGGCATGCTTTATTGTGGACTAGGCCTTGTCCTTAGTTATGTTCCTGATGAGTGATATATGCTAGCTTTAGAACTTAGAAAAATCATAACTAATTCATTTCAACTCCAAATTGTGCAAACTCAGTTTTGCTGTTGTTAGGATGACCTTAGCTACCTACCATAAAAATTTCATGTTCCAGATCATTCTAGAAATTTTCGCCATAAACAGTAACCGTAATTAATTTAATTAGGATTTTTCAGGCTGAGAGAACTTAGGTTAGCCATAACTTTTTCATGCTAAGTCCAAATGAAGTGATTCTTGTTTCTAAAATTGTCTAAAATCAACCTCTAGCTGCTGTAGAAATTTCATGAGATTTGGATGTAACACCCCAGCCCCACATGAGCCTGGAATGCTACTAAACCAACACAATAACATTTTTAACATTGAAACAAATCTCTAAAATCTGACAGAACCTTCTTTGTTTAGTTACTAAACGAAAGGTCACAACATTTAAATATAACATAATTAATTAATCCAACCTCCAGCATAGACAAGAGATAGCCAAAACTATGCTAATCGTCACTACAACTTCCATAGCATGCTAAACAACTAACACATAAACAGAATGACAATCATAATCCTCTAATCAACTCTATTACAAATTATAGCATGCATAGTGAGTAATCATAAGAAATCCTTTATGCAATTACTCAACTACTAATCTATCAATCTATTAGTCCAAATGTGAGTAGTTCGTGCCATTGTGCAACCACTTCTATTCCCTCCCATGCATGCCGTTCTTGTAAAGGGGGTACCTAAAAACACAACAACAGCAAGAGTGAGTCCAAAGACCCAGCAAGTACATTAAATGACAATAATAACATAAACTACTGTAATAATCAGCATCCATATACCATCTCAAATAAAAACATGTCTTATGCTCATGCGATGCAAGATGCTCAGGTGCACTTTCTCTTTCTCTTTAACTTTTGCATTTTACAGGTGTCTGAAGTATGCAGCGTCATTTGCATACCCATGCTGTGCCTTCAGCACGGGGACCAAAAGCCTATACACCACATGTATAGGGACCTTTGCCCATCACTTTAATGATGGGGACCTCTTATATTCATAGCCCACATTCCACGAATGTGGGGACCTCAAGCCCGTCATCTACATGACGGGGACCTCAACTGTATGTGCTTGGTCACCACGTGACCAGGGCACCTTTATGCTCTCAACATGCATATGCACCATGATAACATATGCATAATCAGGAATACATCATATTCTCATTATCATGTAAGCAATAACCACATGCGGTAGAACCATTTAACCATAACTAACAGTCATCAAGATAAAACAGTAATTCATCTCATTAACGGGCAAGCAAGGCTATCTTGTCAAGATACATCACAATCCCATCTTGCAAGCTTACATATATAATAGCTCGAATACGCAACCCGATCATTCCTCATAATCATTTCATCAAATAAATTCTTCAAAGTTGTGCATACTTGGTCCTCACAAGACCAGTCTCCACATGATATCAATATGCACATGTACCAATACTATTCATCATCAAAGTACCAAAACCGATGCGACATTTATGGATAATGCAAAGCCATACTTTGAACATTCACCATTCTTGTTATGCACGCTTGTTCACAGCCATACGATACTAACACGCATCAACACACATTCATATCCAAGCAAATCACAATCAAAATACAAACGATGCACTTGCCTCAACCGTGCGAGAATGGTGGACGCGAAGAGGGTGCTGCCCCTGGAACCGCGCTCCCACCTGAACATAATGGTATCCCAATCTAAGACCAACACGCTGGACCAAGAGCATAAATAATAACACAACAAAACTCGCTAACTCTCAAGTGTTAACAAAACCCCCAATTTCTAGCGATCGTTTTGGTGCTTACTGGAAACAGCCAAATTCTAAAATACATAACTTCCTGCTCAGAAGTCCAATTGAGATGCTCTTAGACTTTCTAAAAAGGTAATTGAATTACCTAAATAAACCTAGTTGGAGAGCCCTCTTGATTCTGCCCTTAACTTCCCCTATCAAACCAAACATCAGACGAAAGAATTCTCGTCGGGTTCTCTGGACAGTACGCTTAAACCACCATAACTTTTGCTACCAAAGTCCAAATCTCGTGTTCTTTATCTCTATGAAAAGGTGCAGAAATTACCCACATTTTTCGTTATTCTGAGATCCCCTGATTCTCCTTTTAAATGGCAGTTTTAACCAAATTACCACAGTCTGCCAAAAACTGACAAAACCACAGGATAGCTACACTAGAAAATTCATATCTCACAGACCGTTAATCGGATTTGGGTGATCTTGGTGGCCACTGAAAGCTAAGAACATAATCTATGTTTCTCTAGGAGACGAGATCCTCTGATTCGGCCTATAAAGTCGCGAAAACAGCCGCGCAACCTACTGGACAGAACGCGATCTAATCGCAGCAGGGTTTCGATCAATAAACGTAATCAATTTCGCATCTACTCTTAACAAACCTCAAGAAACAGCGGGTGTTACCTCGTAGAACCCCAGGAAGACGCTGAGCACAACCCCACGAAGTGGATCTCCTTCTTCGTGGATCTCCTTCTTCTCTTCTCCCTTTTCTTCTCCCTTCTCTTCTTTCCCTTCTTCTTCCTCCTTGGCGGCTACATTGAAGCTTCCCTTTTCTTTGGCCAGCAGCAGAGGGGTGGAGGGAGGTGAGGAGGTGCGCAAGGGGTGGAGGGAGGTGAGGAGGTGGCGGCCAAAGGGTGGAGGAGGGGAGAGGGAGTAGGGGCGGCTAGGGTTTGGGGAGGGTGGCGCCTCTCCCCCTTGCTGGCGGCCAGCCCACATGGGCCAAGGCCCGGGGCCCGAGTTGCCATACAAGCGCGGAAAACCCCTCTTATTTTCTGATTTGGTGATTCACTGAAAGAAACACTCTCCCGATTCAATTTATTCTCTCCAGATTAATTAAATCTCTCCCGGCGATTCGCTTATCTCACTTTCGGGATATTACATTGGATGTTCTTTGCTGTTGAGTTCCTTTTGGTGTTCTTCGTTCTTATCGGTTTTTATCGCCTTTTCGCGATAGGTTCCGAAGAATTTATTGAACCTGAGCACTCACCTCTGCAGCAGGAACAAATCCAGCAAGGCAAGCAGTTTGATCATGTTAATCCCAGTATTTTAAGTATTTATGTTGATTACAACTTCTATGTATGCATTGCTACTTTGTGTTAAACTATTGTCGTTAGTTGGCCTAGTAGATGCATTTCCTTAGCAAATGATTATCCTCTACTACCGTGAGCCTAGGTTATTGCTGTGATTTAGAGTTCGTGGATGAGCTCTTGTCACTTAGTAGTTTGCGAATTAATTGCTTAGCCATGCTTAGCTTCGGTAGAAATGGGCGGTTATCGACTTGTCGATAACCTTGATCACATAAAACTTATTATGATTATGATTTCCACCTCGTGCCATGTCTATTTATGAAAACTAAAACCTAAAAGCAAAAGGATTTAGACTTGGGCACAATGGTATGATTGGTGTGCTTTTGGGTGTGGCTGGAATGGTGCTCGGGTCAATTAAGGACCGAACATCTTGTGAGTACCTGTTATCCGAGCAATTTGTGCGTGCTAACCACACTAGAGGGTATGGGACCTCTCTTGACTTAGTACTTTGGCGTGTAGTGGCCGGTCGCGAGGGGTCGCGGGAGGGATGGTGTTGGGAGCATTGTAGTGTCCGAAAGACTTCACCGTGATGGAATTTGTTGTCTTTCGACTTGCAATGTAGCGTATGAGTTTACGTCCATCTGAGCGGCTCGTGGTTGATACACAATATTGGAAAATGTCTCGTAGGACTTAGCCGTGCGGCATACCTTGGAAGTGTGCTTGTGGCTTAAAGGCGGTGCAGGTGTGGGTACATTGGTACACCTGCGAGGTTAAAACTATTCGAATAGCCTCGTCCTAGGTTATGGACACGCTTGGGTAAGCTTTCAAGAGTTAGACTACAACCTTTTAATTAAAACTTGATGGGTGGTACGAATCGGGGGTTCGTGCTATGTTGTGGTGACTATTGGGATAGTTACTTCTAGGTGGTAACTTGTATGTATCTTTATTTCGCTGTTATTTTAATAACAAAACAGATTTGCAAACTTGCTTTCAAATGTATTACATTATTGCAAGTAAAGTTGGCTTTATGCAAAATGAGAAATACAACCTCCACCTAAATAAGCTTGCATGTAGTTTATGAATAGGTCTGCTATTCCACACGTCAGTCTTGCGAGTACCTTTGTGTACTCGGTTATCTTGCTTAAATGTAATTGTTGCAGAGGAAGAAGGTGAGCTTGAGGGCCTCACTTCTGTGAGTTGTGCTTGAGGTGTGCTTGGCGGCCCGGTCGGTTGCCTTGTGGGTGGTGTGGCTAACCGGTCGACTTTTGTTCTAGCCACTTTATGGCACCTTTTGCTTCCGCTGTCATTCTTGTTTATTGTTCTATTTGGCCGGTCGGCTCTTTTGTAATAACTTTACTTTATGTATGTCGTTGTTGAACTTAGTGATGTATGTTGTATGGAAATGATGTATAATTTTGTGATGATGTGCATATCTTGCAGTGCAGGAAGCATATGTCCATCGAGGCTTAGAATGTTTAATTAGTAACGCTAGAACCATTTGGAGGTTAAGTGTTACTAGTTAAATATTCCGGGTCCTCACAGATTGTGAGTGAGTCGATCAAACGAACACCGACCTAATGCTTTGGTAAAGATATCTGCTTTCTGATATTTGGATGAAATGAACCGTATGTCCAGCATCTTCCACGCTACCCTTTCTTTGACAAAGTGGAATTCCATTTCCATGTGCTTGGTTCTAGCGGGAAACACCGGATTTGCTGCCAAATACGTGGTGCCTAGATTGTCACAACAGAGCACTGGGGATCTGGACTGAAAAACCTTCAACTCCTTAAGGAGGGACTGTATCCAAATCAGCTCGGCAGTGGCATTAGCTAATGATTTGTACCCGGCCTCTGTGCTTGATCGTGACACAATGGGTTGCTTCCTAGAACACCATGATATCAAGTTCGGTCCAAGGAAGAAAGCAAAACCATTAGTTGAACATTTGTCATCTGGCCACACGGCCTAATCTGCATCAGAAAATGCACTAAGTGTCATGTGCGGTAGTTTCGAAAAAGGGCAGTCGGCCCTAGGCGCTGAAACAATCAGCCCGAATGGCTGATTGTGATTTCCTTTTATCTCTTTAGGAAGTTTAAATCTATTTTATCTCTTTAGGAAGGTTTAAATTAAAAAATTATCTCTTAGGAAAGAGTCCTAGTTAAGGAAGGGTAATACCTTCTATTTGTAATCAGATTGTACTCCTATATATAGGAGATAAGAGGTTAATAAAAATCAGCAAAGGATTGGGTTATTCCCAATCTCCCTTGGGCCAAATCGTTGCCTTCCTGTTCTGCGTGATACGGTTCATCGTGATACTGTTCATCGCGACTGTTCATCCGCGGCGCCGCCACGGCATCCCGGCGCAATCCTCATCCTCCGGAGTTGATCCTTCCCTTCCGACTCCGCTCCCAAAGCTCACCACCTGACATCTTAGTATCAGAGCCAACCGCTGTTCCTTCCTCCATGGATCACGGCGGCGGTTTCTACGACGACTTCAAAGAGATGATGCTGAAGTTCATGGAGAACACCCGCAACCAACTCAAGCTGCTACCCGAAATTTTGGATCGGCTTGACAATCACGCTGGCCAGCATGCATCAATCGGGAGCCGTCTGCAGCGCCATGACCAACGGTTGGCACGCATGGAGGGCAAGCCCGGTAGTGAAGTAGGCACCGTCGATCAAGACGAAAGCGACGCTGCAGCCTCTACTGCTGCCGTCGTTGCTTCTGCCGCCACCGCTGCTACTGATGCATCAGCCCGGGCGACTGCCACCGCCACTGATGCCGCGGCCATGCACGCGCGCGGTCAGGACGGGGCTTGGGGATTGCCGCCCCGACCAAACCAGCCCCCACCCCGGGGTGATTTCGGCCGGGCAGGAGGCCCCCGAAATCCGCCACGCTACATCAAACTCAATTTTCCATCCTTCGATGGCAAGGAGGATCCACTACCCTGGATTAATCGCTGCGAGCAATTTTTTCGCGCTCAGCAAACACCCATGGAAGATAGGGTGTGGCTCGCTACGTACCACATGACCGGCGTGGCACATCTGTGGTACATGCGAGTGGAGCGCATGGATGGTATGCCTAACTAGCGACACTTCACCGACCTCGTTCACCGTCGGTTCGGCATGCCCACACGCCATAATCCGCTAGGTGCTTTGACGAGCCTCCAGCGGACATCATCGGTGGCCGACTTCACCGAAAATTTTCTGACCCTCCTCACTCGTTGCGGCCACTTGGACGAGGAACAACAGGTGATGCTCTTCACGGCTGGACTTGGCGAGCCCTTGCAGACAAACGTCGAACTCCAGAGGTTGACCACCCTGGAGGTCGCCATGGACCTCGCCAGAGCCTACGAACATCTCGCCTTGCTACCCCCGGCGCCGATAGCATCCTCGACACTCTGCAAACCGGCGAGCTCTCGGCCATTCCAACCATGGCTGCGCATCCAGTGTGTCGGAGGCTGGCTCCACGACACCATAGGCGATGACCATGGGGGCATCAGGCTCGGCCAAGTCGTTCAAGCGCCTCACGCCAACCGAGATGGAGGAACGTCGTGGCAAGGGACTTTGCTACAAGCGTGGCGCGAAGTTCGTGCGGCCACCGGCGTTTACGTCGCGCATCTTTATGTTGCAGGTTGAGCCGGGTGATGACGACCTCGAGGAGGCGGACGCGAACGCCACCATCTCCCTCCTCGCCCTCACCGGGATTCGCAAGTCCCAAATGATGCAGCTTCCGGTGATGATCCACGACATCCAATTGATAGCCCTGATCGACTCTGGCTCCACCCATAACTTCATCGCTGCGGAGCTCGTTGATCAGGTTTGGCTGACACTGGCACTGCGCACGGGCCTCTCCGTGGCCGTGGCGAACGGCGACAAGGTGGCGAGCGGTGGGGTGTGCTACGCGACACCCCTCTCCATCGACGAGGAACACTTCATCCTCGACTTGCGCACCATACGAGTAGGCGGTATCGACATCGTCCTTGGGGTCCAGTGGCTCCGCTTCTTAGGACCGATTGTCTGGGATTTCAACCTCCTGACGATGCGTTTCCAACGCCAGGACCGAGAGATCATCTGGCGCGTCATGGCCCCATCCAGGTCAGCACCGCATCTCCACTCCGCCTCGGCCACGGGAGATCTCATGGAGGAGCCACTCGCGGAATTCGCGCCGGATTTCGATGCGCCTCGTGGCCTTCCACCTCCACACGGCCGTGACCACCGCATCCACCTCCCGGGTACTAGTGCGGTGGTGGTTCGGCCATACCGATACCCGGCGACTCAAAAGGATGAGTTGGAGCGCCAATGCACCGCAATGTTGGCGCAGGGCATCATTCGGCGCAACCGCTTGGCCTTTTCGGCGCCCATGCTCATGATCAAGAAGGACGCATCTTGGCGTTTCTGCGTCGACTATGACCCATATCGCGTTCTCTCCAAGATCAATGAGACGTATGAAGGCCTGCCTCCTGATGAGCCACCACCATTGCCGCCCCTCCTTCATGGCCGAGTTATTCCCATGCCGACCACAGTGCTCCGTGCCTGCCTGTCTCGCGATAAGTGGCAAATTCTAGTTCAATGGGACGGACTTCATGCTGCTGATACATCATGGGCAGATGTTATCGCATTTCAGGCGTCTTATCCCGCTTTTCAGCTCGAGGATGAGCTGTTGGTCAATGGAGGGAGAGATGTCATGTGCGGTAGTTTCGGAAAAGGGCAGCCGACCCTAGGCGCTGAAACAATCAGCCTGGATGGCTGATTGTGATTTCCTTTTATCTCTTTAGGAAGTTTAAATCTATTTTATCTCTTTAGGAAGGTTTAAATTAAGAAATTATCTCTTAGGAAAGAGTCCTAGTTAAGGAAGGATAATACCTTCTATTTGTAATCAGATTGTACTCCTATATATAGGAGATAAGAGGTTAATAGAAAATCAGCAAAGGATTGGGTTATTCCCAATCTCCCTTGCGCCAAACTGTTGCCTTCCTGTTCTGTATGATACTGTTCATCATGATACTGTTCATCCGCGGCGCCGCCACGGCGTCCCGGCGCAATCCCCATCCTCCGGAGTTGATCCTTCCCTTCCGACTCTGCTTCCAAAGCTCACCACCTGACACTAAGCATCACAGACTTTGTCTTCTGAATATGCAAGCCAGTTTCAGGAGTACCCTTTATGTATCTCAAAATTCTTTTGACCGTCATCTAGTGTAAATCAGTAGGCATTTAAAAGAATTAAGATACCTTGTTGACTGCAAACGAGATGGTCTGGTGAGTGTTAGATACGGAAGGCACCTACTGTACTTCTATACCGAAACATATCAGAATCTGAGGGTAGAGTTCCTCCCTCCTTTGACAACTTTTCATAACTTATCATTGGAGTATGAAGGGGCTTGCATTGATGCATATTAGTCCTTTCAAGGAGATCAGATATGTATTTCTTTTGTGTGAGTATCATACTAGTCTTTGTTGTGACAGCTTTTATGCCCAAAAAATAGCCCAAGTTACCAAGATCTTTGATTGCAAACTCTCTTGACAATTGCTGGATAAGCTTGTCTATCGCCATGGTCGACGAGCTAGCGATGATGATATCGTCAACATAGATCAGTATGCACATCATAATTCCTTGTTTGCTGAATATGAACAATGGCAAATCTGCTTTGGACGGCACAATACCAAGTTCTATCAGTTTGTTGCTCAATCTGGAAAACAAGGCCCTCGGCGCTTGCTTTAGGCCATACTTTTCAAGCTTGCATACATAATCAGGATGAGTAGACATAGTCAGGATGAGATGCATCTTCGTGCCAGCAGTGGTTGACGCATGAATACCTCTTCTTCGAGCACACCATGGAGAAATGCATTCTGCACATCAACTTGGTGAAGATTCCAATCCCCGTGAGACAGCAAGGGAGAAAATGACACGCATTGTTGTCAGTTTGACAATAGGGCTGAAAGTTTCAAAGTAGTCGATGTCGTATCACAGCTTGAATCCTTGGCCATGAGACGCGCCTTATATCGCTCAATGGATCCATCAGGCTTTTGCTTGATTTTGAAGACCCATTTGCAGTCCACCAAGTTCTGTCCCTTCTGTCTCGGTATAAGTCGCCAAGTGTTGTTCGTCTGCAATGCCTGAAACTTGGCATTCATGGCTTCCTTCCACTGCGGGTCAGCAAGAGCTTACACATGTGAGGAAGGTTCAGCTGCAAAGAAGGCTTTCCTGTTGTCATCGTACTGAATTGTGTCATCTGTGTACTGCTTAGGCCGCCGAATATTGTTCTGGAGCCGTGTGTGCTACCGTGGTTGTTCTGCTACAGGTGCTGCACTTGTTTTGTCATCACCAATGTCGGCACTACCTGAAACATCTACAGAACCTAAAACATCTCTAGAAATAGTTAAATCCCTCAAAAAGTCGTTTTGTACTGCTGGTTCGGCTACAGAGATATGTGGTGGGAGAGAGGATTGGGTGAGAACCAAGGGAAGGACATTGTTCGGCGTAGACACAGAAGGAATAGTGGAAAGTTTTGTGGTGTTATGAGCAAATGGAAAGACAGTTTCATAAAAAAATTACATGCCTGGAGATGTAACACGCCCAGTAGAGCGATCAAGGCACTGATAGCCTTTGAGCAATGGAGTATAGTAGATGAAGACACACTATCAGCTACGGAATTACAATTTCCAAGCATTGTATGGGTGCAAGTTTGTAACATCCCCAAATTAATTAATGAGGATTAGTATGCATCTTATCAGTATGCATGACATTTTGGAAACATTTGTATATATTTTTGCACTTGGAAAATCTAAATCAAAGCTTAAACCTACACTTTAGATTTGAACTCCAACTAAAAACAAGAACAAAAACTTGTGAACATCTTCTGAAAATAATTTATTCAAATACTATATGACTTATCATGAATTAATATAATATTTCCCAAATTTTTGGGACTAGTTTAAACCCTAAGAAAATTCAAACACCATTAAAAGACCTAGACTAAGTTTGAATTTATTTTACACAAATTATATTATGAACAGTGACTTTAATAAAAAAATTTAGATACTAGGATGTCCCAGGACCCTCTCTGAATTATTTCAGATTTTTAGAAATTTATTTGCTATATTTTGTAGCTCAGTCAAACTAGAATCAGTTTAAATCAAATCAGTCAAACCTTTCACTGTTTAGGGCTCGAACCAGACCCAGACTCAAGTCCGACCCGAGCCAAGTGATTCGGTCGAGTCAACTAACCGCACCATCTGGCTGCATCGGACCCAACTTACTAGGACCGTCCGATGGGAATTCAGCAGTCCAGATCCTACAACCATTTCGACTAGTCCAAACGGCCCATTGATCTGGATCATCCATTCAAGATCCAACGGTCCGGATCAACACTTTTCATTTGTTCTCGCGCCCGCCGCTTTGAGTCGCTGCCGCACCGGGCCCACTGGTCAGCTCCGTCTCCCACCTCGGGTAGGCGCGAGCAGAGCTCGAGCGCCACGCGCCCGAGCGCCTCTGAGCCGGCTTCGTTGACGCCGTCACCCACCGCCTCTCCCGACCACTCCTGGAGATTCGCCTAGTGACGCCGCCTCCGCTCTATCACCTTCCCCAGGATAACACCCCTTCCTCACCTCTTCTTTCACTCACTTCTTCTCTTGGTCGTGAGAAGAAGGGAGCTCTCCTGTGCTCTCTACTCCGGTAAGTTTCGACCGGGTGGTTCCCTCCTGTTTCTTGTTCTTCGCCGTTTCCATTTTAGCTAATCTCAACTCTTGTTTTGCCGTGTAGCTCTCAGTTCTTCTTCATGCTCTCGGTCGTTCCGGAGCGTGCACCCGACGCCGCCACTGTTCCAACATCGTGCTCGGTAGGTATTATCATCTCCAATGCGTGTCACTTTGTGCCTTGGGGTATAAGCCACTTTTCCCCTCAACCAATTTTCACAATGCATCGCAGGGACACTTGAAATTGGAGTTTCCCCATTTGTCGGCCGAAAACCCTATTCACGGTTATTTGCCGTTTCTGGTGAGCCATTCCTCAATTGCTCGCATTTACACCGTTTTCAGTACCCCCTGAACCTCTCCCAACCTTTCTTTGTTGGTCTCATGGCGCAGGTTGACCTCTCCACATTGAACCCGGCGCCGCCGTCACCATTGTCGCGACCAGCTCACCACCAAACTCCTCCAGCCTCTCCATCCTTCTGGTAAGGTTCGCTGGACCTTGTGGATACTTATGCGCGCGCTATTTTTCTCAGTGCATCGTCGAGTTGTCTTAGCCTCGTTTTCCGTGTGGTCGCCTCCGCTCACCAGCGTTGCGCCGCCGCTACCGGTCGTCCCAGCTCGGTTAAAGGTAACCCTAGGATCGCACGGCTATTAGGCACCCATTCTTGGCCTTGGATCACCGCGCCGGCGAGCCGCCAACAAAGCTCACGGCTTCGCCCTCCTCTGTTGTCGGGCACGTCCGACAAAGACCCTGGGGCGGTTAGATTAGGCGAAATCCCGATTAGTTTAAGCTAATGGTTGATTTAGAATGCGTTCATATTATTGATTCGATATCCCCATATCCATAACCGGTGAAACATGGTCACAAATCAATACATGTGTTGGTTGTAGAGTCATCCGACCAGGGATACCATTTAGAACGATATCATATAAGTTAAAGAGCTTCACCAACAAGTCACATACTTGTTAATCTTTATAACCAATGATTCATTCAAGGAACAGAATAATATTTATTCAATAACTCATAAATATAGACATGATACAATCATCTCTGTGATTGCCTCTAGGGCATATCACCAACAGCCTCCCACTTACACTAAAGTTAATCATATAGGTATCGAATACCCATAGCTCTTGTGTGCGCCTCATGCTTAGGTTGCGGGAGAGGATTTATCAAAGGATCAACAATATTCAAATCCGTGTACACTTTGCATATCTTCACATCACCTCTATCTACGATCTCACGAATAATGTGAAATCGTCGAAGTATGTGCTTAGACTTTTGATGCGATCTGGGCTCCTTAGCTTGTGCAATAGCTCCACTATTATCACAATAGAGATCTATTAGACTGGAAGCACTAGAAACAACACCCAACTTACAAATGAACTTTCTTATCCATATGACCTCTTTTGCAGCTTTCGAAGCAACAGCGTACTCAACCTCTGTTTGTAGAATTAGCAACTATTCCTTGCTTAGAACTTTTCCAGCTTACTGCTCCTCCATTCAAACAAAACACAAACCCATACTGCGATCTAAAATCATCCCTGTAGGTTTGGAAGGTAGCATCGGTGTAACTATTTACGACCAGCTCTTCCTCACCACCAAATACAAGGAATGCATCCTTAGTTTTTCTTAAGTACTTAAGGATATTCTTGACTGCTATCCAGTAATCTTCACCTGGATCTGACTAATATCTACACGTAACACTTAGAGCATATGACACATCTGGTTGTGTACACAACATGGCATACATGATAGATCCTATAGCCGAAGCATATGGGATTCTACTCATTTTGTTTCGCTCATCAGTGGTCGTAGGACACTAAGTCTTGCTAAGAGTAATACCATGTGACATGGGCAAGAAACCTTTCTTAGAATCTTGCAAGTTGAACCGTTTCACCACCTTGTCAATGTATACATCTTAGCTTAATCCACTTAGCCTCGTAGATCTATCTCTATGGATCCTTATCCTAAGAATATATGCTACATCTCCTAAATCTTTCATAGAGAAACTATTTCTCAATGAAGTTTTAACAGATTCAAGCATAGGAATGTCGTTTCTGACCAGTAGTATATCATGTACATACAATATCAGAAACACAAGTTTTCTCTCACTAACCTTCTTGTAAACACAAGGTTCTTTTTCGTTCTTGATGAAGTCAAACCCTTTGACTACTTCATCAAAACGAATGTTCCAACTCCGAGATTCTAGCTTCCTTTGGATCGACAAAACCTTCAGGCCGTGTCATGTACACATCCTCACTTAGGTTTCCATTTAGGAAAACTGTTTTGACATCCATTTACCATATCTCATAATCGAAATATGCAGCAATAGCTAGAATGATCCGGCTAGACTTAAGCATACCAGCAGGTGAGAAGGTTTCATCATAATCAACACCTTGAATTTGTTTGAAACCCTTTGCAACTAGTTGTGCCTTATGAATGTGAATATTTCCATCCATATCTATCCTTTTCTTAAAAATCCACTTGCACTCAATGGTCGTAACACCATCAGGTGCATCAACCAAGTTCCAAACTTGATTGTCATGTATGGACTTTATTTTGGATTGTAACAGCCCTAACTTAGGGTTTGTATTCCAAATGTAAAATTTTGAGGAGAAATAAAAACTTTTGTTGTCTCTTCAAATCATTTGGAAGTTTTCCAAATTTTCCCTAGCAGTCTCCAATTTTCTAGAAGTTAATTCTTGTAATTGGAAATTGTTGTCATCAAATTATTAGCCTTCAAACTGGTGATCATCCTCCAAAATTATTTTTCCTATCATCTTGACCATCCTAGCTACCTCTCTGAATTATTTCACAATTTTTAGATTTTATTTGCTATTTCAAATGGCCAAGTCAACCTAGTTTGAAATCTGGTCAAACTTCTGTTCAGCAGCTTGTGAATTTTAGTGGGAAAACTCTAGTGCATGAAAACTCCTGGAAAAATTTCATAAGGTTGTCCTCTGTCTCTAGTAGCTACCATAAAAATTTCAGAAATTTTTGGAGCCTGGGCTATCTCTAAAAATTCCAAAAATCCTCTCGCCTTTCTAATTCAAATCTGAAAACTTGTTCCTCAGGCCCGAACCCAACTCAGGCTCGAGTCCGACCCGCACCACTTGACTCGGTCGCACCGCCTAGCTACACCGCACGCGAGCCCGATGGCTGTCAGCCGTCCGATGAAGATCGAACGATCCATGTCGGCGTCTTGCCAACCGACTGTCGAATGCATACACCAATCGGCCGTCCATTTCGGATCCAGCGGTTGGTGCGTTGCTGATCAAATCAAACCACCGGTTCGCACCGCTTCGTCTGTCGCTGACATATGGGTCCCACCTGTCAGGTTCTTCCTCGCCGACTCCGCTGCCTACCGGAGCTCGCTGGCGATCGCGCATGCGTGCCACGCAGCTCGTCGTTGCCACGCCGGGCGGCGTGTACGCCTCGGGATCGCTGAAGTCCATCTACCTCATAGGGTCGTCCATTCCTTCTCGCGACCATTCTTGCGCCCTCTCGCCCATTTCTTAGCCGTGGGAGAAAAACTTCGGCGTAGCGCGCCGTTTCGAGCGCGCCTTGAGCGGCGACCGCACCATCGTGTTCCTCTTGCCTCGCCGCCTCCATTTTGCCTATTCCGGGTCCTTGGCGTCCGGTGGATCACCGGGCGGTATCGTCGTCTCCGCCTCGGCGATCGATCCGTGAGCTCGTTTGCGACTGGTGAGTTTCGGCTCCGCCACCTAGTCCCTTAGGATCGCATTGATGCCCGAGTCTAACGGTGGGCTTGTTTACGCCTTTTGTGCATCGTTGCGGGCGTGCGACCAATTCTTCTCAAGCTCGGTTTCGCGCCGTGGAAATTCGGTCACCTCGGGCTTTCTTCGTCGGCGTTATCGTGTGCCGTGCTCACGGTGTTGCGAAGCTTAAGCACACCTTCCGAGTCTTCTAGAAGTCGTATCGCCTTCTCGCGTGGACCGTGCTTTCTTCTCCGCCTCGGTCGTCGTGAGCTCAACTCGGTGACCATCGGACCCGCGTCGCCACCACCAGGTTCGCAAAGTCTCTGTGAACCGAAGGTATCACTCACTCGTCTTGAAACTCACCGGTTTGCGAGATCCATCGTGCGGCGCGCGCCGCCGTCCCGTGCGTGCGGTGAGCGCCGTGAGTTAGTTATCCTAAGTTTGTTTAGTTATGTCAGCGACTTGTAGGCCTATTGGCTAATCCGTTTAGAGAACCTTTAATCCGGCCGTTATATTTTCCTCTGAGTCATTTGTCATGTGGGTCCATCTTGTCGATTAGGGTTGTGTAGTTACGTTATCGTTTTCTCTGTTTGGAAACGTATTTATCTGTGAGTATATGTTAGAAGTACACTTTGATATGTCAAGCGTATTCTCGAATCGCCGACGTCACCTTAGTGGCGGCTGTCTGGTCGAGACTTTTGCGCGGCCCTTGTCGATGTCTGGGCTAGATAGCTGTGGGTAGAAAAGGATTTAATGCTTTAGTATTTACGTAATATGTTTTACATTTGCCTTTGTTAATTCATTTAAACTTAGAAAATGCATAACTAATTCAATTTTTATCCAAATTGCATGAATCCAGTGCTGTTTATTTTCATTTCAAATGTATTATTTACTAAAATTAGTTTCATCCATGTCTCTGTAGCAAAAATCTGTTAATTAATAAAATGATGTCTTATGTATCTTCCAAATTAGAAAATGCATATCTCTTTCAATAATTGTCCAAATTCAATGAACCCAATTCTGTAAAATTCTATTTTCAGTATACTAATTGTTAGGATAGGTTTTATACACTGTTTCTGTTCATGAAAATTTGTTAAGTAATTAACTAGTGTTTTGATGTGTTTTTAGCTTAGGAAATTCATAGAAAATTCTTAATAACTTAAAGTGAATTCGTTCTCTGTTTCTGAAATTTTGTTATATCATGCTTAGGCTGCTGTGAAAAGTTTAGTGTGTTTTGTTGTTGTTGTATTGTTTGAGTTTGGTCGGTGTTATTCGTTCTTATTTATTTGTTTTGTTCAATCGTTAGGATTCGATATTTGCGGCAACCACGAGAACGATCCTCTGCAACATATTGAGCAACAAAGCGGCCGGGCAAGCGATTTGATCATGATAATCCCGGTATTTTAAAGTCTAATATTTTGTTTCATTTGTATGTATGCATCGCTTAATTTGTGTTAAATTAATTAGTTAAATCCGTAGTTGCATATCACTGTAGACAAAATATTGACCTCTACTACGAGCCTAGATTATTTCTTTGTGATTAGAGGTCATTGGATGATCTCTTGTCACTTAGTAGATCCGGTCAACTTGCTTAGACATGCTTAGCTATCGGTAGAGGCGGGCGGTTATCGACTTTAGTCGGTAACCTTGATCACACAAAATCTACTATAACTTTATGTTTGACATTGTTGCTAAGTTTAATTGCAAAACTAAAGCGAAAACAAAAATGATTTAGACTTGGGCTGTGGTATGATTGGTGTGATCTGTTGGGTGTATTGGAATGGTGCCGAGTCAACAAGGACCGAACATCTTGTTACTTTGAACCAAGCATTTTTGCGTGCTAACCACACTAGAGTATATGGGACCTCTCTTGACCTAGTACTTTGGCGTGGATTGGCTCGGTCGCAGGAGGTCGCGGGAGGGATGGAGGTGGGAGCATGGTAGTTGTCAGAAAAGCTTTATCACGAGTGGGTAGTTGTCTTTTCGGCTTTACCATGTAGCGTATGGGTTTCTATCCATACGAGCGGCTCGTAGTTAATACACAATATTGGAAAAAGTCTCGTAGGACTTAGTGTGCAGCATACCCTCGGAGTGTGCTTTGGCTTAAAGGCGATGCGAAGTGTGATGCGATGGTACACCTGCGAGGTTAAAACTATTCGAATAGCCTCGTCCTAGGTTATGGACACGCTTGGCAAGGTCTTCCAAGAGTTAGACTACAACATTTAAATTAAAACTTCTTTGGGTGAGTGCGAATGCGGGATTCGTGCTATTGTTAATGGTGACTATTGGGATAGTCACTTCTAGGTTGTTTTATCTTTACTCTTTTGCTATTATTATCCTTACTGTATTTCAACATTAAAATGAATTGCAAACTTGCCTTTAAAGCGTACTACATTATTGCAAATGAAAATTGGCTTTATGCAAATGAAACATATGGCCCCACTAAACAAGCTGCATGTAGCATTTTAGCAGTGCGCTAGTTCACACGTCGGTCTTGCGGGTAGAAAGACAATCTTTGTACTCAGTACTTTGCTTGATGTTTTGTTGCAGAGGAAGAAGGTGAGCCTCGGGGCCTCACTTACGTGTGGTGTGTTGCCGTTTGTGGGCGACTAGACTTGGCGGTCGGTTAGATGCCTTGTGGGTTGAAGGCACACCGATTGGCTTTGTTTATAGCCATCTTATGGCACTTTTGCTTCATTTGTCGTTCTTGTTATTAGTGTATCTTTTGGGCGGTCGGCTGTATGCGTAATAACCTTTGCTATTTGTTTATCTTCCGTTTGGTAGTGGTGTGTTTGGACTCTATGTTTGGAATGGAGTTGATGTCTAATTTTGTATCGAGGTGTGTATCTTGCTTTGGGAAGTATCTGGATCTAGAGGATCGATTTATTTGATTTGTGATGCTAGGACCGGTGGTTGGTTAAGCATTACAAGCCAAATAAATTGGGGTCCTCACAAAGTTGGTATCGAGCCATTCGACCGTAGTAACCAAGCATAGTCGTCCTTAGGATATTTTGAAAGTCTTATTTTCAAATCATAAAAGGTTTATGAAAACCTAGGCGATTCTCAGATTTTATTCCTTACCTATCTTAGCTTTCTACTCTCATCTTACTCTAATTTAAGTTTTGAAACTTGGTTTCTCTCTTCACCTTTCAAAAGATAGTTACTACAGGTGGAATTAGTTTGGGAGAACCATGAAGTTTAATCCAACTAAAACTTGTGGGGATAATAGGGTAAGATGTAAAGGGAGTAGTTATGTGTCTGATTTTCTTTGGTCGAACTTTATCTGCCTTGTGTTTGTTTAATTTGCTTTCATGAATTTTGGGCTTTCTTGCTCTTAAATTTGTTGCTAACTTGTCTTAGTAAAGCAGGATGGCGGGAGAGCAGCGTGGCGATCGGTGGTGGTCATGATGAGGAGCTTCCCCCTCCTCAGACCATGGTGAGGTGCTCGCTCGGATCGAGCGAAACCACATGGACGACAGCGCATCTTGGAGGTTATTGCTAGGAATACCTCCCTCCCGCCGTGGTGGCGGCCACCGGACTCGCGGGGACTTGCGAGTTCCTCCGACGCTGCGGCCGACTTACTCCCGCTCGAGGACCCTCGATGCGGATGATTGGTGCGCATGGTTGGCGAAAGCTCAACATAGCTCGATGCGAGCACGGGATAAGGCACTCTTCGCGTCCCACCGGCTGAGGCGCGGCACTCTCATGGTGGGAGAACTATCTCGCCATGCGGCCGCGGCCATGTGGTCGCATGGGAGGAGTTGAATCGACTTTCGTCGGGCCCACATCCCGGATGGCACGATGAAGCTGAAAAGAAAGAATTCCTCGCGCTCAAGCAAGGCGCAAGTGCGTGACTGAGTACTTATGCGAGTTCAATCATTTGGCTCGTTATGCTCGGGGAGGTGGCCTCGGATGAGGCTAGCGGGAGAAGTTTATGGATGGCTTGTCCGAGGAGCTGCGGGACAAGCTATCTATTGTGGACTTCTCGACTTTGAGCCTTGGTAGATAAGGCCATTGTTCTTGAGCATAAGGCAAAGCGCTGGCGAGTCCATAGCGCAAATGGGGGCGCATCGGTCTACTCACGCCGGCCTCGTTAGTCTCGGTGGGCGGCACACGATGGCCCGTTCTTTTGCTCTCTGGCGCGAGGCCATGCACCAGCTCCTCGCCCACCGCGGGCGTGTTTCACCACGTGCGCTGCGATCCAGCGAGAGCGGTCTCCGCAATCCGGCGGCGAGGTTACTTGTTTTGTTGCCACAACAAGGGCCATTATGCGAATGCACGCCTCGAGTGTTGCAGCGGCCCTCGTCCTAATGGAGGGCGCGGCAGGGAGTGGTCACCCACTTGACCGAAGGTGATCGAAGCCCGAGTGCGGGTAGCGGTCGAGTCAACCACCTTTTGGTGAGGAGGCTCGGAGGCGCGGATGTCGTGATGGGTACACTTCTTGTTAATTCTCGTCCTGCTGCGGTATTATTTGATTACGGAGCATCGCATTCTTTATTTCAAGATCATTTGCTGCTGCTAGTGGTCTTCCTTTGTGTTCCTTTGGGATTCCTTTACTCATTCGCTCTCGGGTTCGGAAATGAGAGCGATATGGAATGCGCGGTGTTCCTATTGAAGTCAAAGGGGTAGGATTTTTGGCAAATCTTATTACGCTTAGTTCAATGAAGTCGGATGTGATTCTTGGCATGGATTGGTTGTCCCAACACTTGGGGCAAATCGATTGTGCGGGAAGATTGTTTATCTTACCGACCCTTCAGTGAGCGGTCGGATTTTAGCGCGGTGCGAGGGCCACATCTATGTGCATTAGAGACAAAGCCGACCTTGCAGTTCGGGATGTTCCCATAGTATCGACTTTGAGGATGTTTTCTGATGATTTGCAGGGATGCCTCGGTTCGAGACCTTGAGTTTGTCATTGAGTTGCTTCCGTGCACGCCCCTATCTCGAAGGCGCCGTGTCGGATGCCTCCCAATGAGCTAGAAGAATTGAAGAAGCGGCTTGGTGAGCTCCAAGCGAAGGGTTTCATCGCCCAGTTCATCTCCTTGGGGTTGTCCGGTGATCTTTGTGAAGAAGAAGGACAAGACTTTGCGCATGTGTGTTGATTACCGTCCTCTCAATGAGGTGGCGGTGAAGAACAAATATCCTCGCCCGCATTGATGATCTGTTTGATCGGTTGGTGGAGCCAGTGTTCTCAAAGATTGATTTGAGAATGGGGTATCATCAGTCGGGATCGGATCGAGGATATTCAAGACGGCCTTCACTACTCGTTATGGTGCATGCGAGTACCGTCATGTCCTTTGGCTTAACCAATGCTCCGGCCTTGTTCATGAACCTTATGAATTCAGTATTCATGGAGTATTTGGATAAATTTGTGGTGGTCTTTATTGATGATATTCTTATCTATTCCAAGATGAAGCGAGCATCTTGAGCATCGAAGATTGTTTGGGCAAATTGCGGGAGCACCATTTGTATCTGAAGTTCAACAAATCGAGTTACGGTTGAAGGAAGTGGCATTCTTGGGCCATGTTCTTTGGTGGAGGCATAGCGTGGATCCCAGCAAGGTCGTGACGTTCTATCTTGGGGCAGCCGTCGATCCACCGATGTGCGGAGTTTTCTCGGTTTAGCGGGCTACTACGCCGCTTTATCGAGAACTTCTCCAAAATCGCAAAGCCAATGGTGAATTGCTCAAAAGGACAAGAAGTTTGTGTGGTCCTCTGCTTGTGATGAGAGCTTTCGGGAGCTCAAGCGGTTGACTTCAGCCCGATCCTCACTCTTCACGATATCCACAAGAGCTTCGATATTTATTGCGATGCCTCGTCGGGGCCTTGGATGTGTTCTTATGCGGGAAGGCAAAGCGGTTGCCTATGCATCCGAGCGATTGAGACCTCACGAGCTCAATTATCCCACCCATAATTTAGAGTTGGTCTTTGTGGTGCATGCACTCAAGATTTGGCGGCATTATCGATCGGTAACATTGTGAGGTGTATTCGATCACAAGAGTTTGAAATACTTGTTCACTCGGCGGATCTGAACCTCGAGCGGAGGAGATGGCTAGAATTGATCAAAGATTATGACATGGGTATTGATATCACCACAGCAAGGCCAATGTAGTTCTTTGATGCACTTAGCCGAAAGGTATCTTGCAATACTTTAATGATCCAGAGCAACAACGGCACTTCTTGCGAGAATTTCAGCGTCTCAACTTGGGTTTGGTTGAGCATGGTCCCCTTCTGCCTTGGTTGTGCAACCAACCTTGGTGGATCAAATCAAAGCGACCTGACAATCGGATGATGGTGTGGGTAAAATCAAGAGAATATCAAGGATGGATCAGCCAAGTGTTTCACGAGAAGATGAGCACGGTGTTGTATGGTTTGGGCAGCGTCTTGTGGTCCCAAAGGTCCCGAGTTGCGGGATTTGATTCTTCAGAGGCCCATGATTCGCCTTTGTCCATCCATCCGGGCCACTAAAATGTACCAAGATCTGCGTCGAGATTCGGTGGACTCGCATGAAGCGCGAGATTGCGGGTTCGTTGCGGATGCGGCGTATCTTTGTCGTGTCAAGGCCGAGCATCAACGTCCGATGGGTCTTCTTGAGCCCTTGCCCATACCGAGTGGAAGTGGGATTACGCAGGCATGGATTTCATCACCGGCTGCCCGCTCATCTAAGGGAAATGACGCCATTTGGGTTGTCATTGTGAGGCTAACGAAAGTGGCGCATTTCCTTAGGTCAAAAGTCGACTCGGTGGAACCTCTGGCGAGCTCTATGTATCAAGGATTGTGAGCTTGCATGGTGTGCCCAAGGCGATTGTGTCGGGCAGTGGGCATTGTTTACCTCTCGGTTTTGGCATAGTCTGCAGGAGGCCATGGGAACTCATCTTACTTTGGCCACGGCCTATCATCCTCGGGCCGATGGTTAGGCGGAGCGCGTCAATCAGTGCTTGAAGATATGCTCGTGCTTGTGTTCTTTCCTATGGGAAGAATTGGGAGAAGTGCCTACCACTTGCGAGTTCTCTTATAACAACGACTTCGAGCTAGTCTCGGTATGGCACCATTTGAGGCTTTGTATGGGAGGCGTCTGAAACACCTCTAAACCGGTCGGCGGTGAAAAGCGGTTCTTTGGCCCGATTCCATTAATGAGGCGAAAGTCAAGTGCGGTTGATTCGTGAGCACTTGCGCGTAGCTTCGATCGAGCGAGAAGAGCTATGCGGTCGGCGTCGCCGTGGTGAGTTTCGGCCCAATGACTTTGTGTATCTCAAAGTTTCACCTTTGAAGGACACCGTCGTTTGATGTCAAGGCAAGCGGCTCCTCGGTATGTCGGGCCTTATCGCGTCATCAAGAAAGTGGGAGCCGTTGCATACCGGTTGGAGTTGCCAGCTACACTTGAAGTGGTGCATGATGTTTTCCATGTGTCACGATTGAAGAAGTGCCTTCGTGTTCTGTGGAGAAACGCCATTGGAAAATATCGATGTGCGGGAAGATCTGTCTTATCGTGGCGCCCATTCGTATCCTCGAAGAAGCTGAACGCGAGCGAGGAACCGTGTGATCAAGTTCCTCAAAGTTCGGTGGTCAAACCACTCGAGGATGAATCCACTTGGGAGCGGGAAGATCGCCTCGGCAGATTACCCATCCTTCTTCTCGGTGATCGAGAATCTCGGGGCGAGATTCCTGTAAGGGGGGGAGATTTGTAACAGCCCTAACTTAGGGTTTGTATTCCAAATGTAAAATTTTGAGGAGAAATAAAAACTTTTGTTGTCTCTTCAAATCATTTGGAAGTTTTCCAAATTTTCCCTAGCAGTCTCCAATTTTCTAGAAGTTAATTCTTGTGATTGGAAATTGTTGTCATCAAATTATTAGCCTTCAAACTGGTGATCATCCTCCAAAATTATTTTCCTATCATCTTGACCATCCTAGCTACCTCTCTGAATTATTTCACAATTTTTAGATTTTATTTGCTATTTCAAATGGCCAAGTCAACCTAGTTTGAAATCTGGTCAAACTTCTGTTCAGCAGCTTGTGAATTTTAGTGGGAAAACTCTAGTGCATGAAAACTCCTGGAAAAATTTCAGAAGGTTGTCCTCTGTCTCTAGTAGCTACCATAAAAATTTCTGAAATTTTGGAGCCCTGGAGCTATCTCTAAAAATTCCCAAAATCCTCTCGCCTTTCTAATTCAAATCGAAAACTCTTGTTCCTCGGGCCCGAACCCAACTCGGGCTCGAGTCCGACCCGCACCACTTGACTCGGTCGCACCGCCTAGCTACACCGCGCGAGCCGATGGTGTCACCGTCCGATGAAGATCGAGCGATCCATGTCGCGTCTGCAACCGACTGTCGAATGCATACACCAATCCCGATCGTCCATTTGGATCCAGCGGTCGGTGCGTTGTCGATCAAATCAAACCACCGGTTCGCACCGCCGTCGTCGGCGACATATGGGTCCCACTGCCGAGTTCTTCCTCGCCGACTCACGCGCCTCGGAGCTCGTTGGCGATCGCGCATGCGTGCCACGCGACTTCGTCATTGCCACGCAGGGACGCGTGTGCGCCTCCGGGGATCGCTGAAGTCCATCTACCTCATAGGGTCGTCCATTCCTTCGCAGCCATTCTTGCGCCCTCTCGCCCATTTCTTAGCCGTGGGAGAAAAACTTCGGCGTAGCGCTGCCGTTCGAGCCGCCCTTGAGCCAGCGACCGCACCATCGTGTTCCTCTTGCCTCGCCGCCTCCATTTTGCCTATTCCGGGTCCTTGGCGTCGATGGATCACCGGGAGGTATCGTCGTCTCGCCTCCGGCGATCTCGATCCGTGAGCTCGTTTGTGACACGGTGAGTTTCGGCTCCGCCACCTAGTCCCTTAGGATCGCATTGATGCACTGAGTCTAACGGTGGGCTTGTTTCTGCCTTTTGTGCATCGTTGCGGGCGTGCGACCAATTCTTCTCCAAGCTCGGTTTTCCGCCGCCGTGAAATTCCGGTCACCTCGGGCTTTCTTCGTCGGCGTTATCGTGTGCCGTGCTCTCGGTGTTGAGGAAGCTTAAGCACACCTTCCGAGTCTTCTAGAAGTCCGTACCGCCTTCTCGCGTGGGACCGTGCTTTCTTCTCCGCCTCCGGTCGTCGTGAGCTCAACTCCGGTGACCATCGGACCGCGTCGCCACCACGGGTTCGCAAAGTCTCTGTGAACCGAAGGTATCACTCACTCGTCTTGAAACTCACTGGTTTGCGAGATCCAGCGTGCGCGCGCGCCGTCCCGTCGTCTTGCGGTGAGCGCCGTGAGTTAGTTATCCTAAACTTTGTTTAGTTATGTCAGCGACTTGTGGGCCCTATTGGCTAATCCGTTTAGAGAACCTTTAATCCAGCCGTTATATTTCCCTACAGTTATTTGTCATGTGGGTCCATCTTTGTCGATTAGGGTTGTGTAGTTACGGTTATCGTTTTCTCTGTTGGAAACGTATTTATCCGTGAGTATATGTTAGAAGTACACTTTGATATGTCAAAGACGTATTCTCGAATACGCCAGCGTCACCTTCGTGAGTGGTGTCTGTCAAGCACTTTTGCGCGGGCCGTTGTCGATGTCTGGGGCTAGATAGTGTGGGTAGAAAAAGGATTTAATGCTTTAGTATTTACGTAATATGTTTTTGTTGCCTTTGTTAATTCATTTAAACTTAGAAAATGCATAACTAATTCAATTTTTATCCAAATTGCATGAATCGATCTTTGTTTATTTTCATTTCAAATGTATTATTTACTAAAATTAGTTTCATCCATGTCTCTGTAGCAAAAATCTGTTAATTAATAAAATGATGTCTTATGTATCTTCCAAATTAGAAAATGCATATCTCTTTCAATAATTGTCCAAATTCAATGAACCCAATTCTGTAAAATTCTATTTTCAGTATACTAATTGTTAGGATAGGTTTTATACACTGTTTCTGTTCATGAAAATTTGTTAAGTAATTAACTAGTGTTTTGATGTGTTTTAGCTTAGAAATTCATAGAAAATTCTTAATAACTTAAAGTGAATTAGTTCTCTGTTTCGAAATTTTGTTATATCATGCTTAGGCTCTTGTGAAAAGTTTAGTGTGTTTTGTTGTTGTTGTATTGTTTGAGTTTGGTCGGTGTTATTCGTTCTTATTTATTTGTTTTGTTCAATCGTTAGGATTCGATATTTGCGGCAACCACGAGAACGATCCTCGCAACATATTGAGCAACGGCCGAACAAGCGATTTGATCATGATAATCCCGTATTTTAAAGTCTAATATTTTGTTTCAATTGTATGTATGCATCGCTTAATTTGTGTTAAATTAATTAGTTAAATCCGTGTTGCATATCCTGTAGACAAAATATTGACCTCTACTACTGAGCCTAGATTATTTCTTTGTGATTAGAGGTCATTTGGATGATCTCTTGTCACTTAGTAGATCCGGGTCAACTTGCTTAGACATGCTTAGCTATCGGTAGAAGCTGGCGGTTATCGACTTTAGTCGGTAACCTTGATCACACAAAATCTACTATAACTTTATGTTTCACATTGTTGCTAAGTTTAATTGCAAAACTAAAGCTGAAAACAAAAATGATTTAGACTTGGGCACAACGGTATGATTGGTGTGATCATTGGGTGTGATGGAATGGTGCCCGAGTCAACAAGGACCGAACATCTTGTTACACTGAACCAAGCATTTTGCGTGCTAACCACACTAGAGTATATGGGACCTCTCTTGACCTAGTACTTTGGCGTGGATTGGCTCCGGTCGCAGGAGGTCGCGGGGAGGGATGGAGGTGGGAGCATGGTAGTTGTCAGAAAAGCTTTATCTGAGTGGGTAGTTGTCTTTTCGGCTTTACCATGTAAGCGTATGGGTTTCTATCCATACGAGCGGCTCGTAGTTAATACACAATATTGGAAAAAGTCTCGTAGGACTTAGCTGTCTTGAGCATACCCTCGGAAGTGTGCTTTGGCTTAAAGGCGATGCAAGTGTGGAGTGCAGTGGTACACCTGCGAGGTTAAAACTATTCGAATAGCCTCGTCTAGGTTATGGACACGCTTGGCAAGGTCTTCCAAGAGTTAGACTACAACATTTAAATTAAAACTTCTTTGGGTGGTACGAATGCGGGATTCGTGCTATTGTTAATGGTGACTATTGGGATAGTCACTTCTAGGTTGTTTTATCTTTACTCTTTTGCTATTATTATCCTTCTGTATTTCAACATTAAAAATGAATTGCAAACTTGCCTTTAAAGCTGTACTACATTATTGCAAATGAAAATTGGCTTTATGCAAATGAAACATATGGCCCCACTAAACAAGCCTGCATGTAGCATTTTAGCAGTGCCGCTAGTTCACACGTCGGTTTTGCGGGTACAAAGATAATCTTTGTACTCGGGTGCTTTGCTTGATGTTTTTGTTGCGAGAGGAAGAAGGTGAGCCTCGGGGCCTCACTTACGTGAGTGTGTTGCCGTTTAGTGGACGACTAGACTTGGCGGTCGGTCGGATGCCTTGTGGGTTGAAGGCACACCGATTGGCTTTGTTTATAGCCATCTTATGGCACTTTGCTTCATTGTCGTTCTTGTTATTCGTGTATCTTTTGGGCGGTCGGCTGTATGCGTAATAACCTTTGCTATTTGTTTATCTTCCGTTTGGTAGTGGTGTGTTTGGACTCTATGTTTGGAATGGAGTTGATGTCTAATTTTGTATCGAGGTGTGTATACTGCTTTCTGGGAAGTATACAGATCTCGAGGATCAGTTTATTTGATTTGTGATGCTAGGACCAGGTGGTTGGTTAAGCATTACAAGCCAAATAAATTGGGGTCCTCACATGGATCTCATGGCCTCAAGCCATGACTCAGAGTCTGGGTCCACCATCGCTTCCAAATAAGTCTTAGGCTCATCATTATTAGACAATAATACGTCATGCCCATACCATATAGGCATTTGACATGGCTTTTTCGATCTACATGGGTGGTACTTCATCTACAGGTTCAATAACATTTTGTTCATCCTGTAGAGCTTCAATAGGAGTTGAAACATTTTCAGATAGTTCCCGAATTTCTTCGAGTTGCACCTTGCTCCCACTGACTCCTTTGGAAAGAAACTCTTTCTCCAAGAAGACACCATTACGAGCAACAAACACTTTGTTATCTCCCGGTTATAAAAGTAATATCCTTTAGTTTCCTTAGGATACCCCACAAAGAAGCACTTATCAGACTTGGGTGTGAGCTTGTCAGATGTTAAACGTTTAACATACACCTCACAACCCTATATCCTTAGAAAAGACAATCTAGGACTCTTCCCAGTCCATATCTCATATGGTGTTGTTTCCACAGTTTTGGATGGAACCCTATTCAAAGTGAAAGTAGTTGTTTCTAGAGCATATCTCCAGAATTGCAATGAAAGATCAGATTGGCTCATCATTGACCGAACCATATCCAACAATGTTTGGTTCCATCGTTCAGACACACTATTCCATTGAGGCGTTCCTGTCGAAGTAAGTTGTGGAACAATTCCACATTTCTTTAGATGATCACCAAACTCATGGCTCAAATACTCTCCTCCACGATCAGATCATAGACATTTGATTGTCTTGCCAAGTTGATTCTGTACCTCATTCTGAAATTCTTTGAACTTTTCAAAGGATTCAGACTTATGCCTCATTAAGTAGATATAGCCATATCTACTGAAGTCATCAGTGAAAGTTATGAAGTACTGAAAACCACCTCTAGCAGAAGTGCTCATTGGTCCACATATATTTGTATGTACAAGGGCTAACAAGTCAATCGCCCTCTCACCTCTGGTTATGAAAGGTGCTTTTGTCATTTTGCCATGTAAACAAGATTCACATGTTTCAAATGATTCAAAATCAAATGAGTTTAGAAGACCATTTTTATGGAGCTTCATCATATGTTTCTCATTTATATAACCTAGTCGACAATGCCAAATATAAGTGGGATTCATATTATCAGGTCGAAGTCTCTTAGCATTAATGTTATAGATGGGCTCATCCTCAAGATTCAAAACATACAATCCATTCACCAATGGAGCATGGCCATAAAGCATATCTTTAAAATAAATTGAACAACAATTGTTCTTTATTGTGAACTCATAACCTTCTGCTCCTAAACATGAAGCAGAAATAATGTTTTTACTTAAGGCTGGAACATAATAATAATTGTTTAGTTCCATAACTAATCCTGAGGGTAAAACTAATGGTAAAGTGCCAATAGCTAATGTAGCAACTCTTGCTTCATTGCCCACGCGAAGATCAACATCTCCTCTTGCCAAACTTCTACTCCTTTTTAGTCCCTGCATCAAATTGCAAATATGAGCAACCGATCCGGTATCAAATACGCAAGAACTGATCTGAGAAGTGGCAAGATTAATTTGTATAACATTTATACCTGAACTGAAAGTCTTACTTTCTTTGTTCTTTTTCATCTCTGCCAAGAACTTCTTGCAATTTCTCTTCCAATGCCTAGTCTCATGACAATGGTAACATTCTGTGTTAGACTTAGGACCCAGCTTAAGCTTCTTAAGCTTAGCTTTGAGACTCTCGATCTCATCTTAAGTCTTTCCTTTACCTTTACCCTTTACTGACTTACCCTTCTTCATGAAGGTTGAAATCTTTTGAACCATCATCACATGATTGGAGCTTTTCTTGATGCTCTCCTCAACACCCTTAAGCATGCCATGTAACTCAGTCATTGATTTCTCCATGCCATTCATATGAAAATTCAGTATTACAGGCTCAAAGCTCGCAGGGAGCGATTGGAGAATCACATCAGTAGCCAAATCTTGGCTAAGGGAAAAACCAAGCTTTTCCAAGCTCTCAATGAGACCAATCATTTTGATCAGATGAGGACTGACCGGGTTGCCTTCTGACAGCCTACAAGAAAACAATGCCTTAAAGGTATTAAACCTCTCTGCCCTTGCTTGATCCTGAAACATACCCTTCAGACTCACAATCATATTGTAAGCATCCGTAGTCTCATATTGCTTCTGAAGCTCAGAGTTCATGGTAGCAAGCATTAGGCAGTGCACATCGACTGCGTCATTGCAATGCTTCTCATAAGCATTCTTTTTAGCACGACTTGCATCGGCACTCGGTTCCTCGGGATAGGGACCCTCTAGAATATATTTCTTCTTTTTTGTTTGAGAAAAATTCTCAGATTATGAAACCAGTCAATGTAATTTGAACCATTCAACTTTTCTTTTTCAAGAATAGATCGCGAATTAAAGGTAGGTGCAGAAGAAGTAGTAGGTGCCATGATCTACAACAGATTATACAAAAATTCAGCACTATGTTTATGTAAGATCTTCTATTAAACAATTTAATAAAAGATACTCCCACTATAAACTATGTTTCCCTCAAACAACATATAGTGAGTTCAAGATGCATAAAACATTAAGTCCTAGTGAGCTTTGGCATCACTGCTAGAAACTTAGTGATTTTAGGTAAGCAACCCTTTGCTAATTATATCACATATGACTCTTGTTTGATCGGTGACATCTCCATGCACTTCCGATCAATACTATGCCCCAAAGCCCAAAACTGTTTTGATTGCCTTGTTAAGTAAAACCAACACTATGCCTGTGGGTGTCCGACACCCACCCCATCTTATTAAGATAATTAATGGCACCCTACTTTGGTAGACCTGCTAATTAACGATCAAAATCGTGATAGGCGCAGCAATTGGAAAGGCATCAATTTTACTTAATTTTTCCTGAGGGATATGTAACATCCCAACTCTTGGCTTGTGTTTCAAATGTAAGAAAATGAGTAGAAATTAAAAACTTTTCTTGCATATTGTTGTTGTATGAATGTTCTGAAAATTCTTGTAAAGGAATTTTGGAAATTCAAAATCACAAGCCTCTTTTAACCTAAGTCTTGACCCTTGAAAAATTTTCTAGATAATCTTGGGATCATCCTCTAGAAATAATTTTCTTTGGTTCTAGGGATGTTGTGTGACCCCTCTGAAAAATTTCACAATTTTTAGAAATTGTTTGAATATTTTAAGAGGCCAGTCAAACCCTAGATCAGTACCTTAAGAATTTTTTTGGGAAAAATGCTCTAGATAAAAACCTCTGGAAATTTTATACAAGGTCAATCCTGGAGTTGGGAACCTCTTGTAAAAATTTTGGAATTTTTGAAGTTAGTTTGCTCCATTTGAAAATTCCTCAAAATTTCAGCTCAATCTGAAACCCTAAGTCAACTCTACTGTTTGGGTCTAAGTCACACTCGGGCTCCTTGTCGAACCAAATCAACTAAACACACTCGGGCTTGGTCCCTTGGGCGCGTTCCTCTTTAACCGTTGGATCTCCTATCTACCGCTGAGATCTTCGGGAGCGCTCGGACCTCCCCCTCGTTTGGACCACCCCCTGTGTCTTTGCAAAGACCACCCTGGGTCGTTTGCAAAGACCACCCTCTCGGCCTTAGTGAGGACCTCCTGTAACCTTTGCAAAGACCACCCTTGGGCATGTGTGTGTGGCATGGCGCCTAGGTGATCGTGGACCATCCGTGTCTAGATCTGTGTCTCAGATTTCTTTGAACGTTCGGGACCTCTAAACGTTACTTTAAATCGTGGCCTTCCATTTCTAATCCAACCGCCAAGACCTCCTGGCTCGAATTAGGTTCTAACCTAACCCGTTCTGTTCTTTTGACCGGACCACCTTAGTCCTTTCACTAACTGGTGGGCCCCTGAGCCTGGTCATCTCCTTCCTCGCGCACGAGCGCCATGGCGTGGGCAGAGAGAGGCGCAGAGCCTTGTCACATCCCACTCGTCCTCATCAATGGCTCTTTGCCGCAGAGCATTAAATGCGCGCTAGTTCCTTTCGCCCCCAAAGTCATCCTTCTACCTGCTCCTATCACTCAACTCGTCCATGGCAAGCTTGACCACCCCTGGAGCTTTGCTTTGTTCAACTCCTTTGCCCTCCGGCTATAAAAGGCCCCCGAGATCCTCCTTAGCTCTCTTTCAACACCACCTTGCAAACCCTAGCTCCCTCTCTGTGTATTTGTGCTCAAATCACCGAGAGCCCTAAATCCGCCATTGTCGGTCGCTCAAGCTCCCTATCGTCGTCGGTGCTCCAGTGGTTCCATTACAGATCTTTTTGTGCCGCCTTGTTCCTCTCATCATCTCGAGCAAATCCCCTAACGCAATTTAAGTCTGCCCTTACAGGAATAGCTTGAATTGGGTTTTGCTCTCCTTCGGCCGCGCTTCATCGCTTTCGTCCTCAACTCCGGTAAGGATCTCCTCCCTTCAATTGGTTGCTCGAGGACCACCTTTGGGCCTTTGCGAAGCTGTCCTCACCATCCGGTGCTTTTCATTTTGCTCAGACCTTCGTCCTTGCGTTGTCTTCCTCAGCGCCGGCGGTGGTCGTCGTCGCCAGAGCTTCCCCGACCACCTACGGACCTCCTCTGTGCTTAGGTAGCTCCTTGTTAGTCCCTAGTTGCTTGGGCGCTTGCTATCTGGACCGCTGCTGAGCTCTTTTGCTGTTTTCGTTTTGGCCGTGGTCGTCACCGCCGCCACTTTCGGCTCACCGACGTTTTAGGTCGGTTCAGCCGTTGAGAGTACTTCCCTTGGGTGTGTAATGTTATTGCGGACCTTTTGCTGCCTTTGGTTGGCGCCGCCGTGATCGAAGTCGCCGGTGGCTAGCCGGCGAGCAAAACCGGGTGGTACTGAAGTCCTGTTGTCGTAAGGTAGACCACCCCTTTGACAACCTTCAGGACCACCTCTTGTCAATCTTGGGCATCCTGGACCTCCTCCGTGTAGATTTGGGCTATAAAGACAACCCCCTGGTCTTTTACTAGGACCACCCCTTGGACTTTTGCAAAGACCACCCTTTGGGTCCTCTTTGCAAAAGACCACCCCCGTGGGCTTTGGTAAAGTTAACTTTAGGACCTCCCCTCGGTAGATCTGAACCGTTCAGGACCTTCCCATCGAGATCTGAGCCGTCTAGGACCTCCCTTTATTAGATCTTATCGTTCAGGACCTCCTTTGGGTAGATCTGAGCCGTTCAGGACCTCCCCTCTTTTAGATCTTAACCTTATGACCTCCCTGTGGAGATATGGACCATCAGATCTTGATCTAACGGTCTAGACCTCCTCAACACTTTCAGACCGCCCGAACCTCTCCTTTCCTTTGAGTCGTCCGATTAGATCTAGCGGCTGGACCTCTAAGCTCTTCGCGTGGTCATTCGCCCCGTGCGCCTGGGCCATTTGATTTGATCTCAATGGTCCTCGTGTTTCCACATCACTAGTTAATAGGAAAACTCAGTTATCTTTTGTTTGTGAACTGTAAATTGAGTTAAAATTTGAAAAATGCTTAAGTAATTCATTTTAACTCCTTTTTAGATGATTCAAATTTTGTTAAATTTCTGTCTAACTGAAGTTTAATCTAAAAATGTGTTTGGACACTGTTCTGTACCAGAAAATTGTGTAGGTTGTATTAACTTGCTTTAGCATTTAATTATTACTCTAGAAATTCATTAAAACTTGAAAAATGCATAAGTAATTCTCTGTAACTCCAATTTGGGCAAACTAAAATGTGTTAGGTTCCTCTGTTAATATGCTTTAGAATAGAATAGGTTTTATTTATGTCCTTGCCTATGAAAAATGTTGTGCACTAGTTTCATAACTTAGAAAAATCATAGGAAATTCATTTTAACTCCAAATGTAGTAAACTAATTTTTTCTATTCTTAGGATGTCATTATATGCCTACCATAAAAATTTTATGTTTAAAAACTTTATGGAAATTTGTCTGATGAACAGTAACAGAAAGCAATTAAATTCGAATTTTCAAGCAGATTGAAATTATTTAGGCTATAACTTTTGCTTGTTTAGTCCAAATTGAATGATTCTTATTGCTAAATTCATTTAAAATCATGTTCTACCTGCTGTGTAAATTTCATGGATTTTGGATGACTTTTAATTTTGAGTCTTTTTCGATGTTCGTCGTTTTATTGGATTTTCTCGTTCTTGCGATATGTTCCAAAGAATTTGTTAAATGCGAGAGTGATCCTCAGCAACAAGACAGTGACCTCCAGCAAGGCAAGCAAATGTAGCATCATTTGATCATATTGCTCCTATTATTTTCCAATGAGAAAGAAGGAACAACCATGGAATTATTTGATCACAGTAAAGGTTTTTAATATTTCTTTCATAAAAGAGAAACATGCCATCTTCAACACTCAAAATAATCCAAAAGAAATACGTAAAGCCCAAAGCTTTCACATGCTAACGAATTTGCAACAGGAGGCTTTCATTACCCAAACTATCAAACGAATACATAAGTCATTATTTTCCAATGAGAAAGAAGGAACAACCATTGAATTATCAATATTGCCAATTGAGGAAGATCACAAATAGTAAAAACAGCTCAACAGTTGGAAAACAATAATTGTTTTAGAGAACCGTTAGAGGCCATTGAAACACAACAACTACCATGAACCACGAACCCAGGAGAAAGTCATCATCCACCAAAGAGCAAGAATTTGCCAAGATTTGAGATCAAGAAAGGAAACAACTTTCTAAAGCAGCTCATGCTCAACTCCTGCAACTATGGTATTCAGGGTAACTACTCTATTCGTCTACCACGAAGGGTGGTATAACCTGACAAAGTCCAAGGCCACAACCACAGCCTCCACTGCTTAACAACCACTTTCGACACGTAAAAACAATATAATCAAATATGATTATACATGATCATCTCATGGCAATCATAGAATAGATTCATAGATATAGAATATCATAGCATATCATATCATAGGTTAACAACAAGAAAGATAGTACAGAGGCAATTCAACAATTGCTCAACAAATGGAACATAACAACGAGATAATGCGGAAGCAACGTAATTCCCAACCCCACCATCACGTACACGGTGTGTCAATTTAATATATTTTTCTATTAACCACGGACCTAAAGCCCGCTCTGATACCAACTGTAACACCCTGGCTATCCAGAAGCCAAAATGTTACCTAAAGAGTCTAACATACATCCACAATCATAAGAATTGAAGCAATAATCCAAGTTATAACGAATGGAAAGTGAATCGCTCATAAGGCATAAAAACACAAATAAAATCTGAACCTATGCAGGTCAAGTATCACAGCAGAAAATAAACATCCATGACCAAACAGAAGACATCATCCACATGACGCCTCAATTATTATAGTTTATCTCTAAACAAATAAGGAATTCAACCAAGTTCTATTATTGAAACTGGAATATGGTGATGTGTGTGTAGTGCATGTCTACTCCCTCCCGATAGAATTATCATCAACAACCACCTAAAATAAAACAACAAACAAGAGTGAGTCCGGGACTCAGCAAGTACAACGAATACAAGAACACACTTCATGTAAAATTATGGTACAAAGAAGTATCTGAAAGAAAGAACTGTAATGCATGGATGCCATGAATTGATTGGATTGCACTCGAGCTTATACCGGTATAGCAAGTGACACACCCGTCGGTGTTCACTTAAGCCCGTATTTATCGAAATACGGGGATCCAAAATACCGTATGAAGAACGTTTCATACAGGTGTCCAAAACTGCCCACATTGGAATGGTGGGACTTCACTTGCCCATACTGGAATTGATGGGACTTTAGACTCCACTCCCGTGGACGGAACATGAACAAGAATGCATGAATAAATTTATGAACAATGGTTAATATCATCTCCACACATATGAAAGAGCGTACACAAATAACATAATCATCATAACCTTCTTGTCTACCATAACCTCCACTCCCGTGGACATTCCACTCCCGTGGATAGCACATGAACATTAAGCGTCTCACATATCAACAAAACACCATACCAATCAACGAGCATCTAGGGTTTACAAAACACACATAAGTCATTGTACTTGCCTTTAGCGTTGCGATGCGTTGGGAGGCAACGAAGAAGCCGCTAACCTTGGCGCCTCACCCCCTACACCAAAGTTACTCAATAAGAACCAAGTCATCAAGACACTACTCGCATCGCCCTAACTCATAACCCCAATCCCACCATCTAAAATATACCCGTTACTTTGAATTAAACCACATTCTAGGATAAAGTCTATACGGACAGCAGCGGTATAAATGGCATAACTTTTGATCTAAAACTCGAAAAGGGGTGTTCTCATATTTGATTGAAAGGTAATGAAATTATCTACAACAACCTAGTTGATGGAAACCTCGAATTCTATATGTATCAATTTCCATAAGACCCACAAACACTGTCTTTCAGATCTTCCGGCAATTCTGGACAGCAGCACGGAAAGTGCCATAACTTTTAATTGGCTACACCACAATTTGCGTTCTTTATCAATATCAAAAGCTAAGACCAAGGCCTACAATAACCTAGTTGGGTGAAAGCCCGGAATTTTCCATTATCCCACTCATATTTTAAAAGGCAACTTGACAGTTCATTCTCGTCAGGATTCTGGACAGCAGAGACGAAAACTATCATAACTTTTGATCCGTACGTCGGAATTCAGTGTTCTTGGCGGCCACCGAAAGCTAAGATCAATATCTACAAAACTCTAGGAGATGGACAACCCAAATTCGGCTTCTAAGATCACGAAACAGGCCACACAACATTCGGGATAGAACTGAAATTCTAACGGCAGCAATTCAATCCAATCAAACTAATCGAATTCGCATCTAAAACAACCTAAACAGCGAGGGAAATCGATCATTACCCTTGTAGAACCATTGGAGATCGCTGATCAAATCCCACGAAGAAATTCTCCTTCAATCCTCTCTTCCTTCCTCTTCTTCTTCTTCCCACGGTCGGCCACAAGCAGCAGGGAAGATGGCGTCGGGGAGAGGAGGAGCAGCAGGCGGCGGAGGCACTGTAGCACGCCGCTACTGTAGCATGGGGCTACTATAGCAAATGGGGCTAGGGTTTGGTCCCCTCCCCTCCCTTGCCTTCTAATGGGCTGTCGGCCCACTCATGGGCCTTGGGCCACTATGACTGGCTCCCCTCTTCTCGAATATGGGTTGGCGGCCCATACTTCTCTTAAAATTCTGAATTTTAACTTATTTCCTCTCTAATCTTTACATCATTCGATATCGAATAATCGGGTATTACATTTTTATCCTCTACTACTAAGCCTAGGGTTATCTTGCTGTGATTTAGGGTTCGTTGGATGAGCCTTTGTCACTTAGTAGTTTACGAGTTAATGCCTAGTTATGCTTAGCTACCAGTAGAATTGGACGGTTGTCGACTTAGTCGATAACCTTGATCACACGAAAACTTATTATGACTTTATGTCCAGCACTTGGTACTATGTTAAATTAAGAAACTAAAACTAAAAATAAATGTTTTAGACTTGGGCACAATGGTTGGTACCCGAGTCAATAAGGACCGAATTACTTGCGCCACCGTAGTGAGCATTTTGTGTGCTAACCACACTAGAGGGATATGGGACCTCTATTGACTTAGTACTTTGGTGTGTGTTAACTCCGAGTCGCAGGAAGATGTGTGTGTTGCATTGTGGTAACATGAGGATTGTGTTTATGTGTTAGGTGCACGGGAGTGGAATCCTTTCTGGGTTCTCCACACCGAGGGGCATTGTAGTTGTCCAGGTTGCTTTACCCTCTATGGGTAGTTGACTCCCGCCTTTACAATGACTCCGATGCAACATATGGGTTTCTATCCATACGGGCGACTCGTGGTTAATACATAATATTGGAAAAAGTCTCGTAGGACTTAGCCATGCCGGCATACCTTTGGAAGTGTGCTTAATCATGTGGCAAAAAGGTGGTCTGAAGTGTGGGCACATTGGTACACCCCTACAGGGTTCAAACTATTCGAATAGCATCGTCCTAGGTTATGGACACGCTCGGATACACCCCGTGAGAATTAGACTATAATATTTTCACTAAAACTTGAATTGGGTGGTACGAATGGGGAATTCGTGCTATGTTGTGGTGGCTATTGGGTTAGTCACCTCTAGGTTATTATTTATGTTACTTATTGTTGTCTCACTGTTATTTCAACAATTAAAAATAGATTTGACAAATTGCCTTCAATCTATTACATTATTGCAAATGAAAATAGCTTTATGTCTCCAATTAACCATATGACCATCTCCTTTGTTTCAGCTTGCATGTAGCTATGTATAGGCTTGTTACTCGTAAGTCTTGCGAGTATATTTTTGTACTCAGTTGTATTGCTTTATTGTTGTAGAGGAGGAAGTGGATCCCCAAGAAATCGACTTTTGTGAGTTTTGTTGCAGTGGGTGCGACTAGCTTGGCGGCCCGTGTAACAGCCCTAATTTAGGGTTTGTATTTCAAATGTAAATTATGAGGAGAAATAAAAACTTTTGATGCCTCATGAAATCATTTGAGAATTTCTACAATTTTCCCTAGCAATTTCCAATTTTTAGAATGTAATCCTTGTGATTGGAAATTGTGGTCATCAGATTCTTAACTTTCAAACTTGTGATCATCCCCTGAAATTATTTTTCCTATCATCTTGATCATCCTATCTACCTCCCTGAATTATTTCACAATTTTTAGATTTTATTTGCTGTTTCAAATGACCAAGTCAACCTAGTTTGAAATCTGGTCAAACTTCTGTTCAGCAGCTTGTGAATTTTAGTGGGAGAAATCTAGAGCATAAAAACTCCTGGAAAAATTACACAAGGTGGTCCTCTGTTCCAGTTAGCTTCCATAAAAATTTCGAAATTTTTGGAGCCCTGGAGCTATCTCTAAAAATTTCCCAAACCTTCTCTGTCTTTCTGATTCAAATCGGGAAACACTGTTTGTCGGGCCCGAACCCCACTTGGGCTCGAGTCCGACCGCACTAATGGACTCGGTCGCGTCAACTAATCGCACCGCCCGAGTCCAATCGACCGTGACCGTCCGATGCAAATCGAGCGATCCACGTCTTGGCGTATGCAATCGGCCGGTCGAATGCATACAGAGATCTCGACCGTCCATCTCAGATCCAACGGTCGACACGTTCCTGATCGAGTCAAACCACCTAACCGCACCGTGCGGTCTACGGTTCGCGCCGCCATTGCTTTATCCGACGGGCGGGCCCCACTTGTCGGTCGTCACCTACCTTCGCATGAGTCTTGAGTCTGGCGACATCGCGCATGGTCGCCACCTCGCCTCGCTGTTCCGTCACCGCTTTCCGGTTTTTCGCGCGCGCATTGCCTCGGCCGCATCTTCCGCTGAGAGGCCATGCCCTGCGCAGCATTAATCACCCACCATTCCTTTCACCAGCTTGTCAGCACCGTTCTGAGCTCCTCGGTGCCGAAAGCGTCGCCGCTCGTTTTCCTCCGCCCTCGCCCCTACTTAAGCTCACCCAAAGATCCCTCTTCCTTCTTTAGACACCATTAAACAATCCCCTATCACCCATTGCTCCTTCTGAGCTCAAATCATAGTAGTGCTCAAACTCTGGTTCACGGCCGTGCCGCTCCGCCGTGTCAACACCACAACCAGTGAAGATCATCCCTTCTTTTGCGCGTCACATCGTGTTCCAGATCCCTATCATGATTTCCCCTCAGCTAATTTTGAGTTTCACTCGCAGGGGGCCATTGAATTTTGGAGTCCCTCTTCTTCGGCCGAAAGTTGGATCATCGTCCTCATCTCCGGTGAGTTGGTTCCTAGGGCAATTGCTCGCGCCAGCACCATCTAGTGCACTCACTCAAGCTATCTCCGCCTCTCTTTTCCCCTATTTTTGCTCAGGTTGCTCCTCCTCGGTGACCCCTTGATCGCGCGTGGTTCTCGTCGCGGGCCATCTCCGTGACCTCTTGAGCTCGCGTCATTCGGTGAGTTCCTGGTAACTCACTGATGCCCATGCGCGCGCTAATTTTCATTGTCTACCTCTCTGGTGCAGCCGCACCTTGTCACCCCCGCTGCCGACCGCCGTGCTCCGTCGCCGCGCCGCCACCGTGCTTCTCCGTCGAACCCGCGACCACCCTTAGCTTCAGTAACCCCTGGGCGACCCATTTTGGCCGTCGCACAGCCCGCGCCGCCACTCCTTCACCGGCGTCGAATCCAGGTCCAGAGCCTCTCTGTTCTTCCTTGTGCTCCCTGTGCTGTTGTGGCTGACAGTGGGGCCCACCTCCCTGAGGCTTGGTAGTTAGCTGCTTATCATGCTTATGATTGTTCATTAGTTCACTCTCATTGCATGATCAAAAATTGGTATTGGAAGTTTGGAAGTATTTTAGTTCTCTGTATGCTTGTTGTTGTCGTTTTTCTGTTGTCAGTAAACTGAAATTGGGTTCATTCTTATGCTATTCATATCTGGTTAGTGCTTGGTGACTCCCTTAGAAGTGGTGCTTAGCAAGAAGTTAATTAGATAATCTCTATAGGTTTCAAATCACTAGTTGGCTTTTGATCTATGAAGTCATTATCGAATTTGAGGTTTTGCCTCGTGCTTGTGGTGTATTTTCGGTAAGGTAAGGTTTTGTAGTAGCCGCATCTTTGAAAATCGTTAGCATTGCGATATCTTGGTGTGATGCTTAGGAGTATGAATAGTGAGTATCTTTAAAATCCTATCTTAGATAGAAAAGGTTGTTAGCATCTCACGATTGAATACTTGATTAGTTAGTGTTCGATAGCTCCTTGTAGATTCTGTGCTCTCACCGATAATGGTTGTTTTAGAGTAGCTAATTGTTTTTGATATACTAACTTCATGATTAAATAATAGATGTGCACACAATCACCATCAAAGTCTGTCCAAAGTTTAAATCATATAAGAGGATTGATTTTGTGGTTAACCTGATAAATAAGTGAGTGGGTAGATCGATCACTTGAAAGCATGTCTTTTGAAGCATCCTCATGTGATTAATTGTTACTCCTTTTGTGTTGGTCTAGCCTCTGTGTATAAATTGGTGTTTGTGTTTGATTATTGAGTTTTGCGGTGTTATTCGTTCTTATTATTTGTTTTGTTCAATCGTTAGGATTCGATATTTGCGGCAACCCCGAGAACGACCCTCCGCAACAAATTGAGCAACAAAGAGCCGAGCAAGCGGTTTGATCATTTTTATCCCGGTATTTTAAAGTCTAATATTTTGTTTCAATTGTATGTATGCATCGCTTATTTTGTGTTAAATTGGTGAGTTAAACCTTTAGGTGCATAATCTGTAGGTAAATATTTGTCCTCTACTACCTGAGCCTAGGTTATTTGCTGTGATTAGAGTTCGCTGGATGAACTCTCGTCACTTAGTAGATTACGAGTTCAGTTGCTTAGCCATGCTTAGCTACCGGTAGATTTGGGTGATCGTCGACTTAGTAGATGGTCTTGGTCACATAAAATTATTACTGTTCTTGTATTCCAGCTCGTGCTATGTTAATTGCAAAACTAAAACTGAAAACAAAAATGATTTAGACGCGGGCACAATGGTAAGATTGGTGTGATCTGTTGGGTGTGACTGGAAAGGTGCCCGAGTCAATTAAGGACCGAACATCTTGTGAGTACCTGTTATCCAGGCATTTCGGCGTGCTAACCACACTAGAGGGTATGGGACCTCTCTTGACCTAGTACTTTGGCGTGTATTGGCTCCGGGTCGTAGGAGGTCGCAGGAGGGATGGAGGTGGGAGCATGGTAGTTGTCCGAAAAGCTTTATCCTGAGTGGGTAGTTGTCTTTTCGGCTTTACCATGTAAGCGTATGGATTTCTACCCATACGAGCGGCTCGTAGTTAATACACAATATTGGAAAAAGTCTCGTAGGACTTAGTCGTGCAAACATACCTTCGGAAGTGTGCTTTGGCTTAAAGGCGATGCGAAGTGTGGATGCAGATGGTACACCCTGCAGGTTAAAAACTATTCGAATAGCCTCGTCCTAGGTGATGGACACGCTTGGGTAAGCTTATCAAGAGTTAGACTACAACATTTAAAATTAAAACTTGATGGGTGGTACGAATCTGGGATTCGTGCTATTGTTGGAGTGACTATTGGGATAGTCACTTCTAGGTTGTTTATCTTCCTCTTTTGTTATTATTATCTTTACTGTTATTTCAACATTAAAAACGAATTGCAAACTTGCCTTCAAACTGTATCATATTATTGCAAATGAAAATTGGCTTTATGCAAATAAAACATATGGCCTCCACCAAACAAGCCTGCATGTAGCATATGAGCAGTGCGCTAGTTCACACGTCTGTCTTGCGGGTACAAAGACAATCTTTGTACTCAGTGCTTTGCTTAATGTTTTGTTGCAGAGGAAGAAGGTGAGCCCCAAGGGCCTCACTACGTGAGTGTGTTGCCGTTTCGTGGGCGACTAGACTTGGCGGTCCGGTCGGATGCCTTGTGGGTTGGAGGCACGCGATTGGCTTTCTTTATAGCCATCTTATGGCACTTTGCTTCATTGTCCGTCTTGTTTATTTGTGTATCTTGGCCTGTCGGCCTTTGTCTGTAATAACACTACTATTTGTTTATCTTCTGTTTGGTAGTGTGGTGTTTGGACTCTATGTTTGGAATGGAGTTGATGTCTAATTTTGTACCGGGGTGTGTATCTTGCTTTCTGGGAAGTATACATATCTCGAGGATTAATTTATTTGATTTGTGATGCTAGGACCAGGTGGTTGGTTAAGCATTACAAGCCAAGTAAATTGGGGTCCTCACAGCCCAGTCAGTTGCCTTGTGGGTTATTGGCTAACCGATTGGCTTTTGTTACCGCCATCCCATGGCATTTTGCTTCCGCTGTTTAGTCGGTTATTTTGTTGTCATTTGGTCAGTCGGCCCTTGTTGTAATAACTCTATATTATGTATGTCTTTTGCTAGACTTAGCTTTGTAAGCTTGTATAGAAATGATGCATGATTTTGTAAAGGTATACGTGTACCGCATTTCTGGGAAGTACATGTCCACCGAGGCTTAGGATATTTGATTGGTAATACTAGAACCATTTGAAGGTTAAGTATTACGAGTTAAATACCCCAGGTCCTCACAGGATACTACTCTATTATGTTAAAACATCTGATGATAAAACATGATCAAATAGCATAACAAGAATAAACACAAACATTCACAAATAATCATATTAAACTGTGAAATAGTATGGCCCTTAACATGTCGATCTCCATCAGCATGCTTCCTATTCTCCGACCACCATGCTTGAAGTCTCCGACCGTATTCATATACTAAGCAATTACTCCTAAAAGCTAGTAATGAATTACAGAGGATAATTTCAAGCATCACATGTCGGCACATAGACCGTTATAGAATAATATATAGCTCGATGGTTATCTCAGAGCATGACACGCAAGCCATGAAAATCCATTCATGCATCACATACATAATGGGCCATACTATTAACATCAAACCCTACAAAAATGAGTTATGCATAGAATCCAATTCTATCGGGCGACATGAACACATACTACCTATAACACGCGGTACAATTACCCAACAGGGCAGCGCTCTCAGAAAATTTTCCCGAGTACAATTACCCAACAGGGCAGCGCTCTCAGAAAATTTTCCCGAGACATGAATCTCATTCACATATCGAGCCCTGGAAATCATCGGATCATTCATATTAGCCCTATTCCGAACCAATCTTATCACTACCTTGATACGATCATGCACTGCGGCATACTCCGGTGGTGGAAGTCCGACCGGTAGGAGTATCATGTAATGTGTTCGTAAGCAAGTGCAGCAAACCATCTGGTCCTTTTAGCTCATACCTCCTCGTAGACCTATCTACTACCGCCGAAAACCGATCGATCTTATCGACCAGTGCCTAGATCGTTCCATCCATATGAACTGATCTGGGTTATCAGACCAAACTAGTGATAGATCCAATCTACTACTACTACATATCCAGTATATGCAACCGATCTAGATCAAAAACTATGCAGGATGGCTCTGATACCACTAAAGGGATACCGGTAGGCTACGCTAGCAGCAAATCAAAATTTCTGCCATGTAAACCAGGAAGCCAACCAAGTAGATGATCACGTCTATGATCATTACCGTCTCCTCCGCTACCTCTCGAAGTTCCGATCGTGGACGCATACCCCATTTTCGTTTAGAAAGATTTGCGGTGAAAGAAGAGTCGGAGTAGCCTGGTCCAACGAAGAGTGCGTCGGATTGGATCTTTGGAAGGTGATCAATAATCTTCGTGGATCAACCATCGACTTCTTGGTTGCAGCAAGGGTAACGAATCCCGTTATTTGGATCATATTTGTTTAGATCGAGCCGATCGTCCAGAACCTTGCGCGGCCTGCGTGTACCTAAAGGCAGAATTAGGGATTTTGATCTCCTAGAGTTTTGTAGGTCTTGTTCTTAGCCTTACAAATCGATCGTCTCCTCCTGTATAGGTTGATTTATGGCCTACCTCAAATTTTGAAGGTGATATCACTAGCTTTCAGGATTGATAAAGAACACTTCATTTGGATTTATAGATCAAAAGTTATGCACTTTTCAAGTTCCTTGTGAAGATCGTGGATCGTCGTAATTTCATAACCTTTTCAGATTGGTAAAGAACATTCAGCGCAAGTATTGTAGATTAGTCAGTTAAGAAGCTACAGCAATTGGGTTTACCATTTTTCGACTTCGCAACAGAAATCGTGGCGGTGTTGGACATTGTCATGTCCGCCCACGGGAGTGGATTTGAAAGACCCATTAATTCCGAATGGGCATGTAAGACCCATTAACTCCAAGATGGGCAATGTTGGACACCCGTATGAAACGTTCTTCATACGGAAGTGGATCCCGCATTTTTGTTAAGATGCGGGCTTGAGTGAACACCGACGGGTGTTTCACCGCTATACTGGTATATGCATGTATGCGGTCCATTCCTTTGATTTTGAGCATTCATATCATGTCTTCATATGTAGTCGGTTGTGATGTGATCGAAACGATGATGAGTTTGTCTTATTCATATTGAATGATTATCTTATTGATATATGTACTTGCCGAGTCATGGACTCACTCTTGCGTTGTTGTTTATTTTAGGTAACCCCGATGTTGGCTCACTTGGGAGGGAGTAGACACGCACTACTCGTTCACATCATCTCATGTTTTGGTACTAGTGTATGTTGTCGATGTTATTAAATAGTCAAAATGTGAGAATGAGGTTAATTCTCAGTAGTAATTTGATCACCCATGGTGATATTTTCTAAATGATCAAGTTTCAAGTTTTGTGTTCTTGATCTTTTGGGGTTCAGCTTTATGTGGTAAATGAAGCTTATCGAGTAACGATATGTTACAAAGTTGCAATGGTTCTTGATGATGCAAGTGCTTCGATTTTGAATACTTATTTGTTCTTATCTCATAAGGTTCGATATTCTCTTCTTGCGAGGCTTATCGTTCAACTGTGGACTCCACTTATGTTCGTGAGTTCATTGCTTAATTGGTTTCTTATCTTGGTCCCATGTTCGGTCAGTAGTGGTGGATGAGTTTTCTAGTTGGTGAAAATCATTTCCATTTGTCTCTTCTTTTGAGAAAGAATCAACTCATTCTTTTCACGTGGGTCTTTTGAAGTGTTTTCTAATTGTTGTTGTGAAATTGATGTTAATACCCATAGTAATTTGATCGCCTTGGTGATATCGTTCAGATGAGAATAATTCAAGTTTAGCTTTTGTGATATTTTCTTTGAGCTATTGAATCATCTGGTAGCTGAATTTTTTTAAAAAAATAAATTAAGGTATTGGATTGTCCTGTTGCTTCTTAAGAGATTTGTGTGATTTAATTTTAAAGGCTCTTTGGTCTGAGTTGACAACGTAAGGTTGCAATCAAAGAAGTTATGTTGGTTCCTTTAAGAGGAGAATAATCTGCTTGCTTTTCATGAAAGCCCGTAATTGGAAATGTTTCGAGTTTGGTGGCTGAGATTATTTGGATCTCATGTTTCGTGTGTAGTTGAATTGTTCTGAACAAATAGGACGTATTGAGGAATTTTATTGGTTCTTATTTAGTCCGTGTGGTTTGGACTAAAGACCTTATCTTGTTCATTGTGGCAAAGCGATGTTAGTCAAAGAATTAATTTAGTGTTAAAGGAAAGAGCAAGAGGGAATATTTGAGAATTTGAGTCAAGTTTTGTAACTCGTGGTTATTTGAATTGTTCATAAACTTTTGCTCTTTTCACTCAAGAGTTGTCGAGTTTCAATCGCAATGTCATTTTCTTATTGGTTGTTATTTGCTATTTCCATTTTGAGGTGATGCGTTCTCTCATTTGTGAACTCAACTTTCGTTTTCCCGGATCTTCATTACAGATTATTTCTTTTGGTCTCGTGCTCACTTGTGAGCACAACATTTTCTGTGTGGTGAAAGTTGTTCTTGTTCGCCTCTTTCTTTTGAGAAAGGATCAACCGTTTTGTGCTATAAAGTTTTACAAATCGTGAGTTGTTAATTGTTTGGTGGTGGTTAAGTGATTGTAGGGGTGAGATTTTGCTACCCACTATTGGAGAAGTAATAGAAGATGAGTTGGTTTTGACTCGAACCTCTTAGAGGAAGTTGATTCGGATGGAATGTATGGTTTCAAAGTAAAATTGTATATTGTTCGACTAAGTAGGACCTATGGTATAGTGTAGTTCAGAACCTTGGTTCATGTTGGAATGTTGGGGATTATCAAATGTATGGAAACCGTAATCAATTTTATAGAGTAACTCTATTGAAAGTATCGTGATATTGTATGAATGATTCCTGATGATGTCAATGAGTGAGTATGTCGGAATTGGGGGAATCTTAGAGATTTAATCCGATGATTTCATTATTTGTTATAAGAGGAATTCGTTGTAGAGGTCTCAGAGGTTAAATTTGGGCTTTCCATTTTCATGCTAAACTTTTGGTCGCCCAAAGATTTGTGTGTAGAGGAGATAGAAAAGCGGAGTATTCTCGAGTAGTGGAATGATTGGCGATAGAACCCTTTTGATGTAGTTCATGAGCGGGTGTACTGAAAATTCTGATGTGATATTCTTGAAAGTTGGAGGTGATGAGATTGTATGGGTTTTTTTAGGTGCTTTGGTGCCTTCTATCAAATTAATGTCATCAGTTGAATGAGTTGTCTAGAGTATTCGAGTGGAATCAATAGGTCTCTCTACAACGGTGTGGAAGATGTATTTCGATTTAAACCTAACTTGAGGATGTTAAATGAAGATGGTTGAGACCGTGTGGTATGCGATGAATTCGAATTCCAAGGTTGGAGAGATGTTTTATTCCAAAAGTGAAACTAAGGGAAAAAAATGTCTTCTTGATTAGTGAAGCGTTTTCTTAATTCTCGCTTGAGCTTTGTGCTGTTGACCAATGTCTTTCGTAAGTCGAGTTTGACTCGATTTTGGTATGTGTGGTTCTTATCGGTTCAGGAAGAATAAGGGAAGTTCTGATTTGGGCATTTAAAATGATTCCTCCTTTGGTTTTCGTGGCGTTTTTAAAGCGCCACTTGGAGGGTGGAAAGGTTTTCGTGATGAAATTCGATTCTGGATTTTACTCTTGATACCCATTGGTAACATCTAGTTGTGACGTGAATCTTTCTTATTCAGATGTGTTTTTGGTAAAGAGTTTGCTTAAAAGAATTCGATGGTATGTTTCGGTTAAAGGAGGTGATCCTTGTTTTCGTGAAAGAGTTCAATTGAGAGGTGGAACAAGAGTTCCGTGTTCTAATGTGCATGTTGTGCGTTCGGCATCAATAGGAAGGTTAACCTGAGTTCTTTGGGTTGTTTTCGATAGTGTCGTTTCGATAAGACCGTCTCGGGTTCCTACGCGTTGTACTCACTTTTGGTTTCTTTTGGTGTGGAGTGAGTACGAGAGATCCGGAGTTTGTTATTCGTTAACAATGTTGACCATCGAGTAAGATCTTACCTTCGAGTCTTGTCCGATGAGTGTACCGAAGATGTAGGGTTGAGTGTTAGGACTTTCGTCTTTTCACGTCTTTGTGTTGTGGTTCTCACCCGAGAGAGAGGTGACTTGAGAGTTGGATATTCGCTTGGGGTGGCGTTAACCGGTTTGGTCGCAACGGTATCTCATTTACCGTTGTTAGTTCTTAGTTGTGGTTGTCCTTTCAGAGTGAGGTGTGTGAGGATTCGAGGTCGAATCCTATTTAAGGGGGTAGAATGTAATACCCCATTTTCGTTTAGAAAGATTTCAGTTAATTCAAACTTAGAAATAGAAAATTTGGCATTTCGGTTCTTCTAGTTTTGGGCTGGGCTTTGGCCACAGGCCAGAGAGGAGGCCTTGTGGGCCAAGGGGAGCTACCTTGGAGCCAAGGAGGGCAGCCATAGGGCCCAAGCCCACCTAGTGGCCGGCCAAAGGGGCCTTAGGGGCGGCCAAAAACCTAATTTCTCCCCTACTCCCACCTCTCCCCCTCCCCGCAGCCGCCACTTCCTCCCCCTCCACCTTGCTCCACCTTCCAGCAGGATCCGCCTCCTCCACCTCCCTGCTGCTGCCCAAGGTCATGGTGGTACCTCCCCATCTCCGAGCTGCCCGTGGTGCCAATCTTCCCTTTGGCGGCATCTCGCGAGGAACGGATTGGATCTTTGGAAGGTCGCTGATCAATAGGCGGGAACATCTTCGTGGATCAACCATCGACTTCTTGGTTGCAGCAAGGGTAACGAATCCGAGCCTCTTCGGTTGATTGGTGGTAGAAGTTATTTGGATCATATTTGTTTAGATCGATTTGCTGCGCAGTAGAAAGTTGTTCTGTCCAGAACCTTGCGCTGCCTGTTTCGTGTACCTAAAGGTAGAATTAGGATTTTGATCTCCTAGAGTTTTGTAGGTCTTGTTCTTAGCTTTGGCCGCCAACAACACTAAAATCCGATGAACGAGTCAAAAGTTATGATAGATTTACTATCTGCTGTCCAGAATCCTGACGAGAATTAGCAGTCTCTGTATAGGTTGATTTATGGCCTAGTTAGAGGGTGATTCAGAGGTCTTGCCCATAACAAATTTTGAAGGTGATATCACTAGCTTTCAGGATTGATAAAGAACACTTCATTTGGATTTATAGATCAAAAGTTATGCACTTTTCAATGTGACTGTCCAGATTGTATGTCAGTCTGTCCAGATTGTATGTCGTTTCTACCTTTAGTTTTGACCCGTGTGCCACTTTTTTTAAAGGAAAATTTAAATGTCGTGCCAACTAGTTTATTGTAGGTAATTTCATAACCTTTTCAGATTGGTAAAGAACATTCAATTTGGAGTTACCTAATGAAAGTTATGATCTTTTAATTCTGCTGTTCATTCTGTTGACAGTTTCTGTACTGAAAGTTTAAGCATTTATTAACCCATTAAATTGGCCAAATTGGTTTATCACGTCAACTAGAGTATTGTAGATTAGTCAGTTAAGAAGCTACAGCAATTGGGTTTACCATTTTTCGACTTCCGGACATTGAGTTATGTTAATTTCCGTGCTGCTGTCCAGATACAGTTTATGGCAGAAATCGTTGTTTTCAGTTTAGGCTTTGTAAGAATGACTTGAGTCATCAGAAAGCGGGGTAGAAAGCGATTAGTAGTATTGGGTATATTATGTCCTTATTGAAATTATTTTACTTGTTTAGGAGGTGAAGCCTCGGGTTTAGAGTATCACCTTTGCCGACTAACGCTGTCGCATCGCTGAAGGCAAGTACATTGCCACCCTTAATGATTGTGATTGATGAATGTTTATATGGTCATCTTGTGATTTTGTATGATACGAGAGAAGATGGATTGTCTATGTTCTTTCATATGTGTTGAATCCATGTTTTGTTATCATGTCTTTCAATATTCGTATTTCATTCTATGCATTCATTATGCATGTTTCATCCACGAAAGTGGATTGCAAGTCCCACCATTCGGTGTGGGCGTGTTGGACATTGTCATGTCCGTCCACGAAGTGGATTTGAAAGACCCATTAATTCCGAATGGGCATGTAAGACCCATTAACTCCAAGATGGGCAATGTTGGACACCGTATGAAACGTTCTTCATACGGAAGTGGATCCGCATTTTTGTTAAGATGCGGGCTTGAGTGAACACCGACGGGTGTTTCATCGCTATACGGTATATGAATGTGTGCAGTCCATTCCTTTGATTTTGAGCATTCATATCATGTCTTCATATGTAGTCATTGTGATGTGATCGAACTCGATGATGAGTTTTTCTTATTCATATTGAATGATTATCTTATTGATATATGTACTTGCTGAGTCATTACACTACGATATCCACATGTCCAATGAACGAACAACCGGACGCCAGTGTGCTAGCACCAAGTCGCATGGCGGGGCTCTCTTAGGATGATGGCGGCTAAGGTTTCGGTGGAGTAACTCACGTCTCTCACATATCCCCAATAGCCTCAAGCATCTCCTTATATAGTGCCCATGACGGATCCTATCCGAACATGTTTTGTTCCAACCCATTAAGTATGCGACCCATTAGGTTTATGCGTAGTTAGTTGTGACTCAGAAACCCTTTTCCGACCATGAGTCGTAGCGGTCCCTAGTAGGACATAATGATTCCCGAATACACACAAATTATATCAGACGAACCTTAATGCAACATGATCTATGACTAGGTCCTCATCACTTACGACCAGCTCATATCTCGTCACGATCAGTCCGTATTTAAGTACGACCAGTTCGTAACTCCTTACGACCTGTCTGAAACTATGTACGACCAGTTTGTATTTAGTCTCGACCAGTTCGTAACTCCTTATGAACAGGTTTCGACCACTCTGTGATTACGTTCGACCAGTCTACGACCAGCTCGTATCTCCATATGACCAGTTAGTAACTGATCGAACTAAGCGACCTACTCATGTATTCTTCCTTTGCCTCACGATATCTGGTTTGAACTCCAGGTGAGATGTTGTGTCATCTATGAACTGTTCAATACTTTCTCGATCAAGTGCCGAATAACCTTATGTGGTCAAACTCTTCGACCACTAGTGGCATGGCCATGCACTTTCTTTATCCAACCACCTCGAGGGGCCCAGAGATATCTCTCCCGTTATGTTAGGAGGGGCAAATCCCATATCTGACTAGTCACATCCCTCTGTATGTTTCATAGCATACCCGAAAGCTACCTTTATAACTACCCAGTTACGAGTAGTGTTTGGCAACCCCTAAGAGTGCTATTACACATATAGAAAACCATGTTGATCTCAGATCTAAGGATTATACATCATCATTGCTTGAGACCAACTAATGACACATAGAATCATAACAATCTCAGTAGTGTCTCAAGGTGGATCTATCCAACCACATGTTCTCTAACATGTGTTCACATTATTGATTCGATATCCCCATATCCATGACCGGTGAAACATGGTCATTAATCAATACATGTGCTGGTCGTAGAGTCACTAGTGTTCCGACCAGTGACATCCGACCAGAGATACCATTTAGAACGACATCATATAAGTTAAAGAGCTTCACCAACAAGTCATATACTTGTTAATCTTTATAACCAATGATTCATTCAAGGAACAGAATAACATTTATTCAATAACTCATAAACATAGACGTGATGCAACCATCTCTATGATTGCCTCTAAGGCATATCACCAACATGTGATCCATTGCTCGTTGTTGAAAATAATGAATTAAACGAGAAAGTCACAAAATTGAGAAAAAAGTTTGGAAAGATGCTTAAAAGGAAAAGCTACCCTTGACAAACTATTGAGGGAACAAAGGTATTCATTCAATAAAGAAGAACTTGGGTTTATCCCCAAGAAAGGTAAGAAGCAAGTTTACAAACCCACAAGTTTTGTAAAAGAAAATGGTAAATATTGCAATAAATGTCTTAATGTCGAACATATACAAAATGCTTGCTCAATTGCTAGAACTAAACCTTATGGCAGTTATGATTCATGCTACATGCTTAGAAAGTCTAAAGATGGTAAAGTTGTAGCAAAAAATTTTGGCACCTCAATTTTAGGCGCAAAAAAGAATGATATTTGGATGCCCAAAACCTTGGTTACTAACCTCCAAGGACCCAAACAAATTTGGGTACCTAAAAGAACTTGATTCTTGTTTTGTAGGTGAACTACAAGACCGGTGGAAAACATTGGGTGCTTGATAGTGGACGCAATCAACACATGACCGATGATAGAAAAATGTTCACCAGATTTGAAAATGGAAAAGGAAATGCAAAATCACTTTTAGTGACAATAGCAAAGGAAACGTAATAAGATTGAGTAAAATTGCTATCTCTAATGTATCTTTAGTTGAATCATTAAATTTCAATTTGCTATCTGCTGCTCAAATATGTGATCTTGCCTTAATTTGTTCATTTTCTCATGAATGTGTTTCCATTTCAAATGAAAAGGACAATTCTTTATCTTTCAAAGGATTTATATTCGGAAATCTTTACTTGATTGATTTCTCATCAAACGATTCATGCTTAAAAACTTGTTTGATTGCAAAAACTTCTTTGGGTTGACTTTGGCATAGAAGGCTAGCTCATGTTGGTATGATTCAACTCAAAAAGCTTTTCAAATATGATTTAGTTGTTGGCTTAAAAGATGTGAAGTTTGAGAAAAATAGACTTTGTATTGCTTGTCAAGCCGAAAAACAAGTCACAAATTATCATCCTTCTAAAAGTACCATGTCAATTTCTAGACCATTGAAACTCTCACATATGGATTTGTTTGGGCCAACAACCTATAAGAGTATTGGGGTAATAGCTATTGTTTAGTTATTATGGATGATTACTCTAGATATACATGGGTATTCTTCTTAGATGACAAAGCCAAAACCTCTGGTATTTTCAAAAGTTTTGCTAAAAGAGCTCAAAATGAATTTGATTTCAAAATTAAAAAATCCGTAGTGATAATGGTTCTGAGTTCAAAAACACCAAAATTGAAGATTTTTGTGATGAGCTTGGAATAAAGCATGAACTTTCCACAACTTACGCTCTGGAGTAAATTGGAGTTGTAGCAAGGAAAAATTGAACATTAATTCGAATAAAACATGATGTTCAATTTGATATAACTAACGGATCTCAAGAAGAGCAAGAGAATTTAGATGATGTAGATAACGAAGCTCTAAGACAAGCAATGAAGAATATACAAATTGGAGACATCATTCTAAAAGAAGATCCAAATGATCCATCATCTTCCACTCAAGTCGCACCTCCTACTTCTTCCAAATCAAATAAAATTCAAATTGATGAATAGGACAACAAGGAAGATGATCAACCATTCAACTTACTACCAAGAATTCATAATGCAATAGTCAAAGATCATCCAATAGATCAAATATTAGGTGATGTGAGTAAGGGTATTCAAACTCGATCTCGTGTTGCTTCTTTTTGTGAATATTACTCTTTTATCTCTTCTCTTGAGCCAAAACATGTAGATAAAGCACTTGATGATCCAGATTGGGTGAATGATATATATGAAGAACTCAATAACTTCATCTAGAACAATGTTTGGATGTTGGTGGATAGACCCAAGGAACACAACATAATTGGTACAAAATGGGTCTTTAGAAACAAACAAGAAGAAAGTGGAATGGTTATGAGAAATAAAGCAAGATCGGTCGCTCAAAGATTCTCTCAAGTCGAAGGCTTGGATTTCCCTGAAACTTTCGCTCTTGTATCTAGACTTGAGTCAATAAGGATATTACATGATTTTGCATCATGCTTTGATATTAAATTATTTCAAATGGATGTTAAAAGTGTTTTTCTAAATGTAAAAATATCTGAACTTGTATTTGTTGAACAACCACTTGGCTTTGAAGATCCTATGAATCCTAATCATGTTTACAAACTCTCTAATGTGCTCTATGGTCTTAAACAAACTTCCAGAGCATGGTATGAAGGCCTTAGAGATTTTCTAGTTTCAAGAGGATTTAAAATTGGCAAAATTGATTCAACTTTGTTTATAAAAATTTTAGATGATGATTTCTTCGTATGCCAAATTGTAATACCCAATTATTCGATATCGAATGCAGTAAAGATTAGAGAGGAAATAAGTTAAAATTCAGAATTTTAGGAGAAGTATGGGCCGCCAACCCATATTCGAGAAGAGGGGAGCCAGTAATAGTGGCCCAAGGCCCATGAGTGGGCTGGCAGCCCATTAGAAGGCAAGGGAGGGGAGGGACCAAACCCTAGCCCCATTTGCTACAGTAGCCGCCGTGCTATAGTATCCCCGTGCTCTGATGGCGGCGTGCTCTGATGCCTCGCCGCTCGCTGCTCCTCCTCTCCCCGGCGCCATCTTCCCTGCTGCTTGTGGCCGACCGTGGGAAGAAGAAGAAGAAGAGGAAGGAAGGAGAATTTCTTCATGGGATTTGATCAGCGATCTCCGATGGTTCTACAAGGGTAATGATCGATTTCCCTCGCTGTTTAGGTTGTTTCAGATGCGAATTCGATTAGATTGATTGGATTGAATTGCTGCCGTTAGAATTTCAGTTCTATCCCAAATGTTGTGTGGCCTGTTTCATGATCTTAGAGGCCGAATTTGGGTTGTCCATCTCCTAGAGTTTTGTAGATATTGATCTTAGCTTTCGGTGGCCGCCAAGAACACTGAATTCCGACGTACGAATCAAACGTTATGATAGTTTTCGTCTCTACTGTCCAGAATTCTGATGAGAATGAACTGTCAAGTTGCCTTTTAAAATATGAGTGGGATAATGGAACATTCCGGGCTTTCATCCAACTAGGTTATTGTAGGTCTTGGTCTTAGCTCTTGATATTGCTAAAGAACGCAAATTTGGGTGTAGCCAATTAAAAGTTATGGCACTTTCCGTGCTGCTGTCCAGAATTGCCGGAAGTTCTGACAAACAGTGTTTGTGGGTCTTGTGGAAATTGATACATATAGAATTCGAGGTTTTCATCAACTAGGTTGTTGTAGATAATTTCATTACCTTTCAATCAAATCTGAGAACACCGCTTTTCGAGTTTTAGATCAAAAGTTATGCCATTTATACCGCTGCTGTCCGTATAGACTTTATGCTAGAATGTGGTTTAATTCAAAGTAGCGGGTATATTTTAGATTGTGGGATTGGGGTTATGAGTTAGGGCGATGCGAGTAGTGTCTTGATGACTTGGTTCTTATTGAGTAACTTTGGTGTAGAGGGTGAGGCACCAAGGTTAGTGGCTTCTTCATTGCCTCCCAACGCATCGCAACGCTAAAGGCAAGTACAATGACTTATGTGTGTTTTGTAAACCCCAGATGCTCGTTGATTGGTATGGTGTTTTATTGATATGTGAGACGCTTAATGTTCATGTGCTATCCACGGGAGTAGAATGTCCACGGGAGTGGAGGTTATGGTAGACAAGAAGGTTATGGTGATTATGTTCTTTGGGTACGCTCTTTCATATGTGTGGAGATGATATTCACCATTATTCAAAAATTTATTCATGCATTCTTGTTCATGTTTCGTCCACGGGAGTGGATCTCCACGGGAGTGGAGTCTAAAGTCCCATCAATTCCAGTATGGGCAAGTGAAGTCCCACCATTCTAATGTGGGCAGTTTTGGACACCCGTATGAAACGTTCTTCATACGATATTTTGGATCCCCGTATTTCGATAAATACGGGCTTAATTGAACACCGACGGGTGTGTCACTTGCTATACCGGTATAAGCTCGAGTGCAGTCCAATCAATTCATGGTATCCATGCATTACAGTTCTTTCTTTCAGATACTTCTTTGTACCATAATTTTACATGAAGTGTGTTCTTGTATTCGTTGTACTTGCTGAGTCCCGGACTCACTCTTGTTTTTTGTTTTGTTTTAGGTGGCCGTTGATGATAATTCTATCGGGAGGGAGTAGACAAGCACTACACACACATCACCATATTCCAGATTCAATAATAGAACTTGGTTGAATTCCTTATTTGTTTAGAGATAAACTGTAATAATTGAGGCGTTATGTGGATGATGTCTTCTGTTTGGTCATGGATGTTTATTTTTTCATTGTGATACTTGACCTGCATAGGTTCAGATTTTATTTGTGTTTTTATGCCTTATGAGCGATTCACCTTCCATTCGTTATAACTTGGATTATTGCTTCAATTCTTATGATTGTGGATGTATGTTAGACTTTTTAGGTAACATTTTGGCTTCTGGATAGCCAGGGTGTTACACAAATGTATGTTGATGATGTTATTTTTAGATCCACTAATCAAGATTTTTGCAAAACGTTTGGTGATATGATGTTTAGGAAATTTGAAATATCAATGATCGGAGAACTTAGCTATTTCCTTGAACTTCAAATCAAGCAACCCAAAAATGGGACATTCGTAAGCCAAACAAAGTGTGCAAAGGACTTGATCAAGAGATTTTGCATGGAAGATGCAAAACCTATCAAAACTCCCATGGCAACCAACGGTCATCTCGACCTTAATGAGGGAGGTAAACCAGTAGATTTAAAGCTCTACAGATCTACGATTGGTAGTTTACTCTATCTTACCGTATCTAGCCCCGATATCATGTTTAGTGTTGCATTTATGCAAGATTTCAAGCATCACCAAAAGAGTGCCATTTGGTGGCCGTGAAATGAATTCTTAGATATTTAAAGTATTCCTCTAGCATTGGCTTATGGCATCCCAAAGGTGCAAAATTTAATTTAATTAGATATTCAGATTCCGATTATGTGGGTTGCAAAGTGGATATAAAAAGCACCTCTGGTAGTTGTCAATTCTTAGGAAGATGTTTAGTTTCATGGTCATCCAAGAACAAAATTTCATAGCCCTATCCACCGCCGAAGGCAAATATGTTTCCGCAGGTAGTTGTTGTGCTCAATTACTTTGGATGAGGCAAACATTAATGGATTATGGAATCAAATTTGAAAATATGCCTCTTTGTGTGATAATGATAGTGCCATGAAGATTACAAATAACTCGGTCCAATACTCAAGAACTAAGCATATAGATATCTGACACTATTTTTTGAGAGATTATGTGAGCAAAGGAGATATGAAAATTAGCTATATAAGGACCGATGATCAATTAGCCGATATCTTCACCAAACCAATAGATGAAAGCCGCTTTTGCAAGTTGAGAAATGAGCTAAATATCATAGACCATACTAATGTTGCTTAAAACTCATGCCTCATGGAATTGCTTTCATTTGGCTTTTTCTTTAGTATTTATGAAGATAATTTCAAAATCTGTCCTAAATTCTCTATTTCCATACACTCGAAGACCGGTCCTTAACTGACTTGGGCAACTTTCCACACTAACCCTGGGACTTAACCCTAACCAGATTAAGCCCGTGCATGAACATGCACCCACCAAATATCCATTATGCCCAAGTCCAAACCCGTTTTTATTTTATTTTCCGAAGAAAAGCATTTTATAAACCTTCTATGGTAAAACAATACCACAGAACCAATTTAAATCAAATTTGGAAGATTTGGCTAAAATTTCCCAAATACAAGATTTGATCTAAGCATTGACTAAGCATATGATTAATTTTAGTATCATTTTGCCTAATGGTGACAAGGTATTCACGTACAATATTCAAATTGGTCATACAAAGAAAATTAGAATAACTAGGCAATTAAAACAGGGAATTAAAATAATTGTATAAACATATGCATGCAGTAATAATTCAAAATAGAATATAAAGAATTTGAAATAATGGGATCAATATGATCAAGGGTATAACTTGCCTTTCTTGATTACTCGTTGTTCTCAAGCGATGTCGAAATCCGATCGTCCGAAGTCGTCGAAATCTATACGCGAAAACGAGCTAAATTCAAATAACACTCAAATAAAATCCAAATAAAAATCCAAAATAAATACTGGGAGGAAGGTATCGATTTTATATTAATTTAGGAAGTTGAATCGACGAAATCGGAGTTCGTATGAGAGAGAACGAAATTGTAGAAAATGAGATGCATGCACAAAGCACTATGCATGCATGACACTGTAGCTCATGTGCATGGCACTGTAGCTCACCATGCAAAGCTCATGGAGAAATGGCGATGCCGGGCGAGAGAAAAGGATAGGCGGCCGGTGAACCACAAAAATGGAATCCCGGGAGTAAGACGGACCCACGGGTGGTGGTCGCGTCGTCGGCGAAGGTCCGGTGCGGCGGCGGCGTGCAAAATAGTGTCGGATGAATAGTAGCACCAATGAGCCGGGGTGTTTTGGAGAAAAGGAAGGGAGCACCGCGTAGAACGTTGCGAGTTGAAGCCAACGGTGTGGACGATGTCGTCGGGGGATCAAAGACGGCATCGAAAATGACGATAGAAGGTAGTTCGGCCGCTCGCGGAAAACTTTTGTTTCAGGCGAGATTGTAACAACCCCAAACTAGGGTTTGTATTTCAAATATATGAAAGTATTAAAGATTAAAAACTTTTGTTGTATCTCTTGGTCATGCTCTTGGTTTTCTAAAAACTTGTGCACAATTTTAAACTTTTGATGTTTGTATTAAAGTTTGTGTTGAAATTTCAAACTTTTAAACTTAAATTCCATTTCTATTTGAATTCCAGAAAAATGTATGAATAAAAGTTTCTAAAAATAATTTATTAAAATACTAGATTATTTATCTTGAATTATCATTATTTTTACCAAATTTTTAGAAGTCATTTTACCTTCACCAAAATTCAAATCAAATCACTAATGCAAATTTGAATATAATTTAATTCTAACAAATTTTCATATATAAAGTGTTTGAAATTATTTTTCCTAAGTCCCTTGTGAACCTCTGGGTGCCCACAAAAATTTTCAGAATTTTTCGTATTTTATTTCTACTTTAAATGGCTAGGTCAAACGTGTTAATTTTTCGGTCAACACTGAAATCCTAAATCCAAATCCTAACCCGTTCACTGTTCCTCTGGTCCGACCGGACCCGAGCCAACCGGTTCCGACCGCACCAGACCCACTCGCACGAGCCACCTCCTCCCCCTCTCACTTACCTGTTGGCCCCGCTCGCCAGACCTTCCCCTCCACGGCAGCACACACGCGCCTCTCGCCCGCGCGCCAGCTCGCTAGCCCCGTCGCCGCATGCATGCCAGCGCGACTCGCCGATCACCTCGCCGCCCATGCCGCCTCCACCTCACTGCCTCCACCTCCTTCTAAAAAAGCCAACCGAGAGCTCCACCTACCCGGTTTTCTCTTTCCCTCCCCTTTTGTCCATTTTTCACCACTGAGCTCTAAGAGCCGAGAGCACCGTTGAGCGCCGCCTCCAAGCTTCCCGACTGCTCCGGCGGTCTCCGACCACCCACGACCACGTCACGGCGCGCCCTTCACCTAGAGGAGCAAACCCCCTCGGTCAATTGGAAGGAACCGCCGCTGAGGAGCTGCGCGCACGGCTTCTTCCCCGACTCTGGCCGCCACCGCCATTCCTAGTGACACTTCTTCTCCGGCGACTTCCTCTCCGATTCCTTCCTCTGTGAGCATCGCCTAGACTCCTTATTCCTTCCCCGATCACTCACCCGCTCTCTCGTGCTCCACAGGAACCCCTCCACGGTGGATCACCCGCGCCGCCGCAGGCTCTCGTCGCCAGGCCACTCCGGTGCCTCGCCGTCATCACCGAGCACACCGGTGAGCTCCTTGAGTCCCACTGATGCTCATGCGCGCACTATTTTCCGCCCCCTCCCTCTCCGGCGAGGTCGCCCCTTTTCACCCCCTCGGTCGGCCGCCGTGTCCTGTCGCCGCGCCGCCACCGTGCCTCTCAGGCCACCCAGTGACCACCCACAGCTTCCTTGTCGCCCTGGTGACCCATTTTGGCCATCACCATGGTCTCCCCATAGCCCAAACCACCGGCGATTTGCCGCCCCAAAACCAGCCCGAGCCCCTCCCTGTTCTTCAGTTGTGACTTCCTCTGTATCACTGAAAAGTGGGGCCCACTTTCTTAAGCTAAGCAATTTGCTGCTAATTATCTTTGTGGATGGTTTAGCAAATTTGAAGATTAAGCCTTGAAAGAAGTTTAGGCTTTAGCTCTCTGAAGTGTTGACTCTGTGTTGTCAGTGAATTGAAAAACAGAGAAAAGAAAGGTTTAGAAGGTTAGAAAATTGGTTTGTCTGTTGAATCATCCAGTAATTTAACAAAAGTTTAGTTTTGTACTTATAAGAAAGCTTAGCATTTTAGTTCTGAACTTTGTTTGCTGTTGTAGGTTACATGATTATTAATCTGGAAAGTGTCAGATTTGTAAGGTGGCTGTTAGCTTGACCAATTCAGTAGCTAGAATTTGTATTGATCTAATTAGTCAATAGGCAATCTTCTAGCAAGTAGCACCCAAATCTGAAAATAGTAGAGGTTGGCAATAAGCTAAAGGCTTTGCTAAAGCAAGTAGTTAGCATTGTTAATAGATTCTTATTAGCCATTAGAGTTTGAGCTGAAGGAAACCAACTAACCTGAAAAATAGGTATGAAGACAACTATTCAATTTTGTCAGTAGAACTCCACTCAAAATTTGGACCATAACATTTGAGGGTAAGCTGCTAATTAAGCTTCTTCCTCTTAAAAAGGAATTGTCAAGGATTAGAAGATGATTAGGAAAATACAAGGGTCTATTGGTTATCACTCTACAAAGTTAATCTGTTTAGGAATCAAGATCTTGTAGGGAGTTAGCTAGCAGCACCTTATTCCTGAAGATGCTCATTTGTAGGTCTAAAGGACTTGCAACAGTAAAGGGGTACATAGAATAGTGAGCTATTTAAAATGTGGTAATTTGCTGCTTAGTTAATAGATGTGCACGCAATCACCATCAAAGTCTGCCGAAAGAAGAGATCATATAAGAGGTTTGATTTTGACTGTATGATTATCGTGAAGAATAAATGAGTTTGAAAAGAACAGTAATAAGAAATCCTAACTAATTTAAATAAACCTCAAATCAATTATTTTTGTTCCTAAATTTCATAATCTGTCTTCTGTGTTGTCAATTTTTGGATACTTTTGGAATCTTGGTGTTTATTCGTTGTTTTTCGCTTTGGCAGTTTTTATCGTTAGATGACGTTGATATCGAGAGTGATCCTCTGCAACAAGTCGAATATCTCAAACAAGGCAAAGGCAAGCAGTTTGATCATATCCACTCAATCCCATTACTTTTAAAATCTAATACTTTGTTTTACTCGTACGTATGCATGCTTTTGTGTCAATGATTAATTTTGTCGATTAGAGGTAGTTAATCCCATTGCATTGTTGCCCTGAAAATTGTTCACCCCTGCCACTACCTTAGGAATATTATTCTCACTGGTGAATTAGAGCCAGTGAATGATTTAGGGCCTTTTATTTATCTTTACGATATGATGCTTAGCAATGCTTAGATACCGGTAGAATTGGGCGGTTATCGACTTAGTCGGTAACTTTGATCACATAAAAATTTTGATATCTTTATATTTCAGCCTTTGTGCTATGATTATTTGTGAAAACTAAAAATTGAAAACAAAATGATTTCGACTTGGGCACAATGGTAAGATGGTGTGATTTTGGGTGTGACTGGAATGGTGCCCGGGTCAATTAAGGACCGAACATCTTGTGAGTGTTTGTTATCCAGGCATTTTTGCGTGCTAACCACACTAGAGTATATGGGACCTCTCTTGACTTAGTACTTTGGCGTGTATTGGCTCCGAGTCACAGGAGGTCGCAGGAGGGATGGTGTTGGGAGCATGGTAGTTGTCCGAAAAACTTTACCCTTTGTGGGTAGTTGTCTTTTCGGCTTTACCATGTCAGCGTATGGATTTCTATCCATACGAGCGGCTCGTAGTTGATACACAATATTGGAAATATCTTGTTAGACTTAGCCGTGCCTGCATACCAAAGGAAGTATGCTAACCATGGCTAGTGGAAAGGCGGTCTAAAGTGTGGGTACATTGGTACACCCCTGCAGGGTTAAAACTATTCGAATAGCCTCGTCCTAGGTTATGGACACGCTTGAGTAAGCTTTTCAAGAGTTAGACTACAACTTTTTAATTAAAACTTGATGGGTTGGTATGAATGGATGTTCATACTATTGTCGTGGTGACTATTGGGTTAGTCACTTCTAGGTTGTCTTTATTGTTGTTATTATTATTGTATCGCTGTTATTTCAACAATTACAAACAGTTTGTCAAAATTGCTTTGAATCTATTACCTTATTGCAAATGAAAACTTGCTTTATGCTAAAAGTAAGTCCAGAGCCCCCTCCACTTAAATAAAGCTTGCATGTAGTTAATTATAGTTCTGTTACCCTTACACGTCAGTCTTGCGAGTACAAAAATAATTTTTGTACTCAGTTGCTTTGCTTAATGTTTTTGTTGCAGAGAAAGAAGGTAAGCCCCAAGGGCTTCCCTTTTGTGAGATATGCTGCGGGTTTGACGACTAACTTGGCGGCCCGGTTGGTTGCTTTGTGGGTAAAGGCACACTAATTGGCTCTTTTATTTATTGCCATCTTATGGCGCTTTTGCTTCCGCTGTTTAGTTTGTTATTTATCTTGTAAGTTCAATCTGTTGTATATTTGTAGTTTTGATATTGTAACCTCTCGTGTATGGAATTGATGCATAATTTTGTGAAGAGGTATGTATACTGCAGTTTTGGGAAGTATACATATCTCGAGGCTTGGTTTATTTGAATTGTAATGCTAGGGTCAATGGAAGGCTAAGCATTACAAGTTGAATAAACCGGGGTCCTCACAGAGATAGAGGGGCGAATTCCAGGGATATGAAGAGAAAGCCGAGGGGCACGCTGCGACACGGTCGGCTCGGGAAATGAGTGGCCGAGGAGAGAGAACAGAGGAGAGATTAATAATAGACCAAAATAAATGACAGAAAATAAATAAAATCTAAAAATTCTGAAATAAATACTGAAAATAGTAGATGAATTTAGGTGAATTTAGGAAGAAGAATCAACAGATTTGAACTTTGCATGCGAGACAACGAATTTTTGGAATTAATTAAATGGACATGTGTATTATCTAGTCATGCACTGTTCATGCTTCTTCAACCTACGAACAGAGAGCAAGAAAGAAAAAGAAAAAATGGCAGCGCCGGCCAAAGGAAGAGAAAGGGTGACTGGCGAATGACAAAAATGGATTGCTCACCTTGTGACGAGGCCGTAGGAGGTGGCGGTGCGGCAAACGGTGACCGGTGACGGCGGCGGCAGCCATGGAGGCGCACGGTGGTGCACGGGGGCGGCGGCGCTCCGGCGAGGTTCCGGCAAGGAGGGAGGATGCACCGTGTAGAGCACGACATCGCGATGCTGGAGAAGGTGACAAAGGCGGAGGAGCAACACTGTAAGCGACGCTAGAGGCGACAGAACGACGATCGGCCGACGTCCGAAAACCATCGACTGTGGAGAGGAGAAAGGGAGGGAGGAGCTGAGATTTCAGGGGATGGATGAGATGAGAGATGCACACCCGGTGCTGCTATTTATAGGGCGAGGGCGGTGACGGGGCTTCGTGCAGCGCAAGAAGCTTTGAACGGGCAGCGGCGGAGTCAGCGGAATTAGAGTGATTAAGGAAAGAATTGATGGCCGGTAATGGAGGAGGTGATGACCGGGGGTTTGAATGCCATCAATTTCGGGAGGAAAGGTGGAGGGAATCACGGGTTTTCAAAAGCTTCACAAGGCTTTTAATGGAGGTGTGCTTGCTGCCATGTCTCTGGAGAAGAAAACGGTTGGGGAAGAAGGAGAGAGAAAGGAGAGCATAAAAGGAATAAAGAGAGTGCAGTTATTAATTGGAAGCAAACATGGAAAGTGGCAGCACATGCAATAGAGCTTTGGGGGTTAAGCGTGTTTTGGCTGGTGCAACCCATGGACGGGTGACCGAATGGGAATTTGTTTTTTCGAAATTAATACCGATTTAAGCAATAGAGCAAATAGATTTTTAGAACATAGCAAATAGAATCCAAAAATTCTAAAAAAAATCACAAAAATACCTTGAATTATTTTGAACTTAATAAAAATAATTTTAACTTAAAGTTAGCCATTATTTTTGAACATTAGTTATTTTTGTTTTAAAATAAATGGTAAAAACTTTTAAAATTCCAGAAAATTTCAGAAATTACTTAAAATTTCATTTTTCACTTTAGATCTAATAAAAACTCATAAAACTAAATAAATTTTATTTTTGACTTTTAAAATCTTAGAAATTCAAGAAAACCAAGAAAACACTATTGAAACTCAGAAAATCCAATAAAATAATAACTTTATTTATTTTATTTTGGTAACAGCACTTTGGGATGTTACATTCCACCTCCTCCTGGAAATACTTCTCAGGTTAACAAATTCCCTTTTTCTCCCCGATTTATCGAGGATAAGGAACTTGATGAAGCCTGGGGGAAAGATATCGGACCATTAAGCTGAGATTGGTCCATATACAATTTTTTCTGAATATAATGATATGGCGATTCGGGTAAGTGTTTTACGACCATCCTTACAACTCTTTCTTTTGAAATTTCTTTGAAAACTTTATCAAAGAAAGGGATTTTATTTTTGTAGCACATGGTCGAGAAATATGCTGTGGTCGGAGGACTAACCCAGCGAATAAGATCGTTGGAGCAAAAGCATTCCGATATGAGAAGTAAGAATATTTCTCTTTTAGTTTGACTTCCTAAATTTTATCATCTTGTTTCTCTCTTATGACTTAACCTTCTCTTCCTATCATATTTGATAGATTTAGAGAAAATTAAAGAAGAGATTGTGACCAAAGAAGCCATAATTATAAAATTCAAGAAAGAAAATCAAGGAAAAGACCGGTCGATCGAGCATGTGATGACCAGACAAAAGAAGGTTTTCGACTCTTATGAGAAGAAACTCAAAGGTAACTGGTCGTATACTTAATCAGTATTCCATAACTCCAATAAAAGAGTATGTTAATTTCTTTTTATCCACTCGTGCAGAAAAAACTGAAGCACTTGAACGAGCGGAGAAAACCGTCAAGTTTGAGCGTGACCAAGGGACTGAACTCGATCGGAGTCTTGAAGACAAAGTCAAGGCTCTGAACAAGATGCTCTTCGACCTGGAGTCGGGAACGCAACTACCCATTCTAAGAGATCCTTCAGAGAGAATCAATTTTCTCGGCCATCAACTTGAAGATCTCAAGGAGGTAATAACACTCTTTCGAGAGAACCATGTTAAGACAATGAAGGAAGCTATCGTGAATGAAGTTAGTGTCGCTTTAGCTAAACTGAAGGCTTCCGACCCATCTGTTAATCTTAAAGCTGTGGAAGAGGACTTCAACTGCTCTGAAAATGAAGCAACAAAACTTCTCGAGGAAGTAAGACCTCTCGGAGAGAAAGTTGCTGAAGAAATGGAAGTCGGATCTCCATCACGTAGCGACCAGTCTGGTGGTCCCAATATGTAAATGAATGTAATATTAGATTACGTAAAATGAAACTTACCTTTTTATCAATGAAGATCTTGCTTTGTCTTATCAATGTTGTTAAATACTCATATATCTCTTAGCCCCCGACTGCTTATATTAGTAGATAAACCTTACTAAAAGAAAGCAGTAGACCAAGAAATTTAGTAATAACAATGACCATGGTAGGAGTGCTGATAATGTGTATGACAGCGATCCAGTGAATACTAGGAAATCATGTGGTCGAAACCAGTTGATGATGTAATACTCCGTCTCCGTTTAGAGAGAATTCAGCAGAATTCAATTTCTTTAAATAGAAATTTTGACTTTTCGTCTGTTCTTTCAGTTTTGGGCCTGAGGCCTTTGGCCAGCAGGTCCAAGGGGGGGCCTGTGGGCCAAGGGGGGCAGCCATGGGCCAAGGGGGCAGCCATGGGGCCTATAGGCCCATCTAGTGGCCAGCCAACATAAAGGGTGGGGAAACCCTAATTTCCCCCACTTCTCCCTCTCCCTCTCCCCTTTGGCCGCCGCCCCTTTGCCTCCCCACCCTGTGCGCCCTGCCTCCTCCCCTCCCCGACATCTCCCCATGGTGCTGGCCCTCAAGACGACATCCTCGCTGCGGAGTTGATCCCTTCTCATTGCCGGTTTTCGCGAGGAACGGGAAAGCTTTGCGGGCTGTAGAAGAAGAAGAAGGGGAATCACCACCAACGTCTTCTCCAAGGTTCTCCCACCTACGTCCTGGTTGCTACAAGGGTAACGAGTGCCGATCCTCATCGTTTGATTAGTGGTAGATGTGTTTTGGTTCAATTTTGATTAGATCGATTTGCTGCGGGTAGAAATTCGATTCTGTCCAGATTGTTGCGTGGACTTTTTCGTGATGTTAGAGGCCGAATCTGAGTTTCCCATCTCCTAGAGATATGTAGGTCTTGTTCTTAGCTTTCGGTGGCCGCCAAGATCACCTAATTCCGACTTTCGAGTCAAAAGTTATGATAGATTTAATATCTGCTGTCCAGAATCCTGACGAGAATTAGCAGTCTCTGTTTAGGTTGATATATGGCCTAGTTAGAGGGTGATTCAGAGGTCTTGCCCATAACAAATTTTGAAGGTGATATCACTAGCTTTCAGGATTGATAAAGAACACCTCATTTGGATTTATAGATCAAAAGTTATGCACTTTTCTTTGTGACTGTCCAGATTGTAGATCAGTCTGTCCAGATTGTATGTCAGTTTCTATCTTTAGTTTTGACCCGTGTGCCACTTTTTGTTAAATGAAAAATTTGAATGTCGTGCCAACTAGTTTATTGTAGGTAATTTCATAACCTTTTCAGATTGTTAAAGAACGCTCAATTCGGAGTTGTAGATTAAAAGTTATGGTTGTTTTAGTATTGCTGTCCTGTTTGTTCAGACAGAAGCTGTGCTGCTGTTTTGTTTTCTTTATTAGAGAAGTTTATTGGCCGAATTGGGAAATCTCATCAACTTGAATGTTATAGATATGTTCGTGAAGATGAGGTAGGATCTGGACTCATCTCATTTCGAGTCCCACGTCATTAACTACTGTCATTTTCGTGCTGCTGTCCCGACACGTTTTTGGGTTGCAGCCTGTTTTTCAGATTAGATTTTATGGCGATTCCTTGGGAGTTCAAGGGGTATTGTAGACTATTAATTCGGGTTGGATTCTATGTTGTTCTTATTTCGGTTATTTAATTGTTTAGGCCACGAGGCTACGGGTTTGGGAGCGCCATCGTTGCTTCGCTAACGCGGCCGCAACGCCGGAAGGCAAGTACTTTGTTGCTTTTGAGTGTGTGATTGTGAATGTTTTCATGAATATAGTGTGACATATTGTGTTACCCGAGATGCGTAATTGGTTATGTTCTTTCATTATGTGGAGTATATATCGAGAGATGGTATTATCACTGCTCATGTTCATATCATGCATCCTTTTATTCATGTTATGTCCACGGAGTGGATTGTAAGTCCCACCATTCCAATGTGGGCAAATTTGGACATTGTCATGTCCCGCCCACGGAGTGGATTGAAAGACCCATCAATTCCAAGATGGGCACGTAAGACCCATCAATTCCAGATAAGCAGCTTTGGACACCTATATGAAACGTTCTTCATATAGGACTTGGATCCCCGCACTTTTGTTAAGGTGCGGGCTTAAGTGAACACCGACGGGTGTGTCACTCACTATACCTGGTATATGCATGTGTGCAGTCCATCCTTGATTACATTCATTCATTTCATGTTTTCATAAGTGTTCACTCGATGCAAGGTTCGCATTCTTAAATGGTGATGTCCTGTTTGTATATGTGTTCTTTTTCTTTCATCAGACTTGCTGAGTCATGGACTCACTCTTGCGTTGTTTGTTTATTTTAGGTAACCCCGATGTTGGCTCACTTGGGAGGGAGTAGACACGCACTACTCGCTCACATCATCCTATTCATGTTCAAGATTAAATTTAGTTCTATCTTACATTCGTTAATGATGAACTGTAATAATTAAATTATAATTGGTGAAGGAAGGATACCTTCTCCACATGGATGTTGATTTATTATCTGCGTGTGAACCTTCTTTATTGATGATCGTATTAAATAACTTAGAAGGTGAAGGAAGGATACCTTCACCATGTCCTGCTTAATTTAATGTTGTCTTTAGTTGAAATACTTAGTTCAAATTCTTCTCGCATTATGGATGTATGTTAGATGTTTTAGGTGACATCTTGGCTTCGAATAGCCGTGGTGTTACGATTGGTATCGAGCGGGCTTTAGGTCCGTGGTAATTAAGTTATTAAAATGACACACGCGGCCATGATGAGGTGGGGTTGAAATTACATTGCTTCGCATTATCGTTGTTATGTTTCATTTGTTGAGCAAATGTTGAATTGCTTATGTAATCGTTATCCTTGTTGTTAATCTATGATGTGCTATGATATTCAATATCTATAAACTAATACTATGTTTGTCATGAGATGATCCTCAGATATTCATAATTGGGTATTTTGGTGAAGCGTGTTGTTAACGGATGACAAGAAGTGGAGGTCGTGGTTGTTACTTTGGGATTCACCAGGTTACACCACTGTTCGCAATATGTGGTTAGAGGAGTAGTTATACCGAGTACCATAGTTTCAGGTGTCAAGCGTGAGTTGCTTTAGAAAGTTGTTCTCTTCCTTGATTTACGAATTTGGCAATTCTTGTCCCGTGGTGGTTGATGAATTTCTCCGGGTTTGTGGTTCATGATAGTTTATGGTTTTCAAAAGATCCTCTTGGTTCTCTCAAATAATTATTGCTTTTTGACTGTTGAGTTGCTTCTACTACTTGTGATCGTTGTCAATTGGCAAGATTGATGTTTTCATGGTTACTTCTTCTTTCTCATTACAAAAGAATGACTCATTTACTCGCTTGATAGCTTGGTTAGTGAGAGTTTCCGCTATAAGTTCGTTTGCATGGGGAAACTTTGGTTGTATGTGTTTCTTTTGGATTACTTGACGTTGAGGTTTGAAGCCTCTCTTTTTTGAAGTAAAGTGTTAGAATCCTTTGTGGTGTCTTGCCATGCTTAAATTGAGAATTTATAACTGCGAATAAATTGTTACGATATGAGTTACCAAGTCGGGTTATTAGCATGGTGCAAATCAATTATTCTTAACTACCATCCATGAAAGTGAAATTGATTAATTTGAAATGTCCTTGTATTTGATTCATGGTGTATGTTAAATAAAGACTGTCAATATCTATTCAGAACCTATAGATCTTACATAAGAGTTAGATTTATCTATTTCCTGGTATGCTAAAATTGTTGAAACTTGCATAAAGTACCAGATGGGTGCTGGTGTATCGACTCATGAAATCTTGTTTATAGGAAATTATGTTAGTGAATCTTTAATCATGTTTTGAAATGATTTCTGAACAAAGGTGAAATGTGAATCTATGTTTATATATGGTTATGTGATTGCAAATGGAATTAGTACCGTATGTATACGCGTGATTAGTACAATCATCGATTGTTAATAAGTTACCGAGGAAGGTGTTGAGCAACACCAAATGATTGAGTAGATGAATTTAAATCGTAGTCTTTGATAGCGTGCCTTGTGATATTGTTATTGCTTAGCATAATCTTGTTATGATAAATTTGTTTCAACCTTGTGGTTTGTGTTCCCTTTGGGAAGTTTTAGGATGGAGTAATAAAGTTTGACGATTCTTGGTACTAGTGTATGTTGTCGATGTTATTAAATCGTCAAAATGTGAGAATGAGGTTAATTCTCGTAGTAATTTGATCACCCATGGTGATATTTCCTAAATGATCAAATTTGAATCTGTATTCATGATCTTTTGGGGGTTCGGGCTTTATGTGGTAAATGAAGTTTATCGAGTAACGATATGTTACAAAGTTGCAATGGTTCTTGATGATGCAAGTGCTTGATTTTGAATACTTATTTGTTCTTATCTGTTAAGGTTCGATATTCTCTTCTTGTGAGGCTTATGCGTTCAACTGTGGACTCCGCTTATGTTCTGTGAGTTCATTGCTTAATTGGTTTCTTATCTTGGTCCCATGTTCAGTGCAGTGGTGGATGAGTTTTCTAGTTGGTGAAAATCGTTTCCATTTGTCTCTTCTTTTGAGAAAGAATCAACTCATTCTTTTCACGTGGGTCTTTTGAAGTGTTTTCTAATTGTTGTTGTGAAATTGATGTTAATACCCATAGTAATTTGATCGCCTTTGGTGATGTCGTTCAGATGAGAATAATTCAAGTTTAGCTTTCGTGATACTTTCTTTGAGCTATTGAATCATCTGGTAGCTGAAATTATTAAAAATAAATTAAGGTATTGGATTGTCCTGTTGCTTCTTAAGAGAATTGTGTGGTTTAACTCTAAAGGCTCTTTGGTTTGAGTTGACAACGTGAGGTTGCAATCAAAGAAGTTATGTTGGGTCCTTTAAGAGGAGATTAATCATTTGTTTTTCATGAAATCTGTAATTGGAAATGTTTGAGTTTGGTGTTTGAGATTATTTGGATCTCATGTTTCTTGTGTAGTTGAACTGTTCTGAACAAATATGACGTATTGAAGAATTTTTATTGGTTCTTAATTAGTCCTTGTGGTTTGGACTAAAGACCTTATCTTGTTCGTTGTGGCAAAGCGATGTGAGTCAAAGAATTAATTCCAGTGTTAAAGGAAAGAGTGCAGAAGGAATATTTGAGAATTTGAGTCAAGTTTTGTAACTCGTGGTTATTTGAATTGTTCATAAACTTTTTTCTCTTTTCACTCAAGAGTTGTCGAGTTTCAATCGCAATGTCATTCTTCTTGTTGGTGGTTATTTGCTATTCCCTTTTCGAGGGATGCGTGCACTCCACTGTGAACTCAATTTTCGTTTTCCCAGATCTTCGTTACCAGATTATTTCTTTTGGTCTCGTGCTCACTGCGAGCAGCAATATTTTTCTGTGTGGTGAAATTTGTTCTTGTTCTCCTCTGTCTTTTGAGAAAGGATCAACCGTTTTGTGCTGTAAAGTTTTACAACTCGTAAGTTGTTGTTTGTTTGGTGGTGGTTAAGTGATTGTAGGGGTGAGATTTTGCTACCCAGCTATTGGAGGAGTAATAGAAGATGAGTTGGTTTTGACCTGATCCTCTTGGAGGGAAGTTGATCCAGATGGAATGTATGGTTTCGAAGTAAAATTGTATATTGTTCGACTCAGTAGGACCTATGGTATAGTGTAGTTCCAGAACCTTGGTTCATGTTGGAATGTTGGGGGTTATCAAATGTATGGAAACCGTAATCAATTTTATAGAGTAACACTATTGAAAGTATCGTGATGTTGTATGAATGATTCCTGATGACGTCAATGAGTGAGTATGTCGGAATTAGGGGAATCTTAGAGATTTGATCCGATGATTTCATTATTTGTTAAGAGGAATTCGTTGTAGAGGTCTCAGAGGTTAAATTTGGGCTTTCCATTTTCATGCTAAACTTTTGGTCGCCCAAAGATTTGTGTGTAGAGGAGATAGAAAACTGGAGTATTCTGAGTAGTGGAATGATTGTCGATAGAACCCTTCTGATGTAGTTCATGAGCGGGTGTACTGAGGATTCTGATGTGTTATTCCTAAAAGTTGGAGGTGATGAGATTGTATGGGTTTTTGAGGTGCTTTGGTGCCTTCTATCAAATTAATGTCATCGCTGAATGAGTTGTCTAGAGTATTGATGGAATCAATAGAGTCTCTCTACAATGGTGTGGAAGATGTATTTTGTTTAAGCCTAATTTGAGGATGTTAAATAAGAGGTTTGAGCCCTGTGGTATGCGATGAATTCGAATTCCAAGGTTGGAGAGATATTTTATTTCAAAAAAAAAGAGTGAAACTAAGGAAAAAGATGTCTTCTTGATTAGTGAAGCGTTTTCTTTATTCTCGCTTGAGCTTTGTGCTGTCGACCAATGTTTTTTCGTAAGTCGAGTTTGACTCGATTTTGGTATGTGTGGTTCTTATCGGTTCAGGAAGAATAAAGGAAGTTCTGATTTGGGCATTTAAAATGATTCCTCCTTTGGTTTTCGTGACGTTTATTCGCAAACTGCCACTTGGAGGGTGGAAAGGTTTTCGTGATGAAATTCTGATTTCTGGATTTTACTCTTCAGTACTCAGTTGGTAACATCTAGTTGTGGCGTGAATCTTTCTTATTCAGATGGTTTTGCCGGTAAAAGAGTTTGCTTAAAAAGAATTCGATTGTATGTTTCCGATTAAAGGAGGTGATCCTTGTTTTCAGTGAAGAGTTCAATTGAGAGGTAGAATAAGAGTTCCGTGTTCTTTGTGCTTGTCGTGTGGTTCGGTGTCATTGGGTTGTTTTCGCTAGTTGGCATTTCGCCAGGACTGTCTCGAGTCCATGCGCGGAGTACGTAACGTCTTGTATGTTCTCGTGTTGAGTGAGTACCTGGAAGTACCGGGTTGAGTGTTAGTTCAGACGTCGTGTTATGTCGTTGTGTTGTGGTATTTTTTTTCGGTCCAAGGGAGAGGCTACTTGGGAAGTTGGAGTTTCGCGTGCGTGAGTGTTATCCGCTTTGTACACCACAGCACGTGGTTACCGAGTTGTTAGTTCTCGCTGTGGTTGTTCTTCGTGTAGAGTTGTGTGAGGATTCGAGGCCGAATCCTGTTTAAGGGGGGTAGAATGTAATACTCCGTCTCCGTTTAGAGAGAATTCAGCAGAATTCAATTTCTTTAAATAGAAATTTTGACTTTTCGTCTGTTCTTTCAGTTTTGGGCCTGAGGCCTTTGGCCAGCAGGTCCAAGGGGGGGGGGGGGCTGTGGGCCAAGGGGGGGCAGCCATGGGCCAAGGGGGCAGCCATGGGGCCTATAGGCCCATCTAGTGGCCAGCCAACATAAAGGGTGGGGAAACCCTAATTTCCCCCACTTCTCCCTCTCCCTCTCCCCTTTGGCCGCCGCCCCTTTGCCTCCCCACCCTGTGCGCCCTGCCTCCTCCCCTCCCCGACATCTCCCCATGGTGCTGGCCCTCAAGACGACATCCTCGCTGCGGAGTTGATCCCTTCTCATTGCCGGTTTTCGCGAGGAACGGGGAAAGCTTTTGCGGGCTGTAGAAGAAGAAGAAGGGGAATCACCACCAACGTCTTCTCCAAGGTTCTCCCACCTACGTCCTGGTTGCTACAAGGGTAACGAGTGCCGATCCTCATCGTTTGATTAGTGGTAGATGTGTTTTGGTTCAATTTTGATTAGATCGATTTGCTGCGGGTAGAAATTCGATTCTGTCCAGATTGTTGCGTGGACTTTTTCGTGATGTTAGAGGCCGAATCTGAGTTTCCCATCTCCTAGAGATATGTAGGTCTTGTTCTTAGCTTTCGGTGGCCGCCAAGATCACCTAATTCCGACTTTCGAGTCAAAAGTTATGATAGATTTAATATCTGCTGTCCAGAATCCTGACGAGAATTAGCAGTCTCTGTTTAGGTTGATATATGGCCTAGTTAGAGGGTGATTCAGAGGTCTTGCCCATAACAAATTTTGAAGGTGATATCACTAGCTTTCAGGATTGATAAAGAACACCTCATTTGGATTTATAGATCAAAAGTTATGCACTTTTCTTTGTGACTGTCCAGATTGTAGATCAGTCTGTCCAGATTGTATGTCAGTTTCTATCTTTAGTTTTGACCCGTGTGCCACTTTTTGTTAAATGAAAAATTTGAATGTCGTGCCAACTAGTTTATTGTAGGTAATTTCATAACCTTTTCAGATTGTTAAAGAACGCTCAATTCGGAGTTGTAGATTAAAAGTTATGGTTGTTTTAGTATTGCTGTCCTGTTTGTTCAGACAGAAGCTGTGCTGCTGTTTTGTTTTCTTTATTAGAGAAGTTTATTGGCCGAATTGGGAAATCTCATCAACTTGAATGTTATAGATATGTTCGTGAAGATGAGGTAGGATCTGGACTCATCTCATTTCGAGTCCCACGTCATTAACTACTGTCATTTTCGTGCTGCTGTCCCGACACGTTTTTGGGTTGCAGCCTGTTTTTCAGATTAGATTTTATGGCGATTCCTTGGGAGTTCAAGGGGGGTATTGTAGACTATTAATTCGGGTTGGATTCTATGTTGTTCTTATTTCGGTTATTTAATTGTTTAGGCCACGAGGCTACGGGTTTGGGAGCGCCATCGTTGTTCGCTAACGCGTCGCAACGCTGGAAGGCAAGTACTTTGTTGCTTTTGAGTGCCGTGATTGTGAATGTTTTCATGAATATAGTGTGACATATTGTGTTACCCGAGATGCGAATTGGTTATGTTCTTTCATTATGTGGAGTATATCTCGAGAGATGGTATTATCACTGTTCATGTTCATATCATGCATCCTTTTATTCATGTTATGTCCACGGGAGTGGATTGTAAGTCCCACCATTCCAATGTGGGCAAATTTGGACATTGTCATGTCCCGCCCACGGAGTGGATTGAAAGACCCATCAATTCCAAGATGGGCAATGTAAGACCCATCAATTCCAAAGATGGGCAGCTTTGGACACCTATATGAAACGTTCTTCATATAGGACTTGGATCCCCGCACTTTGTTAAGGTGCGGGCTTATGAACACCGACGGGTGTGTCACTCACTATACCCAGATATGCATGTGTGCAGTCCATCCTTGATTACATTCATTCATTTCATGTTTTCATAAGTGTTCACTCGATGCAAGGTTCGCATTCTTAAATGGTGATGTCCTGTTTGTATATGTGTTCTTTTCTTTCATCAGACTTGCCGAGTCATGGACTCACTCTTGCGTTGTTTGTTTATTTTAGGTAACCCCGATGTTGGCTCACTTGGGAGGGAGTAGACACGCACTACTGTTCACATCATCCTATTCATGTTCAAGATTAAATTTAGTTCTATCTTACATTCGTTAATGATGAACTGTAATAATTAAATTATAATTGGTGAAGGAAGGATACCTTCTCCACATGGATGTTGATTTATTAGCGTGTGAACCTTCTTTATTGATGATCGTATTAAATAACTTAGAAGGTGAAGGAAGGATACCTTCACCATGTCCTGCTTAATTTAATGTTGTCTTTAGTTGAAATACTTAGTTCAAATTCTTCTGCATTATGGATGTATGTTAGATGTTTTAGGTGACATCTTGGCTTCCGAATAGCCAGGGTGTTACAGATGATTTCGACTAGTCTAGATCTTGTCCATTATCGAATTACTATAAAATACCACTTGTAGTCTGAAGATATAACAAAGACCGGATTTGCTGATAAGAAGATATGCATTAAAAATGTACGCAAAAAAGAAAATGAAAAGATAAGTACCTTGGTTTATAAATTATCCGAATTTGGTCGTATCGAATCTCAAGAGTTGAAGATTTGTAAAATATCTCGCGAAACGTGCTCATGCTCAAATCCGACTGGCAGCGAGGATCATAGGAAAAGAACCGTCACTAGGAAGCTCCTTCTAGTGGGTAGGACCACGTGCAGAGAGGAGAGACTTCGACCAGGAGGCTTTTCGTGTCCCGACCAGTAGCCAAACTTGAGTAGAACAGAATGTAGAAATAAAATAACAGTCTTCAAATTCAAGAAAAAAAACCATATAATTTGTCTGAGTTGGTACTCCTTATACTCATATGTTTCTTTAAGAAAAGAGTATTTGGTTGTGCGTGCGTATCATTCAAGCAATGATCACGACTAAAACTGGTGTGGTCTGTGACATTTAAGTCAGCACCCATGAGTACCTGAGATCCTTTTGAAAGGAATATCAGAGAGAATGAGTGTCTTCTCCGACCAACCAGCAATAATAAAGGCATATGACCAGATGCGACGAATAATAATTATAAACAACCATACTTATTGTTTAAAATAAAAGGAAATGCATCTTTTATTGAAATATGAAATGAAATAAAGACAAGAAATTAAACAAAGAACTTACGCAATTGATCAATATTCCAAGAATTAGACAAAATTTGCCCATCCGACATAGCTAATCGTACCGATCCTAGTCGGGTGACTTCGACCAAGTGTATGGACCTTCCCATTTAGGTGAAAGTTTGTTGCGACCTGCTTGGTTCTGAATTTTTCTAAGAACCAAATCACCTACAGCTAGGCTGCGAGGTTGCACCTTACGACTGTGGTACCGACGCATGGCTTGCTGGTAGATTGCTGATCGTAGCAAAGCTTGATGTCGTCGTTCTTCAAGGAAATTGATGTCGCAAGTCGTCGCTCACACCGATCACTTTGGAAAAGCAATCAGTTCGAGCAGAACCAATTTTGAGTTCTGGAGGAAGCATGGCTTCAGCCCCACAAACCATAAAGAATGGTGTTTCACCTGTCGCACGACTAGTTGTGGTACGAACGGCCCATAATAAAGAAGGAAGTTCTTGAACCCAAGCCCCTGACCGTTGAAGTAACTGGTCGAACACTCGCCGTTTGATTCCTTACATTATGATACCATTGGCTCGCTCAACTGCTCCATTGCTCTACGGATGAGCAACAGAAGCGAAATGCATCTTGATACCTAGGTCTTCGCGAATTCTCGAAAATTTGCCGCCGAGAATCGTACCGTTATCGGTGATTATATGACTGGGTACACCAAATCGTGTAATCACGCTTTTTGTGAGAAACATCTTGGCGGATTCAGTTGTAATTTTTACAACCGGCTCGGCTTTGATCCATTTAGTGAACGTGTCAATCATGATAAAAAGTAACTCAAAGCCCCCGGGTGCTCTTGGGAAAGGTCCCAAAATGTTTAGTCCCCAGGTTGCAAAAGGCCAAGAAAGAGGAATTATTTGCAAAGCTTGGGACGGTTGATGTACTTGTCGGCTATGAAACTGACATTGTACGCACTTCGTCACAAGCTCTTTTGCATCATGAAGGGCAGATGGCCAGTAGTATCCTTGCCTAAAGGCTTTACCAACCAACATTCTGTAGGAATGATGAGCTCCACAGACTCCTCCATGAATTTCGGCTAGCAATTTAATGTCATCCGAGTGAGATATGCATCTCATCAACACTCCGTGAGATCCTTGTTTGTACAAGGTACGTTCAATTAGAGTGTATGATTTGGCTTTTCGTGCTATTCGATCGGCCTCTACATCATCTTCTGGAATTAGGTCATGTTGAAGATAATTGTAGATCGATGTCATCCAATCTCTACCGTGATCGTGATGGCGCCAACCATCATCGACCTGTGGAGCATCCATGTTTGCATAATCAAGGTGTGCAACCTTCTTGCGAACATCTATGTCCTAGGAAGGCTCGACTACCGAGGGTGAATCGAGTTTCTCGAGAAAAACTCCGGGCGGGACGGATGTCCTTCTGGAAGCCATCCGGGTCAACTGGTCTGCCAGAAAGTTTTCCTTTCTAGGAATGTGTTGGATCTGAAAACCGAAGAAATGCTTTTGAAGTTTCGACTTCGCGATATGATGACATCTTGGTACTAGAGCATTGATACTCTTTCCCTACTTGATTCGCTACTAGTTGAGAATCACCTTTCACTAGCAATCTGCGAATCCCGAGCGAACGAGCTGCTCGAAGTCCTGCCAGTAAACCTTCATATTCTGCCACATTGTTAGTAGCAGGAAAGTTTAACTGGTAGCGTACTTTATTTGTTCACCAGTAGGGGAAATCAAGACGACCCCAAGCCCCGAGCTGTGCAACATCAAGGAACCATCGAAGTACATTGTCCACTCATCGTGGTGCTCGTACTCGGGCCCTTGGGTGGGTTCAGGGTTTGTCCATTCAAAGAATGGATTCGCTATTGCCTGGGACTTGATTGCTGTTCGTGGGACAAAATGGAGATCGAACGCCCCAAGCTCAACCGCCCATTTTGCTATTCGTCCTGATGACTCCCTGTTTCCTAGGACTTGACCAAGAGGATATCCAGTAGGTACGACCACTTTGTAGGCCCGAAAATAATGCCTTAGTTTTCTTGAAGCCATAAGGAGACCATAGAGCAACTTTTGTACCTGCAGATACCTTTCTTTTGGTCCATGCAAGACTTTGCTTACGTAATATATCGGTCGTTGAATATGGTCTCATTCTACTACCAGTACACCACTAACCGTTTGTAGCGTTGCAGCCACGTAAATTAGCAATGTTTCTCCCAATCTCGGAGAGACTAAGATTGGGGGACTCGTAAGGTACCGTTTTAGTTCGTCAAAGGCACTGCTTGCCTCTTTAGTCCATTCAAAACTCCCATGTTTCCGGAGAAGCTTAAAGAAACGTAATCCTTTTTCGCCTAACCGTGCTATGAAACGACTTAGCGCTGTCATACAACTGGTTAGTTTCTGAACTTCCTTCTTTGTGGTCGGATCGCGCATCTGATCGATGGCAGCGATTTTCGCTGGATTTGCTTCGATACCTCTAGCCGAAACTAGGAATCCGAGAAGCTTTCCCGACGAAACTCCGAACACACATTTCTCTGGATTCAACTTAAGGTTATGGCGTCTTAAGTTATTGAAAGACTCCTGTAGATCTAGAATATGATCGCCGGCGTTGATGCTCTTTACGACCAGATCATCGACGTAGGCTTCAAGATTCTGACCTATCTGTGGGCTAAAGGACTTTTGCATCAACCTTTGGAATGTTGCACTAGCATTTTTGAGACCAAATGGCATCTTTACATAACAGTAAATACCATATGGAGTGATGAAGGAAGTTTTCTCTTCATCTTCTTTACTCATATTGATCTGGTGGTACCCTGAGTAAGCATCTAAAAAACTTAACAACTCACACCCGGAAGTAGAGTCTACAAGTTGATCGATGCGAGGAAGGGGAAAGTCATCCTTCGGACAAGCTTTATTAAGATCTGTAAAGTCAATACACATTCGCCATTTCCCATTGGCCTTTCTAACCATTACAGGATTGGCGAGCCACTCTGGGTGGTCGACCTCACGAATGAACCCGGCTTTGAGAAGTTTGTCAATCTCGATCGATTGCTTCTTTCCGATCGGATCGTAAACGTCAGAGCTTCGCTGACCGGTTTTTTGTTAGGTCAGAGCTAGCCTATGCTCGATCACCTCCACGGGACTCGGGCAATCGGGCCTTTGCCAGCGAATACGTCCTGGTTAGCCCGGAGGAAGGAGACGAGCGACTCTTCCTATTTAAGGTCGAGTCCTGCCCCGACCAGTATCTTGGCACCCTCTGCAGAAGCACTTCTGTCGAGTTGTACCTCTTTTATCTGGTCGGAAGGTTTCGGTGTCATCTTCGGCCTTGAATGCTTCACCTGCACATTAACGGTGTTAGTTCCCCTGGTCGGAAGTTCATCGACCAGTTCTAAGTATTTCCGATCGCATGCGTAGGCTATCTTCTGATCGCCTCGGACCGTGATTACACCCTTTGGTCCCAGTATTTTCAAACTCTGATAACCGTAATGCGTGGCTATCAGGAATTTCGCTAAAGCTGGACGACAAAGAATTACATTGTATGCAGTTTCAAAATTTACCACATCAAATGAAATTTCTTCTGTCCGGAAGTTGTTGGGCTTTCCGAACGTAACCAGTAGGGACAAGTGCCCTATTGGCTTAGCAGTAGACCCAGGAACTATGCCATGGAAAGTATATTTCACAGGTTTTACCTTGGATTTGGGAATCTACATGTCTTCCAAAGCACTTGCAAATAAAATATTTAGAGAACTACCCCCATCTATCAAGATCCGATTAACCCTGCAGTTATTAATAGTAGGCTCAACGACAATTGGAAACCTACCTGGTCGAGTCGAAGGAATGGGGCAGTCTTCTTTGCTGAAGGAGATTATCGTCTCCGACCACCTTGAAGGTTTAACGGCGATCGAAGGTTCGGTAAGGTTGACTTCTCGCTCCATGGCTTTCAAGTGACGTTTGGATTCGTACGAAGATCCATCAAAGATCACATCGACGGTGTGTTGAGGTTCTTGGTACTCCATTTCTTCGTCACCATCTTTGTCCTTCTTGGAGCTTGTTTCCCCGAGCTCTTGAATTGATGGGAGTGGACCTTTACCTGCATAATAATCTTCCAGCTTCTTTTGCCAAGCGCGATAATTGTGCAGGTCGTGTCTTGCTTGATGGTGGAGAGGACACCATTTTTTATTTTTCTTGTAATCATTGGTCGGAGCCTTAGCCTTGCCACGACCAGAATAATCCCTTCTTTCTTTGGTAAATTTTTCAGGAACAACAAGAACCTCTTTGTCGTTGGTTCTGCCATGCTTCTTTTTCTTGAGAGTCTTCTTTTGCTTCTTTTTCGTCCTATCTAAGCCAGGTTGGGGAATTTTATCCTTCCGATCAACGGCTTCGTTCCACTCGACCGCTTCACTGGCCGTAGCGTACTTGTCAGCCATGTCGAAAAGCTCGATGGTTGTTCGTGGGGGATGTATAGCTAAATCCTCTGTAAACCTTCGATTTCTTAATCCCGCTTTGAAGGCTTGGATAACGGAAGATTCTGCAACCTCCGGTATTGAGTTACGAACTTGGCTAAATCTTTTGATGTACTGCTGGAGAGTCTCGTTAGATTTTTGCCGTATTCTACGGAGATCGTCTTCTTTTCCGGGTCGATCGTACGTACCCTGGAAATTTGCAATTAGAAGGTCGCAGAGTTGCTCCCAAGTATACACGGACCCGACCGGTAGGTTAAGCAACCATGATCGGGCTGATCCTTCTAATACCGTAGGAAGATAGTTTGCCATTATATTTTCATCACCACCAGCAGCTCTAATAGCGGTGGTATATATCTAGAGAAATTCCAAAGGATTTTGGGTCCTATTGAATTTATCCATATTGGCCGGTCGAAACCTATTTGGCCAACGTACAGCCTGGAGCCCTGCTGAGAAGGCTCGACAGCCTGTGATAGTTTCGTGGCGCCTTCTTTGAAAAGGTGCCAGATTGTAATCAGTTGGAGACCGATTTCTAGGAACGGATTCGGTGCTCTAATGTCCTGATTCGGTCGTGGATGTTAGTAGAACGCCTCCGATCGCTTGCCTGGTTCAGGTGATGTCGAAGATCACCTGGTCCAAGCGATTGCTCCTCTCGACGAAGTGAGGGTGAGGATTCCTGGAATAGTCTCCTCCCCTCATGACTTGTTGGTTGGAATCGTTGAGGTGGTCACAATGTTAACTGATCTTCAACACGACCATGCAGGCCCCTGCTTCGGGAAGAATGCTGTGATGAAGTCATGGTCTGACTTTGCGGGTGCCTTCGTTCTCGATATGCTTCTGTGCGCTGCATCGTCTGTTCGATAATCTCTGATACTTGACCTGCGAGTTGGGCAAAACACGAGTCTGCGCGGGCGGTGGTCAAGTATTTAACATATCTCGACTCCGCAGTTTTGTAATGTTACCGAAGGTCTCGAAGGATTTCTGCTAGAAGAAGGTGTCTGATGGCTTGAATCCCCCGATCTCTTGATTGATCTTGCCTGGTCCCTTACATTGGTTGGGGGAGGATCAGACGAATTAACTGATGGACGTCCACCAGTTATGTTACCTCCGGCATTTGGTGCTTGACCGCCCGTACCATCTCCATTATTACGTACTGGTGAGGCAATGTATGGAGGACCGTACACGGTATTTTGATCAGTATCTCCGATCGCATTGACCTCGTGCTTCCAGCAGCGATCCTCCAATGAGCTTCCATCGTAATCGATGGAGAGCCTTTCAGAGCTTCTACGAGAAGTTTCCACGATGGAAAGCAGTCGATGATTAGCACTTCCTGAGGTTTTCGGAAGGGTCTCAACCCAATCCGGCGAGTCGCCGATCGAATGCTGAGCTTTATCATCCCCACTTGGTTTATGACCAATGGAGGTTTCATCGACACCGTCACCAGGTGTCGGTTGGCTCCTAGAATTGCTAGAAGCCGTCGGTGAGTACCTATCAATCATGATTGCATCAAAGGTATATTGAACCTCGAGTTGTGGTGTTGAATTTTTGTCACCTTTTTTGCCGGTCGAAAGGCCCGGGCTTGCTGAGGCTTTAGGGTGTTCCGAACTGGTCGGAAGCACTTCCTCTAAAACCGCCACTGATCGTAGCGGTGTATCTTCATCCATCCAGTCGACTTCGCCGATTTCTGCCATGGGCGAACCGGCGGAGGAGGGTGATGAAGAAATTCCGTTTTCCTCCATGGCGCGCATGCATGCATCCATGTCAAGGTTGGCGTAGTCCGCCAGGTCGAACCAGTTTTCTTCATCACAACATCCGGCCATAACCGCATCAGCGATCACAAATAGGGAATGGACAAAGATTTGATGAGCAGAAAAATTCTTCTGATATTCCACGTCGCGATCCCCACGAACGGCGCCAGCTGTCGATGATCAAGATGTCGATCTTACAAAAAGAAAAGGAGAAAGTGACGTGGGAAATCTAAGGAAATAATGGGACTGCCCTTTTCTTAATATGAACTGGGTTTTACAGAATATGATCTGAGAACACTACTTGTTCCCTTACAACCTTAGACCTATCACACGAATCTACGGCTTGTGCTTTAGTCTGATGGCTCTGTCTTGTCTTCCTCTCCCCCCTTGATCCGTCCAGGTTCCATTTTTAAATAGCCCTCGAAGAGGTGGCAGTTACATCCGGAGAAGACGTCTGATGTGAAGCGTTGCGTCTGGCCGGAGTCAAGTAACAGTTGATAATGAACCAACCGTTCGGCGGTTATATGTCTATGAGACATACAACCGCATGGAGGTTATTCGTCAGTGCTTCTGGATAAGAAACGGCGTATGGTATGGAATATGCACGTGTTCCATTCATCACACGGTAGAGAATATACCTTGAATCTGTTCCAAGTATTAGTTCATACCTTTTACGAGCAGTTCTCCTAGTCGGGAGCTTGGCTTAGGCCTTCGTCCGACCAGGGTATCCATTATGTAACCTCTGGAATCTCTACGACCAGTGAGGTCGTGCACCTCAGGGGTTACGACCATGGAGACGTATGGTCTTTTATATATTAAAAATAATATATAGAGGTTTTAATCCTCGTCACGCGCCCTATAAATAGGACCACCTCGACCTCCACAACTCGTAGCCACCACTCAACGCTCGCCCCGTTCGCCGTAGCGCCCAGATTTTGGAAATCTTCACAAGCAAAAACCTACGGATCTTCTCCGTTTCCGGTGCCACCGTGGACGCTCTGACCACACCGACCCCACCCTCGTCATAGACTCGTCGTTGCGAAGCCGTTGCTGCCAACCACTTCGCCGGAGGACCCCGGGATCATCTTCTTCGTCGATGACCAAACAACGCCGCCGCGAAACTCTGTCGCCGACGACCTTTCCGCCCCGCTCTGCCGCTATTTTGGTAACCCCCGAGTTCGCACTGCTTCCCTCTCCATTTTGCGCGCATCCATTTAGCTCGTCGTGGCGTAGAACGCCGGCGAGCCCCACACCGTAGCATCGCCGCTCGTCGGACCTACGTGGCATGTCCATGTAGGCACCAGGTCAGCGCCACCTCGGCGCCGATACACGCGTGGCTGCCCACGTGGCAACCACCTCAGCCGCGTCAGCACCACTTCCCCGAGCCAGAAGCCGTAGACTTGGTTCACGTAAGCCGTGTCTATGACACGTGGGGCCCACTGGTCAGAAAATTATTTTAATACCGAAATTCCCTCGCTGGCATCAGCAGTGCGCAGTAAATTGATTTTCCAGTAGAGAAATAATTCGGAAAATTCAATTAAATTTCAGATTTAGGTTTGAACTTCAAAAATTCATATCTTTTGCATATGAACCCCAAATTGGGTGGTTCAAGTTGAAAAATTTGTATAAAATTGCAATCTAGATAATCAAACCAAAATATTTCAATTTGGAGTTAATTTGAATTGTCTTTTTGAATTTATTTGAATTTTAAGTTAATTTGTCGTATTTTCGCGTATAGACTTCGACGACTCCGGAGAGTTAGATCCTTCTGACGAATTAGAGTTTCAAGACTTCAACGAAGGCAAGTTACACCATTGATCATATTGTTCCCAGTATTTTAAAGTATTTAATTTCTGTTTTCAAATTACTATTGCATGCATATGTTTATATAATTATTTGAATGTCCTTTTTTTGTATATAGTTATTCTGATTTTCATTGTATGGCCAATTTGATTATTGAATATGAATGCCTTGTCACCCTTAGGAAAAATTTGTCATATGCTTAGCCATGCTTAGATCATATTTATAAATTTGGGAAGGTTTAGCCAAATCTTTTACAACTTGATTTAAATTTGGTTCTGTGGTATTGATTTACCACAAAAGGTTTATAAAGAGCATTTTACTCTAAATAAAATAAAAATGATTTTGGACTTGGGCGAGATGGATGAATGGTGGGTGCAGGTTTATGCACGGGCTTAATCTGGTTAGGATTAAGGCCCAGGGTTTTAATTGGAAGTCGCCCGAGTCAGTTAAGGACCGGCCTTTGAGCCGCTTTTTGCTACGCCTTACCGTACCACCACATGTCTTGTATGGGTAGGATTTGGCTAAATAATTTGTGGCATCTTAGTATCGTTTGTGCTATGTTGTTTGTGTGGGGGTCGGTCAGATATTAGTCCCACCTGGCACAAGAGGGGGTTCCCGGAGGATGGTTATCCAATGGTAGCGAAACCTTAGCGGGCATAAATACATTAAGACATTGCATTGTAAAGGCCTCATGATAAATGCTTAGTCACACGCCTTCGGAAGCGTGCTTTGGCCGACATTAAAAGCAAATTATCTCGTGTGGGTAAAGCTGCACAAACTCTGCAGAGTAGAAACTATTCGAATAGTTGCGTCCGCGGTCATGGACATGCTAGCAAGATCACTCTAAGTTAGACTTTGTTTTTGGTTTATAAAGTGATTTCAACAAATGATTTTAGGATGGATAATCCTATGGTACAAATTGGGCGGTTAGCCAAGTGATAGGAGGGTATCCTTCACCATTCAATCAATGGAGGTTATCCACTATTAATTGTCAATTTTAAACACTGATTTGAGTTATAATATAAAAACTGGCCATAGAAATTATTATTGGTATTTAACCTGAAAATGTTGTTTATGCAAAATAACCCTGCCATTATCCTTCGTTTACCTTATGCATGCATTAACTTTCAATATTGGGTGTAACTTGCAAGCACGGAAGTTGTGCTTACTCTTGCTGAATAATCTTTATTCAGGAGAAGACCTCTATCACGACGGTGAGGATCTTGACGACTAGGCTACGCCTCCAGACGATTGTCTGTGGCAAGTCGTGTGGTCTACTACTATTTTGCTTTCCGTTGTGTTATTTATTTATTTATTTGGCCTCAGGCCCCTTTTGTAATGAACTCTGAGTTATTATTAATAAAATACGTGATATGATTGTGCTATCACTTTTGTTTGACTGTGTACACTAGAAATCCTGGACTAGTGTATAAACACAGAGAATTTGGGATCCTTCACTCCCGGGTTCGACAGCAGGACAGTAATTCTAGGATAGAAGCCTTTCTGGTATCAATGAGGGCAAAAGATAAAGGGCAGTCTTCAAAGCAACCCCAAGTCAGCACAAGTGAAGAAGAAAGTGGAGATGATTGTGAGACCCCGGATTATTTAGCTTGTAATGCTTGGCCATCCATTGACTCTAGCATCACAAACAAAATATACCGTGCCTCGGGACAATGTATACTTCCTAGAATTGCAGTATACACACCCTTTTACAAAACATTGCATCAATTTCATACAACACATAGATCCAAAGCTTAAACTTTACAAGCAAAAGACATACATAATAATCATTACAAAGGGAAAGCCAACTGGCCAAGACAAGTAAAAAGAGTTAATCAACAGCGGAAGCAAAATGCCATAAGATGGCTATAACAAAAGCCAACCGGGTTGCCACACACCCACAAAGCAATCCGACGGGGCCGCCAAGCTAGTCGTCCACACCGAAGCAAAACTCACCAAAGTCAATCCCTTGGGGATTAGCCTCCTCTACAACAAATAAGCAAAGCAAATGAGTACAAAAATAGTTACTACTACATCCAGGCTTTAATCAGAGAAGAAGGCTCAAGGTTAATTTTGGGCATAAAGCAAGTTTTATTTGCAATAAATAGTAGTTTGAAGGCAGTTTTAACAAACTGGATTTTATTTGCATAAATTACAGCGAGACAATAAGTAATAACATAAAGACCACCTGGAGATGACCAACCCAATGGCCATCACAACAATAGCACGAATTACCCATTCGTACCACCCATGTCAAGTTTTAATTTAAAAGGTTGTAGTCTAGTTATTGCACGACCTTACCAAGCATGTCCATAACCTAGGACGAGGCTATTCGAATAGTTTTAATCCTACAGGGGTGTACCAATGTACCCACACTTCAGACCACCTTTTTTCCACTAGATGAAGCACAATTCCTACGAGACATTTCCAATGGATTGCATTAATTAAGAGTCGCACGCATGACGTTTAACCCTTAGTGATCTACCAGCGAAATATGGATCACAAGGACCCATACGTAGAGTAGGATACACCGACCTCGGCGGGTGCTCCCCTCAATCACGTGACCCATCTTGTATATAGAAATATACAAGCTTCCACGCGACTCATTAATTAACACCCCCCAAAGTACTATGTCAAGACAGGTCCCATATATCTCTAGTGTGGTTAGCACGCAAATATCGCTTGGCTTAGTGACACAAGTAACTTGGTCCTTGGGGACTTAGGAACCATTCCAATCACACCCAACAGATCACACCAACATACCATTGTGCCCAAGTCAAGATATAATTTTTATTTTCAGTTCTAGTTTTGCACAAATAAACAAAGCACAAGGTATTGGTCATAAGTTATAGCAAGTTTTGTGTGATCAAGGTCATCGACTAAGTCGATAACCGCCCAATTCTACCGGTAACTAAGCATTGCTAAGCATCAAGTCGTAAAGACAAATAAAACACCCTAAATCATTCACCGGGCTCTAATTCACCAGCGAGGATAATAATCCTAAGGCAGTGGTAGGGGTGAACAATTTCAAGGCAACAATGCAATAGGGATAGCTACCTCTAATCGACAAAAATTAACTTTGACACAAGAAGTATGCATACTTAGTTTTTACAAACAAGATATTATAATTTTAAAAGTAATGGGAGCAATATGATCAAATGGTGTTACACTGCTTGCCTTGCTAGAGGTCACTTGTTTGCTGCAGAGGGTTACTTTTCAACTCAACACAATCGTCGTCACCTATCCAAAGAATGAGAAAATCCAATAAAGACGACGAACAACGAAGAAAACTCAAAAACAAAATTCATCCAAAATCCATGAAATTTATACATCAGGAAGAACATGATTTTAAATGAATTTAGCAAAAAGAATCATTTGACTTTGATTAAATATGAAAAGTTATAGCCTAAACAATTCTGTCGGCTGGGAAATTCAAATTTAATTGTTATCTGTTATTATTCATGGCATAAATTTCTAGAAAGATCTGGAACTTGAAATTTTTATGGTAGGTAGATATCGGCATCCTAAGGTTAGCAAAACTGAGTTTACTCGATTTGGAGTTAAAATGAATTAGTTATGATTTTTCTAAGTTGTGACACTAGGGCATATCATTTTTCAGAGGCAAATAAATGAAAAAAAAAACTATCCTATATTGAAGTACATTATCAGAGAAATTTAACAGATTTTAGTTTGTTAAATTTGGAGTTACAGGGAATTACTTGTGTCTTTTACACATTTTAGGCAATTTTTAAAGTGCAAATAGAGCTAATCCGAATTTTAATTTATTAGAAAGTTTTTCTCGAACAAGACTAAGCCTAAAAACATTTTTAGATTAAATTTTAGTTAAAAACAGAATCATCAAAATTTGAATCAACCGAAAATGATTTGAAATGAATTAGTTATGCATTTTCAAAGTTTAATGGAATTTTCAGTTGTGAAATAAAGCTTACCAAGAAAAAGAAACGAATTAACCGAGTGGGAAAACGTGGCTCAAAATGGGTCATTGATTGGAAATCCTACGGCCCACAGTGCACGGAGCACAGCGTACGCACGCACAGCCCACATAAGACCGTCGTTGGATTTAAAATCAACGGTCCAGATCAAGGCGACGTTCGGACCTCGCGAACGCTCCCACACATCTGGGTCGTTGATCCAAGGATGGACGGTCCGCAAGGACTGGGGCGATCGGGTGACCCGAACGGCCCAACAGATCTAGGCCGTTGATTTGGAACTGGACGGTGCACAATGATTGAAGTTCAAACACAGCCCGGGAGAGAGAGAGAAAAAGGACAGGGACCCACATGGCAGTGACGCAAAGAGTCATTTAATGACAGCCAATTATGGCTAATCCTATGATTACCAATTATTAATTGCTGATTAGCACTTAATGAACATGTTTTGTCCTAAACGGCCACGGCACAGCGCTCGAGAGAGGTTTAAAAGGGTTGGGCCCACCTGTCAGCGACTATTTAGTTACTCATAGTGGGTTTAAACACACGGGGCCCACCTTCAAGCGACTATTAGGCCACGCACGCACACAGTGCGTGTTTAAAAGTGCGGGGCCCACAGTCAATGTCACTAAATGTCGATTTAGGACAGCATTAAGTGCTAAGCAAATGGTTAACAGTGATTAGCAGTTAAAGCCCAAATCTTTGTCCTAAATGACAATGCGACAGCGTTCTCGCGTCCGACAAAAATGTGAGGGCCTTCCACGGCTTGCCGCCGGCGATGTGGACCACACCGGCGCTAACTAAGGGCCAAAATGAGACTGCAATAGCCTCGCGCACACGTAGGGACCACTCACTGCGGCTGAGTCGGTCCAGAACAGCGGCTAGCCGGCGATGAGCGGCGGCAACAAGCATGGTTAAAAACGAAAAACGCAAAAGAGCTCCGCAATGTTCTGAGAAGTGGGTGCCACATCTCCTAGGGGCTACCAACAAGGTTACCTGAGAGCTGGAGGGGTTAGGGGGAGGTCGGAGCTGCTCCGGCGACGATGAACTGGCCGGACCGGAGGAAGATGAAGAGAAGAAAACGATCTAAGCAGAAATAGCAACACCGGGTCATCGATATAGCTTCATGATAGCTCAAATATGAACCCGGAGCAAGCAATTAGGACATGGAGCACTCACCTGACTTGAGGAAGAAAGGGGGTGCTCACGGCCGAATTTGAACAAACCCCGAATTGGACTTTCCCTGTGAAGGTCAGAGTACAATTAAGTCAGGGCTAATGCTCAAGATGATGAGAAGCTCAAGATGGAGCAAAAAGAGGGGTTGAAAATCCACTGCAACAGTGTGGTGATGGAGCTTGCTCTCAACCAACAATGGTGGATTTGGGGGATTTTGTGAGTTGAGCTCAATCAAGCACAGAGAGAATTAGGCAAGCTATGGGGGCGTGTTTAAAGAAAGTCAAGGATGAGCTCAAAGGCTTTTTATAGCCGGACGAGCAAGAAGTTGGGCAAAATTAGGGTTCACCATGCTCTCGGTTCATGGCTCTTCCATGGACGCTGTGAATGATGGGAGCAGGTAGGAAGGAGACTTTTGGGGGCGGCCACTGAGGTGCAATAAATGCTAAGAGTCGTTGAGAGGTGACAAGGCGCTGCAAAGCTCCTCCCACGCGCAGGGCTCTGCCATGGTGTACGCGCGGGAGCGACCGGAGGTACGGGAAGATCACCAGGTTTAGGGTCCCCACTTGTAAGTGGCACAAAGTGGCTCGACCCCAAAGAGGGTTAAATGGGTCGAGTCCAACCCTAAAGCACAGACCCACCCCTTGACGGTCGGATAGAAAATGGAGGGTCACGATTGACTTCAATCACTCGGAGGGCTCCAACTCTCCCAAGCAATCGTAGCCGTCCGATCATGAATGAACGACTGTGATTGAACAAGACCATCGGAGGTCAAACATTTCAAAACAATCTGGAGCGTTCAAATGAAATCCAATGGTCCAGGCCCGCTGGTACACTTAGTTGTTTAGGCTCAACCAAAATGTGCGAGCCGGTTTGAACCAAGCGACAGAGCGCCACGTGGGATAGCACCGAGGCGGTTGGATCGTGATCCAACGGTCGAAAAGCGAAGGCGGAATCGAAAGTCCGAAAGGCACGCGCGAGGAGGACCGCCTAATGAAGATCCAACGGCTGGTATTGAGCGTGCGTTGAACAGGGCTGAGCCAGGTGCGGGAATGGGTTGGGCTCAACTAAACGCACGGTCTGACTTAAACCCAATCAGAAGTTTGACTTAGGGTTTAGGATTGAGCTGAAAACTTTAGAGAATTTTTAGAGGTTGCAAACTATCTCCAAAAATTCTGAAATTTTGACTGGAGGTTACTAAGTCCATGAGAATCATTGTGTAAATTTTGTGATATCCCGGAAAGAAATTGAAAGTTTTGTCGAGTGCGTAGCAAGTATTCATGAAAGACCTTAATAGAAAAGCCATTTTGACTGTTTTCGGGGGGGGGGGAGGGAAACAGAAAGTGGGGGCAGCTTGGGCCTGGGCCAAGGCCCATGGGGCTGGCCGGCCAAGGGGGGAAAGGGGGGAAGGCACCCCTTTTCTTGCCCAAACCCTAGCCGCCCCTCCCCCTTCCCCTCTCTCTTGGGCCGCCCCTCCTCCTCCCCTCTCCCTTGCGCCGCCTCTCCTCCCCTCTTCCTTGGTTGAGCCACCTCCCCGGCAGCTCCTCCTGCGATCTTCAAGGGTAACAAAGAGGTTTCTTCGCTGTTCTTTCGGTTTTAGATGCGTTTACGGTTTCTTTTAGCAGATCGTTTAATTTTGCTGCTAGATTGCTTTTCTGTCCAGTTTAGTGCACGGCAATTTTCGCATCCTTAGAAGCATAATTTTGGAATTCCGTCTCCTAGAGAAGTGTGGATATTGTTCTTAGCTTTCAGTGGACGCCAAGAACACCGGATTCTGACATTCGAGTTAAAAGTTATGTTATTTTTAGTGTTTACTGTCCAGAATCCTAATGAGAATCTGCAGTCATCTTGTTTAACAAATAAGAAATTGTTAAGTGCCGAATTAGAACTTGGGATCTCCTAGAGAGTTGTAGGTTATCTCGTTACCTTTCATTTCCGACAAGAATCACATCATTTGGACCTCTGTAGCAAAAATTATGATTTTTCTTAGGGGATTTTTCTTAGGGGGGTCTGTGCTGTGGAATGGTGGTTGGTCTGACAGGTTTTAGTGTTTCGACTTAAGCGTGTATTTAGAGGAAAAATCAGAGGGGCTCACCATAATGAAAAATGTATATAATCCTTCCAGCTTTCAGGAAAACTAAAGATCATGAAATTCGGACGAACGTAGAGAAAGTTATGATAATTTCATTGTTGCTGTCCAGAGACCCGACGCGAGAATTGATACTCTGTTGTTTGGTTTGGTAGGGCTAGTAAAGGGCCGAATCAGAGAACCTCACCAACTAGGTTTAGAAGGGGAATTCAATAACCTTTTCAGATTGTCAAAGATCACTCCATTTGGATTTCTGTACATTTAGTTATGATTTTTCTAAGGGGGCTATTCTCTGGAAAAGAAAACTGACAGCTAGCAATAGAGTTGGGGATTGCGTTTAGTGGACGATGTACTCATTTTGTGTTTATGGTTTTGTTATTAGACTTATATGGTAGCCTTAGCATGTCTCAATTGTATGTCCAGGTGTGGGTTTGGCTCCGGGAGCAGTACCTTATCCTCGACATCCACCTTTGCACGGTTGAGGCAAGTGCAAATTAGTAGATATATGATGAATGAGTGATGATATTGATTGTGTGATATGAATGTTACCGTTATTGTTGGTTGTGAGTATGGAAATGAGTTATTTATGATCTTGCTAATGAAATACATGTTCATGATGATGACTAAGTTGTTTATGTTCTCGTTACCTGCATTGCTTGTCTATGTTAAAGTATGACTTATAGATGTTCTTACTTCCAACAATGCATGTTTCGATGAGTATTAGACATGATTCATATGCATCATGGTTCGATCATTGAGGCTTGGTCACGTGGTGACCAAGTAATGCTTTCAGGTCCCCGTCATGCTTTGGACGGGCTTATGGTCCCCACATTCGGAGAATGTGGGCTTGTGGTCCCTATGTCAATGGGCATAGGCTCGAGTATGCATTGACGGATGCATACTCCGCATTACCGGTAAAATGCAATATGATATGTGATGTGCATTTGAACATTTCCATCCATGTGCATATGAAATGTTTGGTTATAAGATTCGAGAATGTGACCTATGGTTAATGTAGAAGATTATGTTTATGTTTGTTGTCATGATTATGCCAATGTTCCTCTATGTTGTATTTTGCTGAGTCTTGGGCTCACGCTTGTTTATTTGTTTATTTTTAGGTACTCCAGGCAGAAACATCATGCATGGGTGGAAGTAGTTTCGTTTGGATGCACACACTACCACTCATACTAACAGAAGAACATCATGTTGCGAACATTCTTAAACAAACAGACTAGTTGAGAATTATTCTTGATTTGGATTAATGGTTTAATTATCGTTGTAATAATGGTGTTAGCATATTTTGATTATGTCTTGTTTCCTTTGCGTATCAAGTTTTGCATGGTTGAATGAAATTAGCTATTGAAATAATGGATATTGTCATATTAGATCTGTTGTTTCCTCAGTATAGTAATCTATACAAAGGAGACCCTGCCGAAATATTCAGTTGTTATTGTCTAGTTAGTAGCATTCTGGGTCCATTCTGGACTGGGGTGTTACAGTTGGTATCAGAGCGGGCTTTAGGTCCGTGGAATTAAAACTGTTAACCTGACACACTAAGCACAATAGGGTGGTTATGGGTTTGCATTGCATCTATGTTTTGGTTGCGTTTTTAGTTGACCCTATGCTTTGGATTGTATTTGTTTGTCGTGCTTATTACTTGTTTGTTGTTGTGTTGTTTAGAGATGGCAAGGGGTAGAGGTCGTGGCCGTGGTCGTGGTCGGCAGGGTGCCAGTCGTGGTCAGGCAATGCCCCCGCCTAATGTTCAGAATTTTGTTGCTGATGAAGTCAGTCCGGTGGGTTCTGAGGAAGAAGTCGCCAGCGATGCAGGGTACCGGCGCCACCACCGCACCTGATCGTTCCTCTAGCAGTTCCAGCGGCGGAACCTGTTGTGGGTGCCATGGGACTGCACCAGTGGAACGCTTTGCGGCTGGACACATTTGATGGTCTTGGCACGCCAGTTGACGCGGCTAACTGGTTGCGTCATATTGAGAGACATTTGGGAGCGTTAGGTTTGACCTCTGAGCAAAGGGCCCAGTTTGTTGCCTTTCACCGGCTGGAGGCCGATATTTGGTGGGAAGGGGTCTCGCTGCGTCTAGGATCGCGCCAAGGACTCGCACAGGAGATTTTCATTGGGCGATTCTCAGAAGAAGTACTATCCATTCTTTTGTGGAGAGGATGGAAGTTTCATTTGAACGACTACAAGGTGGCAAGATGATGGTATCGAGTATGTAGTCGCTTCAATAATTTGATTCGCTTTGTTCCAGTGGCCACTAATGATGTGGAGAAGGCTAAGAGGTTCCGCAGAGGGCTTAGCGGGAGTTTCGGCAGTGTTGGGAGCGCTAGAGCTGCGTGACTTTAGTTCCCTGGTGGAGCAAGCCAGGGGTATGGAGATAGAGATGCAATCGGGTGAGGTTCCACAAGGTGTTGGAGGTATTGTGGGTTCTAGCAGTGTTGGTAGTAGTCAAAAGAGGGGTTTTGGTGGAGGAGGTGGGTCGTCTCTTAAACCTACCTCCAAGAGGTTCAAAGGCCCCCAGGACTTCATTCAAGTCAAAGTTCACTAAGTCGCAGACCTTCACTATTTCTAGACGACCAACGGGTGGACTGGATGTTTCACCAACTCCGTGTCAAGGTATGATTTGTTTCAAGTGTGGCAATGGTCACCGTCCATCAGAATGTGCTTGGACCGGCCAATGTCGCCATTGTGGATAGGAGGGTCACAAGGCATCTGTTTGTCGGCGGAATCCTACTAGCATTATAAAATGGGAACCAATTCAAGCTCCGGCACCAGCTGCTTCTTCTCGTGGGTCAGTGCAAATCTTAGCAGCTGCTCCTACTCAGTCTTGGGCGCCGCCACCGTCTTACTTTCCTGCTCCTGGAGGGATTCCTCCACCGGTACTTCGCCGCCTCCCGCGCGGCACTACATCCAAACTGTGGTGCCCACAAGACTCGGCCGTCCATCGCACCACCCCTTCGTGGTGTTGGGGCCCCGCCGCCCCAAAGATCGGGCCAGATGCCATGCCGATCGCTGAGTCGGTGAGGACGTCCCGACGCCGTGGCAGTACGCTACTCGTGGACTCCATGGAGGCCTATGTTTTGTTTGATTCTGGAGCCACTTTTTCCTTTGCATCGTTAGATTTCGCTAGACGGGCGAAGCCGAGGTTGCGAGATATAGCTCGATCTGTTTTGGTCTCTTCGCTCGGGGAATTCTTTCTAGCTCCACGGTTTGTCCTGGTTGTGTGATCACGTTAGATGGGGAAGACTTTGTTGCCGTCGATGGTCATGAAGTGGAGCCCTTTGATGTTATATTGGGAATGGATTGGTTGCACAACTACGATGCGATCATCTCCTGTTTTTGGAAAACAGTGACTTTGCAAGCTTCGTCTGGTCATGAAATAGTCTTTCAGGGAAGCGCTCCTACTCATTCACTTTGTGTTTTGGCCAGTTTGTTTCCTAGTAGTCGAATAGCAAAGAGTGGATTTTTGTGGTCCTTGGTGGAAAAACCTATCTTATCTGTGACTGCAGAAAGTATTCCAGTGGTACAAGAATTTTTGGATGTTTTTCCCGCAAAGTTGCCAGGGATGCCACCACCTCGCCCTGTGGAGTTCAGGATCGATTTGGTACCGGGTGCTCGACCGGTCTCAATGACCCCTTACCGTTTGGCACGTCCCTTCCAGGAGGAACTAAAGAAGCAGTTGGATGATCTGAAGGCTAAAGACCTCATTCGCCCCAGTGTCTCTCCTTCGGGGGCTCCTGTCTTATTTACAAAGAAGAAGGATGGTAGCTGGCGTATGTGTATTGACTATCGTGCCCTTAACCAGTTAACCATCAAGAATAAGTATCATTTGCCTCGCATTGAGGATTTATTTGACCAGCTGAGAGGAGCCAAGGTGTTCTCAAAGATTGATCTCCAATCGGGGTATAATCAAATTCCTGTCCGAGATGAGGATATTGAGAAGACAGCGTTCTCCACTAGGTATGGGCATTTCGAATTTAAAGTTATGTCTTTTGGACTAACGAATGCTCCCGCTGCTTTCATGGAAACTATGAACAGAATGTTGCATGAATATCTGGACGATTTTGTTGTCGTCTTTATTGATGACATTTTGATCTACTCGAAGACTGAAGCAGATCATGGGCATCATCTGAAGCGTGTGTTGGAGACGCTAAGAGAGAACAAGTTTTATGCCAAATTGAAGAAGTGTGAATTTTGGATGTCGGAGGTGGGATTCTTGGGGCATATTATAAATGTCAAAGGAATATCAGTTGACCCGGGAAAGGTTTCCACAGTGGTAGATTGGGTTCGACCAACTAATGTTAAGGAAGTGAGGAGTTTTTTAGGATTGGCAGGGTATTATCGGCGGTTTGTGCAGGACTTCTCCATTATTGCCAAACCCCTGTCTCGGCTCACACAAAAGGATGTGAAATTTTTGTGGGATGAGGATTGCAGCGTTGTTTCAGCACCCTAAAGGAAAAGCTGGTGACCGCTCCGGTCCTTACTATTCCTGAACCAGGGAAGCGTTTCACCGTCTATTCTGATGCTTCGAGAGTTGGGTTGGGTTGTGTCCTTATGGAGGATGGGAAGGTTCTAGCATATGCATCAAGGCAGTTGAAGAAACATGAACAGAACTACCCAACCCACGATTTAGAGTTGGCCGCCGTAGTGTTTGCCCTGAAACTTTAGAGGCATTATCTGTATGGTGAAGCTTGTGACATTTACACCGATCATAAAAGTCTGAAGTATATTTTTACCCAAAAGGATCTGAACCTGAGGCAGCGTAGATGGCTAGAGCTAATTAAAGATTATGATCTCACAATACACTATCATCCAGGCAAAGCCAACGTCGTAGCTGATGCCCTTAGTCGCAAGGCGACGCCTGCTACGCTGGACTGCCTGATCGCCGATTTGGATCGCATGGGGATATCTTTTTTGTTATGCAGGTATGGCCCAAGCCGAGGCACAGTTGATTTTGGAATCACTATTCGGATCAAAAGTGCGGGAAGCACAACAGAGTGACCGTTATTACAAAGCGTCAGAAATGGTTGGATCGGGCAAGAAGGAGACTTCGTTTGATAGTTCGAATTACGAGGTTTAAAGGTCGCCTTTGTGTGCCACAAAAGGCGGAGGTTAAGGATGACATATTGAGGGAGGCACATCGTACCCCTTACACTGTTCATCCAGGAGAGACGAAGATGTATCGTGATTTAAAACATAATTTCTGGTGGAAAAGAATGAAAGTAGATGTAGCTAATTATGTTGCCTCTTGTGGTATCTATCAACAGGTGAAGGCAGAACATAAGTGACCTGTGGGTTTATTACAGCCATTAGAGGTCCCACAGTGGCCTTGGGATGATATCACCATGGATTTTGTGGTGGCATTACCCCGAACGCCGCGCGGAAAAGATGCGGTATGGGTGATAGTGGACAAGTTCAGCGAGTGACTTAGCTCCCATTTATGTGCGGGAAATTGTGAGGTTACATGGTGTTCCAAAGACCATCGTATCCGACAGGGATGCTAAGTTTGTCTCCAAGTTCTGGGAGAGTCTTCAGAATGCACTGGGTACCCAGCTCCGATTTAGTACAACATTTCATCCCCAGACAGATGGGCAGTCGGAGCGCACTATTCAGACTTTAGAAGATATGTTGCGGTCTTGTGTCCTGTCATGGAAGGGTAGTTGGGAAGATCAGTTACCACTAGCAGAGTTTGCTTACAACAACAGTTACCATGCGAGTATTAAGGTAGCGCCGTTTGAGGTTTTGTATGGGCGTAAATGCAGGTCACCTCTTTGCTGGGAAGCAGTGGGAGAGAAGGTCGTCTTGGGTCCGGATTGGGTACAAAAGATTGTAGAACGGGTGGCTTTGGTGAAACAGAACCTTTTAGCAGCTCAGAGCAGACAGAAAAGCTATGCAGATGTAAGGAGGGATTTGGAATTTGAAGTGGGTGATCAGGTGCTCCTAAGGGTGTTTCCCACAAAAGGTGTGGTGAGATTCGGAACCAAAGGGAAGCTTAGCTCGAGGTACATTGACCCTTTCTCGATCCTGGCACGGATTGGGAAGTTGGCATACCGCCTGGACCTCCCAGAGGCTATGAGGGGTGTGCACAATGTATTTCATGTCTCCATGTTGAGGAAGTACCTGCGAGATCCGGAACACCACATTTCACTAGAACCGTTAACCATTGTGTAATACTCCGGAAGTGTGAGAAGTCAAGAATCGGGTTAATTAAATTTAATCGGTAGAGAATTATTTAATCAGGGAAGAGTTTATTTTCAGAATTCGTCAAATCAAATTTAGAGAGGGGCTTTTCAGCTTGTTCTCATCCACTTGGGCCCAGGCCTTGGCCCATCTAGCCTAGTATTGGCCGGCCAAAGGGGGAGGTGCCACCTCCCAAACCCTAGCCGCCCCTCCTCCCCTTTTCCTCCTCCCACTTGCACGCCCCTTCCCCTTCCCTTGGCCGACTCCTCCTCTCTCCTTGCGCCTCCCCTGCGCTGTGGTGCTCCTCGCGACTTCTGTGAGGACCGGAATATTTAACTAGTAACACTTAACCTCCAAATGGTTCTAGCATTACTAATTAAACATTCTAAGCCTCGATGGACATATGCTTCCAGAATCTGCAGCATATGCACATCATCACAAAATTACACATCAATTCCATACACATACATCACTAAGTTCAACAACGACATACATAAGGTAAGTTATTACAAAAGAGAGCCGACCTGCCAAATAGAACAATATACAAGAATGACAATGGAAGCAAAAGCGCCATAAGATGGCTAGAACAAAAGTCGACCGGTTAGCCACACACCCACAAGGCACCGACCGGCCGCCAAGCTAGTCGCCCATAGCTACCACAACACAGACTCACAAAGTGAGGCCCTTCAGCTCACCTTCCTCCTCCGCAACAAAACAATTAAGCATAGCAACCGAGTACAAAGATTGTCTTTGTACCTTAAGATCGACGTGTGGAATAGCAGACCTATTCATAAACTACATGCAAGCTTATTTAGGTGGAGGTCATATGTCTTATTTTGCATGAAGCCAACTTTATTTGCAATAATGTAATACATTTTAAAAGCAAGTTTGCAAATCTGTTTAGTTATCAAAGCAATGAAGTAAAGATACATACAAGTAACCACTGAAGTGACTATCCCAATAGTCACCACAACATAGCACTAATCCCGATTCGCACCACCCATCAAGTTTTAATTTAAAAGGTTGTAGTCTAACTCTTGAAAGACCTTGCCAAGCGTGTCCATAACCTAGGACGAGGCTATTCGAATAGTTTTAACCTGCAGGGTGTACCAATGTACCCACACTTGAGATCGCTTTAAGCCACACGCACACTCCGAAGGTATGTTGTACGGCTAAGTCCTACGAGACATTTCCAATCTTGTGTATTAACTACGAGCCGCTCGTATGGGTAGAAACACCATACGCTTACATTGCAAGCGAAAGACAACAAATCCCATCACGGTGAAGTCTTTCTGACACTACAATGCTCCCAACACCATCCCTCCCGCGACTCCCGCGACTTGAGCCAATACACGCCAAAGTACTAAGTCAAGAGAGGTCCCATACCCTCTAATGTGGTTAGCACGCTAAAATGCTTGGTTTAGTGTAACAAGATGTTCGGTCCTTGTTGACCCGGGCACCATTCCAGTCACACCCAAAATCACACCATCTTACCATTGTGCCCAAGTCTAAATCATTTTGTTTTCAGTTTTAGTTTTCATAAGTAGACATGGCACAAGGTGGAAATCATAAATCATAATAAGTTTTGTGTGATCAAGGTTATCGACAAGTCGATAACCGCCCATTTCTACCGGCTAGGCATGGCTAAGCAATTAATTCGCAACTACTAAGTGACAAGAGCCCATCCACGAACTCTAAATCACAGCAAGTAACCTAGGCTCATGGTAGTAGAGGATAATCATTTGCTAAGGAAATGCATCTACTAGGCCAACTATTAAAACAAAGTAGCAATGCATACATAGAATTTGTAATCAACATAAATACTTAAAATACTGGGATTAACATGATCAACCGCTTGCTCGCTTGTCGTTGTTCAATTTGTTATGAGGGTCGTTCTCGGGTTACCGCAAATGTCTAATCCTAAGCTTAAAAGGCAAAAGAACCAAGAACAACCAATAAGACTAGCAACACTTAAACAAAAGAGCAAGCAAAAATTATCCAAATACAACGAAATTTATACACAAGGTAGAATACAAATATACCAAGACATAGAAACTGGAAAAACCTAATTTGGATTTGTATAAAAGATATTACTTAAAAACTCATTTTCGCCATAATTAGCACTGTAGCAAAAATATTTTCTAGAAGGATTTTGAAGCTGAAATTTTTATGGTAGCTACCTACTGGTATAGTGGTAACCCATATAAAATTTTAGGTCATTTGGAGTTAAGATGATTTAGTTATGACTTTTCTAAGTTCTACAACTAGCATATATCATTTCTCAGAACATGAATAAAGGCAAAGCCTAGATCAATTTAAAGCATGTCTATAGGCCAAATTTACAGGTTGAGTTTGCTCACTTTGCAACTACAGAGAGGAAGTTATGTGTTTTACAAATTTTTCATCAATTTCTAGACCTCATTTTTCATTAAACAATATCATGTTGTTTAAATCATTTCTGCTACAAAACAGGCCTAATTTCATTCTCGATTAAAGTTTATACTATAACAAAGCTACAAAGAACTGAAATCATTCAAAAGGAGTTAAAATGACAAAGTTATGCACTTTTGAAATTTGAAACCGCAAAGACTTAGGAAACTTTGAGCTCTCGGAGGTCCAAACGAATCGAAGACAAGGAGAGGTCGTGGGCCGTTAGATCAAGGTCCGACGGCCACGAGCCTCAAGCACGCCGCGCATAAGACCTCCTCCCGCATTGGGGAGGGTGCGGATCGTTGAGATCTGATCCAACGATCATGACCGGTAGCGCGTGCAGCCGCACGCAAGGAGGTCTACGCGCCTAACAGAGGTCGTGGACCGCCGATCGAGATCCGCGGTCCCAACACTAGGGGAGGTCTTAAGGCTTGAAATCCAAGGAAAGAGGTCGGGACGGTCAGAATCTCACAGAGGAGGTCCCAACGGTCTAGATCTCCGGAGAGAGGTCCTACTCCTACGGCTAAATCCACAGAAGGAGGTCTAACCCGTTAGATCTAAATCTAACGGTTTAGACCAGAGGAGGAGGTCCTAACGCTACTGATCCAAAGGAGGAGGTCCTAGGCGGTCAAGATCTTCCAGAGGGAGGTCTTGATCGGCTGAGATTGAAACGAGGAGGCCTTGGATGACCAAGATCTTCTCGGGGAGGTCCTAAGCTATAGTGTTTTACCGGGAGGAGATCTGGACGGTTCAGATTAGACCAAGGGAGGTCTTGAACGGTCCAGAACAACGCGAAGGGAGGTCCTAGTGCGTGAGATTTTACACAGAGCCGGATCTAACGGCTAAGAGCTAATCCCAGGAGGTCTTTAAAGGCCGAGGTGGACTAGGGAGGTCCTGGGACTTAGAAATTTCCGCGGAAACCCATCTACGGTACAGATCTCACCGAGGGTGGTCTTAACGGCCGAGATTAAGCGAGGGGGAGGTCTTACACTTACGGGTTTTCACGGGAAGATCCAAAGGTCCGATCTAAACGTGGGAGGTCTTAGACGGCCACGAAGAGCTCTAGGAGGTCGGGGACTTAGTGGTACGCACGTTTTGCCAAAGAAGACACCTTTAAAGAGCAACCTCTGACAGACATTAAACATCCTCGCACGCATTAATGCCAATCATTAGATCACAACTCCCGTCCGAGCAGTACGACACGGCAAAACGCCCGAGCACCCAAACGAAGCTCACCACCGCGACGAGGCCACGCCGGCGGAACCAAGAGCACAGCTAAGCTCACAATAGCGCAGCGGACCTAACGGAGACACTCTCGACGGTGGCGACCTTGAACGTGGCGAGCCGAGAGGAAGCGATGGGCAAGCCTTTGACAAAACCGAAAATAGGAAAAGGCTCGCTATGACCTAACCTAACTCAAGGCCGAGCTCTAGGAGGCTAAAATAAACTCACCCGAGTGTAGGGAAGGTCCGAGGAAGACGGAGGGACTTGGGGAAGGTCGACGAAGTCCGGCGATGAAGAGCTTGGGAGAGGAAGAAGAAGATGGCCTCGACTCCGCAGCTACTCCCCAACTCGTGCACCATCGCAATGAGAACCAAGCCTGTTAGAGCAGCTCGAGTTGAGGAGATCAAGATGATAGTGAACAAGGCTAGGAAGTTGCTGGGACCACTGGGGCCTGGAGGTCTTCGAGGAGAGCTCCAAAAGTGACAATGGAGGCAGGGGGTGGTGATCTTGGGTGCTCGAGCTAGGGCTCACACTCACGACTGAGGGAGCTCAAACAGCAACCAAGAGTGGGAAAATGAAATTGAGGAGTGCTTTGAGCTAGATAAAGCCGGGGAGGTCGGACAAGGGTATGGACGAGCCCCACTGTGAACAAAGTCCATGCCCCTACCATGAACTTGCTAGATTTGACAAGAGCAGGTAGGTAGGGGAAGACTTCTAGGGCTAGGCTCCTGACGCATTTAATGCATGGCAGAAAGAGACGTTGGGAAGGACCAAAAGTGACAGCCATCGCTCCCAACCGCTCTGTCTCGACACACGCATGGGTGCGGGAAAGCCATGATGACCGGACCTCGGGAGGTCGCGAGGAAGAGAAACAGAGCCGAGGGAGAGGTCCTGGACGTCCCAGATGTGCTCGGGGAGGTCATGGACGTCCAAGAATCGCCGAGGTGGGGAGGTCTTGCGCGGGCGAGGAGGTCCTGGGAGGTCGTGAGCCACACGATGATTATCCCACGGCTTGGACCACCCCAAGGCGCTGAGGGCGCTCAAGAGCTCCTCGGATCAGGGGAGGTCGTGAGCGGCTGGATGGAGATCCAACGACTCAGCTTGCGCGCATGAGATCGAGCTCGGGTGCGGCGCTGCGAACTTGGCTTGACCGAGTCGATTGAGTTGGGCTCGGGTCCGAGCCCGAGTTTGACTCAAACCAGGTTTAAATTTCCTGGTATTAGAGAAAGGCTGACCTTTGGAGAATTGTTTGAGGTAGCAATAGAACTCCAAAAATTATGAAATTTTTACAGGAGCTTGCTAGCTCAAACGAGGATCTAGCATAAAATTTTCAGAGGCTTTGGTGCTGTGGATTTTCCTCCAAAAATTTAACAAGGCACTGGTCCAAGGTTTGACCAGATTTTGAATTGGTTTGACTGCCTCCAAAATATTCAAACAATTTCCAAAAATTGTGAAACTTTTCAGAGGGTCACACACCATCTCAAGAACTTAGGAAAATTGTTTCAGGAGATGATCAAGAGGTTTGCCAAGATTGTTTTTGAAAGTTCAAGATTTGGATCAAAAGACTTGTGACTTCAGATTTCCATAACTTCTTGTACAATACCGCTTGGTACAATAGGAAATACAGGATGTAAGAAAAGTTTTAATTTCCCTCATTTTCTTACATTTGAAACACAAGCCTAAAATTGGGATGTTACAACTCTCCCCTTACAAGAATCTCGACCGAGATTAGTTTACTCGGAGAAGAAAGAAGGAAAATCTGCACGAAGGCGATCTTCTCGCTCCCAAGTTGCCTCACCTTCGTAATGGCTTGACCATCGAACCTTAAGGAACTTGATGACACGGTTCCTTGTTCTCCGTTCGATTCCTCAAGAATCTGAGCAGGATGCTCGCGTAGGTCAAATTCTCGCACATCAAGAACCTCCAACGGAGTTTCCTCGATTGGGACACGGAGGCACTTCTTGGTGTGAAACATGGAACACATCATGCACACCCTCAAGTGCGGTGGCGGCTCCAATCAGATGCAATCGCTCCAACTCTCTCGACGATACGATAAGGCCCAACATATCGAGGAGCCAACTTGCCCTTGATGCCAAAACGCTGATGGCCCTTCAAGGGTGAGACTTTGAGATACACAAAGTCATTGGGCTCAAAGCTCAATTCACGGCGACGCACGACCGCATAGCTCTTTGTATGCGATCGGGCCGTGCGCAGATGCTCGCGGATCAATCGAACTTGACTTTCGCCTCATTGATCGAATCGGGCCGAAATCGCCGCTCACCGATCTCGACCAGTTCAACGGTTCGCACCTTCTCCCATACAAAGCCTCAAATGGTGCCATGCCAAGGCGGCTGAAAGTCGTTGTTGTAGGAGAACTTCGACAAATGGTAGGCATTTCTCCCACTTCTTCCCATAGGAAAGAACACAAGCACGAGCATATCTTCCAACACTTGGTTGACTCGCTCCGTCGGCCATCTGGCCCGAGGATGAAAGGTCAGATCAAATGAAGGCGGGTCCCCATAGCCTCTTGCGACTATGCCAAAACCGCGAGGTGAAAAGCGCACCACGATCGAAATAATCGTCTTTGGTACACCGTGAAGACTCACAATCCTCGAGACATAAAGTTCGCCAAAGGCCCCACACGGCCGAGTCTTGACGGAAGGAAATGTGCCACTTTAGTCAACCGGTCAATGACGACACAAATAGCATCATTCCCTTGGACGAGCGGGGCAATCCGGTGATGAAGTCCATGCCAACGAATCCCACTTCCACTGCACCGCAAAGGTGAAGAAGACTGCTGACGCCGATGTTCGGCCTTCACACGACAAAGACACGCCGCACTTTCGGCAACGAACTTGGCAATCTCGCGCTTCATTCGGGTCCACCAGAATCTCTGACGAAGGTCCTGATACATCTTGGTAGCCCCGGGATGGATGGACAAGGGAGAATCATGGGCTTCGCGGAGAATCAATTCCCGCAATTCCATGACCTTAGGAACCACAAGGCGCTGCCCAAACCACACAACGCCATGCTCATCCTCTGAAAAGCACTTGGCTATCCCATCCTTGATGTTCTGCTTGATCTGGCTCACACCGGCAGGTGTCTGAATGCTGTGCCGCCTTGATTTGGTCCACCAAGGTTGGTTGCACAACCAATGTAGCAAGAGAACCGTGCTCGATCAAACCCAAATTGAGGCGCTGGAATTCTGAAATGAGGGTAGGCTGCTGCTCTTGGAGCATCAACACGTTGCAATACACTTTCCGGCTGAGTGCATCCGCAACGACATTGGCCTTGCCGGATGGTACCGAATGCCCATGTCATAGTCCTGATCAATTCCAACCATCTTCTTTGCACGAGGTTCAGATCTGTTGGGTGAACAAGTACTTCAAGCTCTTGTGGTGGAATACACCTCACAACGGTTACCAATCGGATAATGCCGCCAAATCTTGAGTGCATGGACCACAACAACTAACTCCAAGTCATGAGTAGGATAGTTGAGTTCATGAGGCCTCAACCGCCGCGATGCATAGGCCACAACCTTTCCTCCCGCATAAGAACACAACCAAGACCCGGCGAGAAGCATCACAATAGATATCAAAACTCTTGTGAATATCGGGAGAACAAGCACTGGAGTCGAGGTCACGCTTCTTGAGTTCTGAAAACTCACATCACAAGCAGCGGACCACTCAAACTTCTTGTCTTTCTTGGAGCATTCGGTCATAGGCTTTACAATCTTGGAGAAGTTCTCGATGAAGCGCGATAGTAGCCACCAAACCAAGAAAACTCCGCACATCCGTGATCGACTTGGGCTGACCCCAAGATAGCACATCACCGACCTTGCTAGGGTCCACACCACACCTCTGCTGAAAGAACATGGCCTAAGAATGCCACTTCCTTCAACCGTAACTCGCACTTGCTGAATTTGGCATACAACTGGTGCTCACGCAGCTTGCCCAACACAAGCCTAAGATGCTCAAAGATGCTCTTCTTCGCTCTTGGAGTAGATAAGGATATCGCCGATGAATACCACCACAAACCTGTCCAAATACTCCATGAATACCGAGTTCATAAGATTCATGAATAAAGCGGAGCATTAGTCAAACCAAAAGACATGACGGTGTACTCGTAAAGACCATAACGAGTAGCAAAGGCCGCCTTAGGAATATCCTCGCCTCGATCGACTTGATGATAGCCCAATCTCAAGTCAATCTTGGAGAAGACTCGTGCTCGGCCAAGCGATCGAAGAGATCATCAATCCGGGCAAAGGATACTTGTTCTTTACCGATCACCTCATTAAGCTTGGTAATCAACACACATGCGCAAGGTCTTGTCCTTCTTCTTCACAAAGATAATCGACAACCCCAAGGAGATGAGCTAGACGGATAAAACCCTTCTCTTGCAGCTCACCCGGTTGCTTCTTGACTCCTCCAACTCATTAGGAGGCATGCGATCGGCCTCTTAGAAATAGGGGCGATGACGGGCAAAGCAACTCGATCACAAACTCCAGATCTCGAGCAGGTGGCATGCCGAGCAAGTCTTCGGGAAAGACATCCGTGAAGTCACACACGTGGGGACGTCGTGAATCTCCAATCGGCTTTGCTTCAGGGCGAGAAAGATGGGGCTCTCGCAATCGTGGCGAAACCCAACTGTTCGCTGAAGGATGGTGAGGTAGACAATCTTCCCGCACAATCGATTTGCCCCAAGTGTTGGGACAACCAATCCATGCCAAGAATCACATCCAAGCGCGCCGAGTCGAAAGCAGATAAGACTCGCCAAGAATCCCACTCCTTCGATGTGGATAGGAACATCCCGGCATACTTGGTGGCTCTCATTTCGAACCGGAGAGCGAATGAGCGATGGAATCCCAAAGGAACACGGTGAAGTCCACAATCAACAAAGAAAAGACCTCGAAATAAAAGAATGCGAAGCCCGAGTCAAATAAAATCAGTAGCAGGACGCAAATTAACAAGGAGCGTACCCAACACCACGTCGGGCGCCTCCTGTGCCTCCTCACCAAATGTGGTTGACTCGGCGCTCCCCAAGCCCGGGTCTTACGGTGGTGGGTGACCACTCCCTTGCCGCGTCCTCCATTAGGACGAGGGCCGCTCCGATCTTCTTAGGACAACTACTCGCGTAGTGGCCCTTGTTGTGGCGATAGAAGCGGTGGCGTCGGCCGCGGGTTGCGGGAACACCTGCTGGCTGGTCGCGGCGCACGTGATGAGTCACAACTGCGAGGGCGTGGGCGGTGCTTTGAAGGCCTCGCGGTGGTGAAGCCGAACGGGCCACGGTGCGAGCCCAACTCGGGACGAACGAGGCCGGCTGTGCGAGCATTGGGCCTCCCACTTGCGCTTGCGGGACTCGCCCGCCGCTCTCGCCTTATGCTCGCGATGATGGCCTTGTCCACCAAGGTCTGGAAGTCAGGGAAGTCCACAATAGAGAGCTTGTCCTGAAGCTCCTCAGACAAACCCTCCATGAACTTCTCCTGCTTGGCCTCATCAGTGGCCACCTCAGCAGGAGCGTACCTCGCGAGATGGTTGAACTCGTGGAGGTACTCGATCCACGATCTGCGCCTGCTTGAGCGCAAGGAACTCCTTCTTCTTGACTTCATCAGCCGGCGGGACATGGGCCCGACGGAAAGGCGACGGAACTCCTCCCACGAGACCACGTGTCCGCAGTCGCATGGCGAGGAAGTTCTCCCACCATGAGAGTGCCGCACCCTCCGGTGATGGGATGCGAAAAGCCCGCCTCGCTCCCGGCGGCGAGCAACGTTGAGCTTCCGCTCAATCAGACGCAGCCAGTCGTCTGCGTCCAAGGGATCCTCGGACCGGGAGAAGGTAGGAGGCTGCGTACGGAGGAACTCCGCAAGCCCCCCACGCGTCTGGTGCCCACCTCCAGATCCAGAGGCACCAGAGGGAGTGGAGGTGTTCCTGGCGATAACCTCCAACACCCTGCGGTCCTCCGAACGATTGCGTTCGATTTGCATGAGGACTTCCCCCATACCAACTTTGTGAGGACCCGGAATATTTAACTAGTAACACTTAACCTCCAAATGGTTCTAGCATTACTAATTAAACATTCTAAGCCTCGATGGACATATGCTTCCCAGAACTGCAGCATATGCACATCATCACAAAATTACACATCAATTCCATACACATACATCACTAAGTTCAACAACGACATACATAAGGTAAGTTATTACAAAAGAGAGCCGACCGGCCAAATAGAACAATATACAAGAATGACAATGGAAGCAAAGCGCCATAAGATGGCTAGAACAAAAGTCGACCAGGTTAGCCACACACCCACAAGGCAACCGGCCAGGGCCGCTAAGCTAGTCGCCCGCAAGCTACCACAACACAGCTCACAAAAGTGAGGGCCCTTGGGCTCACCTTCCTCCTCTGCAACAAAACAATTAAGCATAGCAACTGAGTACAAAGATTGTCTTTGTACCCGCAAGACTGACGTGTGGAATAGCAGACCTATTCATAAACTACATGCAAGCTTATTTAGGTGGAGGTCATATGTCTTATTTTGCATGAAGCCAACTTTATTTGCAATAATGTAATACATTTTAAAAGCAAGTTTGCAAATCTGTTTAGTTATCAAAGTAACAGTAAGTAAAGATACATACAAGTAACCACCAGAAGTGACTATCCCAATAGTCACCACAACATAGCACGAATCCCGATTCGTACCACCCATCAAGTTTTAATTTAAAATGTTGTAGTCTAACTCTTGAAAGACCTTGCCAAGCGTGTCCATAACCTAGGACGAGGCTATTCAAATAGTTTTAACCTGCAGGGTGTACCAATGTACCCACACTTGGATCGCCTTTAAGCCACACGCACACTTAGAAGGTATCTTTGTACGGCTAAGTCCTACGAGACATTTCCAATCTTGTGTATTAACTCACGAGCCGCTCGTATGGGTAGAAACACCATACGCTTACATTGCAAGCCGAAAGACAACAAATCCCATCACGGGTGAAGTCTTTCGGACACTGTGCTCCCAACACCATCCCTCCCTGCGACTCCTGCGACTCGGAGCCAATACACGCCAAAGTACTAAGTCAAGAGAGGTCCCATACCCTCTAATGTGGTTAGCACGCTAAAATGCTTGGTTTAGTGTAACAAGATGTTCGGTCCTTGTTGACCCGGGCACCATTCCAGTCACACCCAAAATCACACCATCTTACCATTGTGCCCAAGTCTAAATCATTTTGTTTTCAGTTTTAGTTTTCATAAGTAGACATGGCACAAGGTGGAAATCATAAATCATAATAAGTTTTGTGTGATCAAGGTTATCGACAAGTCGATAACCGCCCATTTCTACCGAAGCTAGGCATGGCTAAGCAATTAATTCGCAACTACTAAGTGACAAGAGCCCATCCACGAACTCTAAATCACAGCAAGTAACCTAGGCTCATGGTAGTAGAGGATAATCATTTGCTAAGGAAATGCATCTACTAGGCCAACTATTAAAACAAAGTAGCAATGCATACATAGAATTTGTAATCAACATAAATACTTAAAATACTGGGATTAACATGATCAAACTGCTTGCCTGCTTGCTGTTGTTCAATTTGTTGCGGAGGGTGCGTTCTGGGGTTACGCAAATGTCGAATCCTAAGCTTAAAAGGCAAAAGAACCAAGAACAACCAATAAGACTAGCAACACTTAAACAAAAGAGCAAGCAAAAATTATCCAAATACAACGAAATTTATACACAAGGTAGAATACAAATATACCAAGACATAGAAACTGGAAAAACCTAATTTGGATTTGTGGCGCAAAAGATATTACTTAAAAACTCATTTTCGACCATAATTAGCACTGTAGCAAAAATATTTTCTAGAAGGATTTTGAAGCTGAAATTTTTATGGTAGCTACCTACTGGTATAGTGGTAACCCATATAAAATTTTAGGTCATTTGGAGTTAAGATGATTTAGTTATGACTTTTCTAAGTTCTACAACTAGCATATATCATTTCTCAGGAACATGAATAAAGGCAAAGCCTAGATCAATTTAAAGCATGTCTATAGGCCAAATTTACCAGGTTGAGTTTGCTCACTTTGCAACTACAGAGAGGAAGTTATGTGTTTTACAAATTTTTCATGAATTTCTAGACCTCATTTTCATTAAACAAGATCATGTTGTTTAAATCATTTTCTGCTACAAAGCAGGCCTAATTTCATTCTCAGTTAAAGTTTATACTATAACAAAGCTACAAAGAATGAAATCATTCAAAAGGAGTTAAAATGACAAAGTTATGCACTTTTGAAATTTGAAACATAAAGACTTAGGAAACTTTGAGCTCTCGGAGGTCCAAACGAATGGAAGACAAGGAGAGGTCGTGGGCCGTTAGATCAAGGTCCGACGGCCACGAGCCTCGATACTGCCGCGCATAAGACCTCCTCCCGCCTTTGGGAGGTGCGGATCGTTGAGATCTGATCCAACGATCACGACAGTGCGTGCCTGGCGCACGCAAGGAGGTCTCACGCGCCTAACAGAGGTCGTGACCGTCGGATCGAGATCTGGCGGTCCCGAACACTAGGGAGGTCTTAAGGCTTGAAATCCAAGGAAAGAGGTGGGACGGTCGAGAATCTCACAGAGGAGGTCCCAACGGTCTAGATCTCCGGAGAGAGGTCCTACTCCTACGGCTAAATCCACGAGAAGGAGGTCTAACCCGTTAGATCTAAATCTAACGGTTTAGACCAGAGGAGGAGGTCCTAACGCTCATTGATCCAAAGGAGGAGGTCCTAGGCGGTCAAGATCTTCCGGAGGAGGTCTTGATGGTGAGATTGAAACGAGGAGGCCTTGGATGACCAAGATCTTCTCGGGAGGTCCTAAGCTATAGTGTTTCTGGGAGGAGATGCGGGCGGTTCAGATTAGACCAAGGGAGGTCTTGAGCGGTCCCGAACAACGCGAAGGGAGGTCCTAGTGCGTGAGATTTTACACAGAGCCGGATCTAACGGCTAAGAGCTAATCCCGGGAGGTCTTTAAAGGCCGAGGTGGACTAGGGAGGTCACGGGACTTAGAAATTTCATGAAACCCATCTCTGATGCATGATCTCACCGAGGGTGGTCTTAACGGCCGAGATTAGCGAGGAGGTCTTACACTTACGGGTTTTCACGGGAAGATCCAAAGGTCGAGATCTAAACGTGGGAGGTCTTGAGGCGGCTACGAAGAGCTCTAGGAGGTCGGGGACTTAGTGAGTACGCACGTTTTGCCGGCAAAGACGACCTTAAAGAGCAACCTCGGACAGCATTAAACATCCTCGCACGGCATTAATGCCAATCATTAGATCACAACTCCCGTCCAAAGTGCGACACGCAAAACGCCCGAGCACCCAAACGAGCTCACCACCGCGGCGTAGGCCACGCCGGCGGGAACCAAGACACAGCTAAGCTCACAATAGCGCAGCGGACCTAACGAGACACTCTCGGCGGTGGCGACCTTGAGCGTCGGCGAGCCGAGAGGAGCGATGGCAAGCTTTGACAAAACCGAAAATAGGAAAAAGGCCGCTATGACCTAACCTAACTTCGCGCTCGAGCTCTAGGAGGCTAAAATAAACTCACCCGAGTGTAGGGAAGGTCCGGAGGAAGACGGAGGACTTGGGGAAGGTCGGCAAGTCCGGCGATGAAGAGCTTGCCGGAGAGGAAGAAGAAGATGGCCTCGACCCGCAAAGCTACTCCCCAACTCGTGCACCATCGCAATGAGAACCAAGCCAAGTTAGAGCAGCTCGAGTTGAGGAGATCAAGATGATAGTGAACAAGGCCAGAAGTTCTTTGGGACCACTTTGGGGCACAGAGGTCTTGAGAGAGCCAAAAGTGACAATGGAGCGGGGTGGTGATCTTGGGTGCTCGAGCTAGGCTCACACTCACGATCGAGGGAGCTCAAACAACAACCAAGAGTGGGAAAATGAAATTGAGGAGGGCTTTGAGCTAGATAAAGCCGGGAGGTCGGACAAGGGTATGGGCGAGCCCCATTGTGAACAAAGTCCATGCCCCGCCATGAACTTGCTAGATTTGACAAGAGCGGTAGGTAGGGGAAGACTTCTAGGGCTAGGCTCTCGACGCATTTAATGCATGGCGAAAGAGCGTTGGGAAGGACCAAAAGTGACAGTGCCATCGCTCCCAACCGCTCTCTCTCGACACACGCATGGGTGCGGGAAAGCCATGATGACCAGACCTCGGGAGGTCGCGAGAAGAGAAGCAGAGCCGAGGAGAGGTCTGGGCGTCCCGGATGTGCTCGGGAGGTCATGGACGTCCAAGAATCGCCGAGGTGGGAGGTCTTGCGCGGCGAGGAGGTCCCGGGAGGTCGTGAGCCACACGATGATTATCCCACGGCTTGGACCACCCCAAGGCGCTGAGGGCGCTCAAGAGCTCCTCGGATCGGGGAGGTCGTGGCGGTGGATGGAGATCCAACGACTCGGCTTGCGCGCATGAGATCGAGCTCGGGTGCGCTGCGAACTTGGCTTGACCGAGTCGATTGAGTTGGGCTCGGTCCGAGCTCGAGTTTGACTCAAACCAGGTTTAAATTTCCTGGTATTAGAGAAAGGCTGACCTTTGGAGAATTGTTTGAGGTAGCAATAGAACTCCAAAAATTATGAAATTTTTACAGGAGCTTGCTAGCTCAAACGAGGATCTAGCATAAAATTTTCAGAGGCTTTGGTGCTGTGGATTTTCCTCCAAAAATTTAACAAGGCACTGGTCCAAGGTTTGACCAGATTTTGAATTGGTTTGACTGGCCTCCAAAAATATTCAAACAATTTCCAAAAATTGTGAAACTTTTCAGAGGGGTCACACACCATCTCAAGAACTTAGGAAAATTTTTTCCAGGAGATGATCAAGAGGTTTGCCAAGATTGTTTTTGAAAGTTCAAGATTTGGATCAAAAGACTTGTGACTTCGTATTTCCATAACTTCTTGTACAATACCTGCTTGGTACAATAGGAAATACAGGATGTAAGAAAAAGTTTTAATTTCCCCTCATTTTCTTACATTTGAAACACAAGCCTAAAATTGGGATGTTACATCCCCTTCGTCTAGGCTGCTGCCCCTTACGCAAGAAGGAGAAAGAGAGGAAGAGAAGAAGGAGAAGAAGGAGAAGAAGATCTTGTGTGGGATTGGTTCAGCAAATTCTAGCGGTTCTACAAGGGTAACGAGATGCCTTCCCCACTGTTTGATCCATAGTAGATGCGAAACCGATTAGAATTGTTGGTTAAATGTTGGGCTGCAGAAGATTCGATTCTGTCCAGTACCTTGCGTGGGGATTTTCGTGTATTTAGAGGCTGAATTTTAAGATTCCATCTCCTATAGTTATGTGGGTTATGTCGTTATCTTTCAGTAGCGCGAAGATCACTCGATTCGAGGTCTGAGTCAAAAGTTATGGTCGATTTAGTATCTGCTGCCAGAAATCTGACGAGAATAATCTGTCTGGATATTTCCTAAAATATGAAAGGGAAATTGGTGGAATATGAAAGTTCACACAACTAGGTTATTGTAGATAATTCGATAACCTTTTCAGATTGATAAAGAACGATCAATTCAGTTACCTATTAAAAGTTATGGTCATTTTAGTTTTGCTGTTCGATTGTGTAGGCAGTTTCTGTACTGAAAGTTCAAACAATGGTTAGCCTAATATTTTGGCCGAATTGGATTATCGTGTCAACTAGAGTATTGTTTATGAGTCAGTTAAGAATCTACAGAAATTGGGTTTACCTCTTTTTGACTTCCAGTTCATGAGTTATGTCAATTACCGTGCGCTGTCCAGAAGCGGTATATGGCAGGAAAGCGTTGTTTTCAGTTTCAGCTTTGTAAACTCGTTTTGAGTCGTCAAGTAAGCGATGTAGAATGCCGATTAGTAGCGCTGAGTATATTATGTCATAATTGAAATTATTTTACCTGTTTAGGAGGTGAAGCCTCAGGTTTAGGAGTATCATCTTTGCCGCTAAAGCGTCGCATCGTGGAAGGCAAGTAAATGTAGCGGTTGTGCTACGGTTTAACCCGTTGTTCTTACTACTTGCACTATGCATGATTGGCGTAATGTTAAACGATATGCCATGGTTACATGTTTTCTAAGTATGAATGTGGTAGCAAGATATTAATCAATTGCTATGTTTGGATGAGTTTGGGTAGTATTGTGGTAATTTGCTTAATGAGCCAAATGCGGAATATGAAAATAAACTCAAGGTGGACATGTTGATAATTCCTTGTGGTTACATTCATGATGATCATGTTGTGGTCTATGTGGTAGAATTCCTTTAGATCGACTGATTTTGATCTTGGTGAATCGAGTGGGGGTTATGTGGTAATGGTTTTATGACACAATGGTATTGTGCTTAATGAGACACATGTGGATTATGAGGAAGTATTCATGATGAGTATGTTGTTGACATTCGTGGTTAAATTCTTGTGGTTTATGATAATCATATCATTCATGACATGTCATAACATTTGCATTGTGGATGTCGCCGCTTATAGCCGCGACCGTACCGGTACAACATCGTGCATTGCCGTAGCACGATGTACACTTTTACCTTATTGGGTAAAGGTGCAGTGGAGCATAGCATGCATATGCATTACATTGTGGAAAGATCATTTGCATACTTATGCAATATATTGAGGTGAAGTTATTTTGCAAACAAACGCAACTTCATAGTTGCAATGTGGAAATTGACTCATGAGAGTCTCTTGTGGTATGAGTAATGTGGTTGTGGTGGTGGAATGGGGTTCATCCCTTGTGGTATGGTAGAGGTTGTGATTGTGGCGTGAGATTCTTCTCTCTTGTGGTAATTGTTGATAGCAGTTGTGGATGCGAGAAATAGTAAAGTTATGAGGTAAAACATGTTAATACTTTATTGTCATTGGTAGTGGTAGTGGTGAATAATATGAAGCAGTTGATCAAGATTCAATTGTTGATATTTTACTATCATTGGTAGTAAATATGGTTGAGGCTATAATTGTGATCATTATGGGAATTGGATATTGATGCTTAATATCTTTGTAGTTAAATTAGCTTGTAAATGAATGTGGATTCACATTATGGATGTGGACATATGGATACTTTAATGATGTTGTATATTTGTTTGTGGTCCGAATAGCACATTAAACAGTTTGCTTCTTTGAGATTTTATCTCACCCTTGTTGTTTCTTTCCCCTTTCGAGGTGATTCTTAAGCATTCTGGGATGGGTAGAGCGGCACTACAATAATGCACTCAATTCATAGATTCATCTTTGTAATAAAGTTGAGAGGAAATTAGCCTAATGACTAGCTATTCGCGAGTGTTACGTCAATTATTATTGATGAATTTGTGGACTACACTTGGTTTAATCTGCTAGAGGTTGTTTAATTATTGAACTTGTTACCGTTATCTTTATTCCCTTAGTTGTTTATGCTTCCGCTTAGTGCTTCTTGTCTAGAGTTGTTGCGAATTAATTTTGTCTTGAAATTATTGGCTAGTCAGAGTGGTTAAGTAGCATTCGAGGTAATGTGGATCTGAGGTGTTACAGTTGGTATCGAGGCGGGCTTTAGGTCCGTGGTAATTAAAAATATTAAATTGACACCTTTGGTGCATAGTAGGATGGGATGGGTCAAGCATTGCATTCGTGCTTTGACATGTTATATTGATTATTCATGCTATGAGATAATCTTGTATGTTTATGTGTTGTTTCTATAAGTGCTATGAGTGAGGATAGTCAATGATAAGAGGTAGGGTTTGCTATTGTTGCCTTGGGCATTGCAGTTTATACCCCGTTCGTGGTACGAGGATATTGATGCGATTACCTCGGGTAACTTAGTTGCGGATGTCATGGGTAAGTTTCTTAGAAAAGTGTTATCCTCCTTGAATTGATGTTGGCGATTCTTGGCCTATTGCGATTAATGATTTTCTCTCGGGTTATTGTTTATTGCGGTTGTTGGGTGTCAATAGGCCTCAATTGTTCTTGAGGCCAAGTATTGTTTCTTTCGATTGATGGGTTGTTTGATTGCTCGTGAGCAGTGCTTTTAGAGAGGATGGTATTTTTCGTGTTGTTCCATCTTTCTTCTGGAAAACATGACTCTTGTATTTCGTTTGATATTTTGAGAGAGAATCAAAGCTTACGTGGGAAGTTCATTAACTTGTGGAAGCATTGGCTCTATGCATTTCTTACGAGTTATTTCGACTTTTGAAGTTTGATTTTCTCCTAGAAGGAGTGTTAAAATCCTTTATCATGTTTTGTTGTGTTTAAGTAGTAGGTGGTAATTATGTAAATAATTGATAGATTGTGAATTATCGAGTTGAAAAGTTAGTGTGGTACATCATTAATTTCTACTAACATCTTTAGAAGTGAAGTTGATTAATATGATGTTGTCTGTTGTAGTTTCTTGAAGATTTGTGGCTAAGAATTTAGCGATACATGTGTAGAACTCATGCATTTATTAAGGATTATGAAAAACAATTGTTTTTACTATTGTAGTTGTTTAATTTTCCCAACTTGTTGGATAGATTGGATTGATTGATCTTAAGTAATTAATCTGACCATTCGGGATGGTCAAGTAAGGAGGTGTTGGAATATTGCCTTAATAAGATTAACCTTAATTATGTCCTCTCTTTACATACTTGATGAGCATGTACAACTGTTAAAGTTATGTAACTTTTACCATGCTAGATTGTTGAAACATGTATACAGAAAGGGATGAAGGTTGATGTATTGACTTGTGGAATCTTGTCTTATAAAGTGGTATTATTGATGTTTAAAGTTATTTTATTTTAATATCTTAACATAAGGTGGAGTATCGAATCTGTGCTCTTTATTGTCTTTGTGATTGCAAATTAGAGATAGGATCATTAATGCTATCTTGATGAAAAATTAATAATCAATTATTGACAGAATGGCTTGAGTGTAATTACTTTTGCTAAACTAGAGTTGAGCATCAGTACGAGATAAATGTATGGAATCTAATAAGAGATTCATACTAGCATGTTTTGTGAGGTTGTTATGTTCTATTATCATCTTGTTAAAGAGTTTGTTTTAATATGATGGCTTATGCACTAGGTTTAACTAGATTAAGTAGTTTGAATCTTATTTGGATAATAAGAACATGATGAAGTGATTATGGTGTTGAATGTTTTAAAAAATTAAAGGAATTGGTTAATTCCATAATACTAATTGAATTGAAGGGTGTGAGATTTACAGTTGGAATCTTTTGTACCTTATGACTTGTGTGATAGCCGAGGTTGCTTTGAGTAAAGCGACATGTTGAATGATCTTTTGGTTTTATCTCGAATCTCGTGTTGTGGTCTTCAAGCATCCTTTGTTGGAAATGGCGGGATGTTGTAATCAAAGAAAATTGCTTCTTATTGAAAGGAAAAGTTGTACTAGAAGTATTTGAAGTACAGATTGATCTTATCTTGTGTTTTCCAACCTCATTGCTATTTGTTTTTCTTTTGGTCTTTTAGCTCTGTGATGATAACCATTTTCGTATCTTTGGAATTTATTTCTTCTTACCTCTTCTTCTAAGAACATGGTAATTGTTGTGGGTTGAAGCCTTTTGTTGGTCGTGGTTTTGGGATAGAGTATGATTTGCGGGGCAGTGAGAGTCTATCTACAATGGTGTAGATGATGTACTCAATTGAGCTAATTGTTGAGGTGGCCAACTTGAGATAAATGAGTTGGTGTGTTGGGTAATGATTTGAAAATCCTTGGTTCAAGGAAGTTAAATTATTAAAAGAAATGAATTGGGAAATTATTGTTATGTCAAGTAGTGCGATGCTCTCTTGATTCTTGTTTATCTTTGTGTGTTTATGGCGAGACCATTTGCAAATTGAGTTGGCGTATGTTGAGCGTAGTCTTTTCGATTAGGAAAAGAAATTGATTGTTTTGGTCTGGTCGAGTAATTTTTTCACTCTTAGCTTATGTGGTGTGGTTCTCCAATTGTCTACTTGACGAGTAGAAATATTTTGTGGTGAATCCTTTGATTTGGATCGTGGTCCTTTGAAGGAAAGCTGGTTGCTAGTGTGATGCTTGAGAGTTCTTTACTCTTACATTCTTTGGGTTCTGTTTGCAAAAGATACCGTTGTGCTTCTAGTAGAATGATGTGAGTGGAATTTGTGATCAAATTCTTTAAAAGGGTATATTGGGTTATCCAGTATATTTAATAAGAGAAAAGTGTTTTAAGAAAGAGGATGGTTTGAGAAAGTGGTCTTAATAGTTATTGCGGAAATTTTGCCAATATGGCGGGACACATTGTTGCTCGGGCCGACAAAAGAATTATGCGGATGTTCGCGCGAGAATTGGAGTTTGCGGTGGGAAGCCTTGTGCTCCTTTGGTGTCTCCAACCAAGGGTATTGTTCGTTTGGTACCAGAAGCTTAGCCCGCGGTACATCGGTCCTTTTCGGTGGTTGCTCGGGTGGTAGTTTGGCTTATCGTTTGGAGTTGCCAAACTCTTTGAGTGGTGTGCACAATGTTTTCCATGTGTCTATCTTGAGAAATACTTGCGAGGATCAGAACACAAGATTGACACAGAGCAGTCACGGTGGAGCAGATCTCACTTGTGGAAGTCGGCCGATTCGTATCTTGGATACGTCGGAGCGAGTCTTGAGGAATAAGACCATCAAGTATGTGAAGGTCCTTTGGACGAATCGATCGAGAGAGAAGCTACGTGGGAGTTGGAGGATCATTTGCGAAAGAAGTACCCGAGCTCTTCGAGGTGGTGAGTACTCCTAGTTTGGGTTGCTTTTGCTTGTTGTTCTTTTCTTTGTGGTCTGTAGAGTTGGATTCGAGGGCGAATCCTTTTAAGGTGGGAAGAATGTAATACTCCGGAAGTGTGAGAAGTCAAGAATCGGGTTAATTAAATTTAATCGGTAGAGAATTATTTAATCGGGGAAGAGTTTATTTTAGTCGTCAAATCAAATTTAGAGAGGGCTTTTCCGCTTGTTCTCATCCACTTGGGCCTGGGCCTTGGCCCATCTAGCCTAGTATTGGCCGGCCAAAGGGGAGGAGGTGCCACCCTCCCCAAACCCTAGCCGCCCCCCTCCCCTCCCCTTTTCCCTCCTCCCACTTGCAGCCGCCCCCTTCCCCTTCCCTTGGCCGACTCCTCCCCTCTCCCTTGCGCCTCCCCTCTGCCCAGGTGCTGCTCCCTCGCGACTCCCCTTCGTCTAGGCTGCTGCCCCTTACGCAAGAAGGAGAAAGAGAGGAAGAGAAGAAGGAGAAGAAGGAGAAGAAGATCTTGTGTGGGATTGGTTTAGCAAATTCTAGCGGTTCTACAAGGGTAACGAGATGCCTTCCCCACTGTTTGATCCATAGTAGATGCGAAACCGATTAGAATTGTTGGTTAAATGTTGGGCTGCAGAAGATTCGATTCTGTCCAGTACCTTGCGTGGGGATTTTCGTGTATTTAGAGGCTGAATTTTAAGATTCCATCTCCTATAGTTATGTGGGTTATGTCGTTATCTTTCAGTAGCCGCGAAGATCACTCGATTCCGAGGTCTGAGTCAAAAGTTATGGTCGATTTAGTATCTGCTGCCAGAAATCTGACGAGAATAATCTGTCTGGATATTTCCTAAAATATGAAAGGGAAATTGGTGGAATATGAAAGTTCACACAACTAGGTTATTGTAGATAATTCGATAACCTTTTCAGATTGATAAAGAACGATCAATTCGGAGTTACCTATTAAAAGTTATGGTCATTTTAGTTTTGCTGTTCGATTGTGTAGGCAGTTTCTGTACTGAAAGTTCAAACAATGGTTAGCCTAATATTTTGGCCGAATTGGATTATCGTGTCAACTAGAGTATTGTTTATGAGTCAGTTAAGAATCTACAGAAATTGGGTTTACCTCTTTTTGACTTCCAGTTCATGAGTTATGTCAATTACCGTGCCGCTGTCCAGAAACGGTATATGGCAGGAAACGTTGTTTTTCAGTTTCAGCTTTGTAAACTCGTTTTGAGTCGTCAAGTAGCGATGTAGAATGCCGATTAGTAGCGCTGAGTATATTATGTCTTAATTGAAATTATTTTACCTGTTTAGGAGGTGAAGCCTCAGGTTTAGGAGTATCATCTTTGCCGCTAACGCGTCGCATCGTGGAAGGCAAGTAAATGTAGCGGTTGTGCTACGGTTTAACCCGTTGTTCTTACTACTTGCACTATGCATGATTGACGTAATGTTAAACGATATGCCATGGTTACATGTTTTCTAAGTATGAATGTGGTAGCAAGATATTAATCAATTGCTATGTTTGGATGAGTTTGGGTAGTATTGTGGTAATTTGCTTAATGAGCCAAATGCGGAATATGAAAATAAACTCAAGGTGGACATGTTGATAATTCCTTGTGGTTACATTCATGATGATCATGTTGTGGTCTATGTGGTAGAATTCCTTTAGATCGACTGATTTTGATCTTGGTGAATCGAGTGGGGTTATGTGGTAATGGTTTTATGACACAATGGTATTGTGCTTAATGAGACACATGTGGATTATGAGGAAGTATTCATGATGAGTATGTTGTTGACATTCGTGGTTAAATTCTTGTGGTTTATGATAATCATATCATTCATGACATGTCATAACATTTGCATTGTGGATGTCGCGCTTATAGCCGCGATCGATGAAGTACAACATCGTGCATTGTCGAGCACGATGTACACTTTTACCTTATTGGGTAAAGGTGCAGTGGAGCATAGCATGCATATGCATTACATTGTGGAAAGATCATTTGCATACTTATGCAATATATTGAGGTGAAGTTATTTTGCAAACAAAGCGCCTTCATAGTTGCAATGTGGAAATTGACTCATGAGAGTCTCTTGTGGTATGAGTAATGTGGTTGTGGTGGTGGAATGGGGTTCATCCCTTGTGGTATGGTAGAGGTTGTGATTGTGGCGTGAGATTCTTCTCTCTTGTGGTAATTGTTGATAGCGATTGTGGATGCGAGAAATAGTAAAGTTATGAGGTAAAACATGTTAATACTTTATTGTCATTGGTAGTGGTAGTGGTGAATAATATGAAGCGGTTGATCAAGATTCAATTGTTGATATTTTACTATCATTGGTAGTAAATATGGTTGAGGCTATAATTGTGATCATTATGGGAATTGGATATTGATGCTTAATATCTTTGTAGTTAAATTAGCTTGTAAATGAATGTGGATTCACATTATGGATGTGGACATATGGATACTTTAATGATGTTGTATATTTGTTTGTAGTCCGAATAGCTGTTAAGCAGTTTGCTTGCTGAGATTTTATCTCACCCTTGTTGTTTCTTTCCCCCTTTCGTGTGATTCTTAAGCATTCTGGGATGGGTAGAGCGGCACTACAATAATACACTCAATTCATAGATTCATCTTTGTAATAAAGTTGAGAGGAAATTAGCCTAATGACTAGCTATTCGCGAGTGTTCTCGTCGAATTATTATTGATGAATTTGTGGACTACACTTGGTTTAATCTGCTAGAGGTTGTTTAATTATTGAACTTGTTACCGTTATCTTTATTCCTTAGTTGTTTATGCTTAAGCTTAGTGCTTCTTGTCTAGAGTTGCCGCCGAATTAATTTTGTCTTGAAATTATTGGCTAGTCAGAGTGGTTAAGTAGCATTCAGGGTAATGTGGATCTGGGTGTTACACATTGAGCAGACTGTCCTTTGAGTCCAAGCGATTCGGATTTTGGAAAGGTCGGAAAAGTTCTTGAGAACAAAACCTTAAAGTATGTTAAGGTACTTTGGTCGCAGCAAACTGAGCGGGAGGCCACTTGGGAGCTGGAATCACGCATGCGTGAGCGCTATCCAGAATTGTTTTCTTTAGGTGTTTATCTTTTGTTGTTAAGCCTTTCAACCCTAGTCGTCTCTTGTGTGAGTAAACATTAGAATTCGGGGTCGAATTCTATTTAAGGGGGGTAGACTGTGATATCCCGGAAAGAAATTGAAAGTTTTGTCGAGTGCGTAGCAAGTATTCATGAAAGACCTTAATAGAAAAGCCATTTTGACTATTTTTAGGGGGGAGGGGGGGAACAGAATGTGGGGGCAGCTTGGGCCTGGGCCAAGGCCCATGGGGCTGGCCAGCCAAGGGGGGAAAGGGGGGGAAGGCACCCCTTTTCTTGCCCAAACCCTAGCCGCCCCTCCCCCTTCCCCTCTCTCTTGCGTCGCCCCTCCTCCTCCCCTCTCCCTTGCGCCGCCTCTCCTCCCCTCTTCCTTGGTTGAGCCACCTCCCTGGCAGCTCCTCCTGCGATCTTCAAGGGTAACAAAGAGGTTTCTTCGCTGTTCTTTTGGTTTTAGATGTGTTTACGGTTTCTTTTAGCAGATCGTTTAATTTTGCTGCTAGATTGCTTTTCTGTCCAGTTTAGTGCGCGGCAATTTTCGCATCCTTAGAAGCATAATTTGGGAATCCCGTCTCCTAGATCAGTGTGGATATTGTTCTTAGCTTTCAGTGGCCGCCAAGAACACCGGATTCTGACATTCGAGTTAAAAGTTATGTTATTTTTAGTGTTTACTGTCCACAATCCTGACGAGAATCTGCAGTCATCTTGTTTAACAAATAAGAAATTGTTAAGTGCCGAATTAGAACTTGGGATCTCCTAGAGAGTTGTAGGTTATCTCGTTACCTTTCATTGACGACAAGAATCACATCATTTGGACCTATGTAGCAAAAGTTATGATATTTCTTAGGGGGGTCTGTGCTGTGGAATGGTGGTTGGTCTGACAGGTTTTAGTGTTTCGACTTAAGCGTGTATTTAGAGGACAAATCAGAGGGGCTCACCATAATGAAAAATGTATATAATCCTTCCATCTTTCAGGAAAACTAAAGATCATGAAATTCGGACGAACGTAGAGAACGTTATGATAGTTTCATTGTTGCTGTCCAGAGACCCGACGCGAGAATTGATACTCTGTTGTTTGGTTTGGTAGGGCTAGTAAGAGGCCGAATCAGAGAACCTCACCAACTAGGTTTAGAAGGGTAATTCAATAACCTTTTCAGATTGTCCAAGATCACTCCATTTGGATTTCTGTACATTTAGTTATGATTTTTCGAAGGGGGCTGTTCTCTGGAAAAGAAAACTGACAGCTAGCAATAGAGTTGGGGATTGCGTTTAGTGGACGATGTACTCATTTTGTGTTTATGGTTTTGTTATTAGACTTATATGGTAGCCTTAGCATGTCTCAATTGTATGTCCAGGTGTGGGTTTGGCTCCGGGAGCAGTACCTTATCCTCGACATCCACCTTCGCACGGTTGAGGCAAGTGCAAATTAGTAGATATATGATGAATGAGTGATGATATTGATTGTGTGATATGAATGTTACCGTTATTGTTGGTTGTGAGTATGGAAATGAGTTATTTATGATCTTGCTAATGAAATACATGTTCATGATGATGACTGAGTTGTTTATGTTCTCGTTACCTGCATTGCTTGCCTATGTTAAAGTATGACTTATAGATGTTCTTACTTCCAACAATGCATGTTTCGATGAGTATTAGACATGATTTATATGCATCATGGTTCGATCATTGAGGCTTGGTCACGTGGTGACCAAGTAATGCTTTCAGGTCCCCGTCATGCTTTGGACGGGCTTATGGTCCCCACATTCGGAGAATGTGGGCTTGTGGTCCCTATGTCAATGGGCATAGGCTCGAGTATGCATCGACGGATGCATACTCCGCATTACCGATAAAATGCAATATGATATGTGATGTGCATTTGAACATTTGCATCCATGTGCATATGAAATGTTTGGTTATAAGATTCAAGAATGTGACCTATGGTTAATGTAGAAGATTATGTTTATGTTTGTTGTCATGATTATGTCAATGTTCCTCTATGTTGTATTTTGCTGAGTCTTGGGCTCACGCTTGTTTATTTGTTTATTTTTAGGTACTCCAGGCAGAAACATCATGCATGGGTGGAAGTAGTTTCGTTTGGATGCACACACTACCACTCATACTAACAGAAGAACATCATATTGCGAACATTCTTAAACAAACAGACTAGTTGAGAATTATTCTTGATTTGGATTAATGGTTTAATTATCGTTGTAATAGTGGTGTTAGCATATTTTGATTATGTCTTGTTTCCTTTGCGTATCAAGTTTTGCATGGTTGAATGAAATTAGCTATTGAAATAATGGATATTGTCATATTAGATCTGTTGTTTCCTCAGTATAGTAATCTATACAAAGGAGACCCTGCCGAAATATTCAGTTGTTATTGTCTAGTTAGTAGCATTCTGGGTCCATTCTGGACTAGGGTGTTACAAATTTTCCAGAGGTTTTTTTATTCAATGAATTTTTCTCCAGAAATTCTACAAGAAGTTGTTTTAGGGTTTGGCCAAGGGTCAACAGGTTTGACTACCTCTTAAAATTATCAAATAATTTCTGAAAACTATGAAATAATTCAGAGGAGCTGTCAAGCATCCCTGGAACCTTGGAAAAATATTTCCAGGGGTTGGTCACAAGATTTTTACCAAGGAGGTTTTTTGACTTTAGTCAATTAGGGATTTTGGTTTTTGATTTCCCACAATTCCATTACAAGAATTGCAGAAAAGCTCGCCGCTTTATCGAGAATTTCTCCAAGATTGCGAAGCCTATGACTGAACTGCTCAAGAAAGACAAGAAGTTTGAGTGGTCTACTGCTTGTGATGTGAGTTTTCAGGAACTCAAGAAGCGGTTGACCTCAGCCCCAGTGCTTGTTCTTTCTGATATTCACAAGAGTTTTGATATCTTTTGTGATGCTTCTCGTCAGGGTCTTGGTTGTGTTCTTATGCAGGAAGGTAAGGTTGTGGCCTATGCATCGCGGCAGTTGAGGCCTCATGAACTCAACTATCCTACGCATGACTTGAGTTAGCTGCTGTGGTTCATGCACTCAAGATTTGGCGGCATTATCTGATTGGTAACCGTTGTGAGGTGTATTCTGACCACAAGAGCTTGAAGTACTTGTTCACCCAGCCAGATCTGAACCTCAGGCAAAGGAGATGGTTGGAATTGATCAAGGACTATGATATGGGTATTCAGTATCACCCGGGCAAGGCCAATGTTGTTGCAGATGCGCTTAGTCGAAAGGTGTATTGCAACATGTTGATGCTCCAAGAGCAGCAGCCTATCCTTATTTCAGAATTTCAGCGCCTCAATTTGGGTTTGATCGAGCATAGTTCTCTTGCTACCTTGGTTGTGTAGCCAACCTTGGTGGATCAAATCAAGACGGCACAGCAGACAGATGTTGGTGTGAGCCAGATCAAGCAGAACATCAAGGATGGGATAGCCAAGTGCTTTTCAGAGGATGAGCATGGCGTTGTGTGGTTTGGGCAGCGTCTTGTGGTTCCTAAGGTCATGGAATTGCGGGATTTGATTCTCCGCGAAGCCCATGATTCTCCTTTGTCTATCCATCCCGGGGCTACCAAGATGTATCAGGACCTTCGTCAGAGATTCTGGTGGACCCGAATGAAGTGCGAGATTGCCAAGTTCGTTGCGAGTGCAGCGTGTCTTTGTCGTGTGAAGGCCGAGCATCGGCGTCGCGAGTCTTCTTGACCTTTGCGATGCGGTATGGAAGTGGGATTCCGTTGGCATGGACTTCATCACGGTTTGCCCGCTCGCCCAAAGGGAATGATGCTATTTGGGTCGTGATTGACCGGTTGACTAAAGTGGCACATTTCCTCCCTGTCAAGACTCAGCTTCGTGTGGGGCCTTTGGCCGAACTTTATGTCTCAAGGATTGTGAGTCTTCACGGTGTGCCGAAGACGATTATTTCGGATCGTGGTGCGCTTTTCACCTCGAGGTTTTGGCATAGCCTGCAAGAGGCTATGGGGACCCGTCTTCACTTGATCTGACCTTTCATCCTCGGGGATCGATGGCGACGGAGCGAGTCAACCAAGTGTTGGAAGATATGCTCCGTGCTTGTGTTCTTTCCTATGGGAAGAAGTGGGAGAAGTGCCTACCATTTGCTGAGTTCTCCTACAACAACAGCTATCAGGCCAGTCTTGGTATGGCACCGTTTGAGGCCTTGTATGGGAGGAGATGTAGAACCCCATTGAACTGATCAGAGACTGGTGAGCGGCAGTTTTTCGGCCCAGAGTCGATTAATGAGGCAGCGAGTCCGATTGATTCGCGAGCATCTGCGCACGCCCGATCGAGCGGAAGAGCTATCGGTCGCCGTCGCCGTGAGTTGAGCTTTCACCCAATGACTTTGTGTATCTCAAAGTCTCACCCTTGAAGAGCCATCGCGTTTTGGCATCAAGGGCAAGTTGGCTCCTAGATATGTTGGGCCTTATCGCATTGTCGAGAGTTGGGGCCGTTGCATCTGATTGGAGCTACCACCGCGCTTTGAGGGTGTGCATGATGTGTTCCATGTCTCACACTGAAGAAGTGCCTCCGTGTCGGACCGAGGAAGCTCGTTGGAGGTTCTCGATGTGCGGGAGAATTTGGCCTACCGCGAGCATCCTGTTCGCATTCTTGAAGAATCTGAACGGAGAACAAGGAACCGTGTCATCAAGTTCCTTAAGGTTCAGTGGTCAAACCATTATGAAGATGAGGCAACTTGGGAGCGAGAAGATCGCCTTCGTGCAGATTTTCCTTCTTTCTTCTCCGAGTAAACGGAATCTCGGGTCGAGATTCTTGTAAGGGGGGGAGAGTTGTAACATCCCAATTTTAGGCTTGTGTTTCAAATGTAAGAAAATGAGTAGAAATTAAAACTTTTTCTTACATCTTGTATTTCCTGTATGCTTTGGACAATTGTTGTACAAGAAGTTATGGGAATACAAAGTCACAAGTCTTTGATCCAAATCTTGATCCTTCAAAAACATTCTTGTTCCATCTTGTGATAATCTCCTGGAAATATTTTTCCTAAATTCTTGGGATGGTATGTGACTCCTCTGAAAAATTCCACAATTTTTATAGATTGTTTGAATGCTGTTGGAGGAAAGTCAACCCAATTCAAGATCTGGTCAAACCTTGGACCAGTGCCTTGGTAAATTTTTGGAGGGAAATTCACAGCACCAAAACCCCTGAAAAATTTACACAAGGTCAATAACTCAGCTAGCAAGCTCCTGTAAAAGTTTCAAAATCTTTGGAGTGAGTTTGCTACCTCAATTAAATCCCCAAACTTCAGATCTGCTTGAAACCCAAAGTTAGGGCTGAGCCACACTCGGGCTCGAGTCAGACCCGAGTCCGACCCAGCCATTGGTCTCGCTCGAGCCAAGTCGAGTCACTAGGCCGCACCAAGCTCGACCCCGGTCCCCATGTGTGAGCCGTTGGATTTGAAATCCAACGCTCACAGACCACCCCGACCTCCCTCTTCTGTTCTTCTTCTTCCTCTTTCCGCCGTCGCGGCGAAGCGCGCGCGGCGCAGTGAGCATGGCAGGTCGATCCACCGTGGGGCCTGTAACGGCTCGGAGCCCCTCTGTTGTCAACTGTGTCAGCTTTGCTCTGACTTTACCTGCCTCCTCGCCTCATTTTCTCGCGCGGCAGAACCCTTTTGTCCCATCGCCTTTAAGCCTTCGTCCTCGTGCTCAGTTGGCCTCCGAGCTACATGAGCGCTCCTCCGAGGTCCTCTTCTGAACCCCCCATTCCACCCTCAGCCACCCTCCCAGCTCACCTCCCGGGTGTGGAGCTCAAAACTCCTGAGGTTCCCAAGTCCACCATTGTTGCCGGGAAGCTCCGCCGGTGGCCTGGGAGCTCCAGTGGTTCCATTGGTTCCTTTCTCTTCCTCTAGTCCTCTCTGGTCACCTAGGACTCCCCCTAATCTCTCTGGTTGCCTCTCACAGGGTTGACCAGCTTTGCGGGAGATCCTGATTCGGCCGAGGAGCACCTCCCTTCTTCCTCGACTCCGGTGATCTGCTCCGCCGCCAGTGCTCCTCCGGGCTGCTCTGGACCACCCCTGTGCCCTGGTGAGTTCATTTTAGTCCCTTAGAGCTTAAGGTCTAGCTAGGATAGCTCGTAACGCTCGATTTCACCATTTTCGGATTTTGCCGAAAAGCTTGTCCTCCGCCATTCTCCGGCTCGCCGGCGTTTAAGCCGCGCGCCGTCGAGTGCCTCCGCTAGGTCCGCGACACTATTGTGAGTATATCGGTGCCCTTGGTGGCGCCGCGAGTCCCCATCGCCGCGGCAAATCGTTGAGCCCTCGGGATTTTGCGGTTCAAAACTCCCGTTTCGTCATTTTGTTAGGACATCATTAATGCCCAATTATTACTAATCATTGGGTGCATCAATCGTGTCTTAGCGTGTGCCGTGTCATTGTCTTGTGGGCCTTAGGCCTAGGATTAAAGTCAGGAGGTCCCGCCATTAAAAGCACCTTGGACCTCCTCGGGTTCTTCGTGACCGTCTAAGACCTCCCAAGTTTAGATATGGACCTTTAGATCTTTCAGTGAAAACCTTTAAGTGTAAGACCTCCCCTCTGGTTGTGATCCTAGCCGTCCAGGACCACCCTGGTTAAATCCTGGCCGCTAGGACCACTCCGGCGCAAAAAGATCTCCTCGTGGTCTTTTTGTTAGGACCACCCCTATTAGGCCGCAAGACCTCCCTCGGTCCTTTTTGCAAAGACCACCTCTGAGCCACTCCCGAGGTCCTCTTTGCAAAAAGACCACCCCTGGTCGTGTTGTCAAAACCACCCTCTCGGACCTCCTCCGAGGTCCTCTTTGCAAAAGACCTCCTCGTGGTCCTTTGTAAAAACCACCCCTGGACCTCCACCGAGGTCCTCTTTGCAAAAAGACCTCCCCTTGGTCATTTTGCAAAGACCACCTCAGGACCACCCTCGGGGTCGTCCTTGTAAAAGCCACCCCTGGCCTTTTACAAAGAAAACCCCCGCTCAGGACCTCTTAGGCTCGATCCTAGCCGTTCACGACCTCCCCGGTTTAGATCTGAGCGTTAGATCTCTTTTTGTAAAATCCTTAGCGCTCAGACCTCCCACCGCGTCAATCTGGACCGTTCAGGACCTCCCTAGGTCTAACCCGAGCCGTCCAGATCTCCTCCCGCTAAAACCCTGTCGCTTAGGACCTCCCCGAGTAGATCTTGGCCGTCCAAGACCTCCTCGTGTCAATCCCAGCCGATCAAGACCTCCCTTTGGAGATCTTGACCTTCTCGGACCTCCTCCTTTAGATCCGTAGCGTTAGGACCTCCTCCTCTGGTCTAAACCGTTAGATTTAGATCTAACGGGCTAGACCTCCTTCCTCAGATTTAAAGCCTTAGGACCTCCCTCGTTCAATCTTGATCGCTCAGGACCTCCCTCTCTTGATTGTGTCCGTTAAAGACCACCCTCTGGAGATCTAGACCATTGAAGACCTCCTCTGTGAGATCTTAGCCGTTCGGACCTCCCTTCGTAGGTTTACCCTTAGGACCTCCCCTAGTGCTCGGGACCGCTAGATCTTGATCTGACGGTCACGACCTCTGTTAGGCGCAAGGACCTCCTTTGCGTGCGCTGTGCATGCGCTGGTCGTGACCGCTGGATCAGATCTCAACGGTCCAGACCTCCCCAGTGCGGGAGGAGGTCTTGTGTGCGCTGTGCTTCGAGGCTCGTAGCCGTCAGATCTTGATCTAACGGCCCACGACCTCTCCTTTTCCTTCAGTTCGTTTGGACCTCCCGAGAGCTCAAATGTTCTAAGTCTTTTTATGTTTAAATGTTCAAAAGTGCATAACTTTGTCATTTTAATTCCTTTTTGAATGATTCCAGTTGTTGTAGCTTTGTTATAGTATGAACTTCAATCTGAGAATGAAATTAGGCCCTGTCATATAGCAGAAAATGATTTAACTACATGATCTTGTTTAGTGAAAAATGATGTCTAGAAATTCATGGAAAATTTGTAAAATACATAACTTCCTCTCTGTAGTTGCAAACTGAGCAAACTCAACCTGGTAAAATTTGTCTATAGACATGCTTTAATATGGACTAGGCTTTGTCTTTATTCATGTTCCTGAAAAATTATATATGCTATATTTAGAGCTTAGAAAAATCATAACTAATTCATTAGAACTCCAATTTGTGCAAACTCAGTTTTGCTGATGTTAGGATACTATTATCTACCTACCATAAAAATTTCAGCTTCCAGATCATTCTAGAAATTTTTGCCATGAACAGTAACTGAAATTAATTTAATTATGATTTTTCAGGCTGAGAGAACTTAGATTAGTCATAACTTTTTCATACTAAGTCCAAATGAAGTGATTCTTGTTTCTAAAATTGTCTAAAATCAACCTCTAGCTGCTATAGAAATTTCATTGGATTTGGATGTTCTTTGCTGTTGAGTTCCTTTTGGTGTTCTTCGTTCTTATCGGTTTTTATCGCCTTTTCGCGTTAGGTTCCGAAGAAAACTTTGAACCTGAGCACTCCCCTCTGCAGCAAGAACAGATCCAGCAAGGCAAGCAGTTTGATCATGTTAATCCCAGTATTTTAAGTATTTATGTTGTTTTACAACTTCTATGTATGCATTGCTATCTTGTTTTAACTATTGTCGATAGTTGGCCTAGTAGATGCATTTCCTTGAACAAATGATTATTCTCTACTACCATGAGCCTAGGTTATTGCTGTGATTAGAGTTCGTGGATGAGCTCTTGTCACTTAGTAGTTTGCGAATTAATTGCTTAGCCATGCTTAGCTTCGGTAGAAATGGGCGGTTATCGACTTGTCGATAACCTTGATCACACAAAACTTATTATGATTTATGATTTCCACCTTGTGCCATGTCTACTTATGAAAACTAAAAACTGAAAATAAAATGATTTAGACTTGGGCACAATGGTAAGATGGTGTGATTTTGGGTATGACTGGAATGATGCCCGAGTCAACAAGGACCGAACATCTTGTTACACTAAACCAAGCATTTTAGCGTGCTAACCACACTAGAGGGTATGGGACCTCTCTTGACTTAGTACTTTGGAGTGTATTGGCTTCGGGTCGCAGGGAGTCGCAGGAGGGATGGTGTTGGGAGCATTGTAGAGTCTGAAAGGCTTCCCCCCCCCGTAACGGGTGGTTGTCTTTCGGCTGGCAATGTAAGCGTATGGGTTTCTATCCATACGAGCGGCTCGTAGTTAATACACAATATTGGAAAGCGTCTCGTAGAACTTAGCCTTGCCGGCATACCTTCGGAAGTGTGCTTGGTGGCTAAAAGGCGGTCTGAAGTGTGGGTACATTGGTACACCCCTGCAGGGTTAAAACTATTCGAATAGCCTCGTCCTAGGTTATGGACACGCTTGGCAAGGTCTTTCAAGAGTTAGACTACAACCTTTTAATTAAAACTTGATGGGTGGTGCGAATCGGGATTAGTGCTATGTTGTGGTGACTATTGGGATAGTCACTTCCAGTGGTTACTTGTATGTATCTTTATTCATTGTTATTTTGACAACAAAATAGATTTGCAAACTTGCTTTTAAATGTATTACATTATTGCAAATAAAATTGGCTTTATGCAAATGAGACATACAACCTCCACCTAAATAAGCTTGCATGTAGTTTATGAATAGTCTGCTATTCCACACGTCGATCTTGCAGTACCTTTGTGTACTCGATTATCTTGCATAAATGTATTTGTTGCGAGAGGAAGAAGGTGAGCTTGAGGGCCTCACTTTTGTGAGCTGTCTTTGTGGTAGTCTTCGAGGCGTCTAGCTTGGCGGCCGGTCGGTTGCCTTGTGGGTGTATGGCTAACCAGTCGACTTTTGCTCTAGCCATTTTATGGCACCTTTGCTTCATTGTCTTTCTTGTATATTGTTCTATTTGGCGGTCGGCTCTTTTGTAATAACTTTACTTTATGTATGTCGTTGTTGAACTTAGTGATGTATGTTGTATGGAAATGATGTGTAATTTTGTGATGATGTGCATATCTTTGCAATGCAGGAAGCATATGTCCATCGAGGCTTAGAATGTTTAATTAGTAACGCTAGAACCAATTGGAGGTTAAGTGTTACTAGTTAAATATTCCGGGTCCTCACAGACTCGTTCCGTCTGGCCATCAGTTTGAGGGTGATAAACTGAGCTGGGAGAGAGATGGTTTCCCACAGCCTCTTGCAAACTATGCCCAATTTGAGAAGTGAATAGAGAACCACGATCTGAAACGATCGCCTTCGGTACCTGGCAAGCTTACGATCCTTGAGACATAAAGCTTAGCCAAGTGACCGGTACGAATCTTGGTTCTGACCTGGTAGAAGATGTGCCACTTGAGTCGACACGGGGAAACTTACCGGTTCCAGATAAAACGAGGATTGACAGACTGAGAGACCTTTCTGGATTCTCAGGGTGGTAGTGCAAGGCTATTGTTAGCTGGTGGAGCGATTTGTCTGGTTAATTCCGCCAACAACGGGATCTCAGCCTGCTAACTAGCTATACGAAGTCATCCCTCCGCAGCTAGCCTGTTAGAGGAACCAATGCCATTTTCAGTTGGTCGAGCAATTTGTCTGGTTACTCCACTAACGAACGGGACCTCAGCTTGATAACTAGCTATACGGAGTCATCCCTCTGTAGCTAGTTTCTTAGAGGGGCTGCGGCTGTTTAGGCCACGGAAGTTTGAAGAAATAACTGGGATGAGATGCCCTTGGATGTTTCGGGAAGGAAAAGTGTCACTCGAGTCAAAAATCGCCAATTAGCCCTGACCTGGGCACAATAACATCCTTTTCAGTCGATCAAGGAAGGAAGAGGCTAGTGCCCAAAACACAGTCTTACACAAGATACCTAACTGAGTAGGTGCTATCCTATTACATTTTTCAAAGGACAACCCTAAGCTGGATACAACTTCCACGGTAGTTTCCACATCCCTAGATGTAGTCGTCCCTGTTGAAGTTCACAAGGAACTCGTCCAGGAGATGGGCTTCAGGTGATCCGGTGACCAGTGGAGACAAGGGGTTGAAGAGACGCCTTGGGGGTCCCAACAAAGAAACATGACCTTCCAAAGGATCGGGCCTCCGATTGCTTGGAAATCCTGCTGTCATGCGGACTTGGCGGTGCTGTCCATAAACAGGCACTGACCCTGTCACTTCCGGAAGTCGAAACCCGGGTGGTGCCGCAGCAGCTGGGGAGGTCTCATTGGCGCCATAAAGCACATTGCGAGGAACGCGGTTCATGCCAACCCCGATCCTGAGGTACTCCTGGGCCTCTCTGAGACGACGCTGAGTTTACGACAGCTCATACAAATTGCAACGATGAACATGGTCCATGATGTGGACCAGTATCGCCAACTATCATACATGAGGGTCTTCCCCAAACTGAATCTCAGCGAACGTGTTTATGTTCGCTTCAAAACCTCTTTCCGGGAAATGATCGTAAGGCGGTTGAGACAATTCCGTCAAGTCATGACGAAGTTGGCTCATAACCCTACTAGCAGCTTCCTGGATGGCCATGACTTCGGAGGTGGCGTGAACCCGAAAGCTGTACGGAATACTGTCGGTCACTTGTCTTGCGATGACGTTGACCACGCATCGATACTCCATTCCAAGTCCTCGGTCCCGACGGTAGATGGCATACTCTAGGTGGTAGGTGAAGTTGGCGCGCCACATCATATCTCGCAGCAGTACGGGATACCCGTCCACATACTCCGCACGCGTCTACTTGACCAAATACCAGCTGCCCATCTATCGCAAACAAGAACAAGATAGGTGAGCAAAAAGCTAGGGAATTCAAACGAAAGTCGGGGTGGAAGTAGATACTAAGATGGATAAGGGCCAAACCTGAAAACTGAAGGCAAATAAAACAATAACTCGCAAGGAAATGAACTCAAAACTCAAAAACAAACACAAAATCAGCACAAGGAGTCACAACACCAACTTCCCGATATGACTAACTTGTATTGATAAAACGAGTAATCGATTAGGAAGATAAATTTCAGCACGCAACTCAAATTCTAACATGACTAAATAGCAGGGAAATTCACTAATAATGGTGTTAGATACTTAGCCAACTAATATCACATCTTACCTTTTTATTCTCATAAGTTTTTGTTGAGTTAACCTCTCATTATCTACCCTATTAGAACCTTTGAGTTTGCTGTCCGAAAATTGACGCTTGCTGTCCAGATTTTGCATCCAAGCTCCTAGTCGAAATTTACCATTCCAGAAGCTTCAAAACCTTGAAGAAGAGCAGCCAACACTTCAATTTGCCAAACTCATTGGTTCTCAAAACCCAAATTAAACGATAATGACTATCTTTTAGAAGAAGATGAGAGGAACACAACTTTTAAAACTCAAACTAGAGCAAGATGAGAAAAGAAAAGCTAAGATAGGTAAGGAGTAAAATATGAGAATCACTTAAGTTTTCATAAACCATTTGACACTTCGAAAATAAGTTCTTCAAATCATCCTCAAGACGACCAAGCTAGGGGTTTCTACGGTCGGTATGGCTCTGATACCAAGCTTTGTGAGACCCCGGCTTATTTAGCTTGTAATGCTTAGCCATCCATTGACTCTAGCATCACAAACAAAATATACCGTGCCTCGGGACAATGTATACTTCCCAGAATTACAGTATACACACCCTTTTATAAAACATTGCATCAATTCCATACAACACATAGATCCAAAGCTCAAACTCTACAAGCAAAAGACATACATAATAATCATTACAAAGGGAAAGCCAACCGGCCAAGACAAGTAAAAAGAGTTAATCAACAGCGGAAGCAAAATGCCATAAGATGGCTATAACAAAAGCCAACCGGGTTGCCACACACCCACAAGGCAATCCGACGGGGCCGCCAAGCTAGTCGTCCACACCGAAGCAAAACTCACCAAAGTCAATCCCTTGGGGATTAGCCTCCTCTGCAACAAATAAGCAAAGCAAATGAGTACAAAAATGTACTCGCAAGACTTACGGGTAACAGACCTAGTTACTACTACATGCAGGCTTTAATCAGAGGAGAAGGCTCAAGGTTAATTTTGGGCATAAAGCAAGTTTTATTTGCAATAAGTAGTAGTTTGAAGGCAGTTTTAACAATCTCAATTTTATTTGCATAAATAACAGCGAGACAATAAGTAATAACATAAAGACCACCTGGAAATGACCAACCCAATGGCCATCAAAACAATAGCACGAATTACCCATTTGTACCACCCATGTCAAGTTTTAATTTAAAAGGTTGTAGTCTAGTTCTTGCATGACCTTACCAAGCATGTCCATAACCTAGGGCGAGGCTATTCGAATAGTTTTAACCTGCAGGTGTACCAATGTACCACACTTCAGGCCATCGCCTTTTGCCACTAGATGAAGCACTTCCTTTGGTATGCCGCACGGCTAAGTCCTCTGAGATATTTCCAATGGATTGCATTAATTAAGAGCGAACGCATGGGGTTAACCCTTAGTGATCTGCCAGCGAAATATGGATCACAAGGACCCATACGTAGAGTAGGATACACCGGCCTCAGCGGGTGCTCCCCTCAATCATGTGACCCATCTTGTATATAGAAATATACAACCTTCCACGCTACTCATTAATTAACACCCCCAAAAGTACTAAGTCAAGAGAGGTCCCATATATCTCTAGTGTGGTTAGCATGCAAATATCGCTTGGCTTAGTGACACAAGTAACTCGGTCCTTGGGGACTTAGGCACCATTCCAATCACACCCAACAGATCACACCAACATACCATTGTGCCCAAGTCAAGATATAATTTTTATTTTCAGTTCTGGTTTTGCACAAATAAACAAAGCACAAGGTATTGGTCATAAGTAATAGCAAGTTTTGTGTGATCAAGGTCATCGACTAAGTCGATAACCGCCCAATTCTACCGGTAACTAAGCATTGCTAAGCATCAAGTCGTAAAGACAAATAAAAGGCCCTAAATCATTCATCGGGCTCTAATTCACCAGTGAGGATAATAATCCTAAGGCAGTGGTAGGGGTGAACAATTTCAAGACAACAATGCAATAGGGGTAGCTACCTCTAATTGACAAAAATTAACTTTGACACAAGAAGCATGTATACTTAGTTTTTACAAACAAGATATTAGATTTTTAAAAGTAATGAGAGCAATATGATCAAATGGTGTTATACTGCTTGCCTTGCTGGAGGTCACTTGTTTGCTGCAGAGGGTTACTTTTCAACTCAACACAATCGTCGTCACCTATCGAAAGAACGAGAAAATCCAATAAAAATGACGAACACTAAAGAAAACTCAAAACCAAAATCATCCAAAATCCATGAAATTTATACAGTAGGAAGAACATGATTTTAAATGAATTTATCAAAAAGAATCATTTGATTTGGATTAAAGATGCAAAAGTTATAGCCTAAACAATACTGTCAGCTGGGAAATTCAAATTTAATTGTTATGTGTTACTGTTCATGGCATAAATTTTTAGAAAGATCTGGAACTTGAAATTTTTATGGTAGGTAGATATTTGCATCCTAAGGTTAGCAAAACTGAGTTTACTCGATTTGGAGTTAAAATGAATTACTTATGATTTTTCTAAGTTGTGACACTAGGGCATATCAATTTTCAGAGGCAAATAAATGAACAAAACCTATCCTATATTGAAGTACATTATCACAGGAATTTAACAGATTTCAGTTTGTTAAATTTGGAGTTACAGAAAATTACTTGTGTCTTTTACACATTTCAGGCATTTTTTAAAGTGCAAATAAAGCTAATCCGAATTTTAATTTATTAGAAAGTTTTTCTGGAACAAGACTTAGATTAAAGTTTAGTTAAAAATAGAATCATCAAAATTTGAATCAACCGAAAATGATTTGAAATGAATTAGTTATGCATTTTCAAAGTTTAATGGAATTTTCAGTTGTGAAATAAAGCTTACCGAGAAAAAGAAACGAATTAACCGAGTGCAAAAATGTGGCTCAAAATGGGTCGTTGATTGGAAATCTTACGGCCCACAGTGCACGGAGCACAGCGTGCGCACGCACAGCCCACAGAAGACTGTCGTTGGATTTAAAATCAACGGTCTAGATCAAGGCGACATTCGGACCTCGCGAACGCTCCCACAGATCTGGGCCGTTGATCCAAGGATGGACGGTCCACAAGGACTGGGGCGATCGGGTGACCCGAACGGCCCAATAGATCTAGGCCGTTGATTTGGAACTGGACGGTGCACAATGATTGAAGTTTAAACACAGCCCGGGAGAGAGAGAGAAAAAGGACAGGGCCCTACATGGCAGTGACGCAAAGAGCATTTAAAGACAGCCAATTATGGCTAATCCAATGATTACCAATGATTAATTGCTGATTAGCACTTAATGAACATGTTTTGTCCTAAACGGCCACGGCACAGCGCTCGGGAGAGGTTTAAAAGGGTTAGGCCCACCTGTCAACGACTATTTAGTTACTCACAGTGGGTTTAAACACACGGGGCCCACCTGCAAGCGACTATTAGGCCACGCACACACACAGTGCGTGTTTAAAAGTGCGGGGCCCAAGTTAGTGTCCCTAAATGTCGGTTTAGGACAGCATTAAGTGCTAAGCAAATGGTTAACAACGATTAGCAGTTAAAGCCCAAATCTTTGTCCTAAATGACAACGCGACAGCGTTCTCGCGTCCGACAAAAACGCGAGGGCCTTCCACGGCTTGCCGCCGACGACGTGGACCACGCCGGCGCTTACTAAGGGCCAAAATGAGACAGCAATAGCCTAGCGCACACGTAGGGACCACTCACTGCGGCTGAGTCGGTCGAGAACGGCGGCTAGCCGGCAATGAGCGACGATGACAAGCATGGTTAAAAACGAAAAACGCAAAAGAGCTCCGCAATGTTCTAAGAAGTGGGTGCCACAGCTCCTAGGGGCTACCAAGAAGGTTACCTGAGAGCTGGAGGGGTTAGGGGGAGGTCGGAGCTGCTTCGGCGACGATGAACTAGCCGGACACGAGGTAGATCAAGAGAAGAAAACGATCTGAGTAGAAATAGCAACACCGGGTCATCGATATAGCTTCATGATAGCTCAAATATGAACCCAGAGCAAAGCAAGCAATTAGGACATGGAGCACTCACCTAACTTGAGGAAGAAAGGGGGTGCTCACGGCCGAATTTGAACAAACCCCGAATTGGACTTTCCCTGTGAAGGTCAGAGTACAATTAAGTCAGGGCTAATGCTCAAGATGATGAGAAGCTCAAGAGGGAGCAAAAAGAGGGGTTGAAAATCCACTGCAACACTGTGGTGATGGAGCTTGCTCTCAACCAACAATGGTGGATTTGGGGGATTTTGTGAGTTGAGCTCAATCAAGCACAGAGAGAATTAGGCAAGCTATGGGGGGGCGTGTTTAAAGAAAGTCAAGGATGAGCTCAAAGGCTTTTTATAGCCGGACGAGCAAGAAGTTGGGCAAAATTAGAGTTCACCATGCTCTCGGTTCATGGCTCTTCCATGGACGTTGTGAATGATGGGAGCAGGTAGGAAGGAGACTTTTGGGGGCGGCCACTGAGGTGCAATAAATGCTAAGAGTCGTTGAGAGGTGACAAGGCGTTGCAAAGCTCCTCCCACGCGCAGGGCTCTGCCATGGTGTACGCGCGGGAGCAACCGGAGGTACGGGAAGATCACCAGGTTTAGGGTCCCCACTTGTAAGTGGCACAAAGTGGCTCGACCCCAAAGAGGGTTAAATGGGTCGAGTCCAACCCTAAAACATAGACCCACCCCCTGACGGTCGGATAGAAAATGGAGGGTCACGATTGACTTCAATCACTCGGAGGGCTCCAACGCTCCCAAGCAATCGTAGCCATCCGATCATGAATGAACGACTGTGATTGAACAAGACCATTGGAGGTCAAACATTTCAAAACAATCTGGAGCGTTCAAATGAAATCCAATGGTCCAGGCCCGCTGGTACACTTAGTTGTTTAGGCTCAACCAAAATGTGCGAGCCGGTTTGAACCAAGCGACAGAGCGCCACGTGGGATAGCACCGAGGCGGTTGGATCGTGATCCAACGGCCGGTCAGCCGGCGCGAATCGAAGTCCAAAGGCACGCGCGAGGAGGACCGCCTGATGAAGATCCAACGGCTGGTATTGAGCGTGCGTTGAACAGGGCTGAGCCAGGTGCGGGAATGGGTTGGGCTCAACTAAACGCACGGGTCTGACTTAAACCCAATCAGAAGTTTGACTTAGGGTTTAGGATTGAGCTGAAAACTTTGGAGAATTTTTAGAGGTTGCAAACTATCTCCAAAAGTTCTGAAATTTTGACTGGAGGTTACTAAGTCCATGAGAATCCTTGTGTAAATTTTCCAGAGGTTTTTTTATTCAATGAATTTTTCTTCAGAAATTCTACAAGAAGTTGTTTTAGGGTTTGACCAAGGGTCAATAGGTTTGACTACCTCTTAAAATTATCAAATAATTTCTGAAAACTATGAAATAATTGAGAGGAGCTATCAAGCATTCCTGAAACCTAGGAAAAATATTTCCAGGGGTTGGTCACAAGATTTTTACCAAGGGGGTTTTCTTGACTTTAGTCAATTAGGGATTTTGGTTTTTGATTTCCCACAATTCCATTACAAGAATTGTAAAAAAGCTCAATAACTTCAAGATGCAAGAAAAGATTTAAATTTTACACATTTTCTTATATTTGAAACACAAACCCAGATTTGGGCTGTTACAATGATGACGAAGTCAGTGAATATGAAGAGGATGACAAAGATATGGCAGAGGCTGAAGAGCCTGTAATTGATCTTATGCAGATCACAAGTGACAGTTATGCTATTCTTAGTCATGGAAATCAGTTTGAATAAACCTAAAAATTCAACGGATTCACGATTCCATACCAGATTCCAGCAGCAAGTCTATGATGAGATCTATAGTCATCACTAGCAACTTGTCGATCACAAGTATGTGGATTGGGCACACTTGCAGAACATCGATCGCTTTGCTGGAGCTTACCGTCTCTTTCAGAGGGCTGGTCTAGATCAGATAGTAGCATTAAGATGTGATTACAATGAAGAATTGATTCGACAGTTCTATGATATTGTCTGTGTTTCTCCAGAGTTTGATCTATTGATATGGATGTCAAGAACATAGATACTACAAGCTTCCAAAGCCGAGTTTGAGCAAGCCTTGCGGACATTCTCAGGATTAGAAGAGAAAGATCTATGACAGAGGGGCACTCAGAATCCCGGCTTGGCGACAATTCTATGATGAGAATGAGAACTTTGTGCCTGGGAGAATTAGAGGTCTTCTCCCTTTACCTAGCTTGATCAATCGCATTATCAATCACACTTTCTTTCCTAAGAGTGGAAATTTTGATGCTATTAGAGGACATGCATGGAACATAATAAAAAAAATATCATGAATGGAAGGAAATTTGATGTAATTGATCTTATCATAGGAGAGATTGGAGCTTCAAAGAATGATAGAATCAAAAGAATTTATTTTGCTCCATATATCATGGCTCTTATCATGAGGAACATTTAGTTTCGAGGAGGACGTCCAGGTGTTCATAAGCCATATAAGCTAAGGGATGGAGGTCCAATTGCTGCAGCAATACCTCCTCAAGATCAAGAAAATGCTCCAGCTGAAGATCCAGTCACTTTATCTCAAATTTATTCAGCTATTTTGGAGATTTGCAATGAACAGAGATAATTTTAAAATGAGACCAACAATTGGCTGGCTGCATTAACTGACAGTGTGAGTGCTCTAGAGCAAGCTATTCAAGCATCTTCTTCGGCACCACCTCCTTTGCCTCTTCACTATAGGTGTCAACGTCTTCGTGATCCATCTCCTCAAGCTCCACCTCCTCAAGATCCCCCTCCTTCGGTTCCAACTCACCAGGAATAATTCCTTTTGGGATGATTCCTTTTGGTTCTTGATACCAAAGGAGGAGAAATTGGGAAAAAAAGATTGAAAGATTAAGGGGGGGGAGATCAGGATCAAGGACTGCTGCTTCTATTATATTAATATGTATTAAGATTATCTATGTTGAAACGTGTTTGGAACTATGTTGGTTTGTAATGTCTTTATTACTATGTTTGAAGTACTTAGAACATGTGTGCTTGTAATAGCCTAGTTTAAACTTGTTGCATCATGACTCTTATACTATGCTATGTGAAATGATGCTTATTATCTATGGTTATTAAGCTTATGAATTCAAGCATCTTTTATCATGAGTATTATCTTTTGCTCGAATAATCAATGATTCATGTTCCTCACTTTCAATAAATAAAGGAAACTCCATCAAAATTTCAAACAATCCAAATGTGCATAACAATACTTCTTGAATCTATTTGCACATCTTTAGGGGGAGTTTTATTTATTTAATTGAATGACTTTGAATGCAATTAATTCTTCATCTCCTTGAACACTCTTCAAGATTCAATTGCTTCATTCAAAAGTCAAAACTAGAATATACAACTTGGTGTATATTCAAAATCTTTCATGTTGATTAGGCTGTCATCAATTACCAAAAAGGGGGAGATTGAAAGTATCTAGGCCCCCAATATTGATTTTGGTAATTAATGTCAACAATGTATTAAGATACTAACATGTGTGGTAAGATGTTTCTAAGGATCGGTCCCAAAGGATTGATGATGACATGGAAATGGTAATGCAAAGGTGATAAAGATCGACATGGCTCAAGACAAAGGTATTATATAGCCTAAGGATCTTTTGTAGTATTTTACTGGTCTCGATGTTTGGAGAAAAGACCATATTTATAGGCTAGATACTGTACTATTAAGAGGGATCATGGCTAGTTGCTTGAGGATCTATTTATGTGCCATCTTGATCAATTAGAAGTCATGCATTGCATTTGTTGTTGCTTATGGAAAACTATTCAGCAAAATTGGTATGACCGTAAGTGATGAGCAGTATTACCGCAAGTCGGTAGTACCGAAATCTAGTTGGCAGTATGTATTTTCCAAAGAACATGTTTTTGGGAGTTTTCTTAAATCCCAAAATCGGTATGACCGTGAGTGATAAACGGTATTACCGCAAGTCGACAGTACCAAAATCTAGTTGGCGGTATGTATTTTACAGAGAGTGTTTTGGGGAGTTTTGATCTGCCTTGAAAATCGGTATGACCTCATTCCTTGAGCGGTTCTACCGCAAGTCGGTAGTACCAGTTTTTACATGGCGGTATGTTATTTCCAGAGAAGGTGTTTTTCTTAAGATTTTGATCCTATGGAAATCGGTAGTATCGATCTAGCCGAGCAGTATTACCGCAGTGCGGTAATACCGATTTATAGTGGTGGTAGTACCGCAACTTTTTCCGTAACGGCTAGTTCAGAGCATTAAATGCTACTATTCCGACCGTTGATCGTGTTGAGCGGTAGTACCGGGCTTGAACAGCGGTATTACCTCAAATCCTGATTTTTTTAGGAGTTTGGTCCAAACAGCTAGTTTTGTTGTCGAGGGCTATAAATACACCCCCACCTGCACAAAGCTCAAAAACCTTTGGCCATATTGAATACACTTGAGTATTTGGTGCTCTCTCTTCTACTCATTTGCATTAAATTCATATTTTGAGGTAGTTGAGAGCTGTTCAAGTGCATTGCATCGTTAGTTGATCATCTTGGTACTTGATAGTCTTCAAGCGAGTGTGACAATTTGTTACTCTTGGTTGCTTGCTGGCACCTAGACGGCTTGGAGAAGAAGTTTGCACGGTGAGCTCTTCAAAGGAGATTGTGGAGAGTCCCGACAACAGATTGTGAAATAGTATTGTGCTCACCACCTCCGGAGAGGAGAAAGACAACTCTAGTGATTGAGGGTTTAGGCTTAATTCGTGGAGCTGGTCCAATTCGTTTGGACTTTCCTCAACGTGGATTAGTGAAGACCAGCAAGTCTGCGATACCACGGGAAAAACATCATCGTCTCCATTGTGGTTTTTTCTTTGTCTTTACTTTTTTCGCATTTACATTTCTAGCATTTTACTTGTGTAGAATTACTTAGCTAGAATTGTATCTACTATTGACATAAGCTCATAATTGTCTTAAATTGCTTAGTGGCTCCTTCTTTGTATCTGTGCTAGGAAGCTTTGTTAAGTCAATCAAGTTTAAAATTGTTAATTAGTTAGAAAGTTTTAAAAACCTCCTGTTCACCCCCCTCTAGTCGGTTATCCTTGATCCTACACCATCTCACAGAGAATCCAGGCGCTCGCATTTCTTCCCCATTTTCGGCCGTTGTCGCCATTTTCGTCGATTTCTGCCACCTCAGTGAGTCACTGGTCGATTCCTCCCTCCTCCTCCATCCTTAGTGTGCATGCAATCTAATGCGCACCTCCTTGTAGCATCTCCATCGTCGTAGCGCGCCATCACCATGAGACCTCTCTGCGCCTCTGCTGCTCACCACCGTCAAGCCATTTTAGTGCGTCACCGACCTCATTATCATCACCATCGAGATCATGGTGAACCCCTCATCCTCATGTGCCCTTCATTTCGCCTCGGGCGAGTAGTTTGCGCCATTATTCCCGTAGCCTCCCAAGGTGTCGCGGCGACTGCATGTCTCCGCCAACTCCGGTGACCGTTGGACTCCATGCTACACTCACCAGCATCGTGTTAGCTTCCCGAGTCCAACACACCAAGCCAATAGCCCCGAGAACACCACTCCTACGAAAGCCACCTTGAGCCCGAGAGCCCATCGCTCCTCGTCAGCGTAACGCTATATTCGACAAACTATATCCTCGCAGCCGCCGCCACCCAAAGCATCGGTGTGGAGCCCTTTTCCCTTTCCGCCACTCAACATCACCATCCATCATGCCATTCACCATCGGTGAGCTCACCCGCGCACTGGCCCGCGGCTCTATTCTCCTTTGTCTCTCTATGACAGTGGGCTCCACTAGTGGATTAAGATTTGTGTAGCACTAATGATAGTACTTAAATGTATTATTTCTATGACATGTGGGACCGGTCAAAAAGATATTCAGAAATCTAATTTAAATGAATTTTAGAAAATGAGTCACTCACATGCGGAACCCACTCGGTGTTTTCATAATTAAAATGCATTTAAAACCAGATTGACTGACAAGTGGGCCCCACCTGCCAGGGAATAATTCGGGGGTAGGACGATCCACTATTTTCTTAAGTAAAAATGTGACTTAAAACTTGAAGAGATTGGCATGTAGGGCCCACATGTAAGAAAATGATTTCTAGAAATTCTTAAATGTTTTCAATTTAAGTAGATACACCTTCTCTGTTAGAAAGTGTAATTTTACAAAATACACCATAGTAGTCATCACTTCCTGATTTTCTTCATTTTTCAGACTGAACAAATTCAAATGAATATAACTTTTGCATATGAACTCCAAATCGAATGAATCCTTTATCTAAAATCATACTCTTTCTGAATATGCAAAAATATTCAAAACGTTTTTCTTTTTAATTCATTTTTATTGTTTTTGGTATTTCTTGGTTCTTTCGAATAGACGTTGGAATCGAGAACGAGTTCATTGGCGAACAAGCACCCTCACACTCTTAGCATCCTGAGCAAGGCAAGCACCTCCTTTGACAATTTTTAACTTACTATTTCATTTATTGTATTTCGTTTGCAAAGTTTATTATGCATGTGTATATGTTTAGCTAAAAATTACTATATTATTGGGTAACGGTAGTTAAATTCCTATTGTATGCATGAATCCTGCTTAAGAATTTGATATCCTTACTGTTGTAGCCCTTATGACATGGTGTAGATAGTAGCTAATGTCAAATTGGGTATATTTCAATTACGACTATTGAATGGATGCTTAGCTATGCTCTAGTTTTCACTAGATTTGAACATTTGATAAAATTTCAGTATGGATCTGGGAGATTTTGAAATGTTGGATCAAAAGGGATACCTTTGTTAGTTTGATTTAAAAATGAAAATGAAAAGCATAGTTTTGACACAGGCGAGTTATAATATGAATTGAAAAATGTGAGAGATGTGATCTCGCATGTAGATGGGGGGAGATCCTCGCCCAAGTCGATTAAGGACCGAACGCCGGTGCCATCAATCTAAAACTGAGCATACAACCACATGTGCTGGACTAAGACAACCTTAGCTAATTAAGTTGTCTAGAATTAGCATTGCATGTTGGTAGGCCGTAGTAGTAAGGGCATTCTAGGTAGGTTTGCTCGAAGGGGCTCCCTTCACCAAGGCGTTGGGAACAAAGTCTTACGATACAACGATGAATGCCTCACTAAAGTAGAGAGGTACCCACTAAAGTGAGGGTTTATCATTCGCCGGTCTAGTGCAAGGGTAGGACTAGGCGATATAAAAGCTATGTTATGAACTCTAGACTACATACTATCAGGTTATGAGCGGTGGTATCGATGGATACAGAACAAACTAGATAGTTCATATCATGTGGGTAAAGTTGTACACCTCTGCAGGGTCTAATTCTATTTACATAGCCGTGCTCACGGTCATGAGCGTGCTTAGTTCAGTCACATCGGGTATAGTCTTTACTTTTGTAAAAACGGTCTTGTTGGAAAATGATGGGCTGGTTTGTTGTTGTGTGTACCATGTCTGTGGCTTAGAATGATTCGATGATCATAGCTGAGGAGGGTTGTGATTTACTCTTATTAAGTTACATACTATTCATTTCATTATATGTCAATTGCTCTTTAAACTTACTTCATGTTGAAAATAAATTGTAGCATAGAGCCATATTCTTGTTTTGCCTTGCATTTATATTATGTTGTGATACACTACAAGTCTTAATGAGTACACAATGTACTCAATTTTGCTTAAATTATTGTTTAGAGTACGAGGAAGACACGATTCCAGACGATGCGTATTTCGCATCTGGTACTGGAGGGTACGATGACGAGTCTTTCTAGAGCTAGTCCTTGTTGGTTGCATGTGGGTTATGGATGAGGCACATCGTTGGAGCTTTTGGTTTTATTTATAATGCTTCCGTTGTTCTTCTTCTGAGACTTGAGTTTATTTAGCTGGTCGGCCCCTTTTGTAATGTAAACAATTAAGACCTTTGTTTCATATTGTATGTGTAAATTGTGTATAGATGTGATTATCAATATTGTGGATATGTGTACTAGTCACAGATCATGGGACTAGTACGATACACATATGAGGATTTCGGATATTCAATACCTGCATCTGGCAGTGTTGGTATCAGAACCATACTAACTGTTGGTTAACCCCTAGTTAGAATAGTCATTAGTTTTAGGATTTGGTTTTCAAAATGCAACTTATTGTAATTATTAGGGGGCAAGGTGGGGAATAAACTGTGCTGGAGGGAGGCCGTGTTGGTTGGAGGCGGTGCAGAGGGAGGTTGCGTCGCTCGGAGGTGGCGTCAGAGAGAGCCGGTGTCGATTGGAGGCGGTGCTAGAGGGAAGGCGGGGGCAGGAGTGCATCTGAATCGTGGCGGCGCCGACAAAAGCAGCTCAATGCGATTTCTCAAGGTGGTAGCTCCTCATCCGTGGTCAGCATGGCGACTAGGGGTGGCCAGATTTGGCGATTTTTGGGGCTAGCAATCAGTTTGGGGGAGGAGAAGGAATTTGGGATTTGCAGGGGAGGCAGTCAGTTTGGGGGATTTTAGTACCCCTACCTACCTATTGTCCTAACCTGAACAATATAACTGTCCGGGATATTGTCTACAGTGGCACATTGGCTAAATCAGTGTCATGCGGAAGTGAAACCAGTTGCGCTGGAGTGAAATTTCGCCGCACTGGGCGTTGAAAGCTTGCTTGAAAATTTTCCTAACGGTGAACCACGCCACTACATTTCTATTGTTCCTGACGGTGTCGGCAGACCGCCACTAAAATATATTTTTCTGGCGGGCATATCTCAACCGTCACAAAAATTGTTCATATCCCTCACGGCTTTATGAACCCGACAGTGTAATGTATTTTTTGTGACGGTGAGACATCGGCCCGTCACAAAAAAAAAAATCACCGCCAAGGACTGTTTTCCGTAGTAAATATTGGTCTGCATATTGTATACCAACGAACCATATGATACCTATGTTTCCCTTTCTTACCAGACCAGAAAAATGTTGATCTAACATCATCAAATTGCTTATGAGACCCCTCAGCTAGGTTGTAAAAACCCAGGGGGCACTTGATAGACATGAGTACTTAATCAAGATTGCCTTCCCCCTCATGAGAGGCATTTACTTTGCCAATTATCCAGCCGCTTAGTCATTCTCGGTATTTCTAGGTGCTTGCAAATATAAAAATTAAAACCACAATATATCATCATACACTTGGATCGATAACTTTTGTGTGAGGAGTCTACACGTACGCTTACATGTAGCTCTGAAGACATCCGAAAGCAAGCAGGAAGGCGGACCCGTCTGTCTACCAAGCTTGCTACTACAGTCGGACCACGCATATACTATACTATATATACACGCGCGCACCAAATGCAAAACCGGTCGTTTTGCTTTTTTTTGTTTTTTACTCTGCAGTGGTAGCTAGTCGATCGATATTCGATCGGATTGATCTAGGGGCAATCTTCACTGTCCGATCGAAAATCGAAGGTCCGGATAAAGCAATATAGTGTTTTACACGTGTGCCACAGTAGTTCACCACAGTGAAATCGTTACAGTAAAGACTGTGCTACTGATACAATATTTGCTACAGTATACTGCAGAGCGTTGTTGGTAGCCTCACAAAGTACTGTTCACACAGGGTCCCTCTATAGTGATGTAGAGGATCCGGATCCATATTTAATCTACTAGTGCTAACACTTGATTTTTTTAAAATAATATTATTTTAAAAAAATTACAAAAATAAATAGTCAAAAAAATTACAAAACTAGGATACTGTCACTATTTGAAATGGTGAAAGGACCCTGTCGCCATTTGGAATGGCGACAGTAGGCTAGAGAATAGCGAAAGGGACTTCAATAGTATAGGGAGATCCCTGTCGCCAATTAAAATGGCGACAGGGACCTATCGCCAATCCAATTGGCGACGGGACACTGTCGGCATTTCAAATGGTGACAGGAATTTCGCAAGTCCCTAAATTTTTTAATATAAAGATTTTGAAAAACTGCTATTCAAATGGCGATAGGAATCCCGCAAGTCGTTGTCGCCATTCCAAATGGTGGCACAATCTACCCTATAAAATATCCTAAAATTCTGGCATAACTCACTTTTATTCGGAAAAAGAGAAAGATGGGTGGGAAGGGAGAAGAGCGGAAAGAAGACTCCTACAGGGGAGGAGATAAGCTAGTGGAGCGTTGCCTGTCCGGTTGTCCACCTTTTAGGTAATTTTTTTAATCAAATGGATTGCATAGTTTTAGATCTACGGTTACGTAGTGTAATATATTGTACATAATCCTTTTCAGTGGATAATTTAGTTTTAGATATGTGGTTTATCATGAAAATCTTGTTTACGGTGCAATACATCAAATATATCGCACGCCACCAATTTTAAAATTTACTATGATCAGGGAACTATTTTTTAGGGTTCGAATGGATTGATTTGCGTTATTTCTAATCGGCGACCATGACCCTAACAAGACCAGAGCAGCGTACATAGGGCATTATGATGCGGTGGTTGTTCCACACATTCGATTTGGACTATACTATGTATGATCTGAGAATGAATTGTCTCACCAACCGAGCACCACAGGGCATATATTAGGAGTTAGTGTAGCTCAAGGGAACAAGGTCGCGGCAGTCATATGTACGTAGAGTAAGGGAGGAACGGTGGGATTTGGTCTTTCTGGCCTAAGCATATGCCAAGCCCATTCCTACATCGGTGACTGGGCAAGAAGGGGGTGGTGAAGCCGAATAAGAAGTCGAGAACTCCATCCACAGCACGACGCACACAATGACTGAAGGTCCGGAAGGAGTTACAAAAGCTGTCGATGAAGAACCTGTGGAAGGAGCTCCTTCATTAAGGCAAGCTAGTGGGCTTGCTGACGAGGTTAAGGAGCTAGAAGCCCTAGTCTAAAGGATAGATGTCGAAGACCAGGACTACATAGCATTGTCAGAAGATGAAGGATCCGACGACAAAGATGCTATGGAACAACAGGTAGTTTCATCCGTGTGAAATATATACCAATTTAACAACCTCATCGTTAACGAAGGCTCCCATATGCTATGGGAGTATGACCAGAGCGAGGTCAGGCAAGTAGCTATGTACAAATGCAAGGAAGCCGTGTAGGAAGCGGACAAATTCTAGGTCTTGCCAGTGCGACGCACATTCACAATCGTCAAGTCTAACCCAAGATCCTACAACGTAAAGTGCGATATAGAGGAATACCCATGGAGAGTGCACGTATTCCAGTCTAAGTAGGACACCTACTGGAAATGCTCTGTAGTGATACCTCACACATGTATCGTCACTGAGTCAGTGTAGTCCCACAAGAATCTGTCATCAGGTCTCATCGCAAACATCATGTACGGTGAGATAATGTATAATCTAGATTTTGAGCCACGATCCATCATTCGAACGATCGAGACAAGGTTTCAATACACAATCAGCTATGCCAAGACTTGGAGGGCAAAACGTAAGGCATTGGAATCAAGGTTCAATAAGTTCGACAACTCCTACCACAACCTTCTCGTCCAACTCCGAGTCATACAAGACAAGAATCCTGACACTCATGTTGACATTCAAGATTCCACGCATTCGAAGTGGGGCAATAAGAGGGTACTGAAGCGAGCATTATCCGCCTTTGGTTCATGCATCAATGCATTCTAGCACTGCCGTCCAATCTTGTGCGTAGATGGCATATTCCTAACTGGAAAGTACAAGGGTAGATAGTGACTGCTATAGCGACGAATAAGAACAATCAAGTTCTTCTTGTGGCATTCGCATTCATTGAAAGCGAGAACACGAATAGTTAGTTGTGGTTCCTAAAAAATTTAGGGATTTCTGTTATATATGGCTTTCCTAACCTATGCGCCGTACATGATCGGTACAACAAGAAGAGAATGAACCACTTCCATGGTTAGATCTGCAGAGCAGGTGATGCATGAGGTACTCGGGTGCAAACTTCTACAAGCAGTTCCACAACAAGGACTTGATGAAACTGTTCAAGCAACTATGCAACCAGAACCAGGCGAAAGTTTGACACACTCTGAAAAATTCTGAATAAGCAGACCTGACGCATAGAAGGGGGGCAATGAAAAAGGCCGCTACAAGTACTGATCAAACCCCCAAAGCATTAACACAGTTACTCATAGATGGTCCTAGTGTGGCGAGGAAGACGGAGGCACAAGTGAAATACTTCTCGGACTAGGTTAAGCAATAGCTTAAGGAGAAGTGGTCACTGCTATATGATACGGGTGGTGCTCGATATGGTGTCATGACAACCAATCTAGTTAAGGTGTACAATTGGATCATGCGCGGCGTAGGGTGCCTCCCTTTGGTTGGTATTATGGAGGCAATTCTCCGTGATACCACAAGTTACTTTGTTAACAAAAGCAACAACATGTCGCTTGCCATGGCAAAAGACAGAGTACTGTACTCCGCCTTGATCACTAAGTACATGGAGGAGAAGAGCAAGAAGCGTGAGATACACTAGGCATTCAAGATAGGCACAAGGGAGTTTCGCTTCGAGATAATGTGCAAAGAATCACCCACGAGTCCACGCTGCACCGCGCTAGTTGCATATGTACTTGTAAAAACCCTCTTCTTCTGCATAAGTCCTGCTCACATGTCATGGTCACATGTTCGATGGTGGCGCAGTATCTCGGCTATTACCTCTCTGATTATTTCTACAAGCAGGAGGTGATGCAAACCTGGAGTGCAAAGTTGAATGGTCACGACGTGGTTCGCCATTTCACCAGCCATCCGACTTAGGAGCAACTTATGTGGGCCGCAGACATTGATAGGCTAAAGGGAAATGTTGGCCAGCGACAGGTACGGCGTATCAGAAATGACATGGACGAAGCAGAAGTCGGGAGTCGAACAAAGAAGTGCTCCATTTGCATTTAGTCTGAGCACACCTTCAAGAAATGTTTTACGAAAAATCCACAAGACGAAGGAGACATCGGCAGTCCGAATGTCACCATGGGGACCTCATGTGACCGCCCCACTCGATGCGGTCGACATGGTGGATATTGAGGTCACGACCACAGGAAAGATTTGTCTTGTTGAAATATGTGACGCCCAATGCTTTGTAATATCACTTTGAATTATCGAAAAACTAGGTGATGATGTTGTGCTGAATGGTTTGTAAAATTAGTGTGATTTGTCGAATGTTGCACTGAATGGTTTGTAATATCATTGTGATATGTCAATAAAAAATGTGATGACGTTGTGCTTAACGTTTTATAATATCATTGTGATTTGTCCACAAAATATATGATCGAAAATAGATATGAAAAAAATAGGCAGAGATCCCTGTCGCCAGTTGAAATAACGACAAGATCCTGTCGCCAGTTGGAGAGGCGATAGGGCCATGTCGGTATTTTAACTGACGATAGAGATCTCTCTGCACTGTCGTCATTTGAAATGACGATATGAATCTTTCGTCATTTCAAATGAGGATAGTAGCTTAGTTTTGTAAAAAAAATAACTATTTATTTTTGTAATTTTTTAAAAATAATATTATTTCAAAAAAAATCCTACCACTTCAAAGAACCTTCCAGGTTTGCACACCAGATCTCTACGCACCCAGCTCGATGCAAGATTTTGACAGTGATATGTACGTAGTAGTACAGGTAATAGGATTCCTTCGGTCACGTTGGAGCTTTATACAAGGACGAATTGAAAAAAAAAATAGACCAGGATATGTATGCTGCGTGGTCTAACCATCACAAAAATAAACAGATTTCCTTTTTAATATGGGCCTGTACTACCACCGTAAATACAAAAATAGCCCTCCATTGCATTGTATTTGCGAAAATAACCCTTAACAAGCGCGGAAGCACCTGAGTATGACACGTGATACATTATACGGACGAGGGGTGCGAAAAGAAAGTGACCAGCGTGGCAGGCCAGCCGGGCGCAGGACCAAGTGACGCGGCGCGGAAGGTGACGGACCCAACCACTTTCTGTGCTATTGGAGCGCAGGAACTTGCTGGCCACCTTGCGCGCCACCTGAGCCCGAGAGAAAATTTGCATTTAATGCGTATTGCATGCAGCAAGGACCATTTGCATTTGCCCGCCCATCTTGAGTGTGGAGAAAATTTGCATTTAATGCATGTTGCATGCAGCACCCTTGCCATTTTGCATTTGCCCATCTTCACGCGGTGTGGTGGCGCGGAAGTGGCAAGTTCCTGTGCTCCAGTGGCGTGTAAAACGGTCAGGCCGCCACCTTCCGCGCCACGTCGCTTGGTCCAGCGCCCGGTCGGCCTGTCACACTTGCCACCTTCTTTTTGCCCTCCCCCCCCCCTCCGACCACATAATGTGTCACATGTCGCCGTCAGGTGCTTCCGCACTCGTTAGAGAATCATTTCCGCAAATACGATGCTAAGGGACTATTTTTGCATTTACGATAGCAGCACGGGGCCAAATTAAAAAAAAAATCAAATAAACATGTGTGGGTGAAAACAGATTCAATGCTATGTTTCATGCAGATTCAATGCTATGTTGGATGCTTTCAACTAGAACAAATTTATATAGACACAGAGGAGTATTAGTTAGATTGGCAATTTCTCATAGAACAAAACAAGAAAAGAAGAACAAACTTGGAAACAATAACAGGCTAATGGGTAGCTTGGAGTTTTTCATGAAGAGAAGTTGTCACGCACTAATTAATCTCAACCCACCCTAGGCCTACATGCTCGAGAGAAGGGGATCTAGCTAGCACAACCACGTGCAATGTGACATGCTCGCCAATTATTGTTCGTGGAGACCACTGCACGTCCAGATGCGCGCATTCACGGATGGATCAGTGGATGGTAACTAGCATAGGGTAGGACCAGATGGAGCGCTCGATCGTCACGCGTCCGGTACAGAAAGGTAGACGTTGCCAATCGACCAAGTGCGCGAAGAGCAGATATATACCGGCATTGCTAGGTAGGTTAGCCGATGACCTAGCCAGTTCTGGACGTTGTCTACAATTCGATTTCTTGAATGAAAACAGTAGGAAGATCCTATTGTGTATATATCAGTACAGAAAAAAGTTTACTTACAATGAGAGCAAAAAAGAGAAGGAAAAATAAAGATAGGATAGATCTGCACCAACTCGATACCGGCCACACGAGCCCGATCAAACGGTGGACAATTTACCGCAGCAGGTTGGTCCCGATGGCACGATGGTGGCCAAGCACGGAAACGCCCGGAGCCGAACGGTTTGGTCCCGGCCGCACGATGGTGATCCAACGGCGGCTGACCGCGGAAACGGGCAGAGGTCCCAGAGCTCACCGATTCTTTCCGCCTTAAGAAAGAGCATATTCATTGTTGATCATCAGAATAATAGAGATTTAAGAGAAGGAATGAAAACCGCCTTTAGATTTTTTTTCCCCCTAATACAACACCTTTTAACAATGTATTTGCACTATTGACCACGCGCGAACCGTATTTGCAAATATGACACCGTTACCACAAGGCCACTATGCGGCAACCATTGCCTCATGGCCGCCGTGCGGCAACGCCGGAGCCGCCGCCACGTGGCCTCCCCGCTCGCCAGCCTGCCGCCACGTTAGCCATTGCCGCACGGCATGCGGCAACGCTCCTTGGGGCACCACGTGTCTAGGTTAGGAGGTAAGGTTTAGTTAGGGTTCAGCCGAAATTAGGGTTTGCTATTTGTACAAATTTTAAAATGTAGTAAATGAGTTTAAAAAATTATTAAATTTTATGTGGAGCATCCTGACATAGTATGCTTGCTTGTGTAAATTTGCCATAATTTTATTCGTTCATAATTTTTCTCGCTATTTCATATAAGTGTCATGTTTGTACGAATTTGTAAATGTAGAAAATGAGCTCTAAAAATTATGAATTTTATTTTGAAGGCTCCTCATGCAGTGGACTTGATTGCGTAATATTTGGACAATTTGATATGTGTTCTGCATTTAGGTTGCGAAAATTTCAATTTTAGGTTTCAAAAATTAGGGTTTCATGATTTCATGTGACTTGGAATGTATGGAAAAAAGCTGCATTGCAACTCCATTGGAGATATTGATATACAACATGGCGTAGGAGTACACATATAACAACAAAAATACATGTACAAATATAGTAAAATAAAATCACATAACATGCGATACTATATGTCTCACTCGTCTGAGCCACTACTCTCGCCTGTTGCGACTATATCCATGTGCGGCCTTGTTTTGTGCCGAGCATGACCCGTGGAATATGTCCACTGGTCCGGAGAGTGCATGTCGGTTCAGAGAGGGTACGGAGACCGTTGAGACAGATGTGGACCAGTAGGTTGACTCTGGAGTAGAGTTTGAAAGGCGTAAATGTTGTCATGATGAGGCATGCCAACCTGGGGGACACCTCCGAAGAAATCAAAGGCGACGGACTTGAAAAATTCACTCCCTGGGTGCGATGCATGCAACTCCGGTTGCGCGGATGAGCTCTGCCCTTAGAGGTACGGGGTGCCAGCCAACCCGGAGGAGCTCTACTGTTGAACATACTGTGGGACAGCAAACCCGGAGGAGCTCTGCCATGCGTACGCTCCAAACCCTAGCTACCATTGTCCGTACCGTGGCGTCGTGTACTTCTCCCTAGTAGGAGCTGGGAGGCCCGTATCGTCGTCATCAGTGGACGTGAACTGGTCATCACCCCCACAGTCAATTAAAGGCTACAAGACGGTAGCACCTCACCGGTCTTTCGCTGGCCCAGCACAGATGCCTAGCAGTTCATCATAAGCCCATGGTGGGCTCGTCTATCTGGTCATGCGGAATGGGGTATGGGTGCACCGCTATTTCGAATGACGGCAGGCAACAAGGAAGTGCTCCCAACTCCACAACTGTAGGAGCACGTAGCAAACGGCCAGGTTGGTACTAGCAATGCCGCGCCGTGAAGCGTCACACAACCCCTGGTAAGTAGTGCAAAGGACGATTGATACCCAGCTATACTGAGGCATCGGCCCAGCCCCTGCGTCAACCAAAGACTCGACGACGCGAATGAAGCTGGGGTAGCAAAAATCGCCCTGTGTGATTGGAAACAGGACCCAACTAAAGAGCTGGAGAAGGTAAGCAACGAGGTGCATCCTAATGACCTCGTGAGGTGCACCCTACTGGCACTAACTGAACACCCCGTATATGCTCTGGAAGAGATTGGCAGAACTGCTTCTCCAGCTCGGCCTTGCAGTCCGCACCCGTAGGGCCCACAACAAGTGGCTCACCCCGGATCAAGAGAACGGTCAAGAGCAACACGTCCTGTAGGGTGACCATCATGTCACCCTACCGATAGTGGAAGGTGTGTGTCTCGAGCCTCCACCTATCGACAAGTGCTGACAGTAAACTGCCTTATAGGACAAACCGATGTCCTATGGACACCATACATACAAGGGGCAACAAGCTCGTGTCCCGGAGGATCGAGACATAGCGATCGTCCAGCACCCAGTAGTCCCTCCCCGCCCTAAGCGCTAGGGGCAGAGGGCCATCCGCATTAGCGGTGAGCCACAGCTTGCACTGGTGGTCCTCATCGTAGAAGTGTTCCAGAAACGCTGGTAGAGACATGGCTTGCAACACATGGAATAAAGGGAATATTAGTGAGAAGGTGGCTAATGACCATAAAAGATTGTAAAATAAACATGCTAACTTTTTATTTATAGAGTAATTTTTCTAGGGTGATAAGCTATATGAGAAGCTAGCTTAATTAGATTATGCTCCTCTGTTCTTCGGTGAATGCAGTTCTTATTATTTGATTTTGCTTTATGACTAAACTAACACTACAAATTAATGTACACTAATTTATTAATTAATTACTACTAATTATTTCATAACTAATAAACACTATAAATTAAAAATTACGACCAAAATACCTACAAATGATAGTGGTTAATAACGCTGAAATGTCCCAAAAAATATAATCAATAGACCAAAAGAGTGAGTGGAAGAGCGAGCGAGAGAGCGAGCGGAAGAGCAAGTGACTACGAAATGAACGAGCAGAAGAGCGAGCGACTATGAAATCAAATCACGCTCGCTCGCTCTAATTTATAGCCACTGTGGGAGGGAATCATTATCCACGCTCACTCTAATTTATAGCCTTCAGTTGGCCGTGGGGGTGACGGCCGTAGGGGTGATGGCCAGTTCACATTGACTGATGACGACGATACGGGCCTCCCAGCTCCTACCAGGGAGTAGTAGATGGCGCCAGGTATGGACAATGGAAGCCATGGTTTGGAGCATACGCAGGGTAGAGCTCCTTTGGGTTCATTGTCCCACTGTATGTTCAATGGCAGAGCTCCTTCGGGTTGGCTGGTACCTTGTACCTCTAAGGGCAAAGCTCATCCACGCAACCAAAGTTGCATGCATCGTACCCTAGGTGTGAATTTTTTGAGTCCGTCACTCATGATTTCTTCAGAGGTGTCCCCCAGGTCAGCATGCCTCATCACGACGACATATACGCCTACCAGACTTTGTTCCAAAGTCAGCCTACTAGTCCACCTCCACCTCAACGGTCTTCGTACCCCCTCCGAACCGACATGCACTCTCCGTACCTGTGGACGTATTCCATGGGTCATGCTCAGCGCAAAACAAGGCCGCGCACGCGGACGCAGCCGTAGTAGGCAGAGAGTAGTGTAACAGCCCTAGTTTTAAGAAACAGTAATAAGATGTTTTATGAATAGTAATGAGATGTTGTTCATAACATCACTGTTCATTTTTGAAATTTGGATGTGTTGTAACAATCTAAAACCTTCCTTTTCTAGCCAAAATCCAAAAACTTGTTGAAGCTTCAAAAGAAAATACCAGTCAATGTTGGTATTAAGACTGGGAAGTATTTCTATTGGAAACCAGATAAATTATGTTAGCTAAAAATGATTTTGGTAGAATTTTTGGAAATTATTTTGACTTTGAGAAAAATATTTGTCTTTAAATAAACCTACTCGGTTTAAGTGAATTAAGTATGTATTTTAAAAGGTGAAACAGTGGTTTTCAAAATTTATTTGGGAATATATCATCCCAGTAGTATCTTTGCAAAATTTCATAATTTTACAAATTTATTTGCTATTTTTAAAGTCCTGGTCAAACTTTTCAAGGTTTGAAATGAGTTGGTCAACCTTGTCAGCTTAACCCAGCCGCTGGGCACTGTAGCGACCGAGCCCAAGTGGTTTAGGTCCAAACTGTGCAATCAGACCGCACCCTACACGTTCAGGCGTGCGCCCAAACTCCCAGCGAACGCAAGCCGTTGATCTCCTCGTGAACGGTCGAAGATCGCAGAGCTGTGCGAGTCCTCCACACACGCGATGCAATTCTCACCGTCGGATCTTAATCCAACCGCATCTAGCCTTGATTCGAAATCCTAACGCGCCTCCAACTCTTAGCCGTTGGATCTCAACGAACGGGCCGGATTCATTGGGTTGTTCGGGCCATCCCGATGAGCCATACAATATTGGTCGTTGGATCTGAATCGTGCGGTGCGCAATTACCTGGCTATGCCATTTTAAATGGTAAAAGCCGAATTAAGCGCGAGCCCTTGGATTCAATCTCAATGGCCAGATCTTGTGGGCCGTTCGGGCTGACCAAACGCGCCACTCGATCTCCACCTTTGAATCTGAATCGGACAAACCACATTGATGGGTCGTTCGGGTCGCCTGAACCTCACTTCAATCTCGACCGTCGATCTCAAATCCAACCGCGTCTTCCTTTTTGATTCAAAAATCAAAGGCGCGCATTTATTTTGACCACCGGATTTCAATCCTATGGCACCGATTCAACCTGCATGCGCCAAGGCCCGGATCTTGGTGTGGCCATTGGATCAACATCACACGGCCCATATAAAAGGTAACAGTTCAGTCTCATTTTGACCATCTTATCGCCGCCGTCCATTTCCAATCGAACGGGTGCCAATCTTTTGAGCTTACGGTGAGCTGTATTGTCGTATTTTGATGCGGCTGACAGCGGGACCCTCTCGTCAGTGAGGTCTCTCTCTTCCTCCTCTTGCCTGTGCGTCGCCGCCGGCTTTGCTACCGGAGTGGACACGTTGCACAGTAAAGACGCGAATATTCCTTTGATATTTAGTATCATCTTGCCACCGCATCACCTCTAGAGCCTTCTCGTTTGCTCCAGGAGATCATACTCTATAAAAACCCTAGTTTGAGCCTATCCACCATTGTTGACCGAAAAGCTCCATTCATCCTCTTTCCTTTCCAATGAAGCTTATCACGCTCTTACCCTTGGTGTATCTACACTTATGCTTAATTCACCTTGTAATGTGAATTTGGGCGTCTTTTTGTAGGATTAACCCGTGAGTTGCTCTCTGGCTTGAGTTTGTCGGAGCACCGCCATGGAGGTGTTCTTGCTCCGGTGAGTTCTTCCGGATTTCATCCATGTGGCCTTATGCTTAAGTAGAGCATAAGCTTTCCATTAATTCAATTCTTGGTCAAACAGGTGAAGTGATTGGATCTTTTCCTATTTTCGGTCAAAATCCACTTCTTCTCCAACTCCGACGGGTAGGTATTGATCTTGTTCTTTCCTTCTTTGAGCATCCTAAGGACATCAATAACCTACCTAGATCACTCATACATTAATTAAGTTCTCAGTTTAACCTAGCACCAAAAATGTTCTTTTTATAACTTTTCGATCATTCATATCGTTATCAAGATTTTGAGTTCTTCTGTTCAACCTCCAGGTCTAGGTAGCATCCTACTGAACCCTAGTAGCATAAGCAACAATCCTTTTCCTTGAGGATGCCTCCGAATTAGCTTTTGAGCAAAATCCCATTTCTTTGCTATTTTGTCGGGCAGAACCGACAAGAACTTTGGGCTAGTTATTTTCTGTTGATCTTGCTAATTAAGGTCAGTAGGGGTTCTAACTAGGTTGCTAGGCTTACCAAAGGACCAGTTGTAGCCTAAGCCAAGATTTCTACTTAAGAATGTTTTCTAATTTGGTATCTAAGCAATCGGCTGGACCTCTACTGTCAGTGTCAGTTGAACCGACAAAAGCAATAACTTTGTTCCTCCCAGTTGATCTTTGAAGGTTAGTGTTAGCAAGAGTTGGTCTAGTGTATTGTCTACTCTGTAGATCAGCTTTAACTCTAATTTGAAATCTTTGTTTAGTGAATCTCCAAATCCACCGAAATCTGCAAGTTGTGCTTGTGCTGTTTTTGCTGTTGGTCTAACCGACAAAAGGCAACATATTCTTCCTTTCTTAATTCTTGTCACTTAGTGATTAAATGATAAGTTAGATCCCTGTATTAGTTAGGAATACTGTCAGTTTAAGCAAAGAATTTTATTTGTGCTTGTATAGCTCAAACCACCATTCTTTTGTAATCTGTCCCATTTTCAGTTTTCCAAAATTTGAAACTATAGATCCAGATTAAACCTCAATTTTGATAATTAGTATTAACTGATATTAAGTGATAAGTTGAACTTTTAGTTTTACTTATTTATCTATAACCTAAACAGAAATGTTATTTGTTCATAATATAATTAAGTAGCAAGCTTTGCTTTTGAAATCTGTCTATTTTCAGTGTTTCCTAAATTCTGAAACTGTAGCTCTAAACTGAACCTTAACTCTTGACCATTAGTGTCTACAAGAATAAATATAGGTTATTATCCTTATTAAGTTAGATGTAGCTTAAGCATGTTGTTAAGTATGCATTAAGCTATTGATCATGCATTCTCTTTCTATATTTTGTTCTATGCCATTTTCCTACTATTTATTGGATTTTATTTGAATTTTTAGATTCTGGTTCTTCTGAAGTGATTAAATCTGTTATTGAGCAACAAGAACCTGAACAAAAGTTTATTACTACCAAGGCAATCATCCTCTTTGCATCATATTGAACCCAGATTTCAATACTTTAGATTTTCAAACTTACAGTGATACTGTGCATGCTATTTTCTAAAGTATTTGTGATCTGTGAGTAGTTAGCTACATACAAGTAATGGTGAATTACCTTGAATTAAATTCATACACTTATGCCTTGAGATAGTATCTTTGTTCTGTTATTTTATCCTGTAGTTTGTGCTTAGTTTCGCAGTCAGTACAACGTTAGTTGGTTGACAAGCTTATCTTGTCAATCATGGGCAAAACAAAATACTTTTGATTCAGATCTTAGGATCTATTTTGTGAACTAAATTCAATTTTTGGTTTCTTGTTCAAATTTTCAAAACTAAATTTAAATTCAGCCTTTGCTGAAAGGCATATTTGAGATCTGGACAAGTGGTTGCTAGTGATGGTGCCTTCGTGCACGAGATTGGGAAATGTGGTCGGCTTGTCTGGATTGATTAAGGACTGAACATCGGCTGGATGATTCAAGCCCCAACGTACTTCCACACGCGGTGTATAGGCGCTGTTTGGTTAAGTAAAAGGTTAATGTTATTGAGTTGGAAAACAGGGGAGTAAGCACAGATGTATTGATTTCATATGACATATATGCTTAAGTCTACGGGCCGTATCATATGTCATATGTGTTTTATATCAGTATCATGTGTTCTTAGGAGGGTGAGGCCATACATGTGTTCTATCACATGTATGTACCTTAAGGATTCCGATTGCAATCATATATGTGCAAGGGAGCACAACGCTACTTTCTGTCAATTGGGTCGGCATCCCCGACACAACTTGTGTGCCTCGCTTAGCAGGTGCTATCAGACACTTGTACTGAATGAGATCAGTCACACATGGGTAGTCCAACTCAATAATGTCAACTTGTTGAAAAATACCAAATCTTAGTTTCCCCGGTCGGCATACCAAAGGAAGTGTATCATCATTCGGAGGCATCCGAAGGCTACGGGCTGACTAAGTCGTGTGGGTAAAGATGTACACCCCTGCAGAGTTAAAACTATTCGAATAGCCGTGTCCACGGTTACGGACAATGCTTGAGTTTGAATAGCGCTTTGTATAGATTTTGGAAACAAATTTTGGTTATGGTAATGCTTCGGCATGAGGGGATTCATGCAATGTTTTGTTAGTGATTGTAGTCACTTTGATCTGTTACAAATTATGATTACGTCTCATCTACTTACTGTTTTAGCCCAAATTGATTTATCAAATTGCTTTATCAAAACTTAGCAATTGTAGGTTAAGATGTATTGCTTTATGCAAAAATTGAACCATTAGGCCTCCCTGTTGTAACCTTATGCATGTACAAATCCTAATCCTTTGTATAGGTTCTAATAAATACTTTCTTTTATTAGTTTATGTAAGTCTTGCTGAGTACCTTCCGTACTCAAGGTGCTATAACCTCTTATTGCAGGTGAAGATGGTTATTTGTTTAAGATGTCCGTTAGCGCCGATCAGAATGACGCTAACGAGTGAAGCTATTTCTAATATCCACGCAATAGCCTGCGGGTGATGGGGCCATTGGTGGTTTTGCTGTTTAGTTTTGTTTCCGCTGTTAAACTTTTGTTGTGACCAAGTCACTTATATTGTAGAATGAAACCGAATTGTATCAACCTATGTTTAATTATGTAAATGTATGCCTTGTATGTATGATGCAATGTTGTTTAAGGATATATGTGCAATGGTCACTGATCCTGGGAACCATTGTAAGACATATATCCGGGAACCTGAATGTTGGATTTATACCTTGTTAAATTTATGCTTCTAGTATGATTTTAATTAAGGACCGAAAAGTTCTTAATTATTAATTATGCTTTTAGTGTAATTTTTAATTCAGCATAAATTCCAATAATCCGGGATCCTCACAAGTAGTGGCTGAGACGAGTGAGCCATATAGTATCGCTTGTTATGTGATTTTGTTTTGCTATATTTGTACGCGTATTTTGGTTGTTATGTGTATACTCCTGCGCCATATTGTATATCGACATCTCCAATCGAGTTGCAATGTAGCTTTTTTTCTATACATTCTAAGTCACATGAAATCATGAAACCATAATTTCTGAAACCTAAAATCGAAATTTTCGCGACCTAAATCCTAAATTTTCGAGACAATTCCAGAACACATATCAAATTGTCCAAACATTATACAATCAAGTCCACTGCGTGAGGAGCTTTCAAAATAAAATTCATAATTTTTGGAGCTTATTTTCTACATTTACAAATTCGTACAAACAAGACAACTATACGAAATAGCGAGAAAAATTTTGAATGAATAAAATTATAGCAAATTTACACAAGTAAGTACATTGTGTGAGGACGCTCCACATAAAATTTCATAATTTTTTAAACTAATTTGCTATATTTTAAACTTCGTACAAACAGCAAACCCTAATTTTAGTTGAACCCTAACTAAACTGGTCAAACCCTAACTAAACCTAACCTCCTAACCTAGGGCGGGGCTGGCGGGGAGGACACGTGGTGGCCCAGAAGCGTTGCCGCACGTTGACCGTGTGGCAACGGTTGCCGCACACTGGCCCTATGGTAACAGTGCCATATTTGCAAATACGGTTCGCCCATGGTCAATAGTGCAAATACGTTGTTAAAAGGTGTTGTATTGGCAAAAAAATTCCTCTTTCTCGACTTGTCTACCTCGCACATGGCTGGAGAGGAGAGGCGTAGATGAAAGCGGAAGTGTTCGTTTGCTTTGTTTCCGTACTTAGCCGCAACACAATTAATCAGTTTGACATTTCGTGGGAACCGTTTCCACTTGATTTCTTTCCACACTTTTGGTGTGGAATAGTTTTTTCGGTTTTGCTGGTTTTAAGTTGTCTGAAATTTTATTAAGTTTAAATCACTTGTTGTGACCATTGAATTTGTGTAGATATTGATGTGTCATATAATTGTTATATGATTGGATATTGATCCAATGAATATCATATGATTAGATATTAATCTAATGGTCATAACAAGTTTTTTTAGCGCCACAGCTCTCTTGTCTAGACACACTTTTGACGACAGACAGTTTATCAATAAATATGGCCTTTCCCGACAAATAGGCCATCGGTGACATTGGATCATATTGTAGTGTTTCCCGATTAAGTGTGGCAAAATGTGGTAGGCAGCCAATCTCGGAGCAATTCTGGACCGTTAATTATGTTGGAAGAGCAGCCCAATAGGCTGGATTTTTGTTCATACGCCGACCCAAAGCGAGCACCCCTTGATAAGCGCAACTCCTAATATTTGAGGTCGAAAACTTTTTTTATCTTCGTGTTAGGTATTTCCTTACATTTCCATCATTTTCCATTTCTCTCACTAGTGAAGGGACAAAATTGCCCCCGGGCCGATATACTCTTGTCTGCTTGAGCCAGACCCAAACCGTATGTATATAAGACCATTCCATGAATTAATCCATTCCCTCTCATCTCTCCTATTTCCTTCTCACACTGCCTCCCCCTGCCTACCCCTCCTATGAGCCAATTGATAAAGAACACCTTACGTCCATACCCTACCACCTCACAGTCACACCTGAGCACCAACCATGTCTAGCATCCACTCCACTATCCTCCTACTCGCCGCGAGCCGCCTCCTGCTGCTCGCCGCGGCGTCGCCGGCATTGCCAGACCCGGCGTCGCTCGATCCTTCGCTGCTCTTCCCCTCGGCCGGGACCTCCCCGGCGCAGCCCGCCGCAGCGTCCACCATCCCGGCCTTCCCGGAGCAGTCCGAGGCCGCAGCTGCATCCTCCGTCTGCCAGCTCACCCCGTCCCCGCCGCTCCTCCCGGCTGTCCTCGCCTCCTGCAACGCCGGCGGCAGCGGCGGCGGCGCCCTCCCTCCGCGGCTACGGTGCTGCCCCGCGCTGGCCGCGTGGCTGTACGCCGCGTACGCGGCGACCGCGCTGGCAAGCGCCGGCGGGGGCCAGATAAATCCGGCTGCTTCGGCGGAGGCGGCCGCGGTGGTGGAGATGCCGGTGCTGCCGGACGACGCGGAGGAGTGCGCGGGCGCGGCAGAGCGCGCGTTGAGGGCGGCGGGGGCGTCGCTGCCGCGGTCGCCGGGGGGCAGCAACGGGACGGCGTGCGAGGTGCCGTTCTGCTACTGCGGGGTGAGGTTGAGGCGGCCGGCGTGCGCGGCGCCGTCTGGAAGGGCGGCGAGGAGGCTGGAGAGGGACTGCGCGCGGCCGGGGCTCGCCGGCTGCTCCAGGTGCCTCCGGACGTTCAACCAGGTGAACCTAGCTTTCTCGACAGCTCTATTTCTTTGGATGCTTCTTTGGTTCGGTGGACTAGGTGTACGCCTGACAAACTAGCTACCAACATTTTTTAATGGGAAACTGAAGATTTTGGGCATTGTTGATTCTGAAAGCTGATTATGGATTCATTTCATTGTCCTCCTTTATCTTTGATAAAAGAAACTATGTTTTTCTTTATCTTTAGATATATAATCTCAAATCTAATCTGCCAAAATATATTGTTCTCTATGTCCATGTACTATTGTGAATTATGTTTATCTATTTTTTTACAAGTAATTATGTGAAGTTTAGAGAATCTTTAGTGTAGTTTGAGGACAAGCTGGATTTACAGTAGTTATTATCAAACCCCTAAAACCTAGTTGATAAACTAGGGAAAATTGAGCCATATTTTATCCTAAAAATGAGGCACATGTATCCATCGGAATAGACAAATGGACGGTCCCCGTACTTATTGATAGCCAACAAAAGGTCCGGGAAAACGTTGTTCAGAGTTCACAAGATCTCCAATACGTACAATGCTGCAGAATACAACGCGGCATCTATTTCTCAAAGAAAAGAAAAAGACAAAAAACAGTAGGACGCCATGTAAACAAGGAAAACACATACATGTACTGCGAATCTGGAAGGATTTGTTTCAGATTTCTGAACAAAGATAGAGTGATGTAAATAACCTGAGTAGCATATATAGGGTTCAAAAAACCGGCCGATTTTTGAAAATTTCGGTTTTATTGGGTACCCGATAAAAGTCCAAACCGACCCAAAAATTCAGATTTGCTTGAATGTTGTTGAATATAAGAAAAATGCATAGATATATTGTGGCTCATGTCTACATGTGCCTTGGTGGTAATCCCTAGTCTTGGAGACTGCAGGTCATGTGTTCAAGTCCTCAAAATTGTCCTCTTTTTTTATCCTTTTTCATTTTTAACTTCAAAAAAATCCCAATTTTGATTTGGCCGAAATTTTCCGATAATCGGTAAAATCAGTTCCACCAGTGACCCCACTAAAAAATAAAAACCGGTAATCAAAACCCTGGTGATAAGTGCTGCTCTACCAAAGTTACCTTCCTTTGTTCTTTTCTGAGTCTTCTGAAGTAATGATGCTAGTCCTTGTAGGCTCAATTATACTGGGATGGATGTTAATTAGTGTGACGAATACTTCTTGAATACTACTTTTCAATGATTTTGGCATCTCAATGTACACAAATGCATAACCCAAGAGCAGGCTTGATGAGAGTATGACACATGCATGCTGGTTAACTATATTAGATGGCAACCGGTATTCACCTGATGCACCTGAATTGTCTTTGCTGCTTTTACCGAAATGCCTCTGGAGTCTGGAACGATGAGATTCTTCTAATAAGATATTCGGGCCTGATGTGTAAGGCCTGGAGCATGATTTGCTTGAACACCATGCCTCGCCTGTCGCTTCCCCACTTTTCCACTTTCACTTTGGTTCGCTTTACCATTTGGGTTCAGCACTCGATGCTCCCTTTCGTTTCATCTCCTTCACTGTCTTTTCTTTTCACCTAAAAAGCCTCACAAGTCGCCACTTCCCTCTGCACCCAAACTAAACCGAATGATTTGCTTTCTGACCCTGACTCCTTCCAACAATAATGAATGGCTCCGCTTTACTAGCAATATGCAAGCACACAAAGCCCTGCAAGAGTCAGTGTGCATCCCTTGCAGCTGCCATTTGCCCTCACAAATTTTTTATTTTGGGTCAATGTGCAGTACTAGACTGACAAGTGCATTTTTGGCCTAAATGGCACGGTTGGCGATGGATTTTACGAAACTAGCCGTTCAATCGCCGTATTGCCAAAAATGACATCACGAACGTACCGACAGTGACACATATACAAAGTCGTGCATTTGGCGCCCAGATTCAACCTCCACCGCTCATCTAACGCCCGAACCTACCTCCTCCTAACACGTGGCCACCTCCGCAGCTCCCTAGTCTCCCTAGTCTGGATGTCCCACGTCCGCACCTCCCTAGGCCGGACGTCACACGTGGACCGCTGCCGCTCGCCCCTAGCCCAGACAAGGATTGTCCACATGCGTGGCGCGCAGAGACGCGAGTCTGCCAGCCCCCCTCGCCTGGCCGCGCCACACAGTGGTGGACCCACGATTTATCGGATGGGTGTTCGGAGTTAATAAAATATTATTCAATAGAAAAAAACTAAAGGTCCATGCTAGCAAACAAACAAAGTACAATTTTTCTGTACTAGAAATAACACCACAAAGAATTGAGAGAAATTACAAAATAATTAAGAATAAATGTTGAATTGAGAATTTGGGATTTGGGACCAAGGAATTGAGGAATGAAGAATTGAGGGAGTACATGTGTTGCTATTGACGTATGCGGCCTAACTCGTCGGCCTATGAATTTGTAGTTTACGAGTTTGATTGGTCACATGAATTTGTATAACTTGAGAAGTTGAGATCATCAATAAATTATATAGGCATGTCTGGATGAATTTATATTCATATTGCTAAAGTATGCCACCATCCTTTGCTAGTCTAGTAATCTAACTTAAATCTAGAGTTACCTATTAGTCTCATGCTCTCAACTGAGCAGAAAGTTTAGTTGCTTTGGCCGAAAATGGTCTAGATATCTCATTATCTGCTACAATTAGCTTGTTATTGCTTAGAAGCTTCCTATCCAATGAGAACTCCACATGGATACTTGAAAGTTTTTAAAGTATAATATGTTTATACAAGATTAAATTTTATGAGGCTAATTTAATGCTTCATTTCGATGTCAGCCAATAATGTAATAATCTGAACTACTCTGTACATTTTTTCAAAGATCAAAGCTCCGTCGCTCGGTCACCCAGATGGCCATGCCCACGCGCTTTGTCCCACCGCCGTGTCGGCCAGCCCTGCTCACAGCTCACCCTAGTCGCAAGCTCTGATCCATCGCCAGACCGCCTCCATCATACCACTGCTTAGAGTTGGAGCCTTGGTCTCGGCGATAGAGTAGCGGCGCGACGCAGTTGCGCTCGCCTCAGCCGCTCACGCCGCCGTCGCGCGACGCCAGAGCACCGCGGCAAAGCAAGCGCGCAGGCAAGGATGTGTGTGTGTGGAATTTTTTTAAAAAATAATCCATTTTTATTGCTCCTCAACCTTCTCCCAGTCGCCGTCGCCACCATTGAGCCGCCGCGCGATCGCCGGCAACGACGCCACGAGCAACCGCCACCACCGCTGAGCAAACCTCCGCAAGAGCGCAAGTATATTTTCAGAAAAAAGGCGAAGGATTGTGTGTGTGTGTGTGTGTGTGTGTTTCTTTGAGAGAGAGAGAGATGTGAGATCTTGAGAAAGAGAGATCGGGTTAGCAGTTGCCAATAAATGGGTTTTGAGATATTAGACCGACTCATTGTAGGGGAAAGCAGGAACAGTGGCTGAATGTGGAATGCCTTTGCTTTGGTTGGTTGTGTGAGTGTCGAGTGGGCTGCAAGTGAGGTGTCGACGGAATGGGCTTTTGAGGACATTACATGTTGATTTAACTTAATTTCTAGTATATACATGTATTATACCTCATACATACTGAATTTTTGTCCAAAAAAATTGGGTGTTCAGCTGAACACCCTTGAACCCTGTTAGGTCCGCCCCTGGCGCCACATGGCCCGGCTCCGCTCCTCTCGTGCCCGAACCGTTCTTTTGCCACACGGACGCCCAGCCATGTCACCAGTTCCCCTCCTACGCCCGGATTCGTTGTGTCCTATCCCCCTCTATCCCGTCTTGTCACCTCTTGTCATGTCCATCCATCACCGCGCATGCATTTTTTGCATGCAAGCGCGCGGGAGGGAAACCAATTCCTCCTTTCACTTCGCGGTTGGCCGTGATTTGTGTGTTCGGCGGCTATAAAATCCGAATCGACTGCAAGAGACTTCGCTCACTCTTATCCTCGATCGCTCTATCATTCGCTCACTCGGTCGATTTCGTTTTCATAGACAATTAAGGATTCTTTAGAGTAGTCATTAGTGGTCGTATCAGCAGGTATTTTTCTCTCGTATGTATTTTCTTTACTAACTATGTAGTTAGTTAATTAGTCATAGTTAACTAGTGGAAGTTAGTTAGCTGTAGTTAATTAGGCGTAATTAACTTAGTCATTATCATTTAGTCGTATTTAATTTTTTGTTAGTTAATTAGTTGCAATTAATTATGTCATAATTAATTAGTCATAGTTAATTAATTAGTGCTAGTAAATTTAGTGGTATTTAATTACTCATTTTAATTTAGTCACAACTAATTTAGTCGTACTTAATTAGTCATAATTATTGTCACAATTAATTCAGTATTTAATTATTTGGTCATACTTAATTAGCCGTAATTAATTTAGTCGTAGTTAATTAGTGTATATTAATTTATTGTCTGTATTTAGTTGTAATTTTTTATTTCTACTATTTTATCATTATTATTAATTTATTCACTAATAATATCTGACTTTCATCTCTTGCAAGCCATGTCTCTGCTCGAGCTACTGGAACCTTTCTACAACGAGCATCACCAGTGTAGGTTGTGGATCACTAGGGACGCGGATGGTCCTCTACCCCCCTCGTGCTTGGTCTGAGATGCATTACTGGCCGCTCACTATGTCCCAATCCTCCGGGACACAAATTTGTTGCCCTTTGCAAGGCTGCTCTTAGTCGGACGCTACATCACCTTGGACGGCAGTCTGATGTCGGCACTTGTTGATAGGTGGAGACCCGAGACGCACACCTTCCACTTTCGGTGGGGAGAGATAATAGTCACTCTCCAGGATGTCTCATTCTTGACCGGTCTCTTGATCAGGGGTGAGCCACATGTTCGAGGTCGTCCGTCGGTGGACTGGAAGGCCCGGCTAGGGCATCGGTTTGGCATACATGTTCCGAACAGTGCCCGTGGTGTCCCTTGGACATGGTTGAGGAATTTCAATCGATGTCCGACGGATGCACCTGACGAGGTTGTTAGTACGCACATCATCACTTACCTTCATCATCTTTTGGGTTCGACCCTGTTTTCCATCATACATGGCAGTTAGGTGTACCCCAGCTTTGTTCGTATCATTAAGTTTTTGGCTGGTGTAGAGGCTGGGGTGATGCCCCTATACAGTTGAGGATCATCCGTGCTTTGTATCACAAACAAGGGGTTGTGTGACGCTTTGCAACGTGAAGCCGGTGTGAAACCAGTCCTTGTAGTCTGCTACATGTTCTTGCAGCTGTGGAGTTGGGAGCACTACTCTGTTGGGCGGTCCTTCTTCGGGAAAGCAGTGCACCCGTACCCCGAGTTGCCCTACCCGATAGATATGCCCACTATGGACTATCGATGGACTGCTCCCTAGTTTCACTGGGCCAAGGACAGACTGGTGAGGTGCTACTCGTTCCACAACGAGTTCGAGTTGTTGCACGACAATGACATCATAACATCATATGGGCTCTATGGAGCCCAGATTTCGTGAACACGCTAGTGCCACACGAACTGTTCGTGCAATGCATACAGGACGTTGGATTATGGGCGACGACCTGCCAACTAGTGTTTACCCATATGGTGGAGCCTTAGACACGCTACCTTAGGCGCCACAGTGCGTAATGCAATAGTTTGATCTATACCAGCTTGTGCCACCTCCCGACTACAGGTTCCTATAACGAGCCGTCCACTTGTGAGTCCACTCCTAAGTCCAACTCTATCCACACACCGTACTCAGGAATGGACTCACGCGCATGGCTTTGCCGAGGATCCCGCAATGATAGGGGCACAAACCGGCATAAATCGAATCGTCGACATGCGCCGCAGCACCTAAGGCTCCATCATATGGGTAAACACCAGGTGGTAGGTCGTCGCCTATAATCCGACGTCCTGCGTGCATTGCACGGAAAGTCCGTGTAGCGCTACCGTGTTCACGAAATCTGGACTCTATAGAGGCCATATGATGTCATTGTCATGCAATGAATCGAACTCGTTGTGGAACGAGTAGCACCTCGTTGTTCTATCCTTGGCCCAACATAACTAGGGAGTAGTCCATCAGTAGCCCATAGTAGACCCGTCTATCGGGTCATGCTACTCGGGGTACGAGTGTACTACTTTCCCAAAGAAGGACCGCCATAGGCGTGCTTCCAACTCGCAATCGCAGGAGCACGAGAGTGCATCACAGCGACCGCCACACCGCCATGTCGCGGCGCCACACAACCCCATGTATGTGGTGCAAAGGACTACCGATCCTCAATCAGATCGGAGCATCACCACCTCCGCGATCGCCCAAAGACTCGACGATGCGGACGAAACTGACGTACACCCAATCGCCCTGTGTGATGGGAAATAGGGCCGAACCTAAGAGATGAAGAAGGTTAGCGACAAGGTGCATCCTAACAACCACGTCAAGTGCATCCACTAGGTATTGACTGAAATTCCTCAACCATGTCTAAGGGACACCACGGGTGTAGTTCGGGATAGGTATGCCAAACCAATGCCCCAACTAGGCCTCTAGTCCGGGATAGGTGGCTCACCCTTGATCGGGAGACCGATCAAGAATGAGACATCCTGAAGTGTAACCGTTATCTCTCCCACTGAAAGTGAAAGGTGTGCGTCTCGAGTTTCCACCTGTCGACAAGTGCCAACATCGAGAGCCGTCCAAGGTGAAGTAGCGTTTGACTAAGAGCAGCCTCGCAAAAGGCAACAAGCTGTGTCCGGAAGGAATGGGATGTAGTGAGCGTCGAGCGGCCAGTAATGCCTCTTGGATCGAAGCACGAGGGGTGGAGGTCCATCTGTGTCCCCGATGATCCAAAACTTGCACTAGTGATGCTCGTCGTAGAAGGGTCTAATAGCTCTGGTAGAGGCATGGTTTCAAGAGATGAAAGTCACAGATTATTAGTGAATAAATAAATAATAACGATGAATTACTAGAAATTAAAAATTACAACTAAATACAAACAGCAAATTAATATGCACTAATTTAAATATGACCAAATTAATTACGACTAATTAAGTATGACCAAATAATTAATACTTAATTAATTGTGACAAAATAATTATGACTAATTAAGTATGACTAAATTAGTTGTGACAAAATTAAAATGAATAATTAAATACCATTAAATTTACTAGCATTAATTAATTACCACAAATAAATTACAAATAAGGAATTATGACATAATAATGACAAATAGATTATTTAGGACTAAATTTATTATGATGAATTTAATACTACTAAATTAATTATGACTAATTAATTACCACAAATTAATCAGAACTAAAAGTTACGACTAAACAAGTTAATACTACTAAATTTATTACGACCAATTAACTACAACTAATTAATTATGAATAATTAAGTATGACTAATTAATCAAGACTTAGTTAACTAAAAATAATTAATTACGACTAATTAATTATGACTACGTAATTAACTAGCACTAACTAGTTATGACTAATTAAGTCATAATTAGTTACGACTAATTAAGTCATATTTAATTAACTATGCCACGAATAATTATGTAAGATTAATTTAACTATGACTAATTAATTACGACCTAATTAAAATAAACTAATTAACTAACACAAAATTAAATATGACTAAATGATAATGACTAAGTTAATTAAGCCTAATTAACTACAACTAACTAACTACCACTAGTTAACTATGACTAAGTAACAAACTACGCAGTTCATAAAGAAAATACATACGAGGAAAAAAAAATACCTGCAGATACGACAGCTAGTGATTGCTCTAAACAATTCTTAATCATTTGCGAAAACGAAATCGACCGAGGGAGTGAATGATAGAGCGAGCGAGAATGAGAGTGAGCGAAGTCTCTCACAATCGACTCGGATTTTACAGATGTCGAACGCACTAATCACGGCTGACCGCGAAGCGATGGGTGGAATTGGATTCCCTGCCACACACGGCTTGCATGCAAAAAAATGCATACGCGGTGATGGATTAACGTGACAAGAGGTGACAAGACGGGACAGAGGGGGAGTACAAAACAGCGAATCTTGGCGCAGGAGGAGGGAACTGGCGACATGGTGGCACATCTATGCGGCTGAGGGGCAATCCGGGCGTAGGTGGAGCCGAGTTGGGCCACGTGGTGCGACCGGGCGAGGGGTGGTCAGCAGACCCACGTCTCTGCGCGCCACGCGTGCGGTCAAGCCATGTCCGGGCTAGGGCAACCGGACAAGCCTTGTCTGAGCTAGGGGCGAGCGGCAGCGGTCCACATGTGACGACGCCCGGCTAGAGAGGCACGGACGTGGGACATCCGGGCTAGGGAGGTGCGGAGGTGGCCACGTGTAAGGAGGAGGTAGGTACGGGTGCTAGATGAGTGGTGGAGGTTGAATCCGGGTACTAGATGCACGGTTTTGGGCACGAGTCGGCCGTCGGCACATCTGTGGTATTATTTTTGTAATACATCAATTAAACGGCTAGTTTTGTAAAAACCATCCATTCAGGCCAAAAACTCAGACAGTTGCTGTGTGTACGGATAAAGTCCTTTGAATCTTTACAAATGGTGGCTGACAGGTGAGAGGCCACGGTCAGAGAATGGAATTTCCTGCTAAATAGTGTCACTCACCTTAGTTGGATTAATGTTACCTTGGTTCATTTTTGCGCCTGGATTAATCATCTCATTCCTGTGTGTGGTGGCATTGCAGCTGAACGTCAGCGCCGGCAAGAACAACACGTCAGCGAAGGCGAAGCATGGCGGCGGTCCACGTGAGCGCGACTGCCAGCTCATGGGGCTGATGTGGCTGCTGCAGCGGAACGCAACGCGGCACCGTGCGGCCGCCACGGCGGTGATCCAGGCCCTGATGGCGGCCGACGAGGCCGGCACCGGCCGGCCCTCCTCGTGCTTGCTCCCCGTCGACAACCTGCCGCTTGCCGTCCGCTCGTCGGAGATCAATGGCGCTGCCGCAGCGTCCACCGCTGTTGGCCGTCTCCTTCTCGTCCTACTCGGCACTTTGGCCATCTCCTTATTGTAGTGCTTCTGAGTAAAATTTGAACTTTGCTGCACGGTCTCATGTTGTTTATTAATTAGTTCTTTGCACTCTTGATGTTAGTTGTTGAAAGGGTAGAGAGTGGGCTTCGTTACTGTAATTATATGCTATCCTGGAGCTAATCTGAGTGAGCAGTGGCATGCATATCCATTTTAAGCAAATTGCAGCTGTGTATGCAAATGTCTCTCATTTTAAGCAAATTAAACACATACGTTCCAGAAACTGTATACACATGATCACGAAAGTAGTAGGAGATTAAGTCAGAAGACGTGTTATCCATGTTCGAATTCAGGAGGACAGGCTCAATTAATTCTCGAGTGATGTTTGCCATTGTGAGTGTCTGGCACTGCACCTGAATATCAGTTTGAGAAACTATAATGGAAGGTGGTACAAATGGAAGTTGGATTAATTAGTTGCTGCCTTGCTGGCTTGTGTAGATTGAGAGTTGCATTTGGAGTTTGTTAGATCTTTAACTCTACGGAGGTGGATGTCTCGGAGGCCAACCAGGCCCACACGGCCCGTTTTCTTTTTGGCCCGCATTTTTGGCCCAGCGGACGCCGCGTCCTCTCTCCCTCTCGCTAACATCTGGATCCCGCCTGTCAGCGCCACCTTGTTCATCTTCTTCCTTCTCTCGCCGCCGGCCATGGCCATGCTAGGGAAGCTCTTGAATGCTTCCGTTTCTTCCCGTTATCGTGCGCATTAGATGCCCATGACCACCCTCAATCATTCCCCACTCAACTCGGCCGTTTCCACATGCCTTAACTCGCATTTGCACCCACTCAAGCCACAGCACCGCCGCACTTGTCAGAATCATGCAACTCCTCTGTTGCCCCCTCACCCTATAAAAGGGAGCCCCGAGACCACCTCTCCACACTCGTCCTTCCACAGTAAGCGCAGTTCCCACCTCCCTCTCACTTCGCCGGAACACGGCCGCGACGCGGTCATCTTTCCCATGAAAGGACGCCGCGCTCCAACCCGTCCCACCATCTCTAGTGAGCTTCCGCTGAACCTGGGAGCATAATTTTGTGTTACCGATCACATTAAACCTTTTCCCTCACTCAATTTTGTAATCCCACAGCTTCTCGCCGGAATCGGGCATGTCTTCCTTGTAGGTGTCCGAGTGCTGCCATCACCGATTCCATGACAGTCCGTGTAGCTCCGCCGTCTTAGTCCACTCCTTCACCTTCATCATGTCACGTTCTATCCGGTGCACATCTCACCTTCACCGTGGACCAAGGTTAGATTCGTGAACACGGTCTATAGACAGTGGGCCCATATGTCATAGACTTATGCCCTTTTTCTTTATAAAAATAAATGCGGTTTAATTAAAAAATATTTGCTGATGTCATTCTGTTTTCCTGGAATTAGGTCAATAGTGTTTTCATTCTCTTTTTTCCCCTCATTTAAACTTCTAGAGCCCGCTTTCCTCCATTTTAACTCTGATCAACCCTGTTCTTTTTTATAAATTCGTATAAAATCCTAAACTATCTTATTTTGCTAATTTTACAAATTTTGGAATTTATTTGGATTTTATTTGAGATTGCATTTTCTTCATGTATAGATACTAACGTTTCCAGAGAGCCTGAGTACTACACTGACCAGGAGCAGCAATATTTTAAGCAAGGCAAATTTCACCATTGATCGTATTGATCCCAATAATTCAAACTATTTATGTTCTATTCTAAATTATTATGCATGCATATTTTTTTATTTGTCATACTTTAATTTCCTGTTTTTAAATCGTAGCTAATTCCTATTATTTGTCTATAGCCATTTTTTACATTGAACCCCTCACACGTTGTCACCTTAGATAAAACTCTAGTTGGTACAATAGTATTGTCTAGATCCTCTTTGTAGAAAATATGCTTAATCATGCTAAGACCTGGATTTAGGATGACGAGAATTTAAAATTAACAATACTTTCAAGTTTATCATGTATTATTGGCATTTTTGTGCCATGGAAGTTTATGAAATGTTTTATAAAAGAAAATAAAATTTTCAGGTGAGACTTGGGCGAGTGGTTGGTCTTATAAGTCTCGCCTAAGTCATTTAAGGATCGGTCTACGTGCTCCTGGTTGCAAAGCCTTCCCGTACAACAAGATTTTTTTTTGTTACGACCTAGCCAACTAATTTGCAATGACACAGCATCAGTTGTGCCATTCGGCGCAATGTGGGTGTCGAGTCAACAGTTTTCCCACACAGCACCAGAGGGGGCTCTCGACTAGGTGAGATGTTCTATGGGGTGAAAACCTTAGTGGGCGAGACTACGTTCGGATGGCGCTTTCTAAAGGCATTATGAAAATCACTTAGTCGTAGACCAAAGGAAGCGTGTCTTGACCGATAATATAAGTTGATTATCTCTTATGGGTAAACATGTACAATCTTTGTATAGTGTAAAACTATCTAGAATAACCAAGTCCTCGATCATAGGCATGTCGAGCAATGTCTTTTGTAGATTAGACTTTGGCTTTTACAAAATGGTTTTGGAAATGGATTGGTGTCCACAAGAAAATTTTGGTTGTAGCCCTGGGTTCGAGCCTTTGTTTAAGTTGGTGTTAGGTTGGAGCCAGCAATAGCTTTGTTTCTTTAAATTCAGTTTTATATTATTATAGCTCTCCTGCTTTCAAAATTAATTATTGCAGTTGAATTGTCCAAAATTGCTTTATGCTCAAAATAACCATAATAATGTAACAACCCTAACTTAGGGTTTGTATTTCAAATGTAAAATTTTGAGGAGAAATAAAAACTTTTGTTGTCTCATCAAATCATTTGAAGTTTTCCAAATTTTCCCTAGCAATTTCCATTTTCTAGAATTAAATTCTTGTGAATGGAAATTATTGTCAGCAAATTATTAGCTTTCAAACTTGTGATCATCCTCTGAAATTATTTTTCCTATCATCTTGACCATCCTAGCTACCTCTCTGAAAAATGTCACAATTTTTAGATTTTGTTTGCTATTTCAAAAGAGCAAGTCAAACTATTCCAAATTCTGGTCAAACCCTTAGGCAGCAGCTTGTGAATTTTCTTGGGAGAAATCTAGTGCATGAAAACTCCTGGAAAAATTACACAATGTTGTTCTCTGTTCCAGTAAGCTTCCATAACAATTTCGGAATTTTTGGAGCTAAGGAGCTACCCCTAGAAATTCCCCAATCCTCTCAGCCTTTTAAATCAAATTAAAACATCGTTCTCTGCCCGAACCCAACTCCGACTCGAGTCCGACGCGCCACTTGGTTCACCGCATCGCCTAGCTGCACGCGCGCGCCCGATCGTTGCCAACCGTCCGATGCAAATCCAACGGTCCACATTGCTTGTCTCGCCGACTGTCCGAATGCATACACCGATCTCGCCGTCCATTCTAGATCGAACGGCCGACATCTTCTTGATCGAGTCGGACCAAATCGTTGAACCACACTTGGTCCGACTCGCGCCGCTTAGTTACCGTCGCCGACATGTGGGTCCCTCCCCGTCGTTCTTCTCGCCGACCACGCCACCGAGCTCGGCGATCGCGCAAGATGTGTGCCACGCACTCGCCGCCGCCACGCCGGGGACGCGTGTTTGCCTGTGGGATCGCTCGAGTCCATCTACCTCCTAGGGTCGCCCATTCCTCCTCGCACCATTCTACGCCTTCTCCGCCCATTTCTTAGCTTCGGCCGAGAAGAAATCGAGCGGCACCACCACCTCACCGCTGCTCGAGCAACAAGCGACCCGCCGCCGTGTTCCTCTTGCCTCGCCGCACCCATTTTTCCCGATCCGAGCTCGGTTCATCCACGAGTCGTTGGGGCAATTTCATCGCCCCGCCTCCGCAACTTCGCCCCAAGGTCGCTCGGGTGTTCTAGTGAGTCTTAAGCCTCGCCTCGGTCCTCGTGATCGCATTTCTCACCGAGTCTAACGGTGGGTTTGTTTTCGCTTTTGTGCATCGTTGAGGGTGCGCGCCGATTCTTCTCCAAACTCGGATTCGCCGCCGCGTTGATTCCGGCCCTCGCACCTCCTTCGTCGGCATTATCCGGGCGATCCTTCCGGAGCCGAGGCGATCTCGTGGCGCACCTTCCGAGTCTTCCGGCCCGTAGCATCGCCCGCGAAGCCGTGTCTTCTTCTCCGCCTCGCTCGCCGCCGCCGCCGCGGCATCCTCGAGGTCTCGCGTCGCCGCCATCAAGTTCGCGAGGTCGTAGCGAACCCGAGGTATAACCTCTTGTCCTAAGACCTCCGGTCCGCTAGATCCATCGCGGCCGCGCTATCGCCCTCGTGGACGTCAGAAGCCGCCGTCGCATTTAAGGTCTAACCTAAATCATTAACCTTAAGTATCTCTTTAGCCGCTTGTATGTCGTGTGGGCCCATGAAGATTATTTGTGTTTAAGTTTAAATCGCGTTATTTTAGTCCTCCGAGTCTATGTCCTGTGGGCCCATATTCGTTAAGTAGTGGTGTAATCTTCGATGTTGCGTTTTCTCGCTTGGAAGCGTATTTCGCACGCTTAGTTTAGGTTTACGCTTTGATAAGCCGAAGGCGTATTCTGCGATGTCACGCCGACGCCACCTTAAGCCGTGGCCGAGTCGAGCTAACTCGGCCAATACCTCGCACGCCCGCGACGCTGGTCGTGGCTAGCTCGTTGTCGTAGAAAAAGGTTTTCATGCTTTTGTAATTCAAATGCTTTTCCTTTGTGTCGTTAATTCAATTAAACTTAGAAAATTCATAACTAATTCAATTTTCTCCAAATCACTTGAAACCAGTTCATAATTTTCATTTTAAATGTAATATTTACCAAAATTAGTTTCAACCATGTCTCTGTTAGCTAAAATATGGTTATTGATTTAAATGGTGTATATTGTAATTTCCAAATTAGAAAACGCATATCTCTTTCAATAATTGTCCAAATCCAGTGAAACCAATTTTGTAAATTGTCATTTTAGTGTACTAATGATCAGAATAGGTTTTGGGTATGTTTCTGTTATTAAAATTTTGCTAAGTATTTAACTAGTGCTTTAACGTGTATGTTAGCTTAGGAAATTGCTAGAAAATTCATCACCACTTCAAATAATTATTTCCCTGTTTCTAAAAATGTGTTAGATCATGTTTAGGCTGTTGTGTAAAGCTTGGAATGTTTTGATGTTGTGTATGTTTGAGTTTTGTCGGTGTTATTCGTTCTTATTCGTTGTTATTTGTTCAATCGGTAGGCTTCGACATTTGCGGTAACCCTGAGAGTGATCCTCTGCAACAGGTTGAGCCTATTGAGCAGCAGCAGCCAGGCAAGCAGTTTGATCATGTTTATCCCAGTATTTTAAAGTCTAATATTTTGTTTCAACTGTATGTATGCATCGCTTAATTTGTGTTAAATTGGTTAGTTAATCCTGTAGATGCATAATCTGTAGGCAAATGATTATCCTCTACTAGCTGAGCCTAGGTTATTTGCTGTGATTAGAGATCGCTGGATGATCTCTTGTCACTTAGTAGATCCGGGTCAATTTGCTTAGACATGCTTAGCTATCGGTAGAATCAAGCGGTTATCGACTTTAGTCGGTAGCCTTGATCACACAAAAATTATTAAAACTTTATAGTTCAGCATTTTGCTATGTTACTTGTGAAAACTAAAAATGAAAACAAAATGATTTGGACTTGGCGCAACGGTAAGATTGGTGTGATCTGTTGGGTGTGATCGAAAGGTGCCCGAGTCGATTAAGGACCGAAAGTTACTTGCGCCACCGTGATCGAGCATTTTGCGTGCTAACCACACTAGAGTATATGGGACCTCTCTTGACCTAGTACTTTGGCGTGTATTGACTCGGTCGCAGGAGGTCGCAGGAGGGATGGAGGTGGGAGCATGGTAGTTGTCCAAGAGCTTTATCCCGAGTGGGTAGTTGTCTTTTCGGCTTTACCATGTAAGCGTATGGATTTATATCCATACGAGCGGCTCGTAGTTAATACACAATATTGGAAAAAGTCTCGTAGGACTTAGTCAGGCTGCATACCTTGGAAGTGTGTTTGGCTTAAAGGCGGTCCAAGTGTGGGTACATTGGTACACCCGCAGGTTAAAACTATTCGAATAGCCTCGCCCTAGGTTATGGACACGCCGGATACGCCCCAAGAACTAGACTACAACATTTAAATTAAAACTTGATGGGTGGTACGAACTGGGAATCGTGGTAAGTTGGGGTGACTATTGGGATAGTCACTTCTAGGTTGTTTTTCTTTACTCTTTTGTTATTATTACCTTTAACTGTATTTCAACATTAAAAATGAATTGCAAACTTGCCTTTAAATTGTATTACATTATTGCAAATAAAGTTGGCTTTATGCAAATGAAACATATGGCCTCCACCAAATAAGCCTGCATGTACCATATGAACAGGTCTGCTAGTTCACACGTCAGTCTTATGTACAAAGACAATCTTTGTACTCGTGTGCTTTGCTTAATGTTTTTGTTGCAGAGGAAGAAGGTGAGCCCCAAGGGCCTCACTCGTGAGTTCTCACGCGCCGTGTAGGACGACTAGGCTTGGCGGTCCGTCCGATGCCTTGTGGGTTGAAGGCACACCGATTGGCTTTGTTTATAGCCATCTTATGATACTTTGCTTCACATTGCCTGCTTTTGTGTATTTGTGTATCTTTTGGCCATCGGCCATTGTCTGTAATAACTTTATCGTTATTTTCTGCTTAGTGTGATGTTTGGACTCTATGTTGGAATGGAGTTGATGCATAATTTTGTGGTGAGGTGTGTATACTGCTTTCTGGGAAGTATACATATCTCGAGGCTCAGCTTATTTGATTTGTGATGCTAGGACCAGGCGGTTGGTTAAGCATTGCAAGCCAAATAAATTGGGGTCCTCACAAATAAGCCTTCCTTTGATAAGACCCATGCATGCATTAACTCAGTTACTGGTGTAACCCACTCTTGCTTATTAATATGTTGTTCAGAGGACTTTGCTGATGGTGACGACTTATACGACTAAACCACTGCCCCGGTTGATTGCCTTTGGTAGATCGGTAGAGCCTACTTCTACTATTTCGTCTTCCACTATTTATCTTTTTGTTGGCTTGTGAGACGTATTTGTAAAACTCTGGTACTTAAATAAATAAATAAATCACATGATATGGTTGTTATCATCTTTGTTATACTGTTCCTGGACTAGTGTTGACTTCGACATGCGCCCGCGCTTGTACTGCCTTTCATCGCGTCCCGCCACAGCCTCGTCGGTGCCACCAGTCATCAGTTGTACAGCTGTGGCCTTGCCGGCACCACTTTTCATACTGTCCCACCACGGCCTTGCCATTTTGCCAACACCACCCCTCATTCAGATGTTTAGCTTATGTATAGGTGTAATTATTAACATGTACTTGTGACCAGCGAAAATATTTCATTGAGATTTTTTTTTGGTGGGCAACGAAATGACCGAAATTTTGGAAGAATTTCATTCAAACAGTTTGGATCAAATTTGAATTTAAAATTTAAAATATTTGATCAAATTTGAATTTAAAATTTAAAATATTTGCAAAAATTAACAACTAGAGTGGGATTCGATCCTTGGTCTCTAGGAAAGCATCGACAAGGCCTTGCCACTAGGCTGTCTTTGTTTTTGTTGATTCTTTATTGGTTTTTACTCTCTTTAACCCTCCAAATTCAAAGAAAACAAAAAAAAATTGAACAGATTGATTTTCTTTCGGAGGGTACTTAAAGGTCCAAAATTTCAGTAAAATTTCACCGAAATTGTGAACCCTACCTGTGACATTACAGATGCACTACAAAAAATCCAACTCAATCTACCATTACCACTAGGTGAGTGTACTCGAATGTTTGTACTGTGGATGAAAATATTGCTGCTTGTTCAAATTTCATGAATGTTTTGATCAAATAAACCAGTTATGTGTTTTGGTTAATTTTGGACATATAGTTTAAGGGGTTTTCTTGTTCCAGTAAATATTTGTGACCATATTCATTTCAATTCATATTCATATCTGGGTATTTGTATTCGTATATGCGGGAAAAATGTCAAACCAGGAAAATTAATTCTAAATCCTATGTATATACTGTGCTAGTCCCACGATCAATGACGAGCACACACACAACTTACATCATTGTGTTACATCCATACACGAATAAATACAACAAAGTATTACACGCTAATAAGCAGTTGAACATAGACCATTATGACCACATTTTACACAAATGGGCCAACCGTCCAAATGCATACATAAAAGAGTACTTGCAGCGAAAATAAAAGATAACGGGCCCTCGTGGTATGCCTCATTCCACAGCAACCGACTGAGTGTTAAACCTTAGAACATGACATCAACACGCCGACTCTTGCAGCTTGAAAGTGATCGATTCTTCAGGTCTTCATCTTCTCCCACTAATATTGTTCAACAAGCAAATGTGAGTACAAAATGTACTCTGCAAGACTTACATCAAATGATATTAACTACATGTTTGGCTGTGTTAAAGGAAAGGCTGCCTTGCCTGTGTTTGTTGCTCAAAGCAAATTTTGCATTTACAATATGAATAGTAGATTACAAAAGGTATTGTAAAACGATAAGAAAATACAGAAATTGAATAATTGAAAGTAATAGTAAGTAATCATAACATAATAGCATAGTGTAGGTCACCAATACCTACACCACAAGGATGGAACTTTCCACCACAATTTCATCATTGACAACATATACTTGAATAAATGGATTTCCTTTGCCCAAACCTTTCTAGCATGGATTCCTACCATCCGTACCATTCCCAAAATCATCTTTGAAAACCAGAAAATCTAACCAAGTGTGGTATCACCAAGCAATGTCCATGACTCGGGACATGACTATTCAAATAGATTGAGATCTCACTCTGCAGAGGATGTATACTTTACCCACATGATATAACCAACGAGTTTTTGGCCGATACGGTCAATTTTCGAGCCGTATTTACACTTCTAACAATCTTTCAACGGTATTTGCAACGCGGGCCCACGACCACCGCGCGCGCCCGCACGAGGTTGTGACGTGACCACGGCGCACGCCACCCGCGCCGCGCCGCCACGCCCACCCATGCGCCGCCATTGCCGCCGCTGTTCGCGCGCCAGGCGGCCACGCGCCACATTCGCGTCGCCACGTTGCGCGCAGCGCGCGCACGACTGCTGCCGCTTTCTTTCTTTTCTTTTCTTTTTTCGATTTTTTCAATTTTAGATGCGAAACATTTTTAAAATAAAATATTTTTTGTTATATGTGTGGGCGCAGCTCACCTGCGCCACATCGTAGCAATTTTTTTTTTTTTTAAAAACATTTATGCATATTTTGTATGAATTTTAAATATAGTAAATAGGGTCCAAAATTATAAATTTTTTGTAGAGTCTTCGACGGTGTCACAAGCAAGTACACGGTGTTAGAAGACTCACAAAAATTTCATAATTTTGAACCCAATTTACTATATTTAAAAATTCATACAAAAATATGCATAAATGTTTTTTTAAAAATAAAAAAATTGCTACAGATATGGCGCAGGTGAGCTGCGCCACATCAGAGCAAATTTTTTTTATTTAAAAATGTTTCAGTATGTAAAAATGAAAAAATGGAAAAAGAGAGAAAAAGAAAGGCGCGCGTAGAGCGAAGTGGCTGCGCAAAGCAACGTGGCAAGACAAGCGCGTGGCGCGGTCGCCGTGGCAAGGCGGAACAAAGTGGGCACTGAGCCGGCGCATGGTGGACGTGGCGGGCGGCGCGGCGGGGCGCGCCATGCGGTACGTGTCGCATCCTCGCCAGCGCGCGCGGCGGTGGCGCGCTCGCTGTTATTTTTGTAAATACCGTTGAAAGACGGTTAGAAGTGTAAATACGGGTCGAAAACTGACTGTATGTGCCAAAAAGTCATAACCAACTCATAATGCCAGCGTATAATTTACACTCAACAAGATACAGTGCAGCTGAGAGGTTATAACGAGGCCTTTACAGATATCTTGCCCTAATAATAAACCGCCCTATGAGTTTACTCCTCAAGACATGGACATCATTTACCTTCATCGAGAGGGCTCATAGTTGTGTTGGTAAGCCTTATGCAACTGCAGTAGAGCCCCTACGGACATAGGGATCCTTTACTATGCCCTCACGGCCACGGATGAATAAATCATCCACCACTTGCGGTTTAGTGCTAGAACATGACATGTAGGCGCCATGTGTCATTGATAGGGTTCACCGTGGACTAGGCCCATGTGAGGTTGGATCTGGTGTTTAGGGTTTTGGTTGACATGCTGGCACACGTGACGGCTGACTAGGCAACACGCAGGCATTTACTGGACCACCACGCAACCAAAAGATGATGTGGATGAAGATGTGGCCGACAGTGAGGATGGTGGCGCTTGGGCCCCGAGGGTATCCGGTGAACGATGGTGATTGGGAGACCGGAGATGGTACTAGTGCAAAGAGGGTGTCAAAGCGAACCCAATGCGCACCTTTGCGATAAGGGGGCGTAAGGGGAAACAACAGCTGTGAGCTTTGGTCTCGACGGTGGTGAGGCTCCGATGGCGTTCTGGCGGTGTTGAGGGGTGCACCGCGTAGAACACGCGGTGGCGATGTCGGAGGTGCAGACGATTATGACAGGGCATCAACGACAGCGAGGTGACCGGCGGAGAGATGAGCTTTGGCCGTTGATCTTCAAAGACGAAATCTGGCGATCTGAGGCGGGTTGGGGTGGGATGAGTTGTTGAAGTGGAATGAGGGACTTACGGGGGTCTTGGGGCGCCCTTTTATAGTACAAGGGTATGGCCGCATCGACATATCACCGTTGGAGTCTGTTTCGGGTGTGCGGCAATTTCATAGTCCGACAACGATACGGGATAAGATTGGAGTTGGTTTGGGTGCGAAAAGATAAGAGGATAAAACGGCAAGGTTGGTGCGGAAAAATCAGGCCGTTTTGCCCGCTGTCGAAAAAAGCTTCGAGTGACAGCCATGTCGTTGTCGGGAGGGCGAGAGGAGGAAGGAGACGATCTAGCATGCGGGCCCCACACGATAGAGAGAGAGAGAGAGAGAGAGAGAGAGAGGGAGGGGAAAGGCGGTTGGGCTGCGATGAGAAAAGAAAGGCCGAGCGGGCTGGGCTAGAAAGTGGGAAAATGAAATTGGGCTGGAGAGATTCGGCCCAAAGAATTTCTGAGATTTTAGATAACTTTGCATTTTAGAAATAACAGTAAATCGAAATAGCAAACTAAAAATAGCAAATGAACTCAGAAAAATTCTAGAAAAATCTGAAAAATATTTCCAAGTACAAAGAACTCAAATAAAATAGTTTTAGAATTAATTGATATTCAGATTAGTCACATTAAATTGTTTTGACTTTCAAAATCCAATTTAAGCTTTATTAAAATTCAAATAAAATTGGGTGAATTTTTCCAAGGGCTAAACTACTCAAAAGGATTTTTAAAACTCAAAAAATTAGAATGTTACAGCAGCCACATGGACGTCATTAGCGTTAACCAGTGATTAGTAACGTAGTTGGTTAATTAACTACAGTATGGCATGTGGACCCTACACCATTAGTTAGTCGATTAAACCGCAGGATTAGAAGCTGACGCAAAAGAAATGACCATCTTCTACGTACTACTCCTCAAAAGGATGCCAAACTTAATCGAACTCACAAAAAGTAAACAGGTGACAAGAATTGATGTGCCTATGAATTATTCTCATTGTTTCGCTGTGGTAGGACGAAAATTTTATTCTGGTTTTCTGAAAAGAGTGACAGAACATCAATAAGGGAGATTTGAAGTGTGCTGCCTGCGAAAATGTTTCTGAAGGTCAGCCTTGCTAGGAGTTGGGTGAACAAGACTCTCCACGGTGCTACATCACAAACCTCAACAACCTCAAATTGCTTTTGCAACCACAGAGTAGAGAGAGACTAGAAATTAGTATTATGACAAGGCTGAAGTATTCCGGCTCTACTCCATGATATATGAAAGGATGCAATTCAAGATACAAAGCACTAGCCATAGCAATTTGCATTGTTTGTGAAGACAGGTGTAACCATGATTTAGCGTAAGGCCATCGCACCGGTTTATTTTACTAGTAGCCTGGGCGCGCCCTTGGGCGTGCTTGTTTCGACAATGCTGAATACCTTTTGCCGTTACTCTCTGTTTTATTTGCGAGAAGAAACCCAAAATCATTACTATCTGTTTCATTTTAGCCCACGTTAACATTTTCAATGCAAGAAAAGGATCCACAATAGCACTGATTCGAATGAGCAAATAAAAACAAAAGGTTAAGACAGTTGTCAGCTAGAAAGGAACACAATTCAGCACACCTGAAAACGACAGTATTCGAAGAGAAAAATACCGCGAACCATTTATACACACTACACAATGATATTTTAGAAAACTGCAAGCTAACATATTCATCAATTGGACTCGAGGAACGAGCAGCAACAACTATGTCTTGCTAACATTCTGAAGGCTAAACAGTCAATAACTCAGTATTCAGAAACTACAAGCTGCAAGCATCGCCCGCACATAGAAAGTATGGAAATTTATGCTAACCTCTATTATCTTGCTGCCTTTCTGGATTTCAGTTATACAAGTACCACACGATGGCCATGGTACCACAGTTCAAAGCCACAACATGGACTGTTCGACTACAGATGACAACAGTATTCCTGGTCTGTTACAATATTGATAAATTTAGGGCATACATACCGTGACGGATGATATATCCATAGGCAGGAAGAGCGACAAATACAAGCTGACCAGAAAAAAGGGAATAAGGTTTTGTCAAAAGAAAGAGGGAACAAAAAACACGCTCCGATCTGGCAAGAAATAAAAGAACAAAAGTCAAGCATGGCAGTACAATTTCTTCAGGAACTGTTTATAACTAATCAATAGAAGAACAAGTTTGCATATCTTTTGCAATAATGACTTTATGACCTATGTTTCTTTTTATACATTATCTCAAAGAGAAAATAGAAAGGCAACATGTTCGAATGTGGTGTCACAGATCTGTTAGTTAGATAATGCAGAATGCAGAAAAATTTTGTCCATGAAAGCACTAAATATCAATGAAAGCGAAGAACATGTGTTTAAGCTATTAGAAATCGAAACCTAGGGAAAAAAATACATCTCAAGAGCAAGAGCAGAAGCAAACAAGATATAACACATAACACCTCAAGTAGGTTTCTTGCTTAAGTAGCTGCATTCTAACATCCTTTTGATAAATCTCAGAGACAATTGCTAGGGATTCTTCAGCGCAGTCTTTGAAGACAATTTCTTTTCCGCTCTAAAGTCAGACAAAGAACACTCTTGATGAATTTGTCAGATAAAAAATCTGTCAGTTCTAAGCCAAAGGGACACATTTGTTTTGAATATAAAGACAATTAGTAAGGTAGATACAAAGATGGAAATACCTGGTTTACCTGGTAATTGTCAGAAGCAAAGTGTGTAGCATTACCATGATCTGTTCATGTAAGAAGATATAAATCAGGAAAAAAATTTATTCGAGATCTGTTTACCATCGAGAAATCAAATGAGTGGCTATTCAGGGCATCCATTCCATCTCTTTGCTGAGTCATCCTAGCCCCTAGATCTATTCAGGGCATCCATTCCATCCCTTCGGTGAATATTGTGTAGCATACATGAAGTTCGTCTCTTTTATGAGTTGTTACAGTCAAAAGACTTTGAACTTTCAATGTGTTACATTCTTAGTGGTAGGATTTGCAGTTCTTTGGTCTAACAGATCGATATGGATGCAAACTTCAGGAGACTACAGTATGTAAGAATCAGCAGACAAATAACGATGAAAATAGGATTTTCCATTAACAGAGTTTCTCAACGGTTAAAATTCAAGTTGCATATTCTGTAAGTGTTATAACATATCTGTTCTGAAGAACTGACGACAATGAACAGCCTAGCTAATTTTGAAGTGTAGTATAAATGTTCCTAAATAAATAAGTACCACACTTCAATGTAATATACTCCATATTAGATCATGTTAATCTTCACACACATTACAGATATGCACAATATCGATTAAAAGGATAGGTGTAAGGCGCTAATTAGGCACCAGCACATAACTTTGTGTTATGCAACAATGATTCTAAGATCCATTTTCTTATGAGGCTGTGTAGATGTAGTTTAGTATGCGCTACCAGTTAGATAATGAACTATGCATGACTCCTACATCTTAATCCAATAATATTTGCCTTATCCAAAATCCAGCAAACAAGGGAAATTAAGCAAACAAGAAAAGTCATATCTGTCTTCCCGGTGATTTTTCCATGCAAACAATGTAGCAATCACCAACTAGATTGTGTTTTTAGGGGGGAAAAACAGCAAACAATGAGTTACGCATGACTCTTACATGTGCTGCCTTCTAATTAGCATGATGGGAAGACAAAGATACTAACCTTCAGGAACATTTGTAGGAGTACATTAAAAATGGCATCGACCTCATCGACGTTAAGAACAGGTCTAAATGCCTCTATATCCGAGAGTACGCCAACAATAGGAAAACCCACCAGAAGATGCTGCCAAAGACATGGATAATATTAAGCTTGATGAATTTTGATACTGTAAGAGCAAGCTTATCATCGAATGGAACTTTAACAGCCTACTAATTCAATTGTAAAACATTAACTTGTACATAGTCAAAACAATGGGGTACAATAATTTGTTGTGCTATATCTTTACAATATTGTAACAATAATTGGTATAATCTTTTCTATGAATTTAAAATGAATACTTGTGATGATTTGGCAGGTACCAAAGTAATCGTAAGAGACATTTGACAGGTCTGGTTTGAAGGTAAAATTTATTACATTACATCTGAAACAATGCACCAGTAGATTAATTATAAGGCTAGCTTACCGTAATCAAATCCTAATAAACCAAGAATGTGAAAGTGATTGTGCACTATCTAAACAACATGCATGTCACCCATGTAACAATGGCAGCATAATTTTTTTGAGAGTCCACTGCAGAAAACAACATAGGTAATGACAGTAGCAAATAACAAAATCAATTTGAACTTTCATTGTCCGAGATTATCTGATATAAGATTGTTGCATAAATTTTCTAGGAAATATAAGGCAAAGCTAAGAGAAACTGAAACCACTAAACACTAAAATACGCCTTTATGTATGTTAACTCAGTTGCTGATATCTCTTCAGCAGACATCTAACTCATATGTGCAATTACTAAGCATGTATCTCAGTCCAAGAAAACACTAATAAAAGAGGAACAAATAATCTGCATACCCCAAAGAACCTATTGGGTATTTTTCACTACATGATATGTAGATACCATATTAAGTGCATAGTGGGCAATTAGCTAGGATTTGGCAAAACACATTTTTTTTTCTATCTGAACAGTAAGCTATACCAATAGAATAGCTCAACATTAGGGAGACTGACTATAGTACTAATCTTTACGCATGTAAAATCTACGACAAAAATCCTTGCAAATCCAGCTATACATAGAATGCGTGGATAGACTCAATCAAAGTGTAGCTGCTAAATAGAAGTCACTTGACTATACTATGGCTGCAAGTTGTAACTACCTTATATATATATATATATATCCTAAAGCTCATCTGGATTTAGCATTTAATTCGTAAGAACAAGAGCATACAGATTGCTGTACCAACAGTGCAATGGTAAACAATGAACTAAATATTTTCAGAGTACCAATGAAACATCTGCACAGTGTATGGATGGATTGATTGATCAAGAGATAGAACTACTTCACTGATAACATGTTTACCCCAAAATTGTGGGTTGATTGAAACAGTACATGACATATTTAGTGTCCTAATGGAAGGTGGGAAAAAAATGCTGCTTGGCTGATAAATCAATTATTCTGATTAAATTTACTTCTTGAGTCAAGCAAACGTATTTAACTCTACTAAGTAGTGGCAAAGTAGGAAAATATATTCCAGTTGTGACTTTAGCAGTAAGGACCAAGCCATTATTAATGCAGAACTCCAGAGAAAGGACAACTATATTATCAAATGGAACAACAAAAATTGTTCGGACATTCAAAATTAAATATCACGTGGCAAGGTGCTCCGTGCCTTCAGCTTTTTTTTTCCTTTCTTTCCCATATAATCGTGCCGCCCCTTTATTCAAAAAATTCATGCCATAACTGGGTTTAGAGAAATCATACCTACAGTATTAAAATTCCCATGGTACTACAAAGAACCTCGCAAATGCAATAATCTGTAGTAGAGATTTATTGGGCTGGCAATAAACTACATGACTATATGCAAAAGAAAAACTGCATTGTATAATTATAGGGACACTCTTGTACTAAATAAATGAAATATGAATAAGCTGCAATGTAATTGCAAAACATGCATGTTCTCTGCTTCAACCATTTGCATTTTCAAGCCGTAGATATATGAACTGGTTTGATTTGTGTAAGAAGCAATCAACAAATCTACCATTTCTATGATCTAAAAATGTGGCATCTGATTTATGGGCTCTGAAGTCATCGGCAAACAAGATCATGCAATAGGACAAGAATTCCAATCGCGAAAATGACTAACAGAAAGAAAATGTGTTTATCAATACACGCTATATACATAACAAGTATGCAGGACGATCCATAACCTATAACCTATGATCAACAAAATCCAGTGCTCCTGTGTACCCAAGTGTGTACCTCCGATCCGCAGGCTCCCTGTTCTCACTTACTTCTCACCGCAGGCGCCGAGCAACGCGTCCTGGTGCCCGCCGGGCCCGGCTCTGATCCCAATCGGCCGAGAATGCACAGCGAAGGCCGCGGCCGCCTCCATTGGTCGGCGCGCGCTGGTGGGGTGGGCGCGGGTCCTTGGCACGGTGGTGATGGGGGAGGCCAGGAAGAGGGAGGAGGCGCCGAGAAGGAGGGCGCCGGGGGAGGGAGGAGTGCGTTGCGCGGGGGGAAAGCGTAGGCCGGGTGAGGTGAAGGTGGAGGGGATGGGGGCGGGGGCGGGGGGTGCACCGGCTGAGGTGAAGGTGGAGGGGATGGGGGCGAGAAGAAAGACCGAAGAAGCAGGCGGGCGCTGGGGCAGTAGCGAGGACGCGAATGCTTCGTAGGCGCCGGGCATGGGGGTGGAGGGAAGGAGTCCGGCCGCAGGGGTGAAGGGGAGGGGCGGCGGCCGGCCGCGGGCGTAGGGGGAGGGGGCCAGCCGTAGGGGGGCGGAGGGGCGTGCGGGCCAGGCGCCGACCAGGCGTGGGGGAGGGGACCAGGCGTGGGGCGTCGGCTGGGGGAGGAGAGGCGTGGGGACGAAGGGGAGAGGGGGTGGCAGCCTGGTGTGGGAGGGATGGGATCTTGCTGGGCGTGGAGGGGGCGAAGGGATTTGGCCGGGCGTGGGGCTCAGAATCGAGGAAGAAGCGACGAAGCGAAGGAATCGCAGGGCACGCAAAACCAAAAATATATCGGACGGACGCGGAGGCAGGCAGCGTGGAATCGAACGGGAGAAGGGAATCGGGGCGACGTGGTGTAGCTGCCCTCGCGTGAAGTCTCCCACAAATTAACCGGTAGAATTTGCTTGGAAAACAAAGGCTACCTTAGATTGGTTAAGATCATGTATAATGAACTTACATTAGTTGTTTATAGTCTTTGCTATATAGAATTTAAGTTGATATAGATGAAAGAGAATAAAGAGAGAAATATATTATCTACAATCCTGTAGCCGACTGTATCACCGAAACCAAGGAAAGTATTAAAAGATTGTGTGATCTATAAAGACAAGTAAAAGGACAGCAGTTGTCTGTACTATTGTATGGGCTGTCTTTAGTGCTATCTACAGGTGACATGAAAAGTTACTATATAGATAACAACTGTCTATACCATTGTACATGCCCTAATGGTGTACATACACTGGATTATTTCCAAGGAAGTTATTGGAAACCCGCCATTACTTCCTCTAATCTCTAAGTGGCAAATAATTAGGAAGGAATTCAACTTAAAATTAAACAGACGTTTAAACACGACCTTCCCTAAAAGCAAAATAGAAGGACGCCACACTAAGGATTAATTACTAGTGTTTTTGGGTTTTGCATTTCTAGAATTGTTTTTTGGATTTTTGAAATTTTGAAAATGAAAAGAAGATAGATTAAAAACAAGAATTATGGGTTGCCTCCTGGCAGCACTAGTTTTATGGTCGAAAGCTTGACCTGACACATTCGTTGATTGTTGTCGCCAGTCCCCAACATGTGAGATGCCATTAGGGTTGCTGCCGGGGTGATTACTCTCTTGATCCAAGTCTGTCCGTTCATCATGGATGGGTGGGGTGGTATGTGAATGATGTGCCTGGTAATGCTTCAATTCTCATGACTAGAGCATCTACTTTTGATATGAGCGGATTTGGCCTTCCAACTTGATGTCCCCATGGACGGTTCGTTGGAGCGATCGGTGTCGATCTTTTTGTCCCCAATCCTTCGTTGGGGACTATCTTGTTGGAGTGTGTTGGCTCTATTGACACCAATTCCTGTGAGTGCTTCTCCAGCAGCAACTTCCAGGTGCTCGTAAGTGCTCTTCGTGATCCCATTGTGGAAGGTTCTTGGTAGACAGACCTTTCGCCTTCCATGCGTGGCGCCTCGGCTTTCTACATGTATGACGCTTTCTCTTCCAAGGGATCACGTGTTCACATGATAGCTGTAATCTATATATATGTATAACTCATGTACTCTGATTTTAATCATAAAAGATAGCATAACTTTCCTCGCTCACATGGTATTAGAGGTGTTCGCATCCTGTGACCACCGCTTCCACTAAATCATAGCTGCCGCTACATATCATCCACCTAAGATCATGGCCGATGACGACGCCACTGCACGCTGGCACGAGGAGGAGGCTGCCCGCGAATGTGAGGAGGCCGCTACACATCAGCACGCAGAGGCTGAGGCCCATGCTCCTGATGAGGAGGCTGTGTAACATCCCGATTTTCAGAGCCTTAAAAATCCTTTGAATAGTTAGTAGGGAAAAGTTCACCATTTGGATTTATTTGAATTTAATTTCAAAAGCTTAATATTGGACTTTGCAATCAAAAACATTTAATGTGAATAATCCCAACATGAACATTAGCCAAAACTATTTTATTTGGGTTCTTTGTGCTCAGATATATTTTCTAGATTTTTCTAGAATTTTTCTGAGTTCATTTGCTATTTTCTATTGCTTATTTGAATTTCGTAATTTATAAAATAGAAAAACCTATTTAAAATCTCGAAAATCCTTTCGCCGAATCTCGAAGCTTCGACCCATCTCTTCACGTGCCGCCCATCTCCCGCAAAAAGCCCAACTTCGCTCGCTGGCAAGGCTCGCCACCGACATGCGGGCCCCGCATGTCAGTCCCTCTCTCTCTCTCTCTCCGAGCGCCTCGCTCGATTTCCACCGTCCGATCAAGGATGGACGGCTAGATGCGCGTGAGGTAACCAGACGGTCCGAATGTCCTATTGATTGTGGGCCGTTCGATCAAGATCCAACGGCCGATCTCGAGTCTGCTTTTGCGCCGCGCCAAGCCGCGACGCGGACCACGCGAGCCGTGTCTCGACGTGTGGGTCCCGGCTTGCCACGCCGCTTCGCTCCCGAATCCGTTAGGGATACGATCTCCGCCGCCACGCTGCTTTTGGGCGTTCGTGTCTCGGACTCTCCTGCACTGGTATAAAGGGAGGTAGCCTCGTGTCCGCACTCAACCCTAGCCGCCGCCTCGCACAACCCTAGCCGCCGCAGAGCTCAAGGATCGACCGCGCCGCGCTAACTCCGACGAAGTTCGCTCGCCGCCGCTGCCGCCGAGTGTCGTGGTCTACACCGCGGCATCGCACGGAGCTCTCTACCTCCCGGTGGCTCTCGCTCGCCGGAGCGCCACCGAGCGCCGCTGCCGTCAAGCCCGGCCCTCCGCCGCTTTGCTCACCGCCGACCGCCACCGCCCACCCCGAGCATCCGGCCGTTGCACCGCAGGTTCGCAATAGCGAGAGCTACACGCCGCATTTCACCACCGCCGCGCGCGAGCCGCTGCGCGCTGCCGTTGGTTTCGAGCCGTGTCGCCGCTCGGCCCGACGTGTCGTCGCGTGGCTCGCCAAAGACGCCCGTGCTCGCGTGGCGCGAGGTGTCGCCTATCATCGCCCACGTGGTGCACACGTGCAACCCATCGGTTTCGAGTTGAGGCTCGGTGGACCTAGTCCACCGTGAGTTTAGCCTCGACGACATGGGTCCCACATGTCGAGATTTCTTTATTTATCTTTTCCGAAATTCCTTCACGACGCCAAGATTGCGCAATAATCCGATTTTTCTCATTAAGAAATAATTCGAAATTCCGTAAAATCCAAATTAGGTTTCTTTTAGATTTCCAATCTTCCAAAGCCCATAACTTTTGCATCCTAACTCCGATTGAGCCCATTCAAATTTCTAAATTTGTCTAAATTCAAGATCTATTTATCTGAGATTTTTATTTAATTTTTGGAGTTTGTTTTGCCTCTGTTATTTATTTGTTTTGTTTGTTTTTGTCTCGCCATGTAGTAGACGTCGATTCGTCGGGGAATTTCGTTGAAGAAGGAGCACCCCAAGATCAAGACCAGTACATAGACCTTTTCCAAGGCAAGTCATACCTTTGATCATCTTGAACCCAGTTTTCAAATTACTTTGTGTTAAATTATTGCATTATAGTTTAATTATTTATTTAAATGCTTGGGCATAGTTATTATCCAATTTGTTATCACACCTTGGCCTTGTATGTCGTATATCTTTGTCACCCTAGATTGGTTTAGTTGGTAGTATTGTAGCACCAACGTGGGTTGGTTAGATGCGAGTATAATTGCTTAGCCATGCTACGAATCATCATCTCATGTGAGTCGCAAATATTAAATATGACTAAGTGTCTATGGAACTTTGTGTAAAACTGTGTGCTATGTGTTATTACTTCGTGATGGCATGTGTTGCACTAAAACCAACCGGGTGGTAAAGGATTTAGACCGAGGCAAGTGGTGGAGACTCGTGTGACATGGTGGACTATGTGATGGGTTTGATAATCTGTGTGGCTTAGTTAGAAAATGGAAGTCTTGCCTTGGTCAATTAAGGACTTAACTTTGTGCGCCATTGAACCGAGCTCATCAGCACGACCACATGCCCGTATGGGACGGGCCTAACTTAGTGTTATGGATTCTCGCATTGATGTTCGGTGGTAGGTTAGGCTTTGTGATAGGGTGGAGGTGTGACCACTTGGTGGTTGCATCACGGAGGATTCGCTGCCCCGCCCAACGGTGTGTGTTATGCATGGGCTATGTGATATGTATAACGGTTTGTAAGCACACCGGGAATGTCAATGTTTGAGATGAAGTTTCCGAACTGCTTTGTTACGATTGGTGCTTGCTACACTAGTTGTATCTTGTGGGTAAAGTGTACAACCTCTGCAGAGTGTTAATCAAACTATTCAATAGCGCGTCATGCGGTCATGGACATGCTCGGTGATTTCACATAAGGGTAGTTTTCATAAAATGTGGGAATGGGAGCCGTGTGATCTCAATCATATGGCTATGTGAAATAACTGCTTAGTCAGGTGTCTTTGTGAAAACAATCATTAAATTAATATTGTCTATTTGTTTTGAATTATGTTTTCAATCTATTATTCGCCTTCAATTGCAAATGTTGCTTTTATGCAAAAGAACCACGTAAGCCTTTTCTTTGGAATAAGCCCGCATCTATACATTGCATTCGTGGTATGATTTATGAGTACGGTTGTGTACTCACGCTTGTTGTAAAACTTGCACCCAAACCTACTGTAAGAGGAGGAGTCTACGCCGCTTTCGAGGAGGAGTTCAAGGTTGATCGCTCGTTAAGGTTTGGATCCCGCTTGGTTGCCCGTGGTGAATTGGTGGGATCTACGCTGGAGTTTTCCTTCCGCCGCCGCTTTATTTCCGTTAGCTCGCGTGGCTTAATAAGTGTAAACTCGACTACAAGGTCAAAACCCTTATTTGTTATTCAAACTAATCGCTTACTTTATTTATCGCTTGTGTGGATCGATATTTACCTATGTTAACCCTGTGTGCACTAGCGTGATCCTCGACTAGTGCAAGATACAGAGGGTTCCAATCGAAATTCGGGTCCCGATGAGGTGGTATCGAGCCACATCGACCGTAGGTCTTGACCTTAGTTAGATTGGCCGTCTTTAGAGTGTCCAAATTATTTTCTAAAGGAAAATTAACTTGCAAAGTTAATTGATTGCTTAACTCTTCTCATGTCTCTCTCGCTCAACTTTTGCTATAATCACTTCTCTCCCGCCGCTTTAAAGTTGCTCTTACCTGCTCGCCCTGCCTTGACAGATGCCTCGCCTTCGTGAGCTATGGTGAGCGACCGGAGGGTATGCCGCCGAAGCTTTGGAAGTTGCTCCGTGTTCTTGGAGGTTTTGATTGTCCGCTATACATCGGCAACAACCGACAAATGAATGGACAGAATCGCGGAGTGATTTGTCGCCGACGATCTACGCCAGAGGAACGACAAGGCGAGCCAACCTTCGCACGCCTCTGCGGAGGAAGATCACTTGGCCGGAAGGTATCCAGAGTCGCCGCTTGGCCATGCTTCAGATCCGCAACATCTACGCACGGAGCTTCAGACACCGCCTTCCGCTACCACCCCAAGCCGCACTGTGGACTTGCCAAGACGCTACCCGTCCACGTATGAGAGAGCAACGCTACGATTGTACACCTCGCCCGCCTGTGGCCGCCCAGAGGAAGCTTTGGAGGGGACTATCACGAGTTGGATCATGTCTATGAAGCCTTGCAGAGTCAAGAGAAGGTCGCCACTGCAAGAGATCCTCACGACCAAGTTCCCGAAGAAGAGGAAGACCCCGAGGAGGATCCTGAAGAAGATCCGGAGGAAGGTCCAGTGGATCCAGAGGATGATGAAGAGCCAGAGGAGCCACCGAGCTGGGCTTGCACGGGAACGCCTGCTCGCCGCACCGCCTGTGGCATCGTGGATCGGCTTGCCAAGATGCCGCCACTACGAGTCTCATGCCGCCGAGCGCGCGCGGTTGTGGAGGCTTTCTTGAGTAGTTTGTTTAGGCTTGCTTTTCAAAGCTTAGCGATTTGATTTAGTGAGTCGCCTTTAGGCGGTAGTTTTGTGTGCTTAGGCCGTTGTTTCTTTTGTGTAGTATGAGCCGCAAAGGCCCTTAGACATTTGTTGCACCATGCTAAGACCCAAATTAATAAAGGTATTTCATTTGAGTTTCGAGTCGTGTTTTGTTGGGTTTAACCTACCACCGCTAGTTCTTAACTCATCTCGTGCTTGCTACCTTATCTAACCCATGGGGCTTCGAGATGGTTCAAACTCGTCGATCGCGCAAGTGGTTCCGGCACTCAAAGACAGGAGGCAATGAGCAACCAGCGGCGGAGCGCTCCGCCGCAAGCACCCCCAATTGACTTGCAAAACTTTGAGCTTTCATGGCAGCATGCATCGGTGATGAATACTATGATGACTCGATGCAAGCCATGCACAACCGAACAATAATAACAACAATCACCAAGATGGAGCCCACCGCTCATGGTCACCATGGACCATTCAAACTTGCAGATTCATGAGGACTCGCCCACCCACATTTTCTGGACACGTCTCTCCAGTGGAAGCAGATGATTGGCTCAGGGTTGTTGAAAGAAAGCTACTGATCACCCAGTGCAGCGATCGTGAAAAGGTTCTGTATGCCACTCACCAGATGGAAGGCACCGCTGCTGAATGGTGGGAGAACTTCTGTGCCGCCCATGAGACGCCACAGGATATCACCCGAGGAATTTTTCGCGCATTCGCCAGCATCATATACCGTAGGGAATTATCGACCAAGAAGGATGAGTTCCGCGCTCTCAAGCAAGGAACTATGTCGTTGTCCGACTACCTCAACAAGTTTTCCCACTAGCTCGCTATGCGCAGAAGATGTAGCCACGTATAAGGCTCGCGAGAGTCTTTTGAAGGGACTAAACACCGGATCGCAAGTCGCTTTGATCGCCCATACTTTCCCCGATTTCCGTGAATTGGTCAACAAAGCCTTTGTTCTAGAGGACAAACGCAAGGAGCCGGAAGATAATCAGAAGCGCCGGATGGCTCAAAGCAAGGGAACCATCAATCACAACAGAGCAAGAATAGTGCCAAGACAAGTTCAACAAAGTTTCCACCCCAAACTTCGCTTGAGCACTGCACCAACTTCAACACCCGCCCACCGCTCGTAACTTCCGCAACCCCGCACTGCCAACCCCAATCCAGAAGCAACCGCAGAACGTACCAAAGGTCTCATTACTCCGCCGCCACCGACATTTTGCCAATCGATGTCCGCAAAGGGGAACAATCACTCCAAAGACGCTTCAACCTTGAGCTACTCCATCCAAGACGCCAAAGACTGTGCATCAACCAAGGAGCTGCAAGTTGCGGTCGGCCGTCGAGGAGCACCGCATCCGTGATCGAGGCGTGTCAACCACGCCACTCGGAAGGAGCCCAGAATCACCGGACGTCAGATGGGTAAGTTTCGTTAACTCGCATACTGCATCGGCTTTGTTTGATTCGAGCTTCGATTCGCTTGTTTCGGAATGTTTGCAACCAAGAATAAATTGAAGTTATGCAACTTAAACATACTCGTTAGTCCAATACCGAGCAGAGCTAAGTACTAGAGTGGGATGTTTAGGAGCTAAGTTACTCATAGCGGGAGTTGAGTTTCTAGTCAACCTAATTGTCCTAGATACTCAAACCCTAGATGTCATTCTTGGCATGGATTGGTTATCCGGGCATAAAGTCAGGCTAGATTGTGGCCGAAGAGCCGTAATAATGAGAGGACGCCAAAGGAAACAAGGTAGAGTTTCTAGCCACTTGATTCGTGATGGACATTTGCTAGTAAATACCAAGACCCTTGCCTTAGAAGAAGTACCAGTGGTCGTTGAATATCCGATGTGTTTCCTAAGAATTACTGTGAATGCCACCGATCGTGACATTGAGTTTGTCATCGACCTAGTGCCGGGGACGGCACCAATTTCAAAGAGACCGATCGGATGCCACCGATGAATTGGTAGAGATGAAGAAGCGTATAGAAGAACTTCTTGAGAAAGGTTTCGTGAGACCTAGTTCGCCGCCATGGGGAGCGCTGTTGTTTGTCAAGAAGAAAGATGGAAGTATGAGGATGTGTATTGACTACCGCTTCTCTCAACGAGGTTACTATCAAGAATAAGTACCCACTACCGGATAGACGATCCGCTTGATCGATGAAAGGAGCCGGAGTGTTCTCAAAGATCGACCTCACGATCAAAGTTACCACCAGTTGAAGATTTGTCCTAAGGATATACCAAGACCGCTTTCTCAACGCGGTATGGACATTATGAGTTCTTAGTCATGTCCTTTGGTCTGACTAATGCCCCTACCTATTTCATGAACATGATGAATAAAGTATTCATGGAATATTTGGATAAGTTCGTAGTTGTGTTCATTGATGATATTCTGGTGTACTCCAAGTCGAAGGAAGAACACGCCGAACATTTAAGAAAATATTGGAGAAACTCAGAGAGCATCAGTTGTATGCCAAGTTCAGTAAGTGTGATTTTTGGAAGAAGGAAGTGGATTTCCTTGGTCATGTTATGACAGCAGAATGAGTAGTAGATTGACCGGTAAAGTTAAAGCAAGATGCTACATTGGGAGCAACCTGTAATCAGAATCTCAGATTCGTAGCTTAGGAATGGCAAAGTTATTACCGCTGCTTCATCGAAGGATTCTCATCAATTGCTAAGCCCCTTACGCAATTGTTGAAGAAGGAGAAAAGTTCACTTGGACTCACTGTGAGGAAAGTTTTCAAGAATTGAAGAAACGATTGACTTCACTTCAAGATCGATTCTCGCGATATTCGCAAGGATTTCGATATCTATTGTGATGCTTCGCGTCAAGGATTAGGATGCGTCCTAATGCAAGAAGGAAGAGTTGTCGCTTATGCATCAAGGCAATTGAGACCTCACGAAGAGAATTACCCTACTCATGATCCGAATTAGCCGCCGTAGTGCATGCTTTAAAGATTTACGCCATTACCTCATCGAAATCGTGAAGTTTATACGGATCATAAGAGTCAAGTACATCTTCACCCAAATGATTTGAACATAAGATGAGAAGATGGTTAGAATTGATCAAGGATTATAATCTTAATCCACTACCATCCCGAAAAGCCAACGAGTTGCGCACGCCCGAGTCGTAAGAGTTACCGCAATACTTTGAAGTAAAGGAAAGTTGCCCGTAACTTTATGAAGAATTTCAAAGCTAAAGCTAGAAGTTGTGTCCGATGGATTTGTAGCCAATTTGAAGTACAATCACCGGAGAAGCAAATTCGTGAAGCACAACCAAAGAATCTGTGTTGTCGACATCAAGGTCAAAATGGCGTATGGAAATTCAAAGATTTCACCAGGATAATCAAGACATACTGATTAATGGTCGAATCAGTGTACCGATATCGATGGTCCGAGATGCTTAATCTTAAAGGAAGCCCATGACTCAAAGTATTCGATTCACCCCGAAGTACCAAGATGTACCAGATGTGAAAACTAAATTTTGTGGCCAAATTTGAAGCGAAGTCGCAGAGTTCGCTGCCTTGTGCGACACCCGCCGAAAGTGAAGGCGTAACACCGTGAGACCAGCAGTTTTCGCAACCGCCGAAGATTCCGAATGGAAGTGGAGGAAATCGGGATGGATTTCATCACCGGTTTACCCAAGACCCAATCGTTACGATTCACCGTAATAGTCGATCGCTTGACCAAGGTCGCCATTTCTTGCCACCAAAACCACGTACTGGAGATCGCTCGCGGAATTGTACATGGCTAGAATTGTCGCTTGCATGGTGTGCCCAAGAAGATAGTGTCGATCGAGGATCTCGGTTCACCTCGATTTTGGCAAAGTTTGCATGAAGCATTGGGTACCCATCCGAATTTGAGATCGCGTATCATCCATGCATGATGGATGATCAAAGAGTCAATCGATATTGAGGACATGCCGAGAGCTTGTGCACTAGCTAATGCTACCCGCTGGGATAAAAGTTTACCGTATGCAGAATTTTCGCACAACAACAGCTTATCAAGCCACCTACAAATGTCACCATTTGAAGTAATCGTATGGTCGCGCTCGTAGAACCCCGCTGAATTGGTCGAAACAACGAACGATCGCGCCGTCCGCACATTATTCGTAGCGTAAGAGCAAGTGGTCATGATAAGAGAAAGATTGAAGATAGCTCGGTCCAGCAGAAAAGCTATGCCGATAATCGCCGCCGAGATCTCGATTTTGAACCCGAGGATTTCGTTTATCTTCGAGTGACTCCGCCGAGGCGTAAAAGGTTTCATGCCAAAGGGAAGCTTGCCCTAGGTATGTTGGTCCGCTCAAAATTTTGGAACGCCGAGAGAAGTTGCTTACGCTTGGAGCTACCGATAATAGTTAGGAGTGCATGATGTCTTTCATGTCTCGCAGCTTGAAGAAGTGTCTTTGTGTGCCGTAAGAGCAAGCCCGCTAGAATCAATTGATTTGAAGGAGGATCTTACCTACAAGGAGCAACAGATCAGATTTTGGATGTCGCAGAGCGGCTCACCGTAGCAAGACCGCTCGTTTTGCAAGGTCCATGGAGCAACCACTCGAAGGAGAAGCGACGTGGGAACGTGAAGAAGAGCCAAAGCCGAGTTTCCTAACCTTTTCTCTAGCTAGCCTGAATCTCGGGGTCGAGATTCCTTTAAGGGGGGGAGGTTTGTAACATCCCGATTTTCAGAGCCTTAAAAATCCTTTGAATAGTTAGTAGGGAAAAGTTCACCATTTGGATTTATTTGAATTTAATTTCAAAAGCTTAATATTGGACTTTGCAATAAAAAACATTTAATGTGAATAATCCCAACATGAACATTAGCCAAAACTATTTTATTTGGGTTCTTTGTGCTCGATATATTTTCTAGATTTTTCTAGAATTTTTCGAGTTCATTTGCTATTTTCTATTGCTTATTTGAATTCGTAATTTATAAAATAGAAAACCTATTTAAAATCTCGAAAATCCTTTGGCCGAATCTCAAGCTTCGCCCATCTCTTCACTGTCGCCCATCTCAGCGCAAAGCCCGGCTCGCCCATGCCACATCCCACTTTGACATGTGGGCCCGCATGTCGTCTCCTCTCTCTCTCTCTCTCTCTCTCTCTCTCCGAAGCGCGCTCGATTTCCACCGTCCGATCAAGGATGGACGGCTAGATGCGCGTGAGGTAACGGACGGTCCGAATGTCCTATTGATTGTGGGCCGCTCGATCAAGATCCAACGGCCGATCTCGAAGTTCATTTTGTGGCGCCGCCAAGACGCGGACCACGCGAGCCGTGACTCTGATGGTGGGTCCGCCTGCCACGCCGTCTTCGCTCCCGAATCCGCTAGGGATACGATCTCCGCCCGCCGCGTTTTGGGCGTTCGTGCCTGGACTCTCCTGCACCTCCGGTATAAAAGGAGGTAGCCCTCGGTGTCCGCACCTCAACCCTAGCCGCCGCCGCGCACAACCCTAGCCGCGCAGAGCTCAAGGATCGATCCCACGCCGCCGCCAACTCCGGACGAGTTCGCTTGCCGCCGCCGCTGCCGCCGAGTGTCGTGGTCTACACCGCCGGCATCGCACGGAGCTCCTCTACCTCCCGTGGCCTTCGCCTCGCGGAGCGCCACCGAGCGCCGCCGCTGCCAAGCCCAAGCCCTCCGCCGCTCTTGCTCGCCGCCACCGCCACCGCCCACCCCGAGCATCCGGCGCTGCACCGTGAGGTTCGCAATAGCGAGTCGCACGCCAAGACACTCACCGCCGGCGAGGAGCCGCCGCTCGCCGCTGCCGTTGGTTTTCGAGCCGTGTCGCCGCTTCGGCCCGACGGTCGTCGTGGCTCGCCAAAGATCAGCCCGTGCTCGCGTGGCGGCTGTGTGTCGCTCGTCATCGCCCACGTGGGCACACACGTGCAACCCATCTCTGTTTCAGAGTTAGAGGCTCGTGGACCTAGTCCACCGTGAGTTTAGCCTCCGACATGTGGGTCCCACATGTCGAGATTTCTTTATTTATCTTTTCCGAAATTCCTTCACGACGCCAAGATTGCGCAATAATCCGATTTTTCTGTTAAGAAATAATTCGGAAATTCCAAAATCCAAATTAGGTTTCTTTTAGATTTCCAATCTTCCAAAGCCCATAACTTTTGCATCCTAACTCCGATTGAGCCCATTCAAATTTCTAAATTTGTCTAAATTCAAGATCTATTTATCTGAGATTTTTATTTAATTTTTGGAGTTTGTTTTTCCTCTGTTATTTATTTGTTTTGTTTGTTTTTGTCTCGCTTTGTAGTAGACGCGATTCGTTGGGAATTTCGTTGAAGAAGGAGCACCCCAAGATCAAGACCAGTACATAGACCTTTTCCAAGGCAAGTCATACCTTTGATCATCTTGAACCCAGTTTTCAAATTACTTTGTGTTAAATTATTGCATTATAGTTTAATTATTTATTTAAATGCTTGGGCATAGTTATTATCCAATTTGTTATCACACCTTGGCCTTGTATGTCATATATCTTTGTCACCCTAGATTGGTTTAGTTGGTAGTATTGTAGCACCAACGTGGGTTGGTTAGATGCGAGTATAATTGCTTAGCCATGCTACGAATCATCATCTCATGTGAGTCGCAAATATTAAATATGACTAAGTGTCTATGGAACTTTGTGTAAAACTGTGTGCTATGTGTTATTACTTCGTGATGGCATGTGTTGCACTAAAACCAACTGGGTGGTAAAGGATTTAGACTAAGGCAAGTGGTGGAGACTGTGTGACATGGTGGACTATGTGATGGGTTTGATAATCTGTGTGGCTTAGTTAGAAAATGGAAGTCTTGCCTTGGTCAATTAAGGACTTAACTTTGTGCGCCATTGAAGCGAGCTCATCAGATTTCACCACATGCCCGGTATGGGACGGGCCTAACTTAGTGTTATGGATTCTCGCATTGATGTTCAGGTGGTAGGTTAGGCTTTGTGATAGGGTGGAGGTGTGACCACTTGGTGGTTGCATCACGGAGGATTCGTCGTCCCCGCCCAACGTGTGTGTTATGCATGGGCTATGTGATATGTATAACGGTTTGTAAGCACACCGGGAATGTCAATGTTTGAGATGAAGTTTCCAACTGTTTTGTTACGATTGGTGCTTGCTACACTAGTTGTATCTTGTGGGTAAAGTGTACAACCTCCGCAGAGTGTTAATCAAACTATTTGAATAAGCGCGTCCATGGTCATGGACATGCTCGTGATTTCACATAAGGGTAGTTTTCATAAAATGTGGGAATGGGAGTGTGTGATCTCAATCATATGGCTATGTGAAATAACTGCTTAGTCATGGTGTCTTTGTGAAAACAACTGTTAAATTAATATTGTCTATTTGTTTTGAATTATGTTTTCAATCTATTATTCGCCTTCAATTGCAAATGTTGCTTTTATGCAAAAGAACCACGAAGTTTTTCTTTGGAATAAGCCGCATCTATACATTGCATTCGTGGTATGATTTGCGAGTACGGCTGTGTACTCACGCTTGTTGTAAAACTTGCGCCCAAACCTCTGTAAGAGGAGGAGTCTACGCCTTTCGAGGAGGAGTTCGCGAAGGTTGATCGCTCGTTAAGGTCCGGATCCCGCTGGTTGCCTGTGGTGAATTGGTGGGATCTACGTGGAGTTTTCCTTCCGCCGCCGCTTATTTCTCGTTAGCCCCGCGTGGCTTAATAAGTGTAAACTCAACCACAAGGTCAAAACCCTTATTTGTTATTCAAACTAATCGCTTACTTTATTTATCGCTTGTGTGGATCGATATTTACCTATGTTAACCTGTGTGCACTAGCGTGATCCTGGACTAGTGCAGTATACACAGAGGGTTCCAGAATCGAAATTCTGGGTCCCGACAGGCTGCCCGTTTGCACCAGGAGGCCAATGCCCGTGAAGAGGAACTTCACTGCGTGATGCTCCTCCACGAGGCCACCATCATCACCAACCTGCATGCACAGGCCGTCGCCATCCAGAACATCTGGGCCCTTGTGCCCGTGGTTCTCGATCTCGTCACCCCCAACTACAGCAAGTGGCGCAGCCATTTTCTCACCACCCTCGGCAAGTACTCACTCTCCGACCACGTCCTCACCGACACCGTTCGCACCGACTCCGCCGACTGGTGCCGGATGGACTATGTCGTTTGTGAGTGGCTTTACGGCACCATCTCCCCCGATCTCGTTGAGATCGTCATGGTGTCCCGCACCACCGCACGGCTCGTGTGGCTCGGCCTTGAACAGCAATTCGTCGGGAACCGGGAGACGTGGGCCCTCATCATCGACGCCGAGTTTCGCTCCTTTGTCCAAGGTGATCTCAACATCACCGACTATTGCAGGAAGTTGAAGAGCATGGCTGACACCCTCGGGGATCTCAACGAGCCTGTCACTGACCGAACGCTCGTTCTCTCCGTCTTGCGCGGTTTGAACGACAAGTTCGCGTACATGGCGGCCCTCCTCAAGCACCAACGGCTGTTCCCCACCTTCCTCGATATCCGATCCGATCTCCTCCTCGAGGAGATGACCATGGCCTTGCGCCCATCGGGACTGTCCACCGCCTTCCTCGCCACTTCAGCCGCGATAGGCCAATCAAGCAAGCCTCTTGGTGGCACCACTGGCGGTGGCCCAAACGGCGCCACTCGCCCATCTACCCACAACGGGGGCGGGTCCGGTATCTCCAACCGGTGTCGCCACCGTGGCAAGAATGGCGGCAATGGCAACGGCAATGGGGGCGGCCCTGGCTGGCCCTCCTTCTACAATCCATGGATGGGAACCATTCAGATGTGGCCTGGTCCCCACCCTGGCGGCCAACCCAGGCGGCTTCAGGGAGCACAGTAGGGGCGGTCGCAGGGTGCGCAGTACCAGCAGCAACCGCGCCCCAGCATCCCCTCATAGGCGTTCTTCGTAGGACCGCCTCCTGACCTATTCTTCACGTCGCCACAACTAGCCTACCCGACCCTATAGGCGCCTGCACCACCGCCAGCTACACAGCAACCTCTCGGCACCTGGACTCCACTGTCCGGCTCATGGGACCAGCAGTCCCTGGCGAACGCATTCAACACCATGACCCTTGCTCAGCTAGCCTCAACTGATTGGTACATGGACTCCGGGGCATCCTCGCACATGACATCCGATGCTGGTAACCTATCCTCCACTCATTCACCACGGTCCTTTACTCCTTCATTAATAGTTGTCGGTAACGGGTCCCTTTTACCCGTCACCTTTACTGTCTCCACCGCTCTCCCTGGTCCCTTTCATCTTCATAATGTTTTAGTTACTCCTAGCATCATTAAGAATCTTATTTCAGTCTGTCAGTTTACTACTGACAACAATTGCTCTGTTGAGTTTGACCCGTTTGGCCTCTCTGTGAAGGATCTTCGGTCTCGGAACGTGATCGCCAGGTGCAATAGCTTCGGTCTGCTTTATCCTCTTTGCCTATCGGCATTGTCCCCTTGTGCTCTCGCGGCTGTTGCTCCCACCACCCTCTGGCATCGTCGTCTCGGCCACCCTAGACACGAAGCAATCTCCAAGCTTGCCAGTATTTCTGCCATCTCGTGTAACAAAAGTGCTGATGATCTTATATGCCATGCTTGTCAACTTGGTCATCATGTATGGTTGCCATTTGCCACTTCAAACTCTAGAGCTGCCAACAAGTTTGATCTAATTCATTGTGATCTTTGGACATCGCCCGTTGCTAGTGTGTCTGGCTACAAATATTATTTGGTCATTCTTGATTATTGCACTCATTTTGTTTGGACGTTTCCTTTACGCCTAAAGTCTGATACCTTTTCCACCATCTATAATTTTTTCTTTTATGTGGCAACTCAGTTCGGCACAACAATAAAGAGTATCCAATGCGATAACGGACGAGAGTTTGACAACTCTTCCGCCCGCACTTTCTTCCTCACACATGGCGTCAACTTTCGCATGTCGTGTCCCTACACCTCCCAGCAAAATGGCAAAGCTAAGCAGATCATACGTTCCATTAACAATATTATGCACCCTCTTCTCTTTCAGGCAAGCTGCTCACCATCCTTTTGGGTAGAAGCACTTCACACCGCCACATACTTACTCAACTATCTCCCAACAAAAACCCTCAGCCACTCCACACCTTACTTTGCCCGGTACGGAGTGCAACCAACTTATGATCATCTCCGTGTGTTCGGCTCCAAGTGCTACCCCAATTTGTCTGCCACCGCTCCACACAAACTATCGCCTCACTCTACCTTGTGCATCTTTCTTGGATATTCCTCGGACCAAAAAGGTTATCGATGTCTTGATCCTTTGTCCAATCAAGTCATCATATCTCGTCACGTAACATTTGATGAGACATCATTTCCCTTTGTCGACTCGAACACTCCATCCACTAATGATTTTGATTTTTTGTCACGTATTGAGAACGTACTAGTGTCCATCGGACCAGAACGTCCTTTCTCTCTTGTAGGTACCCTACCGCTGGTCGCTGGGCCAACAGCCACGCCAGGCCCCGCGCCCCGCACGCTAGGTCATCGGCGCCTCTTGTTACTAGGCCGGCTCCTGCGCTCGGCCCTACGCCCGCGTGCAATACCTCATCAGCCCCTCTGGCAGCTGGGCCGGATGCTACTCCCGCATGAGGCATCTCACCGGTACGACTGGCCACATCACCCCCGATGGCCACACCTGCTGCTGCTCCCGTGGTACACACAGTCCCAACTGTGGGTGCTCTCCCTAACGGTGTGGTTCCGATCCCGCCAGTGAGCAACTCCCACACTATGGTCACTCGCGGTAAGTACGAGTTTCGGCAGCCTGTTAATCGGTTCACCCTTCATGCTGATGTACTGTCACCAATCCCGAAGACCTATCGGTCTACCTAGCCGATCCAAACTGGCGGTGTGCCATGGAAGCTGAGTATGCTGCTTTGCTCGCCAATAACACATGGGATCTTATTCCGCGACCTCCCAAGGCGAACATTGTCACTGGCAAATAGATTTTTGACACAAGTTTACTGTTGTTGGCACTCTTGATAGATACAAAGCTCGATGGGTTCTTCGTGGTTTCACTCAGCATCCTGGGATTGATTATGATGAGATCTTCAGTCCGGTTGTCAAGCTGATGACCGTGCGCACAGTACTCTCCCTAGCTCTCTTCAAGGATTGGCCTATTCATCAGCTGGATGTCAAAAATATTTTTCTTCATGGTACTCTATCTGAGACGGTTCATTGCACCCAGCCGACGGGCTTCGTGGATTATTCCTGCCCTGACTTTGTTTGTCGCCTAAACAAGTCTCTCTATGGGCTTAAATAGGCGCTGCGTGCTTGGTACAGTCACTTCGCCTCATATTTGTTGTCCCTCGAGTTTGTGGAGGCCAAGTTAGACACGTTGTTGTTTATCTATCACCGTGGTGCTGACACTGTTTACTTGCTTCTTTATATTGAGGATATTGTCCTGACAGCATCCTCTGTGCCTGTTCTCCACCGGACGATTGCTGCCCTCCAACGAGATTTTTCCATGAAAGATCTCGGCGCACTTCATCAATTTTTGGGTATGTCTGTTCGGCGAAGTTCGAGTGGCCTCTTCCTCTCTCAATGATAGTATACTTTGGATATTTTGGAGTGTGCCAGGATGTCAGACTGCAAACCTTGTAGTACGCCTGTTGACACTCATCCCAAAATGTCTGCCTCTACTGGCTCCCCAGTGAGCAATGCTACTCAGTACCGTAGTCTTGTTGGAGCTCTGCAGTACCTGACCTTCACAAGACCAAATATCTCCTATGCCGTCCAGCAGATTTGCCTTCACATGCACGACTCTCGGGAGCCTCATCTTACGGCAGTCAAATGGATCCTTCGGTATCTACGTGGCACCCTTGATTATGGTCTCCAGCTTCACCGATCATAGTCTGCAGACCTCGTGGTTTATTCTGATGCTGATTGGGTAGGATGTCCAGATACATGCAAGTCCACATCAGGCTACGCTGTGTTCCTCGGTGATAATCTTGTCTCCTGGTCGTCCAAGTGTCGAATCATCGTGTCTTGCTCGATCTTTGAGGCCGAGTGCAGGCGCCGCCAACGCCGTCGCGGAGGCTTGCTAGCTCCGTCAACTGCTCCATGAACTCGTAGCCCTCTTCGTTGCGCCACTGTGGTTTACTGCGACAATATGAGTATCGTCTATTTATCGACGAATCCGGTGCAGCATCAGCGCACCAAACACATCGAGATAGACCTTCACTTCATCCGGGAGCATGTGGCTTTGGGGGATGTTCGCGTCCTTCACGTCCCGACAACATCACAGTACGCCGACATCTTCACCAAGGGGCTGCCGACTTCCGTCTTCACCGAATTTAGGTCCAGTCTGAATGTCCGCCTTGGCAACATTCCGACTATGGGGGCGTGTTAGACAAACCTTTCGCCTTCCATGCATGGCGCCTCAGCTTCCTACATGTGTGACACTTTCTCTTCCAAGGGATCACGCGTTCACATGATAGTTGTAATCTATATATATGTGTAACTCATGTACTCTGATTTTAATAATAAAAGATAGCGTAACTTTTCTCGCTCACAGTTCTCAATCAGGAGCCAATCTCCCATGCCATGATAGGATGTAATCTTGAAATTTCTCCTATGCTTCGGTAAATTGATTTTTTTAGGAGACTGATGAAAGATGGGAACTTGTTCCACAAAATGTTTGCTCTTCCAAGCGGGAAGAACTTTACAAAGAATGTGTTTCGGCACTTCTTCTACGTGTCAGACTGATGTAAGATGGGGATTTTGTTCCTCGGGATGTTTTTCCCAACAAGGTATTTGGCCACTTCTTCCAAGTTTTTTTTTTCTTTAAGCAGGGAGTGAGTCGAACCGCTGCTTTACCTTTCCCACGAGTGGCAGGCTTCAAGTAGGAGCTTTAGTATCTTGAGGCTCTCCCAAATCCTAATGGGCTCTAAGAAGTGAAGATGATGCCAGATTGCCAAGTGGTAGGGAAACAAACACCTTTTTGTGTTTTTTTTTCTTCAACTTTTTGTGTTTTTTTCAAGGTTTAGGAAAGCGGTAGATAAATAGATAAATGTTAAAATGATATCCTAGCCTAATGCTTCCCCGGCAAGGGAGCTAGAAATGCTTGTTGACGGTTGTTATGCCATACAAATAATTTATCCGCAATCGCACGGAATCGTCGCAGCACTTTACCTTGGAGTATTCAAGGGTATCGTATTTTCCACATGGAAGCTATAATAATCTTGGGATATCAAATTAACAAGTATCTAGATATTACCTAACATTCCAAAAGGGAGTTCGATTAACAGAAGGTGGGTGTTGACCACACACACCCCGATCCATCCTCACGTTGTACAACCAAAGCTACGTAGCTATCCAGAGTCAAAGTAACCGGTAGGAGCTTGATTGGAGTTAGTACTGTGGTTCCTAATTAGTGATCTTGGTAATTAAATGGTTCATGCAGACTATTGTCAAGTGATAGTGGTAATCCCAGGGTTTTACTCCTACTAGGGGCTTTGAGTCGTTCTTGGCGTTCACACTGTCAACGTCCATCCACCAACATAATCTCGGAGAAAGACAAGCTATCACCTAACAATTCAAGGCAGCTCAACGTCCTAGACACCGTGTCTATTTCTAGGAACTACTACTCTACCCAATTAATCTTAACGAAAGTAGAGTAGAGCAATACGGAAAATCGAGAAACAAAAATTCTTCCAAAAGACAATGGCACATTGAATAAAAGTGATCAATGTATTGACATTTATAAAGTACTCATGCATAGGTAAGGAAGGTACGTACATGGAGCCGGAACACACACCGAACTATCGAAGAAGATGATTCTCCGGAACACTGGCGTCGCAAAGTCAACTCTTCGATACTTTCCTCACTACATGGCTACTAAAAACTCCAGCGTTGCCTATACTACACAATGGAGTGTGTACAAGTGATGGAATGGAGGGTGGGAATGGTGGATAATTGGTGATGTGAATGGAGAGGTGTAGGGGGTATTTATAATGCCTAGGAGGTGTTTCGGCCAACGCAGACATGCTTCGGCCAGAGCACTTCGTGGGTACGTGGAGTGGTGGCGCGAATTGACATTTTGACTTGCTTCGGCCAATGGGGATATGCTTCGACCGACGCAACACGTGGTTGGCCGATCACCATGACGTGTGTTCGACCGATGCAAATGGACGTGGATGACTCCCAATGCTTGGTCTTTGTTTGATGTGAACGATCACGGTCACTTGGCGTTGGCGCGAAGAAATCCCATGCACGATCATGTTCGGCCGAACAGGCATGTTTCGGCTAGAACACCAAGTCGAGGTTGGACTTCGCCTCTAAGGCACGATAAGGAGAAGTACAGAGTATAACAAGATGGATTAATCTAATTTACGAGAAGGTTGGCAAAACGTCAAGAAATATAAGATCAAGATCTATGTCAACGATGTGGAGTCAAGTAGAGAAATTTGATGACGAAGGAGATTTCAGTGTGTGTCAATGTGTGGTGAAGGATGTTCTCGTTCGACAATGGTTAATCGATACTCTTGAAGGGGGACAAACCAGAAAATACATCCGAATAAGACTAGAAGATGATGGAGCGAAAGCCTTTCAGCATAATCTGGTTATGTCTCTCCGATGAGATAAGTAATCGGTGATCAGGGAGAATTCACCAAAGAAATTATAGAGTAACTTAGAAGAATTATATACGATGAAGTTGTTGAGTGTTCAAGCGGCAACTATACAGATTACGCATGGAGGAAGGCTCACAATTCATTGATCATCTTAATGTCTTCAACAAGCATATCATATAGTTGACTAGTGTGGACGAGAATAATGAGGAGAACGATAAGATTGTCATACTAGCATCATCTCTACCACCATTATGGGAGCAATTGGTGGTGAATATTCTTATCGGTAAAAGCACTCTCAACTTTAATGAGGCGGTTGCATATCTATTAGTGGCGGAGTCCTTGAAGAAGCTATCAGAATCTTTATCCTTGGGTGATTAAGCATTGTCTGTTGTAGGTGTTGCAGACAAGAGAAAAAGTCATAGAAAAAACAAGGGTAAGAGCAAGGTCACATGTATCCTATAGATGTGATGAGGAAGGTCATATGTTAAAAGCACGTCCAAGTTTGAAGAAAATGAAGGGTGTATGCTTAGTGACGGTAGCGAAAGATGATTCAGGCATACTAGTCGTTAGTCAATCAGGTAGTTCTCATGAATGAATATTATATTCAGGTTGTTGCTTCCATATATGATCGGCAAGGGAAATGTTTGAAGAAGGATCACTTAGCCAAGTGAATGTAACTATTCACTCGTTGGATTGTAGGTAGTATGCAATTACTGAGGTAGGAATAATTATATTGAAGATGTATAATTGAGCACACCACACACCGATGGGAGTTTGGTACTTTCCTGGCTTAAATAATAACCTAATATCTGTTAGGTCACTTGAACTCAAATGTTGTGAAGTATTATGTAACATCCTCATTTTCAACTTGTGTTTCAAATATAAGAAAATGAGTAGAAATTAAAACTTTTTCTTACACCCATCGGTTGTTGAACTTTTCTGAAATTCTTGCAAAGGAATTTTGGGAAATCCCAAAATTAAAATCCTCAATTCTCTCAAGTCAAAAACCTCCTTGGTGAAATCTTGTGTCAAACCCTTGGAAATAATTTTCCTTGGTTCTAGGGTTGCTTGGTGACACCTCTGGATTATTTCATAATTTTTGGAACTTATTTGAAATATTTTAGAGGCAAGTCAAACCCTGGTCAAACCTCTAAAATAATCTTCTGGAATTTCTTGAGAAAATTCCAGTGCACAAAAATCTCTGGAAATTTTATGTAAGGTTAATCCTAAAGTTAGGAAGCTCCTGTAAAAATTTCAGAATTTTTGGAGTTAGTTTGCTACCTTAATTAATTCCCCAAAGTTTTGTCCCATTCTTTTTAAATCTTGGTCTGAGTCAGACTCGGACTCAGACCCGAGTCCGACTCTAGGTCTTGGTCGCACCGAGCCGCCTAGCTGCGTCGGGCTCGGGCAGTCAGGCGCGTGGGTGTCGGCCGTTGGATCGGGATCCAACGACCACGACCTCCCCTACCTTTCCAACCTCCGGAGGTCCCCGTTAGATCCTGACCGTCCCTTTCTAATCCTTCGGTCCCGATGTCCTCCGTTGTGCTTCTTCTTCCTCGAGCGCGCCCGCCATGGCAGAGAGTTGTTGCGCACTGTCCCATCCTCTCGGCCTCGTCAAAGTCTCTGGTCCAGTGCATTTAATGCGCGCCAGAAGCTTTGCCCGTAAGTCCACTTCTTCTCCAACTACTCCCACCCTCCGGGTCAGGTCGCAACAGCCGTTGGGACTTGAGCTCGCCGTTGAGTCTCTCCGCTCGGGACCGTTGCTCGCCAGCTTTATAAGGTCCCCGTGCTCCCCCCAATCTTCTTTTCCGCACCATTTGCAAATCTCTAAGTCCTTTCTCGGCGAACTTGTTCGGAAAGCACTGAAAATCCATTCCGCCATTGCTGCACCTCGGAGCCTTGTCGCCACCGGCACTCCAGTGGTCCCCTGGCCCCTCCCCTAGCATCGCAGTGTTTCTTTCGACCTCCCGATCTGGCCCCTAACTTGATTCGGTTTGTTTTCTCAGGAAGCAACTGAATTGGGTTTCGGCCTCCTCTGACTTAGAATCGCCGCCTCCGCCCTCATCTCCGGTAAGCATGCCTCTCTCCCTCCATTTATCACTCTTACTCCATTTGTGGGTCCTTCCGGAGCTAACCACAACTTTCTTCAGTTCTCGTTTGCTCTGGAGCTCCCTCCCCGCGTCATCTTCCTCTGCTCCGGCGGCGGCCGTCGTCGCTAGAACTCCCCCGATCTCCCTTGGACCTCCTCTGGGCCCAGGTGAGTTCGCAATAACCTCCTAAAGCTTAAACACCAGGTAGATTAGGTCGCGGTGAGGCTTATCGCTGTTTTCACTTTTCCCGTACTTTGGTCTCCGCCTAGTTCCGGCTCGCCGGCGATGTGGGTCGTCTCCGGCGACAAAAGTGCCCTCATATTGATCACGATAGTATTGCGAGCGTTTCGCCATTGTTTGTCCGCGCTGCCGTGGCCGTGGTCGCCGGTGACACGCCGGTGACCAAAGCCCGGTGCTCTGTACTTTTGTCGTGTTTTTGTCAAGTCCTTGGACCTCCTCGGGTTCATCGTGGCCATCCAAGACCACCCTCGTATTAGATCCTGACCGTAGGATCTTGTCTGCGAAAACTCAAGTCCCAGGACCTCTTCAGTTTAATCCTAGCCCTTAATGATCTCTTCGTGATTAGATCTAAATCGTCGATCCCTTTTCCTGTAAAAACTTAAGTCCTAGGACCTCCCGGTTGTGATCTTAGCTGTTCATGAGCTCTTCAGGTTGATCTGGACCGTTAGATCTCCTAGTATGAAGTCTCTAGCTGCCAGGACCTCCCTTTAGCTAGATCTTGGCCGTTAAAGACCTCTGTAGGTTTAATCTTAGCCATTCAGCTCACCTCCGTGCGAAACGACCACCCCTTGGTCGTTTTTGTCAAAAACCACCCCGGGCCTTTTATAAAGAAAACCTTTAAAACCACCCTTAGGGTCCTCTTTGCAAAAGACCACCCCTTGGTCTTTTTGTAAAGAGAACCTCAGGACCTCCTCGTGCTAATCCTAGCCGTCGGGACGTCTTTATGTTCGATCTTGACCGTCTAGGACCTCCTCCTTTAGATCCGTAGCTTTAGGACCTCCCTGCCCAGATCTGGACCGTTCAGGACCTCCCCCATGGAGATCTGAGCCATCCAGAGCTCTCTCTGTTAGAGCACTATGTTGGAGGACCTCCTGGTTGAGATCTCGACCGTTAGGACCTCCCTCGGTGAGATCCTAGCCGTCAAGACCTCCCACTATTAAGCTTATCGCTTCGGACCTCCCTCCGCTTATATCTTGACCACTGAAGACCTCCCCTGTGAGATCTTAGCCGTCCAAGACCTCCGTTAGACCTGTTACCTTAGGACCTCCTCGTGGAGCTCTGGACCGCCAGATCCAGATCTGACGGTCACGACCTCCCTAGTGCGCGAGGAGATCCTTCTCATGCGCTGTGCCCCCACTCGTCTGGAGCCGTTGGATTTGATATCGACGGCCAGGACCTCCCCAGTTTTGTCAGTTCAGTCAGACCACCCGAGAGCTCCAAATTTTCCACGTATTTAAATGTTCTAGTTTTCAAATGTGAATAACTATTTCGTTTTAACTCCTTTTTGAGAAATTCAAGCTGTGTTAGCTCTGTGGTAAGATGAACTTTAAATTGAGTATGATTTTGAACTCTTTTCTGTAGCAGAAAATAGTATAAACTATGTTAACTTGTTTCAACCTAAAATGTGGTCTAGAATTCATTGAAATTTGTAAAATGCATAACTAATTCTCTGTAAATCCTTTTTGAGTGAATCCAATTCTGTTGGCTTCCTCTAATATTAAACTTGCTATTAAAATTGACTTTAGGCATATTACTATTTTCAGCAAGAGTCTTATGCAATTTAATTTTGTTCATTTTATAACTTGAAAAATCATAACTAAATCATTTTAACTCTAAATGAGATGAATCCAATTGGGTTGTCCATCTTATGAGGTGATTGATCTACCATAAAAATTTCAGCTGTACCACCTTTCTAGAAATTTTTGCCAAACAATTTAATGATGATGAACAGTAACAGATTGCAATTTTCCCAGCTGAGCAAACTTGTTTTGATAATAACTTTTGCATTAAGAGTCCAAATCAGTTGGTTCTTGTTTCTAAATTTGTTATAAATTATGCCCTTGCTGCTGTAAAATTTTCAGAGCATTTGGATCAAGTTGGTTTTAGAGTTTTTTTTTGTTTTCTTTGTTCTTATCGGTTCTTTTTCGCTCTTTCGGTAGGTTCCGACGATTGTGCCATCCTTGAGAGTGATCCTCTGCAGCATAGTGAGCAACAACAGCCAGACAAGCAGTTTGATCATGTTAATCCCCATATTTTTAAGTAATTATGTAGTTTACAAAATTCTATGTATGCATTGCTAGTTTGTGTTAAACTATTGTCGTTAGTTGACCTAGTAGATGCATTTCCTTAAGCAAATGATCATCCTTTACTACCATGAGCCTAGGTTATTGCTGTGATTAGAGCTCGTTGGATGAACTCTTGTCACTTAGTAGTTGCGAATTAATTGCTTAGCCATGCTTAGCTTCCGGTAGAAATGGGCGGTTATCGACTTGTCGATAACCTTGATCAGATAAAACTTATTATCACTTATGATTTCAGCCTTGTGCCATGTTTACTTGTGAAAACTAAAAACTGAAATAAAATGATTTAGACTTGGGCACAATGGTATGTTGGTGTGCTTTTGGGTGTGACTGAATGGTGCCCAAGTCAATTAAGGACCGAACTTCTTGTGAGTACACATTATCCAGCATTTTGTGCGTGCTAACCACACTAGAGGATATGGGACCTCTCTTGAATTAGTACTTTGGGAGGCATTAATTAATGAGTCGCTGGCTGTAGTTTATAGAGAAAAAGGATCACAAAGGTGTGACCGGGGTGGTTCCTTTCTAGGTCCTCCACCCCGACCAGGGGTCTTGCAAATGTCCGGCTAGCGTTACCTAAATGGCTAATGACTCCGGCTTTGCTTGACTCCACCACAACGTGTGGTCCTAGTGGCCCATTTCACATTTGGTCACTAAGGGTTAACCCCATACGTGCGACTCTTAATTAACGCATTCCATTGGAAACGTCTCGTAGGACTTAGCCGTGCCGGCATACCAAAGGAAGTGTGCTTAATAGCTTGGCAAAAATGCGGTCTGAAGTGTGGGTACATTGGTACACCCTTGCAGGGTTAAAACTATTCGAATAGCCTCGTCCTAGGTTATGGACACGCTTGGGTAAGCTTTTCAAGAGTTAGACTACAATATTCTAATTAAAACTTGATGGGTGGTACGAATCTGGGATTCGTGCTATGTGTGGTGGCTATTGGGTTAGTCACCAATAGGTGGTTACTCTTGTACTTATTGTATCTCGTGTTATTTCATTCAATAAAAACTGATTGCAAACTTGCTTTTGAAATGTACTACATTATTACAAATAAAGTTGGCTTTGTGCAAAATGAGACATATAACCTCCACTTAAAAAGCCTGCATGTAGCATATTGATAGGTCTGCTATTCCACACGTCAGTCTTGCGAGTACATTTTTGTACTCATTTGCTTTGCTTATTTGTTGCAGAGGAAGAAGTTGATCCCCAAGGGATCGACTTTTGTGAGAATTGCTGCGGTATGGACGACTAGCTTGGCGGCCCGGTCGGTTGTCTTGTAGGTTATGGCTAACCGGTTGGATTTTGTTTATAGCCATCTTATGGCACTTTTGCTTCCGCTGTTAACGTTACTTTGATGTTGTTTGGCCGGTCGGCCTTCTTGTGTAATAACTCTATTATGTATGTCTTTTGTTAGGATTAATGTTATGTGATGTATGGAATTGATGCGTGATTTTGTAATGGGGTGTGTATACTGCATTTCTGGGAAGTATACATGTCTCGAGGCTTGGTTTATTTGATTTGTTATGCTAGAGTCAATGGAAAACTAAGCATTACAAGCTAAATAAATCGGGGTCCTCACATATTACTTCAGGGTGGAGTCATGCGAGATACATGCAAAGGGTATATAGTCATGAAAAGTATCTAGAGCTATGAAGAATATTGATTGATAGGTAAACCTAAAGGAAGGGAAACCTAGGAGAGATCTGCTAAAAATCGTAGCCGGTAAAATTTTCCTTAACTCATACCGTCGTGACGCACAAATCCGCAACCCCTGCGATCTTTTCCCCGGGATTACAGTGAATATGGAATTATGCTGTAATTTCCTGAGATTCTAGGGGTTATCCACAAATGTTCCTTATACCGATAACTTTGTCGTGATTGTTCTGAAATCCTAGGGCCTTTCCATAATTTTCCAATTTTCGGCCGATTTCTCAATTTCTCCAAAAAAATAGTGGGTCGGGTTCGGTCCGTTCACTGACCCAGCCTGCCTAGCCTGCTATGGCTGGGGTTAAGGGCGCTAGGGTTTTGAACCGAGTGGCGGTGGTGCAAAGGTCGTGCGATGGCAGCAATGCGTGGATATCGTGGGGCGGCGGCTCGCGGCCGTTGCAAGGTGAAGCTGGCGCCTGCAGGCGGCCGAGCGAGCGGAGCATCAGCACGTCAGTGTGCGGGCTAGATGACGCGTGCAGGCGCGAAGCGGACCATCATGTGCGGATTGGCAAGGTTGATGTGGCGGTGGAGTTTCGGATGACGCGCGACGAGTGGGGCGACACGACGCAATCTGCACAGAGGTCATTGCGCATGTGCACAGCTGCTTGCTGGCGGCGGCGCGGTCCAGCCAGCGTTCATGCCGGCGGTGGCTAGTGCGCAACAGCTTGCATGTCGGCGCGTTGCCATAGGTGATCCGTTGACATTTAGGCCGACAGAGACGGCTGACTTCCGTGTCGTTCTTATTCTTTTTCACATATTGATTAAACATAAGATGATGAACGCATCTATGTTCGCATGAGCGACGAACAATCTCACAGCTGGACAATCCCGTACACATTTCGTGTAATGGGAAGTGAGCTGCTAACTCACTGGTTTCATCAACCAAGGAAAACCCTAGGACAGGACCGGTCATGAGAGAACATCGATTTGTGCAAACGAAAAATAAAGCAACTATATACAAACGAATTAGGGGTGGCAATGAGGCCAAGGATGGCTAGACGGTGTGGCCCAGCATCGAGCCCCGCTAGTGCATCCCCGCCCTGACCCTAACAAGCTAAGCGGGGGTCAGACATCCCCCGTCCCCACCTCACTAGGCACCTGAACCCCATGGGGATTCCCGTGGCGCACTAAATATATGCGTTAACTATATTTTTACTTTTTTAAAATGCCTTAAGCTATTAATTTATAAATATTATGTATATTTTTTTTTGCAATACATAGCTTCAAAATTTATATCTTAATACATAGATTCAAGTTTTAGTACAATTATATGAGAAAAATAAACATCTCATATAAAATTATATAATATACAAACAAAATAATGTGTTTTTAATTGTCTCACGGGGTGAGATTGACCCCTGCCTATCCCCATTCCCCCGCGGGAGGGGGGGGGTTCCGCCCTCACACCCACCCCCAATGGAGACTATCCTCGCGGGGGAAATTGCCATCACTATATAGGATTAATCTCACCACTAGAAGGAGAGATAGCGATTGGATCTAATGACATAATGTAGCCTGTAGAGAAGTCGATGCTGATGATGTGTTGAATAACTCGTGCCGTCGATCGATTCATACAACCAATCATCACAAATAGTTTTGGAGGTTTTGGCTTTGGTTCTTGCTGGGATTTGGAGTGCTAAGACGAGTGGAAAATTGTCCTTAGTCATGATGACTTGAATCCTCCCATGAGCTAATCTTAATATTTATTTTTGGTTCTTGCCCTGGTTTTAGTTTCCTCGGCATTGGTAGCAAAAAGGTCTCAACTTTGGGAAGGTTTGGCTAGATCCTCTTGTGTTGTATATTTCTCAGGATTTGATACTAATACACAAAGAGTCATCACATAAGGTTTTCAAACCGTCTGTTGTAATACCCCGAAAGAGTGTTAAGCGAATAGTCGGGAGAGATTAATTATTTCGGGAGAGAATTAAATGGATTTACGGGAAGGACCAATTGGAAAATGCTCAACTCAGCAGTTAAAGAGGGGGGAATTCGCTGTTTTAACCCAACCTGGGCCTCGGGCCTTAGCCCAAGAGGCCCATGAGGGTGGCCGGCCAAGGGGGGGCCTCAAACCCTAGCCCCCTCCCCCCTTTCCCCCTCCCCCACGCCTCCCACCCCTCCCCCAACTTGTGGCCACCACTTCCCCTTCCCCTCACCTCCCTTGCACCTCCCCAAGTCCTCCTCTTGCTGCTGGCTGAGTGGATTGGAGAGGGAGTCCGCACCCGTGGTGATCGGCCAAGCAAGGAGAAGAAGGTGAAGGAAGGAGCCCTTCTTCTCGGGGTCGGATCTTCACCTTGCTGCGATTCTACAAGGGTAACGTCGCGTGTTCTTCGTGGGTTGTCGCGTAGTAGTTGCGGTTGATGTCGTTTGGTAGATTGAATTTCGTCGGTTTGATGGATTGTGTTCTGTCCAGTAGATTGGACGTCGGTTTTCATGTGGTTAGAGGCCGAATTAGGAGTTTTGATCTCCTAGAGTTTTGTAGGTTATGTCCTTAGCTTTCAATGGCCGCCAAGAACTCCCAAATCCGATTAACGGTGAGGGAGTTATGAATTTTCTAGTATCGCTGTCCTGTTGATCTGTCAGTTTTTGGACAGTCTGTAGAAAACTGGATACAACTGCTATTTAAAGGGAGAATCAGGGGATCTCAGTATAACGAAAAATGTGGGTAATTTCTATACCTTTTCATAGAGATAAAGAACACAAGATTTGGACGTTCGTAGCAAAAGTTATAGAGGTTTTAGTGTACTATCCAGAGAGACCGACGTGACAATTGATGTTCTGTATGTTGGCTTGGTAGAGGCAGTATTTGGCAGAATCAAAAGGGCTCCCCAACTAAGTTTATTTAGGTAATTTAATTAACTTTTCATAAAGTCTAAGAACATCTTATTTGGACTCTTGAGCAGAAAGTTATGTATTTTAGAAGTTGACTGTCCACAGCGGGCACCAAATCGATCATTAGAAATTAGAAGTTGGAAAACTTTTGGGAGATTAGCGAGCTCAATTATGTTGTTCTTATGTTCTTGTTCAGTATGTTGGTCTTAGATTGGGGTTATCTTATGTTCAGGTGGGAGCGTGAACCGAGGGGCAGCACCCTCTTCGCGTCCACCGTTCTCGCCCGGTTGAGGCAAGTATTCGGGCTATTGCACCTTTATGTTTGCATGATGGAAATTGTGATGTGTCTTGATCGTATTAGCCATGCATTCCTATTTATGAGATGAGTTACCGTTTATCTTGATGACTGCTAGTTATGGTTAAAGATTCTTTCGCATGTCGTTGATGTTTACATGTTAATGTGAATACGTTGAATCCCTGCATATGAAAGATGTTGTCATTGTGCATATGCATGTTGAGCTTGTTGAGTCTTGGTTATGTGGTAACCAAGTTTTTATCGTTGAGGTCCCCGTCATGCAATGACGGGCTTGAGGTCCCCACATTTGTAAAATGTGGGCTATGAGCAAAGAGGCCCCCATCATTGAGATGATGGGCAAAGGTCCCTATACATGTGGTGTATAGGCTCTTGGTCCCTGTGCCAGAGGGCACAGGCAAGGGTATACAGCGACGGTTGTATACCCCGCATTACCGGTAAAATGCGAAAAGAGATAAAGTTCAAAGGAGCATTGCATTGATCACATTTCATAAGTTAAAAAGGCTATGTTTAGTGTAACAATATTGTGGATCATTGATGCTATGTTTGTGTTCTTGTTTATAGCCTAGTTGATACTTGCTGAGTCTTTGGGCTCACTCTTGCTTTAATGTGTTTTAGGTACCAATGGCAGGAACGACACGCTTGGGAGGGAATAGATGTTGGATACACTCACTACCTCACACTCTTAAGGCGATTACCACTTAGCTTCAATTTAGAAATAAATAAACTGTTTGATTATCACCCATAGATGGTTTTGGTTTGAGTAACTGTTTATTTGTAATAATGAGATGGCCAGGCCTTGGTATGTTCATTTGATTATCATGCATGATTATGAGAATTTTGTTAAATGTTATGATTTATTGTTGAACTCTCGGTATAGCTGATTAAACAAAGGAGACTCTGCCGGAAATTTGTAATTTGTGCTAGATTAGTTTAGTTCCAGTAGCATTCCAGGCTCTTTGAGAGTTGGGGTGTTACAGTTGGTATCAAAGCGGGCTGTAGGTCCGTGGTGACTAGATTAATTAAAATTTGCTAATGGCTAGTCAACTTAAAAATTTGACACCATGGTGCACAGTAGGATGGGGTTGGGCAAAGCATTGCATTTACGTTTCCGCTTTATCTTATTGTTGGTTGATGATTTGATTTGAGTATGACTGCTCATTAAGTGACTATATGATTATTATGTGTGGGGATAACCCATGTTGAGAGGTTGAGGTCATGTTGTGGCTCTGGACTTTACCAGGCTACACCCTCGTTCGTAGTTTGATAATAGAGATTATCATTAGAAAGGGTTGTTCTCTTCCTTGAAATTAATTTGGTCACTCTTGTCCAGTTGGGCTTGACGAATCTTTCTTCAGTTACTAGTTTTATTCATGTTGATATGTTTCCATTGGCTTGATTTGTTCAGTAAAGCCATTATTGTTTCCCCAACCGATGAGTTATTCTTGCGGCTGGTGAACTTGGTTGATTGTCAAGTTTGACCTTTATATTGGAGATATGTCTTTCTCATTGGAAAACATGACCCATTTATTCGCTTGATGTTTTTGGTTAATGAAAGTTTCCTTTTGTAAGTCCTTCAGTATGTGGAGGCTTTGACTTAATGAATCTCTTCTGGGTATTTCGGGTGTTAAAGTTGAACGGTTCTCTTTTATGAAAGAAAATGTTAAACCCTTTAGCGATGTCTTCTCGTGGTTAAGTCAGAGGTTCTAAACAAAGTAATTGATGGTTATGATATGAGTTATCAAGGTGGGACTGTAGTGTAGTGCATAATAAATCCTAACAAGTATCCTTGCGAGTGGAATTGATTAAGTTGATGTTGTCCTCTAGCAGTTCTTGAGGAGCTGTGATCAGGAGTATGACCACACTTAATTGGAATCAATAGAGTTATTAAGAAGTGTGGAAGATTGATGAAAAGGTTGACCCTTAGAATTGTTTAGTTTACTAAACTTGTTGGAATATTTGGTCTCAATGGATTAATGAAGCTGTGGGAAGGGAAAGTTCAGGAGATGCTAGATTATTGCCCTAGTAGATATTAATCATGGAGTTATATTTTCTATAGATACTTGTGACTATATATAGCTGCTAGATATATATATTTCTTACCATGATTAACTGTTGGATTTGTGTACAAAAGATTTAAAGGATTGAGTATCGGTGGATCTAGAATTATGGGAGAAGTTATGGATAATTCTTCTATATAGAATGATGGCATGAATTTGGTTTTAGTGTTGTTGATACTTTTGGTTGATGGAATATTTCGATTCTTGATATTTTAGTGTGATTTTGCACCAAATTAGGAACATGAGATGGAATGGTTGAATATGTGTTTGCACATATTCATGTGATTTAGAAAGGAAAGTAGGTAGCATCCAGATTTTCATGATGAAGCTAGTTGATAACAACAATTGTTGGAGTGCAATTGTGGTGTGTTGAAGTTTGGTGTTGAGCATCGCTAAGAGTTAAACTGATATGATTTAATAGATGACTTATGCTTACATGATTGAAAAATTGTCGGATGATAGCATGTCATTGATGAAAGGGTTTTGGTAAAACCTTTTGATTTGTGTAGTAGACCTCCGCTAGAATAAAGTGGTTGTTGTAGTGAGGTTGTAACGTTTTGGTGGACTCTCAATAGGAGATGAGATGATAAAGTAGTATGGAATAGTTTGTTAAGTTTTTGGATAGTTGTATAATGGAAGAGTTGACGATAACGAGTCTTGTTAAGGGTAGATCATTCTTGATGTTAGTAAGATTATCTGCAAGAGATTGTGACTTGTGTGTGTGGTGATGATTCTTTCAGAAATAAAGTAACTGGATAGTCTTTCGTAATTTTGATCCAGTGAAAGTGTTTCGAGTTTTGCGTTTGTGATCAGTGGACCTCTTGCATTATGTGGTGATTGAGGTTGTTTCGAGTAAAGTGATATGATGAAAGATTTTATTGGCTTAAGTGGTTCCTGTGATTTGGGTTTTAAGAGCTTATCATGTTTAAGCTGGCAAAGTAACGTAGCAATCACAGAGAATAACTATCCTTGTTAAAGGAAGGAGAGAAGTTAAGTGCTTGAGATTTAAGTCGTTTCGCAACTTGCAGTTTATTTGAGTATGCTTAAACCTTATGCAGTTGTTTCATAAGAGTTTATCAAATTTTCAAAGGCAATACCTTTTTCTTATTTGGGGTTCGATCTTCCCTTCGTGTGGGACTAGTGCCCTCAACTGTTGACTTTCTCTTTTATTGTCTGAGTTCTTTGCCAATCTGACTATTTCCCTTGGTCCTCTGTTCACTGCGAGTGGTAGATGTTTCTATGTGGTGAATTTTTTTTCATTTGTTTTTATCCTGAGAAGGGATTCATCGATTCGTTTCACAAGGGTCTTTCGAAGTGTTTATTCTATGAGGTTGTGAGACTTAGGTTGTAAGTTATTCGAGGAACATTGGAGGATGAACCGATTTCGTGTATAATTCTTGAAGAGAATTTTATTTATACAGGATGTTTGCATTTGAGCTAAGCGATTGCATTGTTGCAACCATTAGAACCTATGGAGGTTTGTGATCCAAGATCCCTTGTTCAATTCGGGTGGAACATTAGAATTTTCGAAAGGATGGGAATCTTGATTAATGTATTAGTGTGTTGCGATTGGGTACCTTGCACGGTTGTGTAGTTGAAATATGAGGGTGTTGCTATGAGAGTAGTATTAGTAAAGTAATCTGATCGTTAAAGTGATTAATGAGATAGCTGAGATGGTTGGATTATCGCCAGGAAAGACTGGGACTTAGTAATTAACTCTTTAAGAGTTAGAATCTTTATGAAGATAATTGGGTCAAGAAGATGTTTTCATGTTGATGTTAATGCGCGAGTATGTTTGGATTGTGAGAATTTTAGGGATTTTAATCTGAGGTTTTCTCTATCTTCTATATGAGAAGTTCATTGTAGGAGTCTTGGAGTTTAATTTGGGTTTCGCATTTTTGTGCTAGGACTTTGGTTGCCCAAAGATTATGTGTAGAGGAAGTAGATTAAGGATGGATTTCGAACAATGAGATGATCCTTGATAGAACTTTTTTTTTACGAAGTATATGAATGTGAGAGCTGAGAATTCCAAGTTGTTTATTCTTAAAAGATTGAGGTGATGTGTTTGCTTGTGTGGTCTATTTTGAGATGCATTGGAAGTCATCTGTCAAATTAATCCTGTTGGTAGAGGAGTTGTTGACATAAAGTTTTCGTGGAATCGATAGAACCTTTATACAGAGGTGTGGATGATGTATTTCGACTTGAGTGTAACGTTGAGAATACCAAGTTAAGAGAGATGAGTTAGTGTGTTATGCGGTGAACTGAAATCCCAAAGTCTGAGAGAAATTTTAGTCCTAAAAGAGAAACTGTTAAATTGTTGTTTCATCAAGAAGTGAATCGTTTCCTTGATTCTCGTTTGAGTTTTGTGCTGTTGACCAATGTCTTTCGTAAGTTGAGTTTGACTCGATTTTGGTATGTGTGGTTCTTATCGGTTCAGGAAGAATAAATGAAGTTTTTGATTTGGGCATTTAAAATGATTCCTCCTTTGGTTTTCGTGACGCTTATTCGCAACTTGCCACTTGTAAAGTAGAAGGGTTTCCTTGATGAAATTCCAATTTCTAGATTTGACTCTGTGGTACCTGAGCTGGTAACGCATAATGGCGATGTGAATCTTTCTTATTTAGATGGGTTTTGTCGGTAAAAGAGTTGCTTAAAGGGAATTCAGTTGTGTGTTTCTGGTTAAAGGAGGTGATCCTTGTTTCATTGAAAAATTCAACTGAGAGGTGCAACAAGAGTTCCGTGTTCTGTGTGCATGTTGCGTGGTTCAGTATTGAGGGGGGAATGTTAGCCCAAGGTACTTTGGTTTGTTTTAGTTAGCTACGGGAATTTGAAAGTTGGCGTATCGTTAGGACCGTCTCGGGTCCATACGCAGTGTACGCAACACCTGGCGTGTTTGGTGCGAAGTGAGTACCTGAGAGATATGGAAGTTGAGTTTTCATTAACATTGTTGACCTTTGAGCAGGATCTTACCTTTGAGTCTCTTTTGATGAATGTTCTCAGAAATGCTGAGTTGAGTGTTAGTACGGACGTCGTTTACATACAGTGTTGTGGTCTCATCTATTTGAGAGAGAGACCACTTGAGAGTTGGAGTCTCGCGTGAGCGAGTTTAGCAAGAGTTGATCGCATTGGTATCTGTTGTTAAGTTCTAGTCACGGGTTACTTTCGTGTAGATCGGTGTTTAGATTCGGGTTCGAATCCTGTTAAGGGGGGTAGAATGTAATACCCCGAAAGAGTGTTAAGCGAATAGTCGGGAGAGATTAATTATTTCAGGAGAGAATTAAATGGATTTACGGGAAGGACCAATTGGAAAATGCTCAACTCAGCAGTTAGAGAGGGGGGAATTCGCTGTTTTAACCCAACCTGGGCCTCGGGCCTTAGCCCAAGAGGCCCATGAGGGTGGCCGGCCAAGGGGGGGGCCTCAAACCCTAGCCCCCTCCCCCAACTTGTGGCCGCCACTTCCCCTTCCCCTCCCTTCCCCTCACCTCCCTTGCACCTCCCCAAGTCCTCCTCTTGCTGCTGGCCGAGTGGATTGGAGAGGGAGTCCGCACCCGTGGTGATCGCCCAAGCAAGGAGAAGAAGGTGAAGGAAGGAGCTTTTCTTCTCGGGGCCGGATCTTCACATTGCTGCGATTCTACAAGGGTAACGTCACGTGTTCTTCGTGGGTTGTCGCGTAGTAGTTGCGGTTGATGTCGTTTGGTAGATTGAATTTCGTCGGTTTGATGGATTGTGTTCTGTCCAGTAGATTGGACGTCGGTTTTCATGTGGTTAGAGGTCGAATTAGGAGTTTTGATCTTCTAGAGTTTTGTAGGTTATGTCCTTAGCTTTCAATGGTCGCCAAGAACTCCCAAATCCGATTAACGTTCAGGGAGTTATGAATTTTCTAGTATCGCTCTCCTGTTGATCTGTCAGTTTTTGGACAGTCTGTAGAAAACTGGATACAACTGCTATTTAAATGGAGAATCAGGGGATCTCAGTATAACGTAAAATGTGGGTAATTTCTATACCTTTTCATAGAGATAAAGAACACAAGATTTGAACGTTCGTAGCAAAATTTATGGAGGTTTTAGTGTACTATCCAGAGAGACCGACGTGACAATTGATGTTCTGTAGTTTGGCTTGGTAGAGGCAGTATTTGGCAGAATCAAAAGGGCTCCCCAACTAAGTTTATTTAGGTAATTTAATTACCTTTTCAGAAAGTCTAAGAACATCTTATTTGGACTCCTGAGCAGAAAGTTATGTATTTTCGAAGTTGACTGTCCACAGCGGGCACCAAATCGATCGCTAGAAATTAGAAGTTGGAAAACTTTTGGGAGATTAGCGAGTTCAATTGTGTTGTTCTTATGTTCTTGTTCAGTATGTTGGTCTTAGATTGGGGTTATCTTATGTTCAGGTGGGAGCGTGAACCCAGGGGCAGCACCCTCTTCGCGTCCACCGTTCTCGCCCGGTTGAGGCAAGTATTCGGGCTATTGCACCTTTATGTTTGCATGATGGAAATTGTGATGTGTCTTGATCGTATTAGCCATGCATTCCTGTTTATGAGATGAGTTACCGTTTATCTTGATGACTGCTAGTTATGGTTAAAGATTCTTTCGCATGTCGTTGATGTTTACATGTTAATATGAATACGTTAAATCCCTGCATATGAAAGATGTTGTCATTGTGCATATGCATGTTGAGCTTGTTGAGTCTTGGTTATGTGTTAATGTGAGGACCCAGAATATTTAACTAGTAACACTTAACCTCCAAATGGTTCTAGCGTTACTAATTAAACATTCTAAGCCTCGATAGACATATGCTTCCCAGAATTGCAGCATATGCACATCATCACAAAATTACACATCATTTCCATACAACATACATCACTAGGTTCAACAACGACATACATAGAGTAAAGTTATTACAAAAGAGCCGACCGGCCAAATAGAACAATATACAAGAAAGACAGCGGAAGCAAAATGTACCATAAGATGGCTAGAACAAAAGTCGACCGGTTAGCCACACCACCCACAAGGCAACCGACCGGCCGCTAAGCTAGACGCCTGCAGCTACCACAAAGACAACTCACGTAGTGAGGCCCTCAAGCTCACCTTCTTCCTCTGCAACAATTACATTTAAGCAAGATAACCGAGTACACAAAGGTACTGCAAGATCGACGTGTGGAATAGCAGACCTATTCATAAACTACATGCAAGCTTATTTAGGTGGAGGTTGTATGTCTCATTTTGCATAAAGCCAACTTTATTTGTAATACTGTAATACATTTGAAAGCAAGTTTACAAATAAATTTTAATGTTGAAGGTAACAGCGAAAATAATGATAAATACAAGTAACCACCTAGAAGTGACTGTCCCAATAGCCACCATAACATAGCACGAATCCCCGATTCATACCACCCATCAAGTTTGAATTAAAAAGGTTGTAGTCTAACTCTTGAAAGCTTACCCAAGTGTGTCCATAACCTAGGACGAGGCTATTCGAATAGTTTTAACCCTGCAGGGGTGTACCAATGTACCCACACTTCAGACCGCCTTTAAGCCCCAAAGCACACTTCCGAAGGTATGCCGGCACGGCTAAGTCCTACGAGACGCTTTCCAATATTGTGCATTGACCACGAGCCGCTCGTATGGATAGAAACCCATACGCTTACATTGCCAGCCGAAAGACAACCACCCGTTACGGGGGGGGGGGGGAAGCCTTTCAGACTCTACAATGCTCCCAACACCATCCCTCCTGCGACTCCCTGCGACCTGAAGCCAATACACGCCAAAGTACTAAGTCAAGAGAGGTCCCATACCCTCTAGTGTGGTTAGCACGCACAAATTGCCTGGATAACAGGTACTCACAAGATGTTCGGTCCTTAATTGACTCGGGCACCATTCCAGTCGCACCCAGAATCACACCATCATACCATTGTGCCCAAGTCTAAATTATTTTTGTTTTTAGTTTTAGTTTTCATAAATAGACATGGCACAAGGCTGAAATCATAAATCATAATAAGTGTTGTGTGATCAAGGTTATCGACAAGTGGATAACCGCCCATTTCTACCGGAAGCTAAGCATGGCTAAGCAATTGATTCGCAACTACTAAGTGACAAGAGCTCATCCACGAACTCTAAATCACAGTAATAACCTAGGCTCAATGGTAGTAAAGGATAATCATTTGCCTAAGGAAATGCATCTACTAGGTCAACTATCGACAATAGTTTAACACAAAGTAGCAATGCATACATAGAATTTGTAATCAACATAAATACTTAAAATACTAGGATTAACATGATCAAACTGCTTGCCTTGCTGGGATTGGTCTTGCTGCAGAGGGGAGTGCTCAGGTTCAAAGTTCTCTTCGGAACCTAACGCGAAAAAGCGATAAAAATCGATAAGAACGAAGAACACCAAAAGGAACTCAACAGCAAAGAACATCCAAATCCAATAAAATTTCTACAGCAGCTAGAGGTTGATTTTAGACAATTTTAGAAACAAGAATCACTTCATTTGGACTTAACATGAAAAAGTTATGCCCTAAATAATTTCTCTCAGCCTGAAAATCCTAATTAAATTAATTTCGGTTACTGTTCAAGGCGAAAATTTCTAGAATTATCTAGAACTTGAAATTTTTATGGTAGGTAGATATCGTTATCCTAACAACAGCAAAACTGAGTTTGCACAATTTGGAGTTATAATGAATTAGTTATGATTTTTCTAAGTTCTAGAACTAGTGAACCATTAATTTCAGTGGCAAGGATCATATTAAGACCTATTCTATATTATAGTACATTCTTAGTGGGTTTTAACAAAACTTAGTTTGCTCAGTTTGGAGTTACAGAGAATAAGTTATGCATTTTACAAATTTTCAATGAATTTCTAAACAACCATTTCATATTAAACAAGTTCTTGCAGTTTCTATCATTTTCCACTACATAACAGTGCCTAAATCCATTCTCAGATTAAAGTTCATACTATAACAGAGCTACAGCAACTGAAATCATTCAAAAAGGAGCTAAAATGACAAAGTTATGCACTTTTGAAATTCGAAACAACAAAAGACTTAGAAAATTTGAGCTCTTCGGAGGTCCAATTGAACTGGAAGACAAAGGTGAGGTCGTGGGCCGTCGATCCTTCATCGCACAGCCACAGACCTCGAAACACAGAGCACAGGAGACCTCCTCCCGCACTAGGGAGGTCTGGACCGTTGAGATCTGATCCAACGGCCACGACCAGTGCATGCACAGCGCATGCAAAGGAGGTCCTCGCGCCGAACAGAGGTCGTGACCATCAGATCGAGATCTGGCGGTCCCAAGCACTAGGGGAGGTCCTAAGGCTTTAACTCTGAGGAAGGAGGTCTAGCCCGTTAGATCTAAATCTAACGGTTAAGACCAGAGGAGGAGGTCCTAAAGCTACGGATCTAAAGGAGGAGGTCCTAGACGGTTGGGATTTAACCGAGGAGGTCTTGGATGGCCAAGATCAACTCGGGGAGGTCCTACGCGACAGGGTTTTACGAGAGGAGATCTGGACGGCTCAGATTAGACCTAGGGAGGTCCTGAACGGTTCAGATCGACGCGGAGGGAGGTCTTTTGCCAAGAGGATCTTGGAGGAGGTCCGGGGGCTTTTCTTTTATAAAAGACCAGGGGTGGTCTTTTACAAAGAGGACCCTAAGGGTGGTCTTTAGGGGTGGTATTTACAAAATGGCCACGGGGAGGTCTTTTTGCGCAGAAGTGGTCCTATCGGCCAGGATTTAACCAGGGTGGTCCTGGACGGCTAGGATCAAAACAAAAGGGGAGGTCCTGGCGCTAGGGTCTAATAGAGAGGGATCCTACGACCAAGAGCTAATCTGAGGAGATCTTCAACGGCCGAGATTAACCCTAGGAGGTCCTAAGACTTAGAGTTTTCACAGAAAACGCTCTATGGCACAGATCTAATCTTGGGGTGATCTTTAACGGCTACGATTGCATCTAGGGGGAGGTCCAGAGGCTTAAGTTTTTCGGAAAGGAGCCAAAGGCTCGGATCTAACCCGGGGTGGTCTTGGGCGGCCACGATTACCCAAGGAGGTCCTAGGACTTAGCGGCGCGCGCGCACACTGCCGGCAAGACAGCAATAAAGGGCAACCTCGGACAGCCATTAATGCCAATCATAAGCTCACGGATCCTGTCCGAGTACAACACGGCAAAAATGCCCGAGTCAAAGGAGAGCTCACCGCCGGCGACGTGGACCACGCCGGCGGGAACCAAGGGCACCACTACGCTCATAAAAGCACCGCGGACCTACTGGGCTAGCTCTCGACGGCAGCGATGGCTCAGAACGCCGGCGAGCCGGAGAGGGTGTTAATTAGGGTTTCGGCAAAACCGAAAACGACGACAAAGCTATGCTACGCTCTAACTAAGCTAATCCTCGAGCTCTAGGAGGCTAGGATGAACTCACCAGGGCCAAGATGAGGTCCAGAGGAGCACGGAGGAGAGGTTGATGCCGAAGGAGGTGCTCCGGTGACCAAGCTTGCCGGAGACGAAGAAGAAAGCAGGGACGGCCTTGAAGAACAGGTCCCCACAATACCTTCTCCTGAAACCAACCGATTTGGTTAAGAAAAGATGCCCGAGGTGGAATAATTGAACAAGTTGGAAACCAAGTTGGCAATTAAACCGGAGGAGCTCGGGTGATCTTGGAGAACTTCAAAAACCGGCAAAGGTGTGTTCTTGAAGTTTGGTGGAGGGTGAGAAAGACTAAAGGAAACAGGGAGGAGCTCGGGGTCTTAAGAAGACAAAGGAGCAAAGCCATGGGCAGAGGCAAGCTTCGGGTGCACACCCCTGCCATGGACTTGCTAGATGTGACAGGAGCTGGTAGGGCTGACTTCTTTTTAGGGCAAAGGTCTGACACACAATCAATGCATGGCAGAAAGAGACGTTGGGAAGGACCAAAAGTGACAGCCACCGCTCCCAACCGCTCGACAACGACACAAGCACAAAGTGGAAAACCATGATGACCAACCTCGGGAAGGTTGTGAGGAAGAAAAACAGGGCAGAGGGGAGGTCTTGGACGATCCCGATTGGCATGGGGTGGTCCTGGACGTCCCAGATCACCCGAGGTGGGGAGGTCTTTGCGGTGAGGAGGTCTAGGGGGAGGTCGTGACCGCAGGATCAACATCACTCGGCTGAGGGTGCTCCAATGCTTAGTGGAGCAGCGGGGAGGTCGGGAGCATTGGATGAGAATCCAACGGCCTGGACCACCCACCGCTGACGCCCGAGTGGCGCGAGCCCGAGGAGGTCTAAGCGGTTGGCTCGACCGAGACCAAAAGCTGGGTCGGACTCGGGTCTGACTCGAGCCCGAGTCTGACTCAAACCTAAACTGAGTTTTCAAGCTGATTTGGAGTTTGAGGATTTGATTGAGATAGCAAACTCACTCCAAAAATTATAAAATTTTTATAGGAGCTTGCTAGCTGAGTGATTGAACTTGTATAAAATTTCCAGAGATTTTTGTTCTATACATTTTCCTCCAAAAATTCCACAAGGTGCTGGTCCCCAGTTTGACCAAAATTTGAGTAGGTTTGACTGACCTCCAAAAGTATTCAAACAATTTCTAAAAATTGTGAAATTTTTCAGAGGGGTCACATACCAACCCAAGAATTTAGGAAAAATATTTCCAAGAGATTATCACAAGATGGAACAAGAATGTTTTTGAAGGATCAAGATTTGGATCAAAGACTTGTGACTATGTATTTGCATAACTTCTTGTACAATACTTGTTCAGTACACATAGGAAATACATGATGTAAGGAAAAGTTTTAATTTCTACTCATTTTCATACATTTGAAACACAAGCTCAAGATTGGGATGTTACAACTCTCCCCCCTTTACAAGAATCTCGACCCGAGATTCCGTTTACTCGGAGAAGAAAGAAGGAAAATCTGCACGAAGGCGATCTTCTCGCTCCCAAGTTGCCTCATACTCAGAATGGTTTGACCACTGAACCTTAAGGAACTTGATGACCCGGTTCCTTGTTCTCCATTCAGATTCCTCAAGGATACGAACAGGATGCTCGCGGTAGGTCAAATTCTCCTGCACATCGAGAACCTCCAACGGAGTTACCTCAGTCGGGACACGGAGGCACTTCTTCAGGTGTGACACATGGAACACATCATGCACACCCTCAAGCGTAGCTGGCAGCTCCAACCTGTATGCCACAGCCCCAACTCTCTCGATGATGCGATAAGGCCCAACATAGCGAGGAGCCAACTTGCCCTTGACGCCAAAACGCTGATGGCCCTTCAAGGGTGAGACTTTGAGATACACAAAGTCATTGGGCTCAAAGCTCAACTCACGGCGACGACGACCGCATAGCTCTTCCGCTCGGATCGGCCGTGCGCAGATGCTCGCGAATCAACTAGACTCGCCGCCTCATTAATCGACTCGGCCGAAATCGCCGCCACCGCCACCGCCAACGGGTTCTCGCATCTCCTCCCATACAAGGCCTCAACGGTGCCATGCCAAGATCGGCTCGATAGCTGTTGTTGTAGGAGAACTCAGCATATGGTAGGCACTTCTCCCACTTCTTCTCATAGGAAAGAACACAAGCACGGAGCATATCTTCCAACACTTGGTTGACTCGCCCGCCCGACCGTCCACCGAGGATGGTAAGCTGAACTGAAAGTAAGACGGGTGCCCATAGCCTCTTGCAATTTATGCCAGAAACGAGAGGTGAAAAGAGAACCACGATCTGACACCATTGTTCGTGGCACACCATGCAGGCACACAATGCGAGATACATAGAGATCCGCCAACTGACTAACACTGAGGTTGGTACGCACCGGCAGGAAATGCACTACCTTTGTCAACCGTTCAATGACAACCCATATGGCATCCTTCCCAGAAGAAGTACAGGGCAACCCGGTGATGAAGTCTATGCCAACGGAATCCCACTTCCATTTCGCACCGCAAAGGTCAAGAAGGCTCTTTGGACGATGATGCTCGGCCTTCACACGACAGCACACGTCGCACTCGGCAACGAACTTGGCAATCTCGCGCTTCATACTGGTCCACCAGAATCACTAACGAAGGTCCTGATACATCTTGGTAGCCCCGGGATGGATGGACAACGGAGAGTCATGGGCTTTGCGGAGAATCAAATCCCGCAATTCCATGACCTTAGGAACCACAAGACGCTGCCCAAACCATACAACGCCATGCTCATCCTCTGAAAAACACTTGGCTATCCCATCCTTGATGTTCTGCTTGATTTGACTCATACCAACATCTGTCTGCTGTGCCGTCTTGATTTGGTCCACCAAGGTTGGCTGCACAACCAAGGTAGCAAGAGAACCGTGCTCGATCAAACCCAAATTGAGGCGCTGAAATTCTGAGATGAGGGTAGGCTGCATCAACATGTTGCAATACACCTTCCGACTGAGTGCATTCGCAACGACATTGGCCTTGCCCGGATGATACTGAATGCCCATATCATAGTCATTGATCAATTCCAACCATCTTCTTTGCCTGAGGTTCAGATCTGGCTGGGTGAACAAGTAGTTCAAGCTCTTGTGGTCAGAATACACCTCACAACGGTTACCAATCAGATAATGTCGCCAAATCTTGAGTGCATGAACCACAACAGCTAACTCCAAGTCATGAGTAGGATAGTTGAGTTCATGAGGCCTCAACTGCCGCGAGGCATAGGCCACAACCTTGCCTTCCTGCATAAGAACACAACCAAGACCCTGACGAGAAGCATCACAATAGATATCAAAACTCTTGTGAATATCAGGGAGAACAAGCACTGGGGCTGAAGTCAACCGCTTCTTGAGTTCCTGAAAACTCATATCACAAGCAGTAGACCACTCAAATCCCTTATCTTTCTTAAGCAATTCAGTCATAGGCTTCGCAATCTTGGAGAAATTCTCGATAAAGCGGCGATAGTAGCCAGCCAAACCAAGAAAACTCCGCACATCGGTGACTGATTTGGGCCGGCCCCAAGATAGCACATCACTGACCTTGCTAGGATCCACAACCACACCCCCTGCTGAAAGAACATGGCCCAAGAATGCCACTTCCTTCAACCAGAACTCGCACTTGCTGAACTTTGCATACAGCTGGTGCTCGCGCAGCTTGCCCAACACAAGCTTAAGATGCTCAGCATGCTCTTCTTCACCCTGGGAGTAGATAAGGATATCATCGATTAATACCACCACAAACCTATCCAAATACTCCATGAATACCGAGTTCATAAGGTTCATGAATAGAGCAAGAGCATTAGTCAAACCAAAAGACATGACGGTGTACTCGTAAAGACCATATCGAGTAGCAAAAGCCGTCTTAGGGATATCCTCGGCCCTGATCCTGGCTTGATGATAGCCCAACCTCAAGTCAATCTTGGAAAAGACTCGAGCTCCGGTCAACTGATAAAAAAGATCATCAATGCGGGGCAAAGGATACTTGTTCTTCACCGTCACTTCATTAAGCAGACGGTAATCAACACACATGCGCAAGGTCTTGTCCTTCTTCTTCACAAAGATAACTGGACAACCCCAAGGAGATGAGCTAGACGAATAAAACCCTTCTCTTGCAGCTCACCTAGTTGCTTCTTCAGCTCCTCCAACTCATTAGGAGGCATGCGACACGCCTCTTTGAAATAGGGGCGATCGGCAGCAACTCTATCACGAACCTGTGTCTCGAATCGAGGCATCCTGCAAGTTCAGAAAGACATCCGCGAAGTCACACATAGTGGGGACATCGCGAATCTCCAATGCTGGCTTTGCTTCAAGGGCATAAAGATGGGGTTCTCGCAACTGCGGTGAAAACCCAACCTGTTCACCTGAAGGACTAGTGAGGTAGACAACCTTCCTGGCACAATCAATTTACCCCAAGTGTTGGGATAACCAATCCATGCCAAGAATCACATCCAAGCGCGCCGAATCGAGTAGGATAAGACTCGCCAAGAATCCCACTCCTTCGACGTGGATAAGAACGTCCTGGCATACTTGGTCAATTCTCATTTCCGAACCCGGAGAGCGAATAAGTAGTGGAACCCCCAAAGGAACACAGTGGAGACCACTATCAACAAAGAAACGACTAAATAAAAGAATGCTAAGCCCGAGTCAAATAAAACCGTAGCAGACGTAAATTGACAAGAAGCGCACCCAACACCACGCGGGCGCCTCCGTGCCTCCTCACCGAGATATGGTTGACTCGGCCGCCTCGCCGGGTCTTCGGTCGTGGGTGACCACTCCCTTGCCCGCGCCTCCATTAGGACGAGGGGCCGCTCCAGTCTTTCTTAGGGCAACCACCGCGAGTGACCCTTGTTGTGGCAGGAGAAGCGGTGACGCCGGCGGCGGGGTTGCGGTGAGCAACCTCTCGCCGATCGCAGCGCACGTGATCGAGTCACAACCGCGAGGACGTGGAGTGGTGCCGAAGGCCCCGCAGATGGTGAAGCCACGAACGGCCACCGGCAGCCCAACTCGGGACTAACGAGGCCGCCTGCGCGCGGCCGCTGGCCTCCCACTTGCGCTTGCGGGACTCGCCCAGCGCTCTCGCCTTGTGCTCGGCGACGATGGCTGTGAGGACCCGGAATATTTAACTAGTAACACTTAACCCCCAAATGGTTCTAGCATTACTAATTAAACATTCTAAGTCTCAATGGACATATGCTTCCCAGAATTGCAGCATATGCACATCATCACAAAATTACACATCATTTCCATACAACATACATCACTAGGTTCAACAACGACATACATAGAGTAAAGTTATTACAAAAGAGCCGACCGGAGACCAGAGACCAGCAGGTTTGCTGCAACCGCTGAAGATTCCAGAATGGAAGTGGGAAGAGATCGGTATGGATTTCATTACCGGTTTACCCAAGACCCAATCGGGCTACGATTCGATCTGGGTAATAGTTGATCGCTTGACCAAGGTCGCCATTTCCGCCACCAAAACCACATACTCGTGAGATCGCCATGCGGAGTTGTACATGGCCGAATTGTCGCTTTACGGTGTGCCCAAAAGATAGTGTCGATCGAGGATCCCGCCACCTCTCGCTTTTGGCGAGCTTGCATGAAGCATTGGGTACCCATTTGAATTTCAGCATCGCGTATCATCCACGCATGCATGGACAGATCAAAGAGTTAATCAAATATTGGAGGATATGCTGAGAGCTTGTGCTCTAGCTAATGCTACCCGATGGGATAAAAGTTTGCCGTATGCAGAATTTTCGTACAACAACAGTTACCAGGCTAGTCTACAAATGTCACCATTTGAAGCTTTGTATGGCCGCGCCTGCCGAACCCCGTTGAACTGGTCAAACAATGAACGACGCATTCGCCCGACATCATTCGAAGCGTAAGAGCAAGTGGCCATGATAAGAGAAAGATCAAGATAGCTCACCCAGCGAAGAGCTATGCGCCGATAATCGCCGCCATGACCTCGCTTTGAACCTAAGATTTTGTGTATCTTCGAGTGACCCCGCTCAGAGGTGTCAAAAGGTTTCATGCCAAAGGGAAGCTTGCCCCAAGGTATGTTGGTCTGTTCAAGATTTTGGAACGCCGTGGAGAAGTTGCTTACCGCTTGAGCCGCCGATGCGTTAGCGTGGAGTACATGATGTCTTTCATGTCTCGCAGATTGAAGAAGTGTCTTCGTGTGCCGAGGAGCAAGCCCGTTGGAATCAATTGACTTGAAGGAGGATCTTACCTACAAGGAGCAACGGCTAAGATTTTGATGTCGCAGAGCGCTCACCGTAAGCAAGACTGCTCGCTTTTGCAAGGTTCATGGAGCAACCACTGTATGAGAAGCAACGTGGGAACGTGAAGAAGAGCCAAAGCCGAGTTTCCTAGCCTTTTCTAGCTAGCCCGAATCTCGGGTCGAGATTCCTTTAAGGGGGAGGTTTGTAACATCCCAATTTTCAGAGCTTAAAAATCTTTTAATAGTTAGTAGGAGAAAATTCACCATTTGGATTTTATTTGAATTTAATTTCAAAAGCTTAATATTGACTTTACAATAAAAACATTTAATGTGAATAATCCCAACATGAACAATAGCCAAAACTATTTTATTTGGGTTCTATGTGCTCGATATATTTTCTAGATTTTTCTAGAATTTTTCTCGAGTTCATTTGCTATTTTCTTTTGCCCATTTGAATTTCTGGTATTTTCTAAAATAGAAAATCTATTTAAAATCTCAGAAAATCAATCGGGCCGAATTCCTTTTCTCCGGCCCAACTCTCTCCGCCGCGTCCGCTTTCCCGCCGCCACCCGGCCACAAGACGCGCCTCCAACCGACATGCGGGCCTCGATGTCGCCTCGCCGCCTTCACTTTCCTTCCGAGCGCCGATCGCTTTCCACCGTCCGATCAGAAATGGACGGCGGGATGCGATTGGGCTGTTCGGGCAACCCGAGTGTCCCACGGTGTTTGAGCCGTCCGATCTCGGACGAATGGTCAGATCTTGTCAGAGTCCATTCGCACCGCGCCATTTGTCACGCGATTTCATCCGGAGCCCTCGCCGCCGATCGGTGGGTCCCACCGCCACGCCGCCGTCGCTCGGCGCGACTCCACCTTTCGCCGAAGTTCGCCGCCGCTTTGCCGCCGGAGTCCGTAGGCACGCCCCGGCTATTTAAGGCCCCGAGGACTCGTGGGACGCACCCGAAGCCGCCGCCCGAAACCCTAGCCGCCACCGGCGCCGCCAGAGCCCTAGTCGCCGCCGTTTTCGCCCGCCGAACGACCTTCGCCGCCGCCGCCGTTCAGCCCCTCGCCGCCACCGACCCCATCCTCGGATCGCCAGACGCTCGCATGTCGGAAGCCGCTGCCGCCGCCGAGAACTCTCCAACGCCGCCGCTGCCGAGCCCGAGCCTCCACCTCCGCTCGAGCTCGCCACGCCACTCGCCACCCCGAGCACCCGTGAGCACATCGATGAGATCCCGCGTCCCCTCTACCTCCCGGCACCACTCGCCGCCGGTGAATCGCCGCCGCTCACCGACCCTTGTTCCCGAGCCGCCGCTCGCTGCCGCCCACGCCGAGCCACGCCGCGCCGCCGCCGTGCCTCTCGTGTCGCATGCGTGGCGCCGGTCATCACCCACGTGCGCGCGTGGGTAGTCCACCTGCCTCGAACTCGAGGCTCGGAGACCCGCCATCGTGAGCCGTGTCTCTGACGTGTGGACCCCACATGCCAGAGATTTCTTTTTATTATTTCTTTTCCGGAAATCCTCGCTGACGTCAGCGTTGCGCGATATTCCGATTTTTTTTCAGAGAAATAATTCGGGAAATCCAGAAAATCCAAATTAGGGTTTCTTTTAGATTTCCAATCTTCCAGAGCTCATAACTTTTGCATCCTAACTCCGATTGAGCCCTTTCAAATTTCTAAATTTGTCTAAATTCAAGCTCTATTTATCTGAGATTTTTATTTAATTTTTGGAGTTTGTTTTGCCTCTGTTATTTATTTGTTTTGTTTGTTTTTGTTTCGTTTACGAGTAGACGTCGATTCGTCGGGGAATTTTGTGGAAGAAGGATCACCCCAAGATCAAGACCAGTACATAGACCTTTTCCAAGGCAAGTCATACCTTTGATCATCTTGAACCCAGTTTTCAAATTACTTTGTGTTAGATTATTGCATTCTACTTTAATTATTTATTTAAATGCTTTGGGCATAGTTATTATCCAAATTGTTATCACACCTTGGCCTTGTATGTCATATTTCCTTGTCACCCTAGATTGGTTACTAGTTGGTATTATTATAGCACCAACGTGGGTTGGTTAGATGCGAGTACAATTGCTTAGCCATGCCACGAGTTATCATCACATGTAGGTGGCAAATATTAATTATGACTAAGTGACTATGGAACTTTGTGTAAAACTGTGTGCTATGTGTTATTACTTCGTGATGGCATGTGTTGCACTAAAACCAACTGGGTGGTAAAGGATTTAGACTGAGGCAAGTGGTGGAGACTGTGTGACATGGTGGTCTATGTGATGGGAATGATGGTCTTTGTGACTTAGTTAGAAAATGGAAGTCTTGCCTTGGTCAATTAAGGACTTAACTTTGTGCGCCATTGAATCGAGCTCATCAGACGACCACATGCCCGGTATAGGACGGCCTAACTTAGTAAGTTATGGATTCTCGCATTGATGTTCGTGGATAGGTTAGGTCAGGTGACAGGTGGAGGTGTGACTACTTGGTGGTTGCATCGCGACGATCGCCTTCCCCGCCCAATGTGTGTGTTATACCAATTCTATGTGAGCCGGTATAGCGGTTTGTAAGCACACCGGGAATGTCAATGTTTGAGATGAAGTTTCGAACTGTTTTGTTACGATTGGTGCTTGCTACACTAGTTGTATCTTGTGGGTAAAGTGTACAACCTCTCGCAGAGTGTTAAACAATCTATTCGAATAGCGCGCCCATGGTCATGGACATGCTCGGGATTTCACACGAGGTAGTTTTCATAAAATGTTGGGATGGGAGCCGTGTGACCTCAATCATATGGCTATGTGAAATAATCATTTAATGTGTGTCTTTGTGGAAACAATCATAAATTAGTATTGTCTATTTGTTTTGAATTATGCTTTCAATCTATTATTGTATTCAATTGCAAATGTTGCTTTACGCAAAAGAACCACGTAAGCCTTTTATTTGGAATAAGCTCGCATCTATACATTTCATTCTGTGGTATGATTTATAGTACGGTTGTGTACTCACGCTTGTTGTAAAACTTGCGCCCAAACCTACGTAAGAGGAGGAGTCTACGCCGCTTTCGAGGAGGAGTTCGCCAAGGCCGATCGCTTGTTAAGGTTTGATCCTGATCTGTTGCTGTGGTGAATTGGTGGGATCTACGCTGGAGTTATTTCCGTTCCGCTGCTGCTTTATTTACTGTTAGCCCTGCGTGGCTTATTAAGTGTAAACTCGACCATAAGGTCAAAACCCTTATTTGTTATTCAAATTAATCGTTTACTTTATTGATCGCTTGTGTGGATCGATATTTACCTATGTTAACCTCGTGTGCACTAGCGTGATCCCGACTAGTGCAAGATATACGCAGGGTTCCGAATCGTAATTCGGGCCCCGACAGAGGTGGTATCAGAGCCAGGTTGACTGTAGGTCTTGACCTTAGTTAGATTGGTCGTCTTTAGAGTGTCCAAATTATTTTCTAAAAGAAAAATTAACTTGCAAAGTTAATTAATTGCTTAACTCTCCTCATATCTCTCTCGCCTCAACTATTGCTATAATCCTTCTCTCCCCGCTGCTTTAAAGTTGCTTTACCTCGCTCGTCTGCCTTGACAGATGCCTCGCCTTCGAGCTATGGTGAGCGACCGGAGGGTATGCCGCCGAGCTTTGGAAGTTGCTCCGTGTTCTGGAGGTTTTGATTGTCCGCCGACGTCGGCAACAACCGGACGGTGAATGGACAAAACCGCGGAGTGATTTGTCGCCGACGATCTACGCCAGAGGAACGATAAGGCAAGCCAACCTTCGCACGCCTCGTGAGGAAGATCACTTGGCCGGAAGGTATCCGTGAGTCGCCGCGCTTGGCCATGCCGCGATTCGCAACATCTACGCACGGAGCTTCAGACACCGCCTTCCGTTACCACCCCGTAGCCGCACTGTGGACTTGCCAAAGACGCTACCCATCCATAGAAGGAGAGCAACGCTACGATCGCGGCACCTCGCACGCTTGTGGCCGCCAGAGGAAGCTTTGGAGAGAACCATCACGGAGTTGGATCATGTCTATGAAGCCTTGCAGAGTCAAGAGAAGGTCGCCACTCGCAAGAGATCCTCTACGATCAAGTTCCCAAGAAGAGGAAGACCTCAAGAGGATCCCAAGAAGATCCAGAGGAAGGCCTAGTCGAGCCGCAGGATGATGCAGAGCCGAGGAGCTAGCGGAGCCGCTTGCACCGAACGCCTGCTCGCCGCACCGCCTGTGACATCGGATCAGTTTGCCAAGATACCGCCCACTTCCGAGTCCACACCGCCAGAGCGCGCGCGGTTGTGGAGGCTTTCGAGTAGTTGGTCTTAGTCCCGTTTTGGGCTTAGCCGCCAAGATAGTGAGTCGCCTTTAGGCTGTAGTTTTGTGTGTTTAGGTCGTTGTTTCTTTTTGTGCGTAGTATGAGCTGCAAGGGCCCTTAGGCATTTATTGCAGCCATGCTAAGACCCTAAGTAATAAAGGTATTTCATTGGAGTTTCTTGAGTCAGTGTTTTGTTGGGTTTAACCTACCCCGCTAGTTCTCAACTTATCTTGTGCTTGCTACCTTATCTAACCCATGGAGCTTCGCAGATGGTTCAAACTCATCGATCGTCGCTAGTAGTTCCTGCACTCAAAGACCGAGAAGCAATGAGCAACCACCGCAGGAGCGCTCCGCCACAAGCACCCCAATTGACTTGCGTAACTTTGGAGCTTTCATGGTAGCACAGACATCACCGATGAATACTATGATGACTCGATGCAAGCTATGCACAACCGTAACAACAACAACAAAGAATCAACAAGATGGAGCCCTCACCGCCATGGTCACCATGGACCATCCAAACTTGCAGAATTTATGAGGACTCGCCCACCAACATTTTCCGACACGCCTCCGGTGGAAGCGCACGATTGGCTCGAGTTATCGAAGGAAGTCGCGATCACCTAGTGCAGCGATCGTGAAAAGGTTTCGTATGCCACTCACCGATAGAAGGCACCGCCGCCGAATGGTGGAGAACTTCGTGTCGCCCATGAGACGCCACAGATATCACCCGGAGGAATTTTTCGCAGATTCCGCCAAAGATCACGCACGTAAGGCATTATCGACCAAGAAGGATGAGTTCCGCGCCTCAAGCAAGGAGCTATGTCGCGTGTCGACTACAACAAGTTTTCACAGCTAGCTCGCTATGCGCGGAAGATGTAGCCACGACAAGGCTTGTCGAGTCGCTTTTGAAGGGATCAACACCGGATCGCAAGTCACCGACGCCATACTTTTCCCGATTTCCAAGAGCTGGTCAACAAAGCCTTTGTTCTTGAGGACAAACACAAGGAGCTGGAAGATAACCGTAAACGCCGGATGGCTCAGCAAGGGAACCATCAATCACAACAGAGGGTAAGAACAAGTGCAAAGACAATTCAACGTGTTTCACCCTGCACTTCGCTCGAGCACCGCACCAACTTCAACACCCGCCTACCGCCGTAACTTCCGCAACCCCGCACTGCCAACCCCAATCCAGAAGCAACCAGCAGAACGCACCAAAGGTGCATTACGCTCGCCGCCGGCCAGACATTTTGCCAACCGGTGTCCGCAAAGGGGAACAATCACTCCAGTACGCTTCAACCTTGGAGCTACGCCATCCAAGACACCAGCACCAGGCATCAATCAAGGTGCGTCACAAGTTGCCGGTCAAGCCGGAGGAGTACCACAGTCCGTGATCAGAGGCCGTGTCAACCACGTCACTCTGGAAGGAGCCTAGGAATCACCGGACGTCGATCGGGTAAGTTTCGTTAACTCAAGACTGTGATCGCTTTATTTGATTCGAGCTTCGCATTCATTTGTTTCGGAATGTTTGCAACCAAGAATAAATTGAAGTTATGCAACTTAAGCATACTCGTTAGTCCAATACCGAGCAGAGCTAAGTACTAGAGTGGGATGTTTAGGAGCTAAGTTACTCATAGCTGGAGTTGAGTTTCTAGCCAACCTAATTGTCCTAGATACCCAAACCTTAGATGTCATTCTTGGCATGGATTGGTTATCCAAGCACAAAGCCGTGCTAGATTGTGGCCGAAGATCCGTAACAGTCGAGGATGTCAAAGGAAACAAGGTAGAGTTTCTAGCCACCTCAGTTCGTGATGGACATTTGCTAGTAAACAGTTTGAAGACCCTTTCCTTGGAAGAAGTACCAGTAGTCAGTGAATACCCAGATGTGTTTCCAGAGGAGTTACCAGGAATGCCACCGGATCGTGACATTGAGTTTGTTATCGACCTAGTGCCAGGGACAGCACCAATTTCAAAGAGACCTTATCGGATGCCAGCCGATGAGTTGGTAGAGATGAAGAAGCAGATAGAAGAACTCCTTGAGAAAGGTTTCGTGAGACCTAGTTCGTCGCCATGGGGAGCACCAGTGTTGTTTGTCAAGAAGAAGGATGGAAGTATGAGGATGTGTATTGATTACCGTTCTCTCAACGAAGTTACCATCAAGAACAAGTACCCGCTACCCCGGATAGATGATCTGTTTGATCAGATGAAAGGAGCCGGAGTGTTTTCAAAGAACGACCTGCGATCAGGTTACCACCAGCTAAAGATTTGTCCTAAGGATATACCAAAAACCGCGTTCTCAACACGGTATGGACATTATGAGTTCTTAGTCATGTCTTTTGGTCTGACTAATGCCCCTGCATACTTCATGAACATGATGAATAAAGTATTCATGGAATATTTGGACAAGTTCGTAGTTGTGTTCATTGATGATATTCTAGTGTACTCCAAGTCGGAGGCAGAACACGCCGAGCATTTAAAGATAATATTGGAAAAACTCCGAGAGCATCAGCTGTATGCCAAGTTCAGTAAGTGTGATTTTTGGAAGAAGGAAGTGGATTTCCTTGGTCATGTGATGACAGCCGAGGGAGTAGCAGTTGACCCCGGTAAAGTTAAAGCAGTGTTACATTGGGAGCAGCCCAAGACCGTAACTCAAATTCGCAGTTTCTTGGGAATGGCAGGTTATTACCGCCGTTTCATCGAAGGATTCTCATCGATTGCTAAGCCCCTTACGCAATTGTTGAGGAAGGAGAAAAAGTTCACTTGGACTCCAGCCTGTGAGCGAAGTTTTCAAGAACTGAAGAAGCGTTTGACTTCAGCCCCAGTGTTGATTCTGCCAGATATTCGCAAGGATTTCGATATCTATTGTGATGCTTCACGTCAAGGATTAGGATGCGTCCTGATGCAAGAAGGAAGAGCAGTCGCCTATGCGTCAAGGCAGTTGAGACCTCACGAAGAAAATTACCCTACTCATGATCTGGAATTAGCTGCCGTAGTGCATGCTTTAAAAATTTGGCGTCACTACCTCATCGGTAATCGCTGTGAAGTCTACACAGATCATAAGAGCCTAAAGTACATCTTCACCCAGTCAGATTTGAATATGAGACAGAGAAGATGGTTGGAATTGATCAAGGATTATAACCTTGGGATCCACTACCATCCCGGAAAAGCCAACGTAGTTGCAGATGCTCTAAGTCGTAAGAGTTACTGCAATACTTTGGAAGTAAAGGAGAGTTGCCCAGAACTGTACGAAGAATTCCGGCAACTAAGGCTAGAAGTTGTGTCCGAAGGATTTGTAGCCAATTTGGAAGTACAGTCTACCCTGGAGAAGAAAATTCATGAAGCACAACCAAAGGATCCTGTGTTGTCAGAAATCAAGGTCAAAATGGCAGAAGGGAAATTCAAAGATTTCACCAAGGATGATCAAGACATACTGATTAATGGTCGATTCGTACCGATATCGATGGTCTGAGGCAGTTAATCTTAAAGGAAGCCCATGACTCAAAGTATTTGATTCACCCTGGAAGTACCAAGATGTACCAGGTTGTTAAGACTAAATTTTGGTGGCCAAATTTGAAGCGAGAAGTCGCAGAGTTCGTTGCCTTGTGCGACGCCCGTCGTAAAGTAAAGGCGAGAACACTGAGACCAGCAGTTTGCCGCAAACCAAGATTCCGAGAATGGAAGTGGGAAGAGATCGATATGGATTTCATTACCGGTTTACCCAAGACCCAATCGCTACGATTCGATCCGGGTAATAGTTGATCGCTTGACCAAGGTCGCCATTTCTCGCCACCAAAACCACATACTCGTGAGATCGCCTTGGAGTTGTACATGGCCAGAATTGTCAGTTTGCACGGTGTGCCCAAAAAGATAGTGTCAGATCGAGGATCCCAGTTCACCTCTCGTTTTTGGCAGAGCTTGCATGAAGCATTGGGTACCCATCTGAATTTCAATACCGCGTATCATCCACAGACAGATGGACAGACTGAAAGAGTTAATCAGATATTGGAGGATATGCTGAGAGCTTGTGCTCTAGCTAATGCTACCCGATGGGATAAAAGTTTGCCGATGCGAATTTTCGCACAACAACGCTTCAGCTAGTCTACAAATGTCACCATTTGGAGCTTTGTATGGCCGCGCCTGCCGAACCCCGTTGAACTGGTCAGAAACAGCGGAACGATCAGTATTCGGCCCGGACATCATTCAGGAAGCAGAAGAGCAAGTGGCCATGATAAGAGAAAGACTGAAGATAGCTCAGTCCAGGCAGAAGAGCTATGCTGATAATCGTCGTCGTGACCTCAGCTTTGAACCGGAAGATTTTGTGTATCTTCGAGTGACCCCGCTCAGAGGTGTCAAAAGGTTTCATGCCAAAGGGAAGCTTGCCCCTAGGTATGTTGGTCCGTTCAAGATTTTGGAACGCCGTGGAGAAGTTGCTTACGCTTGAGCCGCCGCAGATCGTTAGCGTGAGTACATGATGTCTTTCATGTCTCGCAGTTGAAGAAGTGTCTTCGTGTGCCAGAGGAGCAAGCCCCATTGGAATCAATTGACTTGAAGGAGGATCTTACCTACAAGGAGCAGCCAGTTAAGATTTTGGATGTCGCAGAGCGCCTCACCAGAAGCAAGACTGTTCGTTTTTGCAAGGTTCAGTGGAGCAACCACTCAGAAGGAGAAGCAACGTGGGAACGTGAAGAAGAGCTGAAAGCCGAGTTTCCTAGCCTTTTCTCTAGCTAGCCTGAATCTCGGGGTCGAGATTCCTTTAAGGGGGGAGGTTTGTAACATCCCAATTTTCAGAGCTTAAAAATCTTTTAATAGTTAGTAGGGAGAAAATTCACCATTTGGATTTTATTTGAATTTAATTTCAAAAGCTTAATATTGACTTACAATAAAAACATTTAATGTGAATAATCCCAACATGAACAATAGCCAAAACTATTTTATTTGGGTTCTATGTGCTCAGATATATTTTCTAGATTTTTCTAGAATTTTTCTGAGTTCATTTGCTATTTTCTTTTGCCCATTTGAATTTCTGGTATTTTCTAAAATAGAAAATCTATTTAAAATCTCAGAAAATCAATCGGGCCGAATTCCTTTTCTCCGGCCCATCTCTCTCCGCGCGCCCGCTTTCCCGCCGCCACCGCGCGCAAGATCGCCTCAACCGACATGCGGCCCGCATGTCGGCCTCGCCGCTCTCTCTTTCCTTCCGAGCGCTCGATCATTTTCCACCGTCCGATCAGAAATGGACGGCGGGATGCGATTGGGCTGTTCGGGCAACCCGAGTGTCCCACGGGGTTTGAGCCGTCCGATCTCGGACGGATGGTCAGATCTTGTCAGAGTCCATTCGCACCGCGCCGTTTGCCACGCGATTTCATCCGAGCCTCGCCGCCGATCGTGGGTCCCACCGCCACGCCGCCGCCGCCCCGGCGACTCCACCTTTCGCCTAGTTCGCCGCTTTGCCGCTTTGGGAGTCCGTAGGCACGCTTCCGGGCTATTTAAGGCCCCGAGGACCTCGTGGACGCACCCGAGCCGCGCCCGAAACCCTAGCCGCCACCAAAGTGCCGCCAGAGCCCTAGTCGCCGCCGTTTTCGCTCGGCGAACGACCCCATCGCCGCCGCCGCCGTTCAGCCCTCGCCGCCACCGACCCCACCTCGGGATCGCCAGACGCTCGCATCTCGAGCCGCCGCCGCCGCCGAGAACTCCTCCAACGCCGTCGCCGTCGAGCCCGAGCCTCCACCTCCGCTTCGAGCTCGCCGCCGGCCACTCTCGTCACCCCGAGCACCCGTGAGCACATCGATGAGATCCCCGCGTCCCCCTCTACCTCCCGGTACCACTCGCCGCCGGTGAATCGCCGCCGTTCACCGGGACCCTTGGTTCCCGAGCGCGCCGCTCTCGCTATCGTCCACGTCGGAGCCACCTCGGCGCGCCGCCGCCGCCGTGCCTCCATGTCGCATGCGTGGCGCCGGTCATCGCCACGCGTGCGCCGCGTGGCGCGCCCACCTGCCTCGTAACCCGAGGCTCGGTGAGACCTGGGCCATCAGGAGCGTGTCTCTAACGTGTGGACCCCACATGCCAGAGATTTCTTTTTATTATTTCTTTTCCGAAAACCCTCGCTGACGTTAGTGTTGCGCAATATTCCGATTTTTTTCCAGAGAAATAATTCGGGAAAATCCAGAAAATCCAAATTAGGGTTTCTTTTAGATTTCCAATCTTCCAGAGCTCATAACTTTTGCATCCTAACTCCGATTGAGCCCTTTCAAATTTCTAAATTTGTCTAAATTCAAGCTCTATTTATCTGAGATTTTTATTTAATTTTTGGAGTTTGTTTTGCCTCTGTTATTTATTTGTTTTATTTGTTTTTGTTTCGTTTGCGAGTAGACGTCGATTCGTCGGGGAATTTTGTGGAAGAAGGATCACCCCAAGATCAAGACCAGTACATAGACCTTTTCCAAGGCAAGTCATACCTTTGATCATCTTGAACCCAGTTTTCAAATTACTTTGTGTTAGATTATTGCATTCTACTTTAATTATTTATTTAAATGCTTTGGGCATAGTTATTATCCAAATTGTTATCACACCTTGGCCTTGTATGTCATATTTCCTTGTCACCCTAGATTGGTTACTAGTTTGTATTATTATAGCACCAACGTGGGTTGGTTAGATGCGAGTACAATTGCTTAGCCATGCCACGAGTTATCATCACATGTAGGTGGCAAATATTAATTATGACTAAGTGACTATGGAACTTAGTGTAAAACTGTGTGCTATGTGTTATTACTTCGTGATGGCATGTGTTGCACTAAAACCAACTGGGTGGTAAAGGATTTAGACTGAGGCAAGTGGTGGAGACTGTGTGACATGGTGGTCTATGTGATGGGAATGATGGTCTTTGTGACTTAGTTAGAAAATGGAAGTCTTGCCTTGGTCAATTAAGGACTTAACTTTGTGCGCCATTGAACTCGAGCTCATCAGCACGACCACATGCCCGATATAGGACGGGCCTAACTTAGTAAGTTATGGATTCTCTGCATTGATGTTCGTGGATAGGTTAGGTCGTGTGACAGGTGGAGGTGTGACTACTTGGTGGTTGCATCGCGGGACGATCGCCTTCCCCGCCCAAATGTGTGTTATACCAATTCTATGTGAGTGGTATAGCGGTTTGTAAGCACACCGGGAATGTCAATGTTTGAGATGAAGTTTCGAACTGCTTTGTTACGATTGGTGCTTGCTACACTAGTTGTATCTTGTGGGTAAAGTGTACAACCTCCGCAGAGTGTTAAACAATCTATTCGAATAGCCGCGTCATGGTCATGGACATGCTCGGGATTTCACACGAGGGGTAGTTTTCATAAAATGTTGGGATGGGAGTGTGACCTCAATCATATGGCTATGTGAAATAATCTGCTTATTTGTGTGTCTTTGTGGAAACAATCTGTTAAATTAGTATTGTCTATTTGTTTTGAATTATGCTTTCAATCTATTATTGTATTCAATTGCAAATGTTGCTTTTACGCAAAAGAACCACAGAAGCCTTTTATTTGGAATAAGCCTGCATCTATACATTTCATTCTGTGGTATGATTTGCGAGTACGGTTGTGTACTCACGCTTGTTGTAAAACTTGCGCCCAAACCTATAGAAGAGGAGGAGTCTACGCCTGCTTTCGAGGAGGAGTTCGCTGAAGGCTGATCGTTTGTTAAGGTCCGATCGATCGGTTGCTGTGGTGAATTGGTGGGATCTACGCCGAGTTATTTCGTTCTCCGCCGCTTTATTTACTGTTAGCCCTGCGTGGCTTATTAAGGGTAAACTCGATCATAAGGTCAAAACCCTTATTTGTTATTCAAATTAATCGTTTACTTTATTGATCGCTTGTGTGGATCGATATTTACCTATGTTAACCCTGTGTGCACTAGCGTGATTCTGGACTAGTGCAGTATACACAGAGGGTTCCAGAATCGTAATTCTGGGTCCCGACATTTGACCACTGAACCTTAAGGAACTTGATGACCCGGTTCCTTGTTCTCCGTTCAGATTCCTCAAGAATGCGAACAGGATGCTCGCGGTAGGTCAAATTCTCCTGCACATCGAGAACTTCCAATGGAGCTTCCTCAGTCGGGACACGGAGGCACTTCTTCAGGTGTGACACATGGAACACATCATGCACACCCTCAAGTGCAGCTGGCAGCTCCAACCTGTATGCTACAGCCCCAACTCTCTCGACGATGCGATACGGCCTAACATAACGAGGAGCCAACTTGCCCTTGACGCCAAAACGCTGATGGCCCTTCAAGGGTGAGACTTTGAGATACACAAAGTCATTGGGCTCAAAGCTCAACTCACGGCGACGGCGATCCGCATAGCTCTTCTGCCTGGACTGGGCCGTGCGCAAATGCTCGCGAATCAACTGGACCTGACTTTCGGCCTCATTAATCGACTCTGGGCCGAAAAATTGCCGCTCACCAGTCTCTGACCAGTTCAACGGGGTTCTGCATTTTCTCCCATACAAGGCCTCAAATGGTGCCATGCCAAGACTGGCCTGAAAGCTGTTGTTGTAGGAGAACTCAGCAAATGGTAGGCACTTCTCCCACTTCTTCCCATAGGAAAGAACACAAGCACGAGCATATCTTCCAACACTTGGTTGACGCGCCTGCTTGACCATCGCTTGGGGATGAAAAGTCAGATCAAATGAAGGCGGTCCCCATAGCCTCTGCGCACTATGCCAAAACCGAGAGGTAAATAGTGCACCACGATCGAAAATAATCGCCTTTGGTACACCGTGAAGACTCACAATCCTCGAGACATAAAGTTCGCCAAAGGCCCCACACGGCCGAAGTCTTGACGGAAGGAAATGTGCCACTTTAGTCAACCTCGTCAATCACGACCCAAATAGCATCATTCCCCTTGGACGAGCGGGGCAACCCAGTGATGAAATCCATGCCCACAGAATCCCACTTCCACTCTGGCACTGGCAAGGGCTGAAGAAGGCCCGCTGGACGCTGATGCTCGGCCTTCACACGACAAAGACACGCCGCACTCAAGAACGAACACGCAATCTCGCGCTTCATACGGGTCCACTGTATCTCGACGAAGGTCCCGATACATCTTGGTAGCCCCGGGATGGATGGACAAGGGGGAATCATGGGCTTCGCGGAGAATCAAATCCCACAACTCCATGACCTTAGGAACCACAAGACGCTGCCCAAACCATACAACGCCATGCTCATCCTCTGAAAAGCACTTGGCTATACCATCCTTGATGTTCTGCTTGATTTGGCTCACACCAACATCATCTCACATGCGCGCTTGATTTGGTCCACCAAGGTTGGCTGCACAACCAAGGTAGCAAGAGAACCGTGCTCGATCAAACCCAAATTGAGGCGCTGAAATTCCTCTACGAGGGTAGGCTGCTGCCCTTGGAGCATCAACATGTTGCAATACACCTTCCGACTGAGTGCATCCGCAATGACATTGGCCTTGCCCGGATGATACTGAATACCCATGTCATAGTCCTTGATCAATTCCAACCATCTTCTTTGCCTGAGGTTCAGATCTGGTTGGGTGAACAAGTACTTCAAGCTTTTGTGGTCAGAATACAGCTCACAATGGTTACCAATCAGGTAATGCCGCCAAATCTTGAGTGCATGAACCACTGCAGCTAACTCCAAGTCATGAGTAGGATAGTTGAGTTCATGGGGCCTCAACTGCCGCGACACATAGGCCACAACCTTGCCTTCTTGCATAAGAACACAACCAAGACCCTGACGAGAAGCATCACAAAAGATATCAAAGCTCTTGTGAATATCAGGGAGAACAAGCACTGGGGCTGAGGTCAACCGCTTCTTGAGTTCCTGAAAACTCACATCACAAGCAGTAGACCACTCAAACTTCTTGTCTTTCTTAAGCAATTCAGTCATAGGCTTCGCAATCTTGGAGAAATTCTCGATAAAGCGGCGATAGTAGCCAGCCAAACCAAGAAAACTCCGCACATCGGTGACTGATTTGGGCCAGCCCCAAGATAGCACATCACTGACCTTGCTAGGATCCACAGCCACACCCCCTGCTGAAAGAACATGGTCCAAGAATGCCACTTCCTTCAACCAGAACTCGCACTTGCTGAACTTTGCATACAGCTGGTGCTCGCGCAGCTTGCCCAACACAAGCTTAAGATGCTCAGCATGCTCTTCCTCGCTCTTGGAGTAGATAAGAATATCATCAATGAATACCACCACGAACCTATCCAGATACTCCATGAATACCGAGTTCATAAGGTTCATGAATAAAGCAGGAGCATTGGTCAAACCAAAAGACATGACGGTGTACTCGTAAAGACCATAACGAGTAGCAAAGGCCGTCTTTGGAATATCCTCGGCCCTGATCCTGACTTGATGATAGCCCAATCTCAAGTTAATCTTGGAGAACACCTGTGCTCCAGTTAACTGATCAAACATATCATCAATACGGGGCAAAGGATACTTGTTCTTCACCGTCACCTCATTAAGCGGACGGTAATCAACACACATGCGCAGGGTCTTGTCCTTCTTCTTCACAAAAATAACTGGACAACCCTAAGGAGATGAGCTAGGACGAACGAAACCCTTCTCTTGCAGCTCACCTAGTTGCTTCTTCAGCTCCTCCAACTCATTAGGAGGCATGCGATACGGCCTCTTTGAAATAGGGGCCGTACCGGGCAGCAACTCTATCACGAACTCCAGGTCTCGAACGGGAGGCATCCCAGGCAAGTCTTCAGGGAAGACATCTGCGAAGTCACACACAGTGGGAACATCGCGAATCTCCAATGCTGGCTTAGCTTCAAGTGCACAAAGAAGGGGTTCTCGCAACTGCGGTGAAAACCCAACCTGTTCACCTGAAGGGCTGGTGACAATCTTCCTGGCACAATCGATTTGCCCCAAGTGTTGGGACAACCAATCCATGCCAAGAATCACATCCAGACGCGCCGAGTCGAGTAGGATAAGATTCGCCAAGAATCCCACTCCTTCGATGTGGATAGGAACGTCTCGGCATACTTGGTCAGCTCTCATTTCCGAACCCGGAGAGCGAATAAGTAGTGGAACCCCCAAAGGAACATAGTGGAGACCACTATCAACAGCAAACAACCTCGAAATAAAAGAATGCGAAGCTCCAGAGTCAAATAAAACTGTAGCAAGACGTAAATTAACAAGAAGCGTACCCAACACCATGTCGGGCGCCTCCTGTGCCTCCTCAGCCGAGATATGGTTGACTCGGCCGCTCCCCAAGCCCGGGTCTTCTCGTCGTGGTGACCACTCCTTGCCGCGTCCTCCATTAGGACGAGGGGCCGCTCCAGCCTTCTTAGGGCAACTACTCGCGTAGTGACCCTTATTGTGGCAGTAGAAGCAGGTGACGTCGGCAGCTGGGTTGCGGGGAATGCCCTGCTGCTGGGTCGCAGGCGCACGTGACTAAGTCACGACCTGCGGAGGACGAGGAGCTGGTGCCGAAGGCCTCGGCGGTGGTGAAGCCAAAGAATGGGCCACCGGTGCAGGCCCAACACGGGGACGAACGAGGCCAGCCTGTGTAGACCGCTGGGCCTCCCACTTGCGCTTGCGGGACTCGCCCAGCGCTCTCGTCTTGTGCTCGGCGACGATGGCCTTGTCCACCAAGGTCTGGAAGTCGGGGAAGTCCACAATAGAGAGCTTGTCCTGAAGCTCCTCAGACAAGCCCTCCATAAACTTCTCCTGCTTGGCACCATCAGTGACCACCTCAGCAGGAGCGTACCTCGCGAGATGGTTGAACTCGTGGAGGTACTCGGTCACAGATTTGCGCCCCTGTTTGAGCGCAAGGAACTCCTTCTTCTTCAGCTTCATTAGGCCGGCGGGGACATGGGCCCGACGGAAAGCTGACCGGAACTCCTCCCACGAGACCACGTGTCCCGCAGGCTGCATGGCGAGGAAGTTCTCCCACCATGAGAGTGCCGCACCCTCCAACTGATGGGATGCGAAAAGTGCCCGCTCCTGCTCCTGGCACTGAGCAACATTGAGCTTCCGCTCAACGAGACGCAGCTACCATCATCTGCGCCCAAGGGATCTCTGACCGGAGAAGGTGGGAGGCTGCGTGCGAAGAAACTCCGCAAGTCCCCACGAGACCGGTGACCACCTCGGATCCAGAGGCACGGAGGGAGTGGAGGTGTTCCTAGCGATAACCTCCAACACCCTACGGTCCTCCGAACGATTGCGTTCGATCTGCATGAGGACTTCCGCCATGGTCGGAGGAGGGGGAAGCTCCTCATCGGGACTACCCGGCTGGTTCCGACCACTACGTGTCCCGCCTGCCATCCTGTTTCACTAAGACAAGTTAGCTACAAGCCCGAGATCAAAAGGCAAAGAAATCCAAACTCACTTAAAATGACCAAAGAACAACCATAAGAAGGCATAGGACCATAAGTCACCAAATTAACTTCCCAAAACGACTAACCCGTATGGAAAGAACGAGTAATCGTCTGAGAAGACCAAAATTTCAGAACTCAATCCTAGCTCTAAACAGCCCAAAAATCAAGGTATATCCACCTAAAAGAGTATAGGCATTTAGCTAATTTTATATCACTTCTTACCCTTTTATTCCCTCAAGTTTTAGTTGAATTAGCCTCTCATTTTCAGCACTATTTACTAATTACAAGCTAGCTGTCCAGAATTTGTTCCTTTAAGCTTCTGGCCGAAACATCTTGCTCCAGGAACTCCTAATCTCGAAAATGGACAGCCAACCCTTCAAATTACAACATTCATGGTTCTCCCAAACCAATTTTAATCGATAAGTAGCTAGTTTTTGAAAGGAAGAGAGGAACAACCTTTTCAAAACTTAAGTGAGAGTAAGGTGAGATGAGCAAGCTAAGATAGGTAAGGAGTAAAATCAGATAACTTACTTAAGTTTTGCAAACCTTTTGAAAGTAAGTTTTCAAAATATCCTATAGGCGACCAAGCTAGGGGTTTCTACGGTCAGTATGGCTCTGATACCAACTTTGTGAGGACCCGGAATATTTAACTAGTAACACTTAACCTCCAAATGGTTCTAGCATTACTAATTAAACATTCTAAGCCTCAATGGACATATGCTTCCCAGAATTGCAGCATATGCACATCATCACAAAATTACACATCATTTCCATACATCATACAATAACAAGTCTAGTAAAGGACATAGATAAAGTAAGTTATTACAAAAGGGAGCCGACTGGCCAAATAGAACAAAATACAAGAATGACAGCGGAAGCAAAAGATGTCATAAGATGGCTAAAACAAAAGTCGACCGGTTAGCCACACCACCCACAAGGCAATGCCAGGGCCGCCTAACTAAACGCCTCGCAAGCTACCACAAAGACAACTCACGTAGTGAGGCCCTCAAGCTCACCTTCTTCCTCTGCAACAATTACATTTAAGCAAGATAACTGAGTACACAAAGGTACTCGCAAGACTGACGTGTGGAATAGCAGACCTATTCATAAACTACATGCAAGCTTATTTAGGTGAGGTTGTATGTCTCATTTTGCATAAAGCCAACTTTATTTGCAATAATGTAATACATTTAAAAGCAAGTTTACAAATAAATTTTAATGTTGAAGGTAACAGCGAAAATAATGGTAAATACAAGTAATCACCTAGAAGTGACTATCCCAATAGCCACCACAACATAGCACGAATCTCTGATTCGTACCACCCATCAAGTTTTAATTAAAAAGGTTGTAGTCTAACTCTTGAAAGACCTTGCCAAGCGTGTTCATAACCTAGGACGAGGCTATTCGAATAGTTTTAACCCTGCAGGGGTGTACCAATGTACCCACACTTCAGACCGCCTTTAAGCCACAAAGCACACTTCCAAGGTATGCCGGCACGGCTAAGTCCTACGAGACGCTTTCCAATATTGTGCATTGACTACGAGCCGCTCGTATGGATAGAAACCCATACGCTTACATTGCAAGCCGAAATACAACAAATCCCATCACGGGTGAAGTCTTTCGGACACTACAATGCTCCCAACACCATCCCTCCTGCGACTCCCTGCGACCCGAAGCCAATACACGCCAAAGTACTAAGTCAAGAGAGGTCGCATACCCTCTAGTGTGGCTAGCACGCACAAATGCTTGGTTTAGTGTAACAAGATGTTCGGTCCTTGTTGACCCGGGCACCATTCCAGTCACACCCATAATCACACCAATCATACCATTGTACCCAAGTCTAAATCATTTTGTTTTTAGTTTTAGTTTTCAATAGAAGACATGGCACAAGACTGAAATCATAAATCATAATAAGTTTTATGTGATCAAGGTTATCGACAAGTCGATAACCACCCATTTCTACCGAAGCTAAGCATGGCTAAGCAATTGATTCGCAAACTACTAAGTGACAAGAGCTCATCCACGAACTCTAAATCACAGCATGTAATCCTAGGCTCATGGTAGTAGAGATCAATTCATTTGCCTAAGGAAATGCATCTACTAGGTCAACTAGCGACAATAGTCAACACAAAATAGCAATGCAATTACGTATAATTTGTAAACAACATAAATACTTAAAATACTGGGATTAACATGATCAAACTGCTTGCCTTGCTGGATTTGTTCCTGCTGCAGAGGGGAGTACTCAGGTTCAATAAATTCTTCGGAACCTAACGAGAAAAGGCGATAAAAATCGATAAGAACGAAGAACACCAAAGGGACTCAACAGCAAAGAACATCCAAAACCAATGAAATTTCTACAGAAGCTAGAGGTTGATTTTAGACAATTTTAGAAACAAGAATCACTTCATTTGGACTTAGCATGAAAAAGTTATGACCAAATTAAATTCTCTCAGCCTGAAAAATCCTAATTAAATTAATTAGAATTACTGTTCATGACGAAAATTTCTAGAATGATCTAGAACTTGAAATTTTTATGGTGGGTAGATATGGTTATCCTAACAACAGCAAAACTGAGTTTGCACAATTTGAATTTGAAATGAATTAGTTATGATTTTTCTAACTTCTAAAACTAGTGAATCATTAATTTCAGTGGCAATGATCATATGAAGACCTATTCTATATTACAGTACATTCTTAGTGGGTTTTAATAAAACTTAGTTTGCTCAGTTTGGAGTTACATAGAATAAGTTATGCATTTTACAAATTTTCAATGAATTTCTAAACAACCATTTCATATTAAACAAGTTCTTGCAGTTTCTATCATTTTCTACTACACAACAGTGCCTAAATCCATTTTCAGATTAAAGTTCATACTATAACAAAGCTACAGCAGCTGAAATCATTCAAAAAGAAACTAAAATGACAAAGTTATGCACTTTTGAAATTTGAAACAATTAAAGACTTAGAAAATTCGAGCTATCGGGAGGTCCAAATGAACTAGAAGACAAAGGAGAGGTCGTGGGCCGTTGATCTTGCATCGCAGGGCCACGGACCTCGAAGCACGCGACGGAAGACCTCCTCCCAAGACTGGGAGGTCTGGACCGTTGAGATCTGATCCAACGACCACGACCAGTGCATGCACAGCGCACGCAAAGGAGGTCCTCGCGCCTAATAGAGGTCGTGACCGTCAGATCAAGATCTGGCGGTCCCGAGCACTAGGGGAGGTCCTAAGGCTTTTAACTCTGAGGAAGGAGGTCTAGCCCGTTAGTTCTAAATCTAACGGTTCAAACCAGAGGAGGAGGTCCTAAAGCTTCGGATCTACAGGATGAGGTCCTAGACGGTCAAGATCTCCAGAGGGAGGTCTTGATCGGCTGGGATAACACGAGGAGGTCTTGGATGGCCAAGATCTACTCGGGGAGGTCCTAAGCGATAGTGTTTTAACGGGGGGAGATCTGGACGGTTCAGATTAGGCCTAGGGAGGTCCTGAACGGTCCAGATCGACGCGGAGGGAGGTCCAGAGACTAAGGATTTAACAAAGGGGATCAGATCTAAATCTGGAGAGGTCGTGAACGGCTAGGATTGAGCCTAAGAGGTCCTGAGCGGGGGTTTCCTTTGTAAAAGACCAGGGGTGGCTTTTTTACAAAGAGGACCCCGAGGGTGGTCTTTGCAAAATGACCGAGGGGAGGTCTTTTTGCAAAGAGGACCTCGGTGGAGGTCCAGGGGGTGGTCTTGGCAAAATGACCAAGAGGAGGTCCTTTTGCGCAGGAGTGGTCCTAGCGGCTAGGATTTAACCAGGGTGGTCCTAGACGGTTATGATCAACCCTAGGGGAGGTCCTGGCACTAAGAGTTTTCGCGGACCAGGATCTAACGGCTAAGAGCTAGCCTTAGGAGGTCTTTTAACGGCGGAGAATGCTCTAGGAGGTCTGGGACTTAGCGATTTTGACGGAAATGGCTCTACGGCTCAGATCAAGCCTGGGTGGTCTTTAACGGCCACGATTAACGCGGGAGGGAGGTCCTGAGGAGGGAGGTCTTTGCGGGCATGCGAGAAGAGGTCCGACGGCTAAGATTAACTCTAGGTGGTCCTAGGACTAAGCGGCACACGCGCTATGCTGACCCGACAGCATAAAAGGGCAATCTCGGACAACATTTAAACCCTAATGATTGGGCCCTAGGACATCTTAAATGCTAATCAAAAGGCCACAAAACCTGTTCGAGTACGGCACGGCAAAAACCCGAGTGCGGACAATAGCTCGCCGTCGGCGATGGGGACCTTGCCAGCGCCGACCAAGGGCACCATCACACTCACAATAACGTCACGGACCTACTAGGGACACTCTCGACGGCGGTGACGGCCTTGAACGCCGGCAAGCCGGAGAGAGAGGAAGGGGGTTGATACGGTTACGGTAGAACTACCAAAACTACACGGGCTCTACGATGACTAGAAAACGCAAGGACCAAGCCAAGAAAGGGCACCTGAGGGCAGAGAGGAAACCAGGGAGGTCGGAGGAGCTTGGAGAAGGTCGACGAGGTCCGGCGGTGACGTGTTTGCCGGCGAGGAAGAAGAAGATGACCTCGACCCCGAGAAGCAGCTCCCAAACTTGCCCACCTCTGCAATGTGAACCAAGCTAAGTTAGAGCAAGCTTGAGGTGATCAAGATGACAGCAAAGAAGGCAAGAATACAGATGGGACCACTGGAGCTCGAGCTTCGGCAGGGAGTTCCAAAGGTGACAATGGTGGTAAGGGGTGGTGTTCTTAGGTGCTTGAGTTTGAGGACCAACTCAAATGAGGGAGCTCATGCACAACAAAGAATGAAGAAGGAAAAAGGAGAAGGGAGGTTTCAGGCTATTCATAGCCTGGAAGCTTGGCAATGGCATGGGCAAGTTCACTGTGAACAATGTCCATGCCCCTGCCAAAAAGCACGCATGGTAGGTAGGGGCAGAGCAGGGTAGAGACTTTGGAGGCTAAAGCTGACTAGCAATAAATGCATGGCAGCAAAAAGAGCCGTTGACAAGAGGCAAAAGGTGACATCTCACTGCCCCCACTGCTCTGGTCCTGACACCCGTGCAGGTGCGAGAAAATCATGATGACCAGGATTCGAGGAGGTCAAGAGGAAGAAGAACGGAGCCGAAGGAGAGGTCCTAGACGATCCCGATTTGCATGGGGTGGTCCTGGACGCCCCAGATCACCCGAGCAGAGGAGATCCAAGCGCGCGGGGAGGTCCAGGGGAGGTCGTGACCACTGGATGGAGATCCAAGGGCCTGGACCACCCCGAGGCGCTGAGATCAGAGGGGAGGTCTGGGCGGCTGGATGGAGATCCAACGACCCACAAAGAACGAGCCCGAGGAGGTTGAGTGGACTGGGTCCAACCGTGACGGTTGAGTTAGGCTCGGGCTCGAGCCCGAGTCTGACTCAAACCAGATTCGATTTTTCTGGTTTTTGAGAAGGGCTGACATTTGGAGAATTGTTTGAGGTAGCAAACTAACTCCAAAAATTATAAAATTTTTATAGGAGCTTGCTAGCTGAGTTAATGACCTTATGTAAATTTTGCAGGGGTTTTTGTGCTATACTTTTTCCTCCAAAAATTCCACAAGGTGCTGGTCCCTAGTTTGACCAGAATTTGAATAGGTTTGACTGACCCCCAAAAGTATTCAAACAATTTCTAAAAATTGTGAAATTTTTCAGAGGGGTCACAGACCAACCTAAGAATTTAGGAAAAATATTTCCAGGAGATTATCACAAGATAGAACAAGAATGTTTTTGAAGGATCAAGATTTGGATCAAAGACTTGTGACTATGTATTTCCATAACTCTTGTACAATAATTGTTTAGTACATACAGGAAATACATGATGTAAGAAAAAGTTTTAATTTTTACTCATTTTCTTACATTTGAAACACAAGCCCAAAATTGGGATATTACAATGGCCTTGTCCACCAAGGTCTGGAAGTCGGGGAAGTCCACAATAGAGAGCTTGTCCTGAAGCTCCTCAGACAAGCCCTCCATGAACTTCTCCTGCTTGGCCTCATCAGTGGCCACCTCGGCGAGAGCGCACCTCGCGAGATGGTTGAACTCGTGGAGGTACTCGATCCACGATTTGCGCCCTGTTTGAGTGCAAGGAACTCCTTCTTCTTCAGCTTCATCAGGCCGGTGGGAACATGGGCCCGACGGAAAGCTGACCTGAACTCCTCCCACGAGACCACGTGTCCCGCGGGCTGCATGGCGAGGAAGTTTTCCCACCATGAGAGTGCCGCACCCTCCAACCGATGGGATGCGAAAGTGCCCGCCTCGCTCCTCGGCATCGAGCAACGTTGAGCTTCCGCTCAACCAGACGCAGCCAGTCGTCTGCGTCCAAGGGATCCTCGGACCGGGAGAAGGTGGGAGGCTGCGTGCGAAGGAACTCCGCAAGTCCCCCACGAGACTGGTGACCACCTCCGGATCCGAGGCACCGAGAGGAGTGGAGGTGTTCCTCGCGATAACCTCCAACACCCTACGGTCCTCTGAACGATTGCGTTCGATCTGCATGAGGACCTCCGCCATGGTCGGAGGAGGGGGAAGTTCCTCATCGGGACTACCCGGCTGATTCCGGCCACTACGTGTTCCTCCTGCCATCCTGTTTCACTAAAACCAGTTAGCTACAAGCCCGAGATCAAAAGGCAAAGAAATCCAAACTCAATTAAAAAGGGCTCAAGAATAACCACCAAAGAGCACAAGACCATAAGTCACCAAATCAACTCCCCGAAACGACCAACCCGTATGGAAGAACGAGTAATCGTTTGAGAAGACCCAAAATTTCAGAACTAAATTCTAGCTCAAAACAGCCCAAAATCAAGGTATAACCACCTAATAGAGTATAGGCATTTAGCTAATTTCATATCACTTCTTACCCTTTTATTCCCACAAGTTTTAATTGAATTAACCTCTCATTTCCTACCTCCTATACTAATTACTAGCTAGCTGTCCAAATTTCTTTCTCCAAGCTCTCATGGTTCTCCCAAAACCAATTTAATCGATAGTAGCTAATTTTTGAAAGGAAGAGAGGAACAACTTTTCCAAAACTTGATCAAGAGTAAGGTGAGATGAGCAAGCTAAGACAGGTAAGGAGTAAAATCAGATAACATACTTAAGTTTTGTAAACCTTTTGAAAGTAAGTTTTCAAAATATCCTAGAGGCGACCAAGCTAGGGGTTTCTACGGTCAGTATGGCTCTGATACCAACTTTGTGAGGACCCGGAATATTTAACTAGTAACACTTAACCTCCAAATGGTTCTAGCATTACTAATTAAACATTCTAAGCCACGATGGACATATGCTTCCCAGAATTGCAGCATATGCACATCATCACAAAATTACACGTCATTTCCATACAACATACATCACTAGGTTCAACAACGACATACATAGAGTAAAGTTATTACAAAAGAGCCGACCGGCCAAATAGAACAATATACAAGAAAGACAGCGGAAGCAAAAGGTGCCATAAGATGGCTAGAACAAAAGTCGATCGGTTAGCCACACCACCCACAAGGCAACCGACCGGGCCGCCAAGCTAGACGCCTCGCAAGCTACCACAGCACAACTCACAGAAGTGAGGCCCCTCAAGCTCACCTTCTTCCTCTGCAACAATTACATTTAAGCAAGATAACCGAGTACACAAAGGTACTGCAAGATCGACGTATGGAATAGCGGACCTATTCATAAACTACATGCAAGCTTATTTAGGTGGAGGTTGTATGTCTCATTTTGCATAAAGCCAACTTTATTTGTAATATCAGAATACATTTGAAAGCAAGTTTACAAATAAATTTTAATGTTGAAGGTAACAATGAAAATAATGATAAATACAAGTAACCACCTAAAAGTGACTATCCCAATAGCCACCACAACATAGCACTAATCACGATTCGCACCACCCATCAAGTTTTAATTAAAAGGTTGTAGTCTAACTCTTGAAAGCTTACCCAAGCGTGTCCATAACCTAGGACGAGGCTATTCGAATAGTTTTAACCTGCGCAGGGTGTACCAATGTACCCACACTTCAGACCGCCTTTAAGACCCAAAGCACACTTCCGAAGGTATGCCGGCACGGCTAAGTCCTACGAGACGCTTTCCAATATTGTGCATTGACCACGAGCCGCTCGTATGGATAGAAACTCATACGCTTACATTGCTAGCCGAAAGACAACCACCCGTTACGGGGGGGAAGCCTTTCGGACTCTACAATGCTCCCAACACCATCCCTCCTGTGACTCCCTACGACCCGAAGCCAATACACGCCAAAGTACTAAGTCAAGAGAGGTCTCATACCCTCTAGTGTGGTTAGCACGCACAAATTGCCTGGATAACAGGTACTCACAAGATGTTCGGTCCTTAATTGACTCGGGCACCATTCCAGTCACACCCAGAATCACACCATCATACCATTGTGCCCAAGTCTAAATCATTTTTGTTTTCAGTTTTAGTTTTCATAAATAGACATGGCACAAGGCTGAAATCATAAATTATAATAAGTGTTGTGTGATCAAGGTTATCGACAAGTCGATAACCGCCCATTTCTACCGGAAGCTAAGCATGGCTAAGCAATTGATTCGCAACTACTAAGCAATTGATTCGCAACTACTCTGCCAGAAATTTGTAATTTGTGCAAGATTAGTTTAGTTCCAGTAGCATTCCAGGCTCTTTGAGAGTTGGGGTGTTACATCTGTGAAAAAGCTATCACAGATAGTTCTAAAAAAGAACCGTCTGTGATAGTCTATTTTCACAAATGGTTCTAAACAAGAATCGTCTGTAATAGTAATTATCACAGACGGTTCTTGTTCAGAAACGTCTGTGATAATTTTTTCTATTGCAAAAAAAATTCGGATTTTGAGCCAAACCAATCACTAGTCATGCGAAGAATGATTGGCTAGTTCTCTATGACAATAACCAGACTACCATATTTAGCACTAAAGAGAAGAATAGGAAATACCTAATATTTCAGCAATCATAGATTTTCGATTACTCAGCAAACATTGTTCTTTTACAAGATTATCACAACAACAAAAAAACATACAACAAAGCAGAAATTTCAGGTAAAAATGTAGCAAGTTGTGCATGTCTGTAAGATCGAGGAGGCCGACTAGAGGGGGGTGAATAGGCGGTTTTAAAAAACTTATTTGGCTAAAACCGAGTTTTAATGTGAAAGCAAATAACAAAGCGGGTTTGCACGATTTAAAGCCTAAATCAACTAGTTTCACTAAGTACATCAACAATGTAAGACTATTGAATGAAAGCAATCATACAAATACAAGTAAGCAGTTTAATTCTATGAATGTAAATTTTACAAAGTAAATTGTGATTGAGTAAAGCACAAGAATGCAAACCATAATGACACGATGATGTTTTTACTGTGTTGTTCGGAGACTTGCCGGTCTCCCCTAATCCACGTCGAGGTAAGCCCAAACCAATTGGACCGACTCCACGAATTAAGTCAAACACCTCCAATTCACTAGTGATAGCTCTTTCCCGCTCCGGGTAGGTAAGCTCCAACCTTCACAGCACGTCGGGCCTCTTCACAATCTTCTTTGAAGAGATCACCGAACATGATGCCTCCAACGCCATCTAGGTGTTGGCAAACACCAAGAGTAACAAGTCTACGACTTCCACTTGAACCAATCAAGTGTCTAAGCTCAAGTAGACACTCAATCCACTACCTAAGGCAACACATGCACTTAGGGTTTGCTCTCTAGCCATACTAAGTGCAACACATGCACAAATGCCAGAGAGGGCTTGCTCTTAGCTCTGGAGAATGTATAATGGCACCAGCTCTTTTTTCTCACACGGCCAAGGTGGGTATATATAGCTCCCACACACAAACTAGCCGTTGGAAGCAAAGGATCAGCACAACAACAGCTACAAAACTAGCCGTTGGAAAGGGGTGCGGTACTACCGCCAACTAATACACGGTAGTTCCAATAATCGGTAGTTCCGCACAACACATTGTGGTACTACCGCGAACTAATACACGGTAGTTCCGATAATCGGTAATTCTGCACAACACATTGCGGTACTACCGCAATACAGAGAGAGCAACACATAATCAAAATTGCGGCTAAGGACCAAAGGAGCATATGTTCTGGAATTTACGTACCGCCAGCATATGAACGGTAGTTCCATGAGCCGGTCATACCGCACACAAAACGCCGGTACTACCGCGCCACCTCAAAGCAAACCAAGTCCAAAATGCAACGCTACCAGAATTTCTATACCGCACAAAAAATTGGTACATATGAGGTTCGGTACTGCTGCGCATACAGCACCGGTACTACCGTGCTTCCAAGAGAGCAACAAATGCTTCTCTGGAAAACATGTACCGCCACAAAGGTCGATACATCCAAGGTGCGGTAGTTCCTCCAAAGGAACACTGGTGCTACCGCTATGCGGTAGTTCCACCACAAAGGCACAGGTACTAACGTAAGCACAAGAGCGACCAGACACGAAGTCCGATCGAACCAAAGAATCAACCAAGTCCTAAGCGTACTTCGGTAGTTCCGCCAAGGAACTATGGTACTACCGCACAAGCGGTAGTTCCACCCAAACAACGTCGGTACTACCGATGTTTCTGATAACAAACAGACTTATCAGAAACTCCCACTTAAGGTGCAAAATATATTTGCAGATTGATTCAACCAAGGGTTAAAGGCAAGATTATCAACAAGTTCCCAAATACATTTGCCAACTCTTAGAATCAATACCACAAGGAATAAGGTATATGGACTGAAACCATTTGCAAACTAAAGTCGCATGCTATAAGGATTAACCATGAGCCTCGATCATTTGTAAAACACATTCGCAAATATAGACAACATGTTGATGAGAGCTATAGCAAACACAACGAGCTATCAACACATGACTAACTCAAGCTACTAGTCAAGACCTCTCTTAATAGTATGACAACCTATACTAGCAATTCGGTCTTCAACCAAACACCAAGACCGGTAAAAGACTAAGAACACATCCTTAGTCCTAGCTAATCATACCTTTGCCTTGCTCATCTTCTTGAAGCTTGATGACGCACATCCTCACTTCAAGTCCGGGTTCTTGACTTGAATATGTATCAACACATGATGCACTTCTTCACTTGACCTTCATCACATGATCTCCTCTTCTTGAACTTGATAAGCATCAACACATGATGCATCCTTTACTTCAAGCTCTTGATCTTCAATATCATCAATACATGATGATCTTCTCTACTTCGGGATCTTGACTCGAACATCATCAATACATGATGATTTCCTTCATCCCGAACCTTGACTTGATGACGATCAACACATGATGCCATCCAATGTCTCCAACCATATGGAACTTAACCTGTTCATCCAACTCAAGGAAATAGTTAGTTCCACAGTGTGATTGTCATTAATTACCACACATACCATTAACACATAATGGTGAGACAAGATACCACAATCTTTCCCTTTGGTAATTGATGACAGCCATCGCAATTTCAGATAATTGAATAGATTGGTATGAGCATATAAGACCTACACAAGTTACATATATACTCAAGAATTATGTTTCAAAGTAAATCACAAAGATCAATACTAATGAAACTACAAAGACATGAGTATATATTAACTACACAAGTTTCATATACTCATATGAATATATATGAACTACACAAGTTATATATATTCGAGGATAAGTTTCAAAGTAGAGATCCTAAATATATAGACAAAGGGAATATGGATCAATACCAATGAAACTATAAAACATAGAGTGAACCCCCCTAAATGTGTGCATACACAAATGTGTAATAGGAATATATGCATATATTCAAGTTAAACTCTTGATGAAGTTCAACCTATATTTTGGATTCGAGGAATGCAACAATATATAAGAATATGAAGTTGAATGCATATCTCTTTGATCTTTAAATGCAGCTGAGACTAATCATGAGATATAGCAATAGAAGAGTTAATCTCACAAAAAGATTTATCATTATGAATGCATACCTGTTTGGATTTTTCTTTTTATATCCAAGCTGAGACTGAACAAGGTATAGCAATAGATGTATTAGTCTCACAAATAGAGTTGTCATTTATACATACCTCTTTGCTTTTCACCTTTATATCCAACTGAGACTAAACATTAGACATTACAATAGAAGTGTTAGTCTCACAATTAGATTTATCATTAATAACTAAAATACTCCATTATCACATAATGGCAGGTCTAGATTCTTTAATGTCTGAAGGTGATCTCTCTTGAAAAGGAGCAAGAGAAGAAGAACATGGAACCTAGCTCAAACCAGAGTGCTGATTTCGCAATGTTCTTCCACATCAACAATTTGACGATCCTTTCACAGGGAACTTCCCACCCAGTCTGCTACACAACGTTAGTTCCTGTGATTCAAACCAAGAACAATTAGAAAGGAATGGATAGAAAAATTGCCTAGGCAAGAAGAACAAGGGAACAATTAGTGATTCAAAGCAAATGATTAGTTTCGCATACCGTGAGTGGCATCGGTACGAGACGGATTTTACTATGGCTTGAAATTTTTCTTACTTTCTGATTTTACCATGGTTTGAAATTTTTTGTACTATCAGAAAATTCTCTACCGTGGCAGCCAATCCCTTACCGTGGCAGCTAATCCTCTACCGCGGCACACAATACTCTGTCGTGGCAACCAATCCTCTGCTGCGGCACACAATCCTCTGCCGCGGCACACAATCATTTGTCGTGGCACACAATTCTCTGCCGTGGCAGCCAATCCTCTACGGCAGCACACAATCCTCTGTCGTGGCAGCCAATCCCCTGCCGTGGTAGCCAATTCTCTACCGTGGCACAAAGTCCTCTGCCGTGGCACACAATTCTCTGCCGTAGCAGCCAATTCTCTGTCGTGGCACAAAATCCTCTGCCACACAAGCCATGGTAAAATCAGAGAGTAAAAAAAATTCCAAGTCACACACGGTTTTGAAATATAACTATCTGTGAAGTATCACAACCTTCTGTGATAATCTCAGTCATTACAGACGGTTTTTAAATGGAACAATCTGTGAAGCCGTCTGTGATAATCTTAGTCATTTAAAAAACGTCTGTGATGTCTGAGATTATTACAGATGGTTCTTTTTAAGAACCGTTTGTGATACTTCATAGACGGGTCCATTTCAAAACCGTTTGTGATAGTTCTATATCACAAACGATTCTTTTGGAACCGTATGTGATGAGCCGTCTTGTATAGCCTATTTTGTAGTAGTGTGACCTTGCTTTGGTTCAAGTTCCATGCGTTTTGGAGCCTCGATTTGAATGTTAGAAGTTTTTGTGTGATTTGTGTGCTCTTTCTCTAGGTGAACCAACTTTCTCATGATGGATCATCGTCCTACTTAGGTGAACCAATTTCTAGTCCTCCTGCAGGGGGTGGACCCTCCACCTTGGGGTGTTGAGTGTCTAAGGAGAGTTTTGCTGGCTTTTAGGTGAAGCTTTTATTATGTATGTTTAGGTTCTGATATTGAAAGAAAAGGTTTTCAAAAGAGTTTCTTGTGGTGAGGCGTCTATTCAACCCCCTTCTAGTCATCTTCTCAGTCCTACACAAAGTTATGTGGCACACCTTAGGAGGGCATCATTGCATCACTTAGGGTGACATATGGCCAGTGGTGTACCCAAGAGGAGGGGGGCAGAGCACCCCCGAGGCCGGTCGGGCCATACGTACTCCCTAGCACCTCCATTCATCGGACACCATGTTTTGAAACTTAGCTGTTCTAAATGTAGAAGAAAACCGATGAAATGATTTAGGTCGAAACTCTCTTTTATAGGCTGCGTCAAGCCAAGTGCTCATCGTTGTTATCCTAGGCCAACTGGCCAAGCCTACCAAATACATCTATCTCACTTTGACTCTACTCTCTCTTCCCATCGAACATCGAGTCCTACTCCAATCCTTAACCAATTTCCCAATCCCCATCATGGTGAACCCTAGCGACTAATGTCGTGGCCGGTGTGCTGGGTGGCTCATGCAGGCATGAGGTGCAGCAGCAACCGGGGAACACTACGTGGCATTAGTATGTGTACAGCGTGGCAACGTTCCATTATCATCTCCTAAATTTTAGTTCTAGATCCGCCACTGCTAGTGGCAGCTCCTGGTTAGCCACCACAAAGAAAGTGAGCATAGAATGTGCTTTCTAGTTGAGACGTGATGTTGCCCGTCGAATTTGCGCGCATGAAATTGGACATTCTATTTTCAAACACCACCGAGCTCAGAATTAGCCCGTAAACAACTATTAGAACACGAGTTGTGGGATTGTCGGGACCCAAAATTACGATTCTGGAACCCTCTGTGTATAATGCACTAGTCCAGGATCACGCTAGTACACACAGTGTCAACACAGGTGAATATCGATCCACATAAGCGATAAATAAAGTAAACGATTAGTTTGAATAACAAATAAGGGTTTTTACCTTATAGTCGAGTTTACACTTATTGAGCCACGCAGGGCTAAATAAAATAAAATAACAGCGGAACAGAAATAACTTCAGCGTAGATCCCATCTATTCACCACAGGCAACTGACTGGGATCCAGACCTTAACGATCAGCAACCTTCGGCGAACTCCTCCTCGAAAGCAGGCGTAGACTCCTCCTTTTCTGTAGGTTTGGGCGCAAGTTTTACAACAAGCGTGAGTACACAACCATAATCGCAAATCATACCACAGAATGCAATGTATAGGTGCAGGCTTATTCCAAAAGAAAAGGCTTCTGTGGTTCTTTTGCATAAAAGCAATATTTGCAATTGAATACAAGTAATAGATTGAAATGTAATTCAAAACAAATAGATAATATTAATTTAACATTTGTTTTCACAAAGACACCAAGCTGAACAGATTATTTCACATAGCCATATGACTTAGATCACATAGCTCTCATCCCAAACATTTTATGAAAACTACCCCTCGTGTGAAATCCCCGAGCATGTCCATGACCGCGGACGCGGCTATTCGAATAGATTGATTTAACACTCTGCAGAGGTTGTATACTTTACCCACACGATACAACTAGTGTAGCAAGCACTAATCATAACAAAACGGTTCAGAAACTTCATCTTAACATTAACACTCTCGATGTGCTTACAAACCGCTATGCCAACCCAAACGAAGTGCTTTGGCATAACACACACCGCTGGACAGGGACACGGCGAACCGCCCCGTGATGCGACTACCTTGTAGTACACTCCTCCACCCATAGCCTAACCTACAGCCTGAGTAATCAATGCCAAGAATCCATAACCTACTAAGTTAGGCCTGTCCCATCAGGCATGTGGTCGTACAGTAAGGCTCAGTTCAATGGCGCACAAAGTTAAGTCCTTAATTGACCAAGACAAGACTTTCATTTTCTAACTAGGTCACAAAGATTATCATTCCTATTCACAAAGTCCACCATATCACATAGTATCCACAACTTGCCTCAGTCTAAATCCTTTACCACCCAGTTGGTTTTAGTGCAACACATGCTATCACGAAGTAATAACACATAGCACACAGTTTTACACAAAGTTCCATAGTCACTTAATCAAAGTTAATATTTGCAACTTACATGAGATGTGATACTCGTAGCATGGCTAAGCAATTATACTCGCATCTAACCAACCCACGTTGGTGCTACAATATTACCAACTAATAACCAATCTAGGGTGACAAGGTATTATGTCATACAAAGCCAAGGTGTATTAACAAATTGGATGATAACTATGCCCAAAAGCATTTAAATAAATAATTAAAGTAGAATGCAATACTTTGAAACAAAGTAATTTGAAAATTAGGTTCAATATGATCAAAGGTATGACTTGCCTTAGAAAAGGTCTAAGTACTGGTCTGGATCTTGAGGTGCTCCTTCTTCTCCAAAATTCCCCGACGTATCGACGTCTACTCGTAAACGAGACAAATAAACAAAACAAATAAATAACAGAGGCAAAACAAACTCCAAAAATTAAATAAAAATCTCAGATAAATAGAGCTCGAATTTAGATAAATTTTGGAATTTGAATGGGCTCAATCGGAGTTTGGATGCAAAAGTTATGAGCTCTGGAAGTTTAAATCTAAAAGAAAAACCCTAAATTTGATTTTCTAGAATTTTCGAAATATTTCTTAAAAGAAAAATCAGATTATTGCGCAAGCATGATGTCAGCACAGGGTTTTCGAAAATAAAAGAAAGAAAAAGAAATTACTGACATGTGGGACCCACATGTCAGTGAGATGGCTCACGGTAGACTAGGTCTTCCGAGTCTCGGGACTTGTGGACCGGTGGACTGCACACGAGGCACTAACGTGGATGCCACACATGCGACACGTGGGCCAGGGGTGCTGACACGGCTGCTGACGCCACGTGCCACGTCGGCTCGGGGACGGCGGCGCTCGGGAACCGACGACAACGGCGAACGGCGGGGCTTCACCGGCGGTGAGTGGTACTGGGATTTAGCCCAGGTTATTGCGAACCTGTTGGACCAACTCTAGGTCGTCAAGGTTGACGGAGACGGCCGGCGGCGAGAGTTGAGCGGCGGAGGAGCTTCGGGTTTTGTCGGACGGGGGCTCCGGTGGCGCTCCAGCGATGCGAAGGGGCTCTGGAGGTACGTGCTGCGACGGCGGACCCGGCGGTGTAGATCACAAGTGCAGGGCGGCGTCGACGGCGGCGAAATTCGAAGAAAACGCCGACGGCGACAAAAACCTAAAAACCGAGTTGCGGTGGCGCTAGAGCTCGGGAGGGGTGCGGGTGGTGGCTCTGGGTTGCGGGTGACAGGGCGAACCCGGGGGTCCTATTTATAGGGTCCGGGAGGGGTTAAGGCGGCGTGCGGCGGCGGAACCCTAAAAGAGTCCGAGATGGTCACGCGGGGAAAACGGAGATAGAAACGAATTGGGATGTGATTTTGATGCGGAAAGATGCGGGGAGGTTGGGGATAAGATTTAGCGCGTTTTCTAGAAGGGGTTTAGTTGGAAAAACGGCGTTGTCGTACGAGGCTTTGAAGCTTGTCAATGGCGGACGGGCGCGGCCGCTCGCGAGGAAGAAGCCGGGCGCGAGGAGGACGACGGGGGCGTGGGGCCCACGCGTCAGTGGCACGGAGGCGGGCGCACGCGGGAGTTGGGCTCCGCGCGGAACTGGGCCGCTATGCGGTCCACGCGCGGGAAAACGAGGGTTGGGCCGGAGAGATTCGACCCGAAGCTTTTTCTGAGATTTTAAATAGCTTTTCTATTTTAGAAAATACTAGAAATTCAAATAAGCAAAAGAAAATAGCAAATGAACTCAGAAAAATTCTAGAAAAATCGAGAAAATATATCTGAGCACATAGAACCCAAATAAAATAGTTTTGGCTATTGTTTATGTTGGGATTATTCACATTAAATGTTTTTGATTGCAAACTCCAATATTAAGCTTTTGAATTAAATTCAAATAAATCCAAATGATGACTTTTTCCCTACTAACTATTTAAAAGGTTTTTAAACTCAGCAAAAATTGGGATGTTACAGAGATATGAAACATTGGTATTATTGACCAAGCAAACCAGAGAGCCTTGCCGGTTGGAGTACCTGTTGTTGGGCAGGAAATTGGACATTCAGAGCCAAGGTTAGTTAAAGAAAACAGGTTTCAATGAACCGGCTGGTTTCCGGCCAAACAAACTCTACGCATGTGCTCCCTCTTAATTGAATACAAGTCTATGTGTTTTGAGGGTAGAATTTTTTGAGCTTTACGCCAATAATTTGTCCAACAATATAGTATACATTTCGTTTTGAGGGTAGAATTTTTTGAGCTTTACGCCAATAATTTGTCCAACAATATAGTATACATTTCGCCAAACAAATTGTACAACTATATTCGTATTTTAAAGTGGCCACCATGAAACAAAATGTATTAATTATTCAAAGTTTAATTTTGGTGGTAGTGGCAACAGAATCAAGAACCTTGTATGTTTTTTAGTAAGGAATTCATAAGGACCTTATATTTTGATACGAATGGAGTATTTATTAGGATTTCTGATCACATGAGTTTGCTATTTTTATTCAATGATCTTCACCAGTGGCAGAGCTGGCCTCGGTTCTCTCGGACAATAGTCCAAGGCCCAATCTCAAATTCCCATGTGATGGACCAATCCAAGACCAAAATTTTCATGTGAAGCAAGCCACAAGATGAGCCACGGCTGAGCCAGCCCGAGGTCTGACCATGGGCTGGCTACGCCCCTGATCTTCTCATACATAGAGATGTTCCCCTTTTGAATTGCACCTGTGGTGGGGCGGCTAACTTTTGGCAACTCCAATTAAGAAAAACGACGCCTACCGAACTTCGCCACCTGAGTGGGAGGCGAAGAACCCATGCATGATTCTTGTGATAATGACAGATACATCATGAACAGGAAGAACCCAACCAACGAGCAGCTGAGCATCCAGTTCCAAGTTCCAACACCGACTATTCGACTTCCCTTTCATTCTTTTTTCAGACGAGGAGCTTTTCCTGCCTTTAAATTCCTTCGGCTAAATGCCAATTACATATGCCGATGATGTAGGCATTGTTAATTGAATCGATCCTTGCATGGAGTGCAAATGATGTTAGGCCATCTTAGGTCATATACAATGGATTTACATCAGCTGTCTATAGTCTTTGCTACGTAATATTTAAGTTGATATAGATGGAAGAGAATAAAGAGAGAGAAATATGTTGTTTACAATCCTACAGCCGACTGTATCATCAGAACCAAGGAAGAAATATCTTAAGTCCATAAAAGTATTAAAAGATTATGCCATCTATAAAAATAAGTAAAAAGATAATTCATTATATGAGTTGTCTATTGTGCTGTGTACAGATAATATAAAGAGTTACTATAGACAATATCTCTCTATATCATTGTACATGCCCTTAGAATTCTGAAGTCTCGTCAAAAAGAGAAAACCTCAAGTCATAGCCACTAAACTCGGTGAGTGCTTGCATGTAGTGCATGCACAACAACTAATTAAATCAGGTAAGGTGTTTTGTTTTTTATATTGCACGCGCGCGTGGAGCATATCTAAGAGAAGAAACAACACAAGAAACTAAATTAAGACAAAGAATGTGTGTTTTAATTTGCACTTTTGTTATTCGACGGTTTTATTGCGAGGTTAAGATAATTAAAGCATTCGCAAAATGGTATTTCCAAAATAAATAGTAGTCAAAGCAACGATTGCAAAAGAAGATTTTGAAAGTGGTGGGAGCGGACGCGCATCCTCTGACGTTCATGGTGTTACAGTACCATGACATTGCGTAACATCCGTTAGATGTAGTAGAAATATTACAGCGACAACACTATAGCATTGGTACTTGACGAGGATATAATAATTCTCATTTATTTATTTATCTGTAATTCTTATTATAGATATTAACATCTTCGCATTAGTCTTAAAGATACCCCTTAATGTTTATAAGGGAGAGGCCAAGCTACCTGGTCGTAAACCACCCCATGGTCGTATGTCTTCCTACGACCATGGTATAGTCATAAGCATTTCTACGACTATCGAGCAGTTGTAAGATCTTCTACAACTAGGTTGGCTTCGACCAACCTGGCTTCAACGACCCTATAATTGATAAGGCTTGCTGACTTGTAGGCCTAATCAGTTACGAAATGTTATGTAGTGTGTTTAACACATGGGATATTTAATATATGCTGTTACTCTCTGTGAGTAACCGCATGATTTACTTTTGTCTCTGACAACAACTGCCAAGTAACGTGGGGGTGCCACGTTCTTGGTGGCAACTTCCATCAAGCGGTTCGTCAATTGAAACGTTGGGACGCCTCTTTGCATGAAGGAACTGCCACCTCTTCATACGTTATATAAAGGTTGGAGTCAGAAGGCAAAGGGGAGAAGCACAATCTAGAGCACAAATATTAGTCTTTCTCTTGATTGTAACCAGCATACTCAATATAGTCACACAGGGTTAGGGTTGTTATTCTCTCTAGAGAAAGCCTGAACCTGTATAAATTCCGTGTGTCATTCTCTGCATAGTCCTAATCTTGGAGACGCCCCGAATCAAACAATCATACGTAAGATCGGTTCTAGATCACCGACAGTTGGCACTGTCCGTGGGGAGTTCTCCGGTGATTTCTTGTCAACAAATTCTCTTTTTTCCTAATGCTTCCATAGCAGGAGAGTGGAATGAGGAGAATTGGTTCGACTTGACCGATAACGCAAACATCGACATGGATACCGGCTTCGACTACGAACCGAGTATTATTTTATCTGATGGTAATATTGCCTCTAGGGGTCTTTCACCAGATCCAAGCGACCATACCACAGGTGAGTTGAGAAGGGATCCTTATCCCCCACAATAGTACGTCCAAATGAGGAACCCAACTCCTTATAGGGCAGACGTGGAACATAGTGAGGGTCATTCCTCCAGATGTTCGAGTCCGCCTAAGATAGTCTAACCTAGCACGACAAGTCCTAGAAGCTATCATTCTGGTACTCCATCAACATCTGGTGGTCATCTCCCTTTGCCTGGCCCCATGAAGGTACTGGTCAAGCACGCTTTTCCTGTGCATTCGACCACATCTTTGTCGCGCTCATCTGCAGACAAAGATGGTTATAACCCGGAATTCCTCTTCTTGGAAGGGTTTGCTCCGAGTCGCCAGACAGTGTCATTTGACAACTCAACAAGCCAGGAGACCTCAAGCGCAAGTGGAGATCATACATAGGATGTCTTTGTCCTCCCCATAGATGATGGTCTCTCTCCCAGAGGCATGCTTGAGGATGCTCTCGCTCGACTAAATGCTACCATTCCTCGTAACGATGGCAAGGAGGCCTCCAGCAATGAGCGATGTCAACACTCTGATGAGTGTGGGAGAAATCCTCAAAATAATCGCACTCTATTAAGCCAAACTCAAGGATCAGACGTGGATGATCCTGAGACATCTCCAAGGAGAAGGGTTGCTACTCAAAGAACCTTACCTGGGCACATTTAGTACCAGTTGGAGGAAGCCCAAGAACTTCAGCAGATAAACGACTTGCTGGAGAACCCTACTCAGGAGCTTGCACGAGCATCGGGGTACGACCTCTTCGCGGAAGAGATCGCTTGAAGGCTTCGAAGCACGATGGCCAGACTCAAGCATCCTCACCGACATCATTCTGGAAATCGTGGCGGTACGACTCCATCGACTACCAGTCATTCGAACAACTCAACTCATGGAAATTAGCGCGACAACAGGTTACGACCTTAATTCTAGTTAGAGAAGAGTTCTTTAAACGTCTGACGATCGATAAGCTCCTAGTGGAGGTGATTGTTCACCACTCCGACCCAAAAATTTGCACCAGCAGATGGAATACGAGGAGTATTACCCTCATGACCTATCATAGGTTGGGTTCGCCTATGGTCAGGTATCGTCGTGTACGATCACCTAGTGACATCATGTTACTTTCATGCAAAGAAGGCGTTATGATATGATTACCGGATGTCGGGCATTCTCGTCTGATCTCCGAGTAGTTCGCTGGCTACCATGGTTTCGACCAGTGAACATAGAGAAGTTCAATGGTCTCCGGATCTCATCGAATTCCTTCAGATCTACATGACCACTGTACAGGCAGTAGGAGGAGGAAAGCACGTCATGGCGAATTACCTTCCAACTGTACTCAAAGAATCTGCTCGATCGTGGTTGTTAAACCAGCCACTCGAGTCGATCTATTCGTGGCAACACCTCTACGATCTTCTACTGGCGAACTTCCAGGGCACCTACAACCTTCTTGGGAAGGAGGACAACCTGCATAGAATAAGATAGAACGACCACGAGATCCAATTTGTCAGACATTTCAGTCAGGTTCGAAATTTCATACCTGAGGTTTCTGATTCTTCTGTTATCTGAGCCTTTAAGCAGGGGGTCCGAAGCAGAAGGATTACCGAGGACATCACTTTATATCCTCCTGCTACTGTCGCTGAGCTCTTCGAGATGGCCAATCGATATGCGACTGCTGCTGAAGCGGTCGAGTGAAACAAAACCATCGATCGAGACGATAAGAATGCTCAAGAGTTGGGTGAGAGTAGTAAGAAGAAGGACAAGAAGGCCATGAAATCCAAGAACAAGGCAAAGGGCCAAAAAGCCTCATGCCAACAGTTCTAAGGAAGTCATGGCCATAAGCGATAAGGAGCCGCGAAGCCTCAAGCAATACTCTGATCAAGGCAAGGGAAAGTGCCCCGAGCAGAAGAACGAGAAGCCTAGGTGGTGTCCTTTCCATAAAAAGGAAGGACATGACCTTCACAATTGCTGGGTTTTTCAAATAAAACTCGAAAACTACTACACAGGTAAAGGGCCACTTCCTACGCTCAAGGAGGTAGGGCAGACTAGTGGTCGAAAGTAGTTTGACGATAACGAGGAGATGTCGTTCCAAGATCCAAAGCACACCATCGATCACATCTATGGAGGATCATCAGCATATGAGTCAAAATGACAACTTAAGGTTGTTGAGCGCGAGGTAAACTCCATTGACCCTCTTCTTGTCAATAAATTACCAAAGTGGTTGAAAGTCATAATCTCTTTGGAGAAAGGTGATTGTCCAATCCCTTCGACTCGACCTGATCGGTTTCTGATAGTGGTTGAACCCACCATCAACAACTGTGTAGTCAATCGAGTGTTAGTTGATGGTGGCAGTTCTTTAAATATCTTATTTACAAGTGCTCTCGATGAAATGCAAGTTCCTCAGACCAGAATAAAACATGTACGATACTCGTTCCATGGGATTGTACCAGGATCTTTGGCCAAGCCAATTAGCCAAGTTTCTCTTCCTGTCACATTTGGTTCTCTGACCAATTTCAAGACAGAGAAAATCTCTTTTGATGTTGTCGATTTCGACACAACGTATAATGCCATACTCAGACAACCAACTTTGGTATGGTTCTTAATAGCTGCTCATTATGGGTATCAATGTCTTAAGATGCTAGGTCCCAAATGAGTGATCACAGTCCGCTATAACAAGAAGATAGCGCTTACATGTGACCACAGATCCCTCGAGATGGTCGGCCAGTTCCCGACTTGAGAAGCAAGTACAAGTCAGCCTTTGACCAAGAAGTCGAAGCCTAAAGCTGTACCGAAGCCAAATGATGAAGTCAAGGAAGTTCCTTTGAATCCAGAGGAGCCTTCGAAGAATGTTTGCATTATGGTCTCTTCCGACACTAAATAGGAAGACACCCTCATCACTTTCCTTCGAGCAAACACAAATGTCTTCATGTGGCAAGCATCCGATATGCCTGGAGTCCCTAGGGAGGTGATCGAGCACAGGCTAGCTTTACGGCCTGACAAAAAATCCGTAAAGTAGAAGTTACGGAGATTTGCACCTGGTCGATGTGATGGCATTAGATCAAAATTGGACAAGCTACTCGAAGCAAGCTTTATAAGAGAATTCGACCACCCAAAATGGTTGGCTAACCTTGTAATAGTTAGAAAGTCTAATGGTAAGTGGCGTATGTGTGTAGACTTTACTGATCTTAATAAAGCTTGTCCAAAAGATGATTTTTCTTTACCTCGTATCGAACAATTGGTTGACTCTACTGCTGGTTGTGAAGTATTAAGTTTTTTAGATGCATACTCCGGTTATCATCATATTAGTATGTGTTTAGAAGATGAAGAAAAGACCATATTTATTACACCATTGGGAATATTTTGCTATGTCAAAATGTCATTTAGTCTAAAAAATGTTGGCGCTTCTTTTCAATGCCTCATGCAGTCGACTTTCTCACCTCAACAAGGCCGAAATTTGGAAGACTATGTTGATGACCTAGTCGTAAAAAGCATCAAGTGACTTAATTATATTTCAGACCTGCAAGAAACATTCAACAATCTCAGAAAACACCGTTTGAAACTCAATCCAGAAAAGTGTGTATTCGAAGTCTCTTTAGGGAAATTGCTTGGATTCCTTATCTCCACATGAGGTATCAAAGCAAACCCTGAAAAGATAAAGGCCATTGAGCAAATACGCTCTCCGACCATGAAGAAAGAGGTCCAGAAACTCACAAGGTGCATGGCGGCTCTAAGTCGTTTCATCGCATTACATGGAGAAAAGGCCTTCCTTTCTTCAAACTTCTCAGGAAACATGAGGGTTTCGAGTGGTCAGAGGAGGCAAACGCTGCCTTCAAGGATGTCAAGAGGTATCTTACGAGTGCTCCTGTTCTGGTTTCTCTAAAACATGAAGAGACGCTCTTAATATATCTAGCTGCCACACCATAGGCAGTGAGTGCAGTAATAGTCGCAGAACGTGAAAACGTCCAACGACCAGTTTACTACGTAAGCGAAGTTTTGCATGGGCCTAAGGAGCAATACCCTCAGGTTCAAAAACTTTTATATGCCCTCCTCATGTCTTCGAGGAAACTGAGGCATTATTTTCAGGGGCACAAGATAATTGTGCCGTCTGAGTTTCCCTTAGGAGTGGTCCTCGAGAACAGGGAAGCAGTGGGATGCATGGCAAAATGGTAGATCGAACTTGGGGAGTTTGACCTCCATTTCGTGTCTTGAACAGCCATTAAATCCCAGATCTTGGCAGATTTTGTTGCCAAATGGATAAATCCTGAACCTGTTTAGGATCCCTAGTATGATTCCCATGACCGGTGGACGATGTACTTTGACATGACACTTACAATAAGTGGCTTGAGGGCTAGGGTGGTTCTGGAATCTCCTACAAGAGAGACCTTAAAGTATGCTATTCAATTAAACTTTCAGGACACTAACAACATGGTAGAGTACGAAGATTTGCTGGCCGGCATATGAGCAGCGAAAGCGCTTGGGATTCGACCACTACTGGTGAGAGGAGACTCTCAATTAGTCGTGAATCAGGTCAAAAAAGAGTACCAGTGCTCTAATTCGACCATGTCTTGGTACTTATCGGAAGTACGAAATCTTGAAAAACATTTTATTCGGTTTTGAGGTACAATATATCCCTCGAAATGATAATTTCCTTGCAGACCAGTTAGCTCAAATAGCTTCTTCCCGAGTACCAGTACCAAAAAGAGTCTTCTTGGAACAGCTCTAGAAGCCGCATCTCCTGTTGAGATAGCCTCTCTAGAATACGAGGATACCTGGATGAATCCCATCTACGAGTATCTTCAAAAGGGCATAGTACTCGATGATGATCTCATGGCAGATCGTTTGTTCCGTAAGGCAAAAATGTATACTTTGGCCGAAGGAGTCCTCTATAAACGAAGTACTCAAGGGGTCTTTATGCGATGCATATCGCAGAAAGAAGGGCTAAATCTCCTTCACAACATACATGGGGACATCTGTGGAACCCACGCTTCCTACAGGACGCTAGTCGAAAAGGCCTTTCGATAAGGTTTCTACTGGCCAACAGCCCTCCATGATGCTAAAGAGTTGGTTAAAAAGTGTGTACAATGCCAGTTTCATAGCAGGCAAATACACCAACCAGCTTAGGCATTGCAAACAATCCCTCTATCTTGGCCTTTTGCGACCTGGGGTTTCGATATCCTAGGACCGTTCCCTAAAGCACCAGGCGGCTTCGAGTTCCTTTTTGTGGCTATTGATACGTTCACAAAATGGATTGAAGCCGAACCTGTGACTGGGACAACAACAGAAGCTGCAAAAAGGTTTATGATGAGAAGTGTGATTACTTGATTTGGTGTTTCTAGTCAAATAATCACAGACAATGGTAAACAATTTTCGAGTGCAAAATTTCAGAAATTTTGCGACGAGTTGGATACCAAATTATGTTATGCTTCAGTTGCCCACCCATGGAGTAATGGGGCAGTCGAAAGAGCGAATGACCAAATAATGCAGGGCATAAAAACCGTGTTCGACTAGCTTGTCAAGCACTCAGGGGCTTGGGTGCAAGAGTTACCCTCTGTATTATGGGCAGTTCGCACGACAACAAGTCAGGCTACAGGAGAAACACCTTTTTCCTACTTTTTTGGGGCATAAGCCATGCTTCCGCCAGAACTAAGGATCTGATCGACATGGGTTGAAACTTTTAGCGACTCTACCCAGGAACAACTTCGAGTGGATGACATCAACCTGCTTGAAGAGAAGAGAAATCAAGCCCTAATCCATTCAGCAGTTTACCAACAAGCCCTGCGCAAATACTATAATCGTAAGATCCAACCTCGCAGCTTTGCTGTATGCGACTTGGTATTGAAGAAGATTTAATCTCAGTCTAATCGGAATAAGCTTTCCCCCAAGTGGGAAGGTCCTTACACAGTGGTCGAAGTTACGCGACTAGTTCGGTACGACTAGTAATGGAAGATGGCCGGGTTCTCTCCAATTCTTAGAATATTGACCAGTTACGCAAATTTTATGTGTAACTCCTTACCATATCAATAAAGTTTCAGGTTTCTTCACTCTTTGTTGTCTTGTTTTTGAGTAGTGCTTGGAGAGTCTTTCGATTTTTTACACACTCAGTTTATCTTCACACTGGTCGAAGAAGGGTAGCATTACCTAGTCGAAATCTTTCCTCTCTACATGTGGTCCTACCCACTAGAAGGAGCTTCCTAGTATCGACTTTTTCCTAACTTTTGCTACCAATACAAAGAGATTGGGTTTAACAAATTTGGTCAAAACATTCTCAAACCAGCTCTTTTTAACCTTAGTTTATTTCTTCATTACTTTTGAAAAATTCTCTAAGTAGAGTATACTTTTATAGTTTGTTTGAGTGCTTTTCGTACCCTCAATGCGTTTAACCTGGTCGGAGAAAGACACAACACCTAGTCGAAGTCTTTCCTCTCTGCATTTGGTCCTGCCCACTAGAAGGAACTTCCTAGTGTCGTACTATTTCTTACTCTTGCTATCAGTATCAAACAACTTGAGTTTACTGGAAAAGGTCAAATGAATTTTGAAGGCACTTCGTAGAGTTTGTTTTACTCATATTGTTGCTATCGATTCGATTACTATGGTCAGAGAGCGTAACTTCACTCATCGAAGTCTTTCCTCTCTTGAGAGTAGTTATTAGCTCCTTTACAGCTCCGACTTGCTCTCCAATGGCACTTGTATGGGTGAGCATGGTGTCTTCAAGAGGAGTCACCTCCTTAGTGTTGAAAATATACCCTAGAGGCAATTATAGAGATGATTATGTTTCAATATGTTCATAACATTGGATAATATATTATCTTATTTCTAGAATAATATCGTTAATATTTATCATCGAATATGTGACTTGATTGTGAAACTCTGTATTTCTGCGATGATTATTCTTAAACGTTCCCTAGTCGGAAACATATGAGAACACATATGAATAGACTAGCATATGTATTGGTTGATGACTACGTTTCATAGGTCATAGATATAGAGATATCAAACCAATAATATGGACACATGTTAGGGAATATGGTGTTTGTTTGACCCACCTTGAGACACTGTTGAGATTGTTATGATTTCTTGTGTTATCAGTTGATCTCAAGTAATGATGATGTATAATCCTTAGACCTGAGATCAGCATAGTTTCCTACATATGTAATAGCACTCTTAGGGGTTGCCAAACGCTACTCGTAACTGGGTAGTCAAAAAGGTAGCTTTCGGGCATGCTATAAAACATAGGGAGAAATATGACTGGTTAGATATGGGATTTGCCCCTCCTAACATAATAAGAGAGATGTCTCTGGGCCCCTCGTTGTGGTTGGATAAAGAAAGTGCATGACCATGCCACTAGTGGTCGAAGTGTCGACCACATGAAGTTATTCAACACTTGATCGAGAAAGTATTGAATAGTCCATGGATGACAAATTATCTCACCTAGAGTTCAACCAGATGTCGTGAGGCAAAGGGAGAATACACAAACATGTCATTCAGTTCAACTATATACAAACTGGTCATAGACTGGTCGTACACAGTTACGAGCTAGTCGTAGACTAGTCGAAACTAATCGTACACAGTTATGAGCTGGTCGTATGGAGATACGATCTGGTCGTAGACTGATCGTACACAGTTACGAGCTGGTCATATGGAGATACGATCTGGTCGTAGACTGGATGTACAAAGTTATGAGTTGGTCGTAGACTAGTTGAAACTAGTCATACACAGTAACGAGCTGGTCGTATGGAGATACGATGTGGTCGTACACAGTTACGAGCTGGTCATAGACTGGTCAAAACTGGTCGTACACAGTTATGTACTAGTCGTATGGAGATATGAGTTAGTCACAGACTAGTCGTAAGGTATTACAGACTGGTCGTAAGTATTACAAACTGGTCGTAAGGAGTTGCAAACTAGTCGTAAGGAGTTACAGACTGATCGTAACCACACATGGACTCGTCATGACTGAATTCAAGCTGGTAGTAATTGATAAGGACATGGTCATAGATCTTATTGCATTAAGGTTCGTCCCATATATTCTATGTGTGTTCGGGAATCGTTATGTGCTGCTAGGTACCGCTAACGACTGATGGTCGGAAAGGAGTTTCCCAGTCACAACTGATCATGCATGAACCTATAGGGTCACGCACTTAAAGGGCAAGGATTTGATTTGGATGGTGATCCGAATTCTTATAGGCCTCCAGTTCCTAATGGACCTCAAGTTGGAGACCTATTATAGATGCCTATAAATAGAGGGGCGGTTGCATGGGATTAAGTATGCTTTTGAAGATTTCCTGAAACCCCAAGAGCCACGCCTTCCTCAGCCATGCCGCCGGTGCTAGCACTTCTATGCGTGGTGCCCCTGCTCCGTACGTGTGGATACCTTGGTGGTGCTGTTGCGAAGTGTGAGCACTAGGACGATCCACAACTCATGACGTTCATCGGAGCAGGAGAAGAAGACGCGCGGCAAGTACATCTACGTCTACATCAACTCGGTTCATTGACTCTACTTTCGCTATGAGTTGGCGCGTCTAGTGGTAATCTCGTGATCTATTACTGATGGAGGTTCCTTAGTTGCGTGGCAAAAATTTTGTTTTGTGCTCTCGTAGCTTTCTGCGATCCTTCACTTAGCACCAAGTCCCCCGAGTACATTATTCTAGAGGGATATGTTGTCTTGAAGGTCGATCTTCATTGACTTCATCTCCTCCTGGTTATGAGTCGTAGCTTCGTGGAGTCGCTTGATTTTGACTGCTTGCTCTGAAATATAGTACGTCCAGTCAGAAGCATATCCCTAAACAACTCGTAAGCAACACATGTTGTGGGTAAAGAGTTACTTACTCGCCAGTCGAGCATCAATTTGCTTAATTTCGTTGTCATGGGAGGCATCCTTCTTTGCAGATTGCTCTGCCCATGACTTAATTTCTTGGTGTTTTTCTTTGGTGATATGGGATAGCTCGCTAACAACCAAGGCCTTTTTGTTGACCTCGGTTTGGAGTTTACCCATTTTGACTTCTTTATCTAAAAAAAACAAAGTTAGAAAAAGAACAGAAGATCATTATCATAAGCAGTCTTAAGTCCAGAACTTACTGTTTATTTCACTCTGCAGATCGAGCACTGCAGAGTTGACCTCTTGAGGTTACCTCATCAGGTCAAGATTTTCAGCCCCTAACCTCTGTGTCTCAACTTTCTCATGGTCGAGTGCACCAGCCAGGGATTTTTCGTCACTCTTAAACCTGCAAAGGTTAAAGATAGACATGAGAACTGCACAAGTGATCGAGTAAAAAACGATTACGAATGGTAGTAGCTTACCATTTCTCTACCTGCTCGCAGAGTTCCGCTTTTTGTTGTCATAGCTGTATAAGTGTCGGTTGTATTCACCAACAATGACAATTTGTTCCAAAGCTTTCTACATAAAGAAAAACAATGAGAAGCAAGAAACAAACCACATGTGTAAATGTTTGGCATCAGATGCTTACATTTATGCTCGTTTGAGCAAACATGGAGAATACCCTTGTGGGATCCTTCAATTCATCGATCTCCTTGACTCGATTCCACCACACCTTTTCGAGACGCTTTTCATCGAAAATATTCCCCTTGTTAGGACTATCCTTAGGGTGAAGGACACGATCATGAGATCTGAACGAAGAAGACCCCACAACGGATGCAGGGCCAAAGAACTCAGAAAAGAAGTTGTTATACTCTTCTTCTTCGGTGATGGTAGCTTCTCCTTGGGGACTAGGAGGAATGTCTTCGATGACTTCCTTCCCGACGCGGTGATCAGAGGCTCCATCACCACCTTTCCCAAATGCTTCCATCGCATCCATCACCGTCTTTACCTCTACCTCTGTAACCACCCCAGTGGTCATGGTTGCTTCGGCGGGAATGGCTACCTCTACCGCAGGAACAGTGGTCGATCCTGCAACCGCCTCCGTGGTCGTAGCCGCTTGAGCAACAACGACTTCTTCCACCATAGAGATAGTGGCCGTAGTTGTGGCCACTCCCGCTGTCATTTCCCCGACTGTAGAAGAAAGGGCAGTGGGCTTCTTGACAGAAGCATCCTCGGTAGATGGAGGGGTCGAGTTAGGATCACAGAAGGGAAAACATGTCAAGTTTTTAGAAAGCAAAAGGTAAATGTTGTTCTTATACTTTCGTCTTTTTACATAACTTTGTTTCCTAGTCTTGATCTTGAATCCAGAAGAAATCTTCCCTAAGGAAGATTTCTTCGACCACGTCTGGTCGAAATTCGAGCTAAGGAATGGGGTCCGCCATGACCACGTCTGGTCGTTGGTGTTGAGCAAGAACTACTACTCCTTGGCCCTCCCGACTCTCTTGATGGTCAAAACCTGTTTCGACCACCTCAGGAGTAACACTTCCCTCGACCATAGGCTCTGCCGACGCAGCGGTATCCTTCACAAAAGATACAAAGCTTTTTCAATTCTCCTTTTCTAGTCGCTTAACAAAGCTGTGAGAAGCTGAGACTGAAAAAGTCTTGTCATCATAATAGATTGGTACCTTGGTCTTGGGGTCTTTGTGCTTATGGGCTTCAATCGCTTAGATCGCCTTGGCCTTCTCTACAGTGATTATGTCTATAAAGAATTGCGCAAAGGGCCTGGTCAGATCGAAACTTGAGCTCACCTCCTGCTTGTCGACCTTTACATGTTCACGCTTTTTGGTCAGGGAAGCTTTCACTTGCTCCGCCTCCGTGCCAATGACCATCAGTCCGATGTCTTGGTCATCCTAACGGTCTTCTATGCCTACTTTTTGCAAAGGACAGAAAAAGAAACATTATTTAGTGGTCGTTTCCCACAATTTTGAGCGCCTAAGGAAGGTATCCATCCTTGATTACTTTTAGGCGTTCTTCCTTCTCCTCGGCGGATATGATTGCCAGGATGCAGGGAGCCACCGCATCAGGTGGTGGAGCTTTCTCACAAATGAGTTTGACTTGGGCGTTAATCTCTGTTTGAGGAAGATCTGCGCAAGCAGATAAAACACTCAATGGTTAGACTTGAGATTAATTAAAAGAAAGCTAAGCTGAAAATTACTTACTTTTCTTGTAATCTCTGGTCGAATCATTGGCCCTCGAGTACATCCACATGGAATGTGCTCGTTTCTTCAAGGGACTAATACGATGCGTGATGAAATCTTTCACCACGTGCCATCCAGTGAGCCCTTCTTCCTTCAAGTCTTTGATGGCTTGAATGTAGAGGGTGATCCGGCCAAGATCCTTGGAAGTTGAATCCAAAAAAGAAATCTTCTCAGCCATCTTCCCTACAAAGGAAAGGCTGTCTTCATTGGTCATCTCCCAGTAGAACCACTTCTTCTTCCACCCCAGCCACGATGACCAGGTGGACATCTGAATGTACTCCTTGGCCTTCCCATCATAGAGCTTCAGACCGTAGCTCCTAGTGATTCTAGATTGTCTACTCATTCCATAGTACTATTGTAGGAGCTCCAGGTCTAGAAGGATCCCAAGGTAAGCTTCGTACAAGTACATGAGCACGCTTAACATTGTAATGGAATTGGGAACAAGGTTCAACAACTCCACCACAAAGTGCTCAAGTACGAGTGTAAGGAAGAGATGAGCGGGCAGCCACAGGTCACACTCGCAGTACGCCTAGAAGACAGGGATTTGACTAATTTCCCCCGACGGCTAGTGTTGCCCGATAGCCTCAATACACTTCACGAATTCCCTCTTCGGAATCTTCTCAGCAGCAACCAAAGCATTTATCTTGGATGAATCCATCTCCGATTCTGTCCACTTAGAAGCTGCTCTGGCCATTTTCTCTAAGTGCGAGCAATTTGGGTTTGGAAGGATTTCGAGAGAGAGAACGATTTGGTTGGCGGCGAAGAGATCAAAGGCTTGAAGGACAATTGGAGAAAGCAGGAAAAAGTAAGAACCCTAAGATCACGCCTACGGTAAGCTTTTATAGCCGCATGCTTGGGTTTAGAGGTCATGGGTGCTAAACAGTTACCACCTCTTCGGGAACCACTCTAGCGGACAAATTTGTGAGAGTCGATTGAGATTCTTTAATTTGTCTATTCGAGAAAACCGAGTCTGCCTTTACACCTTAAGCAAAATTACCTCCTTGACCATGTCTATTTCTGGTCAAATGAAATACCAATCGAAAAGCCTTTCCTTCGACCATCCTTCTACGACTACTTTGTGGTCGTAAGACCTTCTACGACTCCTTTTCCAAGTAAGTTACTTTCACTTGAAGTTAGGGGGCTAGATGACAAGGATCTAATAATCCTCATTTATTTATTTATTTGTGATTCTTATTATAGATATTAACATCTTCACATTAGTCTTAAATATACCCCTTAATGTTTATAAGGGAGAGGCCAAGCTGCATGGTCGTAAGTCTTCCTATGACCATGGTACAATCATAAGCCTTTCTACAACTATGGAGTAGTTGTAAGATCTTCTACGACTAGGTTGGCTTCGACCAGCCTGGCTTAGACAACCCTGTAATTGATAAGGATTGCTGACCTGTGGGCCTAATTAGTTAGGGAATGTTATGCACCGTGTTTAACACATGGGGTATTTAATATACGCTGTTACTCTCTATGAGTAACCGCATGATTTACTTTTGTCTCTGACAACAACTGCCTTATAACGTGGGGGTGCCACGTTCTTGGTGACAACTTCCATCAAGCGATTCATCAATTGAAACATTGGGACACATCTTTGCATGAAGGAACTGCCACCTCTTCATACGTTATATAAAGGTCGGAGTCAGAAGGCAGAGGGGAGAAGCACAATCTGGAGCGCAAGCATTAGTCTTTTCTTGATTGTAACCAGCATACTCAATATAGTCACACATGATTAGGATTGTTATTCTCTCCAGAGAAAGCCTAAACCTGTATAAATTACCTATGTTATTCTCTGCATATTCCTAATCTTGGAGACCCCTTGAATCAAACAATCATACGTAAGATCAGTTCTAGATCACTGATAGTACTGTTCATGAAGGTTGTATCGCACTACAGTAGTTGCTCTAGGCCATTCTTCCCGAATTGGACAGCTTAGATCTGTTAAATATCACAACACTGTTTACCTATGACATTCCTAGTGGAATGGCAGTGGATGCCAATCCGGTGGGAGTGTGGAAATGCCCGGTACCAGATTTGATCCTTGGGTAAAAGCACTTATGTTCAAAGCAAAAACACACACAGGGACATAGAGAGAGTTCAAAGCAAACACACACTGAGATTTGAAGCAACAAACATCTATCTATCTATACTAACTGGAGGCTTCTCTAGAAGCACCAACATTAATCATAGGAGGTAAAAGACTACAAATTCTCACATTAATTGGAGAAAAGAAGAAGACTAGAAATTATCAAGCTAGAAATTATCACATTAATCGGAGAAAAGAAAAGATATGCATCATCCAATTTAAGTAACTTGTGTAGCCTACAGCTTGGATTATATGTGTTGTGCCATTCAACAAGAACGGAATAAGAAAGATAGTTGCATTCAAATTATGGATTGGCTAACATGCTAATAACCTAACAAAGTCCTAATCTTAGTACTATTATTCACACAGTCGAATACAGCTGTGTATCCTAAATTCCTATATATGCATGTAGACGGCTACAACTTTGATTACACAATTAATATGTTGAAGTACACAATGTATTGAAGTATCCTACCGGTTAAATGGAGGGCAAAAGGGGACAACGAGAGCTAGGCCACATCCTTTTTTTTGTCTCAGTCGTGCGATGATGCCCCGAGATTCGTTGCATAGTGCGAGCTATTCTGCCGTTGTCTTCCCATGTCGACGTTTTTCCTTGGGCCGTTGGATGTTGCTCCTATTCTTCATGTCATTCAATCAGATCAGATGATGCATGCGCATGCTTTGCTTCCACCTCGTCATGTGTGTCCTCGTTTCTTGTGCGCTTTGTCTACTCTTAGTTCTCCACGCGCAACTTGTATGTTCAGTTTCGGTCTTATTGCCTCCCTCGGTTCTTTCTCCCTTCTTTCGCTCCTTACGCTTCTTCCTCTCGGTTCTCGGTGCTTCCTCTTCTCCTTCTTTCTTACGTTTCTGTTCTTTTCTATTTCGCTTTTCTCTTTGTTGCTCTGTGTTTCTACTGTGCACTGGTCATCTCTGGTTACGTACATCGCCTTCTGTGTTTCTTTTGTTTTGGTAGTTATCGATCATCATTCTTGCATATTTTGGGTGCCTGATCTCTCTTGTTTTGGGGGACTCTACTTTCGCTTTTTTGGGTGTTTGTTACTCTTCCTCTCCCATGCGCTTAACCTCTTTCTTTCCATAGATCTACCTCTCTGTTTGTCACGATGCGATGGTTGTGAATCGTCGTTGTTGCGTATTTATTCCTCTTTGTCTCTCTTTTTTTGGTTTCATGCCTTCTTAGTTTTCTATGCTTGTTACTTATGATGCAACTGTATCCTTGTGTTGCTTGATTTTTTTCAACTTTTTCTTTTTGGGTGTTTCTTACTCTTCCTCTCCCGCGCGCTCAGCAGCTTCCTTTCCATAGATCTGCTACTCTGTTTGTCTCGTTGCGATGGTTATGAATTGCCGTTGTTGCATGTTTCTTCCTCTTGGTCTCTCTTTTTTCGGTGTCCTACTTTCACAGTTCTTTGTGCTTCTTAATTATGATGCAGGTGTGGTCTTGTGTTGCGTGTTTTTTCTTTTCTATCACGTTCTTGCGATCTTGTGATAGCTAATTCGTCCTTTTTTTTGTTTCATTTCGGTTTGAGCTGGAGGGGACCTGTTTCTATGAACTTGCTGGGTTTTTTTTTTGTTGACTCTGCCTCCTAGGGTTTGGTGTTTTGGTGCCGGCGGTCCTTCCTGTTTTTCTTCCCTTTTATTCTATTTGGGTGGATTCCCTCTTTTTACTTCCTCCTCTTTGCTTTTTGTCCTTCAGTTTCATTGATTTTCACCGATGTTTTTATCTTTGTCTGCGTCTAGTTCTACCTTGCCTGAGTTTATTTGCTTGTTATTGGGGATGTCCTTTCCTTGCTCATTCTTCGGTTGCTTAGAGGGTCTTTTTTTGTGTGGTTTTGCTCGGATCTACTTTTTTAGTGTGTTTTCCCTTCTGCCTAGGAGTTTTTTCTTTGTGGGTTTGGTCAGATCGTTCTCGGTTTTCTGTGCTTGTTACTTATGATGCAGGTGTGGCCTTGTGTTGCTTGTTTTGTTTTTCTTTTCTACTACGATCTTGCGGCCTCATCACAACTAATTCGTCCTTTTTTTGTTTCCTTTTGGTTTGTGCTGGAGGGGATTTGTTTTCATGAAGTTGTTGGTTTTTTCTTGTCGACTCTGCCTCCTAGGGTTTGGTGTTTTTGCACCGGCAACCCTTCCTATTTTCTTCCCTTTTCTTCTATTTGGGTGGATTCCCTCTTTTTACTTCCTCTTCTCTGCTTTTTGTCCTTCGGTTTCGTTGATTTTCATCGATGTTCTATCTTTTTCAGCGTCCAGTTCTACCTTGCCTGAGTTTATTTGCTTGATATTGGGGATGTCCTTTCCTTGCTTCATTCTTCGGTTGTTTGTGTAGATATGCTCAAATCTATTTTTTTAGTGTGTGTTCCCTTCTGCCTAGGAGTTTCTTCTTTGTGGGTTTGATCGGATGTATTTCCCCTCGCCCTTTTCGTTCTTATTTGTGATTCTGCTTGGGTCTATTTTCCCCATGCTTTTGGTGCTCATGTGTAGGGGCTTTTTGTGCATTGTTGCTTATGTGTCTTGTTCTGTGCTGCTCGTGTTTAACAGTTTACTCTTGCTTTCGCTCTTTGCTTTTGGGGGTATGTCTACGGAGTGTTTAATTGTGGATCCGCACGTGTTTCCTTCTCTCTGGGTTTGCTTTCGTTCATTCAATGGTTTGCCTTTCCCCTTTCTGTTCTTATATGTTTTTTTCATTCTAACTTCGTGTTTTCGTCTCTCTATCTTCGTCATGTTTTGACTGTGCTAATTTGTTTTCCTTACATCGCAGAATGATAAACCTGTGTTTGCTCATACCCTGTTCCTTCTTGTATTTGTTTTCTCTTGGGTATCTTGGTTTTTGTCCCTTTTGATGTTACTTTAGATTTGCTTTTGGATATGTAGTGTTGTACTGCGTCTTCATTCATTGTCCTTTTTTCGTCTACAGATTCTCTTGTTGTTTCCCATCTCCATCGAACATCAGCATGTCTTTAGTGTTGTCCTCTGTACCTGTCGCACAGTAAGTTTTCTTTTTTGTATTTTTTTTGTGCATTCTCTTCATTTCCTCTGTTTGCGCGTGCTAGAATTGTGCATATACCTTTGTTGCATTCACGCTATTATATAGCAGTCGTCTCGTTGATATGCATTCGATTAGCATTTCTGCTTTTGTGCGTTACCTCTGCCTATGTGTGGTCCGTTTTTGTTATGCCTTTTCTACACGTAATCATATTTGTCTTTATATAATCATATCTGTAATGTAAGTAGCCTGCTCTGGTTTTCATGCAATCGGAGCATCGTCCGTCTGTCCCATCTTCTTACCTGTGAGCTTCTTTACGGTCGTCTGCTCTGTGTTACATACTTCTTATCTTTGCTACTAGTTTGTGGTTGTTCTATACCTGCTTGTTATGCATCTGGTGGTCTATTATACATGTTCGTCTTCATCAACCTCCTACGCTGTGCCTCGAATATTCTGCTTATTTTCTTACACGGTCTGTTCTGATCTATCTACGATTTATATAGCTTCCTATTCCGTCTCCTGCAGAATTCATGGCCGATGTAGGAACATTGTACAGTGCCAACACCAGGAGAAGACCAAGTATATGTTCTTGTGTACTCTTAGTTTTTCCTTATTCGTCTTTTTCATATTCCGATTAGAGTTTAAGCTTTTCTCTCCTATATATAGGAGACCGTCTTTACCCCCTTCCCTCTCTAGTCGAGGCAAGACAGTGATGAGGATGTCACTTCTACTGATATGAACCCTCCTCTTGCTGCTGCCATGAATGATGTGCAAGGTTCAATTACTCGGGCACGTGCTCGTGAACTAAATTATCAAGTAAATTCATTTCTAGGGCTGAGTGTATTATTTAAGAACTCTATGATGCTACCTAATGGAGATGATTTGCTTGTGCTTAGGAATCTAGGAATGGAGAGCAAGGAGTTGATGTGCATCAAGGAAGGAGAAGGCAATAACAATGGTCATAATTCCAGCGAGGACCTTAGGACTGTAAAGACACCCTAAAGGAGATGAAGAATTTGTGGCCTCGAACTCAAAAAGTTTCGATCACCCTCTACTTAGTGCTATGCCACCTTTCTTTAGCCTACAAGGCTTGTATCTGAATCCCCTTAAGGGTTAGTTTGAGTCAAACTTTGTAATGGGCTGATTTGGCCCATGTAGCCCATATGGCCGGTCACCTAGGGTTTAGGTACTGTTCATGTAGTACTATTTATGCATGAACAGTGCCACTGCCCCTCCCTCTTCCTCCTTTACATAGTGGTTGCCATCCCTTAGGTTCAGTGGATTTTTTTAGATTGTTCTACATAGCAGTTTCGCCGTACGTTCGGTTTGAGGAACCCTAATTTTGTGAGCTTCATCATTATTCTCAATACAATTTAATATTGTATCTTCTGCTTTCTTGCTTGTATTCTCGATTCGCTTGTAGGAGATTGCCTTCTTGGCGAGGTCAACCGCGTTCGGCACGGTTGATAACCATCGGAGCAGTGGTGTAGTGATTACGATGGGTTCGACTCGTTTTGGTCAAAGCCTTTGAATCATCAACACCGTGTTCTCCACAATTGACATATCACTACCTTCTGGAAGATCGGGCCACAGCCACATTAGACAGCATAGAGAAAAGCATCAAAAGATCCTTGTTTATCGACATCTGCTTCAGTCAATGGTTCTTTATGCTTCTTTGTGCCGTTGTTGTTTGGACTGCCTTGTGAAGATGCACCTCTATATGCTTTTCCTTTTTGACGTGTCCACCACGCTGATTGGAATATCTATCGATATCTAGCTGTCTTTTATACCTATATTCCATTTTGTTTTCTTGGATTAGGTCCTTCTGTTGGGCATATCTTCACACCTTATGTCCTTCGCTTGCCTCGGGATTACATTAACGCACTTAAAGGTAGCTTCATATGTGTCTGTCCATTCTTTTGTTGTTACGTCTTACCTTTCCCGCACCATCGACACAGGATTTCCTTGTCTCTTTCTTAGTGCTTTTAGTCTTTCTTAACCTTTGTTTCTTTTTCTCCTCTCTTTGGAAAAAAAAGCCTCTTATCCAAGTAGGTCCTACTATGGCATCCCTGATTACGAGTGCTTTCATTGTTGTGCTATCTTCTGGTTTCGAGAACGCGTAAAGAGGCATTCCTCGGTAAGAGACTAGGGATTTGCATACAACAATTGCTGCAGAGGAGGTAAGATTGTGTTGCCTGGTTTTAGAGATCCGCCTTCTTTGCTACCTAGCTTGCTACGGTTTGATGGCGATGCTCACTGCAAAAGTTTCTTGCGTAAAATAAGACAATACAAACTGTCTGTTTGCTTTTACTTCCATGGGTGCTAAGGTTGATCAAGCGATCAATAGATGTCGAGGGCTATATGTGTTCAGCATTAGTGGTCAGGTACATCAATGCATTGGGTCTCTGGTCCCTTCTAGCGGCGAAGCTCCTAAATTTATCAAGCTTTATATATATGACACTGATAATGAGGTTCGCAATTGCATCCGTGCATTAGATTCATTGGAGAATACTAAGGGAGATCTAGATCCTTACGTTGTTTCAAACCTCTTGCACATGCTTGATGAACACAACCCTTTCCTGATGTAGTTCCGTCTTGCGAGAGATCGCTTACACGAGTCTCATTGTGACACTGTAGGCATCAGAATTGTTGGGGCTAGGGCGGGTTATCCAGTCTAGTAGAATTTACCTACTTGTGATGAACTAGCATTATTACTTGTTGGCGATTTTTCCCTAGAAACCTACAAACGAGATATTGCGGTACATAACAGATCTGGTGAACTACGACAGATATCTCCCTTGCATCCTGCTTTCATGTCTTTACAATACCCATTGTTTTTCCCCTATGGTGAGCATGGCTTTCAGGTGGGTGTGCCTTATGTTGGCATTGCCTTAGATGATTCAGCCATTCGTTCCAAAGTCATGATGCAGGCCTATTTCTGATACTTCTTCCACTATAGAAAGAACAAACATAATCCTTACCTAAAATGTGGTCGTCTATCATCTCAGATAAAAGTTGACGCCCGTGCGTGTGTTGATGAATGCAGAATCTGTTGGATACGGGTAGGCTACGCTAGCAACAATTCAAAAATTCTACTACGTAAACCAGGATGCCAAACAAGATAGATGATCACAGATTATTACCACCAGACGCGCAGTGCAGCGGAAGAAGAGTCGAAGCAGCTTAGTCCATCGAAGAACGCACCGATGTAGTGGTCGTAGAAGATTGTCCAACGTCCTCGTAGTCGATCGTCTCCTCCAGCAACCTTTGTAGTTCCTTGTGAAGATTGCGGATCGTCCTTAGCGCAACAGCGACCGCAGTAGCGCCTCTGCGGTATCCACACGTCCAGAGAAGGAACAACCGTACGCCGGTGTGCTAGCACCAAATCGCACGGGAAGGCTCTCTCAAGAAGATGGCGGCTAGGGTTTCAGTGGAAACAACTCACGTGTCTCTCTCGCGTCCCAAACTAGCCTCAAGCATCTCCTTATATAGTGCCCTGTATCGAATCCTATCCGAACACGTTTGACGAATCGTATTCGTACTGGTTTGTTCCATCCCATTAAGTGTGTGACCCGTTAGGTTTATGTGTAATCGGTTGTGACTTGAAAACCCTTTCCGACCACGAGTCGTAGATGTCCCTAGCAGGACATAACGATTCCCGAATACACACAAATTATATCGGACAAACCTTAATGCAATATAATCTACGACTAGGTCCTCATCACTTACAACTAGGTCCTATATTTATACGGCAAGTTCGCACTCGGTCACGACCAGTTCGTAACTCCTTACGACCAAGTTTCGATCACTCTGTGATTTCGTTCGACTAGTCAACGACTTGCTCGTATCACCATAGGACTTGTTTGGGCCTGATCGAACTAACTGACCTACTCTAGTATTCTCCTTTTGCCTCACGATATCTGGTTGAACTCCAGGTAAGATAATGTGTCATCCATGGACTGTTCAATACTTTCTCGATCGAGTTGTCGGATAACCTTATGCGGTCGAACACTTCGACTACTAGTGGCATGTCTATGCACTTTCTTTATCTGACTACTTCGAGGGGGCCAGAGACATCTCTCCCGTTATATTAGGAGGGGCAAATCCCATATCCGACTAGTCATATCCCTCCGCATGTTTCATAGCATACCCGAAAGCTACCTTTATAACTACCCAGTTACGAGTAGCGTTTGACAACCCCTAAGAGTGCTATTACACATGTAGGGAACCATGCTGATCTCAGATCTAAGGATTATACATCATAATTGCTTGAGACCAACTAATGACACATAGAATCATAACAATCTCTATAGTATCTCAAGGTGGGTCAATCCAACCCCATGTTCTCTAACATGTGTTCACATTATTGATTCGATATCCCTATATCTATGACCGGTGAAACATGATCATCAATCAATACATGTGCTGGTTGTAGGGTCACTGGTGTTCCGATCAGTGACATTCGACTAGGGATACTTTTTAGAACGACATCATATAAGTCTAAGAGTTTCACCAACAAATCACACACTCGTTGATCTTCAAAACTAACGATTCATTCAAGGAACAGAATAACATTTATTGAAGAACTCATAAACATAGATGTGATACAATCATTTATATGATTGCCTCTAGGGCATATCACCAACAATCTCCCACTTGCACTAGAGTCAATCATATAGGTATCGAATACCCATAGCTCTTGTGTGCGCCTCATGCTTAGGTTGCGGGAGAGGTTTTGTCAACGGATCATCAATATTCAAATCCGTGTGCGCTTTGCAAATCTTCACATCACCTCTCTCAATGATCTCACGAATAATGTGATATCGCCGAAGAATATGCTTGGACTTTTGATGCGATCTAGGCTCCTTTGCTTGTGCAATGGCCCCACTATTATCACAGTAGAGGTCCATTGGACTGGAAGCACTCGAAACCACACCCAGCTCATTAATGAACTTTTTAATCCATACGGCCTCTTTTGCAGCTTCCAAAGCCGCAATGTACTCAGCCTCTGTTGTAGAATCAGCAACCGTTCCCTGCTTGGAACTTTTCCAGCTTACTGCTCCTCCATTCAGACAAAACACAAACCCTGATTGTGATCTGAAATCATCTTTGTCGGTTTGGAAGCTAGCATCAGTGTAACCATTTACGACCAGCTCTTCCTCACCACCAAATACAAGGAATGCATCCTTAGTCCTTCTTAAGTACTTAAGGATATTATTGACTGCTATCTAGTTACCTTCACCTGGATCTGACTGATATCTGCTCGTAACACTTAGAGCATACGACATATCTGGTCATGTGCACAACATGGCATACATGATAGATCTGATAGCCGAAGCATATGGAATTCTACTCATTTTGTTTCGCTCATCAGTGCTCGTAGGGCACTGAGTCTTGCTAAGATTAATACCATGTGACATGGGCAAGAAACCCTTCTTAGAATCTTGTAAGTTGAACCGTTTCAACACCTTGTCAATGTACATATCTTGGCTTAATCCAATTAGCCTCTTAGATCTATCTCTATAGATCCTTATACCAAGAATATATGCTGCATCTCCTAAATCTTTCATTGAGAAACTATTTTTTAATGAAGTTTTAACAGATTCAAGCATTAGAATATCATTTCCGACCAGTAGTATGTCATCCACATACAAAATCAGAAACACAAGCTTGCTCCCACTAACCTTCTTGTAAACACAAGGTTCTTCTTCATTTTTGATGAAGTCAAACCCTTTGACCACTTCATCAAAATGAATGTTCCAACTCCGAGATGTTTGCTTTAATCCATAGATGGATTTCTTAATCTTTCATACCTTTCTAGCTTCCTTTGGATCGACAAAACCCTCAGGTTGTGTCATGTACACATCCTCACTTAGGTTTCCATTTAGGAAAGCTGTTTTGACATCCATCTGCCATATCTCATAATCGAAATATACAGCAATAGCTAGAATGATCCTTATAGACTTAAGCATAGCGACAGGAGAGAAGGTTTCATCATAATCAACACCTTGAATTTGCTTGCAACCCTTCGCAACTAGTCGTGCCTTATGAATGTGAACATTTCCATCCTCATCTATGTTTTTCTTAAAAATCGACTTGCACTCAATGGTTTTAACTCCATCAGGTGCATCAACCAAGTTCCAAACTTGATTGTCATGCATGGACTTTATTTCGGATCTCATGGCCTCAAGCCATGACTCAGAGTCTGGGTCTACCATCGCTTCCGAATAAGTATTAGGCTCATCATTATTCAATAATAAAACGTCATGCCCATACCTTACAGGAAATTGACGTGGCCTTTTAGATCTACGTGGGGCTGATGCTTCATCTACAGGTTCAACAACATTTTATTCATCCTGTAGAGGATCAGTAGGAGTTGAAACATTTTCGGGTGTTTCCCGAATTTCTTCGAGTTGCACCATACTCCCACTGGCTCCTTAGGAAAGAAACTCTTTCTCCAAGAAGACACCATTACGGGCAACAAACACTTTGTTTTCATCCCACTTACAAAAGTAATATCCTTTAGTTTCCTTAGGATACCCCACAAAGAAGCACTTATCAGACTTGGGTGTGAGTTTATCGGACGTCAAATGTTTAACATATGCCTCACAACCCCATACCTTGAGAAAAGACAAACCGTGACACTTCCCGGTCCATATCTCATATGGTGTCTTCTCTACTGTTTTTGATGGAACCCTATTTAAAGTGAAAGCTGTTGTTTCTAGAGCGTATCCCTAGAACTGCAATGGAAGATTAGATTGGCTCATCATTGACCGAACCATGTCCAACAATGTTTGGTTCCGTCGTTCAGACACCCTATTCCACTGAGGTGTTCCCGGCGGAGTGAGTTGTGGAACAATACCACACTTCTTTAGATGATCACCAAACTCATGGCTCAAATATTCACCTCCACGATCTGATCGTAGACATTTGATTGTCTTGCCAAGTTGATTTTGTACCTCATTCTGAAATTCCTTGAACATTTCAAAGGATTCTGACTTATGTCTCATCAAGTAGACATAGCCATATCTGCTGAAATCATCAGTAAAAGTTATGAAGTACTAAAAACCACCTCTAGCCGAAGTGCTCATAGGTCCACATACATCCGAATGTACAAGGGCCAACAAGTCACTCGCCCTTTCACCTCTAGTCGTGAAAGGTGCCTTTGTCATCTTGCCAAGTAAACAAGATTCACATGTTTCAAATGATTAAAAATCAAATGTGGTTAGAAGACCATCTTTATGGAGCTTCATCATGCACTTCTGATTTATATGACCAAGTCGACAATGCCAGATAAAAGTAAGATTCATTTCATTGGATCGAAGTCTCTTAGCATTGATGTTATAAATAGGCATATCCTCAAGGTTCAAAACATACAATCCATTCACCAATGGAGTATGGCCATAAAGCATATCTTCAAAATAAATTGAACAACAATTGTTCTTTATTCTGAATTCATAACCTTCTGCTCCTAAGTATGAAGCAGAAATAATGTTTTTTCTTAAGGCTGGAACATAATAACAATTATTTAGTTCTATAACTAATCCTGAAGGTAAAGCTAATGGTAAAGTGCCAACAGCTAATGCAGCAACTCTTGCTCCATTGCCTACGCGAAGATCAACATCTCCTCTTGTCAAACTTCTACTCCTTATTAGTCCCTGCATCGAATTGCTAATATGAGCAACCGATCCGGCATGAAATACCCAAGAACTGGTCGGAGAAGTGGCAAGATTAATTTGTATAACATTTATACCTGAACTGGAAGTCATACTTCCTTTGTTCTTTTCTGCCAAGTACTTCTTGCAATTTCTGTAACACCCCAGCTCAACATTGAGCCTGGAATACTACTAAAATTAAATCAAATTAAACTAAACTAAGACCAACTACCAATTTTTGGAAAAACCTCCTTTGTATATTCAACAATACCGAGGTTCCAACAGTTAATCATGGCATTTATCAATATCTTCATAATCAAGGTTACACAAGCATGCACGATGATCGAATAAACATAATCCAGACTTGCTATTCTCTTTATCACCATTAACATAAATACTCAAACCATCTATGAGTGATTTTCAAACAGTTTACTTAATCCTGATATGAATTTAAATGGCAAACGCCTTAAGGTCATGAGGTAGTGAGTGCATCCAACATCTACTCCCTCCCATGCATGTCGTTCCTGTCAGTTGTACCTAAAACATATCAAAACAAGAGTGAGCCCAAAGACTCAGCAAGTATCAACAAGGCTATAAACAAGAACACAAGCATAGCATCAATGATCCACGATAACGTTACACTATTCATAGCTTTCATACTCATGGAATGCAATCAATGCAATGCACCTTTTGAACTTTATCTCTTTTCGCATTTTACCGGTAATGCGGGGTATACAACCGTCGCTGTATACCCTTGCCTGTGCCCTCTGGCACAGGGACCAATAGCCTATACACCACATGTATAGGGACCTTTGCCCATCATCTTAATAATGGGGACCTCTTTGTTCATTAGCCCACATTCCACGAATGTGGGGACCTCAAGCCTGTCATCTACATGACGGGGACCTCAACTGTATGGGCTTGGTCACCACGTGACCAAGGCACCTGTATGCTCTCAACATGCATATGCACCATGATAACATTTTCATATGCAGGAATACAACATATTCTCATTGGCACGGAAGCAACAACAACATGCGGAAGAACCTTTAACCATAACTAGCAGTCATCAAAATAAATAGTAACTCATCTCATAAACAGGCATGCAAGGCTATACGATCAAGATACACCACAATCATATCATGCAAGCATACATATATTATAGCCCGAATACTTGCCTCAACCGTGCGAGAACGGTGGACGCGACGAGGGTGCTGCCCTTGGGACCACGCTCGCACCTGAATTTTAAGATAACCCAATCTAAGACCAACATACTTAACCAAGAGCATAAGAACAACACAAATGAACTTGCTAAACCCCCCAAGTGTTTCCCAACTTCCAATTTCTAGCGATCGATTTGGCGCACACTGTAGACAGCCAACTTCTAAAATACATAACTTTCTGCTCAGGAATCCAAATAAGATGATCTTAGAATTTCTAAAAAGGTAATTAAATTCCCTAAATAAACCTAGTTGGGGATCCCTTTTGATTCTTCCATTTACTTCCCCTACCAAGCCAATCTACAGAACATCAGAATTCACGTCGGGTTCTCTGGACAGTGCACTAAAACCACCATAACGTTTGCTACGAAAGTCTGAATCTTGCGTTCTTTATCTATATAAAAAGGTATAGAAATTACCCACATTTTTAGTTATATTGAGATCCTCTGATTTCGTCTTTAACTAATAGATTAATTCAGATTTCTACAGACTGTCCCAATACTGACAGATCAGCAGGACAGCGGTACTAAAAAATTCATAACATTCTAACCGTTAATCGGATTTGAGCGTTCTTGGCGGACAATGAAAGCTACGAACAAGACCTACATATCTCTAGGAGACCAAAACTCCTAATTCGGCCTCTAAACATATGAAATTGACCCCGCAAGCTACTGGATGAATCTGCGATTACAGCGGGCAGATTGCAACCTAGCCAAAACTACCCGATTCCTCTTCTACGACTAATCACACAACAACAAACGATGCTAGTTACCCTTGGTGCAGCTGAAGATCGTGAACTCCAGATGGGATCCCTCTTCCTTCTCTTCTCCCTTCTCTTCTCCCCTCTTCCTTCCCTCTTCTCTTCCTCCTTGACCGGCAGAAATGGGGATGCTTCTTCTTCTTTCCTTGGCCGGCAGCCATGGGGAAACTTGGAGGGTTTCTTGGGAGGGTGCAAGGGGGAGGTAACCAGGGAGGGGGAGGAAGTGGCGCAAGGTGGAGGAGGGGAGGAAAGTGGCAGCCACAAGGGGGAGGAGTGGGAGATGGGGGTGGCTAGGGTTTGGTGATTTTCTAAAAGAACCCTTCTCCCGATTCAATTACTCTCTCCCGATTTATTTAATTTCTCCCGACTAATCCTTTCGAATATATTTTAGGGTATTACAATTTCTCTTCCAATGCCTAGTCTCATGACAATGGTAACATTCTGTGTCAGACTTAGGACCCAGTTTAAGCTTCTTAAGCTTAGCCTTGGGACTCTCGATCTCATCTTTAGTCTTTCCTTTGCCTTTTCCCTTTCCCGACTTACCCTTATTCTTGAAGGTTGTAGTCTTTTGAACCATCATCACATGATTGGAGCTTTTCTTGATGCTCTCCTTAGCACCCTTAAGCATACCATGTAACTCGGTCATTGATTTCTCTATGCCATTCAAATGAAAATTCAGTATGACACGCTCAAAGCTCGCAGGGAGCGATTGGAGAATCACATCAGTAGCCAACTCTTGACTAAGGGGAAAACCAAGCTTGTCCAAGCTCTCAATGAGACCAATCATTTTGATCACATGAGGACTGACCGGGTTACCTTCTGACAGCCTGCAAGAAAACAATGCCTTAGAGGTGTTGAACCTCTCTGCCCTTGCTTGATCCTGAAACATACCCTTCAGACTCACAATCATATTGTAAGCATCCGTGGTTTCATATTGATTCTGAAGCTCAGAGTTCATGGTTGCAAGCATTAGGCAGTGCACATCGACTGCGTCATTGCAATGCTTCTCATAAGCATTCTTTTCAGTTCGAGTAGCATCAGACTTTCGGTTCATCAGATAGGATTCTCTAGAACATATTCCTTCTTTTCTTGTTTGAGAACAATTCTCAGATTACGAAACTAGTCAATAAAATTTGAACCATTCAACTTTTCCTTTTCAAGAATAGATCGCAAATTAAAGGTAGGTGCAGAAGAAGTAGTAGGTGCCATGATCTACAACAGAAAATATATGCAAAGATTCAACACTATGTTTATGAAAGATCTTCTATTAATCACTCATGTCAGTGGTTATGTTCGACCAGTCTACGACCTGCTCGAATCACCATACGACATATCTGGACCTGGTCGTATCACCATACGACCAGTGGTCGAACTTAACTTAACAATAGATAACAAAAGATGCTCCCACTATAAACCATGTTTGCCTCAAACAACATATAGTGAGTCCAAGATCCGTAAGTCATTAAGTTCTAGTGAGCTTTGGCATCACTGCTAGAAACCTAGTGATTTAAGGTAGGCAACCTCTTGCCAATCATATCGCATATGACTCTTGTTCGTTGGGTGGCATCTTTATGCCCCGGCTACCAACACCATGCCTCAAGGCTCAAAACTATTTTGGTAGCCTTGTCAAGTCAAACCAATACTATGCATGTGGGTGTCCGACACCCACCCCATCTTATTAAGATAGTTAATGGCACCCTACTTTGATAGACCTGCCAATTAACAATCAAAATTATGATAGGTGCAGCAATTGGAAAGGCATCAATTTTACTTAATTTTTCCTGAGAGATACTATTCTATCATGTCAAAACATCTAATGATAAAACATGATTAAATAGCATAACAGGAATAAACACAAACATTCACAGATAATCAAATTAAACTGTCAAAATAGTATGGCCCTTAACATGTCGATTTCCATCAGCATGCTTCCTGTTGTCCGACCACCATGCTTGAAGTCTCCGACTACATTCATCTACTAAGCATTTACTCCTAAAAGCTAGTAAAGAATTACATAGGATAATTTCAAGCATCACAAATCGGTACGCAGGCCGTTATACAATAATATGTAGCTCGATGGCTATTTCACAGCATGACACGCAGGCCATGAAAATCCATTCATGTATCACATACACAATGGGCCATACTATTCACATCAAACCCTGCAAAAACAAGTTACGCATAGAATCCAATTCTATCGGGCGACATGAACACATACTATCTATAACGCACGGTACGAAAACCCAGTACGAAATTTTCCCGAGACATGAATCTTATTCACATATCCGAGCCTTGGAAATCATCGGATTAATCATATTAACCCTGTTCCGAACCAATCTGATCACTGCCTTGATGCGACCACACACTGCGACATACTCCGATGGCGAAATTCCGACCGGTAGGAGTATCATGCAAGGTAGTAAAAAACAAGTTGAGTAAATCATATGGTGCTCTTAATTTGTGCCTCCTCGAAAAACCCATCTACTATCACCGAACAATGATCGATCCTATCGACCAGTGCCTAGATCGTTTCATCCATATGAACCAATCTAGGTTATCAGCCCAAACCAGTAACAGATCCAATCTACTATTGCCACATATCTAGTATATGCGACCGATCTAGATCAAAAACTATGGATGATAGCTCTGATACCACCGTTGGATACGGGTAGGCTACGCTAGCAACAATTCAAAAATTCTATCACGTAAACCAGGATGCCAAGCAAGATAGATGATCACAGATCATTACTACCAGACGCGCAGTGCAGCGGAAGAAGAGTCGGAGCAGCCTAGTCCGACGAAGAACGCGCCGATGTAGTGGTCATAGAAGATCGTCCAACGTCCTTGTAGTCGATCGTCTCCTCCAGCAACCTCTGCAGTTCCTTGTGAAGATTGCGGATCATCCTTAGCGCAACAGCGACCGCAGTAGCGCCTCTACGGTATCCACACGTCCACAGAAGGAACAACTGTACGCGGTGTGCTAGCACCAAATTGCACGGGAAAGCTCTCTCAAGAAGATGGCAGCTAGGGTTTCGGTGGAAACAACTCACGTGTCTCTCTCGCGTCCCAAACTAGCCTCAAGCATCACCTTATATAGTGCCCTGTGTCGGATCCTATCCGAACACGTTTGACGAATCGTATTCGTACTGGTTTGTTCCATCCCATTAAGTGTGTGACCCGTTAGGTTTATGTGTAATCGGTTGTGACTCGGAAACCCTTTCCGACCACGAGTCGTAGCAGTCCCAAGCAGGACATAACGATTCCCGAATACACACAAATTATATCGGACAAACCTTAATACAATATGATCTACGACTAGGTCCTCATCACTTACGACCAGGTCCTATCTTTATACAACCAGTTCGCACTCGGTCACGACGATTCAGAACTCCTTACGACCGTGTTTCACCACTCGTGATTTCGTTTGACCAGTCTACGACTTGCTCGTATCACCATACGACTTGTCTGGACCTAATCGAACTAAGTGACCTACTCTAGTATTCTCCTTTTGCCTCACGATATCTGGTTGAACTCCAGGTGAGATAATGTGTCATCCATGGACTGTTCAATACTTTCTCGATCGAGTTGTCGGATAACCTTATGTGGTCGAACACTTCGACTACTAGTGGCATGGCCATGCACTTTCTTTATCCGACTACTTCGAGGGGCCCAGAGACATCTCTCCCGTTATGTTAGGAGGGGCAAATCCCATATCCGACTAGTCACATCACTCCACATGTTTCATAGCATACCCGAAAGCTACCTTTATAACTACCCAGTTACGAGTAGCGTTTGGCAACCCCTAAGAGTGCTATTACACATGTAGGGAACCATGCTGATCTCAGGTCTAAGGATTATACATCATCATTGCTTGAGACCAACTAATGACACATAGAATCATAACAATCTCTATAGTGTCTCAAAGTGGGTCAATCCAACCCCATGTTCTCTAACATGTGTTCACATTATTGATTCGATATCCCTATATCTATGACCGGTGAAACATGATCATCAATCAATACATGTGCTGGTCGTAGGGTCACTGGTGTTCCGATCAGTGACATTAGACCAGGGATACTTTTTAGAACTACATCATATAAGTCGAAGAGTTTCACCAACAAGTCACACACTCGTTGATCTTCAAAACTAACGATTCATTCAAGGAACTGAATAACATTTATTCAAGAACTCATAAACATAGATGTGATACAATCATCTCTATGATTGCCTCTAGGGCATATCACCAACAGAATCTAGTACACACTAGACCACGAGGACAAACTATGCATTGAGAGCTTACAAGGTGCTGCTGATGCTGTTGCAGGCAGCTCTATAGATGTAGCGATGTTGGCAAATGTATAGTGTTACATGCTACCCATAGAAGTGGTAGACGGTACAGGGTACAGAACTACCACGATGCTATTGCGATATGTCGAGTCTATGGTCCCCCTGACTTATTTATTACTTTCACGTGTAATCCTAAGTGACCGAAAATTTCAGACGTCTTGAGGTTCGATCCTAGCCAACGCAGCACTGACAGAGCATACAATGTTGATAGAGTCTACAATATGAAACTAGAAGATCTATTAACCGATATTAAAGATGGAGTTGCATTTGGTCCTATCGATGCATGTACATGGCTAACCACCTTCCTTTTGCGTGTTGTCTTTACACTTCCTAATATGTTGTTTCGCTCTCTCTTCTTTTCGTCCCTTTTGTTCTAACCTATTATTTTTTACTCCTCTATAGTGCTTCACGTTGTAGAATTCCAAAAACGTGGTCTTCCTCACAGCACTCCTATGAACGACATGTTGTGATGTACGTGGATACATTGTGGAACCGAATCTTTGAGTTGGAGGCTCGGATTGACAATCTCAACAAGGAAAATGATGACCTTCGCCAACAGATGCAGTGCGAGAGGGGCAACGAGGAAGTCGTGAACATAGGAAGTCCCTATGATCCCACATGTTGCTGCGTGAACCCGAGCTATATATGTGCGTGCCACTACAACGACGGCCAGCCACGTGTGAGGTACCCCCTGTACAACACTCTATGTGGGTAGCGCGAGGCACCTTCTACCATTAGGCACGACCAGAGAAGCTTGTACCTGAGTACTCTCCCCTTCTGTACGTAATTATGTTCAATCTCGTAAAGCATGTAACTGAATGATCGACACGTTATTGTGGTTGCCTTTTATGTAGTAGATTGTTGTATCGATGTGTCGCGTGCATTAAGTTGTAGGCGTCGATATGCATTGAATAAACATGCATTGTATGAACGAGTACACATAAGAATGCAAAAGTATTACAGGCATCATACATTAAGTACAAAATTTAAGTATCACATAATGAACAAAAGTATTACATGCATCACACATTAAGGCACAATTTGTTGCATTAAGCTATTTTTCGGCCTACCGAGATCTCGGGGTCGAGATCTTTTGTAAAGGGGGAGGTTTGTCATATCCCCAAATTAATAAAGAGGATTACTATGCATCTCATGAGCATGCATCATTATTTTCAAGCAATTACATTATATATTGCACTTGGAAAATGTCAAACAATTATTAAACATACACTTTAAAAATTGAACTTCAAAAGAAAAATCAAAACAAATGCTACTGAAGTTCACCTGGAAATAATTTATTAAAATACTAGAATAATTATCATGAATTAATATAATTTGTTCTAAATTTTTGGGACTAGTTTCATACGTCAGAAAATTCAAACACAATTTAATGACCTACACTAAATTTGAATTATACAAATTATACCATGAATAGTGAGGTTGACCTTCCAAGGAACCCCTTTGAATTATTTCACATTTTTAGGAAATTATTTGCTATATTTAGTAGCTCAGTCAAACTAGGAACAGTAGAATTAAAAAATCAGTCAAAGTTGGCACTGTTCCTTGGGCTCAAGTCAGACCGCACCACTTGACTCAGCCCAACACCCTAACTGCACTGCGCACGAAACGTAGCCGCTCGGGTTAGTTCAAACATTCGGACGCACGAGATCAACCGTCCGATCTAGAATCAACGGTTCGTATCTCGCAACCTTTGAACGTTCCTTTTAAGCCGTCTAGTCTAGATCCAACGGCTCACACTGAGCCACTTAACCGGACTCTCGCGTGTGCGTGTGTTTCGCTGAAAAAGCGGGCCCGCGCTGTCAGCGCCTTCTTCAACCTCGCATGTCAATACGCAATTTAATTGGATGGATTATTGAAAAATGCACTATTCATCGGCCCCACCAGTCAGCGGTTCTGGCTAGCGCAGCGGTTGGTAAGAAAAACAACAAATGCGTTATAAAATCCGAAAGTCATTTATTTACACACTGAAAATTGTAGTAAACTTCTGAAATGCATAACTATCTCATTTTAACTCCAAAAACATGAAACCAATTTTGTTAATTTTCATTTTTAATGAACTTTATTATAAAATTGTTTTAAACTATGTCTATGTAGCAGAGAGTTTTATTTTGGAAATTGATCCATTAACTCCATTATTTTTACAAAAGAAAATGCTGATAACTTTAGAAATTCATAACTAAATAATAAAAATTGTTGTGATAATTTGAATTATACAAATTATATCATGAACAGTGGGGTTCAATAATTTTTATTTACACTTGACCTTCCGAGGAACCCCTCTGAATTATTTCACATTTTTAGGAAATTATTTGCTATATTTAGTAGCTCAGTCAAACTAGGAACAATAGAATTTAAAAATCAGTCAAAGTTGGCACTGTTCCTTGGGCTCAAGTCAGACCACACCGGTTGACTCAGCCCAACCCTCGAACTACACCACGCACGAACCGTAGCTACTCGGGTCAGTTCGAACGTTTGGACGCACGAGATCAATCGTTCGTTCTTAGAATCAACGGCCCAGATCTCGCAACCTTTGGACGGTCTAAACATTCCTTTTGATCTAAGCCGTCTAGTCCAGATTCAACGGCCCAGATTTTATCTAAGCCGTCCAATCCAGATCCAATGGCTCACACCGAGCCACTTAACCGGACTCTCTTGGGTGTGTGTGTTTCGTTGACGAAGCGGGCCTACGCTGTCAGTGCCTTCTTCAACCTTGCATGTCAGTACGCAATTTAATCGGATGGATAAATGAAAAATGCACTATTCATCGACCCCACCAGTCAGCGGCTGTGGCTAGCACAACGGTTGGTAAGAAAAACAACAAATGCGTTATAAAATCCGAAAGTCATTTATTTACATACTAAAAATTGTAGTAAACTTCTAAAATACATAACTATTTAATTTTAGCTCCAAAAACAGTGAAACCAATTTTGTTAATTTTCATTTTTAATGAACTTTATTATAAATTTGTTTTAAACCATGTCTATGTAGTAGAGAGTATTATTTTGGAAATTGATCCATTGACTCCATTATTTTTGTAAAAGAAAAGGCTGATAACTTTAGAAATTCATAACTAAATCATAAAAATTGTTGTGATAATTTGAATTTTACAAATTATACCATGAACAATGGGGTTCAATAATTATTATTTACACTTGACATTCCGAGGAACCCCTCTGAATTATTTCACATTTTTAGGAAATTATTTGCTATATTTAGTACCTCAATCAAACTAGGAACAATAGAATTAAAAAATCAGTCAAAGTTGGAACTGTTCCTTGGGCTCAAGTCAGACCACACCACTTGACTCATCCCAACCCCCTAACTGCACCGCGCACGAACCGTAGCCGCTCGGGTCAGTTCGATTGTTTGGACGCATGAGATCAACCGTCCGATCTAGAATCACGGTCCAGATCTCGCAATCTTCGGACTTTCCGAACGTTCCTTTTGATCTAAGCCGTCCAGTCCAGATTCAACGGCCCAGATTACATAACCCTTCGGACGGTCCGAACGTTCCTTTTGATCTAAGTCGTCCAGTCCAGATCCAACAGCTCACACCGAGCCACTTAACCGGACTCTCGCGTGTGTGTGTTTTACTGACGAAGCGAGCCCGCGCTGTCAGCGCCTTCTTCAACCTCGCATGTTAGTACACAATTTAATCGGATGGATAAATGAAAATGCACTATCCACCAGCCCCACCAGTTAGCGGCTCTAGCTAGCGCTGCGGTAAAATGAAAAACAACAAATGTGTTATAAAATCCGAAAGTCATTTATTTACACGCTGAAAATTATAGTAAACTTCTAAAATGCATAACTATTTCATTTTAACTCCAAAAACAGTGAAACCAATTTTGACAATTTTCATTTTTAATGAACTTTATTATGAAATTGTTTTAAACCATGTCTATGTAGCAGAGAGTATTATTTTGGAAATTGATCCATTAACTATATTATTTTTACAAAAGAAACGACTGAAAACTTTAGAAATTCATAACTAAATCATAAAAACTCCAGATTGATTCATCCATCCAAAAGACATCTAAAGTCAAGTACCGCATAAAAAATTCACAAAAGTCCCCATTTCATTATATTCAAGTTCAGCTAGTCAAAAGAACTACAAGAGATCACCGAAAGTTACATAATGGCATCATGGTTGTTCAGCTGCAAACATCAAACAAACATGTACAAACTACACAAGGTATTTTACAAGAAACAATTCAAGCACAACCACAGGAAATTTTGAAATCATTTGGATCATAAGTTGGAGGTTGAAGCTCCTCATCTTCATCCTCCTCATCTTCATCCTCATCATATTCATATTCATCTTCAACAATTCCTTTTTGAGGATCAACATTCTGGTGTTGCAAAATTTTCAAATCTTTTGGATTTGTTATTTTGTCTGAGATCAATGGAAGTGTAATGTCGAAGTCATTCCCTAAGTCGATGACAAAGGTGCCTTGCAAACCATCCTCCTGATAGAACTCCATTTATTCTATTGGTCCTTCAGGAGGGTTGAAACCACCATCGGTGCTATTTGGAGGAATATATCCATGTGGGGCTACTACATAATATGCAACTCACCATTCTAATATATCCGGTCTAGTCTTACAAGGGTATGGCAGGTAATGGAATTGTGTAACTTGACTTGCCATGACAAATAGATCAAAATTTGAAAGCCTAGATGTGTGATTGACCTCTATCAAGCCCAAATGTTCAGTTCGCCTAACTCCATTTGGTGTTGGATCAAACCAATGGCAATCAAATAAAACCAGCTCAAGATGCATGCTTCCTTCCCAAGTAATTTTTATGGTGTCTTCAATGACACCATAATACTCCAATACATTGTTGTTCTCGTCAACACTAGACACACAAACACCACTGCTGGTTGTAGTCAGTCCAGATTTCCTGCTCTCATACTTTGAAGAGCGAAATTTGTATCCATTCACATCATGGCATCCATAAGTGGCAACTCTTGTGTGAAAACCGTAAAATATTTGGCGTAAGGTATTAGAAATAGTAGATAACTTTATGCACTTCAAATAGACAATTAATTGTATTAGCTTTAGGTAATTTCAGATTGCTACAAAGATATTTCTCAAGTGTTATAAGTTGAAGCGTTGACGATAATTACTTGAGTTTTGAACCAATCAAAAAAATTGGGCCCAGGATGCATAGGGCGGCTCAATTTCCAACCATTTAACCTTAAATCCCGAAGTTGCTTTTCAGTTGGTTTCATTCTGCTCTTCCAATGTTCTTTACAAAATTTACTACATAAAAAGAGTTAGTTATAATTACGTAAATATAATTAAAGAAATGTGAGTTGGGTGCATAATTTCAGCACATGCACGAAGTAATCATCCATCTCTGGCACATTTGTCAATATGTACAAGAAAGCAACCTTGTACTCTTCTTTTGTGAGATCACGACAACCACGAGGGCTAATGTATCAACCCGGGTATTGAAATATGACAAGGTCACATGAACTTTGAAATGTGGAGGCACCATCATCGTACCGAGATGTCTTGTTTCTAATTGATCAAAATTTGGAGTTAAAATATAGTGATAGAAATTTGTAGCTTCCTTAACTAGGTAAGCCTCAACAATAGAACCCTCAACTCGAGCCTTATTCCGCACTTTCTTCCTAATTTTTTGAATGTACCTACATGGAGTAGACCAATTAATTACATATATCATTAGGCTATAAAGATAAAATAGCGGTATTACTTATTTTACCTCTCATATGAGTACATCCAGTGGGCCAGGACAGGGCCTCCTAGTAGAGCCTCATAAGGAAGATGTATGATTAGGTGTTATATAGGATTGAAGAACTTAGGAGGAAATATTTTCTCTAGTTTGCATAGAAGCACTGCAACATTCCGTTGTAGTGAGGCCATGTCATCCTTGCTTATCTCTTTAGCACACAACTTTCTATAGAAAAAACTAAGCTCAGCCAAACATAGCTATATATTTTCAGGAAGAAAGCCACGGAATGCAACTAGTAGCAAACGTTCCATGAATATATGGAAGTCATGACTTTTGAGGCCAAATATCTTTCTTTGTAGAAGGTTAACACCTCGCCTAATATTAGACGCATATCTATCAGGAAACTTCAATGTTTGAAACCACTTAAGGATGGTTGTCTTGTCATTATTATTGATGCAAAAAGGTGCCCTAGGCTTGTGCCACTTCCCATTGTTCTTCAGCTCCAAGTGCAGTGAAGGACAGTGACAAATCTCAGCGAAATCTTGTTTGGCCTTCACATTATCCTTGGTCTTATCGGGTATGTCAAAGCATGTGTTCCATATAGCTTTAGCTACATTTTTCTTGTTGTGCATCACATCAATGTTGTGTCGAAGCTTTAATTTATTGAAGTATGAAAATTGCCAAAAGCAGCTTTTGTGGGTCCAATGATAAAGTTTACCAAAGTTTTTCGTATCACCTACAAACTTGTCTATTTGGGCTTTCGACTTCCTCTCCCCTTAAATGCCCAGGTGCCTCCTCAAGCACTATTGTGTTCTTTCGAAATGCATTACTTTCGGTTCTGAATTCATGGTCTCTAGATAGGAAGCATTTATAATAATCAAACCAGCAAGCCTTGCAACCATTATGGAGTTGAAATGCTTTACTGTCACACAAGCATTCTGGACACGCAAACGAACCATGTGTACTCTAACTAGCAAACATACCATATGCAGGAAAATCATGAACTAACCATAGATATGCTCCTCGCATTGTAAAGTTTTGTTTAAGTGAAGCATCCTATGTTTCTACCCCCTCCCACAACTTGTAAGTTCGTCAATTAAAGGTTGCATTAGAATATTTATTTTTTTCCAGGATGTTCAGGGTCAGGGATAACAAGGCCAAGGAATATGTACTCCGGCTTCAAGAGCATGCCCGGTGAAATATTTAATGGAGCCACAAACACTAGCCAACATGAGTAAGGAGCAGCACCCAAACTAAATAGTGTGAAACCATCAGTTGCTATAGTAAGACGCACATTTCTAGGATCACTTGCAAAGTTTGAGAAGTTCTCGTCAAATTGTTGCCTAGCTTCCCCATCACATGGGTGCACCATCTTACCAGATGTTGACTGACTATGTGACCGTATTAGTTTTCTTGTCTCCTCGTGTGCATACAACCTTTGTAGTCTATCTACAATGGAGAGGTACCGTAATACTTTACGTTGGACTTTATTATGGCCTACCTTGTAGCAAGAGGTATCACATAAGTCACACTTGTCTTTATGCTCATTGTCTTTCCAGTAAAGCATCCAGTTATTATAGCACACATCAATTTTCACATATGGCATTCCGAGACCCTCTAACAACTTTTTTGAATGGTAAAAGTCCTCGGACAACATAGACTCTAGAGGCAAAAGTTCATGAATTATCTGTAATACATCGTTATAGTATACAATTGACATATTGTACTGTGACTTTATAGCTAGCAAACGAGCGACAGTAGACAGACTTGTACTGTGTTCTCATGGACTAGTTCGTTAGAGCTAGCGACCATTCTATAGAAAGCCTAGGCAGAGGCCGTTGGCTCTTCATCAATTCCCGGTGGATGGTCACCGCCTAGGTCAATCAACAGATTGTCCATCCGATTACATTTATTGATTTCCTCGTGATCTATTGAAGGGTCGTGTCCATCATGTGTTGTCCATGTTTGATAGTTTGACCTAAACCCATATTTACTCAAGTGTAACTCTACAATATGCCTGTTGTACCTAAAATACTTCCTGTACTTTGCACATGGATACTTAATGGTTTCACCTTCAACTACCCTAGGATTTGAGAATGCATGATATAAGAACTGTATAGTTTGTTCAATCCATTCATTTGAGGGAGCTTTACCACGCTGTCAGCCACTATACATCCATTCATGGTCTGCCATGAAATAGTTTTGTGTGTGCACAGCATGAATATATCAGGTGTAAAATTATATTTATTAGGAATAAGTCCAATTTACTCCAACTATCAGAAAAGTCTGGTTTACCCCCCTGAACTTCAAAACCGGTTATTTAACACCCTAAACTTGTGAAATCCGGTCACTAAACACCTCAGGCTGTTTTGAAGGGGTGGTTTTGCTGATGTGGCCGCATTTGGCCAAGTCAACACGGATGTGTCACACTGAGTGGTGGACGTGGCGCTCCTGGTCTTCTTTCTTCCTCTCCCCAAACCTCCGTTCTTCCTCCTGTGCCCGCCGCTGTGCGCCCCTGCTTCCCGTCGGTTCGGCCCAGGAGCTTCCTCGCGTGCGTGCGCGCTGCCCGCTAGAGCCATGCTCTCCCTCGCCTGCGTTCCTCGGTTCCCCGGTCCGCCGCTAGGCCTCCCTCTGTGCCGGTGGCTCGGCCCAAGCCCTCTCCCTGGCGTCGCCACCTAAGCCATCTCGCTCGGCCCCACACCCGGCTGCGCCCCTGGTTTGGAGCGACCGAACAAAACTGAATCACCGGCGCCAAAACCAAATCACACATGAATCCTCCAGAAAAAAACACAAAAATTTAGTTGAAATTAACAAAACCACAGCACCAGTAGCAGATCAAAGGAAACTATCTGAGAGTTACATCCAAAATGTGAGCAGGTGATCATCCAAAATTCTCAGTTTTCCAGCCAGAAACCAAACAATTCCCGGGCATCGCACTAGGAAACAACACCAGGCTCCTTCCCTTTCAAGCTTCAACAATCTCCCACAGTTGTTTGTACTAAAATGGAGCACAGATCCGAACACTAACATCCCAATTTACTCCATCCAGAAGGGAAAATTCCCAAACAACTTGGACGGCAGAGCAGGGTCCAGACCCACACACCAACTCCGGCAAACCCATCGTAAACCAATCTCCCGGACCCCAACTCCCTACAGCTCAGTAGCTCACGTATGCACACTGCAAATCACACACAGAACCGCTCCCCCCTCGTTCACCGCGGGGCCAGCGGAGGCCGCGTGAGACGGGGAGGAGCCGGGCCAAGAGCACATTGGCGGGTGCAGGAGCGCAGCAGCGGTGGGAGACCAAGCGCCGGCGGCGGCGCCAAGGCAGAGCAGGCCGAGGGAGGCGCCGCGGGAGGCGCACACACGCGGACGCTGGCGGAGGCGCCAACGGTTGCACCAGAGGGAGGCACGGGAGAAGCGGCAGAGGCGGCACAGGGAGCCGGGGCCGAGCACGACGCAGGCCGGAGGAGGAGCGCCGTGAGGAGGTGCGGCCGGAGCAAGTTTCGGAAGGAGGAGATGGAAGTAGAGAGGAGGAGTGTGATTTGGGATTGGGATGAAGCCGTGAGGGGATAAGCCAGGGAGAGGTGGAGTGAAGAGAGAGAGTGTGACATGGAGTGCACATGTCAAAAATATGTGCCACATCAGCAAAACCACTGCCACGTGTGCAAAACCACCCTTCGAAACCGGCCTGAGGTGTTTAATGTCCAAATTGCGTAAGTTTAGGGGTTTAAATAACTGGTTTTGTAGTTCAGAGTGAAAACTGGACTTTTCTGATATTATGAGGGAGTAAAGTGGACTTGTTCCTATTTATTAAAACTAGGTATGTTGCATCTGTACTGTAGGAATATCCTATAGTGTTGGGCTCAATTTAAGATTAAACCACTATGGCATATTGCAATTTATTAGACAAGATTATGTACTATATATGACCCAGTTGACTAAGCAATATCAATATTATTCTCATAATTACCAAGATTGGAACATTTGCACATAATTAATAATTTAGCAATCAATAGAAGAGTAGACGGGAGCTTACCAATAACAGTTGTTAGCAAAATAAGGTAGCCTCAGTATGAAGACCTTGAGACTTCTGTCTTAAGTTCCCAAATCTGCTATGGAACGAGGCTTTCTATGTTTGATCAAGCTGTTGGTTGTCTGTTTGCTAAGAGTCTACAGCGAACCAAGACTTAACATTAGTCTTCTATGCGATAAACTTAGTGAGTTATTCAGTGAGTTATCCAACAGAGGCATTCCATTAGCTAACCAAATCTATAGTCTCATAAGGAAATGACCAACCCTCATAGTTTAATACTCGATTATGATGTGAGGAAGTTAAAGGCATTATATTACTCATTAAACCAATGCAGCAAACACACTACACAGTGCAACAATCCACATGCATGTGTTAATCCACCACTCCACTTATAGTCAAGGGGAATATTAGTGTTGCCTCACATTGACATTTTTTCCTTTAGCCCCAGTTCCTGAATGAATAGAAACACATGATTTATCTGAAGACAAGAATTGAAACACATATAATTGCTATAGACAGCAGAGTTTAGTACTGAAAGAGTGGAGGTTGCGGGGAGCGCGGCCGAAGATGGCGTGGAGGTGGCGGGTGCGGACTTAGATGGGGTGGAGGCGTCAGATTGGGGATGGAGCTAGGGATTTGGAGAGGAGGGAGTGGCTACGGCCGGAGATGGCGTGGAGGTGGCGGGCGCGGCCGGAGAGGGCGTGGAGGCGGCAGATTGGGGATGGAGCTAGGGATTTTGAGGGGAGGTAGTGCCGGCAGCCGGAGATGGCGTGGAGGTGGCGGGCGTGGAGGTGGCGGGCGTGGGGGCGGCGTATTGAGGAGGGAGCTAGGGATTTGGCGTGGAGGTGGCGGGCGCGGCCGAAGGTGGCGTGGAGGTGGCGGGCGCGGCCAGTGGTGGTGGAGGCGGCGGATTGGGGAGAGGCGCGGCTAGAGATGGTGGAGGCGATGGATTGGGGAGAGCTAGGGATTTCAGCAATTGACTAGTACGACTGAAAGTAGTGCCGCTCAGCTCAGTCGATTTTTTTTTATGTCCCGCGCGCGGACGACCAACCACTCAACTTGATAGTTGTAACCGTCAGGAAAATATATTATATTGACAGTTTGATTATAACCGTAAGGAAATTTAGAATTTTGCTGAGGGAGTTACTATTCTCGTGACCAAAATAGTATAAGTTGACGGTCATTGCGGGCCCGTCAGCATTATTCAGGTAAACTTGATGGTCGTTGCGGGTCCGTCAGCGTAATTAGTGGCCGTCAGGTTTGCTCTGTTTTCTAGTAGTGTACTGATGCTGTCTAAATATCTTTCTCTATTACATTTAGTTCTCTTACTTGTGCTACCCGCTTTATAATAGATACAAGCTTTGTGTTATTGCTACCGATGGTACGGCAGATGCAGAATTTATGTTGTTTGGAGATATCGACCAGTCTGTGGTTGGTAAACAAGTAGGTGCAATTCTAAGATCAAACCGTGGAGGAGATGACATACCACCTGAGATTGCTCAAATTGTCTGCAACAAATATACCTGGCACATCACTATAACTGAAAAATGCTTTCATGGCCCTAAAAAATCATTCCAAGTCAACCGTGTTATAGTGGCCTTAGGAAGACAACCCTACTAATCCACCAAAATATCCTTCAGTACATAGCACATCATCTACTTCTGAGATTGCTGCTTTCGTTGGCCAAATTCAAGAACCAACTGCTAAAGTTTCTCATCAAATCATCGTGGTACCTCAGCACGGCAATGAAACTCCACAAGAAACTGATGCTGCCAAACCGTTCCAAACATCTATAGCTCTTGAGGTACTAAACATCTCTACGACTGTTTATCATACAACAGCATGTCAACTTATTTTAGTTACCCGTATCATGCCCATAGCGATGCACGGTTTGTTGTGCGCATTTCGATACCCCCCATAACGTGGAGACCGCAGATTACAAAGAAAAAAAGTGATTTTACCACTAGCAACCGTAGTCCAATTGATCCTCCAAAAAAAAAGAACACATGTAATGTAAGTGACTGCTACTATTATGCTGCAGATTACTGCATTCAGTGCACCGAGATTTTTCTTACCTTTTTACTAATATATACCATACTTCTGTACTTACTCCTTATTGCCTTTGATGAGGCCCTAGGTGTATCTACTATGGTGGTCAATATCCCTAAGTTGCAAATGTGTGCTAAACCTCAAGTTGAGCCTATTATGTATCAATGGAGAAAAAAACAAGAAATATATTCGGCCAAGAGCAAGGAGAGGGAGGTAGGCCAAAGGGGGAGCTTGAGCGGACATAGGAAGACACAAGGACCGAGGGCTTTGCGTGTTGAAAAGTTTGCAAGAGAATCCGGCCAAGAAAAGACAAAGGATCCAAATTCAAACTCAATGCCGAAATCAATGCATTTTCAGCCTAAGAATCCGAAATGGATTTGGATTGGAGCAATTCCAATTCGGATGTTTCTTTAAAAGAGATTAATTTTGAAATTACTTGTAATAGGATAGTTTAATCTAGTTTCAGCAATTAGAGTAGTTTGCATTTCGAATTAAAATAGGTGTTTACAATAGGAGTGGGTTCGGATTACAGTTCACACACACTATTCCGACATGGATCACTGTTCACCCATGTGTACTGTTCATTAGGACTATATATTTAGGGTAGATCCCCACTGTAAGCAATGAAGAGTTGAAGAAAATACAAAAAAAAAAGTTACATGTTTGTGTGGTGCAAAATGAATACATACATTTCGGAAATTCCCATCTAGGGTTTTGTGATTGCGTGAATATTAGAGGGTGGTTTTTCTTCCAAGATCTATGATTCCTGGTGGATCATCTCACTAATTCGTAGCATCCTCAATTGCTCATGGTTTGGTGTTGTTCATTGGGTTTGATTTTGTTTCTCTTCAGATTGATTCAACATCAACCAAGTATTACTTGCTTTGGACATACACTTGTTCTTCCTTTTTGTTAAACCAAGGAGGAAAGCTAGGGTTTTACTTCAATCAAGATTGAAATACAAGTACTGTGAAAAATTGGGCCATATTACGCATCAACACACATTGATCCGTATCATCTTGGTATCAGAGCGTAGTTGATCACGGTACGTGGAATTTTTTCTTGGTACTTTGAGATTGATCATCATGTTAAGAACTAGCCAGCATGGTTCTAATGGTGGATCGGACAAGAAGCTTATGTACGGTGATACACTATTATCGAACATATGTACTCAATTTGATGCTACTACCGGCTATTTTCTTCGTTGCAAGAAGGTGGTACGCTATCAATTTGAAGCTCAAATCCAAGGGGTGCAAGACACGCTGAACGATCATCTCAATGCGAACGAATGGCATATGATGGAAGGTTTCGACAATCTAAACCTTGCTATCCGTCGCTTGGAGGAGAGGCTACCACCGCCACAAGGAGCTAATGTACCAATGCTGCCCCAACAACAACATGGACGTGCACAATGTGTTGTACGCTATGCTAGAGATGACTTCTACGTTGCCGATTCGGAGGAAGCTATTTCTGATGATCGTGGAAGACATCAATGATGTCCACGACGTGATTTCTTTGATCATCGAGGTGTTGGACATGGTGGACATCATAATGGAGGTGATGAACGTGAAGACAACGATATCAGGAGAATCAAGATCACCATACCAGAGTTCAAGGGCAGATCTGATCCAGAGGCTTATTTGGAGTGGGGGATGCGTGTCAATCAAATTTAAAGGAATAAGTTCATATTACACCCCTGAACTATGGTATGAGTCCAAAAAAACCCCTGAACTCTAATACCGTTTGGTTTACACTCTCCAACTGCCAATACCAGGTCACCCAACCCCCTCTAGCCGAAACCACCCGGTTTCTCCCTGACGTGGCATCCACTATCAGCTGGTTTTTCGAGTGGGTCCTACTGTCAGCCACAGAGAGTGAGATTCACAGGGACTTCAGAGAACGGCAAAAGCAGAGGAGGTTGAGGACAGCTTGGAGCGACGCTCGTCGCTGGCGAGTGGGTGGACGGTGGCGGCCGGGAGTGGCAAAAATGGGACCCTGGAGGGGAGACGAACCGGAGGGCGGTGGTGGCTCGACCAGAGGTAGATGGTGGCGGGCTGGAGGCAGCACGTGGTGGCCAACCGTGGAGGGGAAAGGGCGCGGCGGCGCTTGGATGGGGTAGGGGCTAGGATAGCGAGAGCATGGGCACCGGCAGGGTGTGGGGAGCTTATCAAGCTGATCGGTGGAGGCGGAGAAAGGCCGGAGTGAGCTGGCGACGGCGACCCGGGGCGGCGTCAGGTAAGCCGACGGTGGCGGCGACCAGCGGGGAAGAAGAAAGGGAGTGAGCGGTAGGGGGAGGTAAAGGGAGTCTAGGGGATCCTCATGTAGAGATGAATCGAGCGGGGGCTCGCTGAATTGGCTGGACCCGGAGAAGAAGGAAGGTGTGCGGCACTCTGGTGGTGGTAGCTTCAAATTGGTTGAGGGGTTCGGCTCCTGGAGTGGTGGGACGCAGCGTGACGTGGTCGGAGGTGGCCGAAGTTTGCCAATGTGACTGGAACGGCGAACCCATGCTGGTGTGAGCGGAGGCGGCGTGCTGATGCGGCAACTCGCTAAAGGGTGGTAGCGCGGGAGGGGGGTCAAAGCCGGATGAGGGCCAACTTGAAGGGGAACGCACGAGGAGAGCTCCAGGGCGACGCCGAGGGGAACCTCCGGGCGGCCGGAGCCGAAGGCGAGCCAGCTGGAAGGGACGCGTGCGAGGAGAAGAAAGAGAATGGGAGAAAAGGAAGAGAATGTGGCTTATGTGGCTGCCACATAAGCCAAAACCAATGATGTGGCTGCCACGTAAGCCAAAACTAATCATGTGGCTGCCAACATGGCTAAAACCACCAATAAAACCGACTTAGGGTGTAATTTGATCAAGTTTTGACAATTGGAGGGTGTAAAATGAACGGTTTTGTAGTTCGGGGTGTTTTTTGGACTCGGACTATAGTTTAGGGTGTAATATGGACTTATTCCAATTTTTAACAACCACCACTACTCCAAAGAGAAGAAGATTCGTGTTGCCTTGATTGAGTTCACCGAATACGCTATTATTTGGTAGGATCAATTGAATCGTGAAGGGAAACGTCCTAACACTTGGGAAGCAATGAAACAAGCTATGTGGGAACAATTCGTGCCAGCATACTATACAAGGACGCTACATACAAAGCTACGACGACTTACTCAAGGTGCTAAGATGGTGAGCGAGTACTATCAAGAGATGCATATGCTCATGATCCATACAAGTGTGTGTGAGTCGGCGAAGGTGACCATGACACGTTTCTTTGAGGGGCTGAATGAAGATGTGCCGAAGCATATTGATTTAATGCAATACAACACCATGCAAGAATTACTTTATCAAGCGAAGCGTGCTGAACAATGGGTGAAGAACACTCATGCAAGGGGTGGCCAAACCACTCATACACTTGGAGGCGTGCAACTTCGCATGACGGAGATGCGGGATCAACTCCCAAACCGGTTGCATCCACTACACCGGTTCGGAGTACATTCCAGGAGGCTTCGAAGCCTATAAGTGCATTCTCTATGGCTAGAACTAGCAACATTGAATGCTTCAAGTGCAAGGACCGAGGTCATATGAAGAAGGATTGTCCAAACATGAAGACGATGTTACTTACACATGATGGCTATGCAACGGAGAGTGACAACGATGAATCTAAACCTTCCGATGAATCTGAGAAGCTAGAGCCAATCGTTTGTTATCCAAAACAAGGTGTTAGCTTGATGGCTCAAACGGTGTAGCGTGATAACACCGTTATTGTGCGGAAGGGACAGTGACATCCTATCTTTCAAACCGATTGCAAGATCAAAAAGAAGGTATGTAAGCTAATTATTGATAACGGGAGTTTAAGCAACATGATTGGCAAGGATGTGGTGGAATCACATGATTGGCAAGGATGTGGTGGAATCACTCTCATTGTCCACATGGAGGCATCCTAAACAATATTACATCTAATGGCTCAACAACGTCAGCAAAGTCAAGATCACACACAAGGTGAGAGTGCCACTTACTATTGATGGCTATATCAATAAAGTGGAGTGTGATGTGGTACCTACGCATGCTGGTCATATTCTATTGGGACGTCCATGGTAATTTGATCTGAATGCTACACATCAAGGATGGTCCAACTGATACACTTTCATGCACAAGGGAGAATTCTATGCTTTGCTGTCAAAGACCGGTGAAGAAATCAAGAGTGATTTGGTTTTGGTTAGCAAGAAGAAGGCCGTAAAGACCACTAAAACCGAGAACGGTTTTGCTTCAAGAAAGGGAGGATGATGAGGCCCTATGTGTATCTACTACGGTGGCCAATATCCCTAAGTTGCAAGTGTGTGTTAAACCTCAAGTTAAGTCTATTATGTATCAATGGAAAAAAGAAACATGAACAAGGATTTTTTGACTCGGATTACTATAGCCAACTCGATCCACATGTACTGTTCATCATGACTATATATTTAGAGGTAGATCCTCATTGTAAGCAAGTAAGAGTTGAAAAAAATACAAAAAAGTCACATGTTTGTGTGGCGCAAAATGAATACATGCATTTCCGAAATTCCCATCTAGGGTTTTGTGATTGCGTGAGTATTGGAGGGTGGCTTTTCTTTCAAGAATTGTGATTCCTGGTGGATCATCTCACCAATTCGTAGCATCCTTAATTGCACACAGTTTGGTGTTTTCTTCGGGTTTGATTTTGTTTCTCTTTTCGGATTGATTCAACATGAACCAAGTATTACTTGCTTAGGATATACACTTGTTCTTCCTTTTTGTTGAACCAAGGAGGAGGAAAAAGCTGGGGTTTTGCTTCGATCAAGATTGAAATACAAGTGCCATGAAAGATTAGGCCACATTACGCATCAACACATGTTAATCCGTATGGGCGTTAATCTTGGTCCTTTGACGCTCAAACTGTGGATGTGTGCCAATTGCTCTTTCTATTCTTTGATCTCACTAATGGACCTGTCCTGCTATATCTACAGAATACTTTGTATTTGCTTCATATAATAGTTTATAGCGTTGTCTTATCGATTTCTGTATGTAAATACCTCTACTGCATAGATACATGACTGAACTTCGCCTCCTGTATCTACAGAATAGTCCATATCTATTTCGTATGAGAATTTATACCAGCATGTTTTATGTTTCTCTGTGATAGTTTGCCTATATAGATACGTGTTTTCAGCGTTGCTTACAGATCCATTTTTTGCCTTCAGGAATCCATAAATGCAAAATCTGGAACAAATAATAATTGTCTCTTTTTTTATATAGAATTAGAATGCTTCATATAGTGATGATCTATCTACCATACAATGCTAATCGGTCATATAGCATTGCCATATGTCTTAGACTAAATGCTTTTTCTCACATATTGTCTATGTTGTGCAACTCACAGCATGGACTATCTACCGATCCAGTAGCCTAGGAAGAGCCACCCAGATGACGAGACCTCACGCTAAACACCAGGTATAGTCTGTATACTTATTTTTCCATGCATAATTATTTTCGTCTGTTCTATACACAGCTAACAATATTACACTTGTCTTCCCATCTTGCATACAGCAGATCATATACAGTACGATGTTGCAGCATGGCGCCTGTTCAGTCCCTACACACAGTACCTGCTCCCTACTCTGCAGCCTGGCAGCAAGATCAGTTGTCTTTTATAGTTAGTTTGCAGTAACGTCTCCAAGCTATGGACTGTCTCGTGTTAGAGAACAGGATGTAACCTTTTGGAAACAAAATGTAATATTTTATGCACATGGATGGCTACTCCTGAATAGGGGTAAAAACGGATCGAATACGGACGGATAATGGCTCTGTCATATTTGTTTTCATATTTTTCTCCGGATGCGAATACGAATACGAATCGAAACGAATACGGTCATGAGTATTTTTCGGAACATAAAAATCCCTTAAATTGCATGCCATAAATTAACAAAAATATATAACTAGTTTGTTTGATGTAAACATTCATAAATTGTTTATATTTTCAGCAATCACATATAACATTGACACTAGCAAGATGCATTAATTAGTTCATTGCAAACATAACACCTCATAAGTCATAACTCACAAGTCAACATACATAAAACTTAGTTCGTTACATATATAAAACTTAGTTCAAACTTAACTCATCACACCTAGTTCATTCATGACATACATAGTTCAATAATGCCAAGAATCTAATATATCATGTCTTAACAAGCAACAGGCCAGCAGCATCTCACCATGTCTTTACAAGTCTCCAACTTCGGCCCTGGAAAATGCATGAGAAGCATCAGATGTTATCTTTTCCTTTTATTGTTATGCAGAAGATCCAGCAAAGATGATATGGAGACTTACCTAGTGATTGGTCATTCATCCATGTCCTCCAACACGTTCTCCTCTAAATCATTCATATCCTCGTACTCGTACAACTACAAGTTGTAATTCAATGAGTATCATTTATCAAGGTGGCATTAAATTAAGCCAATGAGCTAGATAGTTAGGTAAAAAAACAGCAAACCATTGCCAAGCTTGCAAAGCATCGCTCAATGCCCTCCATGTCCATCTCAATGAGGATAGATTCACCAATATCTCCACCTTCATGTCAAAAGATTAATTATGCTCAAAAATTTCCTCACATACTACACATAAACCAATCAAACACAAGTGTAGAACTCAATATTACCTTTTCGAGACGCTGCAGTCCAATCTTTGGTTTAACAATATTTTTTTGGTCCCCGCTAAGTTAGCACTCTCCAAACGTGACCATTTTACTATCTATTCGCTCTAGGGTCAAAGCTGTCAAAATACGCGTTTAACACACAAAAAATAAAATACTACTCGAGTTCATCTTTTACTATGTTAGTCCACTTTTAGTCACGCATATACTTCTAATTGGTTCTCGTTAATTACATACGCGCTTATTAACTTTTCTAAATACACTCGGTGCTACTAACTTAACTATTTTCTTGTGACTAAGATACTTCTAACGCATCAGGCTATCTATTTAAGTTAGTTGTTCACACCGTGTAATACCCGAAGTCTATTTAAGTGAAAAGAAAGTATTAGAGAGAAGAACCAACTAGAAAAAAATAGAATTAACAGAGGATTAGAGGGGGGTTTGTGCAATTATTCGACAACCTGGGCCTCGGGCTTTGGCCGGGAGGCCCGAGAGGGCCGGCCACCATTAAAAAGAGGGGGGAAACCCTAGGGTGGTACTGTAGCACGGCGTGCTACAGTAGCCACCACTGCTACAGTACTCCCCATGAACAGTACCGCCCCCGCCTCCTTGCGCCGTCTCCTTCTGGTGCTGCCGACCAAAAAGAAGAAGAAGAAGAAGAAGAGGAAGGGGAAGAGGGAGGGGATCTCCTTCGTAGGGGTGGTTCGTCATCTCCCTATGATTCTTCAAGGGTAACCTCAATTCCCCTTTGATCTGATGCGTTTTTGGATAGTTAATCAATGTCGGTAGTTCTGTCGCCTAAGGGCAGATCGTGTTAGAGGGACGTTTTGATATAGTTAAGTGCGGATTCAGTCTCGGACGTCTCCTAAGAAGTTGTAGAGGACGTCAATAGCTTTCAATGAAGTGCTAGAACATAATTTTTCGACCTCTGTAGCGAAAGTTATGAATTTATTAGTGCGGCTGTTCTGCAACTCTGTCAGTTTTTGGACAGGTTTTAGTAATCTAACCTTTACGATCAGTTAAATAGAGAATTAGAGGATATCAGTATAATTAAAGTTGTAGATAATTATCTTAGCTTTCAGGGAAGCACAAGAACGCGAAATTTGGATACACGAGCTGAAAGTTATGATAGTTTTAGTGCTCTGTCCAGAAAGTCTGACGTGAAATCGATGTTTTGTTAATCGCCTTAAAAGTGATTTTAGATGGCCGAATCAGGGGATCTCACCAACTAGGTTTAGTTGGAAAATTTGATAACCTTTCAATGAAGTCCAAGAACACCTTATTTGGACCCCTGTAGTGAAAGTTATGAATTTTAGAACTTGACTGTTCACAGAGGGCAGTTCAGCACTTAGGAATGTGGGGTTGGGATCGCGTTGCAATCTACTATTTGATGAGTTCGCTTATATAATTCATGTTTTTCGTTACTGTGATCTTAGTTTATGTTCTTAATGTATTAGGTGGGGGTTTGGTTCCAGAGGCAGCACCGTCTTCACGTCCTCCATTCTCATGCGGTTAAGGCAAGTGCATTGTTTGATTCGTGGTTGTGATTGATTGGTCATGTTTGAGTGTTTTTTTCGATATGTGATAGCATAATGAGATTGTTGGCATGTTGTTGGTTTAAGATTTGTGGATGCTTCAAATATGTTTATGCTCTATTGTCGTATGATGCTATCGTCTTGTGGTAATTTGATGATGATTAAATGATGAGCATGTGCATATTGAGATCATGTGAGGCTTGGTCCTGTGGTGACCAAGTATGTTTTCCTTTGAGATCCCCGTCATGAAGGTGACGGGCCCGAGATCCCCACACTCGTGGAGTGTGGGCTTGAGGTCCCCAATACTTGCGGAGTATTGGGCAATTGGTCCCTGTGTGTGCGCGCACAGGCATGGGTATGCGGCGACGGTTGCATACTTTGCATTACCGGTGTAATGCACAAAGAAAGATAAAGAGAAAGGATCCTTGAGCATTGCATTTGCATGTGAGATGTATTATTGTTGATCTCCTATATGTATGGATGCTGATGTTATAGCTTTTATTTCAGACTTGCTGAGTCTGTGGACTCACTCTTGCTTTTAATGTTGTTTTAGGTACCCGATCCAAGAACGACATGCATGGGGGGAAATAGAGTGATAGTCACACACACACACACATCATGAACCAAATAAAGATGAATTAAACTTCAGACCATGTTTCTTAGTGTTGGGCGAATTGCTCAAAGGTTATTATGTTATGTTTCATGCAATGGATTAAGTGTAATAATTATGAGTAGTGGAACTTTATACTTCTCTAGTTTTGTTAGTCACTTAGCATGATTTGATTATTTATTGTGGATTAGAGTTGATGATTTAGTTATTTATGATTTACATGTCTATTGGAATCCCCTTTGTAACTGTTTTTACAAGGAGGTTCCATGAAATTTATTAGCAATTGCCTTGGTTAGTGTTATTTAATGTTAGTTCAGTAGCATTCCAGGCTCATGGCGGGCTAGGGTGTTATAGTTGGTATCAGAGCGGGTAGTAGGTCCGTGGTGATTGGATTTACAACTTAGGCAACTTAAATTGCTAAAATTTTGTAATGGTTAATGAACTTAAAAGTTGACACAATGGTGCACATAGAATGGGAATGGGCATAGCATTGCATTTTCGTTTCCGTTATATCGTATTGATGATTGCTGGTATGAATTGAGTATGATTGCTCATTAATTGATTATATAATTATTATGTGTGGAGATAACCCATGTTGAGAGGTTGAGATCGTGGGTATGGCCCTGGGTTTTATTAGGTTACACCACCGTTCGCGGTATGAGAATAGGGATGTGGTTACCTCGTATATCTTAGTACAGGTGTTGATAGTGAGTATCTTTAGAAGAGTTGTTCTCTTCCTTGAATTTGAATTTGGTCAGCTCTTGTCCAGTTGTGGTTGATGAATTTCTTTGGGTCAGTAGTTCATTACAGTTGATGGGTTTCTTTGAGAAAGATTGATATGTTTTATTGGCTTAACTTGTGCCATGAAGCAATTATTGTTTTTTTTTCAATTGTTGAGTTATTCTTGTGGCTGGTGGACTTGGTTAGTTGTCAACACTGGCATTTGTATTGGAGTTCCATCTTTCTTACTTGAAAGCATGACCCATTTATTTCACTTGATAAATTGGATAATGAAAGTTTCCTTTTGCAAGTCCTTAGTACATGGAGACTTTGACTCAATGTATCTCTCTTTGGTATTTTGAGTGTTGGCGAATAATGGTTTTCTTTTATGAAAGAAGATGTTAAAGCCTGTAGCAATGTTTTGTCTTGGTTAATGAGAGGTTATAATTAAAGCAATTAATGGATATGATATGTGTTATCAGGTTAGGTCTGCAGAGTGTGTGCATGATCGATCATAACTAAGATCCTTGAAAGGAAAGCTCATAAATTTGAAAGTGTCTTGTAGTAGTTCTTGATGAGCCGTGGTTAAGAGTACAACTATACCTAATTGTAAACAGTAGAGTTAACAAGAAGTGTGGAACATTGATGAATTGAGTTGATCATTAAGAGTAATACATTTGGTAAACTTCTTTGGTAAATTGGATTAACGGATCGCAATGGATTAACCTAACCGTTTGGGATGGTTAAGTACAAAAGGAGTTAGATTATTGTGTTAGTGGATATTAATCTTGGAGTAACCCTTGGTGGATGCTTAGTGATTGTATGTAATTGTTAGGTGCAATTATTGTCTATTAAAGTTTGGTGTTGAGCTTTACTGAGAGAAAAATTGATGGGATTTAATAGATGAACAATAATTACATGATGGTAGAACTATCGGATAATAGTATGTCTTTGATGGAAGGGCTTTGGAATAACCTTTTAAATTGTGTAGTTAGTTCCCTCTAAAATAAAGTGGTTGTTGTAGTGAGGGTGTAAGAATTTGGTATGCACTCATTTGAGGATGAGATGATAAAGGGGTACGTAACATTTTGGTGAGCCTTTGGTGGCTTAATAAGGGAAGAGTTGAGGATAACGAATCTTATTAAGAGTGAATTATTCTTGGTGTTGGTAAGACTGTCCACAAGAGATTGTGACGCGTCGGAGTGGTGATGATTCTTCTAGAGGAAAATAAGTCGATTGCTTTTTGTAGTATCGGATAAATGAAATGTTTGGAGTTTGGCATTCTTGATCCTTTGGTTGTTCATGATTTATGTCGTAGATGATATTAGTTTGACCAATGTGGCGTATTGGAAGGTTCTATTTAGTTCTTAAGTGATTAATGTAATTTGGTTTTAAAGGCACTTCTTGTTTGGGTTGGCAAGTAATGATGTAATCAAAGAAATTGATCTATTTGTTGTGAAAAATGAGTATCATGAGTATTTGGGTTTAGAGTTAAGAATTGTAACTGCAACTTTTCTATCGTTGCCGCTTAAGTGTTTCTTGAGTTTCTAAGGTAATGTTTTATTGTGATTTATTGATGTTTGAAACTCCTTCTCGTGGTCTCATCTTTTGTATTGCGAGATCAATGTTATTCGATTGTCTCCTTGGTCTCTTGCTCACTCGAGGAGCAACGATGTTCTTGTGTGTTGAGACTAGTATTTGTTTGTTTTTTCCTTTTAGAAAAGAAATAACTAAATTGTGTTGCGAGTCTTATAAAATGTAATATGGTGGACAAGTATTTGTTAGTGGTGAGATGTGGGAACCAGTCTATGTGAAGAACAATAGAAGGTGTATTGGTTTTGGCCTATAACTTCATTGAGATAATTCTATGGAATGTTTGTCATTGGGATACAAGCGATTAGTGTTTCGACTAGTGGAACTTATAGCGAATTATGATCCAGTAACCTTTGTCCATGTTAGAATATTGGGATTATCGAAATTATGGACTCTTGATAAACTTATTAGAGTATCGCAATTGGATACTTAGTATGATTGTGCAGAAGAGTTGTGGTGGTGAAGTTTAATGAGAGTAGCGGTGTGGAGGAACCTAAGTGTCATGCTAATTAATGGGATAGCAAGGAACTGTTGAGCTAATGTCAAGTATGACCCGCCTCAATGAGTAACCCTATGGGAGTTAAATTAATTCTAAGGATATCTTGGTCAAAGAATATATTCATTTATTAACGTTGGTGATTGAGTATGTTTGAATCCTCGTCAATTAGTTAAGGTTTTGTGAACGGGTATATTGTGGTTGTGCGACTGAATTGGATTGGTGTGGATTAGAGAACGTCTAAGATTGGTGAAATAAATCGCCTTGGGGCGGTTACTTGATTAGTGAGGAATCTTGATATTAATGACTGAGGTTATAGTTGAGCGGTGTGAAATTTTAGTAAACGAATTTGAGGATTTTCTGTCGATTACACCAGAGATTCATGGTAGGAGACTTGAAGGTTGGTTTTGGGCTTTGCATTTTATGGTAGGATCTTGGAGACCCAATATTATGTGTAGAGGTAGATGAACAAGAGCGAATTTTGAATAGTGTGTTGATCTTTGATAGAATATTTGGGTAAAGTAAAAGAGTGTGTGTGTGCTAAGAATTCGAAGTTGATTATCTTTAACAGAGTGAGATGATGGGGTTATGGGTGAAAAATCTTTATTGAGGTGTTCGCAATCTTTTATCAAGAAAATTCCTTTGGAATAGAAGTGGACTAGAGAATCCTTTTGTGGATTAATAGAGTCCCTCTAAATAAGTATGGTTGTTTTTTTTTGTTTGAGGATCATTTTGGGATTGTCAGTTAAGAGGAAGGAGTTAGTGTGATAGTTCTAGACACCCATGATTCGAAAAAGGGTTTGTTTCTTAAAAGAACATCTGAGAAAAGAATGTTCTCTCGAGTAGAGAAGTGCTCTAGTGGTTTTTGGTTGAGTTGGGTTTTATGACGAAGAACATGTACAATTTGAGTTGCCTCTTTGTTGGCAATGTGGTTCTTTCAGTTCGTTCAAAAAAAAAATTGTTTGATTTGGGCATTCGAGCAAATTCTCTTTTGGCTTATGTGGTGCTCAATTGCAAACCTTGAGTTGGAAGGATTGAAGGTTTTGTGAAGAATCTCGATTTTGGATTTGAGTGTTTTGGAGGAAAGTTGGAATTACATTATGAAACCTCTATTTTCAGTTGAATCTAATTATTAAAACTTGACTAAAATAAGTTTTGTTGCGTATCCACGCTTAATGAGGATCTAATTGTTATGATGAAGAGGTCGATGGCGATGGAACAAGAGTTCCATATGTTTACGTGCAATTTTTGTGGTTTGGACCCGAAGAGATAGATAGCCTAAAGTATATTTGGTTGTTCTGGAAGATGTGGGGATACTGGAAGATGGCAAATTGCTAGAACTATCTCGAGTCCTGGAGCGGGGAATATAACGTTTTGTATGACCTGGTGTTCAGAGGAGGCTTGAGGTATTTGGAGTGTGAGGTTTCATAAGATCTGTTAACCAGCGAGTAATGTCGCATCTTCAAGTCCTATCCGTTAAGTGGTTCTAGTCAGGTCGGTAAGTGTAATGAGGCGTAATACGTCAATTGCATCAAGGTGCGGTGGTCCCATATGTCCGAGAGGAAAATGACTTGGAAGCTAGAGGTCTCGTATGCGCGAGCCTTATGTAGAGTCGTTCACGCCGTGTATGTGTTAACACTTGTTAAGTTCAGTTTCGGTGCTCATTCAAGTGGATCAGTGAGAAGAATTCGGGGTCGAATTCTGTTTAAGGGGGGTAGAATGTAATACCCGAAGTCTATTTAAGTGAAAAGAAAGTATTAGAGAGAAGAACCAACTAGAAAAAAATAGAATTAACAGAGGATTAGAGGGGGGTTTGTGCAATTATTCGACAACTGGGCCTCGGGCTTTGGCCCGAGGAGGGCGGCCACCATTAAAAGAGGGAAACCTAGGGTGGTACTGTAGCACAGCGTGCTCTGATAGCCACCACTGCTCTGATACTCCCCATGAGCAGTGCCGCCCCGCCTCCTTGCGTCGTCTCCTTCAGTGCTGCCGACCAAAAGAAGAAGAAGAAGAAGAAGAGGAAGGGGAAGAGGAGGATCTCCTTCGTAGGGGTGGTTCGTCATCTCCTACGATTCTTCAAGGGTAACCTCAATTCCCCTTTGATCGATGCGTTTTGGATAGTTAATCAATGTCGGTAGTTCTGTCGCCTAAGGGCAGATCGTGTTAGAGGGACGTTTTGATATAGTTAAGTGTGGATTCAGTCTCGGACGTCTCCTAAGAAGTTGTAGAGGACGTCAATAGCTTTCAATGAAGTGCTAGAACATAATTTTTCGACCTCTGTAGCGAAAGTTATGAATTTATTAGTGCGGCTGTTCTGCAACTCTGTCAGTTTTTGGACAGGTTTTAGTAATCTAACCTTTACGATCAGTTAAATAGAGAATTAGAGGATATCAGTATAATTAAAGTTGTAGATAATTATCTTAGCTTTCAGGGAAGCACAAGAACGCGAAATTTGGATAAACGAGCTGAAAGTTATGATAGTTTTAGTGCTCTGTCCAGAAAGTCTGACGTGAAATCGATGTTTTGTTAATCGCCTTAAAAGTGATTTTAGATGGCCGAATCAGGGGATCTCACCAACTAGGTTTAGTTGGAAAATTTGATAACCTTTCAATGAAGTCCAAGAACACCTTATTTGGACCCCTGTAGTGAAAGTTATGAATTTTAGAACTTGATTGTTCACAGAGGGCAGTTCAGCACTTAGGAATGTGGGGTTGGGATCGCGTTGCAATCTACTATTTGATGAGTTCGCTTATATAATTCATGTTTTTCGTTACTGTGATCTTAGTTTATGTTCTTAATGTATTAGGTGGGGGTTTGGTTCCAGAGGCAGCACCGTCTTCACGTCCTCCATTCTCATGCGGTTAAGGCAAGTGCATTGTTTGATTCGTGGTTGTAATTGATTGGTCATGTTTGAGTGTTTTTTTCGATATGTGATAGCATAATGAGATTGTTGGCATGTTGTTGGTTTAAGATTTGTGGATGCTTCAAATATGTTTATGCTCTATTGTCGTATGATGCTATCGTCTTGTGGTAATTTGATGATGATTAAATGATGAGCATGTGCATATTGAGATCATGTGAGGCTTGGTCCTGTGGTGACCAAGTATGTTTTCCTTTGAGATCCCCGTCATGAAGGTGACGGGCCCGAGATCCCCACACTCGTGGAGTGTGGGCTTGAGGTCCCCAATACTTGCGGAGTATTGGGCAATTGGTCCTGTGCGTGCGCGCATGAGCATGGGTATGCGGCGACGGTTGCATACTTTGCATTACCGGTGTAATGCACAAAGAAAGATAAAGAGAAAGGATCCTTGAGCATTGCATTTGCATGTGAGATGTATTATTGTTGATCTCCTATATGTATGGATGCTGATGTTATAGCTTTTATTCTGTACTTGCTGAGTCTGTGGACTCACTCTTGCTTTTAATGTTGTTTTAGGTACCCGATCCAAGAACGACATGCATGGGGGGAAATAGAGTGATAGTCACACACACACACACATCATGAACCAAATAAAGATGAATTAAACTTCAGACCATATTTCTTAGTGTTGGGCGAATTGCTCAAAGGTTATTATGTTATGTTTCATGCAATGGATTAAGTGTAATAATTATGAGTAGTGGAACTTTATACTTCTCTAGTTTTGTTAGTCACTTAGCATGATTTGATTATTTATTGTGGATTAGAGTTGATGATTTAGTTATTTATGATTTACATGTCTATTGGAATCCCCTTTGTAACTGTTTTTACAAGGGAGGTTCCGCCGAAATTTATTAGCAATTGCCTTGGTTAGTGTTATTTAATGTTAGTTCAGTAGCATTCCAGGCTCATGGCGGGCTAGGGTGTTACACACCGGTGATTAACTTACTTAAAAAGTCTCATATCTAATATAATTACCGATTTTCCTAATTTTATTTGGACCAGTCACTACTACAAAACAGGCTATAGTAGACACCCCATCACAGACGGGTTCATTTGAATCCGTCTGTGTTGGGTCTGTTGGGACACGACATTTGTAGTGCTGACCTATCATAGACGGTTCTTATTAGTAACCGTCTGTGATAGGCCTATATCACAGACGGTTCATTAATAGAACCGTTTGTGAAATATCACAGCCGGTTCTATTAATAAACCGTCTGTGATAATCTCCCGTATCACAGACGGTTTTTAAATAGAACCGTATGTGAAATATCACGGACGGTCTATTGAAAAATCGTCGGTGATACGGGAGATTATCACAGATGGTTTTTTAATAGAACCGCCCGTGATATTTCACATACGTTCTATTTAAAACCGTCTGTGATATTGTATATCATCAGCATTCATATTTTGAACCGTGCGTGATATCTCGCCGCTATAAATACAGAGTACTCCTGCCCATTCCCATTTGAGCCGCCACCCGGATAAAAACACTGCTGCGCGCAGAGAGAGAGAGAGGGGAGGAGAAGGAGAGGAGAAAGGGAGGGAGAAGGAGAGAAATCTCAAGAGATTTGGTATTTTCGTCGTGAGCTCCGAGGGTAACAAACTATAACCCTTTAGAGCATCTGTAATTTACGTGCTTAATTAGTCGGTTCAAATGGCTAGATTTGATGCTAGGAACCGATTCCACACGTGGAAGCTGCCTATTCCGAAGCAAAACTCTAGGAATTGATACAAACTTTTGCATTCGGATGCAAGGGAATAGAATAATATTTTTCATTGGGTAGTTGGCATATGTATTAAAGTTCTGTGAGGGGGAAGGAAATGGAGAGAGAGTGTGGTTGAGAGAGATTTTATTAATCTAATTTGACACTATATATTTTGTTACATGTGTAGCGTAGATAGACCGAAACTGGATGTATGGTATGAACCATGTGAGTCAAGAGTACATTAATGGCGTGGTTGCTTTTAGGAGAGCCGCCGAGCAGGATATGTTGAAGAAGGTGATAAAATTTATGTACTGTCCATGCATTGATTGCGGTAATCTAAAGATGTTTACCAACCCGGCGCTGATAGAAACACACTTGATTCGAAGGGGTTTCAAAAAAGGGTATACATGTTGGACCAGTCACGGTGAAGAGCAGATTACATAGGAAGTTAGTAATAACGACATCGCCGAGGAAGTCAACGATATGTCGGATGTAGACTGTGCTTTTGATGAGGATAGGTCATACGATGACAATCTGGATCAGATGCTACGCGATGCAGAAGAGAACTATAGTGAGAGAGAGTTTTGTAAATTCGAGCGCTTAATGGAGGACTCGGTGAGACCTTTGTTCCCTAGCTGCAAGCCGGAATACACAAGGTTGTCAACCGTGATTGAACTGCTTAAATTAAAGGCAAGCAATGGTTGGTCCGATAAGAGTTTCACAGCGTTGTTAGGTCTCCTAGCGGACATTCTTCCGGAGGGAAACGTGTTGCCCAATACCACCTACCAAGCAAAGAAGGTTCTTTGTCCATTGGGAATGGAAGTAGAAAGAATACATGCATGTCCGAACGATTGTATCCTCTACCGTAAAGAGTATGCAGATATGCATGTATGTCCCGTGTGCAAAGCATCCCGATACAAGCGTCAGAATACTGCTAGGTTGAAGCAAGGACCTCCTGCTAAGATGTTGTGGTATCTGCCTGTGATCCTACGTTTGAAGCGTTTATTTGCGAACCCAAAGGAGGCAAGATTGGTACGTTGGCACTCGGAGGACCGTAAGAAAGATGGAAAGGTAAGACACCCTGCTGATTCTGCTCAGTGGAGAAACTTCGATCGGAGCTTCGAAGAGTTCGGTGCAGAACCGAGGAACATAAGGATAGGGTTGAGTACAGATGGAATGAATCCTTTCAGTAACATGAGCAGCCGACATAGCACCTGGCCTGTGAATCTATGCATGTACAACCTTCCTCCTTGGCTGTGTATGAAGCGGAAGTACATTTTTATGTCACTACTTATCCAAGGGCCGAAACAACCTAGGAATGATATTGATGTGTACCTAGCACCATTGCTGGAAGATCTTGTGACACTGTGAAATGAAGGGGTACAGGTATGGGATGCGTACAAACGAGAGAACTTCACTTTACACGCCATGTTGTTCTGCACCATCAATGATTTTCCTTCCCTTGGTAACCTGTCGGGCTTCAGTACAAAAGGAGCCAAAGCTTGTCCGCACTGCTTAGATGCTACGGAGAGTGTATGGCTAAACAACTCGCGCAAAACTGTGTATACGTGTCACCGTAGGTTCCTTCCCAGGAGTCACCAATACCGAAAGATGAAGAAACAATTCGACGGAAATAAGGAGGACGGTTCAGCTCCAAGGGCTTTTAGAGGGAAAGATGTCTATGATATGGTTAAGGATATCGATGTTGTGTTTGAGAAGGGACGTCAATTAAGAACCCGTCAGAAGAACATCTGGAAGAAGCGGTCAATTTTTTGGGACTTGCCTTATTGGGAGTACTTAGAAGTTCGCCACTGCATCGACGTCATGCACGTGGAGAAGAATGTATGTGATAGCTTGATTGGTCTCTTACTGAACATTAGTGGCAAAACAAACGATGGTGTTAACGCACGGCGAGACTTGGTCGATATGAACATAAGGACCAAGTTAGCACCGCAAGAGACTGATACAGGACGAACGTACCTTCCCCCAGCTTGCTACACTCTGTCCAAGGCCGAGACAAATGAACTGTGCCAGAGCTTGCATGGTGTGAAAGTCTCGTCTGGTTACTCTGCTAACATTAAGAAACTTGTTTCTATGCAAGATTTGAAATTAATTGGTATGAAGTCGCATGATTGTCATGTGTTGATGACACAAATGCTTCTTGTTGCAATTAGGAGTATCTTGCCGAACAAAGTCTGAGTGGCAATCTTGAGGCTATGTTATTTCTTCAACTCAATTGCTCAGAAGGTCATCGATCCCCAAGGACTAGATGCTCTGCAGGCCGAGGTGGTGACGACTCTATGTCATCTTGAGATATATTTCCCTCCGTCATTTTTCGATATCATAGTCCATCTCATTGTTCACCTTGTGAAAGAGATAAAGATATGCGGCCTTGTGTTCCTATGCCATATGTACCCGTTCGAGAGGTACATGGGAATTCTCAAGTCCTATGTACGGAATCGATCTCGACCGGAGGGCAGCATCATCGAAGGTTATGCAACGGAAGAGGTCATTGAGTTCTGCGTCGACTACATGGCTCAGGTAGATCCGATAGGTGTGCCTCTATCTCGTCATAAGGGGAGACTGGATGGTATCGGGGCCATCGGAAGGAAATCAATCACTCCTGATCTGGATACATACGCTCAACCCCATTTCACGGTCTTGCAACACATGACCAAAGTGTCCCTGTACATCGACGAGCACAAAGACATGGTACGCCAACAAAATCCAAACTGGTCGGAGGTTTGGATCATGAGAGAGCACAACCGTCGGTTCAACGGATGGTTAAAGGTGCGAATCACTGGGAGGTCATCAAGTGATGATACATTGTTATGGATGGCACAAGGGCCACAATTTACAATTGTCACATGGTAAGAATACAACATAAATGGGTACACATTTTATACGACAGCTCAGGATAGGAAGAGCACAATCCAGAACAACGGTGTCCGCATAGATGCATTCAGTACCGATGGGCTGAGGAGCTCGTACTATGGGCAAATAGAGGAGATATGGGAGCTCGACTACGTGCTTTTCAAGATCCCCCTATTTCGGTGTCGTTGGGTCCATCTCCCACAGGTGAAGGTTGACAAGTACGGCGTTACTACCGTGGACCTTGAACGTGTCGGATACAAAGACGAACCATTCGTACTGGCTAATCAAGTTGTTCAAGTATTCTATGTAACCGACCCGGCAAATAAGAAACGTCACGTAGTTCTTCATGGAAAAACAAGGATTGGCGGAGTTGAGAATGTAGTGGACGAGGAAGAATACAATCAATTTGACGAGTTACCTCCTTTCGGAGATGGCATCAGGCTCGAGGAAGAACCCAGTGAGGAAGGTAGCTATATGCGCGCCGATCATCATGAAGGGCTATATTTTAATTAAGAATTGAATCCATTGTAATTAATTTATTCCATAACAACATGTGTTATGGACTTGTAATCTCTCATATATTTTGATATTGATGTTAATGTGGACGTTCATTGTAACCGACAATTGGTTTTTGAAGTAAAATGTGTTATGAGCTTGTCATCATATATACTTGTCACCAGGTTTTGTCATCTCTCATATATTTTGATATTGATGTCAATGTGGACGTTCATTGTAACCGACAATTGTCAGGATACCACATATTGTTAATAGGTTTTGTCAGGCTATCACAGACGGTTCTATTATATAACCGTCTGTGATAATGGCTCACAGACGGTTCTATATTATAACCGTCTGTGATATGAGTTTATCACAAACGCTTGTATTTCCAAACCGTCTGTGATATGAATCTATCACAGACGATTTTATTTCAGAACTGTATGTGATAACCTGACAAAACCTATTGGCAATTTGTGATATGAGTTTATCACAGACGGTTCGATAAATAGACCGTCTGTGACATGAGTTTATCACAGACGATTTTATTGGGAAACCGTCTTTGATATATCACTGACGGTTTGTAAATAGCGTCGTCTGTGATATGTAACGTATCGCAGACGGTTATTATTTAGAGCCGTCTATGATTAATTATCATAGACGGTTATATAATAGTATCGTCTGTGATAAACTCTTATAAGGTGGGAACTGCTAGGGTTTTGCTCACTCGTCACTCTCTCCCGCACCCCTGAGTTTATCGCGCGCTCTTTTGCCTCCTTTAGGGCTCGCCCGTTCACTGCCGCCTCCGACCTCGACACCGCCGCCCCCGACCTCGACACTGCCACCCCCAACCTCGGCGCCGCCGCTCCCGACCTTGGCGCCCCCGACCTCGACACCCCCGACCTTGGTGCCCCCCACACCGGCGCCCCCGACCTCGGCGCCCCCGACCTCTTCGCCCCCCACACTGCCGCCCCCAACCTCTTCGCCCCGGACACCGCCGCCTCCGACCTCGGCGCCCGACACTAGGTTTTGCTCTTACTCGTCACTTCCTCTCCCTCGCGCCTCCCTTGCTCTTTGATGCTCTGTTTATGCTCTGTGATGCTCTGTGATGGGCTGTGATGGGCTCTGTGATGGGTTCTGATCATGCCTTGTTGATGCTCTGTGATGGGCTCTGTTTATGCTCTGTGATGGGTTCTGATGATGCTTTGTTGATGCTCTGTGATGGGCTTTGTGATGGGTTCTGATCATGCCTTGTTCATGCTCTGTGATGGGCTCTGTTTATGCTCTGTGATGGGTTCTGATGATGCCTTGTTGATGCTCTGTGATGGGTTCTGATGATGCCTTGTTGATGCTCTGTGATGATAGTCAAAATCTGAAATCATATAGATAATTACAAACAGACTTGAGCTTAAGCATATTGCTTTATATGGTCAGTTATAATTAGTAGCCTTTGTACTCTTTGTTTTCAGTTATAGCAGAATTAAGATACACTTGTATGTTTTCTGTGATGATAGTCGAAATCTGAAATCAAATAGATGATTAGAAACATGACTTGAGCTTAAGCATATTGCTTTATATGGTCAGTTATAATTAGTAGCCTTTATACTCTTGGTTTTCAGTTATAGCGGAATTAAGATACACTTGTATGCTTTATGTGTTGTAGTTTGAGCTCAAGATCTAATTTTGTAATTATCAAAATTGATTGGTGAAGAGATTTTGACAGAGGACTGAGATTGCAAAGACTATGTCTTATGCAATTTGTCAACTGAGAGCAATTTGTCATAAAAAAAATATGTTTTTATTTGTTCTTATTACTTGATTCTATTTTGTTTCTATGTCTTCATTAAAGGCTATTCTTCTGCATTAAACCTTTGGTTAGCATTCCTTCGTCGATCCTGACACACTTGAGTGTACCTTTACTTCATGTCAATCCTCCACGGCATGAAGCAAATGGTACACTCCAGTATGATCTGTTGGAATTAATTATTGTTACATATTTATGAATATGTAAATTATATAGATAGCAAGTAAGCGAGATGACAGAGGCACTATCTTCCCCGCCATCGCCGACGCCGCAAATGGCAGAGGCACCATCTTCCCCGCCGTCGCCGACGCTGCAGATGGCAGAGGCACCATCTTCGCCGCCTAATCCGTCGACGACAATGATACGAAAGCGAGATGGCAGAGGAGAATCGAAGATGCCTGTGGGCCGACTGGTCATCACGAAGGTTAGTGAGTTTGGGGTCCCTCTGCGTCCCAAGAGCCCAGCGGCGAGATTCCGGACCATGTGCAGGATACTTGCAAGGAAACGGGTCCCCATCACCACACTAAGGTGGAAGGATCTGACGAAAGAAGCGAGGGCAAAAGTCTCGTCTTCGGGCAGCATCTCTTTCACAAACCCGGCAGACGAGGAAGTGTCTCAACGTGTGGTAAGTATGTCGAACTACCTAGTTAATCACTCCATATATAACTTCATAGTGTCTATAATAACATGATGACCTCTTGCAGCGTGAATTGTCTGCCCAAACTTCCCAAGGCTCCTTCCATGTAGACAGGGAGAAGGATATACTCTCTACGGCCCTGGGAAACAAGGAGCACCCGGGTCGCACGCGAGGTCTTGGGGTTAACGTACCTTGGAGTTATGGATTCTCAGGCGACTACTGCACGTACAGGAGTAGGAAGAGATCTAAGGCCGAGCGCGAGGACCGGTTGGTACAGATGATTACTGAAAAGTTTGAAGGAAAGCTGGCAGCATTGCAGGATCAAATGAATCAACGCATAATTCTGAACATGACGATGTCCACTTACCGATAGACGACATCAAGGTGATGTACATCTATGGAATGCAGCAAAGATAGACCTATAGGACACCTTAGCTAATTGTGTATCGTTTTGTAGGAGCCGACGGCCTGCAAGCTCCAAGTGAGGTTAGTTGGGTCCATTTCTATTGAGGCCGTGCGGGGGATGGTGCATCCATACCAGGAAGGGGCAGTGCAGCACGGTGTCCAGGTGGTGCAGGGTTACGCCAGGGTGGAGGTGGACATGGTACATGAACATTTCATGGCCGTCCCACTGGAGATTCGCCCGAACGAAGAGATCACAACACTAGGGGATGCCGTGCACAGTTTTATCCAGTGGCCCAAGAAGGACATTGTAACATCCCAAGTTTCAGACTTGTGTTTCAAATGTAAGAAAATGAGTAGAAATTAAAACTCTTTCGTACATCATGTATTTCCTGCTGTACTAAACAATTATTGTACAAGAGTTATGGAAATACAAAGTCACAAGTCTTTTGATCCAAATCTTGAGCTTTCAAAAACAATCTTGTCAAACCTTTTGATCATCTCCTGGAAATAAGTTTCCTAAATTCTTGGGTTGATGTGTAGCCCCTCTGAAAAATTTCACAATTTCTAGAAATTGTTGGAATATTTTTAAGGGTCAGTCAAACTTGTCGACTGCTGATCAAACCTAGCTCAGCACATTGTATAATTTTTGGAGGAAACTGTACAGCACAAAAACCTCTGGAAATTTTATACAAGGTTAATCCTAAAGTTAGCAAGCTCCTATAAAAATTTCAGAATTTTTTGAGATAGTTTGCTACCTCAAATATTTTCCCAAATTTCAGTCCCATTCTCTTTAAACCCTGGTCTGAGTCAGACTTGGGCTCAGACCAGAGTCCAACCTCTAGGTCTTGGTCGCACCGAGCCGCCTAGCTGCGTCGGGCTCGAGCAGTTGGGCGCGTGGGTGTCGGCCGTTGGATTTGGATCCAACCATTACGACCTCCTCATGTTCCTTTTGCTAAGACAACCCTCTGGGACCTCCCCTAGGACCTCCTTTGCATCTTTTGCAAAGACCACCCTGGGGCGTCCTCCTCAAACCTCCTCGACCACCCCTAGCACTTGGGTGATCGTGGGGCGTCCATCTTCAGATCTGGGGCCCAGACCTCCCCTAAGTGTTAGGACCTCTAATCCTTATTTTAAATCTGAGCCCTTAGATTCTCATCCAACTCTTCAGACCTCCCTAGTGGGAGCTCAGTGCGGATTTCAGCCGTTACACTTGTTGACCAGTCCTCCCTGGTTCTCTCACTGACTGGTGGGGCCTGGTCATTATCAAAGTTTGTGCGTATGGCAGTTGGGAGCAGTGGCCTGTCACTTTTTGGCCCTTCCCAACGCCTCTTTCTGCCATGCATTAATTGTGTCAGAGCCTAGCCCTAAGATAAGTCATCCCCTACCTACCTGCCCTCGTCAAATCTAGCAAGTCCATGGCAGGAGCATGGACTTTGTTCACAGTGGGACTTGTCCACACCATTGCCGAGCTCCCAGGCTATGAATAGCCTGAGACCTCTTTTCTCCTCTTCTTTCTCCATTCCTTGTGTGCTTGGACTCCCTCGGTTGTGAGTGTGAGCCACAAACTTGAGCACCCGAGAGCACCACCCTCCCTGCCATCATTGCCGACTTTGGATCTCTCCGGCGACCAGCCGAGCTCCAATGGTCCCAGCATTATTCTTGCCCTCTTCACTGTCATCTTGATCACCTAGAACTTGCTCTAACTTAGCTTGGTTCACCATTGCAGAGGTGAACAAGTTGGGAGCTGCTTTGCGGGGTCGAGATCGTCTTCTTCCTCTTCACCGGCGAGCGCTTAATCGCCGGACTTCTTCGACCTTCTCCGAGCTCCTCCGACCTCCCTAGTTCCCTCTCTGCCCTCAGGTGCCCTTTCTCTTAGCCAAGCTACCGTTTTTCTAGTCGTCGTAGAGCTCGTATTGCTTTTCGTAGTTGGCCGTATTAGACTTCTTCCTCTCTCTCCGGCTCGCCGGCGTTCCAGGCCGTCGCCGCCGTCGAGAGCACGTCCTTTAGGTTCTTGACGTTGTTTAGAACTCAACCATATCCTTGGTTCCTGCCGGTGAGCTCCCCATCGCCGGCGGTGAGCTCGTGTTAGCGCTCGGGCTTTTGTCACGTAAGATTCGGACAGCCCAGTAGCCAATGATTGGCTGTCGGAATCTTTGAGGAGCCTCTCACTGCAAGTGAGCCTCCTCCCACTCCTGTTGTCGTACGGCAAAACCCCACCCCGACCTCCCCGCTCGACCTCCTAGAGAAGATCTGGCCGTTAAAGACCTCTCTGTGGTAAATCTTAGCCGTAGGACCACCTCCCGCACTTCCGCTAGAACCTCCCTCCTCAGGACCTCCCCCTAGTTTAATCTCAGCCGTTAAGATCACCCCCAGTTAGATCTGTGCCGCTGGGCGTTTTCTTTCAAAACTCTAAGTCATAGGACCTCGTTGGAGCAATCTTGTCCGTTTAGGACCTCTGCGGTTAGCTCTAGACCGTTAGATCTTCGCCTGTGGAAACCCTTAGTTGCTAGGACCTCCCGTTAGTATAGATCCTAGCCGTCTAGGACCACCCTGGTCAAATCCTAGTCGTTTAGATCTTTCCCGTGTGCAAAAGACCTCCCCATGGTCATTTTGCAAAGACCACCCCTTAGACCACCCCTAAGATCACCCTCTGGGTCCTCTCTGTAAAAGACCACCCCTGGTCTTTTATAAAGAGAACCTCCGGACCTCCCTCGTGTAAATCCCAACCGTTCAGGACCTCCTTCGCTCGATCGCAACCGTTAAGACCTCCCTTGCGAGATCTTAGCCGTTCAGGACCTCCCCCTGGAGATCTTGACCGTCTAGGACCTCATCCTTTAGATCCGTAGCTTTAGGACCTCCTCCTCAGGTCTAAACCGCTAGATTTAGATCTAACGGGCTAGACCTCCCTCCGTAGATTTAGCCTTAAGACCTCCCTCGGAGGTCAAGGCTGTCAGATCTTGATCTGACGGTTCCGACCACCTGTAGGCGCGAGGACCTCCTCTGTGTGCGCTGTGCATGCACTGGTCGTCGCCGTTGGATCCAATCTCAACGGCCCAGACCTCCCCAGAGCGGGAGGAGGTCTTTTGTGCGCTGAGCTTCGAGGTCTGTGGCCTTGCGATGCAAGATCAACGGCCCACTACCTCCCCGTTTTCGTTAAGTCGGTTAGACCTCCCGAGAGCTCAAATTTTCAAAGTATTTGGATTGTTCAAAATTCAAAAGTGCATAACTTTGTCGTTTTGGCTCCTTTTTGAATGATTCCAATTGCTTTAGCTCTGTTATTGAATGAACTCTAATATGAGAATAAATTTGGGCACTGTTATGTAGCAGAAAATGATATAAACCACATGATCTTGTTTAGTGAAAAAGTTTGTCTATAAATTCATTGAAAATTTGTAAAATGCATAACTTATTCTCTGTAATTCCAAACTGAGCAAACTAAATTTTGTTAAAACCCACTAGGAATGTACTGTAGTGTAGAATAGGCCTTAATATGATCCTTGCCACTGAAATTAATGATCTACTAGTTTTAAAACGTAGAAAAATCATAACTAATTCATTTCAACCCCAAATGAAGTAAACTCAACTTTGTTGTTCTTAGGATGACCTTAGCTACCTACCATAAAATTTTCAGATTCTAGATCATTCTAGAAATTTTTGCCGTGAACAGCAACCGAAATTAATTTAATTATGATTTTTCAGGCTGAGAGAAATTGTTTAGGGCATAACTTTTTCATGCTAAGTCCAAATGAAGTAATTCTTGTTTCTAAAATTGTATAAAATCAACCTCTAGCTGCTGTATAAATTTCATGGGATTTGGATGTCTTTTGCTGTTGAGTTTTAGTTGGTGTTCTTCGTTCTTATTGGTTTTATCGTATTTTCGCGTTAGGTTCCGAAGATTATATTGAATCTGAGAACTCTCCTCTGCAGAAAGAACCAGTCCAGCAAGGCAAGCAGTTTGATCATGTTATTCCCCGTATTTTCAAGTATTTATGTTGTTTACAAATTCTATGTATGCATTGCTAGTTTGTGTTAAACTATTGTCGTTAGTTGACCTAGTAGATGCATTTCCTTAGGCAAATGATTATCCTTTACTACCATGAGCCTAAGTTATTGTTGTGATTTAGAGTTCGTGGATGAGCTCTTGTCACTTAGTAGTTTTGCGGATTAATTGCTTAGCCATGCTTAGCTTCCGGTAGAAATGGGCGGTTATCGACTTGTCGATAACCTTGATCACACAAATGCTTACTATGTATCTATATTTCGGCTTGATGCTATGTTCAATTTGCAAAAACCCAAAAACTAAAAGCAAAAAGATTTGGACTTGGGCACAATGGTAAGATGGTGTGATTTTGGGTGTGACTGGAATGGTGCCCGGGTCAACAAGGACCGAACATCTTGTTACATTAAACCAAGCATTTTAGCGTGCTAACAACACTAGAGGGTATGAGACCTCTCTTGACTTAGTACTTTGGCGTGTATTGGCTTCGGGTCGCAGGGAGTCACAGGAGGGATGGTGCTGGGAGCATTGTAGTGTCCGAAAGGCTTCCCCCGTGATGGCTGGTTGTCTTTCGGCTTGCAATGTAAGCGTATGGGTTTCTATCCATACGAGCGGCTCGTAGTTAATGCACAAGATTGGAAACGTCTCGTAGGACTTAGTCGTGCCGGCATACCTTCGGAAGTGTGCTTTGTGGCTTAAAGGCGGTCTGAAGTGTGGGTGCATTGGTACACCCCTGCAGGGTTAAAACTATTCGAATAGCCTCGTCCTAGGTTATGGACACGCTTGGCAAGGTCTTTTAAGAGTTAGACTACAACCTTTTAATTAAAACTTGATGGGTGGTACGAATCGGGGATTCGTGCTATGTTGTGGTGGCTATTGGGATAGTCACTTCCAAGTGGTTACTTGTATTTATCATTAATTATTGTATATTCAACATCAAAACAGATTTGCAAACTTGCTTTTAAATGTATTACATTATTGCAAATAAAGTTGGCTTTGTGCAAAATGAGACATATAACCTCCACTTAAATGAGCCTGCATGTAGCATATGAATAGGTCTGCTATTCCACACGTCAGTCTTGCGAGTACCTTAGTGTACTCAGTTGTCTTGCTTAAATGTATTTGTTGCAGAGGAAGAAGGTGAGCTCGATGGGCCTCACTTTTGTGAGATGTGTTGTGGTAGCTTGCGGGGCGACTAGCTTGGCGGCCTGGTCGGTTGCCTTGTGGGTTGTGTTGGCTAACCGGCCGGCTTTTGTTCTTAGCTATCTTATGGCGCTTTTGCTTCCGCCGTCATTCTTGTATATTGTGTTATTTGGCCGGTCGGCTCTTTTGTAATAACTTTACTTTATGTATGTCGTTGTTGAACTTAGTGTTAATTGTTGTATGAAAATGATGTATGATTTTGTGTTGATGAGCGTGTGCTGCAATTCTGGGAAGCACGTGTCCATCGAGGCTTTGGATATTTGATTAGTAATGCTAGAACCATATGGAGGTTAAGTATTACTAGTTAAATACCCGGGTCCTCACAGACATCGTCCTGGACCCAGCAGTGCCGCGATCTCAACACGACCATTCCTCTCCAACGGGACCCTCCATGACTCCACCTCATATTTCGCCTCAAAAGGCCACCTTTTCGGTTCCCTTGGAGAAGACGCCGAAGGAACAAGAAAAGTGTGCCACTATATCGGGTCCTGAGTCGTCTCGCAGGAAGACGCTGCCAATGCTTAAGACCAAATCGAAATCGACGAACGTTAAGGCGCCTCTCAAGTCCAGCAAGTCGGGAATATCCGGGAAGTACATCATCGGAAAACCGTTGTGCTCCAACGCAATATTAGGGCGTGCTGGATATGCTTGTCAAGCTTTGCATGCTTGGTACTTGGATAAGACCCAAAAGGAGGGGTGCAATACTGGAATCACCGTCAGATACGAGCATAAGCATTTCTTCAACGGGACGAACCACTTCGTCGTGGGCTTCAACGACCTATATGACCTATTCAACCTCGTTGGCATTGACGCCTCGCTTCTACGATGTTGGACACTGTAAGTGCATACTATCAAGTTCTACATTCACGTAATACCGATAAATATCACAACTCATTTCTTATGTATAGATACATGATGAAAAATGTCCGGGAATGGAAAGAACCGGTGGGTTTCCTCGACCCACATGTGGTATCGTTGCAAACCATCCAAAGCAGACTCGTCCTTCGTCGAAATACATAACGGGCATTGCTTCGTCACCGAACATGAAGTACATCGTGGTGCCCTACAACCAGGGGTAAGTGTCACTACTTGCTCTACAAATTTTATTTGTACTTTATACGCAGCACGAACTCAGGTTTAATGATTATAGTGACATACATGAGTAAGTACCACTGGATCCTTTTAGTCATCATACCAAAGAGGAATCATGTGATATACCTTGATTCCCTAATCCGTAACAACCACAACTTCAGCATTCTGGGAGGAATATTCGACAGGTATGCTTATTTCCTTCATACATAACTCTATTTTTGTCTTCATTAGTTTGAAATGGTCGAGGATAACTTTTTGGAATCATGTAGGTCGTTCATCGACTATGTTGCCAACAAAGGAATATACGATGGAAAGAGCGCCGAACTAACACACAGGACAAAATTTTCGGTACACGCTACAACACGATAATCCTATATCATACTTCATAATAACGCATCTCGAACTGATATATGTAATTCTATTTTTGTAGTGCCGCCAGCAAAAAAATGATGAGTTATGTGCAATCTACGTTTGCCATCATATGGAGCAAATCATTAGAGCTAGGAAGAAGGATCCCGAGGTTTGTGAATCTCGAAATAATTATTTCTTAATTATAAATTTAAATATATATACTTAACACTTTACTCTTGCTAGCGATAGGCCTTGAATATAGAATTAGATGGACTCTTTGAGAATGAGATCAAGGACATTCGAGGGAAGATCTGTAGCTTTATCATATCAGAGATAATTAAGGACACCAGAGAATTTCACTCCATTGCCGAGGCCGGTGCATCACCCATTGCCGACCAGGTGCATCACCCGCGACACTTCTCAACCACCTGCAAACAATTGACTCAATTGTAATCCAATTTATTTTGTAACAATACTTGAACAATTGTGATCTTTCGTAATTTATTTTGAGTAATGATCAGATTGAGTTTGTCGACAATTGATCTGTGATGTATCTGTTTCTGCATACTTTGTTTTCAGAGGGCATGGCTAGCAATTCCTGAGGCTAGCAAAAAATCAGTGAAAATGTAGTTAGTGTAATGAACTATCACAGACGGTTCTCTGTAAAAACCGTCTGTGAATGCAATATCACAGACGGTTCTATACATGAAACGTCTGTGAAGTCAGCGTATCACATACGGTTCTATGTAAAAACAGCATGTGATACGCTGTCTTCACAGATGGGTTTTATATAGAACCGTCTGTGATACTCTCACTTCACAGACGTGTCGTGTACAGAACCGTCTGTGAAGTCAGAGTATCACAAACGGTTCTTGGATAGAACCATCTGTGATACTCAGACTTCACAGACGTTTCGTGTATAGAACCATCTGTGATACTGGCATTCACAAACTGTTTTTAAATAAAAACCGTCTGTGATATTCATATCACAGACGGTTTGCAGACCGTCTGTGATAACCACCTGTTATCAGAGACCAACTTTTCGAGACGGTTCGAAAACCGTCTGTGATAACGGTTCCGAACCGTCTGTGATGGCTGTTTCTGTAGTAGTGGGTCTATCTACCGATATCTATCCACACGTGGTGTTTAGATTTTTATATAGTCTACAGCTCACAACGCCGAGATTATTACTATTAGCTTTCCAAAATACTGCTAAAGCTACAAATACTAACCCTTAATACCTACCAAATTTACCTCCCCACCTAATCTTCTTTTCCCTACTCTACACTCTCCTCCCAATCCCAAGTCTCTCTCTTTCTTATCTTCTTGGTTCGGCCGACACAGAAGCCCCCTGCTCCATTTCTCCTTCCTATTGCTCCTCTCTTCTCTGGTGGTCATTCGGTTGGGGTTCTTGGTTCATGGCGCCAAGGGGTTGTTTGGTGCTGCCGCCGCCTTCCGGCATGCCGCCGCCTCCGCCTTTCCTCGGGCCCGGCTCGGCCCCACGATGCGCCGCCTCTCCTCGCCGGCCTCCTGCGCCCTCAACTCGGCACCGCTGGCTTCCCCCCGTGCAAGCGCCCACGTCAGCTTGGTCACGCGACTCCCTACGCCTCCCCGACGCGGCCTGGTGGCCAGCGCCTCCTCCTCCTGACTTGGTGTGGCCCTGCCTGCGGTTGCTACCGCCACCGTCTGCCGGCCCGGCCTCTCGGGTGGGTGAGGTGGCCGGCGGGGAGGCGAGGTGGCCTCGGGTGGAGCCGGCGGAGGCCCGTGAGTAATGATGTGTCAATGCCTGATACTGATGGGCCGGGCGCAGTGGTAGTGGGCTGCATGCCGGATATCTGGATAATCCGTATTCGACGGATATCAGTGCTACCGTATTAGTTTCTGTTTCCGAAAAAATATCCGTTTTCGTTTCCGATCTGAGAACTATCCGGGGGAAATCCGATCCGGGACTATCCGAATCTGTTTCTGTCCGGATCGGACGGAAACTATCCGATCTGTTTTCACCCCTACTCCTGAACCCTATGTAGAACCGATGGCGCCCTGTGATGATAGTCCACGAAACATCTGCTGTTTTCTACATTTCAATTTAACCTTACTATTTATGCAGCTTATCACGTGCTACGATAAACCTAGTGCCCATTATGCACATCAGTAATCCAGCGAATCACCCCTGCGATACCGCCAGAATAGAACCGGTGCTAACCATATATATATAGGGATGGTAACGGATCGAATAGTCTCGAATACGAATATGAATTTATATTTTTAAAACAAATATGAATACGAATTTGAATATTCTTGAATATGAATACGAATTTGAATATTCTTGAATATGAATACGAATTGAATGTCGTAACGAATACGAATTCGAATTGAATATGTACTCAATTTGGTCGAATACGAATATTCTACAACTTTTGCGATAAATTTATGTAACATGACTACACGTCTACAGTCTACTATCTACACGAGTCGTAGTGACACTTAACGGCTATAGATTTGGTACCGAATCTAGACCCCGTCGAAACAGAAACGTTTTGGGAAAAAAAACAGACAATATTCGTATTTGTATCTAGGAAAAAACGGATAGTATTCATATTCACATTCGTATCCAGGAAAAAAATAGATAGTACAGATAGTATTTGTATTCGTATCTAGGAAAAAACGGATAGTATTCATATTCATATTCGTATCCAGGAAAAAAATAGATAGTATTCGTATCTGATAGTATTCATATTTGTATCAGAGAAAAAACGGATAGTATTCGTTTTCCCGGATACTATCTGGTTTTCCCCCCTGATATAAATAACACCGAATACAGATACTAACCGGATACGAATAACATCAAATACGGATACATATACTATCCATTTTTCCCTATAGCGCTCGTTTTTCATTCGGATGCGGATTTTACTTATCATATTTGTATTTTCTCGAATACGAATATCGGATAAAACGGATTATCCTTTACCGTTTCTCATCCCTACAAATATATAGTGCCATCATCCTCTATGCGATTTTCTCATTCTCTACAGTCATCCTCTTCCCTTCTCCATTCCTATCCATCTATTGCTTCCCGCCAATACACACACTATTTGTTCTCGCGTGCCAGGCGGCGTGCGCAGGCTACTAGTTAGTAGTATACTACGTTACCACCTCTCACCCTCTCTGGATTTATCTTTCTTAGTACGTAGTGATACATTTGTGCATAACATAAAAAAGTAATAGATTACTACGTGCTATATTATGTTCATTAGAAACATAATTGCAAAATATTTTCCCTTAAACTACAACTAGAATTTCCATATATATTATATCTTTTAAAGAATTTTCAACATTAATGGGAAAAAAGTAAGCTCGTCCATCACCAAAATTAAAGACGATCATATATTAATGTCTTTCATTAAACCTTAGATAATAATTTGGTACAAATTTGAACCTAAACAACACATATTTTTTATATAAAAAAATTGTATGTGCATATTTGGATAGAAGTTGGATATGTATGAAAATTTAAATTATGAACAAAATTTTCAAGAATGAATACAAATATATGTAAATTGGAATATAAAATTACAAAATAAATCTTGGAATGAAATTACATAAATTAGAAATTCAAAATTCAAAAATACAATACAAATTTTCAAAATAAAAAATATGAAGATATATGGTGGTTTTCACATATATGTTCTGTTAATTAATTGACACTCGATTGCCTTGGAATATTAATTCTAAGTAAAGCATTGTATCTAATATAATATGAAAGGTAAAATAGAGAAAAAAATTAATTTTAGGCATATAAAACTGTCAAAATCCAAACTACAACTATGCTACCCAATATATATACATAGCAGCAATTACACCTGTCCAATCGGGGGCGGGCTCGGGACTTGAATTTCGGCCCGAAAGCATGATGAAATGCAATTAAAATAATAAAAAAACTATTTTCTATTCTCAAAATGAATTAAACATTAATTTTATTCTAAAAAAAGAGTTAAAATAATATTTTTAAATAGAAAATACATTTTTTTGGGCTAGGGCGAACCAGGCTCGGGCCTGCCCGTTCGAGACCAAGCTTTTTACACCCGACCTGGCCTGGTGCTTGAATAGGTCCAGCAGCAATGGGCTCTAATTATTTTCAATTAAGATACTCAAGCTTGTCCTCACGTGCTCCTGCGCCTCCATGCAAAGAAGAAGAAAATTCCTTCTAAAGCACACATATTTTTTAAAAAACATTTTTTATATGGCACTGCAAATGTTACGGATCACCGATCCTCCATTGCAAAGTGATCTCTCTCTCATATGCCATTGTTGATCTGTCAAGCTGTGAAGTGGTTATGCAAATACCATTTTATCCTTATTGTCTTCTTCTTCCTTTCACTCTCTCTTCTCACTCTCCCTCAGATGACTCCAACTGTGAGCGGGTCATCGCAACCGAGGGAAGCAACCGTCGCTCGGTCTCACATCGACGAAAGGGAGGCGGCTGCCGGGTGGACCCACAACCAGGTGGAGAAAGACGTCGTCGTCGGCTTGATCCACAGCAGAGATAGAGGAGGACACCTAGAGAGGAAGAGGACATCAGAGTCCATGGCGATGCCTAGGCCCGGAGGCACATGAGGGAGGGGTGGTGCTGGCTCTGGCGAAGGGCACGGGCATGGGGGAGACGACGGTGGAGATTGGCGGCAACGTTGATGCTGACGGCGACGACGAGGCGGCGGCGGGTGAATTGGAGGAGAGAGAGAAAAGCAGGTAGGGAAGAAAAGAAAAGGAGGAAGGAGAAGAAAGAAATGAGGGTATTTTGGAAACAGTTGACAGAAAAATTTTAACAGAGGCGGCGGCAGTAGTATAAAAGAGTATGTGTCGACTTTATAGTACCATGTGAGGGGATATCATTTTGCCATAGCAGATTAGGGATCCAAAATATTTACAGTACCATATAATTTTTTTCCCTTTTCTTAAAAGACAAACTCCATGTATTTCATGCTAGCTACCGATTCATGCATCCAGCTGTCTTGCTTGTGTTTGCTACCGTGAAACATATAATATTCGGTGATAACGCCCTTTCTTTTTCCTTCTACAGGGCTTCTACCAGATACCTCTGACAAGAACAATATATAGACCATCTTAATTTTCCAATGCGCATCATGAAGATTTGTTCACAATTCGGTGAATCCTACCGTTATAATTGTTAGGAGTAAATCTAACTTCAGATAATTGTATCCAAGATTTATATATATTCCAAAATATATAAAAAAGGTTTGATATCTAAATATGTACAAATTTGGAACTAAAATTACACATGTAGTAACCTAAAGAGAATGTATAATGTAAATTTTGAATGTTCAAGATTTAAAACAGTTTGCTATCAAAATTTCTATAAAGTTAGTACTAAATTTGCAAAACATAGAGAAAATATGTAGCCTAAAAAATTATTTGTATTAGTCATGTGAAAATGGTATCATTATCATTAGACTAATGATCATGAAAAATATTTTTATTATATAATAATTTTATGAAAATATTCATATAGAAATTAATGGTCAAAGTTGCATGTCAGAGACCGTATCAATATCAAGTACGTGATATATTCTTGAACAAAGAGTAAAACACAGTCCAAACACGGCACATGCCGATTAATATTTAATTAAACGCCAAGAACCAAGCCTTACTTGGGTGGCTAGTGGAAGTGGTTGTACCCCCAGTCCACCAGGGTTCAAACTCTAGGTTTGACTCTGCGTGTCTCATTTAGAATATTATCCTTTCAGTGGGAGGCGACGTGTCCCTCGCAAACGAGGTGCCGGTGGTAACTTTGTTATTTCTTCGTCAAGCTCCGCTTGTTCGGTCTTCCGTAGTCGTCGTGTGTGTGAGTGCGTGCGTGTGGTGATATGCGTGTGTGTGAACGTCTATGTATTGTACTGAGTATTTCTAAAAAAATTAATTAAACGCCAATAAGACATAATTAAGAGAGAGAAAGAGAGCCTGATGTCGCAACCGGCAATCCCATATATTGTTCAGACTTCCGAGTAGTACACAGCACAGTGACGACCATCGAGACAAGTTTTTCTTATGGTTTATTAGGTTGGCATGTATCCATGGATGCACGCATGCACGGGCCACCGGCTTGATTGGATCTCGGCCGGCCGGCCGGTGAGCTAGAGCTAGTAGCGGCGGCGGCGGTTGGCGGGCTCCTTCTGCGCGTTGAAGTACATGGCGGCGACGGGGAGGCTAAGGTCGTGGCGCTCCGCGAAGGCGCGGGTGCTGAACCGCGCGCGCACCGCCTGGTCGGCGCCGGGCGCCGGTGCCGCCAGACGCGCCTTCTGCTGGAACAGCACCAGCACGTAGCGGTGGATGCCCACCGGTGGACGCGGGCCCATGTACGGCACCACCTCCTCACCTGCACGCACGTACATTATACATATATGCGTGCCATTTTATATTATGCGTAATTAACCCAAACAACCAACTGAACAAAACTGCGTGCGCGCCGCCATGCGCATGTGTCAACAAGTCATTAGTCACGCTCACGCATCGTGAAATTGAACGAAAGCCTTTCACCTTGATTGGGATCCTCCGTATCAAAGAGTCAATGCAGAAGATTTATACTGTATGATATGACGAAATGATTTTCACCATTAGATAAAAAAAAGAAAGAGATAGCACTTGCTACAGTATCTTCCACTGTTATTATACTATTTGCTACAGTTATTTGCTACAGTATCATATTAGAGCACTGTTTACTCTCTCTAAATACTATTCACACTCCTAGCTCCACATCTACTATGGAGCCAAGTAAACCAGGGGCGGAGGTTGGTCTGGGCCAACCTAGGCCGTGGGCCCTTCAGCATTTCAAAAAAAAAAATTAACAGTATGTATGCAATCCATAGCTAGCTAATTTTGTTAGGTTAGGTCCATCTAGAAGCCTCACTATTGCTGCTTGCTACTAGTTACGATACTACTCAGCGAGATAGGGACTTCAATCGTCCGACGGTAGACGACGGTGAAGTACGGAAGCAGCAGACGAGACGATGGCCGCTGGTGCGTCGCGGGCTTGCTGCGGCCAGACCCGACGACAACGATAGATGTGCAACCGACGGCCGGAGAGTCAAGTCTGTGCGCTGTACAGGGCGTGCAGCCAATAGTGAGTAGTATGCTTTTGAATCTTATTGATGCTATCTTGTCTTGGTTGATTGACTTAATTATTCCTACAATCCTTTGTTCTACCGGTGGTAATTTATTTTGATTATAGGACCCCTGAGATTTTGCTTAAAGCTCCGTCACGAAAGGAAACGGACACCTGTTGAAGTATCTACAAAACACTGTTTACACAGTAGCCTTACAGTACTAGAGAGAATCCGGGTACTCTGGATTCTAGCTCCACACTTACTGTGGAGCCCAGGAAACGGACACCTGTCGAAGCATGGCCAACAAAATGATAAAGCTAGCACGACAGGTCACCGAAGATGAGAACACATCTCTGCAGTTTATTTTATACTCCAGTACTCCAACTAAAGCGACAATCATGGACCCATCTTATGTCGCCTGTCCGTTCTGGGCTTATGGCGAGGGTGTGACACGAGGTGCGCCGCTGCGGGCGACACGCGGCCTGGACGCATCGCGTGCAGTGGGACGAGGGCCTGCTACGTGTTGCGCCGCGGGGCGGGACAAGTATCGCGCGCTGGCTGGCACGCGCGCGCGGGTACTGCAGCTGATGGATGCAATCATGCAAGCGCAGTGGCACGCAATCAGTGGGAATTACCGATGTTCATTCCCTACGAAGTTATTGTGATTTTTTGTGCTAAATATATAAGGCCTTAAAATCTCTGCTGCTTAAAACCGGGAGGTGGCGGTGGTGGTTCACCTGCCCCCGCCGCCGCCCAACTCCTCCTTCTACCACCTAAAAACTATCCATAAAAAGGAAGTAATCTACCAATAAACAAATTTCATCACCCTAAAATTCTCTCATATGAAAAAAAAACACGGCCAAACGCAAAGGTGGAGCTAAGAGCATGGGCCGGGCAGGCCAATTCAGACGATGTCGACTTGACGCTGAAGTAATATCGATTCTTTTTATCTGTAGCAAAGCGCGGGTATTCAGCTAGTTTTGGTGAAAGGCTGAGGAATGTATCCCCTTCTTTTTTTCAATGTACAATATATATTTCTATCAGTTATAGGCTTTTTGAAAAAGTATGATTTATACTAGGTTTGAGGAGATCTGAGAAGGTTCCAATTAGTTATCGGGTGTACTGCCTGCACATATGGACAAAATATAGTGTAAACTATTTGCTAGGAAGATTTTTTTAAAGCTTATTTAAAAATTTGAAAGTAAAGATAACTTAGCAAACAACACATGTACAACTAAGCATTAACGTGCATGCATAATTTACCTTGAGAAGGATCTGTTCCACCTTGTATGTTAACCACCAGCCTGGTCCAAGAGATCAATGCCCAAAAGAAGCATAAAAAATAATTAGCTCACACACAAAGCTCAACAAAAAAAACAGAGCTAGCATAATAGTACAAGGTAGCAAATGAAGATGCTACGGAAGCAAAACCATCATTTGGTAAGTAAAAATAAATAATTAATTACCAGTGAAGCCACTCCCTCATGGCTGGCTCACTGGGGCTCGGAGCATCTGGATCAGTCATAACCTAAACAAATGCAAAATCAAGTTACGATTTCATCAAGAACTCGACCAAATGTTTTTGACCACGCGTGTACGCACACGCATGCACTCCAGCCGTACACACACACACGCACACGGGCAATTGCATGTATTTTTGTGTACTTACCAGGGTGAAGAGATCGTTGGCCCTGCCGGCGATCTGGACGGCGGGCGCGGTGGCGGCGACGGACGGCTTGATCTCGCAGCCGTTGGTGAGGTCCTTGGTCCCGAAGCGCACCGACATGGCCACCGTGGGCGCGAACAGGTCCACCACGTCGCCGATCACCCTCCCAACCACAAGGGGATCCACATGGGCTGCCATGCCGGGCCGGCAAGGAGATCGATCGATCAGCAACTACAAGCGAGCTATAGATATATCCAGCTCGGTCTCAGGAGCGCCTGCCTCCGTGTGTGGTACGCGTAGTGGCTGGGTGGAGAAGAAAGGGCGTGGGGTATTTATAGGTGGGGGGGATCGATTGAGGTAGTGGAAGGATGACATGGACATTTCTGCGATAGTGATGATAAGCATGCATGATGGTTGATTGTCATTTGTCCCAAGTTAGAGATTGTGTGAGGGGTTGATCTCTGCTGCTTATCTTCCAAATTAAGTTGGTGTGCTCGCCAGCTACTGCATATGCTGTGAGTTGTGAGGGGCTTCTGTTGTGAGACACGTGGGACTCTGGGAGCTGTGTGCTTTGGCCACAGATTCCTCCTCCTCCTCCTCTCTCCCTTTCCAGTTTCCACACACTGAACTGCTTTAATTATGGGCTTTATTGCTAGTGTGTGGAAATTACATGTCGCTTAAAGCAAATAAAGTGTTTGTAACTGCAGTAGCTTGATTTCTGCATGAAAAACGGAACGATGATTTCATTTCATGCTGTGGGAAGCATGGAGATCGAGCTGCTTTTTGACTAGCAGGAGCAAGCAGTTCTGCCTGGCATGCTAGCTAGCTAGCGAAGGTGGTGAAACTGGAGGGAGATTTGTTTTTGTTTTTGTTTTTGTTTTTTTTTTCTCTCCAAAGAACGGACAGGAGCTCTGCCAGCTTCTGTCATTCATTATTAAGGGGAGTTTCTGTTTATTTTGTCTAGCATACTGGTAAATAAAGACAACGAACTGAAGGGCCCACTTTTGCCTAGCAACCAGCAATAAGACGACGACGAAACGGAAGAGGTTGCTTTTGTCCAGGAGGAGGTACTTTAGGTAAAGCTATGAGGATGCCAAAAAGACTGCCTTTTTTCCTAAAAGAAAAGGGACAGCTTATTCCGACTAAGGGCCTTTTTGCAATACATAAATTTCACAAAAGTTTCATAGGAAGCAATTCAATTCCCATCAGAATCAACAAAAATTTTCTACATTCCAAACATAAGAATTTCACGGTATACATTTCAAATCTCGTAATAAGTAAGAAAAGATTACACGTTCCAAATGGGATCTAAAATGCAGTGGAGAAGTCTTATAGCTAGGGCCAAACAGACAGCCGGGAAAAATATCGGTATCCACCGGTTGCATCGAAGTGTAGTCATTCCTAGGACGTCCATTTGAGGGGAGCGACACGAGAGATAGGCCAGTTTTAGCCAGATTTCTGAACCTTGTGTGGAAGTTTAGTCGCTCATAGGGCCACAAGAACAGAGACCCACAAGGCAGTTAAGCGGGAAGTACTAAAATGCAAACCATAAGAACGTGGGAGCTTCTAGAGGATTCTGAAGGGATACAGGTGGGTTACACTAGCACATAATTTCAAAAATCTATCACATAAATCAAGAAGCTATGCAAGTAAGAGATCATATATTGTAACCATTAAACGCATAGTGCAGTGGAAGAAAAGTTGGAGTAGCCTGGTCCAACGTTGAGTGTATCGATGTAGTGGTCGTAGTTGATCGTCCAATGCCCTAGTCACCGATCTTTTCGTCCAGCAACCTCTTGCGTTCCTTGCGTGGGTCGCAGATCGTCCTCGATCAGCGCAGCAGCGCCTCTACAGTATCCACATGTCCAGGGATGAAACACCGTACACTGCAGTACTAGTACCAGCATGCACCATTGGGCTTTCGGGGAGATGACGGCTAGGGTTTCAGTGGTGCAACTACTATGTCCCAATAGCTCTATGCACCCCCTTATAAAAGAGTCCATAATGGATCCTATTCGAACTCGTTTGTTCCAACCCGTTAAGTATGTGACCCTGTAGGTTCATACGTGATCGGTTGTGACTCGGAAACTCCTTTCTAACCACATGTCGTTAGTGCACTACTACAAAAAGGCTAATACTAGACGCCTCATCACAGACGGTTGACCAAAACTGCCTGTATTACATGCAATCATAGACGATTTTGGTTTAGAGACCATCTGTGTTGCTGGCTGTGTTGAAAACCGTCTGTGAAGAGGTAATATCACAGATGGTTCATATTGAAGATCATCTGTGAAGTATCACGGACGGTTCTAAAAAAGAACCATCTGTGATACTACTAAATTCACAGATGATTATTTATTGGAACCATCTGTAATTAGAAACAACTAATTAGCTAATTTTGACCACTCCTGATCGGGTCGGATTGATTTTTTAAAGTGGTCGGATTGAAGCTGATTTCCCCAATAGAAGAAAGCAGAAGATATGTAATCCGGTAGGCACCTTGTTCCGTATCATGTGTAGCTTCACTATCTTGACGTGTAACCTCCGATCAACAAAAGAATGCAGAAGTAGTTCACGTGATCAATCGATCGAAAGTTACACATCATAGACAGTGAAGTGCTCACCTGTTCGTAGGGATATGATCTTCTACCAATTTCTTGAAGACTTCAAATCCGTAGACCAAATTGACTTTCTGACCACCTATATTGAAGTAGTCATCCATGAATTTTTGTTCTTTACATGCACGGTGGTCTAAAAGTCAATTTGTTCCGTGAATTTTTTCTTACTAGAAGGGTGTGGAGATGAGAACTTTAAGAAGAAATAGAAGTAAGAAAAGATGAAAAGTTTGTGAGTGATTTTTTTTTAGTTCTGCCCTTTTGATGGTTATTTATAGGCTTAACAACTTGTGGCAAGATTAAATTAACGAATAAAGATGGAAGTCCGACGGATATGATTTATTAGAATATGCTCCTAATAAATCGTTGGTAACCAAAGCATCACCGTTTTTTCAAAAATTATTTTTCATAAATACAGTTGACGCTCATTTTCCTATGTTTACAACTTAATGCTCCTCACAGATGGTTTTTAATAAGAATCGTCTGTGATTACAGAAGTCACAGACGGTTTTTTATTAAGAACCGTCTGTGATAATTCAATCTTTTGGCTCCTGCATAATGCGTTTCTTCATCTCGCGCGCCGACATTACTCTTCGTCTCACGCTCTGACGTTACTCTTCGTCTCGTGCGCCGACGTTACAATACGTCTTTTCGACTTTTTATAAGAATGATCATCGCGCGCCATGGTGAGCACACATGTTATTGAATACATACGCCATGGTGAGCATGCAGAGCATGACGGCGAGGACCAAGGCGAGGAGGTTGGCGATCGTTGTTGCTCTTCCTCACAATGTCATCGTCCACATTGTCACCCTCCTGGCCGCGAGCTCTCATCAGCCTATGGCTGACCTCTGTAGCCTACCAGCCACGTACGTATTCTGTTTTTTATTTTTGGTTGGTCTGAAAGGAATCAGTATTTTGTTATGTTTTTGTTCAGAGTTAGTTTTTGAAGATGACTGTACGTATTCTGTTTTTTTTTATTTTTTATTGGTCTGAAAGGAGTCAGTATTTTGTTATGTTTTTGTTTAGAGTCAGTTTCTAAAGCTTCAAGTGTTCGTTTTGAGTTTCAGGTTCTGATAGAGAACGTGATTGTTATTCCTCTTAAAATCTATAAAAATGAGAAAAACCGAAAAGTCGTATCAGTTGATACGACGCAAAAAAAAAATTTTGTGCTCATTTCGTTTTGTGTCCAATATCCAGTTTTGAACTGAATTTGACTAGCAACAATGACCTTAATTTAGCCTTTTAATTTTATTTTATGGAGTAATTCTTGTATTAAGATTCTGTCGTCTTGAATTTTAGTTGTAAGGCCATAGTCTTATACTCTTGAGCAATACAGATTCTTACACAAAATACAACCAGTATATTGCAAGAGTTAAGAGTAAATAATCAAGACAATAAAATGTTAAGGGTGAAGGGCCAACTCGGCAGAGTAGATGACAGATCGCAAGCGCCAGGTGGCAGGCCCGCAACCGGCGTCGGCAAGAGGGCAGCTCCCCACCTCCCCCTCCGGGCTCCTAGCCTCCTAGCCTTCCTCCGTCTGGTCCTCCCCCTCCCCGACCCTGGCGCATCACGTTGCTGCAAGACCGCAACTCATCGCGCCGCCGCACGCACGCACCAGCTTCTCAGCGAGCACGCCTCGTTACACTGCCCTAGCTTCCCCGCGTGTCCGGCCCCATTGCGCTACGGCTGCGTGCTTGCGCCGCTGCCGGCTGCTAGCACGCGGTTAGGGTTTCTCATTGGAATCTCCTCTACTCCTCAAGAGTGTCAGGACTAGCTGGGCGCTAATGTGCGCATCATCGATCCTCCTCTCTGCACCTGGTGAGTGGTGACTAATGGGGTGCATGGTTTCAGGCCTTACTTCGTAGTTGGGCCGCCTTTTGGACTTGTGGTTGTGGGATTAGAAAAGGCCCATCTTCTCTTGATTTACTCCTCCCTCGGACCTCCGATTTTAGGTACAGGCAGAGGCATGTTCCACCTCCATGGTCAGTTGCTGCCGATTTTTTTTTCTAAAATAATATTAATTTTAAAAATAATAACAAAATTAAATAGTCAATTTTTTTTTTTACAAAAGTAAGTCCCTATAGCCATATGAAATAGTGACAAGCTCCTGTCGCTATTCCAATTGGAGACATGGACCTATTTCATACCCTGTCGCCAGTCCACCTTCCTATCACCATTTCAACTGGCGATTACAAGTAAACAGTGTTCCTATTACCAGTTGAAATGGCGATAGGAAGTTGCAAGTTCCTGTCACCAGTTCGACTCGACTGGCGACAGGGTCCAGGTATTTAAATCTTAAAAATCGGTGAAAATGTTATTTTAATTCCAGAAAAAAAAACAAGAGAGGGAGTAGAGAGAGAGGAGGATAGGGGGAAGAGATGTAGCGAAGCCCTACCAGTTTGTAGTGGAGGAGAGTGAGACAAAGCGGCAAATCTGGTGGGCCATTTCGCAGGTAAATATTCTTGCAACTTTGTACCAAAATTTGAAAGCTTGTAGGTTAGCGAATAAAAATAGCGACATAGAATTTAATAGATCAGATAATTTTAGTTGTTTTATGTAGTACATTATTTTGGCTGTGTATAGGTTAGAATAAATCTGCAAAAATAGGAAGACACCTCGGAGAATAGAATGGTACCTATGAAAACTCTGTAAAAATTACTGAGTAGCTAAGTAGGGTAGGTAGAGCTTCATCAAAATAATCCCAGGTTAATTTTGGTTTGAATTTGTGTGTGGTAATTATTCTGTTAATGGCGAAAATAGTAATTCAATTTCATATGCTAAGTTCCCGTTTGTAAACAAGGAAAAGTAGCAAAGTACCTGTTATAAATCTATAAAAATTGCAGAGTAGGTTTGTAGGGTTCGAAATAATGACAATATAATTTTGATTTCTGCTTGTGCGCGGTAATTGTTCTGTGAGTGCCGAAAATATTTTTTTAAACTAGGAAAATAGCATGACGTGTCTGTAAATTGTAAAAAAAAAATCAGGAGTTGCTACGTAGGTTACGTAGAAGTGAATAAAAATATTTTAAACTTTTTTATTTGTTTCTATTTGCACACGAAAAATATTTAAAAAGCATTGGAGTCACTTTTTAAACAAGGAACGTAGTTAGATACTTTTTAAAAATCTCTAAAAATTGCATAGTAGCTTCTTATTATTTTTTGTGTATGTTTCGTAGTATTTACAATGTATGCACTGAATTTTTGGGTATGACGGACCCAGGACACGCTGCCCATTGCCCATACAAGTTGCTTGATCCGGGACGTCATCCGAGAGAATTCTCCCTACGACCCCGGGACGTACTAGGTGTACATTAAGTGGTACTCCAGTTGGATGAGGGTCCGCTGCGTCAGGGCGGTGGATGACCCACCATAACACGAGGCTATGACGTCGGACACGTACCCCACCCAGCTGGACTCCGCATTCCATAGTGTGGTACGTATTCAACGGTCCATATTTCTTATTTGCTTTGCAAGATTTTGGTTTCTAACTTGTTAATTATGTGTACAGATCGATCTGCAATGGGAGATGCATGAGCTGGCATCCTCCGTGCATCAGTTGATGCTCGGGGAATGCTTCAGCATGACAGCGCACGACATCAGAGCGGTCATGGTGCAGTTCATGGAGAAGACAAGACGAGGAATCCAGATCACGTCCTGTCGTACACCGAGGGACCCGGTGGACCCACTTGTGCGTGGACGGGGGGTGAGCAACGGTGCATAACGCCCTAGGACTCCTCACCCAGATATGGTGATGAGGACGTCAACTCTAAGGATGTATCCACTGCTTCGACTGCATCCCCTGCTTCGACTCGCTGCGCTACATCCACATCTTCGATCGGACTTTCGACGACTGCATTGCCATATTTTCCAGTTGGACCGAGCTGCCTCTACACATATATGCTGGGCTACATCTACTGCTTCTACTCATACGTGTCGGGCTACATTTACTTGCCATGGTGTTGTGTCACCAATTGTTGGCCCATAGGTTATGTAACGAATGGGCTGATTTGGTCACATTGGCCCACGTGGCCAATATAGCTACCCCCTAGGGTTTCGGGGTATTGTTCACATGGCACTATTCATGCATGAACAGTACCACCGCCCCCTCCCTCCCCCTCCTATAGATAATGGCCACCGCCCGTTTTGTTCGGCGGGTTTTTGTTGATTAAAGTTTAGCTTTGCTACTTTATACTTTGTTCTCTTGGTCGACGAGATCAACAACGACATTGTTCTTCGGAACCCCACCTATCAATACATTCACTTCCTATTTGCAATTTCAGATTGTTTATTTACCTTGTTCTTGCGTGCTTCTTCTGTGTATGCAGGAATCGATCTTCATGATCAGGTCAACCGGGTATTCGTGCGGTTGATAACGACTGTCGGCGATTCGGCGATTGCGTGGTTTCAAGCCTTGCGTGTTCGTAACCAGGATCGTGAGAGTTGAGCGATGCCTACCGAACTTATCGTTCTCATCGAAAGATCGGGCCTACAATCGGACCTTTGGGTTCATCATATGGCGGGTGGGCCTTCTTGACACCGTGCTTGGAGTACTCCGGCACAGTTCGCAGGTCAGTATGAACCACTAACGTCCGGTTTTTTCTTTCCAAATCCGCTAGTTACCAACAATAGTTTTCTCTCACAAGTCGTGAGTTCTAGACGTACATGGGGCTGGTGTATGCGGAGTCATCCTCTACCTTCGTGCGACTAGGTATGACTATTTTGCTTGCGTGCATAACATACTATTTAATGGTTTTCGCCCTGTTTACATTCATAACGTAATGTTTCACAGGTCGTACACCGCTTTGGGACGAGCTGGCGGTGTTGCATGAAGAGTCACGGTCCGAGCACTTCGACTTCGACCAGTGTGCTAGCCAGGTCTCCATGGGGGCTTCATAGCTGCACGGTGCACAGGTGAGCCAACCGACACGAGTCCCAGTGACACCCCGGGCTACTCGCGTTGCACGGCACCGTAGAGGCGGGGACCACACATAAGTGCGTCCCAAGAGGGCGTGGTAGATATTTCTTCTTGTAAATATCAGTAATGCCATGTAAATATTAATTTCTACACAACTATTATTATGCTAGTCTCGTGTTTCAATATTAAATTTTTACGTGCATGTGAGTGAGTCAGCATAGCAACACTCAACACCACCCTTTTTCTACCCTTTGCATATCGACATGATAGCACACTGCGATGCTAACTTTTCGCCACAACACCTTTTTCAGACCATAAAAACCATACTATGTCACGCCACACATTGCAACTTTTGCAGACCGAGATGGCAACATACTGCGATACCACCTTCTGAGACCAAAAAGACCACACTAGGCCACCCCCCTTGTGAGGCCAAAAAATCCCTTTATAAATGGAGGGAGAAGAGAAGTAGAGGAGAAGAGACCTACAAGATAACACTTCATCACCACACGCAAAACTACACCAAAACTTGGTTCACACAACTAAAAGGAACGAGATGGAGGACACGGCGAGCTTGTACATGAGGATACTGTAGAAGCAAAAGTGGCTTACAAAGAGGGCTAAACCCTTCCCGAATAAATCAATGAAGGATGCGTCGATACCACCAGAGTTCCCACGCCCACAATGTGTGTGCGAAGAACCAGCAAAGATCATCCAGTCCACACACCCAGCGACGACAGCCCAGGCGTATTACACATGCGGTTACCACCTCGTAAGCGTGTCCTACACACACATACATTTTTCACATCTTAAGTTCCATTACACAAATCCCTAACTACACCCGCTCCTAATGGCAGCTGAAGATGTGATGCAACTTCTTCCAATGGATCGATGGCCCATACATGTACGATAGGACGTTTATCCAACAGAAGTACATGCTGAACTATGCGATGTGGGCCGAGAACTTCAAAAGCTGGAAGCCATACGTACCGACTATTGGTGATATGCCCTAGAGGCAATCATAGAGATGATTGTATCATGTCTATGTTTATGAGTTATTGAATAAATGTTATTTTGTTCCTTGAATGAATCATTACTTATAAAGATTAGTAAGTATGTGACTTGTTGGTGAAGCTCTTTAACTTATAGGATGTCGTTCTAAATTGTATCCCTAGTCGGATGTCACTGGTCGGAACACCAGAGACCCTACGACCAGCGCATGTATTGATTGATGGCCATGTTTCACTGGTCATGGATATAGAGATATCGAATTAATGATGTGAACACCTACTAACTGGTTATACCTAAATACGAACTGGTCGTAACGAGATACGAGTTGGTCGTAAGTGATGAGGATCTAGTCGTAGATCATGTTGTATTAAGGTTCGTCCGATATAATTTGTGTGTATTCGGGAATCGTTATGTCCTACTAGGGACCGTTGTGACTCGTGGTCAGAAAGGTGTTTCTGAATCACAACCGAATATGCATAAACCTAACGGGTCACACACTTAACGGGTTGGAACAAACCAGTACGGATACGTTTTGTAAAACGTGTTCAGTGGTATCAGAGCCATCCTGCATAGTTTTTTATCTAGATCGGTCGTATATACTAGATATGTGGCAGCAGTAGATTGGATCTATTACTGGTTTGGTCTAGTAACCTAGATCGGTTCATATGGATGGAACGATCTAGGCACTGGTCGATAAGATTGATCGTTGTTCGGTGGTAGTAGATGGGTCTTGCAAGGAGGTATGAGCTAAAAGGACCAGATGGTTTGTTGCGCTTATTCACAACCACGCTGCATAATACTCCTACCGGTTGGAATTCCGCCATGAGAGTGTGTCGCAGTGCATGATCGTATCAAGGCAGTTATTAGATTGGTTCGGAATAGGGTTAATATGATTGATCCGATGATTTCTATGGCTCGGTTATGTGAATAAGATTCATGTCTTGAGAAAAAAAATTCAAGCGGCTGCCCTCGACCAGCGAGAGGCGCTGCCCCTTCGAACCCTGCTCGCTAACCGGCTAGCAGGACTGCCGTGCTGGTTATTCATACTGCGCGTCATAAGTAGTATGTGATGTGTTCATGTCGCGTGATAGAATTAGATTCTATGCATAACTCGTTTTTGCAGGGTTTGATGTGAATAGTATGACCCATTGTGTATGTGATGCATGAATGGATTTTCATGGCCTGCGTGTCATGCTGTGAGATAGCCATCGAGCTACATATTATTGTATAACGATCTGCGTACTGACATGTGATGCTTGATATTATCCTATATAATTCATTATTAGCTTTTAGGAGTAAACGCTTAGTAGATGAATGCAGTCGGAGACATCAAGCATGGTGGTCAGAGAATAGGAAGCATGCCAATGGAGATCGACATGTTAAGGGCCATATTATTTCACAGTTTAATATGATTATCTGTGGATGTTTGTGTTTATTCCTGTTATGCTATTTGATCATATTTGATCATTAAATATTTTGACATGATTGAGTAGTATCCCTCAGGAAAAATTAAGTAAAATTGATGCCTTTCTAATTGCTGCGCCTATCACGATTTTGATCGTTAATTGGCAAGCCTACTAAAGTAGGGTGCCATTAACTATCTTAATAAGATGGGGTGGGTGTTGGACACCCACATGCGTAGTGTTGGTTTGACTTGACAAGACTATCAAAATAGTTTTGGGCCTTGGGGCATAATGTTGGTTGTCGGGGTATAGAGATGCCACCAAACAAACAAGAGTCATATGTGATATGATTGGCAAAGGGTTGCTTTCCATGAATCACTAGCAGTGATGCCAAAGCTCACTAGGACTTAATGATTTTTGGATCTTGAACTCACTATATGATGTTAGAGGGAAATATGGTTTAGAACATATAGTGAGAGTATATTTTATTATCTGTTGTTGGTTGAGTTTGACCACTAGTCGTATGATGATAGACCAGGTCCAGACTAGTCGTATGGTGATACGAGCTAATCGTAGACTAGTCGAACATAACCACCACCATGAGTGTCTAATAGAATATCTTACTTGAACATAGTGCTGAATCTTTGCATATATTTTTTCTATTGTAGATCATGGCACCTACTACTTCTTCTGCACCTACCTTTAATTTGTGATCTATTCCTGAGAAAGAAAAGTTGAATGGTTCAAACTTCATTGACTGGTTTTGTAATATGAGAATTGTTCTCAAACAAGAAAAGAAGGAATATATTCTAGAGGGTCACTATCCCTATGAACCGAGTGCTGATGCTCCTCGTGCTGAAAAGAATGCTTATGAGAAGTATTGTAATGATGCAGTCGATGTGCACTGCCTAATGCTTGCTACCATGAACTCTGAGCTTCAGAAGCAATATGGGACCACACATGCTTACAATATGATTGTGAGTCAGAAGGGTATGTTTCAGGATCAAGCAAGGGCAGAGAGGTTTAATACCTCTAAGACATTGTTTTCTTATAGGCTGTCAGAAGGTAACCCGGTCAGTCCTCATGTGATCAAAATGATTGGTCTCATTGAGAGCTTGAGAAAGCTTGGTTTTCCCCTTAGTCAAGAGTTGGCTATTGATGTGATTCTCTAATCGCTTCTTGCGAGCTTTGAGTCTGTCATACTGAATTTTCATATGAACGACATGTAGAAGTCAATGGCCGAATTGCATGGCATGCTTAAGGGTGCCGAGGAGAGCATCAAGAAAAGTTCTAATCATGTGATGATGGTTCAAAAGACTACTAGCTTAAAGAAGAAGGGTAAGTCAAAGGGAAAGGGAAAATACAAAGGAAAGACTCAAGATGAGATCGAGAGTCTCAAGGCTAAGCTTAAGAAGCTCAAGCTGGGTCCTATGCCTGATACAAAATGTTACCATTATCATAAGACTGGGCACTGGAAGAGAAATTGTAAGAAGTACTTGGCAGAAATGAAAAAGAACAAAGGAAGTAAGACTTTCAGTTTAGGTATAAATGTTATAGAAATTAATATTGCCACTTCTCCGACCAGTTCTTGGGTATTTGATACCATCGGTTGCTCATATTTGCAACTCGATGCAGGGACTGTTAAGGAATAGAAGTTTGGCAAGCGGAGATGTTGATCTTCGTGTGGGCAATGGAGCAAGAGTTGCTGTATTAGCTATTGACACTTTACCATTAGCTTTGCCTTCAGGATTAGTTATGGAATTAAATAATTGTTATTATGTTCTAGCCTTAAGCAAAAATACTATTTTTGCTTCATGTTTAGGAGCAAAAGGTTATGAGTTCAGAATAAAGAATAATTATTGTTCAATTTATTTTGAAGATATGCTTTATGGCCATGCTCTATTGGTGAATGGATTGTATGTTTTGAATCCTGAGGATGAGCCTATCTATAACATTAATGCTAAGAGACTTTGACCTGATAATATGAATCCCACTTATATTTGGCATTGTTGTCTAGGTCATATAAATGAGAAGCACATGATGAAGCTCTATAAAGATGGTATTCTAAACTCATTTGATTTTGAATCATTTGAAATATGTGAATTTTGTTTACTTGGCAAGATGACAAAAGCACCTTTCATGACCAGAGGTGAGAGAGCGAGTGACCTGTTGGCCCTAGTACATACGGATGTATGTGGACCAATGAGTACTTCAGCCAGAGGTGGTTTTTAGTACTTCATAACTTTTACTAATAACTTTAGTAGATATGGCTATATCTACTTAATAAGGCACAAGTCTGAATCTTTTGAAAAGTTCAAAGAATTTTAGAATGAGGTACAAAATCAACTTGGCAAGACAATCAAATGTGTACGATCTGATTGTGGAGGTGAATATATGAGCCATGAGTTTGGTGATCATCTGAAGAAATGTGGAATTGTTCCACAACTCACTCCGCCGGGAACGCCTCGATGGAATGGAGTGTCTGAACGATGGAACCGAACATTGTTAGACATTGTTCGGTCAATGATGAGCTAATCTGATCTTCCATTGCAATTATGGGGATACGTTCTAGAAGCAGCTGCTTTTACTTTGAATAGGGTTCCATCAAAAACTGTGGAAACGACACCATATGAGATATGGACCAGGAAGAGTCCTGGATTGTCTTTTCTCAGGATATGGGGTTGTGAGGCATATGTCAAGCGTTTGACATCTGATAAACTCACTCCCAAGTCTGATAAGTGCTTCTTTGTGGGGTATCCTAAGGAAACTAAAGGATATTAGTTTTATAATCGGGATGATAACAAAGTGTTTGTTGCCCGTAATGGTGTCTTCTTGAAGAAAGAGTTTCTTTCCAAAGGAGTCAGTGGGAGCAAGGTGCAACTTGAAGAAATTCGGGAAACATCTAAAAATGTTTCAACTCCTACTGAGCCTCTACAAGTTGAATAAAATGTTGTTGAACTTTTAGATGAAGCATCAGCCCCACGTAGATCGAAAAGGCCACATCAATTGCCTATAATGATGAGCCTAAGACTTATTCGGAAGCGATGGTGGACCCAAACTCTAAATTATGGCTTGAGGCCATGAGATCTGAGATAAAATCCATGCATATGACAATCAAGTTTGAAACTTGGTCGATGCACCTGATGGTGTTAAGGCCATTGAGTGCAAGTGGATTTTTAAGAAAAAGATAGATATGGATGGAAATGTTCACATTCATAAGGCACGACTAGTCGCAAAGGGTTTCAAACAAATTCAAGGTGTTTATTATGATGAAACCTTCTTGCCCGTCGCTATGCTTAAGTCTATCAAGATTATTCTAGCTATTGCTGCATATTTTGACTATGAGATATGGCAAATAGATGTGAAAACGGCTTTCCTAAATGGAAACCTAAGTGAGGATGTGTATATGACACAACCTAAGGGTTTTGTCGATCCAAAAGAAACTAGAAAGGTATGTAAGCTTAAAAAACCATCTATGGATTAAAGCAAGTATCTCGGAGTTGGAACATTCATTTTGATGAAGTAGTCAAAGGGTTTGACTTTATCAAGAACGAAGAAGAACCTTGTGTTTACAAGACGGTTAGTGGGAGCAAACTTGTGTTTATGATATTATATGTGGATGACATACTACTAGTCGGAAACGATATTCCAATGCTTGAATCTGTTAAAACTTCATTGAGAAATAGTTTCTCTATGAATGATTTAGGAGATGCAGCATATATTCTAGGTACAAGGATCTATAGAGATAGATCTAAGAGACTAATTGGATTAAGCCAAGATGTGTACATTGACAAGGTGTTGAAACGGTTCAACTTGCAAGATTCTAAGAAAGGTTTCTTGCCCATGTCACATGGTATTAACCTTAGCAAGACTCAGTGTCCTACGACCATTGATGAGCGAGACAAAATGAGTAGAATCCCATATGCTTAGGCTATAGGATCTATCATATATGCCATGCTGTGCACACGACCAGATGTGTCGTATGCTCTAAGTATTACGAGCAGATATCAGTCAAATCCAAGTGAAGGTCACTCGATTGTAGTCAAGAATATCCTTAAGTACTTGAGAAGGACTAAGGATGCATTCCTAATTTATAGTGGTGAGGAAGAGCTGGTCGTAAATGGTTACACCGGTGCTAGTTTCCAAACTAACAAGGATGATTTCAGATCGTAGTCTGGGTTTGTCGGCGCCCCGGGTATGCAACCCCAGGACCCTTTGTGCATTCCAAACTAGTCCCATGATCAGTAGCTAGCTCGCACAGTTACAACAAAGATGTAATCATAACCATACAGCAAAGTAACGATGAAGCGGATAAATTAATATTACTAGCAGCAAAAGACCTTATGGTCAAGTCTTACAGAGTTGCCACGCAGGGCTCAACACCAAAAGGTAACGTGCCGCGGAAACAAAATATCTCGTGGTGGCCACACGACATGCCCTGAGCAATCAGTGGAGGGCGCGACCTAGTTCGCAAAGTCTTCGGGATACTCCTCTTCATGAAACTCGGGGTTCCCTGGTTCTTCTGTGGGGATTAATCACACGGGCGCAAGCGTGAGTACTTTGAATGTACTCGGCAAGTCATAGGAGCGATATGCAATTATTATTCATGCTAGGCTTGACAAGGATAGCTTTATGTTTACTTTTGCAGAAAGCCACATTTAACAGTAAGCACCAAAACGATCGCTAGAATTTGGGGATTTTGTTAACACTTGAGAGTTAGCGAGTTTTGTTGTGTTATTATTTAGGCTTTTGGTCCAGCGTGTTGGTCTTAGATTGGGATACCTTTATGTTCGGTGGGGCGCGGTTCGAGGGCGGCACCCTCTTCGCGTCCACCGTTCTCGCGCGATTGAAGCAAGTATTCGGGCTATTATATGTGTATGTTTGGTTCATGTGTTTGTGATGTATCTTGATAGCATAGCCATGCTTGCCTGTTATGAGATGTGTACTGTTTACCTTGATGACACGCTAGTATAGTTAAATGGATCCACTGTATGTTGTTATTGATTAAATGTTAGTGAGAATTTGAGGTATTCTTGCGTATGAATATGTTATCATAGTGCGTATGCATGTTGTGAGCATCTGAGTGCCTTGTTCACGTGGTGACCGAGCACATCTGATTGAGGTCCCGTCATGTAGATGCGGGCTTGAGGTCCCCACATTCGTGGAATGTGGGCTATGAATAAAGAGGTCCCCATCATTAAGTGATGGGCAAGGTCCCTATACATGTGGTGTATAGGCTCTTGGTCCCTGTGCGGAGGGCACGAGGCAAGGGTATCTGGCTGACGGTTGTATACCCGCATTCACGGTAAAATGCGAAAGAGATAAAGTTCAAAGGAGCATTGCATAGTTTGCATATCATGAGATATTTGGCTATGATTAGTGTAATGAGATTGTGGTTTCTGAGATGTTATGTTTGAGTTCATGTTTATAGCCTTGTTGATACTTCTTTGAGTCGTTGGGCTCTCTCTTGCTTTAATGTGTTTTAGGTACCCATGGCGAGAACGATTCGATCGGGAGGGAGTAGATGTGGATGCACTCACTATATCACATACTTAAGGCGTTTCTTTGCTTAGTCTAAATTTAGAATAAAATGAGCTGTTTAAATAACTCCATGGATGGCGTGGTTGAGGTTCTTTGTTTAGTTGTAATAAAGAGGTTACTAGCCTTGGTTGATTCTTTTGATATTCATGCATGTTTGGAATAAATTGATTATGAGGATTTTGTTTATGCCTTGTGATAGTAATGAACTCTCAGATTTGTTGATTAAACAAAGGAGACTATGCCGAAAATTTGTATTTGTGCTAGAATAGTTTATTTCCAGTGGCATTCCAGGCTCTTTAAGAACTGGTGTGTTACAGTTTGGCGGCTCCTCGCTGGCGGTGAGTGGTACTAGCAGATAGATAAGGCTATTGCAAACTCGATGGAGCGCTCATTGGTGGTCGGGGTGGACGGTGGTGGCCGGTGGCGAGGTTTTGGCGGAGAAGGAGGTTCGGTCGTGTCTGGAAATCACTCCAATGATGCTCTGACGACACAGACGGTTGCTGGAGGGAGCTACAATGACGGTGAACCCAGCGGTGTGGTCGACGATGACGAAGCGACCACAACGGCGACACAAAACGAAGAAAATGAATTTCGGCTAAAAACCCTAAAGCTTGGATTGCGGCGACGTTAGAGCTCCTAAAGTCCAGCGGCTTGAGGGGTTTTGGTGCGGGGTACAGGCCAAACCCTAGGGGGCTATTTATAGGGCACGGGTGATGCTAGGTCAGTGTAACAGCGGCGGAGTCCTTTTCGGGACCGAGAAGAGATAAGAGCTTCAGATGGATTAAGAGGAGATAAAAGATAGGTTTGGATGCGTGGAGATAAGGGTAGTTGGAAACCGTATCTCCGAGCAATCCTTTTGGTTGGAATCTAAGATGTCGGATGGAGCTTCTAGAAGATTAATGGCAGACGCAACCGAAGCTCACGCGGAGACGAAGGCTCGGTGATGGCGATGGACCTGACAGGTGGGGTCCACCTGTCAGTGAGACAGAGCGGCGCGGGCGAGCAGGCTAACGCGAGTGCGCGAATGGGGCGCTACATGGGCCACATGTGTGGGAAAGTGGGTTGGGCCGAAAAGATTCAGCCTGTGAAAAAAACTGAGATTTTAATTAGGTTTTCTATTTTAGAAAATACTGAAAATTCAAATAATAGAAAAAACTTGGAAAATTTTTAGAAAATATCTAGAAAATATAACCAAGCACATAGAACCCAAATAAAATAGTTTTGACAATTGTTGATGCTAGAATTATTCATGTTAAATGGTTTTTACACTGAAAGTCCAAGTTAAGCTTTGAATTAAAATTCAAATAAATTCCAAGGGTGAATTTTCCAACTACTAACTAATCAAAAGATTTTTAAAGCTCAAAAAATTAGGATGTTATAATAAAGCCTATCCAAAGGATGACTTTCTCCTTCCACGCATTAATCAACTTGTAGACTCAACTTCTGGATGTGAGTTGTTAAGTTTTTTTTATGCGTATTCAGGGTACCACCAAATTAATGAGAAAAAATAAAAAAGAGGAAACTTCCATCATCACACCATATGACACTTACTGCTATATAAAGATGCCATTTGATCTCAAAAATGCTGGTGCGACTTTTCAAAGGTTGATGCATGAAACTTTTAGTCCTCATATAGGTCGAAATTTAGAAGCCTACGTTGATGACTTGGTCGTAAAGAGCATCAACATTGGCGACCACATTTTCAACCTACAAGAGATTTTCAATAGCTTAAGAAGACATAACCTTAAGTTAAATCCAAAAAAGTGTGTACTTTGATGGTTCCTTGATGCACAAAGGCTTGGGGGCTGGAGTTGTCTTGATATCCCCTACTCGAGAACAAATTAAATATGCCATTCAAATAAACTTTCATGCCACTAATAATGTGGCAGAATATGAGGGTTTGTTGGCAGGACTCCGAGCAGCCAAGGTACTCAGGATTCGCAGATTACTAGTGAAAGGCGATTCTCAACTAGTAGCTAATCAAGTCGGGAAAGAGTATCAATGCTCAAGTACCAAGATGTCATCTTATTTGGCAGAAGTACAGAAACTCGAAAAGCACTTCTTCAGTTTCCAGATCCAACATATTCCTAGAAAGAAAAACTTTTTGGTAGACCAGTTGGCACGGATGGCCTCCACGAGATTACCCGTCCCGCTCGGAGTTTTCCTCGAGAAACTCGATTCACCCTTGGTGGTCAAACCTTCTGAGGGCTTACATACTCTTCTGGCGGTCATGAAAATTGACCCTAGTAGCAATTGGATGACATCGATCTACCATTATCTTTAGCATGACATTATTCCTGAAGATGATGTAGAGGCTAATCGTATAGCTCAAAAAGCCAAATCATACACTTTGATCAAAAGTACCCTTTATAAACGGGGATATCATAGAGTGTTAATGAGATGCATGTCTCAAACGGATGGCATTAAGTTGCTATCTGACATTCATGGAGAAGTCTGTGGAGCACATCATTACTATAGAACACTAGTCATTAAAGCCTTCAAACGAGGATACTAGTGGCCAACTACCCTCTATGATGTAAAAGATCCTGTGACAAAGTGCGTACAATGTCAATTTCATAGTCGACAAGTACATCATCCGGCACAAGCTTTGTAAACAATACCTCTTTTGTGGCCTTTTGCAACCTCGGGACTAGACATTCTGGGACCTCTCCCAAGAGCACCTGAGGGCTTTGAATTCCTATTCATCATGAATGACACGTTCACAAAATGGATAGAAACCGAGCTAGTGTTAAAACAACAACTGAAGCTGCTAAGAGGTTCCTCACAAAAAACGTGATCACACGATTTAGTATACCCAGTCGTGTAATCACAGATAATGGTACCTAGTTCTCGAGCGGTAATTTCTTGGAATTCTATGAAGATCTAGGTATCAAGCTACATTTCGCTTCTGTTGCTCATCCATAGAGCAACGGAACAGTCGAGCGAGCTAATGGTATAATAATGCAAGGAGTGAAATACCGAGTGTTCGACCAGTTAACAAAACGGTCAGGAGCTTGGGTTTAGGAACTTCCTTCTATGTTATGGGTTGTTCGAACCACGACCAGTTGTGTGACTGGTGAAACACTATTTTTTTTCTTATTTATGGTGCTAAAGCCATGCTTCTGCCAGAATTAAAAATTGGCTCTGCTCGGACCAATTGTTTTAGTGAAAATGATCAAGAAAAATGAAGACTTGATGACATCAATTTCCTTGAAGAACGAAGAAACCAAGTCTTTATATGATCAGCCATCTACCTACAAGCCATGCGAAGGTACCACAGTCGTAACGTGCAACCTTGCAGCCTAGTTGTCGGTGATCTAGTTCTTAGAAAAATTCAAAGCCAAGCAAATCGCAACAAACTTTCTCTGAAGTAGGAACGTCCTTATGCTGTGGTCGAAGTCACCCGACCTGGTTCAGTACGACTGGCTATGATAGATGGGTGTGTTTTGTCTAATTCTTGGAACATTGATCAATTACGTAAGTTTTATGTATAGTAGTTCTTTTCTTTTCTTTTATTTCAATTCAATAAAGATGCTTTTCCTTTTAAATGAGTGCTATTGTTTATATGTTTATTATTATCTGGTCACATACTATTGTTATTTCAATTGGTCGGAGAAGACACTTTTTCTCTCCGATATCCTTCCAAAGGGTCTCTTTTACTTTTTGGCATTGACTTAATTGTCACTAGCCATTGAGGTCCTAGTCGTGTCCATCTCAGCCATGGTTCTCACATGCGACCATATACTCTTTTCACAAAGAAGCAAAATGAGTATAGGAGCATAACAAATACAACTCTAAATAGTTTCCTACATGCTTCACAATTCAAAGGCTAACTTTCTTCATTTCAACAATCTATTTTCACTTGTTTTGGCTACTGGTCAAGACACGAAAAACCTCCTAGTTGAAATCTCTCCTCTCTGCATGTGGTCCTGCCCACTAGGAGTTTCCTAGCGACGGCTTTTTTCTTACGATCCTCGTTGCTAGTCGGAACTTGTGTACAAACATGTTTGGCGAAGTGTCTATCATGTCTACGATTCTTAGCAATCTTCATGACCAGTTGGATACTAATTATATATAATAACATTTATTTTCTTGTTGTTTTATTTGCATACATTTTTGCATATGTTTCTTCACATCAAGTTAAGTCTCAAAAAATCTACCAACCACTTAGTGTTATGTACTGTATTTTGATTATGGAATGGATCTACAGCTAGTCGAAATCATACATAGGTTCGACCTAATTGATTTTCTAGTGCTCGAATAGATCATTTTACAACATAATCATGGCATACTTTATATACTAGCTGTGGCTTTTTGCTCTTTTTCTTGGTCTACTGCTTCTTTAGTAAGTTCTTCTACTAATACAAGCAGCCGGGGGATAGGAGATATATGAGCACTTAGCAAAATTAAGAGGATAAGAAACACATACTTTATTGATGTTAAAAGGTAAGTTTTTACATTTGCAGTTTTAATTTACATTAATCTACTTCTCGGAGCCACCAAACTGGTCGCTGCGAGACAGAGACCCGACCTCCATTTCCTTCGCGACTTTGTTTCCAAGAGGTTTTGCTTCCTTGAGTAGCTTGGTCACTTCATCATCTGAACAGTTGAAGTCTTTTTCAACGGCCTGGATATGAATAAAGGGCTCGGAAGCCTTAAGTTTTGCCAAAGCAAAACTTACTCTATTCGCAACAGCTTCTCTCATTGTCTACGCGTGGTTCTCCTGAGTAGTCTTGAGTAAACTCTTGAGGTCTTCGAGTTGCTGGCCAAAATAATTTATTTTCTCTGCGGGATCTTCTAAGGAGGGTAGTTGCGTCCCCGACCCTATGTCAAAGAGCATCTTGTTGAGAGCCTTGACTTTACCGTCCAAACTCCACTCAAGATCTGCTTTCTGGCCAAGTTCAAACTTCAAAGCTTTTTCTGCTTTGGTCATTCTTTGAGTTTGCTCTGCACAAATATACCAAGAATAAATACATATATTTAGAGAAGATAGTACGATAGTCAAGTTTACGACTAGTTACCTTGATTCTTCTTCTCGAAAGTCTCAATGACTTTCTTCTGCTTGGTCGTCAAGTATTCGACTGACTGGTCTTTTGCTTGACATTCTTTTTTAAGTTTGGTTATTACAGCTTCTTTAGCCATGACCTCCTTTTCAATTTTCTTCAAATCTATCAAATATGATAAGGGGAGAATTAAATTAACAAAAGAGAAGCGAATAGGCAAAACGGGAGGAGGAGTTAAGAGGAAAGTACTTACTTTATAATTCGGAGTTTTTCTTCTCCAAATCTTTATTCCCTCAGTTAGTCCTTTAACCACCATGAAATTCTCCACCATATGCTATAATAATAGCAAACTGATGTGAGTGTGGCCCGATCTTCCGAAAGGTATTTATATGTGTGAGGACCCAGAATATTTAACTAGTAACACTTAACCTCCAAATGGTTCTAGCGTTACTAATTAAACATTCTAAGCCTCGATGGACATATGCTTCCCAGAATTGCAGCATATGCACATCATCACAAAATTACACATCATTTCCATACAACATACATCACTAGGTTCAACAACGACATACATAAAGTAAAGTTATTACAAAAGAGCCGACCGGCCAAATAGAACAATATACAAGAATGACAGCGAAAGCAAAAGGTGTCATAAGATGGCTAGAACAAAAGTCGACCGGTTAGCCAACATAACCCACAAGGCAACCGACCGGGCCGCCAAGCTAGACGTCACGCAAGCTACCACAGCACAACTCACAGAAGTGAGGCCCCTCAAGCTCACCTTCTTCCTCTGCAACAATTACATTTAAGCAAGATAACTGAGTACACAAAGGTACTCGCAAGACTGACGTGTGGAATAGCAGACCTATTCATAAACTACATGCAAGCTTATTTAGGTGGAGGTTGTATGTCTCATTTTGCATAAAGCCAACTTTATTTGCAATAATGTAATACATTTAAAAGCAAGTTTACAAATCTGTTTTGTTGTCGAATAATGATGAAATAAAGATACATACAAGTAACCACACAGAAGTGACTATCCCAATAGTCACCACAACATAACACGAATCCCGATTCATACCACCCATCAAGTTTTAATTAAAGGTTGTAGTCTAGTTCTCACGGGCGTATCGAGGTGTCCATAACCTGGGGCGAGGCTATTCGAATAGTTTTAACCTGCGAGGGTGTACCAATGTACCCACACTTGGACCGCCTTTAAGCCCAAAGCACACTTAGAAGGTATGCCGGCACGGCTAAGTCCTCTGAGACATTTCCAATCTTGTGCATTAACTACGAGCCGCTCGTATGGATAGAAACTCATACACTTACATTGCAAGCCGAAAGACAACCAGCCATCACGGGGGAAGCCTTTCGGACACTACAATCTCCCAACACCATCCCTCCTGCGACTCCTGCGACCGAAGCCAATACACGCCAAAGTACTAAGTCAAGAGAGGTCCCATACCCTCTAGTGTGGTTAGTACGCAAAATGCTCAGTACGGTGGCGCAAGTAACTCGGTCCTTAATGACCTGGGCACCATTCAAGTCACACCCAGAAGCACACCAACATACCATTGTGCCCAAGTCTAAATCATTTTGTTTTCAGTTTTAGTTTTCATGAGTAGACATGGCACAAGGCTGAAATCATAAATCATAATAAGTTTTATGTGATCAAGGTTATCGACAAGTCGATAACCGCCCATTTCTACCGGAAGCTAAGCATGGCTAAGCAATTAATTCGCAACTACTAAGTGACAAGAGCTCATCCACGAACTCTAAATCACAGCAATAACCTAGGCTCATGGTAGTAGAGGATAATCATTTGTCTAAGGAAATGCATCTACTAGGTAAACTAACGACAATAGTTTAACACAAAGTAGCCATGCATACATAGGAGTTGCAAACAACATAAATACTTAAAAATACTGGGATTAACATGATCAAACTACTTGCCTTGCTGGATTTGTTCCTGCTGCAGAGGGGAGTGCTCAGGTTCAATAAATTCTTCGGAACCTAACGCGAAAAGGCGATAAAAATCGATAAGAACGAAAAACACCAAAAAGAACTCAACAGCAGAGAACAACCAAATCCAATGAAATTTCTACAGCAGCTAGAGGTTGATTTTAGAAAATTTTAGAAACAAGAATCACTTCATTTGGACTTAGCATGAAAAGTTATGGCCAATCTAAGTTCTCTCAGCCTGGAAAATCCTAATTAAATTAATTACGGTTACTGTTCATGACAAAAATTTCTACAATGATCTGGAATCTGAAATTTTTATGTTAGGCAGCTAAGGTCATCCTAACAACAGCAAAACTGAGATTGCACAATTTGGAGTTATAATGAATTAGTTATGATTTTTCTAAGTTCTAAAACTAGTGAATCATTAATTTCAGTGGCAAGGATCATATGAAGACCTATTCTATATTACAGTACATTCCTAGTGGGTTTTAACAAAACTTAGTTTGCTCAGTTTGGTATTACAGAGAATAAATTATGCATTTTACAAATTTTCAATGAATTTCTAAGCCACTATTTTCACTAAACAAGATCATGCAGTTTCTATCGTTTTCTGCTACATAACAGTGCCTAAATTCATTCTCAGATTAAAGTTCATACTCTAACAGAGCTACAACAACTGAAATCATTCAAAAAGAAGCTAAAATGACAAAGTTATGCACTTTTGAAATTTAAAGCAATAAAAGACTTAGAAAATTTGAGCTCTCGGGAGGTCCAATTGAACTGAAGGACAAAGGAGAGGTCGTGGGCCGTCGATCCTTTATCGCACCGCCACGGACCTCGAAACACAGAGCACAGAAGACCTCCTCCCGCACTTGGGAGGTCTGGACCGTTGAGATCTGATCCAACGGCCACGACCAGTGCATGCACAGCGCACGTAAAGGAGGTCCTCGCGCCTAACGGAGGTCGTGACCGTCAGATCAAGATCTGGCGGTCCCGAGCACTAGGGGAGGTCCTAAGGTTAAACCTACGGAGAGAGGTCTAGCCCGTTAGATCCAAATCTGACGGTTAAGACCAGAGGAGGAGGTCCTAAAACTACGGATCTAAAGGAGGAGGTCCTAGACGGTTGGGATTTAACCGAGGAGGTCTTAGATGGACAAGATCTACTCGGGGAGGTCCTATGCGACAGGGTTCTAATCGGAGGAGATCTGGACGGCTCAGATTAGGCCTAGGGAGGTCCTGAACGGTTCAGATCGACGCGGAGGGAGGTCCTGAGACTAAGGATTTTACAAAGGAGATCTAACGCTCAGATCTAAATCCGGGGAGGTCGTGAACGGCTAGGATTGCGCCTAAGAGGTCCTGAGCAGGGTTTTCTTTGTAAATGACCAGGGGTGGCTTTTTACAAAGAGGACTCCGAGGGTGGTCTAAGGGTGGTCTTTGCAAAATGACCATGGAGAGGTCTTTTTGCGCAGAAGTGGTCTTATCGGCTAGGATTTAACCAGGGTGGTCCTGGACGGCTAGGATCAAAACAAAAGGGGAGGTCCTGGCGCTAGGTTTTAACAGAGAGGGATCCTACGACCAAGAGCTAACCTGAGGAGGTCTTCAACGGCCGAGATTAACCCTAGGAGGTCCTAAAACTTAGAGTTTTCACAGAAAACGCTCTACGGCACAGATCTAATCTTGGGGTGATCTTTAACGGCTAAGATTCCTCCAAGGAGGTTGGGGCTAAGAGGGCACGCGCACACTGCCGGCAAGACAGCAATAAAGGGCAACCTCGGACAGCCATTAATGCCAATCATAAGCTCACGGATCCTGTCCGAGTACGACACGGCAAAAATGCCCGAGCCAAAGGAGAGCTCACCGCCGGCGACGTGGACCACGCCGGCGGGAACCAAGGGCACCACTAAGCTCATAAAAGCACCGCGGACCTACTAGGCTAACTCTCGACGGCGGCGATGGCTCAGAACGCCGGCGAGCCAGAGAGGGTGGTAATTAGGTTTTCGGCAAAACCGACAAACTCTAGAAGGCTTGCTACGCTCTAATCTAGCTAAGCCTAGAGCTCTAGGAGGCCAGGATGAACTCACCAGGGCCAAGATGAGGTCCAAAGGATCTCAGAGGAGAGGTTGATGCCGAAGGAGGTGCTCCGATGACCAAGCTCGCTGGAGACGAAGAAGAAAGCAGGGACGGCCTTGAAGAACAGGTCCCCACAATACCTTCCCCTGAAACCAACCGATTTGGTTAAGAAAAGATGCCCGAGGTGGAATAATTGAACAAGTTGGAAACCAAGTTGGCAATTAAACCGCAGGAGCTCGGGTGATCTTGAAGAACTTCAAAAACCGACAGTGGTGTGTTCTTGAAGTTTGGTGGAGGGAGAGAAAGACTAAAGGAAACAGGGAGGAACTCGGGTGCTTAAGAAGACAAAGGAGCAAAGCCATGGGCAGAGGAAAGCTTCGGGTGCACACCCCTGCCATGGACTTGCTAGATGTGACAGGAGCTGGTAGGGCTGACTTCTTTTTAGGGTAAAGGTCTGACATACAATCAATGCATGGCAGAAAGAGACGTTGGGAAGGACCAAAAAGTGACAGGCCACTGCTCCCAACTGCTCTGACACTGACACAAGCACAGGTGTGGGAAAACCATGATGACCAACCTCGGGAAGGTCGTGAGGAAGAAAAACAGGGCTGAGGGAGGTCCTGGACGTCCCAGATGCACTCGGGGAGGTCTTGGATGTTCCAGATCTCCCGAGGCAGAGGAGGTCTTAGCGGAGAGGAGGTCCTGGGGAGGTCCTAGACCGCAGGATCAGCATCTCTCGGCTGAGGGTGCTCGAGTGCTCAGTAGAGCAGCGGGGAGGTCGGGAGCATTGGATGAGAATCCAATGGCCTGGACCACCCACCGCTGACGCCCGAGTGGCGCGAGCCCGAGGAGGTCTAAGCGGCTGGCTCGACCGAGACCAAAAGCTGGGTTGGACTCGGGTCTGACTCGAGCCCGAGTCTGACTCAGACCTAAACTGAGTTTTCAAGCTGATTTGGAGTTTGAGGATTTGATTGAGATAGCAAACTCACTCCAAAAATTATGAAATTTTTACAGGAGCTTGCTAGCTGAGTTATTGACCTTGTATAAAATTTCTAGAGGTTTTTGTGCTATACATTTTCCTCCAAAAATTCCACAAGGTGCTGGTCCCCAGTTTGACCAGAATTTGAGTTGGTTTGACTGACCTCGAAAATATTCAAACAATTTCTAAAAATTGTGAAATTTTTCAGAGGGGTTACACAGCAAACCAGGAATTTAAGAAAATTCTTTCTAGGTAATTAACCCAAGATGGAACAAGAATGTTTTTGAAGGATCCAGATTTGAATAAACAGACTTGTGACTTTGTATTTCAACAACTCTTGTACAATAATTGTTTAGTACATACAGGAAATACATGATGTAAGAAAAAGTTTTAATTTCTACTCATTTTCTTACATTTGAAACACAAGCCCAAAATTGGGATGTTACAATATGTCGATTGCGGAGAACACGACGTTGATGATCCAAAGGCTCCGACCAGAACGGATCGAACCCCTCGCAATCACTACACCACCGCTCCGTTGGTTATCAACCGTGCCGAACGCGGTTGACCTCGCCAAGAAGGCTATCTCCTGCAAGCGAATCGAGAACACAAGCAAAAGAGTAGAAGATGCAATCTGAAATTGTATTGTGAATAATAATGAAGTTCACAGAGTGGGGTTCCTCAAACCGAACAAACGGCGAAACTGCAAAGTGGCAGAAAAATCTAAGAAAAACCCAAATTGGACTAAAGGGCGACGGCTCCTATATGAGGAGGGCGACTAGGAGGTGGAAACCCTAGGTGGGGTACTGTTCACATGGCCAAGTTAATGTTCACATGAATAGTAACGAGCCCCAGGGGTGGCTGTTCCACATATGGGCCATACGGGCCAAGTCAGCCCATAGGACTCGGATACAAGCCTTGTAGGCTAAAGAAAAGGTGATGCAGCACCAAGTAAAGGGTGGCCGAAGCTCTTTGAGTTGGAGGCCACAAATTCTTCATCTCCTTTGGCCATTGTTGTTGCCTTCTCCTTCCTTGATGCATATCATCAACTCCTTGTTGTCCCGTCCTAGATTCCTAAGAACAAGCAAATCATCTCCATTAGGCAGCATCATAGAGTTCTTAAGTGATACACTCAGCCCTAGAAACAAATTTACCTGATAATTTAGTTGACGAGCATTTGCCCGAGTAATTAGACCTTGGACATCATTCATGGTAGTAGCAAGAGGAGTGTTCATATCAGTCGAAGTGATATCCTCATCACAAATTCCTTTCAAGTTCTTCATAAACTTTAAAGGAAAAAGGCTATGAAAGCGCTCGTGGAAGCTTACCCGCATCGCCATGCCATTGTATTCGGCGAAGATAGTATCGGGATTCGTCTCTACTTGACGATCCGATATCCTTTCCCAAGCCTCATCAAGTTCCTTACTATTGGTGAACCGAGGGTAATAAGGGAAGGTGCTGGCCTGAGGAGATTCCCTAGCAGAGGTCGGAACTTGCTGGAGTTCCTCAGGAACTTTCGCCTCCTTCGAAGGAGTTGGAGAAGCCACAGGTTCTTGAGCAGGTGCTGGCGCTGCCTGCTCCGGGGCTGTCTCGACCACTTCTACCTTAGGAGTTTTCTCCTGAGGGGCGCTCTGGTCGGAAGCAACTGGAACACCAGAAGATCTATCGAAGTAGAAGAAAAGGAAATCAAAATTCTAGAATACCAGAAACATCAAAGGTATGTATTTGGATAAGCCTTTTTTCATACATATACATACCTGGTCTTCTTCTGAATCTTGATCTTGAAATGCGCTAGAGCATAATCCAGAGCACTTGCTTTCCTCTTCTTCTCAACCGATTTCACTGGTTCCAAACTGGTAGGGCTGGCTATACCCCTCACATCCTCCAACATGAGGTTGGAAGCAATATTCTCAGCTAGCTAGTTGAGAATATGATCCCTAACCATCAAATCAGAGGTAGTGGTTTCATTGACCTCCGCAGCAGTTGCATCAGGAGCAACTGTCAGGTCGTGAACGACCACTCTGGGGTCTACGACCTCCGCAGCTCTGCCCTACAGGTTTTTCTCCTCTGCTGCCAAATTCAAAACACAGGACTAATTAGGTGATGAAAAACTTCATTCAATATGTATTCTTTCTTATCAACATTTTTCCTACCTCAAAATGACCACCACCTTGTGTGGTCGTGAAAGCAGAAGCAGTCAAAGGGTCGATTGGTTCACAACTCTGGGTGCGTTCATTGATCCTCAATCCAACCAACTGCACATCAAGTAGGTAACATAAAAAAAAACTGGTCAAAAAATACATAAACAATGAAAAAAAATATTATTGTTCTGTATTTACCTTAAGGCTCTCCTCTCTCTCTTCTTTAGAGAAAATAGCCAAAATCTGAGGGAAATCTGCCTTAATATCAAGCTCCCCGATGCAGATTAATTTGATCCGCTCTCTGAGTTTGTCAGGAGAAAGTATTGTTCGAAACAAATGGAGATTTTAAGGTTACAAGATAAATAGCCAAAAACAAAATTAGTCAGGATTTTTTGGAATTTACCTTCTGAAGAGTCACTCATCATGGAGTCCTGACCAATATGCCAAAGCATTGGAAGTGCTTGGGACTTTAGAGGACTAATCTGGCGTATGGAGAAATCCTTCACCGCATACCAAGAAGTTAAACCTTTGATACTAAGGAGTCGGATAGCCTCTATCCAACTCCCCACAATCCCCTCCTTCGCGGAGGAGCGCCACTTTGGGATCTCGTTCGCCTTCTTTCCAGCGAAGCAAAGGCAGTCCTCAGCAGTGACCATCATTTAGAACCAGCTCTTCTTCCATGATGACCACGAGGATTTAGGGAACATGTGAATGTAATCATCGACCTTCCCATCGTGGAGGCATAGAGTGCATTCCCCAGGCGACCCTAGTGATTTCCCCGACTTTGCCATCTTGTAGTAGTATTTGAAGAGTTCCAGATTTGGCGGAATCCTTAGGTATGCTTCACAAAGGTAGACAAAGATACTGAGGTTGGCAATCGCATTGGGGGCAAGGTTTAGTAACTCCACTCTGTAGTACTCCAAGATCTTTGGAAGAAATTAGTGCACGGGAAGCCTGAATCCACATTCGATGTATGCGAGGAAAACATGAATTTCCCCCTCTTCCCTGCTCAAAAAATGTTGTCTAAATGCAGATTTCCAAGAAATAAGGTCCTTGTCTGGCAGCATTCCTCTCGCTTCTAAAGCCTTGAGTTTCTTTTCGCTCAAATCTGAGACCGGACAATTGGATATCGAATCCGACATTATCAGAGTTTTGGATGGATAAACAGATGTCAGAGAAGGTTTTGGGCAAGAAGATGAGCATAGGTTAGAAGAAATTCTTTGCAAGAAGGAAAAAAGTATTCAAAGAAAATATGAGAGCATAAAAGCCCTAATGCTGTGTGCGATGGGGTTTTATAGCCTCGGTGCTTTAACTGCAAAATGGAGTTACTCCAAATGTCCAACGGACACAAACCTTTTCAATGTATTCGATTCCCTAGGCAGTTCTCAACTTTAAAGTGAATACAGACCACTTCATTTTATCACGACATTAAATGAGGGTCTGCCCGATACGGCTCTCGTCAGGGAGGGTTCAGACAACCTAATTCATTTAAAGTTCTAGGGCTAGTTGACGAGGATTAAAATCTCTATGTATTATCTTAATACATAATTAAAGACTGCATGACTTCGTGGCCGTAACCCCTAAGGCTAATGACCCCTGTGGTCATAAGAATTCCAGAGGTTAGATCAAGGATACCCTGGTCGGATGAGGTCTTATGCCTAGTCCCCGGCCGGATGACTGCTCGTAGAAATAATGAACTAGCACTTGGACTCGATTCCATGTATATACCTTTCGTGTGATGAATGGAACATGTGCCTAATCACTCCAAACCACACGACGTTTCATGGCTCTAAGTCACTGACAATAACCCTCATGTGGTTTAAATCATTCCCTGATATCAACCGTCGAACGGTTGATACTTCACCAATTACCGCCTCGCTCCGACTAGTTGCGACACTTCGAACAGGCGTCTCTTCAAGAAGTAACCGCCACCACTTCATCGACTACATAAAGGAGAGCACAAACGGCAAAAAGGGAGGATCGGGTGGAAAAGATCAGCAGAAGATTACATTCCATCATATTGAAGCATCATAATTAGCAATACACTCTATGTACTTAGAGTTAGTCCAATGCCTTGTCAAGGTCACCCTCTGTAATAGCGAGTTCATATCAATAAATAGCAGTCCCATTCTCTCCCAAGAAGTCTTTGCCATTTTCCTCTATTTCATTTCGTAAGATCAGTGACTTGATCGTCGACACATTCGCAAGAGGCTCCATGTAGTGGCCCTTCGAGCTACTGGACCCGGTCATTGACGCCAGCCACCATAGCCGCCTTAGTACTATCTAGCCCCAGCATGGTGAGTTACCCATTGTCGGGACCCAAAAATACAATTCTGGACCGTTTGTGTATTCTACACAAGTCCAAGATCATGCTAGTGTAAACAGTGCCAACATAGATAAATATCGATCGACACAAGTCAAATAATAACATAAATGATTAATTTGAATAGCAAATAATGGTTTTGACCTTATAGTCGAGTTTACATTTATTAAGTCTCGTAGGGCTAGCAATAATTAAATAAGCAACAGTGGAACAAAAGACTTCAGCGGAATCCCATCAATTCACCACAGGTAACCGTTTGGGATCAAGATCTAACAATCAGCACCTTCGTAGTACTCCTCGAATGCAGGCGATGACTCCTCCACTTCTGTTGACTTCATTTAGCAAGTATGAGTACACAACTATACTCGCAAGTCATACCACAGAATGCAATGTATAGATGTAGGTTTATTTCAAAGGAATGGCTTCTATGGTTCTTTTACAGGAATGCAACATTTACAATTGAATATCAATAAAAGATTGAAAACACAATTTAAAACAAATAAATAATAATAATTTAACAGTTGTTTTCACAAAGAACACAAAGCCTAATCAATTATTTCACACAGCCACATGACTTAAATGACACATTTGTCCCTTCCGAAATGTTTTATGAAAACTAACCCTCATGTGAAATCCCCAAGCATACCCATGACCGCGGATGTGGCTATTTGAATAGATTGTTTAACACTCTGCAGAGATTGTACACTTTACCCACACGATATAATCAGTGTTGCAAGCACTAACCATAACAAAACTTTTCTGAAACTTCGTCTCAAACATTGAAACTCCCGACGTGCTTTACCGACGACACTAACACCCACACAGGAAATCAGTTCATCACACCCTATTGGACCTGACGACGATGAACCGCTCATAAATGTGAATCATCACAAATACAGAAACACACTTCCACCCCGGCACAAAGCTTAACCTACTACCTAAGTAGTAAATGCTGAGATTCCATAACTTACTAAGTTAGGCCTGTCCCATACCAGGCATGTGGTCATACAGTAAGGCTCAGTTCAATGGCGTACAAAGTTAAGTCCTTAATTGACCAAGGTAAGACTTCATATTTCTAACTATGTCACGAAGATTATTATTCCCAATTACACAGCTCCACCATGTCACAGTTTTCACCACTTGCCTCAGTCTAAATCTTTTACCACCTAGTTGGTTAAGTGCAACACATGCCATCAACGAGTAATAGCACACAACACACGGTTTTATCACAAAGTTCTGTATTCACTTATTCAAATTTATATTTGCAACTCACATGAAATGATGACTCGTTGCATGGCTAAGCAGACTAATTGTATCTAACAAACCCACGTTGGATCTATAATAATACCAACTAAATAAGAAACCAATCTAGGGTGACAAAAGATTATGACATAACAATTCACAAGGTGGATATAACAATTTGGATTAATAACTGAACCCAAAAGCATTTAAATAATTACTTAAAGTAAATACACTAATTTGAATCAATATAGTTTTGAAAACTGGGTTCAATATGATCAAAGGTATAACTAGCCTTGGAATAGATCTTGGTTCTGGTCCTAGTCTTGGTGAACTCCTTCTTCAAAATCTCCTAAGTAGCAACGTCTACTCGCAAACGAAACAAATAATAAATAAATAAAATAGAGAAGGAAACAAACTCCAAAAATTAAATAAAAATCTCAGTAAAATAGATCTTGAATTTAGATATTTGAATGGGCTCAATCGGAGTTTGGATGCAAAAGATATGGCTTTTGGAAGATCTAATCTAAAGATAATACTCAAAAAGGATTTTCTGGAATTTCTAAATTTATTTTTCTGCTGGAAAATCGGATTATGATGCAAGCATGATGTTAGCCCTGGGATTTTCCAAATTAAAACAAATCCAAAGAAAAGTGCGTGAGGCTAACATGTGGGACCCACAAGTTAGTGACTTGGCTTTTGGTGGACTGGGTTTACACGAATTGATCTAAGTGTGGTGACTATGCCACGTCAGATCTGATCTATACCAATCACAACACAACATGTCAACAGGGATGCTGGGCTAGCTTATAAATTGGATGCATACGTGTGCGCTGACGAGGCAGATGACTCGGTGCCACGCGAGATGACACCTCAGCAAAAGGATGACGCGGTGCTGAGATGGACGCCAACATGGACTGCTACATCAGCCCGACGGCGAGGCGGCTCGGGACCTGATGGTTGTCGACGTTCAGCGGCTCCTCACCGGTGGTGGTTGGTGCTAGCAGATAGATAAGACTATTGTGAACTCGATGGAGTGCTCACTGGTGGTCGAGGTGGATGGTGGTGGCCAACGATGAGGTTTTGGCGGAGAAAGAGGTTCGGTCTTATCAGGAAATCACTCCAATGATGCTCTAGCAACACGAATGTTTGCTGGAGGGAGCTATGGTGACGGCGAACCTGGCGGTGCGGTCAACGATGATGAAGCGATCACAACGGCGACACAAAACGAAGAAAATGAATTCCGGCCGAAAACCCTAAAGCTTGGATTGCGGCGGCGTTAGAGCTCCTGAGGTGCGATGGCTTGAGGGGTTTTGGTGCGGGGTTCAGGGTGAACCCTAGGGAGCTATTTATAGGGCACGGGTGATGCTACGGTGGTGTAACAGCGGTGGATTCCTTTTCGAAACCGAGAAGAGATAACCAGTTTGAGAGGGATTCAGAGGAGATAAAAGGTAGGTTTGGATGCGGGGAGATAAGGGGAGTTGGAAACCGTATCTCCGAGCGATCATTTCGGTTGGAATCTAAGTTGTCAGATGGAGCTTCTAGAAGATCAATGGCGGACACGACCGAAGCTCACGTGGAGACGAAGGCTCAGTGACGACGATGGACCTGACAGGCGGGCTCCACTTGCCTGTGAGACGGAGTGGAGCGGGCAAGCGGGCTGATGCGAGTGTGCAAATGGCAGCTACATGAGCCACGCGCGAGAAATGGGGTTGGGCCAGAAAGATTCGGCTTGAGAGAAAAACTGAGTGTAATACTCGATTATTCGATATCGAATGCTGTAAAGATTAGAGAGGAAATAAGTTAAAATTCAGAATTTTAGGAGAAGTATGGGCCGCCAACCCATATTCGAGAAGAGGGGAGCCAGCCATAGTGGCCCAAGGCCCATGAGTGGGCCGGCAGCCCATTAGAAGGCAAGGGAGGGGAGGGGACCAAACCCTAGCCCTATTTGCTACAGTAGCTGCCATGCTACAGTGCCTCCGCCGCCTGCTGCTCCTCCTCTCCCCGGCGCCATCTTCCCTGCTGCTTGTGGCCGACCGTGGGAAGAAGAAGAAGAGGAAGGAAGAGAGGATTGAAGGAGAATTTCTTCGTGGGATTTGATCAGCGATCTCCGATGGTTCTACAAAGGTAATGATCGATTTCCCTCGCTGTTTAGGTTGTTTCATATGCGAATTCGATTAGTTTGATTGGATTGAATTGCTGCCATTAGAATTTAAGTTCTGTCCCGAATGTTACGTGGCCTGTTTCGTGATCTTAGAGGCCGAATTTGGGTTTTCCATCTCCTAGAGTTTTGTAGATATTGATCTTAGCTTTCGGTGGCCGCCAAGAACACTGAATTCCGACGTACAGATCAAAAGTTATGATAGTTTTCGTCTCTACTGTCCAGAATCCTGACGAGAATGAACTGTCAAGTTGCCTTTTAAAATATGAGTGGGATAATGGAAAATTCCGGGCTTTCACCCAACTAGGTTATTCTAGGCCTTGGTCTTAGCTTTTGATATTGATAAAGAATGCAAATTTTGGTGTAGCCAATTAAAAGTTATGGCACTTTCCGTGCTGCTGTCCAGAATTGCCAGAAGTTCTGACAGACAGTGTTTGTGGGTCTTGTGGAAATTGATACATATAGAATTCGAGGTTTCCATCAACTAGGTTGTTGTAGATAATTTCATTACCTTTCAATCAAACCTGAGAACACCCCTTTTCGAGTTTTAGATCAAAAGTTATGTCATTTATACCGCTGCTGTCCGTATAGACTTTATGCTAGAATGTGGTTTAATTCAAAGTAACGGGTATATTTTAGATGGTGGGATTGGGGTTGTGAGTTAGGGCGATGCGAGTAGTGTCTTGATGACTTGGTTCTTATTGAGTAACTTTGGTGTAGGGGGTGAGGCGCCAAGGTTAGCGGCTTCTTCGTTGCCTACCAACGCATCGTAACGCTAAAGGCAAGTACAATGACTTATGTGTGTTTTGTAAACCCCAGATGCTCGTTGATTGGTATGGTGTTTTATTGATATGTGAGACACTTAATGTTCATGTGCTATCCACGGGAGTGGAATGTCCACGGGAGTGGAGGTTATGGTAGACAAGAAGGTTATGATGATTATGTTCTTTGTGTACGCTCTTTCATATGTGTGGAGATGATATTAACCATTGTTCATAAATTTATTCATGCATTCTTGTTCGTGTTCCGTCCACAGGAGTGGAGCTCCACGGGAGTGGAGTCTAAAGTCCCATCAATTCCAGTATGGGCAAGTGAAGTCCCACCATTCCAATGTGGGCAGTTTTGGACACCCATATGAAACGTTCTTCATACGGTATTTTGGATCCCCGTATTTTGATAAATACGGGCTTAAGTGAACACCGACGGGTGTGTCACTTGCTATACCGGTATAAGCTCGAGTGCAGTCCAATCAATTCATGGCATCCATGCATTACAGTTCTTTCTTTCAGATACTTCTTTGTACCATAATTTTACATGAAGTGTTTTCTTGTATTCGTTGTACTTGCTGAGTCCCGAACTCACTCTTGTTTGTTGTTTTGTTTTAGGTGGCCGTTGATGATAATTCTATCGGGAGGGAGTAGACATGCACTACACACACATCACCATATTCCAGTTTCAAGAATAGAACTTGGTTGAATTCCTTATTTGTTTAGAGATAAACTGTAATAATTGAGGCGTCATGTGGATGATGTCTTCTGTTTGGTCATGGATGTTTATTTACTGCTGTGATACTTGACCTGCATAGGTTCAGATTTTATTTGTGTTTTTATGCCTTATGAGCGATTCACTTTCCATTCGTTATAACTTGGATTATTGCTTCAATTCTTATGATTGTGGATGTATGTTAGACTCTTTAGGTAACATTTTGGCTTCTGGATAGCCAGGGTGTTACACTGAGATTTTAATTCGGTTTTCTATTTTAGGGCGAATTTTCCAACTACTAACTAATCAAAAGATTTTTAAAGCTCAAAAAATTGGGATGTTACAAACCTCCACCCTTAAAGGAATCTCAACCCCGAGATTCAGGCTAGCTATAGAAAAGGCTAGGAAACTCAGCTTTCAGCTCTTCTTCACGCTCCCACGTTGCTTCTCCTTCTGAGTGGTTGCTCCACTGAACTTTGCAAAAACGAACGGTCTTGCTTCTAGTCTGGCGCTCTACAACCTCCAAAATCTTGATTGGTTGCTCCTTGTAAGTGAGATCTTCTTTTAACTAAATTGAATCCAAGGGAGTTTGTTCCGTCAGTACACGAAGACACTTCTTTAACTATGAGACATGGAAACATCATACACTCCTGCTAGCGACTGTGGCAGTTCAAGCTTGTAGGCAACTTCTCCTCGATGGCTCAAAATCCTGAACGGACCAACATACCATGGGGCAAGCTTTCCTTTGGCATAAAACTTTTTTACACCTCTGAGCGGGATAACTCGAAGATAAACAAAATCCTCAGGCTCAAAACTAAGATCACGACAACAGTTATCAGCATAGCTCTTCTGCCTAGACTGGGCTGTCTTTAATCTCTCCCTGATCCTGGCAACCTGGTCTTCTGCTTCTTGGATAATGCATGGTTTGAATACCTTTCGTTCAGCTGTCTCTGATCAATTCAAAGGGGTTCTGCATGCACAACCATACAAGGCTTCAAATGGTGACATCTGAAGACTGGCTTGGTAACTATTGTTGTACGAGAATTCTGCATATGGCAAACTCTTATTCCAACTAGCAGCATTAGCTAGAGCACAAGCTCTCAACATATCCTCGAATATTTGATTTACTCTTTCAGTTTGCCCATCGGTCTGAGGGTGATACGCAGCACAGAAATTCAGATGGGTTCCCAAAGCTTCATGTAGACTACGCCACTATCTTCTTAGGCATACCATGCAAACTGACCATTCTAGACATATACAATTCTGCAAGACAATCCCCTAAGTAAGTAGTTTTGACTGGCAAGAAATTGACAACTTTTGTCAAATGATCGACTATTACCCAAATCGAATCGTAACCTGATTGAGTCTTGGGTAAACCGGTAATGAAATCCATTCCGATCTCCTCCCATTTCCACTTTGGGATTTTCAGGGGTTGCAACAAACCTACTGGTCTCTGATGTTCTGTCTTTACCTTCTGACACACATCACACAAGGCAATAAACTCTGTGACTTCTCACTTTAGATTTGGCTACCAAAACTTATTCTTGATGTCCTAAGAGCTTCTATTAATATTAACTGTCTTAAACCATCAACATCCGGTACACAGATATGTCCATTTATCTGAAGTATACCTTGGTCATCTTTGGTGAAATCTTTGAATTTTCCTTTTGCCATCTTGAGCTTAATGTCCATAAACTCAGGATCGTTTGGTTGGGCGTCACAAATCTATTTCTCCAAGGTAGACTGTACTTCCAAACTAGCCACAAATCCTTCGGTTACTACCTCTAATTTTAGCTTCTGAAACTCATGAAGTTCAGGACAATTCTCCTTTACTTCCAAGGTGTTGCAGTAACTCTTGCGAATTAACGCATCAGCCACAACATTAGCTTTTCCAAGGTGGTAATGGATTCTAAGATTATAATCATTTATTAACTCCAACCATCTTCTTCGCCTCATAATCAAATCAGACCGAGTGAAGATGTACTTCAAACTCTTATGATATGTGTATATCTCACAGCAATTAGCAATGAGATAATGATGTCAAATCTTTAAAGCGTGCACTACGGCTGCTAATTCGAGATCATGGGTAGGGTAATTCTCTTCATGAGGTGTCCACTACCTTGATGCATAGGCAACAACTCTTCCTTCTTGCATTAGGACGTAGCCTAATCCTTGACGCGAAGCATCACAGTAGATATCGAAATCCTTCTGAATATCTGGCAGAATTAGCGCTGGGGCTGTCGTCAAACGTTTCTTCTACTCTTGAAAACTTTCCTCACAAGCTGGGGTCCAAGTAAACTTTTTCTCCTTCAACAATTGTGTAGGAGTCTTAGCAATCGTTAAGAATCCTTCAATGAAACGGCGGTAATATCCTTTCATTCCCAAGAAACTACGAAGCTGAGTTACCGTTTGGGGCTGCTCCCAATGTAACAGTGCTTTATCCTTTCCAAGGTCAACTACTACTTCTTCGGCTGTCATCACATGACCAAGAAAATCAATTTCCTTTTTCCAAAAATCACACTTGTTGAACTTAGCATACAACTGATGCTCTCTAAGTTTCTCTAGGATTAACCTCAGGTATTCAGCATGTTCTTCTTCTGTATTGGAATAAACCAAAATATCATCGATGAATACAACTACAAACTTGTCTAGGTACTCTATGAAAACCTTATTCATCATGTTCATGAAATAAGTAGGGGCGTTGGTCAGACCAAAAGACATGACTAGGAACTCATAATGTCTATACCGTGTTGAAAAAGCGGTCTTCGGTATATCCTTCGGGCAAATTTTCAATTGATGATAACCTGATCGCATATCGATCTTCGAGAACACTCCGGCTCCCTCCATCTAATCAAACAAATTATCAATTCGGGTAAGTGGATACTTGTTCTTGATGGTAACTTCATTAAGAGAACGGTAATCAATACACATCCTCATGCTTCTGTCTTTCTTTCTAACAAATAAGACTGGCGCTCCCTAGGGCGATGAACTAGGTCTCACAAAACCTTTCTCAAGAAGTTCTTCAATCTTCTTCTTCATTTTCGCCAACTCATCAGCTAGCATCCGATAAGGTCTCTTGGAAATTGGTGATGTTCTCGGCACTAGATCAACAACAAACTCGCTGTCATTGTCTGGTGGCATTCCTGGCAAATCTTCTGGGAAAACATCCGGGTACTCCATGACAATAGGCACATCCTCCAAAGAAATGATCTTCAGGCTATTGACTAATAGATGTCCATCACATACTAAGGTGGCTAGAAATTCCACTTTCTTTCCATTGGTGTCTTCCACTGTTACGGCTCTTCGGCCACAATCTAACACGGCTTTGTGCCTGGATAACCAATCTATGCCAAGTATGACATCTAAAGTCTGGGTGTCTAGGACGATGAAGTTGGATAGAAACTCAAATCCAGCTATGAGTAACTTAGCTCCTAAACATCCCACTTAAGAGCTTAACTCTGCTCCAGGCGATTGGACTAACAGAGTATGCTTAAGACGCATAACCTCCAAATTATTCTTGGTTGCAAAAACTCCAGAAACAAATGAATACGAAGCTCTAGAATCAAACAAAACTAATGCAGGTACTGAGCTAACCAGAAACTTACTCAGTACAACGTCTGGTGCTTCCTGGGCTCCTTCCAGAATGATGTGGTTGACACGGCCACTGACCACGGACGGTGGTGTTCCTACGACTTGACCGGTACCTTGAGGTGCTCCTCGGTTGCTACTTGGCGCTAGTGTCTTAGCTGGTGTCACTCCAAGGTTGAAGCGAATGGGCATCATGACTCCCTTCTGTGGACAATTGTTGGTGAAGTGTCCTGATTGACGGCAAGCATAGCAAACTCGAGCTCCATTCTGCTGCTTGCTTCCTGGGTTGGGGTTGATAGGCACAAGGTTGCAAAAACTTTGAGTAGCTGGACGAGGTGCTGAAACAGGTGTAAGCGTCCTGAAAGAATTTTGTGGCAGGAAATGAGTGAACTGTTGCGAAACTGTTCTTGCCTTCTGCTGAGGCTAATGACTTCCTTGCTAGGCCATTTTGCGCTTACGATGGTCTTCCAACTCCTTGCTCTTATCCTCAAGGACTAAAGCTTTGTTGATTAGCTCTTGAAAGCCTAGAAAGGTGTGAGAAATTAGGCTGACTTGCAGTCCCAAGTTTAGTCCTTTCAGAAAATGACTTTGACGAGCCTTGTTAGTGGCGACATCCTCCGCGGCATAGTGGGCAAGCTGAGAAAACTTGTTGAGGTAATCTGTTACTAACATGCTTCCCTGCTTGAGCGCACGGAACTCATCCTTCTTCAAGTCCATTATTCCTTCTGGCACATGGTACTAGCGAAAAGCTATGAAAAACTCTTCCCAATTAATATTCTGTGGCGTCTCATGTGCGACATAGAAGTTTTCCCACCATTCGGCGGCAATGCCTTCCATCTGATGTGTGGCGTATAGAACTTTCTTACGATCACTGCATTGGGTGATAAGCAGCTTCCTTTCGATGACACGGAGCCAATCATCGACTTCTACTGGTGAAACATTCCCAGAGAATGTCGGCGGATGGGTTGTCATGAACTCTGCGAGTTTGGATGATCCATGGTGACCATGAGTAGCTGGTGCAGCATTATTGTTGTGGTTGTTGTTGTTGTTTGCCTGGTTGCTCATATTCTGCATTTGGTTCATCATGGTGTACATCATCTGGGTTTGAGCTGCCATGAAAGCTCCAAAATTCTGCAGGTCAATTGGAGGTGCTTGGGGTGGAACTGCTCCTCTAGGAGTCTGTTCATTCCCTTCTGAACTACTAGCTCCTGAACCACCATCAACAGCATGACGAATCTGAACCATCTGGTGAAGCTCTATGGGTTAGATAAGGTAGCAAGCACAAGATGGGTTAAGAACTAAGCGGGGCTAGATTAAACCCAACTAACACTTGCACAAGAACTCAACTGAAATACTTATATTATTTAGGGTCTTAGCATAGCTGCAACAAATGCCTAAGGGCTATTGCAGCTCATACTCACACACAAGAAATAACAGCGAACCTAAACACGCAAACTACCACCTAAAGGACGACACTCCTAAACTTAATTGACGCGGCTCCACACACTGAGCCTCAACTGACGAAACCTAAGCCTGAGCGAATTTAGTCGCTAAGGTAGTCTCCACAACCACGGCGGTGCTCCCGCCTGCTGTAGACCTGGAAGTAAGCTGGCTTCCTTGCAAACTGGTCCTGATGCCCTGGGACTAGTGTAGCAGGAACAGGCATCCCTGGTGCAAGCACAACTGGCTCCTTTGGCGCCTCAGGCTCTGTTGGCTCCTTGCCTCTTCTGGTTCTTCCTCTGGATCTTCTTCTTCTTCAGGGTCTTCCTCGTGCTCATGCTGGTCGTACAGTGCTACTTCCAGCACTGTGACCCTCTCTTCCGCCCTCTGCAAGACCTCATAGACACACTCCAGCTCCATGGCAGTCGCCTCTAGTGATTCCTCCTAAGCAGCGGCGAACTGGGCAAGGTGCACCACTATAGCATTGTCTTCGCCATCTGTAGACGAGTAACAAGCTGGTAGATCCACGGCTGTAGCTCGGGGATGGAAACGAAAGACTATTTCTCATAGCTCATGAGCGTAGATGTTGTAGATCCTCAAGATAGCAAGGTGCGAAGACTCTTGGACTCCTGCCATGAAGTTGATCCTCCTGACTGAGATGTTCAAGGGATAGCTTGCTTTGGTGTCCCTCCTAGCATAGATAGTCAAATGGCAGATCACTCCACAGTGGCAGCCGTTCTCCATCCAGTTGGTGCCACGATACATTGGTCGATCGAAGCCTCCAAGCACTTGCAAAAGCTTCCAAAGCTCTACGGCCAAGTCCTCCCTTGCGCTCACCATAGTTCTGAAGATGAGGCATTTGTCACGACAGACAAGAGGGTAAGAACCAAATTAAAATAGTGGGGAGAGGATAAATTTCAACAATAGTTGAGTAAAGAGAGATACAAGAGGAGTTAAGCAATTCATTGATCTTACAGTTAATTTTTGCTTTAGAAAATAGGTTGGACACTCTAAAGATGGCTAATCTAACTAAGGTGAAAAACTACAGTCAGTATGGCTCTAATACCACCTCTGTCGGGATCCAAAAATGCAATTCTGGACCCTCTGTGTATTCTGCACTAGTCCAGGATCACGCTAGTGCACACTCGCAGGGCTGACAATAATTAAATAAGCAGCAGCGGAACAAAAGACTTCAGCAGAATCCCATCGATTCACCACAAGCAACCGACTGGGATCAAGACCTAACAATCAACACCTTCGTAGTACTCCCCCTCGAATGCAGGTGATGACTCCTCCACTTCTATTGATTTGATTTAGCAAGTATGAGTACACAACCGTACTCGCAAGTCATACCACATAATGCAATATGTAGATGCAGGTTTATTCCAGAGGAATGGCTTTTGTGGTTCTTTTGCAATAACGCTGACTTTGCAGTTTAAATACAAATAACAACTTGAAAGCATAATTCAAAACAAATAAACAATAATAATTTAACAAGTATTTTCACAAAGAGCACAAAGGCTAATCAAATTATTGACACATCCATATGACTTATATCACACAGTTGTCCCTTCCCAAATGTTTTATGAAAACTAACCCTGTGATACCCTAAAATATATTCGAAAGGATTAGTCGGGAGAAATTAAATAAATCGGGAGAAGGGTTCTTTTATAAAATCATCAAAACAGGATATAAGAGGGGGTTTTCCGCGTTTAGGGGGCAACTTGGGCTTGGGCCTAAGCCCATGTGGGGCTGGCCGGCCATAGGGGAGGCGCCATCCCCTCCCCCAAACCCTAGCCGCCTCACCCCTTTTCCACCTCCTCCCCACTTGTGGCCGCCACCTCCTTGTCCCCTCTCCACCTTGGCCGCCTCCCCCTGCTCCCTGCACCTTCCCCCTTGGTGCTCTCCCCTGCTGCAGGCCAAGGACACCGTTCCCCGCTGCCGGTCTAGTGGAGGAAGAAGGGAGGACGCCGGTTTGTGGATCGGCCAAGAAGAAGAAGGATGAGGGGAGAAAGGAGGAGGAAGATCATCTTCTCCAAGGTTCTCCCACCTACGTCCTGGTTGCTACAAGGGTAACGAGTGCCGATCCTCATCGTTTGATTAGTGGTAGATGTGTTTTGGTTCAATTTTGATTAGATCGATTTGCTGCGGGTAGAAATTCGATTCTGTCCAGATTGTTGCGTGGACTTTTTCGTGATGTTAGAGGCAGAATCTGAGTTTCCCATCTCCTATAGATATGTAGGTATTGTTCTTAGCTTTCGGTGGCCGCCAAGATCACCTTATTCCGACTTTCGAGTCAAAAGTTATGATAGATTTAATATCTGTTGTCCAGAATCCTGACGAGAATTAGCAGTCTCTGTTTAGGTTGATATATGGCCTAGTTAGAGGGTGATTCAGAGGTCTTGCCCATAACAAATTTTGAAGGTTATATCACTAGCTTTCAGGATTGATAAAGAACACCTCATTTGGATTTATAGATCAAAAGTTATGCACTTTTCTTTGTGACTGTCCAGATTGTAGATCAGTCTGTCCAGATTGTTTGTCAGTTTCTATCTTTAGTTTTGACCCGTGTGCCACTTTTTGTTAAAGGCAAAATTTGAATGTCGTGCCAACTAGTTTATTGTAGGTAATTTCATAACCTTTTCAGATTGTTAAAGAACGCTCAATTCGGAGTTGTAGATTAAAAGTTATGGTTGTTTTAGTATTGCTGTCCTGTTTGTTCAGACAGAAGCTGTGCTGCTGTTTTGTTTTCTTTATTAGAGAAGTTTATTGGCCGAATTGGGAAATCTCATCAACTTGAATGTTATAGATATGTTCGTTAAGATGAGGTAGGATCTGGACTCATCTCATTTCGAGTCCCACGTCATTAACTACTGTCATTTTCGTGCTGCTGTCCCGACACGCTTTTGGGTTGCAGCCTGTTTTTCAGATTAGGTTTTATGGCGATTCCTTGGGAGTTCAAGGGGGGTATTGTAGACTATTAATTCGGGTTGGATTCTATGTTGTTCTTATTTCGGTTATTTAATTGTTTAGGCCACGAGGCTACGGGTTTGGGAGCGCCATCGTTGCTCGCTAACGCGCCGCAACGCGAAGGCAAGTACTTTGTTGCTTTTGAGTCTTTGTGATTGTGAATGTTTTCATGAATATAGTGTGACATATTGTGTTACCGAGATGCGGAATTGGTTATGTTCTTTCATTATGTGGAGTATATCTCGAGAGATGGTATTATCACTGTTCATGTTCATATCATGCATCCTTTTATTCATGTTATGTCCACGGAGTGGATTGTAAGTCCCACCATTCCAATGTGGGCAAATTTGGACATTGTCATGTCCCGCCCACGGAGTGGATTGAAAGACCCATCAATTCCAGTATGGGCACGTAAGACCCATCAATTCCAGTATGGGCAGCTTTGGACACCTATATGAAACGTTCTTCATATAGGACTTGGATCCCGCACTTTTGTTAAGGTGCGGGCTTAAGTGAACACCGACGGTGTGTCACTCACTATACTGAGTATATGCATGTGTGCAGTCCATCCTTGATTACATTCATTCATTTCATGTTTTCATAAGTGTTCACTCGATGCAAGGTTCGCATTCTTAAATGGTGATGTCCTGTTTGTATATGTGTTCCTTTTCTTTCACTGTACTTGCTAAGTTATGGACTCACTCTTGCGTTGTTTGTTTATTTTAGGTAATCCCTGATGTTGGCTCACTTGGGAGGGAGTAGACACGCACTACTCGTTCACACCATCCTATTCATGTTCAAGATTAAATTTAGTTCTATCTTACATTCGTTAATGATGAACTGTAATAATTAAATTATAATTGGTGAAGGAAGGATACCTTCTCCACATGGATGTTGATTTATTACTGCGTGTGAATCTTCTTTATTGATGATCAGTATTAAATAACTTAGAAGGTGAAGGAAGGATACCTTCACCATGTCCTGTTTAATTTAATGCTGTCTTTAGTTGAAATACTTAGTTCAATTCTTCTGCATTATGGTTGTATGTTAGATGTTTTAGGTGACATCTTGGCTTCCGAATAGCCAGGGTGTTACAAACCCTCGTGTGAAATCCCCGAGCATATCCATGACAGCAGATGCGGGTATTCAAATAAATTGTTTAACACTCTGCAGAGGTTGTACACTTTACCCAGATAATATAATCAGTTTTGCAAGCACTAACCATAACAAAACTTTTCTGAAACTTCGTCTCAAACATTGACACTCCTGATGTGCTTTACCGACGACACTAACGCCCACATAGGAAATTAGTCTATCACACACCGATGGACCTGAAGACGGCAAACTGCTCATAAATGTGAATCATCACAAAGACATAAACACACTTTCACCCTAGTACAAAGCTTAACCTACTACCTGAGTAGTCAATACTGAGATTCCATAACTTACTAAGTTAGGCCCGTCCTATACCAAGCATGTGGTCATACAGTAAGGCTCAGTTCACTGGTGCACAAATTTAAGTCCTTAATTGACCAAGGCAAAACTTTCAATTTCTAACTATGTCATGAAAATAATTATTCCCAATCACAGCCCCACCATGTCACACAATTTCCACCACTTGCCTCTGTCTAAATCCTTTACCACCCAGTTGGTTAAGTGCAACACATGCCATCAACGAGTAATAGCACACAGCACACAGTTTTATCACAAAGTTCCATTTTCACTTAGTCAAATTTATATTTGAAACTCACATAAAATGATGACTCGTTGCATGGCTAAGCTGACTAATCGTATCTAACCAACCCACGTTTGTGCTATGATAATAATAAATAAATAAAGAACCAATCTAGGGTAACAAAATATTATGACATAACAATAGATAAGGTGGATATAACAATTTGGATTAATAACTAAACCAAAAAGCATTTAAATAATTACTTAAAGTAAATGTAATAATTTGAATTAATATAGTTTTGAAAACTGGGTTCAATATGATCAAAGGTATAACTTGCCATGGAATAGATCTTGGTACTGGTCCTGGTCTTGGTGAACTCCTTCTTCTTCAAAATCTCCCGAAGTAGCAACGTCTACTCGCAAACGAAAAAAATAAACAAAAAAATAAAATGTAGAAGAAAAAACTCGAAAAATTAAATAAAAATCTTAGTAAAATAGAGTTCGAATTTATATGAATTTAGAAATTTGAATGTTCATAATCGGAGTTCGGATGCAAAAGATATGGCATTTGAAAGATCTAATCTAAAGATAATACTCAAAAAGGATTTTCTGGAATTTCTGGAATTTATTTTTCTGCTGGAAAATCGGATTATGATGCAAGCATGACATTAGCCCTGGGATTTTCTAAATTAAAACGAATCCAGAGAAATGTGGCTGAGGCTGATATGTGGGGCCCACAAGTTAGTGACTCGGCTTTTGGTGGATTGGGTTTACACGATTGGATCTGAGTGTAGGTGACTATGCTGGACCAATCATAACATGAACGTTAATAGGGACGTTGAGCTAGCTTATGACTTGGATGCATACGTGTGCGCTGACGAGGCAGATGACTCAGCGCCACGCGAGACGACACCTCAGCAAAAGGATGACGTGGTGCTGAGATGGACGCCAACGTGGGCTGCCACGTTAGCTCGAAGGCAAGGCGGCTCGGGACCCGATGGTCATCGACGTTTGGCGGCTCCTCGCTGGTAATGGGTGGTACTAGCAGATAGATAAGGCTATTGAGAACTCGATGGAGTGCTCACTAGTGGTCGGGGTGGACGGTGGTGGCCGACGATGAGGTTTTGGCGGAGAAGGAGGTTCGGTCTTGTCGGGAAATCACTCCGATGATGCTCAGGTGACACGATCGGTTGCGGGAGAGAGCTACGGTGATGACAAACCCGGTGGTGCGGTTGACGATGATGAAGCGACCACAAAAGCGGCGCAAAACAATGAAAATGAATTCCCGCAGAAAACCATAAAGCATGGATTGCGGCGGCGTTAGAGCTCCTGAGGTGCAGCGGCTTGAGGGGTTTTGGTGCGGGGTACAGGGCGAACCCTAGGGGGCTATTTATAGGACACGAGCGATGCTAGGGCAACGTAATGGTGGTGGACTCCTTTTCAGAACCGAGAAGAGATAACAAGTTTGAGAGGGATTCGGAGGAGATAAAAGGTAGGTTTGGATGTGGGGAGATAAGGGGAGTTGGAAAATGTATCTCCGAGCGATCCTTTCGGCTGGAATCTAAGTTGTCGGATGGAGCTTCTAGAAGATCAATGACAAATGTGACCGAAGCTCACGTGGAGACGATGGCTCGGTGACGACGATGGACCTGACAGGCGGGGTCCACCTACCAGTGAGACGGAGCGTCGCGGGCGAGCGTGCTGACATGAGCATGCGAATGGGACGCTACACCGGCCACACGCGCGGGAAAGGAGGTTGGGCCAAAAAGAATCGGCCCGAGAGAAAAAGTGAGATTTTAATTAGGTTTTCTATTTTAGAAAAATACTAGAAATTCAAATAGCAAATAGAAAATAGCAATTGAACTCAGAAAAAATTCTAGAAAATTCTAGAAAATATATCCAAGCACATATGTAACACCTTGGCTATTCGGAAGAGAAAAATGCTACCTAAAAACCTAACATATAACCATACAGCGGATTAATTTCAACAATAATTCATCAACTAAGCTAAACAGATCATCAACAATTGGAACATAAACAGGAATGTAATAATGGATCCGCTACGTTATCCTATCAACGAATATTCAATGAACATAAACAGTTATTTAAACAAACTCAACGTTTAGTAAGGTATCATCCAAGTCTAAGTTTATTTATTACAATCTAACAATTAACGAATGAAAGGCAGCAACAATTCTTTTATTGAGACTACTGTAAAGTGAACTGAGTGGGTAGTGCATGTCTACTCCCTCCCAAGAGATTCATCACCAACGTTCACCTAAAAATAAATAAACAAAGCAAGAGTAAGTCCAAGACTCAGCAAGTACAGTGAATAAATGAACAAATAACAAATATGAACAAGACAACCTCTTCACAATTTCTGAACATACCACGAATGAATATTTAAGAATGCATGATATGAATGAAATTAATCAAAGGATGGACTGCACACGTGCTTATACCGGTATAACTAGTGACACACCCGTCGGTGTTCACTTAAGCCCGCATCTTAACAAAAATGTAGGGATCCAAATCCCGTATGAAGAACGTTTCATACGGGTGTCCAAATCTGCCCATCCTAGAATTAATGGGTCTTACTTGCCCATCCTGTAATTGATGGGTCTTTCTAATACACTCCCATGGACGGGACATGACAATGTCCAAATGTGCCCACATTGGAATGGTGGGTCTTATATTCCACTCCCGTGGATGAAACATGCATAATGGATGCATGGAATGAAGTATGAACAATGGAAGACATCATCTCTAAACATAGAATCAACACATATGAAAGAACATAGAAATTTCACCTTCTCATGTATCATAGGATACCACAACATGAACATTTAAGCATTCATCAATCACAATCATTAATATTAGCAAAGTACTTGCCTTCCGCATTTCGACGCGTCAGTAGTCAACGACGGTGCTCCTAAACCCGAAGCTTCGTCGCATGAACAATTAAGTAATTGAAATAAGAACACATTGCACACGACACTTCTAAACAACGTTCTACAATGCTTCCCCGGTGACTCAAGATTCAACTAAAAACTCTAATCTGAAAACTGACTACTCAGGCACAAACCAAAACTGGACAGCAGCACGGTAAAAATCATATCTATTGATCTGGAACTCGGAATAAGGTGAGACCAGTTTCTATGGATTCTTAACTGACATATCTACAATATTCTAGTTGACAAGATAACTCAATTCGTCCAATTTAATTTACTAACAGTTAGATGAAAAAAACAGAACAGAAACTGCCTAAACAATTAAGACAACAGTACTAAATAGATCATAACTTTTAATCTACAACTCCGAATTGAGCGTTCTTTAACAATATGAAAAGGTTATGAAATTCTCTAAAATAACCTATTTGAGTGAAAACCCTGAATCGTCCATTATCATAAACGTAATTTAGGAGACAACTTGAATGGTAGATCTCGTCAGAATTCTGGACAACAGAAACTAAAATGATCATAACTTTTGATCCGTACGTCAGAATCTGGTGTTCTTGGTGGCCAATGGATGCTAAGAATATTTTCTAAATAACTCTAGGAGATCAACACTTCTGATTCGGCCTATAAGAACCCGAAATTGCCCATGCAACATACTGGACAGATTCGAATCTACCGCAGACAGACTTTGATCCAATCAAAATTTAGTCGGTTTCACTTCTACGACTAATCAAACAACAACAACTGGAAATCGTTACCCTTGGAGACACACGTGCCCGCTGAATTCCCCCGCGTAGATGCTCATCTCCTCTTCTTCTTCTCTCTCCCTCCACCTTTCTCCTTGGCCAACAGCAATGAGAGAGCACCACCAAGAGGGAGCAACGGAGTGCAAGGAGGAGGGCGTGTACTGTAGCAGCACTGTAGCAGCAGTGGAACACTGTAGCAATGCGTGCTACAGTTGTGGGCTAGGGTTTCCCCCTCCTTTTATTAGTGGCCGGCCCCTCATGGACCTCCTAGGCCAAAGCCCGAAGCCCAGGTTGCCAAAGAATTGCAGTTTTCCCCTCCTCTAAAGTCTAATTTCTCTTTTCACTGCTTCCTTCATTACAATAAGTTGGAGTATTACAGAAAAACATTTTTTTGTTTACTCTCCTTCCTTAGAAACATTCGGGGTATTACAACATAGAACCCAAATAAAATAGTTTTGACAATTGTTGATGTTGGAATTATTCATATTAAATATTTTTGATACTGAAAGTCCAAGTTAAGCTTTGAATTACAATTCAAATAAATTCCAAGGGTGAATTTTCCAACTACTAACTAATCAAAAGGTTTTTAAAGCACAAAAATTGGGATGTTACACCCATGGAGCTTGGCACGTTGCGTCTGTCCACACCCATAACAGCATGGAGGATCGACCCACAGTGGGTTCTCAGGTATGTGCAATTATGATATTTTTGTACTCTACTTAAATATGACTTTTGTGGGCATACAAATGTGCCCTCTTGATCATTTTGACATGAGCTGAGAGCATAAAGCATGATTCCACTTATGAGGATGGTGGAGGCCACGTGGGAGGACGACCGGGACATCCGTTTGTCTAGGCATTTTTTGTACAACTGGAGCCTATTGACGGCATTGGTGGACAGTTGGAGGCCGGAGACTCACATGTTCTACCTTCTGTGTGGGGAGATGGCTCCTATGTTGCAGGATATTGTGTAGCTCATGGATCTCCATTGCGCAAGCTCTCCTGTGCAAGCGCACGACATTGTGTCGACGTGGCGTGCAGACTTCCTCGCTAGGTTTGCTGGGGTGCTACCGCACAACAGCGTGTTCAATAGTATGCACGAGCCTTCGCTGAGGTGGCTCTGTAAGTTCTGCGTAAGTTCCTCCCTCTCTGGTGTTCGCACTTACTTTCTATTCACCGATCTAACTAACAGGTCCTTATCATTTTGCAACCACTGGGTATGGCCTCTAACGCCCCCAATTATACGGTAAGGAGGTACTTTAAGGCCTACTTGCTATGGCTCTTTGGGTGGGTCTTGTTCTGCGGATCCCACAGTGACAGCATCGACAAGCTCTTCATCAGGTACGCATAGGAGTTGGCGAACGTGGAGCTGGAGGAGATCTAGCAATACGCCTGGAGCCTGATAGTGCTATGTGTGATGTACCAAAGCCTTTACGCCACCTGTCGGAAGGTCTAGGGTAGCTCCTTACTATCTGGATACCCACTCCTGCCGCAGTTGTGGTTGTTTGAGCGCTTCTAGATTAGATAGCCATAGATCGACTTGAGGGCGTACCCCCTCGGTCTCTATGTCGACGACATCGACATTCCAACCATGGGTACGGTGTGGTGTCACTAACGAGTAAATTTTTCATATGGTTCGTATGTTTTGTACTTTATTTCCACACTATGTGCTGAGGTGTGTTTTTTTTTCTTCTACAGGTAACATTCACACCAGTCACTACACATGCCTTACAGAGCGATCTCGGATGGGATATGCATGCCGAGGCGAGGTCTGTTCACAACCAAATTAGGGATTGCCTCGACATGACATTGGAGGAGCTGAGAGAGGCCATGGTCCAGCTCATGGACTACGGGAGGAGTGTCGGTGAGCTCACGTCCTGTCGGAGGGTGAGACACGTGGTGGACACACCGTCACATGCGGACAGGTGGTGAGCTATAGTGGACAGTGAGCTATAGTGCATCACGCCCGACACACAGGATGATGACTCCACATCCGAATGTCCTAGGCAGGTCCTCATGGCACCATGCTAGGATTACACCTACTAAGTTCACAGATATAGTTCTACATCTCACCTGAGATTGTTCATTTCTAATTGTTTTTTAACTAACACCAATTTGTTGCAACAAGACCTCAGTTCCATGCATATGCGGGGCCACAACATAGGGGGCATCCCTTTCGATGCAATGACCAGGTTGGTTACTGCTCCCTCGTTGTATTTTCGTTTTGCATTTGCAATACATTTAAAACGTATGTCCTACTGTTTGACAGGGCGTCATCATGGTTGGGAGGAGGGACACCTAGCCACGTAGGAGGGGATATATATAATACTTGGATTATGACATCAACGAGATCATATATCCATGAGACGACACTTTCCCAGCTCGAGGGCGATCCTAGTCAGGTCTTTGTTGGGGTTTCACAGCTCCATGGTGGCCAAACCTACGGAGGTTCCTCGCCTCCTCTAGGGTAGTTTGGTCGCCAGAGCTCTTGACGTACTCGCGCCAACTGCGGGACCATTGGACAAGTTCAGGAGACACGCGTGGAGTACGCCCGAAGAGGGCCCATGACTAGATGTATGACCCATATTATGTAAATATTAATTTTTGTACAATTAACATTATGCTTATGTCCATTTTCGATCTCGTTTGTTGTTGTTGTGCCTACAACTAACCTTGTGCGGAACTCAGCATCACGACCAAACAAACTAGTAGACCCCATAGAAATGACACGTATGTTGGTGCCAACAGAATCCAAGGCTAGCTCTATAAAAGCTCATCCAAACAACTGAACTCCATGCCCTTTTCTTCTCATCTACTTGCACTTGTCACACTACTCTCCATATCTCAGTTGTCTAGTTCGATGAGACAAAGAGTTGTGGCGCTGGTGAATGTAAGGCATATCAACTGCCCAAACTGCGGAGTGCAAGCAAATGTCATGTACTCCAACACCGAAGAGAACAGGAGGCGTGTGTTTTACAAGTATCAGTATTTCTCGACGAGTCTGGTTTCCGTGAAAGTTGTTTTTTTTTTATTTTTGGTTTGCTTCATCACTTTTGTTTTGACTATTTGGTGTGGATTTCAGGCCGACGGATGCCAGTACTTTTAGTGGGCGGACTCTATTGGTGTCGTGGTGGAAAGAGAAGTTGAACGTCCACCTATAGCTCCATCTAGTCCAATGGTAAACATGTCACCTATAGACGAGAGCCTAGACAGGATTCTTGACCACCTGAAGTGGCTTGAGAAACTCATGTGTGTGTATCCTACTAGTGGTATGTGCAATGTGTGAAGTAGTTTTCATTTTCTGCATAAGGGATTCATGTATATAGGATGTTGTATGCTTGTTTATGAATTGTCAAATGTCTTTAACTATTGGCTACTAGATTTGTATGAACGTCACATGACAAGGGGCAAATGCAATATAACATTCAGAATATATATGTAACATCATAAGGCTAAGTACCACATACTATATACCATTACTATACCCAAATTTCACATTACAATACCATCACATTGAAATGTTGTGAGGACCCGGGTATTTAACTAGTAATACTTAACCTCCATATGGTTCTAGCATTACTAATCAAATATCCAAAGCCTCGATGGACATGTGCTTCCCAGAATTGCAGCACACGCTCATCATCACAAAATCATACATCATTTCCATACAACAATTAATGCTAAGTTCAACAACGACATACATAAAGTAAAGTTATTACAAAAGAGCCGATCGGTCAAATGACACAATATGCAAAAATGACAGCGGAAGCAAAAGCGCCATAAGATGGCTAGAACAAAAGTCGACCGGTTAGCCACACAACCCACAAGGCAACCGACCGGGCCGCCAAGCTAGTCGCCCCGCAAGCTACCACAACAAAGCTCACAAAAGTGAGGCTCTTCAAGCTCACCTTCTTCCTCTGCAACAAATACATTTAAGCAAGACAACTGAGTACACTAAGGTACTCCCAAGACTGACGTGTGGAATAGCAGACCTATTCATAAACTTTATTTGCAATAATGTAATACATTTAAAAGCAAGTTTGCAAATGTGTTTTGATGTTGAATATAACAACGAATTAATAATAAATACAAGAAACCACCTGGAAGTGACTATCCCAATAGCCACCACAACATAGCACGAATCCCCGATTCGTACCACCCATCAAGTTTTAATTAAAAAGGTTGTAGTCTAACTCTTGAAAGACCTTGGCAAGCGTGTCCATAACCTAGGACGAGGCTATTCGAATAGTTTTAACCCTGCAGGGGTGTACCAATGTACCCACACTTCAGACCACCTTTAGGCCACAAAGCACACTTCCGAAGGTATGCCGGCACGGCTAAGTCCTACAAGACATTTTCCAATATTGTGTATCAACCACGAGCCGCTCGTATGGATAGAAACCCATACGCTTACATTGCAAGCCGAAAGACAACAAATCCCATCACGGTGAAGTCTTTCGGACAATACAATGCTCCCAACACCGTCCCTCCTGCGACCTCCTGCAACCCGAAGCTAATACACGCCAAAGTACTCAGTCAAGAGAGGTCCCATACCCTCTAGTGTGGTTAGCACGCTAAAATGCTTGGTTTAGTGTAACAAGATGTTCGGTCCTTGTTGACCCGGGCACCATTCCAGTCACACCCAAAATCACACCATCTTACCATTGTGCCCAAGTCTAAATCATTTTATTTTCAGTTTTGTTTTTCATAAGTAGACATGGCACAAGGCTAAAATCATAAATCATAAAAAGTTTTATGTGATCAAGGTTATCGACAAGTCGATAACCGCCCATTTCTACCGGAAGCTAAGTATGGCTAAGCAATTAATTCGCAAACTACTAAGTGACAAGAGCTCATCCACGAGCCCTAATCACAGCAATAACCTAGGCTCATGGTAGTAGAGGATAATCATTTGCCTAAGGAAATGCATCTACTAGGTCAACTAGCGACAATAGTTTAACACAACTAGCAATGCAAACAGAGAGTTTGCAAACAACAGAAATACTTAAAAATACAGGGATTAACATGATCAAACTGCTTGCCTTGCTGGGATTGGTCTTGCTGCAGAGGGGAGTGCTCAGGTTCAATAAATTCTTCGAAACCTAACGCGAAAAGGCGATAAAACCAATAAGAACGAAGAACACCCAAAAGGAACTCAACAGCAAAGAATACCCAAAAGGAAAGTCATCAAACACTAACAAGATTTTAATAGAATAAGCATGAAACCAATTTCAGTTACTGACAACAGAGAAAAACGACAACAGGGAACAAATACAGAGAACCAGTGACTAACTTTCCTCCAACCCTAAATTTTCCCAACTAAACTAAAGCATGAGAGTGACTAATGATCATTCCTAAGATTGATTAGCAGCTAACTACAAGGCTTAAGGGAGGTGGGCCCCACTGTCAGTGAAGCAGAGGAAGACATAGCTGAAGAACAGAGAGACTCGGGCTGGCGCTGGACCTGGAGTTGCCGCCGGCGAAGGAGTGGCGGCGCGGCGGGTGTGACAGCCAAAATGGGTTGCTGGAGGACCACTGAAGCCAAAGGCGGTCACGGGCTGGCCGGAGAAGCTCTGTGGCGGTGCGGCGATAGCTCGCGGCGGCCGGCCGTGGAGGTGACAAGGGGCGACTACGCCAGAGAAGAAGAAGGTGAAAACTAGCGCGCGCATGAGCATCAGTGGGTTACCAGGAACTCACCGGGATGACGCGGAGCTAAGGTGGCTGCCGGAGATGGCCCGGCGACGAGAACCTGCGGCGGCGATCAAGGGGTCACCGAGGAAGGAACAACCTGAGCAAAAACAGGAGAAAAGAGAGATGGAGATAGCTCGAGTGAGTGCACTAGATGGTGCTAGCGCGAGCAATTACTCTAGGAACCAACTCACCGGAGATGAGGACGAAGATCCAACTTTCGGCCGAAGAAGAGGGACACCTAAATTCAACGGCCCCCTGCGAGTGAAACTCAGAATTAGTTGAGGGGAAACAATCCTGACGAACTGGAACACGGGCTGACGCGCAAAGAAGAAGGTGAGCTTCACTGGTTGTGGTGCTGACACGGCGGCGGCGGCACGGCCGTGAACCAGAGAACGCGCACTCCCTTGGTTTGAGCTCAGAGCGAACAAGGAAGGTAGTGAATGGCTTTGTGATGTCAAAGAGAGGAAGAGGAAGCTTTGGGTACCCTTAAGTAGGAAAAAGGACGGAGAAACCCGAGAGGAGGAGCCCTCAACGCCGATGCGCTTAGGACCAGAGGCGGCGAGTTGGTCAGGTAGATGACGGGCGATTAATGCCTTACCAGGGTATGGGCTAACAACGGACGATGCGGCCGAGGTGAAGCGCGCGAGGAAACCGAGAATGGATGGCGAGACGAGGTGGCGCGCATGCACGCTGCCGTCGGCACTCGGCTCTCAGGCGCGAGGTAGGTGACGACCTGACAAGTAGGCCCGCCCGTCGGCGGCAAAGAGCAAGCGACGCGAGCGAGTCAAGCGCGGCGTGAAGCAGTTGGTCTGAATCGATCAAGAGAACACTGACCGTTGGATCTAAAACGGACAGTCGAGATCTGTGTATGCATTCGGACAGGTCGACGAGGTGAGCAGTGTGGACCGTGCGATCCACATCGGACGGCTGAGAGCGATTGGACTCAGGCGGTGCTGTTAGGCGGTGCGATCAAGCTGAGTGACACGGTCGGACTTGAACTCAAGTGGGGTTTGAGCCCGAGGAACAGTGATTTCAGATTTGAACTAAAAGGCAGGGAAGGTTTGGGGAATTTTTAGAGGTAGCTCCCGAGCTCCAAAAATTCTGAAATTTGTATGGGAGCTTACTGGGACAGAGGACAACCTTGTGTAATTTTTCCAGGAATTTTTATGCACTAGATTTCTCCCAAGAAAATTCACAAGCTGCTGTCCAGAGGTTTGACCAGATTTCTAAACTGGTTTGACTTGGCTATTTGAAATAGCAAACAAAAACTAAAAATTGTGAAATTTTTCAGGGAGGTAACTAGGATGGTCAAGATGATAGGAAAAATATTTTCAGAGGATGATCACAAGTTTTAAGGCTAAGAATTTGTTGACAATAATTTCCATTCACAAGAACTAAATCTTAGAATTGGAAATTGTTTAGGGAAAATTTGGAAAACTTCCAAATGACTTCAAGAGACACCAAAAGTTTTTATTTCTCCTCAAAATTTTACATTTGGAACACAAACCCTAACTTAGGGCTGTTACAAATCTCCCCCCTTACAGGAATCTCGCCCCGAGATTCTGATCACTGGGAGAAGAAGGACGGGTAGTCTGCACGGAGACGATCTTCCCGCTCCCAAGTGGCTTCATCCTCGGAGTGATTCGACCACTGAACTTTAAGAAATTTTATCACACGGTTCCTCGTCCTGCGTTCATCTTCTTCGAGGATACGAACGGGGCGCTCACGATAAGACAGATCTTCCTACACATTGATATTTTCCAATGGTGTTTCCTCAACTGGAACACGGAGGCACTTCTTCAATTGCGATACATGGAAAACATCATGCACTCCCTCGAGCGTGGCTGGCAATTCTAACTTGTATGCAACAGCTCCCACTTTCTTGATGATGCGATACGGCCCAACATATCGAGGAGCCAGTTTGCCCTTGACACCGAAACGACGATGTCCCTTCAAAGGTGAGACTTTGAGATACACAAAGTCATTGGCCGAAACTCACCACGGCGGCGTCGACCGCATAGCTCTTACGCTCGACCGAGCTACGCGTAAGTGCTCACGAATCAATCGCACTTGACTTTCGGCCTCATTAATTGAATCTGGGCCAAAGAACCGTCTCTCCCGTTTCGACCGGTTCAATGGGGTTACGCATCGTCTCCCATACAAAGCCTCAAGCGGTGCCATCCGAGACTACTTTGGAAGTCGTTGTTGTAGGAGAACTTCGGCAAGCGGTAGGCACTTCTCCCAATTCTTCCCATAGGAGAGAACACAAGCACGGAGCATATCTTCAAGCACACGATTGACGCGCTCCGTCGACCATCGATCCGAGGATGATAGGTGAAAGTGAGCGAAAGACGGTCCCCATAGCCTCTGTAAATCGTGCCAAACCGAGAAGTGAAAAGAGAGCCACGATCGACACAATCGTTCGTGGCACACCATGCAAGCTCACAATGCGGAGATATAGAGATCCGCCAATTTACTAACACCGAGGGTGGTACGGATGGCAAAAAGTGTGCTACAGCCGTCAACCGGTCAATAACCACCCGGATAGCATCCTTCCCGAAGAAGTGCAGGCGGACCGATGATGAAATCCATGCCCACGAATCCCATTTCCACTCGGTATAGGCAAGGGTGAAGAAGACCCGCTGGGCCGATGCTCGGCCTTGACACGACAACATCGTCGCATCCGCAACGAACACGGCAATCTCGCGATTCATGCGAGTCCACCGAATCTCGGCGCAGATCTTGATACATTTTGGTGGCCCGGGATGGATGGACAAAGGCGAATCATGGGCCTCATGGAGAATCAAATCCGCAACTCGGGACCTTTGGGACCACGAGGATTGCCCAAACCACACAACACCATGCTCATCTTACGTGAAGCACTTGGCTGATCCATTCTTGATGTTACGCTGATTTTACCCACACCAACATCGATTCTTTGTGGCCGACTTGACTTGATCCACCAAGGTTGGTTGCACAACCAAGGCAGCAAGGGAACCATGCTCAACCAAACCCAAGTTGAGATGCTGAAATTCTGCAAGAAGTGCAGGTTGCTGCTCTTGGATCATCAAAGTATTGCAATACACCTTTCGGCTAAGTGCATCAGCAAACACATTGGCATTGCCAGGATGATACTGAATACCCATGTCATAATCTTTGATCAATTCCAACCATGTCCTCTGCCTGAGGTTCAGATTTGGCTGGGTGAACAAATATTTCAAGCTCTTGTGATCGGAATACACCTCACAGCGGTTACCGATCAGATAATGCCGCCAAATCTTGAGTGCATGAACCACAACAGCCAACTCTAAATCATGGGTGGGATAATTGAGCTCGTGAGGTCTCAACTGCCTAGATGCATAGGCAACTGCCTTGCCTTCTTGCATAAGAACACACCCGAGTCCCTGACGAGAGGCATCGCAATAAATATTGAAGCTCTTGTGGACATCAGGAAGAGTAAGAACTGGAGCTGAAGTCAATCGTTGTTTGAGCTCCTGAAAGCTCTCATCACAAGCAAAGGACCACACAAACTTCTTGTCCTTCTTGAGCAATTCAGTCATTGGCTTTGCGATCTTGGAGAAGTTCTCGATAAAGCGGCGGTAGTAGCCCGCTAAACCGAGAAAACTCCGCACATCCGTGGATCGACTTGGGTGACCCAAGATAGAACATCACCGACTTTCTTTGGGATCCACGACTCGCCTCCGGTGAAATAACATGGCCCAAGAATGCCACTTCCTTCAACGAACTCGCATTTCTTGAACTTCGCATATAATTTGGTGCTCCATGACTTGCCCAAAACAATTTACAGATGCTCAGCATGCTCTTCGTCAGTCTTGGAATAGATAAGAATATCATCAATAAACACCACCACGAACTTGTCCAAATATTCCATGAATACCGAGTTCATGAGGTTCATGAAATAAGCTGGGGCATTGGTTAAGCCGAAAGACATGACGGTATACTCGTAAAGGCCATAACGAGTAGTGAAAGCCGTCTTGAATATCTCATACGATCCGGACTGATGATATCCCAATGTCAGGTCAATCTTGGAGAACACCTGAGCCCCAGACAACTGGTCAAAAAGATCATCAATGCGGGGCAGAGGGTATTTGTTCTTCACCGTCACCTCATTGAGCGGACGGTAATCAACACACATGCGCAAAGACTTGTCCTTCTTCTTCACAAAGATCACCGGACAACCCCAAGGAGATGGCTGGGACGGATGAAACCCTTTGCTTGGAGCTCACCAAGTCGCTTCTTCAATTCTTCTAGCTCATTGGGAGGCATCCGTCACGCGCCTTCGAGATAGAGGCGTCTGGGTAGCAACTCAATGACAAACTCAAGGTCTCGCACCGAGGCATCCCTGTAAATCATCGGAAAAACATCCTCAAAATCACAAGCGGTGGGAACCTCACGAATCTTCAAAGTGGCTTTGCTACAAGTGCACAAAGGTGTGACCCTTGCAAATGGGGAAAAGCCAACCTGTTCATTGGAAAGGTTGGTGAGAAAACCATCTTCTTGGCGCAATCGATCGTCCCAAGTGTTGGGACAACCAATCCATACCAAGAATTACATCAAGACTCATTGAGTCGAGCGGGATGAGATTTGCCAAGAATCCCACTCCTTTGACTTCGATAGGAACATCCCGACATTCTAAAAGCAGCTCTCATTTCCGACCAGAAGATCGAATGAGCAAAGGAACTCCCATAGGAACACGATGAAGACCACTAGCAGCAGCAAATGATCTTGAAATAAGCGAATGCGACGCTCGAATCAAATAATACGTAGTGGCGGACGATAATTGACAAGAAGTGTACCCATCACGACATCCGCGCCTCCGAGCCTCCTCGGTGAAAGGTGGTTGACTCGACCACGCCGCACTCGGGCCTTCGGATCATCTTACGTCGGTGGGTGACCACTCCCTTGCCCGCCCTCCATTAGGGCGAGGGCGCTCCCAAAGACTCGAGGGCAAGCGTTGGCGTAGTGGCCCTTGTTGTGGCGGCGAAAACAAGTAACCTCGCCGCCGGATTGCGGAGGCCACCGGTCGCTTGGATCGCGGCGCACGTGGCTGAAACACGGCTGCGGTGGGCGAGGCTGGTGCGAGATGGCCTCGGTCTTTGGTGGAGCAAGAGAACGGGCCTGGTCTTTGGTCGGCCGAGGACGAGTGAGGCTAGCCTGTGCAGATCGATGGGCCTCCCATTTGCGCTTGCGGGACTCACCCAGCGCCTTTGCCTTATGCTCAGCAACAATGGCCTTATCAACCAAGGCCTGAAAGTCGGGAAAGTCCACAATAGACAGCCTGTCCTGCAGCTCCTCGGACAAGCCATCCATAAACTTCTCCTGTTTAGCCTCATCTGAGGCCACCTCCCCCGGAGCATAACAAGCCAAATGATTAAACTCGTATAGGTACTCCGTCACAGACTTGCGCCCTTGCTTGAGCGCGAGGAATTCTTTCTTCTTCAGCTTCATCAGGCCATCGGGGATGTGGGCCCGACGAAAAGCAGACGTGAACTCCTCCCACGAGACCACATGGCCCGCGGGCTGCATGGCGAGGTAGTTCTCCCACCATGAGAGTGCTGCGCCCTCAAGCTGGTGGGACGCGAAGAGTGCCTTCTCCTGGGCCTGACACTGAGCTATGTTGAGCTTCCGCTCAACCATGCGCAGCCAATCATCCGCATCGAGAGGGTCCTCGGCGGGAGAAGGTCGGCGGCGCGTGCGGAGGAACTCTGCAAGTCCCCCGCGAGTCTGATGCCCGCCACCTCCAGACCCAGAGGCACTGGCAGGAGTGGAGGTTTTCCTAGCAATAACATCCAAAATGCGCGTCTGGTCCATGCGGTTTCGCTCGATCTGAGCGAGAACCTCAGCCATAGTCGGAGGAGGGGGAAGCTCCTCATCATGACCACCAGGTGGACCGCACGCGTTCTCCGGCCATCTGTTTCACTAAGATAGGTTAGTGATAGGCGAGAGCAAGAAATCGATAAATCACCGAAACAGCTTTAAACACAGCACGAAATAAATGCAACACTTCGAGTCACAAAGCCAACTGACCAAATTTAGACACTTAGCAGACTTACATCACATTTTACCCTTATGTTCTCACAAATTTTTAATTAGGCTAATCTCCTATGGTTCCCCCAAATACTAATTCCACCGGTAGTAACTATCTTTTGAAAGGAAAGAGAGAAACCAAGTTTTAAAACTCAAACTAGAGTAAGATGAGAGTAGAAGGCTAAGATAGATAAGGAGTAAAATCTGAGAATCTGCCTAGGTTCTCATAATCCTTTTTATACTTTGAAAATAAGCTTTCCAAAATATCCTAAGGACGACTATGCTTGGGTTACTACAGTCGAATGGCTCGATACCAACTTTGTGAGGACCCAGTTTATTTGGCTTGTAATGTAACCAACCACCTGGTCCTAGCATCACAAATCAAATAAGCAGAGCCTCGAGATATGTATACTTCCTGAAAGCAAGATACACACCTCTCCACAAAATTATGCATCAACTCCATTCCAAACATAGAGTCCAAACATTACACTACTAAGCAGAAAGTAACGACAGCATAGTTATTACAGACCATGGCCGACCGGCCAAAAGATACATAAATACTAGAAGAACGACAGCGGAAGCAAAAGTGCCATAAGATGGCTATAAACAAAGCCAATCAGCGTGCCTTCAACCCACAAGGCATTTGACCGGACCGCCAAGCCTAGTCGTCGTACACGAAGCGGCAGCAAAACTCACAGAAGTGAGGCCCTTGGGGCTCACCTTCTTTCTCTGCAACAAAAACATTAAGCAAAGCAACTGAGTACAAAGATTGTCTTTGTACTCGCAAGACTGACGTGTGAACTAGCAGACCTATACATATGCTACATGCAGGCTTATTTGGTGGAGGTCATATGTTTCATTTGCACAAAGCCAAAATTTATTTGCAATAATGTAATACAGTTTGAAGGCAAGTTTGCAATTCATTTTTAATTGAAATAACAGTAAGGATAAAAATAGCAAAAGAGTAAAGATAAACAACCTAGAAGTGACTATCCCAATAGTCACCATAACAATAGCACGAATCCCACATTCGTACCACCCGTCAAATTTTAATTAAAAGGTTGTAGTCTAACTCTTGAAAAGCTTACCCAAGCGTGTCCATCACCTAGACGAGGCTATTCGAATAGTTTTTAACCCCGCAAGGGTGTACCATCTGCACCCACACTTGCATCGCTTTAAGCCAAAGCACACTTCAAGGTATGCTGGCACACTAAGTCCTACGAGACTTTTCTAATATTGTGTATTAACTACGAGCCGCTCGTATGGATAGAAATCCATACACTTACATGGTAAAGCCGAAAAGACAACTACCTTTGCGGGGTAAAGCTTTTGGACAACTACCATGCTCCCAACACCATCCTCCTGCGACCTCCGCGACCCGGAGCCAATACACGCCAAAGTACTAGGTCAAGAGAGGTCCCATATACTCTAGTGTGGTTATGCGCCGAAATGCTGGATAACGTGTACTCACAAGATGTTCGGTCCTTAATTGACCCGGGCACCATTCCAGTCACACCCAAAAATCACACCATCTTACCATTGTGCCCGCGTCTAAACCGTTTTTGTTTTCAGTTTTAATTTTTGTAATTAACATACATAATCCGAAACATAAGAACAATAATAAATTTATGTGATCCAGATCATCGACTAAGTCGATGATCGCCCAAATCTACCGGAAGCTAAGCATGGCTAAGCAACTGAACTCGTAATCTACTAAGTGATAAGAGTTCATCCAACGAACTCTAATCACAGCAAGTAACCTAGGCTCAGGTAGTAGAGATCAATGGTTTACCTACAGGATATGCAGCTACGGATTTAACTAATCAATTTAACACAAATTAAGCAATGCATACATACAGCTGAAACAAAATATTAGACTTTAAAATACTGGGATTAACATGATCAAACTGCTTGCCTGGCTGCTGTTGCTCAGGATGCTCAACCTGTTGCAGAGGATCACTCTCGATAACACCAGACCCGTCGCAATCTATCGATCGAGCAAAAGCAACAACTAAGAACCAATAACACCGACAAAACTCAAAATTTCAAAAACAACCACAAATCTATAACACAGAAGCTAGATCATTACAATAGGAACAACAAATTAGCTACTAAGGAGAAGAATTAAATTAGACATGTTTTCATGTGATAGATCTACCCAAACTCACTTACTTACCAAGTTAACTATAAAATCAAACAAAATCAATCCTCTTATATGTTTTTAATCTTTCGACAGACTTTGATGGTGATTGTGTGCACATCTATTAATTAAGTATCAAATTAACACATCTAAACAACTAGTTACTCTAAACAACCATCATTAGTGATAAGATCACTTAAACTTACAAGAAACTATTGAAACACTAACTAGTTAATTAGCCAACTATTAGATGTTAACAATTTTCTAATTAAGGTTGGACTTTAATAAAATTCAGCTACTAACACACCTAAGCATCACACCCACATATAGTAAAGTTAACAATTTCAGCATGCTACTACTACAAGGCCTTACTACACTTGTAAAAGCAGGAAACACAAGTACAGAGACAAACAACTAGATCATCTAACCACATCTTTGATCATTCAGGCAACAAGAGCTTTGAAACTTAATGACACTAACTAACTGACTTCAAACTAACCACTACTACTTAGGAAAGTCATCAAACACTAACAAGATTTGAATAGCATAAGCATGAAACCAATTTGATCGACAACAGAGAAAAACGACAACAGGGAACAAATACAGAGAACCAGTGACTAACTTTCCTCCAACCTAAATTTTCCCAACTAAACTAAAGCATGAGAGTGACTAATGATCATTCCTAAGATTGATTAGCGACTAACTACAAGGCTTAAGGAGGTGGGCCCCTTGCCGATGAAGCGAGGAAGACATAGTGAAGAACAGAGAGACTCGGTGTGCGCCGACTCGAGTTGCCGCCGGCGAAGGAGTGGCGACGCGGCGGGTGTGACAGCCAAAATGGGTTGCTGGAGGACCACTGAAGCCAAAGGTGGTCACGGGCTGGCCGGAGAAGCACTGTGGCGGTGCGGCGACAGCTCGCGGTGGCCGGTCGTGGAGGTGACAAGGGGCGACTGCGCCAGAGAAGAAGAAGGTGAAAACTAGCGCGCGCATAAGCATCAGTGGGTTACCAGGAACTCACCGGGATGACGCGGAGCTAAGGTGGCTGCCGGAGATGGCCCGGCGACGAGAACCTGTGGCGGCGATCAAGGGGTCACCGAGGAAGGAACAACCTGAGCAAAAACAGGAGAAAAGAGAGATGGAGATAGCTCGAGTGAGTGCACTAGATGGTGCTAGCGCGAGCAATTACTCTAGGAACCAACTCACCGGAGATGAGGACGAAGATCCAACTTTCGGCGAAGAAGAGGACACCTAAATTCAACGGCCCTCGCGAGTGAAACTCGAATTAGTTGAGGGGAAACAATCCTGACGAACTGGAACACGGGCTGACGCGCAAAGAAGAAGGTGAGCTTCACTGGTTGTGGTGCTGACACGGCGGCGGCGGCACGGCCGTGAACCAGAGAACGCGCACTCCCTTGGTTTGAGCTCAGAGCGAACAAGGAAGGTAGTGAATGGCTTTGTGATGTCAAAGAGAGGAAGAGGAAGCTTTGGGTACCCTTAAGTAGGAAAAAGGACGGAGAAACCCGAGAGGAGGAGCCCTCAACGCCGATGCGCTCAGGACCAGAGGCGGCGAGTTGGTCAGGTAGATGACGGGCGATTAATGCCTTACCAGGGTATGGGCTAACAACGGACGATGCGGCCGAGGTGAAGCGCGCGAGGAAACCGAGAATGGATGGCGAGGCGAGGTGGCGCGCATGCACGCTGCCGTCGGCACTCGGCTCTCAGGCGCGAGGTAGGTGACGACCTGACAAGTAGGGCCCGCCCGTCAGCGACAGCAGCAAAGCGACGCGAGCCAGAGTCAAGTGCGGCGTGAACAGTTGGTCTGAATCGATCAAGAGAACACTGACCGTTGGATCTAAAACGGACAGTCGAGATCTGTGTATGCATTCGGACAGGTCGACGAGGTGAGCAGTGTGGACCGTGCGATCCACATCGGACGGCTGAGAGCGATTGGACTCAGGCGGTGCTGTTAGGCGGTGCGATCAAGCTGAGTGACACGGTCGGACTTGAACTCAAGTGGGGTTTGAGCCCGAGGAACAGTGATTTGATTTGAACTAAAAGGCGAGGAAGGTTTGGGAATTTTTAGAGGTAGCTCCCGAGCTCCAAAAATTCTGAAATTTGTATGGGAGCTTACTGGGACAGAGGACAACCTTGTGTAATTTTTACAGGAATTTTTATGCACTAGATTTCTCCCAAGAAAATTCACAAACTGCTGTCCGTGAGGTTTGACCAGATTTCTAAACTGGTTTGACTTGGCTATTTGAAATAGCAAACAAAAACTAAAAATTGTGAAATTTTTCAGGGAGGTAACTAGGATGGTCAAGATGATAGGAAAAATATTTTCAGAGGATGATCACAAGTTTTAAGGCTAAGAATTTGTTGACAATAATTTCCATTCACAAGAACTAAATCTTAGAATTGGAAATTGTTTAGGGAAAATTTGGAAAACTTCCAAATGACTTCAAGAGACACCAAAAGTTTTTATTTCTCCTCAAAATTTTACATTTGGAACACAAACCCTAACTTAGGGCTGTTACAAATCTCCCCCCCTTACAGGAATCTCGCCCCGAGATTTCGATCACTCGGAGAAGAAGGACGTAGTAGTGCACGAGACGATCTTCCCGCTCCCAAGTGGCTTCATCCTCGGAGTGATTCGACCACCGAACTTTAAGAAATTTTATCACACGGTTCCTCGTCTGTGTTCATCTTCTTCGAGGATACGAACGGGCGCCACGATAAGACAGATCTTCCGCACATCGATATTTTCCAATGGTGTTTCCTCAATCGAACACGGAGGCACTTCTTCAATTGCGATACATGGAAAACATCATGCACTCCTCGAGCGTGGTGGCAATTCTAACTTGTATGCAACGGCCCCACTTTCTTGATGATGCGATACGCCCGACATATCGAGGAGCCGCTTGCCCTTGACACCGAAACGACGATGTCCCTTCAAAGGTGAGACTTTGAGATACACAAAGTCATTGGGCCGAAACTCACCACGACGACGTCGACCGCATAGCTCTTACGCTCGGTGAGCACGCGTAAGTGCTCACGAATCAACTGCACTTGACTTTCAGCCTCATTAATTGAATCTGGGCCAAAGAACTGTCTTTCCCCAGTTTCTGACCAGTTCAATGGGGTTCTGCATCGTCTCCCATACAAAGCCTCAAACGGTGCCATACCGAGACTCGCCTGGAAGCTGTTGTTGTAGGAGAACTCGGCAAGCGGTAGGCACTTCTCCCAATTCTTCCCATAGGAAAGAACACAAGCACGGAGCATATCTTCAAGCACCTGATTGACGCGCTCCGTCTGACCATCAGTCTGAGGATGATAGGCTGAGCTGAACGAAAGACGGGTCCCCATAGCCTCCTGTAAACTGTGCCAAAGCCGAGAAGTGAAAAGAGAGCCACGATCTGACACAATCGTTCGTGGCACACCATGCAAGCTCACAATGCGGGAGATATAGAGATCCGCCAATTTACTAACACTGAGGGTGGTACGGACTGGCAAAAAGTGTGCTACCTTCGTCAACCGGTCAATAACCACCCAGATAGCATCCTTCCCCGAAGAAGTACGGGGCAGACCAGTGATGAAATCCATGCCCACAGAATCCCATTTCCACTCTGGTATAGGCAAGGGCTGAAGAAGACCCGCTGGACGCTGATGCTCGGCCTTGACACGACAACATACGTCGCATCTGGCAACGAACCTGGCAATCTCGCGATTCATGCGAGTCCACCAGAATCTCTGACGCAGATCTTGATACATTTTGGTGGCCCCGGGATGGATGGACAAAGGCGAATCATGGGCCTCATGGAGAATCAAATCCCGCAACTCTGGGACCTTTGGGACCACGAGACGCTGCCCAAACCACACAACACCATGCTCATCTTCTGTGAAGCACTTGGCTGATCCATTCTTGATGTTCTGCTTGATTTTACCCACACCAACATCTGATTGCTGTGCTGACTTGACTTGATCCACCAAGGTTGGTTCCACAACCAAGGCAGCAAGGGAACCATGCTCAACCAAACCCAAGTTGAGACGCTGAAATTTTGTAAGAAGTGCAGGTTGCTGCTCTTGGATCATCAAAGTATTGCAATACACCTTTCGGCTAAATGCATCAGCAACCACATTGGCCTTGCCAGGATGATACTGAATACCCATGTCATAATCTTTGATCAATTCCAACCATCTCCTCTGCTCGAGGTTCAGATCATTTGGGTGAACAAATATTTCAAGCTCTTGTGATCGGAATACACCTCACACAATGTTACCGATCGATAATGCCGCCAAATCTTGAGTGCATGAACCACAACACCAACTCTAAATCATGGGTGGGATAATTGAGCTCGTGAGGTCTCAATCGCCTAGATGCATAGGCAATCGCCTTGCCTTCTTGCATAAGAACACACCCGAGTCCACGACGAGAGGCATCGCAATAAATATCGAAGCTCTTGTGGACATCGGAAGAGTAAGAACTGGAGTGAAGTCAATCATTGTTTGAGCTCCCAAAGCTCTCATCACAAGCAGAGGACCACACAAACTTCTTGTCCTTCTTGAGCAATTCAGTCATTGGCTTTGCGATCTTGGAGAAGTTCTCGATAAAGCGGCGGTAGTAGCCCGCTAAACCGAGAAAACTCCGCACATCCGTGACTGACTTGGGCCGACCCCAAGATAGAACATCGCTGACTTTGTTGGGATCCACAGTGTGAGGACCCCGGATTATTGGAAATGTGCCGAATTAAAATTACACTGGTAGCATAATTCTTAATTAAGGAACAGTTCGGTTCCCTCATTAAATATCATGCTAGAAGTGTAATAATAACAAGTAACAAATCCAAGATTCGGTTCCCGGATATATGTCTTGCAATAGTTCCCAGGATCAGTGACTATTGCACACATATCCTTAAACAACATTGCATCATACACATACAAGGCATAAATTTACATAATTAAACAATAGGTTACAATTCGGTCTAGTAGTACAAGATCAAGTGACTTGGTCACTCACCGAGTTTAATAGCGGAGTAAAATAAACAACAAAACCACCAATGGCCCACACCTCAAAGCTCTGAGTGGAGGATAGAGCTTGACTTCACTCGTTAGCGTCACCCTGATCGGCGCTAACGGGTACTTCATATAAGTAACCATCCTCACCTGCAACAAGTGGTGAAAGCACCTGAGTACAAAAGGTACTCGCAAGACTTACACAAACTATTAAAAGAATGTGTTTAGTAGAGACTATTCAAAGGAATAGAGGTTAGCATGCATAAGGTTGTCAACGGGAAGGTTATAATGGCATTAATTTTGCATAAAACAATACATCTTAACCTACACATGCTAGATTTTAACAAGGCGATTTTATAAACTGATTTGAACTAAAAACATGAAGTAATGTAATATGTAATAATAAAACATGACAATGATAAAGTGGCTATCCACCACAACAATACATAACATGAATACCCTTCATGCCGCACTGAACTCCAAAATGATAGTATTTGAAATCAAAGTCTATACAGTGACATCAACTCAAGTATCGCCCATGACCGTGGACACAACTATTGACAGCTTTAATACCTGCGTAGGTGTACATCTTTACCCACACGACTTAATCGGCCGTTGCCTTGGATACCTCAGAATGATGACACACTTCCTTAGGTATGCCGACCGGGAAACTAAGATTTGGTATTTTTCAACAAGTTGACACTATTGAGTTGGTCTACCCATGTGAGACTAATCCTCTGGTGGAGGCTACACCACCTACCAACCAACAGGCACACAGTTACGCGGAACATCCGATTCAATAAAAGTTGTGCTTACCACACATGTATTATTGAAATCGGAGCCTTATGAACCTGGATACATCCAAAGTCCTCGCCCTTAAGAACACATGATATGACATGGTATGAAACCAACCACATATGGCATATGTTACTGATAAGCAAGCACATATGTCATATGCAATCAACGCATGCGTCCTTATCAACCTGCATTCCAACTCAATAACACCAACCCCTTACTTAACCAAACAGCGCCCATACACCGCGTGTGGAAGTACGTTGGGGCTTGAATTGAACGATCGAGTTCGATCCTTAATTGATCGGACAAGACCACCACATTTCCCAATCTCGTACGAAGGCACCATCACTAGCAACCACTTGTCCGGATCGTATATAGATTTGTCAAATAAAGTTTTAATTCAAATCTGAATTAGATAGACCAACAGACTTAAAATAACGAAATTCATTTGTTGTTTCCCTGTTTGACAAGATGAGCTTGTCAAACACTAGCGTTCTATGGACTGCATGGCTAAGCAAGATTACAGAGTAAAATAACAGGACAAAACACTATCTTAAGGCATAAGTGTATGAATTCAATTCAGGGTAATCCACAATTATTGGTATTTAACTAACTACTCACAGATCACAAATACTATAGAACATAGCATGCACATTATCACTGTAATTTGAAAATCTAAAGTATTAAAATCTGGGTTCAATATGATGCAAGAGGATGCTTGCCTTGATAATAGTAAACCTTTTGTTCTTGTTCTTGTGGCTCAGGTGTGGAATCAAACACTTCAGAAGAACCAGAATCTAAAATATAGAAGTCCAATGAATAGCAAGAAAACAGCAGAGCAAAATATAGAAAAGAATGCATGATCAATGTCTTAATGCATACTTAGCAACATGCTTAAGTTACTTCGCTTAAGTAATAATAATAACCCATTTTAGTACCCATCGATACTAATTATATAAAAATTACGGTTTAGCATAGCTGCATTTCAGATTGGTTTAGTGTTGAACCGCAATTGTAGATTTTGGAAATCAAAGCAGAACAAGTCAAATGAATTTGTCGAATTACATACAATACTTTTGCTTAAGATATAGTTTCAGATTTTGAGAGAACGAAAATGGACAGATTATCAATGAATATGGTTCCGATCTCTACCATCAAAAGTTAATAAAGTTAAGAATCTAACTTACCACTTAAGCTAACTTATCACTTAAGCTTTACTAGTAAGAATAGAAGGCTACAACTTGATGAATAAGCTGCCACTTGACCGGCCGTAAGCGCAAGTCGAAATTGGAGTTTGATTAGCTACGATGTCGTTTTAGCAAAACCGAGTTTTGGACAGATTGCAAAGGAAAGGTTTGCTGAGCAATTATACTATGACAATTGATATTATTGTTTAAGTTACGATTAAGTGAGTAGACTTCAAGGCCTAGTTTAACACTTATCACCGCTAATACCAATTAGCAAACCGAGGCTTAAATGGAAGTCGTAGCTTTGATTTCAAACCGAAAAACAGATGTAATTACAAGGAAACGTTGTCGCTATCTTATACTATGAGAGAATGATATTTTTGATTGAGCTACAGCTAAATAAGTAAAACTAAAATTTTAACCTATCACCTAACATCCATTAACACTAATCACCAAATTTCGGTTGAGACTGGATGCAGTTTTGGTTTTGAAATCAAAGCAGATGATTTGAAAAGTGGTTTGCTGCCCTAAACATACACAAATAAGGTGCTATGCCTAAGTTTAGAGTATTCTCAACTAGGTTAGGAGGTTAACTTACCATTTACTAGCAGCAATTGACAATAGTTAAAGAATTGAAGCCCTTGTTGTTTATGTTGTCGATTTGACTAGTAACAAACAGCAAAAGAAGTAAATTGAAGTGTTGTCGATTTGGTAATATACTAAGCAAAAGATGTTGGTGAAGCTAAAGCTAACCTTAAGAAGGAAATAGTAACCTAAAATAACCCTTGTTAGCATTAACCAACAAGAATTAACAGAAGTAACAAAGCTAAAGTTTCAGTTTTGGAGAAGTGAAACAAAGACAGATTACAACAACAAGCTTGTTGATTCGGTATTAAGGCAATTGGAGTGTTAAATGCACAAGTGAGTGCTTCAAGTGAGCTATTGAGGTTCCTAAGAAGCTTAAGATAGGAGGAGATAGGATCAAGACTTACTCACTTGAGTGAAAAGAAAAATTGACCGAACACAACAAGATTTGAAAATCTGCTCACTGTTTAACCCAAAAACGAAAATAGAGGAAGGCTTGAGCTAAAAGAAGCACAATACAAGATCGGACAGAAAGATTGAAGAACACCTCACGAGCAAGAAATCCCAAGATGTTGCTCCAGTGATTCAGTCCAACAAAGAGTAACCACGGTTTCAACCTCTGAGATGCCGCCAAAATTCACATTACAAACCGATTTAAGCAAGCATACATGTAGGGATACAGGAGGAAAGGCAAAGGATGCTTCACTGGACAAGAAAATGGATGAAGAAGCTCCACTGCTCCACAATGGTAGATAACCATGGTGAGGATTTTGATGGAGAGTTAACCCCTCAGGAGCAAGCGAGAACTTTCTAGAGTTGATGCGGTGACAGCATGATGCCAGGTGGCAGAAGATCATAGGCTAGTCCATGGTGTATGCCATTCCTCTAGCAGCAGGTCGGCTACAATGCCCCAGGCGAGAGGAGGGAGAGATAGATGCATTGTTGCCCTGTGTGCTTACGGGTGCTGCTGCAGCATGTACACACACACAACCGATGCCCTCTCTAATGAATACCAGCCACTTGATCTAAAAAGAGTGGTTGGGATTGATGTGGGCTTTGGCTAGAAAAGAAAAAAATGGAGATTTTAGATTGTAATCACATATCCAAGTTTCAAAATAAACAGTGATGCTACGAAAAACATCTTATTACTGTCTATTAAAACTGGGGCTGTTATACACAGCTACGCCTCCAGCTGAAAGAACATGGCCCAAGAATGTCACTTCCTTCAACCAGAACTCGCATTTGCTGAACTTCGCATATAGCTGGTGCTCCATGACTTGCCCAAAACAATTTTGGATGCTCAGCATGCTCTTCTTCAGTCTTGGAATAGATAAGAATATCATCAATAAACACCACCACAAATTTGTCCAAATATTCCATGAATACCGAGTTCATGAGGTTCATGAAATAAGCTGGGGCATTGGTTAAGCCGAAAGACATGACGGTATACTCGTAAAGGCCATAACGAGTAGTGAAAGCCGTCTTCGAATATCCTCACTACGATCCGACGATGATATCCCAATGTCAGGTCAATCTTGGAGAACACCTGAGCCCCAGACAACTGGTCAAAAAGATCATCAATGCGGGGCAGAGGGTATTTGTTCTTCACCGTCACCTCATTGAGCGGACGGTAATCAACACACATGCGCAAAGTCTTGTCCTTCTTCTTCACAAAGATCACCGGACAACCCCAAGGAGATGAACTGGGACGGATGAAACCCTTTGCTTGGAGCTCACCAAGCTGCTTCTTCAATTATTCTAGCTCATTGGGAGGCATCCGATACGGCGCCTTCGAGATAGGGGCAGTACCGGGTAGCAACTCAATGACAAACTCAAGGTCTCGCACCGGAGGCATCCTAGGTAAATCATCAGGAAAAACATCCTCAAAATCACAAACGGTGGGAACCTCCTGAATCTTCAAAGCTGGCTTTGCTACAAGTGCACAAAGGTGTGACCCTTGCAGCTGCGGGGAAAAGCCAACCTGTTCGCCGGAAAGGTTGGTGAGGAAAACCATCTTCTTGGCGCAATCGATCTGTCCCAAGTGTTGGGACAACCAATCCATACCAAGAATTACATCAAGACTCGCTGAGTCGAGCAGGATGAGATTTGCCAAGAATCCCACTCCTTTGACTTCGATAGGAACATCCCGACATTCTAAAACAGCTCTCATTTCCGACCCCGGAGATCGAATGAGCAAAGGAACTCCCATAGGAACACAGTGAAGACCACTAGCAGCAGCAAATGATCTTGAAATAAACGAATGCGACGCTCCAGAATCAAATAATACTGCAGCAGGACGATAATTGACAAGAAGTGTACCCATCACGACATCTGGCGCCTCCTGAGCCTCCTCAGCTGAAAGGTGGTTGACTCGACCACGCCGCACTCGGGCCTTCGGATCATCTTACGTCGGTGGGTGACCACTCCCTTGCCGCGCCCTCCATTAGGACGAGGGCCGCTCCAAAGACTCGAGGGCAAGCGTTGGCGTAGTGGCCCTTGTTGTGGCGGGAAAAACAGTAACCTCGGCCGCCGGATTGCGAGGCCACCGGTCTTTGGATCGCAGCGCACGTGGTGAAACACGGCTGCGGTGGGCGAGGAGCGGTGCGATGGCCTCGGTCTTTGGTGGAGCAAGAGAACGGGCCCCGTCTTTGGTCGGCCGAGGACGAGTGAGGCTAGCACTGCGGCATCGATGGGCCTCCCATTTGCGCTATGGACTCACCAGCGCCTTTGCCTTATGCTCAAAGCAACAATGGCCTTATCAACCAAGGCCGAAAGTCGGGAAAGTCCACAATAGACAGCCTGTCCTGCAGCTCCTCGGACAAGCCATCCATAAACTTCTCCTGTTTAGCCTCATCTAAGGCCACCTCCCCCGGAGCATAACGAGCCAAATGATTAAACTCGTACAGGTACTCTGTCACAGACTTGCGCCCTTGCTTGAGCGCGAGGAATCCTTTCTTCTTCAGCTTCATCAGGCCATCGGGGATGTGGGCCCGACGAAAAGCAGACGTGAACTCCTCCCACGAGACCACATGGCCCGCGGGCTGCATGGCGAGGTAGTTCTCCCACCATGAGAGTGCTGCGCCCTCAAGCTGGTGGGACGCGAAGAGTGCCTTCTCCTGGGCCTGACACTGAGCTATGTTGAGCTTCCGCTCAACCATGCGCAGCCAATCATCCGCATCGAGAGGGTCCTCCGAGCGGGAGAAGGTCGGCGGCTGCGTACGGAGGAACTCTGCAAGTCCCCCGCGAGTCTGATGCCCGCCACCTCCAGACCCGGAGGCACCGGCAGGAGTGGAGGTGTTCCTAGCAATAACATCCAAAATGCGCGTCTGGTCCATGCGGTTTCGCTCGATCTGAGCGAGAACCTCAGCCATAGTCGGAGGAGGGGGAAGCTCCTCATCATGACCAGCCGGCTGACTGCCACGCGTTCTCCCGGCCATCCTATTTCACTAAGATAGGTTAGTGATAGACTGAGAGCAAGAAATCGATAAATCACCGAAACAGCTTTAAACACAGCACGAAATAAATGCAACACTTCGAGTCACAAAGCCAACTGACCAAATTTAGACACTTAGCAGACTTACATCACATTTTACCCTTATGTTCCCACAAATTTTTAATTAGGCTAATCTCCTATGGTTCTCCCAAAGACTAATTCCACCGGTAGTAACTATCTTTTGAAAGGAAAGAGAGAAACCAAGTTTTAAAACTCAAACTAGAGTAAGATGAGAGTAGAAGGCTAAGATAGATAAGGAGTAAAATCTGAGAATCTGCCTAGGTTCTCATAATCCTTTTTATACTTTGAAAATAAGCCTTTCCAAAATATCCTAAGGACGACTATGCTTGGGTTACTACGGTCAGAATGGCTCTGATACCAACTTTGTGAGGACCCCAGTTTATTTGGCTTGTAATGCTTAACCAACCACCTGGTCCTAGCATCACAAATCAAATAAACCGAGCCTCGAGATATGTATACTTCCTAGAAAGCAGTATACACACCTCTCCACAAAATTATGCATCAACTCCATTCCAAACATAGAGTCCAAACATTACACGACTAAGCAGAAAGTAACGACAGTAGAGTTATTACAGACCATGGCCGACCGGCCAAAAGATACATAAATACTAGAAGAACGACAGCGGAAGCAAAAGTGCCATAAGATGGCTATAAACAAAGCCAATCAGCGTGCCTTCAACCCACAAGGTATCTGACCGGACCGCCAAGCCTAGTCGTCGTACACGAACCGGCAGCAAAACTCACAAAAGTGAGGCCCTTGGGGCTCACCTTCTTCCTCTGCAACAGAAACATTAAGCAAAGCAACTGAGTACAAAGATTGTCTTTGTACTCGCAAGACTGACGTGTGAACTAGCAGACCTGTACATATGCTACATGCAGGCTTATTTGGTGGAGGTCATATGTTTCATTTGCACAAAGCCAAAATTTATTTGCAATAATGTAATACAGTTTGAAGGCAAGTTTGCAATTCATTTTTAATTGAAATAACAGTAAGGATAAAAATAGCAAAAGAGTAAAGATAAACAACCTAGAAGTGACTATCCCAATAGTCACCATAACAATAGCACGAATCCCAGATTCGTACCACCCGTCAAATTTTAATTAAAAGGTTGTAGTCTAACTCTTGAAAAGCTTACCCAAGCGTGTCCATCACCTAGGACGAGGCTATTCGAATAGTTTTTAACCCTGCAGGGGTGTACCACTGTACCCACACTTGCATCGCTTTAAGCCAAAGCACACTTAGAAGGTATGCTGCACTGACTAAGTCCTACGAGACTTTTTCCAATATTGTGTATTAACTACGAGCCGCTCGTATGGATAGAAATCCATACACTTACATGGTAAAGCCGAAAAGACAACTACCTTTGCGGGGTAAAGCTTTTCGGACAACTACCATGCTCCCAACACCATCCCTCCTGCGACCTCCTGCGACCCGGAGCCAATACACGCCAAAGTACTAGGTCAAGAGAGGTCCCATATACTCTAGTGTGGTTAGCACGCGAAATGCTGGATAATGGTACTCACAAGATGTTCGGTCCTTAATTGACCCGGGCACCATTCCAGTCACACCCAAAAATCACACCATCTTACCATTGTGCCCGCGTCTAAACCGTTTTTGTTTTCAGTTTTAATTTTTGTAATTAACATACATAAGCCGAAACATAAGAACAATAATAAATTTATGTGATCCAGATCATCGACTAAGTCGATGATCGCCCAAATCTACCGGAAGCTAAGCATGGCTAAGCAACTGAACTCGTAATCTACTAAGTGATAAGAGTTCATCCAACGAACTCTAATCACAGCAAGTAACCTAGGCTCAGGTAGTAGAGATCAATGTTTTACCTACAGGATATGCAGCTACGGATTTAACTAATCAATTTAACACAAATTAAGCAATGCATACATACAGCTGAAACAAAATATTAGACTTTAAAATACTGGGATTAACATGATCAAACTGCTTGCCTGGCTGCTGTTGCTCAGGATGCTCAACCTGTTGCAGAGGATCACTCTCGATAACACCAGACCCGTCGCAATCTATCGATCGAGCAAAAGCAACAACTAAGAACCAATAACACCGACAAAACTCAAAATTTCAAAAACAACCACAAATCTATAACACAGAAGCTAGATCATTACAATAGGAACAACAAATTAGCTACTAAGGAGAAGAATTAAATTAGACATGTTTTCATGTGATAGATCTACCCAAACTCACTTACTTACCAAGTTAACTATAAAATCAAACAAAATCAATCCTCTTATATGTTTTTAATCTTTCGACAGACTTTGATGGTGATTGTGTGCACATCTATTAATTAAGTATCAAATTAACACATCTAAACAACTAGTTACTCTAAACAACCATCATTAGTGATAAGATCACTTAAACCTACAAGAAACTATTGAAACACTAACTAGTTAATTAGCCAACTATTAGATGTTAACAATTTTCTAATTAAGGTTGGACTTTAATAAAATTCAGCTACTAACACACCTAAGCATCACACCCACATATAGTAAAGTTAACAATTTCAGCATGCTACTACTACAAGGCCTTACTACACTTGTAAAAGCAGGAAACACAAGTACAGAGACAAACAACTAGATCATCTAACCACCTCTTTGATCATTCAGGCAACAAGAGCTTTGAAACTTAATGACACTAACTAACTGACTTCAAACTAACCACTACTACTTAGGAAAGTCATCAAACACTAACAAGATTTGAATAGCATAAGCATGAAACCAATTTCAGTTACTGACAACAGAGAAAAATGACAACAGGGAACAAATACAGAGAACCAGTGACTAACTTTCCTCCAACCCTAAATTTTCCCAACTAAACTAAAGCATGAGAGTGACTAATGATCATTCCTAAGATTGATTAGCAGCTAACTACAAGGCTTAAGGGAGGTGGGCCCCACTGTCAGTGAAGCAGAGGAAGACATAGCTGAAGAACAGAGAGACTCGGGCTGGCGCTGGACCTGGAGTTGCCGCCGGCGAAGGAGTGGCGACGCGGCGGGTGTGACAGCCAAAATGGGTTGCTGGAGGACCACTGAAGCCAAAGGTGGTCACGGGCTTGCCGGAGAAGCACTGTGGCGGTGCGGCGACAGCTCGCGGCGGCCGACCGTGGAGGTGACAAGGGGCGACTGCGCCAGAGAAGAAGAAGGTGAAAACTAGCGCGCGCATGAGCATCAGTGGGTTACCAGGAACTCACCGGGATGACGCGGAGCTAAGGTGGCTGCCGGAGATGGCCCGGCGACGAGAACCTGCGGCGGCGATCAAGGGGCCACCGAGGAAGGAACAACCTGAGCAAAAGCAGAGAGAAAGAGAGATGGAGATAGCTCGGTGAGTGCACTAGATGGTGCTAGCGCGAGCAATTACTCTAGGAACCAACTCACCGGAGATGAGGGCGAAGATCCAACTTTGGCCAAGAAGAGGGACACCTAAATTCAACGGCCCCTGCGAGTGAAACTCGAATTAGTTGAGGGGAAACAATCTCGACGAATCGAACACGGCCGACGCGCAAAGAAGAAGGTGAGCTTCACCGGTTGTGGTGCCGACACGGCGGCGGCACGGCCGTGAACTGAGAACGCGCGCTCCTTGGTTTGAGCTCGAGCGAACAAGGAAGGTAGTGAATGGCTTTGTGATGTCAAAGAGAGGAAGAGGAAGCTTTGGGTACCCTTAAGTAGGAAAAAGGACGGAGAAACCCGAGAAGAGGATCCCTCAACGTCGATGCGCTCAGGACCAGAGGCGGCGAGTTGGTGAGGTAGATGACGGGCGATTAATGCCTTACCAGGGTATGGGCTAACAGCGGACGATGCGGCCGAGGTGAAGCGCGCGAGGAAACCGAGAATGGACGGCGAGGTGAGGTGGCGGGCATGCACGCTGCCGTCGGCACTCGGCTCTCAGGCGCGAGGTAGGTGACGACCTGACAAGGAGGGCCCGCCCGTCAGCGACAGCAGCAAAGAGGCGCGAGCCAGAGTCAAGTGCGGCGTGAACAGTTGGTCTGACTCGATCAAGAGAACACTGACCGTTGGATCTAAAACGGACGGTCGAGATCTGTGTATGCATTCGGACAGGTCGACGAGGTGAGCAGTGTGGACCGTGCGATCCACATCGGACGGCTGAGAGCGATTGGACTCAGGCGGTGCTGTTAGGCGGTGCGATCAAGCCGAGTGACACGGTCAGACTTGAACTCAAGTGGGGTTTGAGCCCGAGGAACAGTGATTTTAGATTTGAACTAAAAGGCAGGGAAGGTTTGGGGAATTTTTAGAGGTAGCTCCCGAGCTCCAAAAATTCTGAAATTTGTATGGGAGCTTACTGGGACAGAGGATAACCTTGTGTAATTTTTCCAGGAATTTTGATGCACTAGATTTCTCCCAAGAAAATTCACAAGCTGCTGTCCAGAGGTTTGACCAGATTTCTAAACTGGTTTGACTTGGCTATTTGAAATAGCAAACAAAAACTAAAAATTGTGAAATTTTTCAGGGAGGTAACTAGGATGGTCAAGATGATAGGAAAAATATTTTCAGAGGATGATCACAAGTTTTAAGGCTAAGAATTTGTTGACAATAATTTCCATTCACAAGAACTAAATCTTAGAATTGGAAATTGTTTAGGGAAAATTTGGAAAACTTCCAAATGACTTCAAGAGACACCAAAAGTTTTTATTTCTCCTCAAAATTTTACATTTGGAACACAAACCCTAACTTAGAGTTGTTACAAGGACGAACAAGGCTGGCCTGTGCAGACCGCTGGGCCTCCCACTTGCGCTTGCGGGACTCGCCCAACGCTCTCGCCTTGTGCTCGGCGACGATGGCCGTGTCCACCAAGGTCTGGAAGTCGGGGAAGTCCACAATAGAGAGCTTGTCGTGCAGCTCCTCAGACAAGCCCTCCATGAACTTTTCCTGCTTGGCCTCATCAGTGGCCACCTCAGCAGGAGCGTACCTCGCCAGATGGTTGAACTCATGGAGGTACTCAGTTACAGACTTGCGCCCCTGTTTGAGCGCAAGGAACTCCTTCTTCTTCAGCTTCATCAGGCCGGCGGGAACATGGGCCCGACGGAAAGTTGACCTGAACTCCTCCCACGAAACCACGTGTCCCGCGGGCTGCATGGCGAGGAAGTTCTCCCACCATGAGAGTGCCGCACCCTCCAGCTGATGGGATGCGAAAAGTGCCCGCTCCTGCTCCTGGCACTGAGCAACGTTGAGCTTCCGCTCAACCAGACGCAGCTAGTCATCTGCGTCCAAGGGATCCTCGGACCAGGAGAAGGTAGGAGGCTGAGTACGGAGGAACTCCGCAAGCCCCCCACGCGCCTGATGTCCACCACCTCCAGATCCGGAGGCACCAGAGGGAGTGAAGGTGTTCCTCGCGATGACCTCCAACACCCTTCGGTCCTCCGAATGGTTACGTTCGATCTGCATGAGGACTTCAGCCATGGTCGGAGGAGGGGGAAGCTCCTCACCTGGACTACTCGGCTGATTCCGACCACTACGTGTTCCTCCTGCCATCCTGTTTCACTAAGACAAGTTAGCTACAACTCGAGATCAAAAGGCAAGGAAATCCAAACTCAATTAAAAGGGCTCAAGAATAACCACAAAAGAGCACAAGACCAAAGTCACCAAATCAACTTCCCAAAACAACTAACCCGTATGGAAAGAACGAGTAACCGTTTAGGAAGGTAAAATTTCAGAACTAACTTCTAGCTCTAAACAGCCCAAAAATCAAGGTATAACCACCTAATAGAGTATAGGCATTTAGCTAATTTCATATCACTTCTTACCCTTTTATTCCCACAAGTTTTAGTTGAATTTAACCTCTCATTTCCTACCTTATTCACTAACCACTAGCTAGCTGTCCAAATTTCTTTCTCCAAGCTCTCATGGTTCTCCCAAAACCAATTTAATCGATAGTGGCTAATTTTTGAAAGGAAGAGAGGAACAACTTTTTCAAAACTTAAGTGAGAGTAAGGTGAGATGAGCAAGCTAAGATAGGTAAGGAGTAAAATCTGAGAACTTACTTAAATTTTCATGAACTGTTTGAAAGTAAGTTTTCAAAATATCCTAAAGGCGACCAACCTAGGGTTTCTACACAAGATGGCTCGATACCAACTTTGTGAGGACCGGGTATTTAACTAGTAATACTTAACCTCCATATGGTTCTAGCATTACTAATCAAATATCCAAAGCCTCGATGGACATGTGCTTCCCAGAATTACAGCACACGCTCATCATCACAAAATCATACATCATTTCCATACAACAATTAATGCTAAGTTCAACAACGACATACATAAAGTAAAGTTATTACAAAAGAGCCGACCGGCCAAATGACACAATATGCAAGAATGACAGCGGAAGCAAAAGCGCCATAAGATGGCTAGAACAAAAGTCGACCGGTTAGCCACACAACCCACAAGGCAACCGACCGGGCCGCCAAGCTAGTCGCCCCGCAAGCTACCACAACAAAGGTCACAAAAGTGAGGCCCTTCAAGCTCACCTTCTTCCTCTGCAACAAATACATTTAAGCAAGACAACTGAGTACACTAAGGTAATCGCAAGACTGACATGTGGAATAGCAGACCTATTTATATGCTACATGCAGGCTTATTTAAGTGGAGGTTATATGTCTTATTTTGCACAAAGCCAACTTTATTTGCAATAATGTAATACATTTAAAAGCAAGTTTGCAAATCTGTTTTGATGTTGAATATAACAGTGAATTAATAATAAATACAAGAAACCACCTAGAAGTGACTATCCCAATAGCCACCACAACATAGCACGAATCCCCGATTCGTACCACCCATCAAGTTTTAATTAAAAAGGTTGTAGTCTAACTCTTGAAAGACCTTGCCAAGCTTGTCCATAACCTAGGACGAGGCTATTCGAATAGTTTTAACCCTACAGGGGTGTACCAATGTACCCACACTTCAGACCGCCTTTAGGCCACAAAGCACACTTCCGAAGGTATGCCGGCACGACTAAGTCCTACGAGATATTTTCCAATATTGTGTATCAACCACGAGCCGCTCGTATGGATAGAAACTCATACGCTTACATTGCAAGCCAAAAGACAACAAATCCCATCACGGGTGAAGTCTTTCGGACAATACAATGCTCCCAACACCGTCCCTCCTGCGACCTCCTGCGACCCGAAGCTAATACACGCCAAAGTACTCAGTCAAGAGAGGTCCCATACCCTCTAGTGTGGTTAGCACGCTAAAATGCTTGGTTTAGTGTAACAAAATGTTCGGTCCTTGTTGACCCGGGCACCATTCCAGTCACACCCAAAATCACACCATCTTACCATTGTGCCCAAGTCTAAATCATTTTGTTTTCAGTTTTAGTTTTCATAAGTAGACATGGCACAAGGCTGAAATCACAAATCATAAAAAGTTTTATGTGATCAAGGTTATCGACAAGTCGATAACCGCCCATTTCTACCGAAAGCTAAGCATGGCTAAGCAATTAATTCGCAAACTACTAAGTGACAAGAGCTCATCCACGAGCCCTAATCACAGCAATAACCTAGGCTCACGGTAGTAGAGGATAATCATTTGCCTAAGGAAATGCATCTACTAGGTCAACTAGCGACAATAGTTTAACACAACTAGCAATGCATACATAGAGTTTGCAAACAACATAAATACTTAAAAATACAGGGATTAACATGATCAAACTGCTTGCCTTGCTGGGATTGGTCTTGCTGCAGAGGGGAGTGCTCAGGTTCAATAAATTCTTCGGAACCTAACGCGAAAAGGCGATAAAACCAATAAGAACGAAGAACACCCAAAAGGAACTCAACAGCAAAGAATATCCAAATCCCATGAAATTTCTACAACAGCTAGAGGTTGATTTTAGACAATTTTAGAAACAAGAATCACTTCGTTTGGACTTAGCATGAAAAAGTTATGGCTAAACTAAGTTCTCTCAGCCTGAAAAATCCTAATTAAATTAATTTCGGTTACTGTTCATGATAAAAATTTCTAGAATGATCTGAAACCTGAAATTTTTATGGTAGGTAGAATAGGTCATCCTAACAACAGCAAAACTGAGTTTGCACAATTTGGAGTTGAAATGAATTAGTTATGATTTTTCTAAGTTCTAAAACTAGTAGATTATTAATTTCAGTGGCAAGGATCATATGAAGACCTATTCTATATTACAGTACATTCCTAGTGGGTTTTAACAAAACTTAGTTTGCTCAGTTTGGAATTACAGAGAATAAGTTATGCATTTTACAAATTTTCAATGAATTTCTAGACAACCTTTTTCATTAAACAAGATCATGTAGTTTACATCATTTTCTGCTACATAACAGTGCCTAAATTTATTCTCAGATTAGAGTTCATTCTATAACAGAGCTAAAGCAATTGGAATCTTTGAAAAAGGAGCTAAAATGACAAAGTTATGCACTTTTGAAATTTGAAACATTAAAAGACTTAGAAAATTTGAGCTCTCGGGAGGTCCAAATGAACTGACGGAAAAAGGAGAGGTCGTGGGCCATTGAGATTAGATCCAACGGCCACGACCAGTGCATGCACATCGCACAGAGAGGAGGTCCTCGCGCCTACAGGTGGTCGGGACCGTCAGATCAAGATCTGATAGTCCAGAGCTCTAAGGGAGGTCCTAAGGCTATAAATCCAAGCAAGGAGGTCGGGGCGGTTAGGATCTCTCAGGGGAGGTCCCAACGGTCTAGATCTGAACGAGGAGGTCCTAAACGGCTGGGATTTACACTAAGGAGGTCCTATGCGATAGGGTTTCAACGGGAGAAGATCTGGACAGCTCAGATTAGACCTAGGGAGGTCCTTAACGGTCCAGATCGACGCGGAGGGAGGTCCTGAGACTAAGGATTTTACAAAGGAGATATAACGCTCAGATCTAAATCCGGGGAGGTCGTGAACGGCTAGGATTGCGCCTAAGAGGTCCTGAGCGGGGTTTTCTTTGTAAAATACCAGGGGTGGCTTTTTACAAAGAGGACCCCGAGGGTGGTCTAGGGGTGGTCTTTGCAAAATGACCATGGAGAGGTCTTTTTGCGCAGGAGTAGTCCTAGCGGCTTAGATTGAGTTTAAAGAGGTCATGGGCGGCTAGGATCTAACCAGGGGAGGTCCTAGTGCTTAAGATTTCTCACAGAGCTAGATCCAACGGCTAAAAACTAATCCATGGAAGTCTTTTACGGCTAGGATAGAGTTTAAGAGGTCCTGGGACTAAGGATTTTCGCAGACAAGATCCTACGGTCAGGATCTAACACGAGGGTGGTCTAGGACGGCCACGATGAACCCGAGGAGGTCTAAGGTACTTCTAAAGGTGCGGGTCCTCAGGACAGCGACAAAAGGCGGCGGCTAAGACAACATTAATGCTGTTCATGATTAGCAATAAAAGAATCTAAAAGGGACATTAATGGCTTCTGGATTTTAATTCTAAGCCTATGGCCCACACGTCGGTGACACACGACACAGTTTTAGACATGATCAATGCACCAATGATTAGAAATAATTGGGCATTAATGCTGTCCGAAGAAAATGACGAAAACGGGAGTTTGCACCGGCAAAATCCCGAGCGCGCTTAACGGCTTGCCGCCGGCGACAGGGACCACGCCGGCGCCAACTAAACACTGGAATGGAACCGCAATATCATCACGGAGCTAAAGGTGGCAACCTCGCCGGCGGCGACGGCCTTGAACGCCGGCGAGCCGGAGATAGGCTAGGAGTGCAATACGGCAAAACTACGAAAACTAACCGAGCTCTACGACGACTAGAAAACGCAAAGACCCAGCTAAGAAAAGGGCACCTGAGGGAAGAGAGGGGACCAAGGTGGTCGGAGGAGCTCGGAGATGGTCGAAGAAGTCCGGCGATGAAGTGCTTGTCGGCGCGGAGGAAGAAGGTGATCCTGACCACGAAAAGCAATCTCCCAACTTGTCCACCCCTGCGATGGTTAACCACAGCAGGTTAGAGAAAGCTTGAGGTGATCAAGATGACAAGTTGACAAGCCAAGAACTTCGATGGGACCACTGGAGCTCGGATGGCTTCAAGGAGCTTCAAAGCCCAACAATGGAGGTCTCGGAGTTTTAGAGAAATGAACTCAAGTGACTACAATGAGGCCTGGATGAGGGAGAAGGAGTCTAAAAGATAGAGTGAGGAGCTCAGGGGTCTTTTGCAGCCAAGGAGCAAGGCCCCGAGCAACGGCAACCCACGGGTACACCGCCAAAGTCCAACCAATGGACAAGCTAGATTTGACAAGGCAGGTAGGTAGGGGATGACTTCTTTTAGGGCTAGGCTCTGACACAATTAATGCATGGCAGAAAGAGGCGTTGGGAAGGACCAAAAAGGTGACAGGCCACTGCTCCCAACAGCTCTAACCCTGACACATGCACAGGTGCGGGAAAAACCATGATGACCTGACTCAGGGAGGTCGGGAGGAAGAAGAACAGGGCTGAGGGAGGTCCTGGACGTCCCTGATGCACTCAGGGTGGTCCTGGACGTCCCTGATCACCCGAGGCAGAGGAGGTCCGAGCGCACGGGGAGGTCGTCGACCGCTGGATGAAGATCCAAGGGCCTGGACCACCCCGAAGCGCTGAGAGCGCTCAAGAGCTCCTCAGATCAGTGGGGAGGTCTGAGGCGCTGGATGGAGATCCAACGGCCTAGCACGCGCCCGCACGAGACCGAGCCCAAGGAGGTCTGGGTGGCTGGCCCGACCGAGTCCAATGGTGGTCGACTCGAGTCAAAGAGCCGACTCGAGCACAATTTGAGTTTTAAACTAACCTGAAGTTTCCGGATTTATTTGAGGTAGCAAACTTACTCCAAAATTTATGAAATTTTGATAGGAGCTTGCTAGCTGAGTTATTGACCTTGTGTAAATTTTGTAGAGGTTTTTGTGCTATACTTTTTCCTCCCAAAATTCCACAAGGTGCTGGTCCACAGTTTGACCAGAATTGAATTGGGTTGACTGACCTCCAAAAATTATTCAAACAATTTCTAAAAATTGTGAAATTTTTCAGAGGGGTCACATACCATCCCAAGAACTTAGGATAAATATTTTCCGGAGATGATCATAATATTTGACAAGAATGTTTTTGAAGGATCAAGATGTGAACAAACAGACTTGTGACTTTGTATTTCCATAAGTCTTGTACAGGAACTGTTCAGTACAAACAGGAAATACATGATGTAAGAAAAAGTTTTAATTTCTACTCATTTTCTTACATTTGAAACACAATCCCAAAATTGGGATGTTACAAATGTCATGCCACTTTTTCAAACACAAAGGACCACAACATCACGCGACACACTGCCGACTTTTTGATAGAAATAATCACACACTACCATGTCACTTTTTCAGACCGAATTGACCACACCCTCCCGTGCCACATTTTCATGAAATGGTTGCACCCTTTCATACAACCCTTTTTTCCCAAAAAGACCACACACTACCACATTTTCAGACCAAAATAACCACACATTGTCACACCACCTTTTCAGACCAAAATACACACACACTGCCATGTCACATTTTCAGACCGAAATGACCACACTCTTCCACACCATCTTTTCAGACCGAAATGACCACACACTGCCACGTGACCTTTTCAGGTCAAAATGACCTTGCACTACCACGTGACCTTTTCAGGCCAAAATGACCACGCACTGCCACGCCATCTTTGCAAACCGAAATGACCACACATTGCTACACTAACTTTTCAGACCAAAATGACCACCCGGGCTAGCTTTTCTCACTAAGAGGACACCACTAACCAGCCACCAGCACTACATCCTATCCGCTTATAAAAGGAGGGCAGGAGAGCTAGAGGAGAACACTATGCCACAACAGCCAATACTTCTTCCAACTTGTTTCGCACAACAGAGAGGAAGGAGAGAGAATAGAGTGAGCTAGAGGAGAACATTAGGTCGACTTCGAGATGTTGGGCTATGCAGAGATGTTGCGAAAGTGAAGGTGGCTAGTCAGGAAGGCGAAAACCTACCCGAATTGTTCAATGAAGAATGCACATGTACCACTAGAGTTTCCATGCCGTAGTACGACTGCGAAAAGTTGGCTTGGATCATTCAGTCCATACACTTGGTGACCGCCGCACGGGGGTACTACACGTGCCGGGATATTCGTGTAAGAGAATCTCTCACGTACATTGTTATTTCGTATTTCATGTTGCTTGTTTTTTCGCATTTCATGTTGCAATCCACATATCACTAAGTTTATCCATGCATAATGGTAGCTGAAGGAGCTTTGCTTCTTCTTCCAATGGATCGATGGTCCGGACATGTACGATAGGGCGTTCATCGAGCAGAAGTACATGTTCAACTACGCGGTGCGACCTGAGGTTTTCCAACGCTAGAAACCTTATGTACCTGACCCCATTGAAAAGGCACCGATGGAACCCAAAAAACCAGGGGGTGGTGGATGACCTCCGAACAGCACGCAGAGGAGGGCTGGGCCATACGTGTAGTGGACAGGAGGAACACTCCTGCTAGTGAGATCGACGGTCGTCCTAGCGCTCTCCATCGCCTGTGCATACTGCGGATCGAAGAGGTAAGTTATGTTCAATAGGCGTACTGATTATTGATTTGGGCTTACGTTATGCTAACATCATTCTATCTTTCAGCGCGTCTGGTAGTACAGGACTGCCTTCGGGACTGGCCATGCCTGCAGGTCTGCAGGAGTCAAGGGGAAGGCACCAATTGTCCAATCGGGGGTTGGTCGAGCTCCCCATGCTTCTGCAGGGTGGGAGAACTTTGAAGCCCAGTGGTAGGCTGCCTTCGGGACTGGCCACTCCTGCGGGTTTGCAAGAGACAAAGGGAAGATGTTGAAGGGCCATCAAGACTGAGTTCATTCCCATCCACCAGTTTTTTTTTATTCCAAAATGCGCACATGTATCCTAGGTGTAGATCGGGTTGCTAATTTGTGTATGCTATCGTTTGTAATGCACATAACCAAACCATGCATGCCATGCAATTCGCAAGTATATTACAAAGTCTTATTGCCCCGATTGAAATCTCATCTTCTAAATTTAACTCCTAAATTGTTCTCTATTTAATATTTCGTTCTCTTTCTCAAAAATAATCTTTTGGGCGAACACTTAAAGATATTACCAAAAAACTGAGCCAAATCCTTTAAAATTGCCAAAAAAAATCAAAATATCAGCTCCTGTCGCCATTTCCAATGGCGACTTAAATCTCTGCCGCCATTTCAAATGGCGAATGGCGACAGGCTCATGTTGTCATTCCAAACGGCCCCAGGGGGAGTCCATTTTTGTAATTTTATTAAGGAATAATCAGGTTGGTACCATCAGGAAAACTGTAGTTCAATTTAATACCACCGCCCCTTCTCTCTGTTCTACGAAATACCACGCCCGTCACCTCTCCTAGCTTTTTTCCATTTGCTCCCATATGAAATGACCCAATTACCCCCAAGAAATAGGTTTTGTCAAGGTTGACTCTCTCCCCTGTTCGCACACCACCTCCCTCCCCTATCTTGCTCCTCTCTGCTCATTCGTCCGCCCTCCTCAGGCAGCAACCCAGCGCCCTCCTCCCTCTTGCGAACCGTAAATCTCCATCGAAGAGCAACATGCCGGAGTCCCCATAGGTTAGATCTCCTACCTCCATCCACGAATTTGGTGTTTTGGTTTGCATTTGTGGCAACAATCTAACCCTAGTTTTCTTGCGCAGTGTAGTGTAGCATGTAGTTGGATGGTTAAGGAAGCATGGATCCATCTGAAGTTGCTGATGGGTAAGCAAGGAATCCTTTTTTATTTCGAATTCAATTTCCTTTTTGTTTTATGCATACGAGTATCGAGGGATTTGGGTCTAGATTGGTTTGGGTTTGGATTGCATTGGGTCTGGATTGCTTTGGATCTAGATGGATTTGGGATGAATGTGAGAGCAGACATGTCAGCTAGGTCGTGGAATGCGACAGCAGTGATAGCCTGAAGATGCATTTGAGTCTCATGTTTTAATAGCGCAAAATTGTGTTTTTTAACAATTGCAGGGAGGATCCAAAGAGAATATATAGTGTAGAGCTTTGCTTGTAATCTTACCTCACATGCAAGGATGGAAGAAAAGAGTACAAGGGAAGAATTTTGAGATTGAATGTGGGATCCGATGAGATCTCGCTTGTGGATTTGTTGAGGTATGTAGAATCGTACTATTCTTGGAGTAGTGATGAGGAGGTGATATTTTGGTATGTTGGGAGGGAGACTAACATGGTTAGAGCGGCTAGTGATGCACTTCTAATGGAGGATTTCATTAATAATAGTGCGCAGAAGGAAGTGAAGCTATTCATGTCAGTTGGCAAGTGTGAAGTGAATGAGAGTCAGGTAGTGAATAGGAGCCACTTTCCACATGACAGTGCAGTAGTGATAGAGTCCAAAAGTGAATGAGAGTCATTTTCCACATGACAGTGTAGTAGTGACAGAGATTCCAGAAGTGTATGAGAGACACCAAAATGAGAGTTAGACAGTGAATGAGAACACCCCTTTACAACTACCTATAGAACACCCTTTGGTACAAAATACAGCATCTTGGTTGCAAGAGCAGCCCGACAGAGACCCCTGGTGAGGATGGCTCTATTTGGGTAACGAGGAGTGGAAGTACTTCCCTGAAGACCATGAGGCAACAACAAAGGTCCCAAAGTAGGAGGCTGTGCACCATGATGATGAAGCAGATCAAAATGGCAATGTTGATGTACGAGACCATGAACATCTCTCAGTTCCAGATGACAATGCCACAATGGATTCTTACTTTGCACCACAGACTGTGTATGATAGAAATTACCCTCAAATTAAGGTGGGAGACTCATTTCCTGATAGGCATGCGTTCAAGCTCATTTTGTGGCAGCATGCAATAAAAGGGGATTTTTAGATGAACATACAACACAGTGACACAAAAAGATTCAAAGCCATTTGCAGTGCTAAAATTTGTCTGTGGAGGATATATGCAAAAAAGATTCATGATATATGCCCTGTGTAATACAATTGTGTTTTATCATTGTATCATGTTTTAGAACAGTCCATTTCCTATTATTTCTAGTTGTTTATGATTTCTTTACCATGTGCAGGTGACGACCATAGTGTCTGATCATACGTGCGCAACAATGAGTAAGACGCAAGGAACCATGGCCAACAAAGCTCTGAACTTGCATGTTATGTGTCATATGTTCTAAACTTGTATAAGTTAGATAGTTGTGGTTTGTTTGATTGGTCGGAGAAGACACTCATTCTCTCTGATATCCTTTTCAAGGATCTCTATTACTCATTGGCTTCGACTTGATCGTCCAATGCCAAAAAGGTCCTAGTCGTGATCATTGCTTCAATGATTCTCACGCGCGACACACTCTTTTCTTAAAGAAACATATGGGTAACACAAGCATTACACAAACAACTTCATATGATTTCCTACATGCTTAAGAGTTTGAAGTTTGTTTTCTTTATTTCAACATTATGTTCTACTCTTGTTTGGCTACTGGTCGGGACACCGAGAGCCTCCTAGTCAAAGTCTCTCCTCTCTACACGTGGTCCTACCCACTAGAAGGAGCTTCCTAGCGACGGTCATTCTCTTACGATCCTCGTTGCCAGTCAGACTTGAGCATGAGCACGCCTCGCGAAATGTTTTTCACATATCTTCAGTTCTTAGCAACCCATACGACCAGTCTTGGATGATACATATAAACAAGGACGCTTATAGTATTCTTTTTTGCATACGTTCTTGCATGCTTTCTTATCATCAGAGCAAGTCTTGTGACATCTTCCAACCATGTATGGTATTTCACAGTATTTCGATTATGAAAAAGATCTCGGCTAGTCGAAATCATACACTGGTTCTGACCAATTTGATTTTCTAGTGTTAACTAGATCATTTTTATAACATAATCAGCACATGCTTTATACCATGGTTGTCGTTATTACTCGTTTTCTTGGTCTACTGCTTCTTTAGTAACGTTCATCTACTAATATAAGCAGTCGGGGACTAAGGGATATACGAGTATTTAACGAATTTAAGAAGACAAAACAAGAACTTCATTGATGTCAAAAGGTAAGTTTTATTTACAAAGTTAAATATCACATCCATCTACTTGTTAGAACCGCCAGATTGGTCGCTGTGTGACGAAGATCTGACTTCCATTTCCTTCGCAACCTTAGTTCCAAGAGGCTTTACTTCCTCGAGCAACTTGGTCGCTTCATCTTCAGAGTAGTCGAAGTCTTCTTCAACAACTCTAAGATGAATAGAGGGGTCGGAAGCCTTTAGTTTTACCAAGGCAACACTAACTCCATTTGCAATAGCTTCCTTCATTGTCCTGACATGGTTCTCTCAAAAAGTTGTTATCACATTCTTGAGGTCCTCAAGTTGATGGCCGAGAAAATTGATCTTCTCTGCAGGGTCTCTCAGAATGGGCAATTGCATTCCCGACCCTAGAGACTTGACTTTGTCTTCAAGACTCCGCTCAAGTTCAACCCCTTGGCCACGCTCGAACTCAAGAGCTTTTTCTGCACTTTTGAGTGCTTGAGTTTTCTCTGTACGAGTAGATAAAAGTTAACATACACATGAATTGAAGACATGGTATACTAGTCAAGTCTACGACCAGTTACCTTTGATTTCTTTCTCACAAGAGTCAAAAACCTCTTTTTGCCTAGTCGTCACATATGTGATCAACTGATCCTTGGCTTGGCATTCTTCTTTAAGCTTTACTATCATGGCTTCTTTAGTCATGACCTCATCTTTAATTTTGTCCAAATCTACCACAAGTGATAAGGGAGAAATTAATTTACAAAAGAGGGACAAGATAGTAAAGAGTAAGAAGACAAGTTAAGGAGAAAAGTTCTTACTTTTCAATTCGGAATGTTTCTGCTCCAGGAGCCTTATTCGCTGGGTTAGACCTCCAATCACAGCGTAATTTTCGACCATATGCTACAAAAAATAGCACCCTTCTTCATAAGTTTTCAATAAATTTCAAAGGAAGAGTTATGAAAGTGGTTGTAAATACTCACCCGAATTGCCACATCATTATATTTGACAAAAATCATATCGGAGCCTATCTTGGCTTGATGGTCTGATATCTTCCCCCAGGCCTCATCAAGCTCCTTATCCTCAATAAATCGAGGGTGAAAAGGGAACTTGTTAGATTGAGAAGAATTACCAACAGGAGGCGAAACCTGTTGAGGATCTTCAGGGATGTCTACCTCCATAGACGGAATTAGAATCACTAGTGGATCCTGAGCAGATGTCGGCACTGATGCCTGCTCGGGGACTTCCTTAATCACTTCGTCCTCAGCAACCTTTGCTTGAGGAGCGTTCTGGATGGGAACATCCACGACCACTTCATCCCCAAGAACCTCTTCCTGAGGTATGCTCTAGTCAGAAACGACCGGAACACCAGAAGACCTATACAAAAGAAGAAAAGGGAATTCAGGTTTCCAATATAAAAAATGTGTGTCCAAGGTATGTATTCACGTGACTTTTTCGTTTATATGAACCTGGTCGATTTTTTGGTTTTAACCTTATAACGCATCGGAGTAAAATCCGTCACGCTGGCTTTCCTCTTCTTCTTAGCCAATTTCACTGGTTCCAAACCGGTAGGGCTGGTCGTACCCCTTGTATCCTCAACAAGAGGTCGGAAATGATAGTCTCGACCATCTAGTCAGAGACATCATCAGCCTCTAGAGCAGTTGTTCCTGTAACAAGTGTTAGGTCATGAACGACCACTCAGGGGCTTACGACTTCCGCAGCTTTGCTCTGCGAGTCTTTCATCTCTCCCACCTAAGTCAAATCAAACTTGATTAGGTGATGAAATTTTTCTATCTAAAATATATATTTCTTCCTACAAACGCTCTTTTACCTCTAGAGGGCCATCTTCTTCCATGCCTCTGGGTAGGACTCGGTCGGAGCTATGGTAGGATCAGAACCCTCAACGGATTAGATAATCTTCAGCCCGACCGCCTGTAAGTCAGAGTGAATAAAAACTGGTCGGAATAGATCTAAAAGATGGAGAAAAAGTGATTATCTACCTTAAGTCTCCTCAGTCTCTCTTCTTCAGAGACAATTGCCAAAATACCAGGGAATGAAGCCTTCTAATTAGGTTCTCCAGCGCAAATCATCTTCACTCGATCTCTGACTTCGTCAGAGGAAAGAACTTCAAACAAAGGGCAAAAGAGATTTTAAGGTTGTAAAATAATCAATCAAGCAAGACTATGTACTGGTCGTATCTTTGTCATGACTTACCATTCTTGGAGTCCTTGATTCCTTCGTCACGACCAATATACCATAACAAGGAATGGTCTCGGAGCTTCAGAGGACTAATTCGGCGCATGGTGAAATCCCTCACCACATGCCAAGAAGTCAAACCCTTTCTCTTCAAGTCTTGGATGGCATCCACCCATCTTCCGACCATCCCTGTCTTCTCCACGGTTTCCCTCCACTTTGGGTTTTCGCTTGCCCTCTTGCCGTCAAAGTAAAGGCCATCGTCCTTTATGACCGTCATATAGAACCAACTTTTCTTCCATGACGACCACGAAGATTTCGAGAACATCGGGATGTACTCGTCAGCCTTCCCGTCGTGAAGGCATAGCGTACATTCTCCGGAACCCGCTATGGATCTTCCCGACATTGCCATCTGGTAGAAGTACCTGAAGAGCTTCAAATTTGGTCGTATTTCTAGGTACGTCTCGTACAGATATGCGAATATACTAATATTGGCGATGGATTTTGGGGCTAAGTTCACCAATTCAACCCCATAATGCTCCAGAATTCAGGAAAGGAACTTGTGTGCCGACAATCTCAGCCCACACTCCACATAAGCAAGGAAGATGGGGATTTCCCCTTCCTCGCCGTCCTCCGAATGCCGTCCTCCACTTGATCAAACTCTTATCCGGGAGCATTCCAATATTCTCCAATGCCTCAAGCTTCTTCTTGCTCAAATCTGAGGCCACTCATTTGGTGATTGAATCAGACATGATGCGATATTTTGAGAAGATGAACGGAGGACAGGGAAAGCTCTCAAAGACAAAAAAAAAAGGGGGAGGTAGGTAAGGATTTCTAGCAAGAATATTGGAGGTGAAAGAGAACTGAAAGCATAAGGACCTAATGCTCTAGCACAATGGGATTTTATAGCTTCAGATCTTTAACCGCAATCAGGAGTTACCAAGAGTCCAATGGACAAAATCTTTTTGTCCAACGGGCAAAAAACTCTTTTGTTCCCAAGGTAGGTTCTCAACTTTAAAGTGAATATAGACCGCTTCGAATGTCACAGCATTAAATGAGGGTCTACCCGGTACGACTTCATCGGGATAAAGTGTTCACACGACCTATTCACTTAAATTTCGGGGGCTAGCTGACGAGGATTAAAATCACCATGTATTTCTTTAATACATGATAAAAGGTTGTACGTCTTCATGGTCGTAACCCCTAAGGCTAACGACCTCACTGGTCGTAAGGATTCCAGAGGTTACTTGAATGGGTACCCTGGTCGAGAGAGATCCTAGCCTCCGACCAGGTAACTGTTTATAGAAGCTATGAACTGGTATCTGGATCAAACTCCAGGAATATTTCTTATCGTGTGATGAATGGAACACATGTCATATATTCCATGTCACATGACGCTATATAACCACGGACACTGACAGCAACTACCATACGGTTGAATGTCTCACAAACACTCAACCATAGAGCGGTTGATACTTCATTAACCGTCACCTCGCTCTGACCAGTCGCATCACTTCACAACAGGCGTCTCTCCAGGAGTAACTGCCACCTCTTTAGAAGTTATTTAAAGACAAAGCAATCGAAGTCAGAAGGATGATCAGATTGAAGCATAGGCATTAGCATTAGATTCATGTTTTAAGCCTAATACAGTAGCAATTGTTACTCTTAGTATAATTAGATCTAGTCCATTGCCTAATCACAGGCACCCCCCGTAACAACCAGTTCGTACCAATAAAGAGCAGTTACATTCTTTCCCAAGAAGTCCCGTGCTATTTTTCCTTTTATTTTGTAAGATCGGCGACTCGATCGTCGATATATGGACTAGAACATGTTTATTTCCTTGTCCGTGTTTACCTCATATTGTTGTGATTTCTGTACTATGAACTTGTATCGGTCAAATTTGTGAACCTATATCTTTGGAATTCCTATATGTATTGTCAGTGTTTATCTCAGATTGTATATGGTCATATGCCCAATAGAGGGATGCTACAGATTATAGTCAGATTTCTATGCTCTGAACTTGTATATGCTAGATTCAAATTAAAGCCAGATTTCTTTACTTTGAACTTGTATATGCCAAACTCATATTACAGTCATATTCTGTGATATGAACTTGTACATGTTAGATTCATATTACAGTCAGATAGCCATGGTTTGTCGAGTCATATGCCCAGCAAAGTCATGCTTGAGATTATAAATAACAAAATATAGGGACAATTGAATTCGTATTACATTAAATCGACTACATTCATGCTCCACATTACTACTAACTTGCTCCATATCTTGCTCATTCAATTACTTGCCTACATTGGGTACTAGCAACCCAACACACACACACACAAATAGACCAAGAATCGTGTTCATTCTCTCCAAGGCACCAAAAAATCTTGCTCATTCTTTCATCCAACTGAGCAATGCCTTATACTATGTCACCTAAAACAGCTTCATCACTTCTGGTATGTACTTCCATTCCAACATGGCTTGTTGGTTGCATTTGCACTGGAAGCTGTCCTCTTCTATATCCTTGCCGAGCACTTGGGGCATCGAGAACTCCAATCTCTTTCAAATATTCTATATATTAGTTCACCCACATGTTAAACTTACATGTAGAGAACCGCTGCACATACATGAAACATAAGAAATCAGTTTCTTACCAAAACAAGAGTTGCAAATCCGAATTTTTAAGTACATAGGACCAAAATGGAACAAATCAGATCTAAAATTGCCTAGATCGGCACCAAAATCAAACGAATCGGCTCAAAAATTGACCAAATTGTCAACAATAACATATAAATCAATTACCCCTTGATTATTTTGTAACATCGCAATTTTGGACTTGTGTTTCAAATGTAGGAAAATGAGTAGAATTTAAAATATTTTCTTACATCATGTATTTCCTGTATGTTCTAAACAATTTCTGTACAAGAATTATGGAAATACAAAGTCACAAGTCTTTTGATCCAAAACCTTGTCTTCCAAAAACATTCATCTCAAATTTTGTGATCATCCTTTGAGAATATTTTTTCCTAAGTTCCTGGGAATGTTTGTGACCTCTCTGAAAAATTTCACAATTTTCAGAAAGTGTTTGAATATTTTTAGGAGGCAGTCAAACCTGTTTGACTTTCAGTCAAATCTTAAACCAGAGCCTTGCAGAATTTTTGGAGAATAATGCACTGCATAAAAACCTCTGAAAATTTTACACAAGGTTGATATCTGAGTTAGCAATCTCCAGTAAATATTTCAGAAATTTTGGAGTTGTTTTGCTATCTCAAATAAATCCCCAAAGTACCAGCTCAGTTTAAAACCCAAAATCTGTTTTCACTGTTCCTCGGGTGCGAGTCAGACTCGGGCTCGAGTCACTTGTCTCGGTCCAGTCAACTAACTGCACTGGGCCTTCTTTTAAAAGCGCGCATCCAATCTCAGTCGTTGGATCCAAATCGCACGGCCCGTGTTCGCGTGAACATTCGGACCCCGCAAATGTGATAATCCTTTTGAACCGTTGGATCTTGATCCAACCGTCCAGATTATCAGAGAGCGTTCGGACCTCTGAAGGACACATTTAATCGTGGCCGTTCATTTCTGATCTAAGGGCTCACGATCTCCTCTGTGGTGTTAAACCTCAGAGACATGGAGCGATCTGAGTCGTTCATTTCTAATCCAAGGGCTCCCGATCTCTTCCTTTGTTTTAAACCTCAGAAACGTGGTGCGATCTCAACCGCCCGATCAAAATCCATGGGCTCAAAATCGCCCGAGTCTTTTCTCTGGTCATCTTCAACCTCTAGCCGTGCGTGAACAGAGAGAGGCATGGCCTTGTCAACTCGTGCTCCCCCGACAGCCACTCCCAGTCGACATTTGGGGATTGTAGGGCACTTTCGGCCACGATCTCACCGTACTCCTACATCCCCATCACTTCTTCTTTTCGGTCCACATTTGGTGCTCTAAGCCAAACCCGAAAGGCTCCTTTTGCCAAACCCTAGTTGTCCAAGCTTTTTAAAGGTCCCAAAATCCCCTCCTGGTGTTCCTTTACACCACCCTTAGCTCCTTCTTCATTTTTGGAGCTTAATACACCAAAAACACCAAATCACCATTGTTGACCCGTGGAGATCCATTATGGATCATGAAGCTCCAGTGGTTCTTCTTTAAATATTCTTGTACCCTTTTCAGCTCCTTAATGCCCTAATCAATTCCCCTCACTCAATTTTGGGTTTCATTCACAGGAGTTGACAAATTTGGGGTTTGTTCAAATTCGGCCGAAACCATCCCCTTTCTTCCTAAGCTCCGGTGAGTGCTCCATTTCTCAATTGCTTGCTCATGAAACTTCTATGGGCTATATTGTAGCTATTATGACCACCCAGTGGTGTTCATTTTGCTCAGGTTGTCTTGTTCGTGTCATCTTCTTCAACTCCGGCGGGTTCTTTCGTTATCAAAGCTCTCTGGCCATCTTTGAAGCTCACCTCGGTCAAGGTAGCTTCTTATTAGTCCCTAGAGGCCGTGGCACTCGCTTCTTTGGACTGCAGCAGAGCTTGTTGCTATTTTCGCTTTTGGCAGTAAAAGCCCCCGTCTCTATTTTCTGGCTCGCCGGCGTTTAGGGCCGTCACCTCCGGCGAGGTCACCACTGTTGGGTCCGCAAGACTATTGTGAATCCATTTTGCTGCTTAGTGGGCGCCGCCGCTGTAACAGCCCCAATTTTATGAACAATAACAAAATGCTTTATGAACAGTAATGAGGTGTTGTTCATAGCATCACTGTTCATTTTTACAGTTTGGGCAGTATGTTACAAATGAAAACGTTCCTTTTCTAGCCAAACATCCGAAGCCTTTTCAAAAATTTAAAGGGAATGCAAGCTAATACTTGTATTATGACTGGAAAGTATTTTTATTAAAGCCTAGATAAATTATCTTGGCCAAAAATAATTTTGTTGAATTTTTAGAAATTATTTTGCCTTGAAGAAAAATATTTGTTTTTAAATGAACCTATTCGGGCTAAGGTAATTATTTATGTATTTTACAAAGTGAAACAGTGGTTTTTGAAATTTATTTGGGAAATATATCATCCCAGTAGCTTCCTGGAAAAGTTTCATGATTTTACAAATCTATTTACTATTTTAAAAGCCAGTCAAACTCTTGAGTATTTGAATAGGGCTTGGTCAACTAATCCGGTCTAAACCCAAACCCTAGCATCAGAGCGACTCGAACCCATGAGTTTGGGTCCAACCAGTTCATCTTGGTCCGGCTCAGTCCCGCTCGGGCGCGAGCCCGAACTCTTCGCGTCTTTGTGACCCGTTGATCTCCTATCGAGCGAGCATGGTTGCGATGCGGCGTGAGCCGCCCACGTATGCGCCTAATCCCCACCGTTGGATCTAAATCGACGGTCAAAGGAGGTGTATGCATTGGACGACTCGGATCCCTCTCGATCCCCACCGTCCATCCCCAATCTAACGCGCGCCCTTTTATTTTTGAAATTAAAGCGCGCTTTCCTTTAACCGTCGGATTCAAATCCTCGGCACCTTTTACCGCGCGTCGTTAGGACTGCTTTTCTTTGGGCGTCGGATGTTAATCGTAGGGTCCATATCGTGTATGCATTCGGACCATCCGGTTCCTCCGTTGATCCTGACCGTAGAAAGTCCATCTAACGGTGTCGCTTCATCTCATCTAAAGGGTGGCGTGTATCCTTTTGATTGACCGTTGGATTTCAATCCAACGCCCCTCTTTGAACGTGGACCCCGAAATCCGTGAGAGCTCTTTTAAATCTCCACCGTTCGTTTGGATCGCACGACCCATATTAAACGATACCGATTAAAACCTTTTAACCCTTCTATTTATCGCAACCACTCATTTCTAATCAGACGGTTGTTGTTCTTTCGCGATTTAGAGCGCGCCACGACTACTTTTGCCGCCAATGGACCCGCATGTCGAGAGTTCTTATCTTCTTCCTTGCCTGCATGCGCTGTCGCCATTTCAGAAGCAGAGGAGAGGAATTATCCAAAGATTATGCAACTAATTTTTGGATATTTAGCCCTAAATGGACACCTCATCAACTCTAGACCCTTCTCATTTGCCCTGTAGCTCAACCTCTATATATAACCCTAGCTTTTGAGTCGTTGCCATTGTTGACCACTGGAGCTTATCATCTTCCATTCCTTGTCCGGTGGAGTTCCTTGCTTCTCCAATTTGTTCATCCATTCTAAACGCTGGTTCCATCTTGTAATAAAGATTTGACATCTTTTGTAGGTTAAACCCAGCTTATTTCTCTATTGATCCAACTCGGTTTTAGGAACCTTGATGCTTTCCTTAGCTCGGTGAGTTAAAGCTGTGAGTTTTGCTATCTTTAGCATCTTAGGGACCTTAGCAACTCACATGAATCATTCACGTGAATGTCAGTAGCTCCAACTTGCTTTAGACTGAAAAGTTGTTTTTATAACTTTTCGGTCTTTCATATCATTTTCTAGGTTAGGGTTTCTCCTGTTAACTTATCGTTCTATTTAGGTCTCAACCAAACCCTAGTAGCATAAACCTTTGCTCTTTTAATTCTTGTTGTCATCTATTTAAACTTGTAGTAAAATGTTACCTCTGTCAGCTGTTGTCGGCTCAACCGACAACTTTTGAAATCTTGGTAGTTTTTGTAACCTGGCCGAATAGGGTTAGATTAGGGTTTGCCTAGGGTATTATCTACTCTAAAAATCAGACTAAGTTTCAATTTAACATCTTTTACTTAGTCTATTCATAACTAACCCGAAATCGCTCTGTCTCTGTTTTGGTTCTTTTCAAAATCAAAAGCGCAACTTTGATCTAAACTCTAGTTTCATTATAAAAAAGCGTATATGATAATATGGGTTATTATCACTATTAGGTAGTTATGACTTAAGCATGCTGTTAATCATGCATTTCTTTATTGATCATACATTTTCTTTTATTCTATCTTGGTTGTCGACTTTGGTATTTATTGGAGTTTATTGTCTCTTATAGAATCTGGTTCTTCCGAGGCTTTTGACACTATTCTGAACAACCGAGCTGCACAAGAAGTTTATTATTATCAAGGCAAGCATCCTCTTTGCACCATGTTGATCCCAAATTTTCTACAATAGCTTTTCTAAATACAAGTGACATCTGTTGCATGCTATTTTTCCGAAATACAAATATGGATGTATTAGTTAGTTATGACTCGAGTAACATTGTGGATTACCTTAATTATGACCATACACTCAACCCTAGAGTAGTAATGTATACTATAATACATATTTTCAGAATTTGCTTAGACATGCGGTCTAGATAAGATTTAGTGTTTGACAAGATTAACTTGTCAAACAGGAGCAACAAATAAATTTCATTACTTCAATTCTTTGTCCAGTTTCTTTAAATCAGAATTGCATTTTAAATTTAAATTGATCTGGACAAGAGGATACTAGTGATGGTGCTTTTGTGTACGAGATTGGGAATTGTGGTGGACTTATCTGGACCAATTAAGGACTGAACTCTGACTATTCAATTCAAGTCCCCCACGTACTTCCACATGCAGTGTATGGTATTTGTTTGGTTAAGTAAAGGGTTAAGACTATTGGGTTGGAAACAGGGGAGTAAGGATATGTGTATTGATCTTGTATGGCATAGATGCTTTGGTCTATAGACTGCGTTTTATGCCATGTGAGCTTGTATGTCAATATCAGATATTCTTAGAAGGGTGAGGGCGTATATGTGCTCCGTCGCATGTACGTACCTTAAAGATGTCGATTGCAATCTACTATGGGTAGCGAACCCATCGCATTACTTCTTATGGTTGGATCAGCATTCCTGACGCAACATGTGTGCCCCGGTTAGACAGATGCTATCAGATGCTGTTTAAGCGAGATCAGTTCATACATGGGTATCCAACTCAATAGTGTTAGCTTGTTGAAAAATACCAAATCTTAGTTTCCCCGGTCGGCATACCAAAGGAAGTATGTCATCATTCGGAGGCGTCTGAAGGCAACGGGCTGACTAAGTCGTGTGGGTAAAGATGTACACCCCTGTAGGGTATCAAACTGTTCGAATAGCCGTGTCCACGGTCATGGACTATAACTTGAGTTGATGTCACCTGTATAGAAGTTTTGTTTTCAAATACTGTTTGGGTTTTGTTTGACATGAGAGGATTCATGCAATCGCATCATTTACAATTACTTCATTTACTTCTGTTTTAGTCCAACTTTGATTTATTAAATTACTTTATCAAAACCTAGTTATTGTAGGTTAAGAAGTACTGCTTTATGCAAAATTTAACCATTATATCTTCCTGTTGCAACCTTATGCATGTATAAATTCTACTCCTTTGCATAGGTTCTAATAAACACTTTCTTTTATTAGTTTGTGTAAGCCTTGCTGAGTACCTTCCGTACTCAAGGTGCTATAACCTATTGTTGCAGGTGAGGACGGTTATTTGTATGAAGTGTCCGTTAGCGCCGATCAGGGTGACGCTAACGAGTAAAGCTACTTCTTTCCTCCACGCAATCGCCTGCGGGTGGATGGGGCCATTGGTGGATTTTGCGCTTTATTTTGCTTCCGCTGTTACTCTTTTGTAGTGACCAAGTCACTTAATATTGTAGTACTCACCAATTGTAAACTTATGTTTAATTATGTAAATGTATGACTTGTATGTGTATGATGCAATGTTGTTTTAGGATATATGTGCAATGGTCACTGATCCTGGGAACCATTGTGAGACATATATCCGGGATACCTGAATATTGGATCTGTTACTTATTAAATTTATGCTTCTAGCATGATCTTTAATGAAGGAGCAGGACTGTTCCTTGATTAAGCGTTGTGCTACAGTGTAACTTTAATTAGGTACATTTCCAATATTCCGGGGCGTCCACAGCCGCGGCCGGAGTCGCCGGCGACAAGCCGTAGATCCCGCTCGGGTTTTGTCGGGCGTAATCGCCTGCTTTCGGTTGTCATTAGGACACCATTAATGATCTAATCATCGCTAATCATTAGGGGTGATTATTGTGTCTTAATCTAGCCCATTGTGTCTCTGACCAGTGGGCCCAGCCTCTTTAAAAACCCCGTCGGCCTAAATCGACACCGTTAGGACATCATTAATGCTTAATGATTGATAATCGGGGTTTAGCATTAATAGGTCTCTGAGATAACCCTTGGGTCACTGTCATGTGGGTCCGCTCATTAAACTCCTCCCTACGCTTTTAAACCCACGTGCGTGAGTGTGTTGCGCTTTGTTGATTGTGGACCGTCGATCTCGTGATCAACGGTCCAGATCTGAGGAACATTCGGACCTTCGGATGTCCCAAACACTCGGAGCCGTCCATCTCACGATCTGCGACTGAGATCGTGGGTGCATTCGGACTTCCGAATGCGCTTGCGCTCTAGGCCCTCCATCTCCAGATCTACGGTCAAGGTTGATTGAGACAATCGGACCTCCGAATGTTTCCATCCACGTGGGTCGTTGGATCTAGATCCAACGATGACTCTCGTTAGGATCGCGCGCGTGCGCTGTTCTCCGTGCGCGTGGCCCGTTTGATTTCGCATCAACGGCCCACGAGCGTCTATGTCGTTTTAGTTCTGTTAAGTTTGACTTTAATTTGGTAAGTCTTTATTTATCAACTAAAAATTGTAGTTAAACTTTAAAAACTCATAACTAATTCATGTTAACTCCTTTTTAGGTGTTTCCAACTGTAATAAATTCATATGCCACTAAAGTTTAATATAAAAAAGTATTTAGGCATATTTGTGTAATAAAAAAATTGTGACTAAAATATCTTGATTTCTGCCAATTTTGAATATTCCAGGAATAGAATTAAAACTTGTAAAATACATATCTTTTCCTGTATAATTCCAATTTATGCAAAATCAATTTTGTTAAATTCCTCTGTTAGTGTACTTTAGTTTAAAATAGGTTTTGAGCATAGTTATATTTTTGTAAAGTAACTGGTGCTAAGTTTACAACTTAGAAAAATCATAAGTAAATCATTATAACTCCAAATTTAGTAAACTCAACTTTACTGTTCCCAATTTTTAACAAGAGACAAACCCAATTTCAAGTCCCTAGATATGTGTCTCACATTAGTTCCCAAGATCAAAGACTAATGTGCACATATCCTAACAACATTGTACACAGTGATACAAGGCATACAGATAACTTTAAGGTTTACAATACTAGTATTCAGTACAACAACAACAAGTGGCCAGCAGCCACTAAATAAAAGTTTTGCAGTGGAAGTAAGATATAAACAACAAAAGAACCACCAAGTGTGCCCCCATCACCCACATGCAACTGAGTGGAGGTAGAAATAGCGCCACTCGTTAGTGTCGCCTTGATCGGCGCTAACGGGTAGTTCGTACACATAACCGTCCTCGCCTGTAACAAGTTGTTACAGCACCTGAGTACAAAAGGTACTCGCAAGACTTACACAAAACTACTAAAAGAAAGTGTTTAGTAGAGCCTATCCAAAGGATTAGAATTTGTACATGCATAAGGCTGACAACAGGGAGGTTGTACTGGCATTAGTTTTTTGCATAAAGCAATACATCTTAATCCTACACTTGCTAAGTTTTGATAAGGCAGTTTTATAAACAAGTTTGGACTAAAACAGTAAGTAAAAGAGGATTTAATCACAAACAAGAACAAAATCAAAGTGGCTGACCACTTTGACTAATTAACACGCATGAATACCCTTCATGCCGAAACCAATACCCATGACAAAATTTTAAAACAGAGTCTATACAATGATAATCCATCAAATCAAGTGTTGTCCGTAACCGTGGACACGGCTATTCGAATAGTTTTAACCTTACAGGGGTGTTAATCTTTACCCACACGACTTGGTCAGCCTATAAGCCCTCGGGAAAATAGCACACTACCTTAGGTATGCCGGCCAGGTAAACCAAGACTCGGTATTTTTCAGCAAGTTGATATTATTGAGTTGAATCACCCATGTGCGACCTGATCCCGCTTAGAACAAGTTTCTGATAGAACTTGCTGACCGAGGCACACATGTTATGTCGGGAATGCCAACCCAATTGACAGAAATTAAAATGACAGAAAGTAGAATTGTGCTAGTTCAATGCACATATTAAATTGCAATCGGAGCCCTAAGAATCATATATGTAATAGAATAGATATATGTCCTCACACCACCAGCTCCTCAACTCAATAACATCAATCCCTTACTTAACCAAGCAGCACCCATACACCACTTGTGGAAGTACGTAAGGTACTCAAATTGACGGGTCAAAGTTCAGTCCTTACTGATCTGGACAAGACCACCACATTACCCAAATCTCGTGCACAAAGGCACCATCATTATCCAACACTTGTCCAGATCTAAAACAAGTTTTTACCAAACAAACTTGACTTAACTTTCAGTTTTAACCAAACTGAACAAAGAAACCACAATTGCAAATTAACAAGTGTTTCCCAGGTTTGACAAGATAAGCTTGTCAAACCACTAACGTTCTACAGACTTACAAGGCTAAGAAATTATCTAAAAACCAAATACAATCACCAGATTTCTATCTTAAGCATAAGTGTATAAATTTGATTCAGGATAAGCCACAAAGATTGGGGTTTATAACTAACTAACTCACAAAGTACTAATACTTCGGAATAGCATGCACCCAGTTATCACTGTAATTCAAAACACTAAAGTATCAAAACTGAGATCAACATAGTGCAAGAGGATGCTTGCCTTGATAATAATTAACCACTTGTTCAGTTTCTAGAGCTTTAGAAACAAAATCACTCGCGTCGGTTAAGTCAGAACCTAACAAAAAATTAGCAAATGAACATCCAAAAACATAACAAATACCAAATGCTGAAAAGATGCAAGATCCAAAAGTAATGATGTGCAAACTAACAAAATACTTATGTTTGAAACTATTTTCAGTGAAGAGGTAAACCAGATTAACAATTAATAACACTAAACAACAAGGATTAAAGGTTAACTGACAAGCTAAGGCTTTGGCCAGAAATCCGACAACAGAGCGCTAGCTCCCACGAGCTTGCGAGGCGACTCGATAGATCTGAGGTCCAAGGCGACGCAAACTAAGACCCAAAATGGATCCACAATAGCTCACTGAACCTAGAGGTGGCCGAAACACTGTCGGCGGCGAACCTCAGCGGCGGAGCAAGCACGGCTAAAATGGCTACGCTGACTTGGCTACAATCTAATCAAACTAATGCATGCTTAAGCATCTATAGATCACAAAGGACCTACCAGAGGTTCAAGGATGGCCAAAAATACACGGTAGAGCTCCGGCGATGGTGACCAAGTGACAGCAAAGAGGGTGTCACGTGGACAAGATGACCTGAGCAAGTAACCATGAAATGGGTGGTCGTAACAAGTTACACAGACCCATTATATGGCCAAATTAAAAGGAATCGAAGAATGGCCTACTTTACCGGAGATGGAGACGAAGGGGGTATTTTCGGCCGAACTTCAAAGAAAACCAAAATTCTGAGCACACTTTTAACAAAAGAATGAATTGAATGAGGGGTTGTGCTCACAATATATTAAGACAAGATATGATGCGCAAGAAAAGTGAGGGAGCTCACCGGAGCAGGAAAATCCACAGCGGTGGTGCTCCGAGTGCGCTCTGGACAACCCAAAGGATGAGTTCGCGTTCGATCTACAAGCAATGCCAAAAGCTTCCATTAACAGGACGAACAAGGCATTATGAGATGAACAAAAGCACAGGGACGAGAGAATACGCCGGAGATGAGGAAGAACTCAATGCGGCATCAAAATGGCTGAGAGTGAAAATGATCGGTTTTATAGCCTTCTCGCCGGAGAGAACGAGGACTTGTGCGTGGCGAAAATAGCAGCAAAGCAATGCCAAGTGGCGATTGCATGCAAGGAAACACACAACGTAATGCCACCTCGCATGCGATGCGCTCGGCGCTAGCGCCATGGCGTGGAGAAGACGAAGGTGTGAGACTTACATGTGGGCCCTAAGTGTCAGTCTCCAAGAAAACAATGTGATCGAGAGTGAAAAGATGCGAACAGTACGATCTAGAATCAAAGGCCCAGATTAAAAACGCTGTTCGGGGTTCCGAACGTTCCAAACTCCTGTGGACAGTCCAATAGCAAACGAACGGCCTAGATTGAGTGGGGCATTCAAAAGTCCAAACGTATCAAGCTATGTGGACGGTTGGATCAAGATCCAATGGTCCTAAGATGATGCGTGTTTTAAAACTCAACCGAAGGAAAAGGGCGCTGTCCGATTAAAAAGGGATGACCCTTCTTGAGAAGAGGTCCTGGACGACTCAGATCTCTTGAGAGGAGGTCCTGGATGGCTCAGATCTCTTGAGAGGAGGTCCTGAACGACTCAGATCTCTTCAGAGGAGGTCCTAGACGACTTAGATGAGTCCACGCGAGTGCTCCTGAGGAGGTCACGAGGATCACAAAGGTGGTTGTGGAGACAGTGTGACCTGGGGAGGTCGTGAGGGTGGTCTTTGCAAAATGGCACGAGATGGTCTTTGCAAAGGGATACGAGGAAGCCCCGAGGACGAGGAGGTCCTGAGGATAAGGTCCAACGGAGGAGATCCAAAGAGGAGGTCCTGCATGGTCCAGAAGAGATCAAGAGAGGTCTTGACGGTTAAGATAATCTTGAGGAAGGTCTTGATGGTCAAGGAGGTCCTGACCAATAAAAGGAGGTCTAGAGGAGGTCCTGACCATCGGATCAGAGCAAAAGAGGTCTTGACGATCAGATCAAAATAAAGAGGTCCTGACGGTAGATATGAGCTCAAGGGAGATCTTAACAGCAGATGTGAGCTCAAGGGAGGTCTGGACGGTAGATATCAAGTTCAAGGGAGGTCTGACGGTCAGATGAACTCGAGGGAAGTCTTTGATGGTCAGATTGTAAGGTGAGTTCAGGAGGTCCGAACGGCCCAACTGATCTGGTCCATCCGATTCAAATCGAATGGTGGAGATTGCTTGGGTTGTTCGGATGGTCTGAACAGCCCAACAGATCTGAGCGGCCAGCTTTGAAATGGGCGGCTGAGCCTAAGGAGCGTGACAGGGTTAGCCCGAATGGCTCGTGTGCACTGGGGTCGGCTGAGCCTAAGGAACGTGACAGGGTTAGCCCGAATGGCACCAGGTTGGGTTTAATCAAACTGGTTCGAGTCGCAACCGTGCCAACAGGCTCGAGACTAGGTCTACAAGGTTGAATAGAACCAACATCAAACTTTACAAGTGTGACCGGAGGTTTAAAAATATCAAATAAATTTATAAAAATACGAAATTTTTCAGAGAAGCTAGTGGGATATCATATGTCCCAAATAATTTTGAAAACTTACTATGCATAGTTTAAAATACTTTCTTTAAACCTTTTAACCGAATAGGGTTAATTAAAGAACAAGGATTTTCTCAAGGTCAGAATGACCTCTAAAATTTGACAAAAATATATTTTTATTCAAAATAATTTAACTAGTATTTGATAAAAATATTTTCCAGGCTTCAATACAAGTATTGACTTGTATTTTCATATGAAGCTTCAAAACAAGTTTTAAGTTAGGGTTTGGATTCGAGGTTTTAAAAAGTAACAACTTATGCACATGCTCCAAAATGACAAATATGATATGAAATGCACAGAATTACTGTTTATTAAAGTTGGGGCTCTTACACGAAATGGAGCGAATAGGTTTGGGTATTAAACTGAACTTGAAGAATGTGGTGGTATTAAACTGAACTGCAGTTTTCCTGATGGTACCAACTCAATTATTCCTTTTATTAAACATGCATTTATTTTTATAATTCTATTTTTAAAATATATTATTTCTTTAAAAAAATATACAAAGAAGACATACATACGCACACCACACATGTATGCACATCACACGTGAGTGCGCCTCCTTAGCACACGCGTAGACAAGCAAAGGCTAGACATAAATCCACGACCTCACAAAATTTCTACTGAAACACATATGTACGTAATGATCAGTACTAGGATTTGAACTATGGTGAGTGGAGTCGTGCACCCACAGCTCTATCACCACAGCAAGAAGTTGGTTCCCATGTGATCCTTTCTCTCCCTTGTCCACGTGTGCGCTAATGTCCATTTTGCAAATATCTAGGGTTGTTAAGCGAAATATTTGGCACAAATATCTGCGGTTAAGCGAAAAAAAATTACGCTTTTTTTTTAAAAAAATAATATTTACGACACGAATTTGTGGGGGTTGTTTAACAATTTCTCCAAACTCCGTTGCTCCCTATCCTCTTGGTGGCTGCCACGGCCACCCCAGCCCCAATGGCCCTGCTCCCAAGCCCCGCCGCCGCCGCCGCGGCTCGCTTCCCCGTCCGCCTGCTTCTCCACACAAATCCACCTCTCCGCGTCCTCCCTTTCCTCCTCTGGCCACCACTCACGCATCAAAGCCGCAACCTTTCCTGCTCCTCCGTCTCCGCCGTATCTACCGCCAAGCGCGCCTGGCCGCCGACCCCGGGCCCGGTCATCAGCGAGGGCAAAGATGACGAGGAAGCCGCCGTCGGCCGCGCCGTATGCTCCGGCTGCGGCGTGTTCATGCAGGACGACGACCCCAACCTCCCCGGCTTCTTCAAGAACCCCTCCCGCCGCGCCCAGGACGAAATGGAAGGAGAAGGTGGGTCGCTTGTTTCCGCCGATTCCAATGGGTTTCCTGAAGACGAGGAGGAGGGGGTGGAGGAAGATGTGCTGTCAGAATCCGATGTTGCCGCCGAATTGGACGATCTGGGCACCGATTTTGATGAGTTTCTTGGAGAAGAGGAGGATGGAGAGAATGGATCGCTGACGAAGGCCGACATCGATGCCGAGATTGATGGCTTTACCAGCGACTGGGACTCGGATTGGGAGGAGGAGCTGGAAGATGCGGAGGAGAAGTGGAGGAAAGAATTGGACGGTTTCACCCCACCTGGTGTTGGGTATGGAAATATTACTGAGGAGACCCTTGAGAGGTTTAAGAAGGAGAAGGTGTCCAAGTCGGAGAGGAAGCGACGGGCCAGGGAGGCCAAGAGGGTAGAGGCTGAGGAGGACTCGGCCGTGGTCTGTGCCCGCTGCCACTCTCTGCGGAATTACGGGCATGTCAAGAACGACAAGGCTGAGAACTTGATCCCAGACTTTGATTTTGACCGGTTCATATCGTCTCGTCTGATGAAGCGGTCGGCTGGCAAACCGGTTATCATCATGGTAGTAGATTGCGCGGACTTTGATGGGTCATTCCCAAAGCGGGCGGCCAAGTCCCTGTTCAAGGCACTTGAGGGGAGGGGGAATTCTAAGTTGAGTGAAACGCCCAGGCTTGTTCTTGTTGCTACGAAGGTGGACTTGCTTCCCTGGCAGCTTATCGGAGTGAGGCTGGATAAGTGGGTGCGAGGCCGAGCTAAGGCTTTTGGAGCACCGAAGCTGGATGCCGTTTTCTTGGTTAGCGTTCATAAAGATTTGGCTGTTAGGAACTTGATATCACACATTAAGGAATTAGCAGGGCCTCGTAGCAATGTTTGGGTGATAGGTGCACAGAATGCTGGGAAATCTACACTGATCAATGCTTTTGCAAAGAAGCAAGGTGTTAAAATCACAAGATTGACAGAAGCCGCTGTTCCAGGAACTACATTAGGCATATTGAGGACAACAGGTGTTTTGCCTGCAAAGGCGAAGATGTATGACACTCCTGGCTTGTTGCATCCATATATAATGACAATGAGATTAAACAGCGAGGAACGGAAGATGGTTGAAATTAGGAAAGAACTTCGGCCACGGACCTTTAGGATAAAGGTAAGTTTGTAGTCCGTTACATTTATACTAGTTCTGTTATTTTCTCCTAAGGAGGTTGACCTATATAATTGTCTATATATCACAAATACAAAAAACATATCTACCAGGGTTCATAACTAATTAACTTGAAATAGCTGCTTTGTTAATCTATTGTCTCAATATTCTCATTTTGTCTGAATTAAGAGCCCTGCACTAGAGGCATGTCACTTGTGGTCAAGGCCTATAAAAATAGATGACATTGTAAAATGCTAAGCATGTGAAAGTCCACACTTAAAGCTGTGCTTCTAGTTAGTCTTAGATTCCTTTCTTTGGTATAGACTTTGGTAATAATAATATTGATGAAATTGTGTTTACACTATTTATAGTTGCCTAGTATACTTAATCACAAATTAAACTGTACTTGGCATGTCACATGTGGTCAAGGCCTATAAAAATAGATGACATTGTAAAATGCTAAGCATGTGAAAGTCCACACTTCTGCCACTTAAAGACTTAAAGCTGCACTTTTAGTTAGACTTAGATTCCTTTCTTTGATATAGACTTTGGTAATATTGATGAAATTGTGTTTACACTATTTATAGTTCCCTAGTATACTTAATCACAAATCAAACTGTACTTGGATGATATTATCGACTATGTCTTTACTCTATAAAGACCTTATATTTTGAATATCCTTGGTCAACTCTAATCCCTTGGAAGGTTCAGTGACCTAATAGCTTGTGTTTGCCCTCAAGGCCTCAACTCTTAATATCTAAGAAGATTGCTCTACATTGTAAATTCCATGAGATTTCTTTGACTCCTCAAATGGTTGTAAAATGTTGCAGGCAGGACAATCCGTCCATATTGGAGGCTTAACACGACTGGATGTGCTAGAAGCTTCAGTTCAAACTATCTATGTAACTGTTTGGGCATCACCCAATGTTTCCCTCCATCTGGGAAAGACTGAGAATGCTGAAGAACTGCGGGACAAACATTTTGGCATCAGACTTCAGGTAAGACTTGCAATTTCCAACCTTCTAGATGTTGCTCATGAGAGTACATCTAACTAGATTCTGTTTAATTGAAAAAAGCCTACTGAAAGATTACTTTGATGTAAGGTTGCTTTATGGAACAACGTTGCATGCCATATGTTAATTGAATAAACAAAGACATGAACTCATTCAGGAATTTGCCATCATTTTGCTATTATTGTCAGATGTGATGGACATGGACTTATGATGATCTAAATCTAGGGGTTGAATTCCTATTATACACCGAATACTGTCAATTTGCAAAAGATTACTGAGTCTGCTACCTGCTTTTCTGTTCAGTGCGTATGCAACTGGATTATGTCATCCATCATAGAACCATCAAAACAAAGATAAACTGATAACCATACTTTTTCCATCTCTCTCTACCATACTGATTCATATACTTGTTATCCAGCCACCAATTGGGCCAGAGCGAGTCGCCGAATTGGGTGACTGGACAGAAAGGCGGATTGATTTGTCCGGAGTTAGCTGGGATGTCAACAGTATGGACATCGCTGTTTCTGGCCTAGGCTGGTACTCGTTGGGCCTGAAAGGCCATGCCACCATCGCTGTGTGGACTTTCGATGGCATTGATGTGACGGAACGTGATGCGATGATTCTTCACCGAGCCCAGTTCCTCGAAAGGCCTGGATTTTGGCTGCCCATCACCATCGCTAATGCTATAGGTGAGGAGACCAGGAAGAAGAATGAGAGAAGGAAGGGTGTGCAAAGGGAAGATTTCCTTTTGGAAGAAAGCACCGATTGATGGTATCAAGGTGCCCACAAATGTCTTCCATCAGGGAATCTATTTTTCCCATTGACCAATGGACAATCATTTTTTAGAACAGAAACACACGGTATGATGATACAGAATGGTTGTTGAAATTCTTCAGAGAGCCTGAGTGTAAAAGCCTAAAAGGTAAGCTTGTATGAGAATGTTTAGCTATGAATGAAAATAGTTGTTGTTTGGTAGTAATATGGCGTGGTTTTTTAAGTTTATGTATTCCTTGTATGAGAATGCCTAAGGTTTTTTTTTGGACTGACCCTGTTAGTCTTGTTGTGGGAACGATCATTGGAAACTGTCATAATAGCAGTGTTGTTTTACCGGAAGGCTTGATTTTATTCAAACGTAAAGCCTGGAAGGCACTGATCCAGTTGATAGCATAAAGAGCTCAAAAATAGACTAAGGGCATTTCCAATCCTTCACCTCAGGCTGATCTCCCTCTTGTCCCATCGAAGCCAATTGTATAGGTAATTTTTTAGCAGGACATGATGTTTTACCATTGCTTCTAATAGCAGAGCTTCCCTATACTTAGCTACTTTTTCATTTGCCCTTGTGATATTATTCGCCATCCATTAGCAATCGAGTAGATAACACTTTATCAACTTCCAATCAGCGAATGCTACTATATACAGCAGAATCTCTTCACTGGATCTGTTCTACTATACTAATTCTTGTAGAAAAAATGTTTGCCTATTTACAGTTGGGGAATAAATGGTGATATGATTTCTAGGGCTGGTTCTCAATCAAAGTGGGTTTTCAGTGACATATACCTATGATGTGTGAGGTATGGATGTATTAATAGATTTCGGTGAAAAACAGGTAATTCTGATTAATGCATCTCAGTCCTTTGCTCCAGCCTGCAGGTGTACTGAGTTAATCATCTCTGTCAACCTTTACGATTGTTGATTGGTTTTGCAGGGTGATAACAATTTCCCTTTTCGAAAGGTTTTTCATGTTCATAGAACTATTTTTTTTATAGACTAGCAACATCAATGGCCTGCATTGATGGGAATTATAATGGGCAGCAATTGTCAATTGTTGCTTCAACTAAAGGATGTAGGCAATGTGTTATCCTCTGCAAATACCATTTTTTTTAATAGAGAGGTATAGGCAATGTGTTTTCATCAATTTGATCTTTATGTTACTACTGGAAGTCTGGAATACAAATTTCCAGTTAAATTAATTGCTAATGTTTTCCTTTTGATTAAACTCATTGTTGGTCTGTTAGTAGCAGGAGCATATATTTGTTCATTATGATTTCAATTTATTTTCCTTTTACACGAGCTCTATTTCTTTATTAGGGACCTGCAACAGGTAACACTGGAAATCGACCACCAAATTATTGCCAATATATGAAACAAGGGGGAAGGGGGTTCATCATCCGTTGAGCATCTCTCTATTGAATTTGGATATTCAGCTGCAATTTTAAACATTGTTTTACTTGCTGCCAGTTTACTAACGGATAAAAAATGCTTATTCCATCAAAATGTTAGGCTGTTAGTCCATCTAATGTTTCTTCCAATGTATGTGTGTGTTTTGGGAGTTTTAATACATACAGCTAAACCTTCTGTTCTACTAATGCTTTCCCAAAGATGAAAATTGGAACAGTTTCTCCTGAAATTGTCTATATAGTGTTCCAGCTAGCTTTTTACCTAGCTCTCCAACTACAGATTTTCAATTATCATGGCCTTTTTAAGTTGTCAGCATTCACCCTACCATTGTGTTATAGCTGTGCGCATCTTAATAATTTAGCACAGTATGTTGTACATCATATTCCCTAATTATCTCTTTTTTTTGCCACAAGTATATCAGTTGATGTTTGTGTACTTTTATTCAAAGGTCTGATGCTTGGTTTTCGGTTAGGTTTCTCTTCTTTTGGCAAAATCATAAGGTAGGGCTAATAAAAAATAATAGTAATCTGCTAATAGTCATACTCATCTGACACTTTGATCATAGGAGAATCGCTCTGTTAACATGATTGATGAATTTATGACTGCGGTTATCCTATGAATTTTCATGTACGTTTTTATTTTGGGTGATGATAAAGGGTGGTGCAGACTGGGGGCCTGTTTTGTATGTAAAGCATTGATAATATACTATCATCCGTGCCCTCAAAAGGAAAATATCGTCCATAGTTGTCCTCTGCTTTTTCCTTTTTTCTTTTTGGTTTTCGCATCAGCATTCAGCAAGTAATGAAGTAGGTGCTTAATTTAACTGTTTGCCACAATCTACAGTTTGTAAGGGAAACAAATTGCAAACCATTGAAGAATTCAGTTATCCCTTCTGTCTAAATATATTTGACTGAAATGAATATGACAACGATGTGTTTTTAACTGAGGAGCTTTTATCAACTGTATGCAGTAAACAAGAAGGGATTTTACTAATTTAGACATATTCTAATACCGGCTTCTTGAAGTGGTTAACGCGTGTGTTCAAAATATGTTCCTTCAGGACCCCAAACTTTATAAGGAGATCATTTAATTATATCTTTTCATTATGATTTATGATCCATGCATGCAATCTGTGAATAGCTGACAGCTGGTCTTTTCTGGGTTTGTTGGGGCATCCGTTAACAAAGTTCATTCAGCCTTTGTACAGAAAGGAACATTCTGGCCATCAAAGATTGTCTTTAAAAAATCAAGTTCTCTCTTTCGTTGAAGGCATGACAGGATTATCAGTTGTTGACGCTTTCAGTTTCTAGAAGCCACACTTTTGAGCAGAGATTGTTATATCAATTTGTAGGGGTGCTAATATGGACTACTCTGATTGTTCTTCATTTTTAACAATCCTTTGCTTCTTTGTACTAGTTTGCCAATCCTCCTTGTAGGCTGAATCCTCTTCCACTTCACCATTATTCTTTCCCGCTCTGTACTCTTTTGCAGGTGCTTGCTGTACTACTCTATCCATTTTTGTTTCCTTTTCTGCATTGATTTTTAGACTGGCCACTTATTGACTGACGATTAACAGGGATTAAACACTGGTTTTCCAACAGCTCCTTCGCATCATCTTCCATTAAGTTTCCTTGATCCTTGCCAGCCTCCTTTCCCTTTAGTTCCTTTCCTTTCGATCTTCTTGTTCCTCTTCTGTCCAAGTTACCTTCTGCTTTTCCCTATCAAACTTACCATCCTTAAAAAGATTTCTTACTATTTTATCGTCTCCATTCCTCTGTTTTTTGAACCATCATTGGTGAGATGGCTTCATCTTTTGCTTCCATTTGCTCGCCTACATTGTCACTGTCTTGCTCTCTCAATGACGATCATCCTTCGGTTGCCTGAAGCCTGGCCTGGTGTGGTGAGGCGAGCGAGTACGCGCGTGTAGTCCTCTTTTCTCTTGCTTTACCAAGGCTAGACATGCTCCACCTTATAAGGTGGTGTCTCTCTATCTTGACTAGCAATATGAGACTAAAGTATTTCAAATATCACCATGCATGAGTGCGCTTTTGGGATTTTCCTAGGAATTATTGATAAAGAAGTGGGCCAAAGCCCTATTAATTCCAATAGGAAAGGCGGATAGAGAGAGGGGGGGAGAAAGGACGGTGGCTGGTGATAGCTTCCAATCAAGCCTGGCCAAGTCATTGTCAAGGAGTAGGGGGAATGAGACCACTTCCTTGGTGACCCCCACGGCTTCAAATCGACCTCGACGGCTTCAAATTGACCTAGATCTAGCATCAAATTGACTTTGATGAGCATGAGGTTGCGGCAATGGTGGATGGGGCGCGCATGCCGGAGGGGGAGAGGAATCATGTCAGAGTCATTGCGGACGTTGGGTTGGAGGGCTGTGAGGTCGGCAGCAATGCAGGATGCGAGTGTGGAGGCAGTCGGTAGGTGCGAGGTAGTGATGGGTGGCAACGGTAGGGTGTAGATCTGGATATGCATCGTGCTACCTTACTACTCCATTCCTTCATCGGTGTGCACCGGCGTAGGGAGAGCAGTATTTTCAAAGCCGTCACTCCTTGTCCGACACAGGTAGGGGTGAATAAGGTTTTCGGTTCGGGAAGTGTTTGCACTACTGCTCATAGCTTCCTTCATCATCGGATTCACGTCGTCTTCTTCGCATCCGATTCTGTCATGACCATCGTCGAAGCAATTCTCTGTAAGTCGTGGTGATCTCATTTGACATGGTAAATCTTTCTTACATGGATTTAGTCATGTGATGATAATGATTTCTACTTCTGTTAGTATTGTTTTTGGATTTTTTAAAAAATAATATGATTTTAAAAGATATTTACAAAAATAAATAGCCGCCCCCAAAAATTACAAAAATATGTCCCTGTCGCTAGTTCAACTAGCGACAGAAACCTATTGCCAGTTGAACTGGCGACAGGGACCCTGTCCCCCCCTGTCGCCAGTTGAGGTATCTATCGCCAGTTCAACTTACGACAGGAAGCAATCGCCAGTTCAACTGGCGATAGATACCTCAGCTCTAGCCAGTTTTTGATTTTGCCTATCCCACTTAGCTAGTTTTTTATTTTCATAAATTTTAAACGGTACCAAATCTGTTAGACTCGCAATAACATTTTTTCATCGTCGTATGTTGTTGTACTACGGTTAATTTTTGGAGAATTTAGCGAGAACGTTTGAGGTATGAACGATTCGTAAAGGGGAAGGTAAGTGATATTGCGATTCACCCGGGAATTCATACACACTGATATTACAAAACTTGTAGCAGAATGTCATAACACTTAATTGAAATGATAATTCACAACATTGATAATAATATATTACTACTGTCCGTTTTTTCTCGTGGTCGCGACCTCAACGTCTCCCATGTGGACTGCCTCTAGTCGGGGCACCGGATGAGGTCCCCGCGGCGACGTCCGGAATGCCGATGTCTCCTTGGTCTTGAGTATTTCGCGTGGGGCATGTCTTGAAGGTGTGCCCAGACTCCCTGCAAATGGAGCACTTCTTCGTGCGACATCCGGCTTCTGCCTCGTCCATATCATTTCTGATGCACCGTACCTGTCGCCGGCCAACCTTTCCCTAGAGCCTACCAATGTCCGCGGCCCAAATTAGTTGCTCCCAAGTGGGATGGCCAGTGAAATGGCCAACAACGGCGTAACCATAAATCTCTCTACTCCATGTTTGCATCACCGCCTCCTTGGTGAAATAGTGAGAGGTACTGCCTGGGATGCTGCGCCACCGTCGAACAGGCTGTCATGACATAGGAGCAGGGCCTATGCAGAAGAAGGGGCTTGTTACAAGTGCATACGCAACTATCGCGGCGTAGCGTGCACTCATGGGTGATCCTCTCGCGGTTAGTCCCACGACGCCCTTTATCCCTGCACATTATCTCGAAGCGAAGTTCCATTGTGCCCATCTTGAATGCCCGGTGTATTTCACCCTTCTTGCTCTTCTCCTCCATGTATGCGGTGATCATGGCGGAGTAGAGTACTCTGTTATTTGCCATGGCGAGCAACGCAGTGCTGCATCTGTTAACAAAGTAGTTTGTGGTACCGCGGAGAATTGCCTCCACAATACCAACAAAAGGGAGGCACCTGGCGCCGCGCATGACCCAGTTGTAGACCTCAGCTAGGTTGGTTGTCATGATAGCATATCGAACACCACCCCTGTCATGTAGCAGCGACCACTTCTCCTTAGGCTCGTGCTCAATCCAGTCTGAGAAGCATTTGACCTGTGCCCCTGTCTTCCTCGTGACACTAGGACCGTCTGTGGGTAGCTGTGGCAATGCTTCGGGGCACGGTCGGCGCTTAGGCGGCCCTTCTCATTGCCTCCTTACGTGGGTTTGGGTCCGGTCGTCCAGAATCTTCCAGAGTGTTTCGAACTTTCGCTGCTGGTTCTGGTTGCATAGGCGCTTGAATAGGTTCATCAAGTTCTTGTTGCGGAACTTCTTATAGAAATTTGCACCCAAGTGCATCATGCACCACCTGCTCTGTAGATCCGGCCATGGAAGTGGTACGTTCTCTCCTCGTTGTAGCTGAGTTATTGCACGCAGCAGGCCTGTGTGCCGATCATGTATGAGGCATATGTTGGGACGGTTCTGCACAACAGAAATCCTCACATTCTTCAGGAACCACAACCAGCTATCCGTGTTCTCGCTTTCAACGAAAGCGAATGCCACGGGAAGAACTTGATTGTTTCCGTCCGTCGCTATTGCAATCAGTATCTGGCCCTTGTACCTCCCAGTTAGGAATATGCCATCAATGCACAAGATTGGATGACAGTGCCGGAATGCATTGATGTATGGACCAAAGGCGAAGAATGCTCACTGTAGTACCCTCTTATTAGGCCACTTCGGATGCGTGACGGCGTCTTGAATGTCGACATGAGTGACGCGATTGCTGTCTTGTATGACTTGGAGTTGCCTAGGGAGGTTGTGGTAGGAATCCTCGAACGTGCCGAACCTTGATTTCAATGTCTTCTGTTTTGCCCTCCAAGCCTTGGCATAGCTGATAGTGTACTGGAACCTTGCCCCAATGGCCCGAATGATGGATCGTGGCTCAAAATCTAGGTTATCCACGATCTCACCGTACATGAGATTGGCGATGAAGCTCGATGACGAGTTCGGTGGGGATCGACTTCGATGGCGACGCATGTGTGAGGGACCACTATAGAGCACTTCCAGTAGGTGTCCCACTTGGGCTGAAATGCGTGCACGCTCCAAGGGCATCCCTCTATATCGCACTTCACGTCGTAGCATCTTGGGCTAGACTTGACGACGATGAATGTACACCGCACCGACAATGCCCAGAATTTGACCGCATCCTGCACGGCCTCCTTGCATGTGTACATAGCTCCTAGTCTGACCTCGCTCTGGTCGTACTCCCATGGTACACGGGAGGCTTCATTGACGACGAGGTTCTCGAACTGGTATGTGTTCCACTTGGATGGAACCGCCTGCTGGTTCGCATCATCATCGTCATCAAAACCTTCATCTTCGGACAATGCCATGTAGTCCTGGTCTTCGAGATCCATCCTTTGCACTAGGTCTTCCAGCTCCTCCCCCTCGTCAGCAAGCCCACTAGCTTGTCTCACTGAAGGAGGTACTTCGGCATAGTCTTCATCGACGGTATCAACAACCCCTTGTTCTTCAGCCATTGTGTGCGCCACGCTGGAGTCACCGATTTCTTTCTCGGTGTCAGCAACTCCTACTTGTTCAAACGCGGATGCTGGAGTGGGTTTGGCATAAGCCTGGACCTTTTAGGACCAATGTAAATCCCCTCACCCTCGCCATGCGTACATACGACCGCCATAAATTTGTTCCCTTTAGTTGCACTAACTCCCAATACGTGGGCTGTCCTGCCCGGGGGGGCAAGGCAACTCAATGTCAGATCGTACACATCACGGTCCACTTGGAGCGTGTGGAACAACCACCGCATCACAGCTCCGAATGTACGCTGCTCAGGTCTTGGTAGGGGCACGTCCGCTGACTGGAAATAACTCAAATCAATTCCCTCGGGACCCTCCATAATAGTCCCTCGGCCATAGTAAATTTTGAAATTGGCGACGTCAGACATATTTGACGCACTGCAATGTAAAGAACATTTACACGATGAACTACATATGTAAAACTAAATAGCCCACAAAAAAGTATGTGAAACGGACTTTACATAACAGTATATCAAAAACCATGTATTCCATTCTGTTTAGAAAATTACCCGAGAGGTGGGCAACTGGACGAACAGCGCTTCGCTAGCTTTTCTCCTCCTCTCTCTTGTGTCCTTCTCTTTTTCCTGAATAAAACTGAGTCCTGTGTGGAATTTTGAGGGTTCCAAGAGGGTTTTATAGGGGTCAGGGCTTGTCGCCAGTTTAAACGGTGATAGCTTCCTGTCGCTAGTTGCACTAGCGATACATAGCTCAACCGGTGACAAGGGGTTCAACTGGCGACATGGATTCATTTTTGTAACTTATTGCGGCGGCTATTTGTTGTTGTAAATATCTTTTTAAAATATGTCGTGCATTGTTGTACTAAGGTGAATTTTGTAAGATTTTTTTGAGGACGATTGAGGTATTAACGATTCGTAAGTATGAAGGCAAGTGATATTACAATGCGTCTGGGAATTCATGCACAACTCTCTTGGAGAACTTTCGGGAAATGACGCAACGATAAGAACACGACATTTCATCAGACAAGGGGGTTACATGGCACGCAGGACAACGAACCGAGGAAGGTACACGCATGCCTTTAGGAAAATAGAAATACATGGGATATGTGGACGAATAGGGTAGAACTACTGAGTGGAATGTGGCCATTTACCCTTGCGGTCCAGCTCGACGTTGTACTCCTCGCCTTGCGCCTTAGCTCTCGCCGCGATGGCCCTCTTCCGCTCCCTCTCGGCCACCCGTCGCCTCACATGCTCACACTCCTGCTGCTCGCGCTGCCTGTCCCGCTTACCTTGCTCGGCCTGCTTAGCTTTCAACTCTTTGAGGCGCCTTTCATAGGTCTCGATGTCCTCCCTGGCCCAGCTCTTCCGTCTCAGCAACCACCACATGTCGTAGGGGTGGATCTTGTCGTCGATCCACTGGCGGAAGTCGCACAGGGTGGCGGAGACTGCGGTGGGTAAAGAGAGTTCGTTACGCTGTTACGGGAAGAAAAATAGCATTGTACCCTGAAATACGGTTTCATTACCGGCTACCTGTCGGTGTAGTCCACAGCGTAACTTGGGCAGCACCAATAGCGTTGCCCAATGGTCCACTCATCGGTTGAGTTGACGCACTTGCAGGCATCCCAACACCATCATAGGGGTAGCGCCACCCCTATCGGGGGCCCTTCCGAAGGGCGTTCCGCGGGCATAGGTGGGGGGCCGCGGCTCGACCTAGAATCATTGGACGTACTACGAGGCAGCTTCCTCATATCCACCAGTTCCGGAAAAGTTTGGTGTGTGAAAGGCTGCTGACTAGCGGCATGATGGTGAGCGGTGGTCTCATGGGGAGACACCTAGTCCTTCAAAAGCTTGCGGATTTTCTCCTATTCCTTCTCCTTGTCCATGTTTTCTACTTGATGGTGCTGCTGTGGACTTGTTGGATGAGTTACGCTGTATTTATAGCTAGAGCGGACGGAGCCGTAGCCGGGGCTCTTGTCTTGGTAAAAGGTGCCTCGTCGGGTCACATCATCCTGAAAAGCTACCTCGTCTGGTCACGTCCTCAGAAAAAGCTGGCTCGTCGGGTCACATCGTCCTAAAAAGCTAGCTCGTCTGGTCACGTCCTCAGAAAAAGCTGGCTCGTCGGGTCATCGTTCAGAAAAAGTTGGCTCGTCGGGTCACATCGTCCTAAAAAGCTATCTCGTCTTGTCACATCGTCCTAAAAAGCTAGCTCGTTTGCTCATGTCCTCGTAAAAAGCTGGATCGTCGGGTCACATGGTCCTGAAAAGCTATCTTGTCTGGTCAAGCTGTCCTAAATAGTTGGTTTGTCAAAAAAATGTGATATCGAAACTCGAGACTACCATAATAATAGTTGCACACAGAATAAAATTTACATAGCTACTATTACTGCTATTTACAGAAATCAATATTTAATGGCGTCCCCTCTTGGGGCGCACCCCGCGTGTCCCCCTGGGCCTCGCCCATTGCTGGTGCGAGTACGTCAGAGGGTCAGGCTGCCTGACTACCCGACCCGTGCGAGTAGCCTGCGGTGGTGTCGCTAGGGGATGCTCCTTTAACTTGTGATGATGTCGTTCTAAATGTATCCCTGGTTGAAAGTGTAACATCCCAAATTTTAAGAGTTTTTGAAAATTTCTAAAATTTAAAAATAACCATTTGATTTCATTAAGTTGCTAAAGTTTAACTTGAAATTTTATAAATCAAAAACGGCTTAAACTAAATAAGTCAAACTTCAATTAATTCAAGTTGGTTTATTTAAGTTTTTTGGATTTTATTTGGATTTAAAGTCAAAAATATTATTTTAACTAATTTCTGGTAATTTCTGGATTTTTTTAAAAAATGGTTTTCCTTTTGTCCTAGAATTAAAAAGATTTTATTTACAAAATTAAAAGCTAATATTAAGTTGAAAATATTTTTATTAAGTTCCAAATAGTTCAAGAAATTTCTGTGCATTTTTCTAGAATTTTTGGGTTGTATTAGCTATTTTCTAAAAAGCCTTTTGGATTTTCTTGTAATTCAGTAATTCAAAAATGCATTAAAAACCCGAAAAAAGCTTTGGGCCGAATCCTCCTCTTGACCCATTCCCTTTCCTCTCCCTCAACCGAGCTCCGCGGCCCATTTCGCCGTGCCAACTCGCTCCCGCGCCTCTTCTTTCGACCCGCCGACAGGTGGGACCCACCCATTAGCCTCCCCTGCCCCTTCTTCTTTCTTGCGCAGAGCCATGACGTCCGCCATTGACATGCCACACAGCTCCATCTAATCCCGCGATTTCCTCCCCTTCCTCGCACAAAATCGTGCGCCTTGAATGCCCCATTTCCCACCAACCTCGTTCCATCCGTCAACGCCCGCCCCTCCACGCGGATTCCCAAAACACGCGAGCTCCACCGATAACCCGCCACTGCCCATCCCACCTCTGGACCTCCTCGCGCCCTATAAAGAGGAGCATGGTGTGCTCCTCCCTCTCCTCTTTCTTTCCCCTTGTCTCCCCCTCCTTCCCTCGCCCTAGCCCGGCCGCAATCGAAGCTTTTCGTCATCGGCCAACGAGCAACGCCGCCACCTCTACCACCTCTGTCGAAGCTCCTCCGGCGCCTTCATCTCCACCTCCGGGTACGCAAGGCCACGGGCCACCCCGTGCATGCCTCCTCTTTGCCGGAGGCCCTCCGAAACGTCACCGCCGGCCTTCCCTTGGCGTCGTGTCGCCAAGTCCGTGAGCACCTAGTCCGCCTCGCCTTCCTCTAGTCACCGATGCCTTCGTCGGCGACCATCGGGTTGTGCGCGCTATCACTCGAGTGTCGACGTGGCTGCGCCACATGGCGCCACATCATGGCCACGCCACCCTTTGGCCTACGTGACAATCCACGTGGAAGCCCATGTGGCATTTCCATTTTCCCTCGGAAAATTAATTCGGCCAAAATCTTAAATCGGGTGCTGACGTCAGTTGATGCATTAAACTGATTTTCCTTTAGAAAAATAATTCCAAAAATATGGAAAATCCTGCTTTTCATTATTTCATGTGTTTTCAAACTTTCGAAAGCCCGTTCTCCTTCATTTGAGCCAGGGACGGTGGTTAGTTAAAGCCAAGGTGGGCTCTAGCCCCCCAACAATTTGTTAAAAAATAGACTTACATTGCGTATGTAGTAGCATTTAGGTCCATCAATTACTTAATCCTTCAAATGGTTATCATATTGTCTGCACGTCCAAAAATCCATTAAGTTCGAACGAATCTACTTTATCTTCTTCCTCACTAGGCCATGAATCACTGACCTAATTTTATTTTCCTACTCTACAACAAGTTAGCCAAATAGTTTTAGTCGTTCACTCATTTTAGCAGCTCAGTTTAGTCAGTAGCTAACGCCCATCACCACTACTTTACTTTCTATTTTTTACTCGTCGCCTTCGGCTCATATTGCGGCAAAGTGTGAGCGGCAAAGCTACAAGACAACTAGATGAGGCATTGCGACGGCCAACAGAGCACGAAACATCCCTGTGTAACTAAAGTTTGGAGTGGTCGAGTAATATGGCCATCAACCTAAGAAGTAGTTGCTGCTTTATGGCGTCATACCATTTTCATATATATATATATATATATATATATATATATATATATATATATATATATATATATATATACATACTTGTTGAGACAAGACAGTTTATAACCAAAATGCGGACAAGATCTACCTAAATTTTTTTTATGGTTATAAATTCTACCATGTTGTAGTAACATGATTTAACATTGACCTTCGGCCCCCCTTGAGATTTAGCTCAAGCTCCGTCATTGGTTTGAGCTTTGATTTGAGTGATTAAAATGTCTAAATTCATTATATTTTCTGTTGGTGCTTATTTGGTAATTTTTGCAATTGTTTTATTTATTTGACTCTTTTCGTATGTATAAATTTCGGCGTTTCGGAAGAGTTCCTGGACCCGATGACCAAAGCTTCTCAACTCTTCAACGAAGGCAAGTCGTAGACTTTTGATCATGTGATACCTACTACATAAAATTATATTACTTTATATCAACATGCATTGCTAGTTGTATAAAAATAGTTTTGGGAATAGTTAATTGCTTAATTGCCATTATGCCTCATTGGAAAATTTGAATGACACATACCCTTGAACACCATAGGATGGGTTAATTTTAGTTGGACATATGTTAGTACCAACTTGGGTATCGTATATGCTTAGCCATGCTTTAGCTATCCAATGGATTCATGATCGCATGCTCACATGTTTGAAATTTGACTTATTGGAATATGGAATTGTGGCGAAGCCACTGTTGATAAAATTTATTGTACTATGGCAAGGGTTGCCATTTGGTCGGGTTGAACCCAAAAATAATTTCATACTCAGGCGAATGATCGTCCAGTAAAGGGGGTGTATGAAGCACATTGGAATGAGGATGCTTCACCTGAGTAGTCATTAAGGACTTAACTTTGTGCGCCATTGATCTGGGTCATACCGTACAACCACATGTCCAGGATGGGGTGGACCTGGCTGAATAATTAGTAATTTATTGATTCGGTTCTGTTTGGATTGTTGAATTGGCGCAAAAGGGGGCCGGTGTGGTGAATCCTTAGCGAGCACAATCGGGTCAAGACAGATCTTTGTAAATGCCTTATGATAATTACTTAGTCACATGCCTTCGGTTGCGTGAAATGTCTGATAGTATAAGATGATTATCTTATGTGGGTCAAGCTGTACAACCTCTACAGAGTGTAAAACTATTCGAATAGCTATATCCCCGGTTATGGACAATGCCTGGTGATTTCACCCCAAGGAGTAGATTTTCATAAAAGTTGTTGGAATGATGGTTTGGATGGAATGGTTGGGAAGTGGATGAGGTGTTCACTAGTTGTTGTAAAAGAACTTGTTTACTTATGCACTACTTTTAAAATTATGCTTTTTAATCTATTTACTGTATTTACTGTCAATACTACTTTCTATAAAATAGCCATAAAACTATCCTTATCAAGACTTACATGAATATTACTTGCATATATTTCCCTACGACTTGCTGAGTACTTTAAAGTACTCACGGCTTTACGCAATTTGTTGATCGGTCGCCGAAGATGAGCTAGGGAACACCGAGTTCTACTAAGAAGATTACTTCGAAGACTATGCGAACTAGGTCGCGTCCTCCGCTCGATTGTCTGTGGGCATGTCGGATTGCCTCCACGAGATATTTTGGTTCAGCTGCAAGTTACCTATTGTTGTTAAGCCCTACGTGGCAAACTTTGTAAAACTTTACTATAAGGTCCTTTTGCTACTAAGTAATATTTATTTGTCTACTTCATCATCTTTTGTTGTATGGATATGTTTATCATCGGTGATGTCACTGTGTGAGCTAGCTACTGATCTGGGACTACTTCAGAATACGCAGACGGCTCGGATCCAATGTTGGATTGACCCACCTTGAGACACTGTTGAGATTGTTATGATTTCATGTGTCATCAGTTGGTCTCAAGCAATGATGATGTATAATTCGTAGACTTGAGATCTGCATGGTTTCCTACATGTGTAAGAGTACACTTAGGGGTTATCAAACGCTACTCGTAACTAGGTAGTTACAAAGGTAGCTTTCGAGTATGCTATGAAACATGTGAAGAAATATGACTGGTCGGATATGGGATTTGCCCCTCCTAACATAACAGGAGAGATGTCTCTGAGCCTATCGATGTGGTCAGATAAAGAAAGTGCATGGCCATGCTGTAGGGATGCGAGTAGGCTACGATAGCAACAATTCAAAATTTCTACCACGTAAACTAGGATGCCAAGCAAGTAGATGATCACAGATCGTTACCACCAGACGCGCAATGTAGCGGAAGAAGAGTTGGAGCAGCCTGGTCCAACGAAGTGCACGTCGATGTAGTAGTCATAGTCGATCGTCCAGCACCCTCACGAGTCAATTGTCTCCTCCAGTAGTCTCTGAAGTTTAGAACCAATCTTACGTAAAGATTATTTGATTCGGGGGGTCTCCACAATTGATCACGCAGACAAAGGAGACACGGGAATTTTTATACAGGTTCGGGCCTTCTCTAGCGAGAAAAACAACCCTAATCTTGTGTGTGCAGTATTTGGTATCGTAGTTACAATCAAGGAAAAGACTTGCGCCCTTTTTCCTCTCCAAAAAGCCTCTCTCCATTACCTCTAAAAGATGCCTATTTATAGTATATTGTGGAGGCGGTTGTCATTCCGGGTCAGGAGGTGTTCATCATTACACATTAATGAGAGTAATTACTGGAGTAGTAACCTCCCCACGTTGCCTGACGGTTATCAATCAGAGATAATGGTGAGTTATCTGTAGTTATTCTAGGTATAACTACATATTTTGACTACTCAGATATCACAATTAATAGGGCCTACTGGCGAGTGGACCCAGTTATCTGTGGAAAAGTCATGGCAGGACTGGTCGTAGCAGGACTTGCGACCAGGGGGTAGTCGTAGAAAAGCTTACGACTGGATACTGGTCGTAGAAAGACTTACAACCGAAGGTAATCGTAGGAGAACTTACGATTACATGGTAGTCGTAGAAATGCTTACGACTATGGGGGTGGTCGTAGAAGAACTTACGACCACCTGGCTAACTTCTCCCTTACAACAGTACGGGGTATACCGTGTGACATCATATTTACCCATATTGTACGATTAAGGAATAATAAAATGAGGATTATCATATCCTCGTCATTTAGCCCCTTAGCTTCAAGTGAAAATAACCTACTTGGGTGAGGAGTCGTATATGATCTTACGACCACTAGGAGGCTGTAGGAAAAATGTTGAAGGAAAAATTCTTCAATGTGTGTTTCTTTCGACCAGAAATATGCTTGGCTGAGGCAGTTTGTTGGAAATCTCACGATTACAAGATAGTCGTAGAAAATATTACGACTTCGGAGTAATCGTGGCCCTATGATCGGAAGCAAAACCTTTACGATCGGCATTTCTTGTGATCAGAAATATATTTGGTCAAGAAAGTAATTTCGCTTGAGGTGTGAAAAGAGCATCGGTACTCTCGAACAGGCAGATTTAAAAAGATCTGTTCGTTAGAGAAATTCCCGAAGCGGTGGAAACCGTTGGGTTCCCACGGCGTTTCGTTTCAAGCGTACGATTATAAAACGGACTGCAGGGATGAACTTAGGTTTCTTACCTTTTCTCCAATTCACCCCGACTATTCGTCGTCATCTCATCTCTTCCGCCGCCAGCGACACTGTGCGCTTTCTTGAAGCTTTCCCAAATCCAACTCTTTCCTCCTTGAGAAAACATGGCTAGGATCATCTCCGAGTGGGCTGAATTGGAAATAGACGACGTGAAGATGAATGCCTTGGTTGCCGCCGAGAAAATTCCCGAGGGGCTACTCGTGAAGTGGATTGGGGCGAATGGACAACACTGGCTGTCGGGAGAGGACAGTCAAATCCCCTTCTTCCAGGCGTATTGTGAGTGTGGACTCCGATTGCCTGCTCATCCCTTCCTCACACTCGCGCTCGAGTATTTTGGGGTGGAATTAGTGAATCTTGGTCCTAATTCCATCACAATGTTGAGTGTATTTGTGTATTTGTGTGAGGCATACCTAGGGATTCCGACGGATCTCGAGCTTTTCCAGTATTACTACGGGATGGCTCGTCAGGCCAGAATTGCTGGGAGTTGCGGTCTGAAGCTCCACGACGGGAAGTCGAAGGAGTATATTCAGATGTTCACCCGGTCGTCGTGGCCGGGTTGAAAGAAGAAGTGGTTTTACTGGAAAGTCACCGAGGAAGATAGCCTCTCATTTATCGGAAACGCCGTCGAGAGGGCCTCTTCCTGGGATTCGACTCCCAGTAATCTTGACCAGATTGCCCCTTACATTCAAGCCATCAAAGACTTGAAGTCGGGGGTGCTTACCAGATGGCATGTGGTGAAGGACTTCGTCACGCGCCGTATTAGTCCCCTGAAGAAACGAGTCCCTCCTATGTGGAGGTACTCGGGAAAAGAAGACCCGACCAGGGATTACAAGGATGGTGAGTGGAAACTCACTTTTTGACTTTAGCCGTGGCTAATCTTGATCTGGTCTGTTGATTGTGCTATTTTTTCGTACAGATCTTCCACAGGCGGAGATTGACGCTCGCGTCAAGCTCATCTGTAAGAAGAGTCCGTCCAGCGTAACAACTCCCCAAATTCTTGCAGTTTTAACCGCAGAGGAAAAGGTGGAGCGCCTAAAGGTAAACGCAATTTAACTTCGTCTTTAGGCACCTATTGTTGTAAAACGATTTACGACTAAAGGATTTGTCGCAGAAATACTTACGACTTGTGGGCTGGTCGTAGAAAAACTTATGACCAGTTTAGTGATCGTAGAAAAACTTACGACCACTTTCTTTTTCTGTTTTTCAACAGAAAGTAGGCATGGAAGACCGCCAAGACGACGAAGAAGTCGATTTGGTGGTCATTGGGGCGACAGCGCAAGCAGAGTCAGCAAAATCCCCTCCAACCAAAAGGCGTCGACTTGTAAAGGTCGGCGACAAGGGTGGTTCGAGTTCGGTTCCTCCTGCTCCTTTTGTTAAATTCGCCGCGAACATGGCTGCGGCAAGGAAAAAGGCAAAGGAAGCTGCCTTTGCCCTTAAGCATAAAGCCCCCAAGGCCAAGGTACCCTTCTATGACGACAACAAGACTTTCGTAGTTTCTGCTTCTCGTGGCTTTATAAGACAGCTAGAAAAGGAGAACTGGAAGAGCTTCGTGTCTTTTGTGAAGGAAACTACTGCTCCAGCGGGACCTGAGGTCGAGGGGAGCAGTGCTCTTAAGGTGGTCAAGACAGACCTCGGCCACCCGGGGAGTCAGGAAGAGGAGACTCTCGTTCCTTTGACCGAATCTCGACCCTCAATAGTTGAGAAGAAGTCGAAGAAACCTTCCGTTGGGAACGTTGCTCCCAAGTTCCGGGTTAGGTCTAGTGCACAGAGGTATGTAAAAAACAGAAGTGTAAGAACAACATTTACCCTTTGTTTTTCACAAGTTAACTTACTTTTTGTTTTGTCATCTTAGCCCAACTCCTTCAGCCCCCAAGGATGCTTCTATTGAGAAGCCTGCTGTCACCTCTTCAGCCAGCGAAGGTGTGACTGTGGTAGTAGCTGAAGCTCGAGCTACTATTCCCATGGTGGAGGAAGTCGTCGTCGCTGAAGTCGCTATGACTACCGAGGTGGTCGTAGGGATGGAAGTGGATACAAGGGAGGCCACGATGGAGACACCGGGAGTCGGTGGTGGTGAGAGTTCCAACCACCGTGCCGGTAAGGAGGTTGTCGAGGACGTTCCTTTCGGTCCTCCAGGCGGTGCTTACATCACCGAATCAAAGGAAGAAGAGTACTTTAACTTCTACTCTGATTTCTTTGGCCCTGCTTCTATCGTAGGATCTTCTGCCTACCAGTTTCGCGACTGAGTTCCTCACCCTAGCAGCATTCCCAATTGCGGGGATGTCTTCGATAATGAACGTCTCGAAGGGGTTTGGTGGAAACGAGTCAAAGAGATGGATGGGCTGAAAGATCCTTCACGGATAGTCTCCATGTTTGCTTGGTCAAACATTAATGTAAGTATTCATCAATACTTATATGTGTGGTTTTATCCCTGCTTCTTATCATCTTTCTCTCTGCAGAGAGCCGTGGAACAAGTTGCTACGATTTGCGAGTATAATCGACAACTTGTTAAATTGCGACAAGAGAAAGCAGTACTATGTGAGCAAGCAGAGAGGTGGTGAGTGACCGACACTCGTAATCGTTTTATAATTCGACTACTTTGTTCAGCACTCGGTGGGGGTTGTTGTAGAAAACCTTACGACTTAGTACTGATAACAGAAAAACTTACGACCAGAAGTAATCGTAGAAAAACTTACGATCACGCATCAGTCGCAGAAATACTTACGACTGCTTGTCTGTGTATTTATGTCTATCCTTAACTTTTTCAGGTTTTAAGAATGACAAAAAGATCTTAGCTGATTCGCTCGACTTCGAAAAGGCCGAGACGAAAAAGCTAAGGGATGAGGTCACCAACCTTCTGAAGAAGCTTCAGGAGTCTAACTCTGCAACTCAAAAATTGCAGAAAAAAATAAACAGTACGTGAAGTCACAACTGCTTCTAATCTTGATCTTCATCTTCTTAACCTCTCATTCTTTTACAGAAAAAGAAGTAAAAAATAAGGCCCTTCAGGCCGAGGTGGGGACTCTTCGGATCGAGGTCCAGGAAAAGTCCTCGGTCATTCGCGAGATCTCCCACATCGCGAAAGACAAAGATCAAGAAATTGAGAAGTTAGGTTCTCAATTAGCGGGTAAGTAAAACTTTACCTGCTATTTAATCGTTTTCTTCCCATAGAATCGTTTTATCCAACCAATGCTTACTCCCTTTAGAGCGATTAGTTGAAATAAAACAACTCCTCGAGGCTTCGACTTGCACCCAGGAAGAGATAAAGTCGATGAAGATCAATCTTCAAGACAACATTTCGCTTTTGAACAACGTACGCGATAGGCTTCGTGCTGGAAAGGTCGCACCTCGCGATGGCACGATAGCTGCTCATACGAGTGCCATTGGGGAGCAAGTCAGTACCTTGCAGGAGTTGGTGTCTACTCTGAAGACCAACCAGAATGATTCAATAAGAGAAGCGATCAAAGGAGCTGTAAGCTTTGTTTTAGCAAAGCTTAAAGCCCGTGACCCCAACCTTAAACAAAGCTTAAAGCCCGTGACCCCAACCTTAACCCTCATTCTGTTGAAGCCAACTTCGATTGTACCGAATCTGAAGTAGAACGGTCAATCGAGGAGATGCAGTCGGTCGGCGAGAAAGTTGCGGAGGATATGCAAATAGAATCTCCTTTGTCGGAGTAGTTTGTAAGAGGGATCTGTAAAGACAAGCCCTTTTGGTGATGTATAAATATATGATCCTTTTTTCTTTCCTACAAATTATCTCGTAGAGTAGTTAGTAACTCGTAAGATAATGAAAAAGGAAGAAATAATCAGACCAGATATGTGCAATTCCTCCTTCCTTTTTCCTGCGAATCAGCTTGTAGAGTAGTTAGTAACTCGTAAGATGATAACTCAGAAAAAACTAAGAATAAGAAATGAAGTAATATTTATAACTTTATTCTAGCCCCCGTCTATTTGCTTAGTTTATTGGAATAAACTAAGGAAATAGTAAAGAAAGGGTTTATGAAAACAGAGAGATTTGTTCAACTTATAGTTCTCGAGTATCGATTATCTTGCACTAGTCGAAAGAGTGGAAACGAATCGACGCTAGGAAGTTCCCTCTAGTGGGCAGGACCACGTGCAGAAAGGAAAGGCTTTGACTAGGTGATGTTACCATCTCCAACCAGATTAATCAAATCAATTACGACAACTTGAGTAAAACAAACATCTAGAGTACCTTAAAAAATTCATTCGACATTTTTCATTGTACTCGATAAGTTTGTCCTGGTAGCGAGAGTAGGAAACAAGCGACGCTAGGAAGTTCCTTCTAGTGGGCAAAACCACGTGCAGAAAGGAGAAGCTTCGACTAGGTGTGTTTCTTCCTCCGACCAGTTAAAACCGATCAAGCTTACCAGAATTAGTCGAACAAATTTCAAAAGTGCGCTCTTCTTAGAATATTTTTCAAAATGAATAAATAAACTAAGGTGACATGAATTTGCTTAAAAAAATTTGACCATGTTTCTGAGCCCAAAAAACTTTGTATTGGTAGCAAAAGTTAGGAACAAGGTAACACTAGGAAGCTCCTTCTAGCGGGCAGGACCACGTGCAGAGAGGAGAGACTTCGACTAGTTGTTATGTCCTTTCTCCGACCAGTGTAAAGAGAAAATGAGCATATGAAGAATGGTCGAAAAATTATAAAAGCAAAATTCAAAGAAAGACAATAAAGATAGAAAGAACTTGATACTTTATTGTCGTGGAGGTTTGTTACACGTAAAATTTGCGTAACTGGTCAATGTTCCAAGAGTTTGAGAGAACGCGACCATCCTCCATTGCAAGTCGTACCGATCCTGGATGCGTAACTTCGACCACGGTGTAAGGACCTTCCCACTTGGGGGAAAGTTTGTTTCGATTAGACTGAGATTGGATAAGCCTCAATACCAAGTCACCTACAGCAAGGCTGCGAGGTTGGACCTTACGATCGTAGTATCTGCGCAGGGCTTGTTGGTAGACTACTGAACGGATTAGAGTCTGGTCCCTTTTTTCCTCGAGCAGGTTAATGTCATTTGCTGGCAGTTGTTCTTGGATGGAGTCGTTAAAATTTTCGACTCGTGCTGACCTGATCTTTAGTTCTGGCGGAAGCATGGCTTCTGCGCCAAAGACTAGAAAGAAAGGTGTTTCTCATGTAGCTCGGCTAGCTGTCGTACGAATTGCCCATAATACTGAAGGTAATTCTTGTACCCAAGCCCCTGAGCGTTTGACAAGCTGATCGAAGACTCGGGTCTTAATTCCCTTCATTATCTGTCCATTCGCTCTTTCGACCGCCCCGTTGCTTTGGGGGTGGGCAACAGAAGCGTAATACAATCGGGTTCCCAACTCGTCGCAAAATTCCTGAAATTTTGCGCTCGAAAATTGTTTGCCATTATCTGTGATGATTCGACTTGGTACTCCAAACCGAGTTATCACGCATCTCATCATGAACCTTTTCCTGCTTCCGTTGTTATCCCAGTCACAGGTTCGGCTTCTATCCATTTTGTGAATGTGTCAATAGCCACAAAAAGGAATTCGAATCCATCTGGAGCTCTAGGTAATGGTCCTAGGATGTCGAGACCCCAGGTCGCAATAGGCCAAGACAGAGGGATTGTTTGTAACGCCTGAGCTGGTTGGTGTATTTGCCTGCTATGAAACTGACATTGCACACATTTTTCAACCAGCTCTCTGGCATCGTAGAGGGCTGTTGGCCAATAAAAATCTTGTCGAAAGGCTTTACCGACCAACGTTCTGTGAGAAGCATGAGTCCCACAGATGCCTCCGTGTATGTCGTGAAGGAGTTTTAATCCTTTGCTCTGCGGAATACATCGTATGAGCACCCCTTGAGTTCTTCTTTTATAAAGGACACCTTCAACCAAAGTATACATTTTGGCCTTTCGGGATAGTCGATCTGCTTCGAGATCATCATCGGGTACAGAACCCGTCTGAAAATACTTGTAGATGGGAGTCATCCAGGTATCTTCGTACTCTAGAGAGACTGTTTCTATAGGAGGTGTCTCTAATCCTTCAACTAGAGACAGCTTCTGAAGTTGCTCAGGAAAAACCCCTTTTGGTACTGAGGATCGAGAAGAAGCTAGACGAGCGAGTTGGTCTGCAAGGAAATTATTCTTTCGAGGGATAAATTGTACCTCAAAGCCCAAAAAATGTTGTTCTAACTTTCGAACTTCTGATAAGTACCGAGACATAGTTAGATTAGAGCACTTGTACTCTTTTTCGACTTGATTCACGACTAGTTGAGAGTCTCCTCTCACGAGTAGTCGTCGAATCGAGAGCGCTTTCGCGGCTCGTATGCTAGCTAGCAAACCTTCGTATTCTGCCACGTTGTTAGTGGCCTGAAAGTTTAATTGTATGGCATACTTTAAGGTCTCTCTGGTAGGAGATTCCAGGACCACCCCAGCCCCCGAGACACTTATAGTAAGTGACCCGTCAAAGTACATCGTCCACTGGTCATGGGAATCGTACTGGGGATCCTGAACAGGTTTAGGATTTGTCCATTCGGCGACAAAGTCTGCCAAGATCTGGGATTTAATGGCCGTTCGGGACACGAAATGGATGTCGAACTCCCCAAGTTTGACTAACTATTTTGTCATGCGTCTCGCTGTTTGCCTATTTTAAAGGATCGCTCCCAAGGGAAACTCAGACGACACAGCTAGTTTGTGCGCCTGAAAATAATGCCGCAGTTTCCTCGAAGACATGAGGACGGCATATAAAAGTTTTTGAACCGAGGGTAACGCTCCTTAGGACCATGTAAAACTTCGCTAACGTAGTAAACTGGTCGTTGTACGTTCTCACGTTCTACGACCAGTACTGCGCTTACTGCCTGTGGCGTGGCAGCTAGATAAATTAAGAGTGTCTCTCCTGGTTTCGGAGAAACCAGAACAGGAGCACTCGTAAGATACCTCTTGACCTCCTCAAACGCTACGTTAGCCTCTTTCGACCACTCGAAGCCTTCATGTTTCCTTAGAAGTTTGAAGAAAGGTAGTCCTTTTTCTCCTAGACGTGCGATGAAACGACTTAATGCCGCCATGCATTCTATGAGTATCTAGACCTCTTTTTTCGTGGTCGGGAGGCGCATCTGGATGATGGCTTTTATCTTTTCAGGATTTGCTTCGATTCCTCGTGCAGAGACCAAGAATCCAAGCAATTTTCCTGAAGAGACCCCGAACACACACTTCTCAGGATTAAGCTTCAAGTGGTATTTTCTGAGGTTGTCGAATGTTTCCTGCAAGTCTGTGATGTGATTGAGCCGTTTGCTGCTTTTTACGACCAGGTCATCAACGTAGGACTCCAAGTTTCGGCCTAGTTGAGGAGCAAAAGTCGTTTGCATCAAACGCTAAAAAGAAGCCCTAGCATTATTTAAACCGAATGACATTTTGACATAGCAAAATATTTCAAACGGTGTAATAAATGCGGTCTTCTCTTCATCTTCTCGACACATATTGATCTGGTGATAACCAGGGTATGCATCCAAAAAAACTCAACATTTCACATCCTGCGGTAGAGTCAACCAGCTGATCGATGCAAGGTAAAGGGAAATCATCTTTTGGACAAGCTTTATTAAGATCAGTAAAGTCTACGCACATACGCCATTTGCCGTTCGACTTTATAACCATTATAGGGTTGACCAATCACTCTGGGTGGTTGACTTCTCTTATGAAGCATACTTTAAGCAACTTGTCCAATTCTGACCTAATAGCATCTCGTCGATCAAGGGTAAATCTCTGTAACTTTTGTTTTACAAGTACTTTATCAGGCCGTAAGGCTAGCCTGTGCTTGATCACTTCCCTGGGGACTCCGGGCATGTCGGATGCTTGCCACGCGAAGACATCTGTATTTGCTCGGAGGAAAGTGATGAGGGCGTCTTCCTATTTGGGGTCGGAAGAATCCCCAATGCGAACAGTCTTCGAGGGTTCCTCTGCGTCCAGAGGAACCTCTTTGACTTGGTCGTTCGGCTTTGGTGAAGCTTTAGGCTTCAACTTGCTAGTCAAAGGCTGACTTTCGTCTCGAGTTGGTATTTGTCCAACCATCTCGAGGGAACGACGGTCGCAGAAGTGCACCATCTTCTTGTCACAATATATTGTGATTACTCCTTTGGGACCTGGCATCTTAAGACATTTATACCCATAATGAGTAGCTATTAAGAATTTTGCCAAAGTTGGTCGTCCGAGTATGGCATTATAGGCCGTATCGAAATCGATCACATCAAAGGAGATCTTCTCTGTCCTGAAATTGCTTGGTGAGCCAAACGTTAAAGGAAGAGAAACTTGACCAATTGGTTTGGCCGACGACCCCAGTACGATTCCATGGAAAGAATATCGTATCGGCCTTACCTTTGTCTTGGTCACTTGCATCTCATCCAGAGTACTCGTAAACAGTATGTTTAACGAGCTTCCACCATCAACTAAAACTCGATTTACTCGATAATTGTTGATGGTGGGTTCGACCACGATCGGGAACCGACCTGGTCTAGTCGAAGGGATCGAGCAATCACCTTTCTCAAAGGCAATAGTGACTTCCGACCACTTCGGTAGTTTATTGACGAGAGGTGAGTTGATTGTGTTTACCTTGCGCTCGACAGCTTTTAGCTGTCTTCGTGACTCATATGCTGATGATCCTCCATAGATGTGATCGATGGTTTGTTGCGGATCCTGGAACGGCATCTCCTCGTCATCCGACTCCTTCCGTTCACTTGTTTAGCCTACCTTTTCAAGAGTAGGAAGTGGTCATGCCCTTCTTTTTTGTGAAAAAGGACACCACCTGGGTTTGTCGTTCCTCTGATCTTGGCACTTACCTTTACCTCGATCAGGATTCTGCTTGGGGTTGCGTGGTTCTTTGTCGCTTACGGCCAGGACCTCCTTAGAACCAGCAGCTGGAGATTTGTGTCTCTTTACCTTGTTCTTAGATTTCTTAGCCTTTTTATCCTTTTTCTTACCACTTTCGCCTGCTTCCTGAGGGATGTTATCTTCACGATCGATAGTGTTGTTCCACTCGACTGCTTCAGCAGCAGTCGCGTATCTATCGGCCATCTCGAAGAGCTCGGCGACAGTGGTGGGAGGATGTAAAGCGATGTCCTCTGTTATTCTCCTACTGCGGACTCCCTGCTTGAAAGCCCTGATCATAGACGAGTCAGAAACTTCCGGAATAGAATTTCGAACCTGACTGAAGCGTCTGATGAATTGACGCAGAATTTCATGATCGTTCTGTCTTATCCGGTGCAGGTCATCCTCCTTTCTAGGGCAGTTGTAGGTGCCCTGGAAGTTCGCCAGCAAAAGGTCACAGAGGTGCTGCCACGAGTAGATCGATTCGAACGGCTGGTTTAGAAGCCATGATCGAGCCGATCCTTCGAGCACAGTTGGAAGGTAGTTTGCCATTACATGCTCTCCTCCTGCTGCTGCTCGGATAGCGGTTGTGTAGATCTGGAGGAATTCAATAGGATTTTGGGTCCCATCGAATTTCTCCATGTTCGCTGGTCGAAAACGAGGTGGCCAGCGAACTGCTCGAAGATCGGGTGAAAACGCCCGACATCCTGAGATAACTTCCTGCCTCCTTCTTTGTAGAAAAGAAGGGTTGACATCACTGGGTGATAGTACTCGATGATACCCAGTCACAGGTGGGCTGGACCTATGATAGGCCTCAGTTTTACTAGGGAAATACTCCTCGTATTCCGTTTGTTGCCGCACATTTCATTCCTGAAGTGGCGAAAGATCACCTCTCCTGGGGGCTTGTCGGTCTCCAGATGTCCAACGAGCCTTCCTCAAATCGGGAGAGCGATGCGAGCGAGGATCATGTCGTTTCCCATGTGACGAGTTGTCCGAACGGCTGGCAGAAGATGGAGTCGTACTGCTACGACTTTCGGGTTGATGTTGACAAGGACGCTCGAGTTTTGCCATTGTGCTGCGAAGCCTTCGTGCGATCTCTTCTGCAAAGAGATCGTACCCAGGTGCTCAAGCGAGCTCTTGGGTCGGATTTTCAAGCAAGTCGTTGATGTGCTGGAGCTCCTGAGCTTCCTCCGACTGGAAATAAGCGCGCTCGGGTAGATTTTTCTGAGCCGCTATTTTTCTTCGTCGAATTGTCTCAGAATTGCCTATATCAGACCCTTGAGTGGGTTTTAATGAAGTGCGAGAATGTTGAGGATGTCTCGTACATTCATTAAAGTGTTTGTCTCGTTCGCCAGCGGTGGTGCCCTTGCCATTGCCACGAGGGGACGTAGTGCGTGCCCGTCGGGGAGTATTGTCAATCCTTCTTCTGGGAGAATGATTCTTATCAGGGGGAATGACAAAGACCTCCTGTGGATCACCTCCACTTGCGCTCGAGGCCTCCTCGCTTGAGGAGTAGTCGAGTGACACCATCTGGCGACTTGGAGTAAACCCCTCCAAGTAAAGGAACTCCGAGTTATAACCGTCTCCGTCTGCAGGTGTGTCCTGCGATGGGACGGTCGAATCTGGAGGAAAAGCGTGCTCAATCCTCTTCTCTGTGGAATTACCCGGAGAAAGAGGACCATCAGGTGCCGATGGAGCTCCAGAATGATGGCTTCCAGAACTTGTCTCGCCAAGTCGTACTGCCTTGAGGGGACTCGAACACTTGGAGAAAAAACTCTCATCATGTTGCGAATCTGTCCTAGGGCAGTTCTGTTTGTGGTCGTGTTGACCCTTGCCCCCTGAGGAAGCTGGTTCCTCAGCTAGGCGTATTGTTGTGGGGGATGAGGATCCCTCCTGAACTCCGGCGGTGATGCGGTCTCCGAGATCTGATAGAAGATCTCTAGAGGCGGCAATATCATCAGATGATTCGATACTCGGCTCGTAGTCAAAGCCGGCATCCATGTCGATGTTTGCGTAATCGGCCAAGTCGAACCAATTCTCCTCGTTCCATTCTCTTGCCATGGTAGCACCAAAGAGAAAAGCAAGAACTGTTGATAAGGAATTACCAGAAGATCCTCACGGTCGGCGCCAACTGTCGGTGTTTTAGAACCGATCTTACGTAAAGATTATTTGATTCGGGGGGTCTCCACAATTGATCACGCAGACAAAGGAGACACGGGAATTTTTATACGGGTTCGGGCCTTCTCTAGCGAGAATAACAACCCTAATCCTGTGTGTGCTGTATTTGGTATCCTGGTTACAATCAAGGAAAAGACTTGCGCCCTTTTTTCTCCCCAAAAAGCCTCTCTCCATTACCTCTAAAAGATGCCTATCTATAGTATACTGTGGAGGCGGTTGACGTTCCGGGTCAGGAGGCGTTCATCATTACGCAAAAATGAGAGTAATTACTGGAGTAGTAACCTCTCCACGTTGCCTGACGGTTATCAATAAGAGATAATGGTGAGTTATCTGTAGTTATTCCAGGTATAACTACATATTTTAACTGCTCATGTGAGGACCCGGAATGTTTAACTAGTAACACTTAACCTCCAAATGGTTCTAGCGTTACTAATTAAGCATTCTAAGCCTCGATGGACATATGCTTCCCAGAATTGCAGCATATGCACATCACCACAAAATTACACATCAATTCCATACACATACATCACTAGGTTTAACAACGACATACATAAAGTAAAGTTATTACAAAAGAGAGCCGACCGGCCAAATAGAACAATATACAAGAATGACAATGAAGCAAAAGTGCCATAAGATGGCTAGAACAAAAGTCGCCAGGTTAGCCATACACCCACAAGGCAACCGGCCAGGCCGCTAAGCTAGTCGCCCGCAAGCTACCACAACACGACTCACAAAAGTGAGGCCCTCGAGCTCACCTTCTTCCTCTGCAATGAACAATTAAGCATAGCATCCGAGTACAAAGATTGTCTTTGTACCCATAAGATCGACGTGTGGAATAGCAGTCCTATTCATAAACTACATGCAAACTTATTTAGGTGGAGGTTGTATGTCTCATTTTGCATGAAGCCAACTTTATTTGCAATAATGTAATACATTTTAAAAGCAAGTTTACAAATGCATTTTGTTATCAAAGTAATGATAAGTAAAGGTACATACAAGTAACCACCGAGGCGACTATCCCAATAGTCACCACAACATAGCACGAATCCCGATTCGTACCACCCATCAAGTTTTAATTTAAAAGGTTGTAGTCTAACTCTTGAAAGACCTTGCCAAGCGTGTCCATAACCTAGGACGAGGCTATTCGAATAGTTTTAACCTGCAGGGTGTACCAATGTACCCACACTTGGACCGCCTTCAAGCCACAAGCACACTACCGAAGGTATGCCGGCACGGCTAAGTCCTACGAGACATTTCCAATCTTGTGTATTAACTACGAGCCGCTCATATGGATAGAAACCCATAAGCTTACATTGCAAGCCGAAAGACAACAAATCCCATCACGGGTGAAGTCTTTCGGACACTACAATGCTCCCAACACCATCCCTCCTGCGACTCCCTGCGACTCGGAGCCAATACACGCCAAAGTACTAAGTCAAGAGAGGTCCCATACCCTCTAATGTGGTTAGCACGCTAAAATGCTTGGTTTAGTGTAACAAGATGTTCGGTCCTTGTTGACCCGGGCACCATTCCAGCCACACCCAAAAATCACACCATCATACCATTGTGCCCAAGTCTAAATCATTTTGTTTTCAATTTTAGTTTTCATAAGTAGACATGGCACAAGGTGGAAATCATAATCATAATAAGTTTTAGTGATCAAGGTTATCGACAAGTCGATAACCGCCATTTCTACCGAAGCTAAGCATGACTAAGCAATTAATTCGCAACTACTAAGTGACAAGAGCCCATCCATGAACTCTAAATCACAGCAAGTAACCTAGGCTCATGGTAGTAGAGGATAATCATTTGCTAAGGAAATGCATCTACTAGGCCAACTATTAACACAAAGTAGCAATGCATACATAGAATTTGTAATCAACATAAATACTTAAAATCTGGGATTAACATGATCAAACCGCTTGCCTTCTTCTTTGTTGCTCAAACTGTTGTGGAGGGTCGTTCTCGGGATTACCGCAAATGTCGAATCCTAAGCGAAAAGGCAAAAAGAACCAAGAACAACTAATAAGACGAGCCGCACTTAAACAAACGAGCAAGCAAAAATTATTCAAATGCTACAAAATTTATACATAAGGTAGAATACGGATATACCTAGACATAGAAACTGGAAAAACCTAATTTGGATTTGTGGTGCAAAAGATATTACCTAAAAACCCATTTTCGGCCATAATTAGCACTGTAGCAAAAACATTTTCTAGAAAGATTTTGAAGCTGAAATTTTTATGGTAGCTACCTACTGGTATAGAGGTAACCCATATAAAATTTCAGGTCATTTGGAGTTAAAATGATTTAGTTATGATTTTTCTAAGATGCAAAACTAGCATAATGCACTTTCAGAAGTATAAACATGTGCAAAACCTATTTCACATTACAGTATGATAACAGAGGAATTTCCTAACATCAAATTTCTATTTTTAGGATTTACAGGGAATTACTGGTGTCTATTACATCATTAAATGAATTTTTAAGTGCTACTAATAAGGTTAAATCTACTAACATATTTTTCTGGTGCTGATTTAGGCCTACCACCATTTTTAGATTAAAGTTTAGTTAATAACAAATTTATCAAAGTTAAAATCATTCCATTAGCAGATATACAGAAAAAGATATGCATTTTCCAAGTTTTAATACAATTCTGGAATATATAAAAATAGCAGAAAACAAGCTATAAAAGATTACATAATTTTCTACTACAGAAGCGTAGCTAAAAGCATTTTTATATTAAACTTTAGTGAATTACAAATTTATTACAGTTGGTTTCATGTAAAAAGGATTTATCTTGAATTAGTTATGAATTTCTAAAGTTTTGATACAATTTTCAGTTGATAAATAAATACTTACAGAAATAAAAACCAACCCAACCGGAGATAAGCGACGTGGACGCTCGTGGGCCGTTGATGCAATATCCAACGAGCCACACGCACGGAGAACAGCGCACGCGCGCGATTCAAAACAGGAGCCCACCGTTGGATCAAGATCCAACGGCTCACGAGGACGAATGCAACCGGACGGTGCGGTTGCCTTGGCCGCCACACGGTAGTGATCTCAAGATGAACGGCACGGAGAGTACTTCCCGTCGGAAGGTCCGATTGCACGCATGATCAGGGCCGCAGATCAAGCGATGGACGGCCAAGAATGATGAGGGGAACCGGATGGTCCGAATGCATACAAGATCTGGGCCGCAGATCGCAAAATGGACGGCGGTCCAAGATTGAAGTGCAAACAGGAATACTGACACGTGGGGCCGCATGTCAGTGACTGAGAGTCACACATGCGAGTCTTAACACACGTGCACAGTGCACGTGGACCCACCTGTCAGTGACTTAAAGGAGGTTTTTAGGGCAGCTAATTAATTACTAATGACCAATGATTAATGATGATTAGCACTTAATGTGTCCTAACGATTTTGAACAGTGGTGATTTTAGGGACTGAGGGCCCACACGTCAGTGACCCAAAAAGGTAATTTCGGACACATTTATTGCTAACAATGATTAGCAATAAATAAACCCAAAATCAGCCACAACGACTTCTGGTTTTCTGATTTAGGCTTACGGGCCCACAAGTCAGTGACACATTAGGCCAGATTAAGACACCATTAATACTACTAATGATTGGGTATTAACTATGTCTTAATCATTTGACGACAACGGGAGCTACGGCCGGCAAAGTCCCGAGTGGCTACCACGGCTTGTCGTGGCGACTCGATGGGCGCCACAAACTAGCAAAATGGACTCGCAATAGCAATGCGAACCTAATGGTGATGACCTCGCCGCGGTGGAGGTGCAGGAACGCCGCGAGCCGGAAAACAAGATGGAGCCATTTTGGTAAAACATGAAAATAGCAAAATGCTCATTGCATCCGGAAAGCGAGTGCCATGACTTCTAGGGACTATATAGAAGCTACCTTAACTGAGAGGAGCTCCAAAGATGGCCGGGGAAGACTTAAACACGATGAAGTCCACCGGAGCCGAAGAAGATGAAGTGGAAGATGAGGTTCTGAGCAAAATGAGTGGAACCAAATCATCACCACAGCTTCATTATAGCTCAAAGAGGCTCCAAAAGCAAATAATTGCAAAAGGAAGCACTTACCGGAGCTGGGGAAGAAAAGGGGTGAAACCAACCGAAAATCTCCAAACTTAAAATTGAGTGATTCCTGTGAATGCAACCCAAAATCAAGTTAGGGGAAATATAAAGGAGGTCGAGGAGCTCAAAAGGGTGCAGGAAGTGTTGAAGATGAACCACTGGACACCAAGGCCGCCATTGGAGCTCTACGGCCAACAATGGTGCTTTGAGGGTGGGAGGTGGTTTAACTGCTCAAAACACTGAGAAGAGCAAAGTGTGGTGTAAAGGGACACCAGGAGGACCTAGAGGGGCAATTTATAGGGAAAGAATTAGGGTTTTGAGCAAGAACCCGAGTCCATGGTGGGCTCGGTTCATGCTCCGGTTGTAGACCAAGAAAAGATGGGAGCAAGTGAGCATGGTGACAATGGAGGAGAAAGCCTGGTGCGCATTAAATGCATTGCAGAGAGACGTTGATAAAAGCAAACGTGGAGGTGACACATCACGCCGCCCCTCGCTTTCTCCCGCTCTGCCATTGCCGCCTGCGCGCACGGAGAAGCCGAGGAGGAAGAAGAACAGAGAAGACAAACCACGACCGTTGGATTTTAGATGGACGGCTGTGAATTAAAGGAGTTCGCCGGACAGTCCGATTGCCTACGGAAATCTGGACGGTTGGATTGAGATCCAACGGTCCCAATTGGCTAATGCAACCGGAGGGTCCGAACGACATCATCAATGCGGGCCACGCGATTGGGATCCAACGGCTGATATCGCACACACGTTTTAAAACGCGGCTCGGTGCAGTTAGGTGGTTCAACCAAGTCAAATGGCTCGGACTCGAGCCCGACTCGAACCCAAGGAACAGTGAAACGGTTTTAGGTTTTAAAATATCTTTGAGACTTTTGAGGATTTATTTGGGGTAGCAAAATAACTCCAAAAATTCTGAAATTTTTACAGGAGCTTGCTGACTGGGACATTGACCTTGTGTAAAATTTTCAGAGGTTTTTATGCATTGTAGTTTTCTCCAAAAATTCTACAAGGTACTGGTTTTAGGTTTGACTGAGAGTCAAACCGGTTTGACTGCCCTCTAAAATATTCAAACAATTTCTAAAAATTGTGAAATTTTTCAGAGGGGTCACATACCATCCCAAGAACTTAGGAAAAATATTCCCAGGAGATGATCACAACATTTGACAAGAATGTTTTTGAAGGAACAAGATTTGGATCAAAAGACTTGTGACTTTGCATTTCCATAAGTCTTGTACAATACTTGTCCAGTACACAAAGGAAATACATGATGATGAGGGCATCCCTAACACTTATACATCTTTCCGTATTGGTGGTCATACACATACTGAGGTGGACGCCATACGTGACGCTACAAATAATTCAAGTACAGAAGTGCATATTGGTCCACTGACGAGAGCAAGAGCTAAACTTCTAAATCAACAGGTGCTTTTGTTTCTTAATGAATCTTCTATTGTCATTGATGAGAATTGGGTATTACCTCATGCAAATGTTTTGTGCATTCTCGAGTTTGAACATTGTGAAGCCTTTGGAACCAAGAGGAGGCCGAGTCAAAGCAATGGAGGAGAAGCTCACGTGGGTCAACCAAGGGAGAAAAGCCCAAGAATTCAAGCCCAATTCGGATCTTCCACAAGTGCAACCGAAATTCATCTCGGAATCAACTCGTAATTCAATTCGGATTCGGTTCGGGACAGCCCAACAGGCTGTAATAAAAGGCCATAACTTTTGCATACGAGTCCGATTGGGGTGTTCTTGGACTTGTTTGAAAGCTTATTCAAGGCCCACACAATGGTTTTGGCCCCAGCTTCAGAAGACTTACGGTCGCGCGCTATGGCGAAACAATGTGACGGACTTAAGTTAGGTTTTCCTTTTGTGTGTTTTTAGGTCTTAGCCGAGTTAGAGTTTGATTCGGCATGTGTGGCGGCCCTAGGCGTGCGTGAGTCATGGAGGGCGCCTTAAATACCCTTGCCCTCCCTTGTATCCATTAGACCAGTTTATTCATAAGATTGAAACATAGCTATTGCTTGTTCTTTCGACCCGAGTTCATGCGAGGACTTTGAGAGAGGACTAGGCGATCCAATTGTTCGCTCGCAATTCAAGGTCAAGCCGTCGTTCCACCGGGAATCGGGGACTTGGCGTTAAATCGTTCGTGGTCTCGCGACGAACAACTACCCGGTGTGTTGTGGGCGTATTCCGAAGAGTTGAGGGTTCGTGCATTGGCGCGAGTGTTCAGCTAGCGACATCGTCTACTTCGCATCAACTATCCACGGTTTCTCACTGAGAAGATCGGGCCTCCCCCGTATCACATGATGTAAGAAAAAGTTTTAATTTCTACTCATTTTCTTACATTTGAAACACAAGCCCAAAATTTGGGATGTTACAGCTCAGATCTCACAATTAATAGGGCCTACTGGCGAGTAGACCCAGTTATCTGTGGAGAAGTCGTGGCAGGACTGGTCGTAGCAGGACTTACGACCAGGGGGTAGTCGTAGAAAAGTTTACGACTAGATACTGGTCGTAGAAAGACTTACAACCGAAGGTAATCATAGGAGAACTTACGATTACATGGTAGTCGTAGAAATATTTACGACTATGGGGGTGGTCGTAGAAGAACTTACGATCATCTGGCTAACTTCTCCCTTACAACAGTAAGGGGTATACCGTGTGACGTCATATTTACCCATATTGTACGATTAAGGAATAATAAAATTAGGATTATCAGATCCTCGTCAATATGATCACTAAATGGTCGACGAACTGATCATAAGTAGTTACGAACTGGTCGTGACTTAATAGGAACTGATCATATGGAGATACGAGCTGGTCGTATGTGATAAAGACCAGGTCGCAGATTATATTGCATAAGGTTTGTCCAATATAATATTTATGTGTATTTGGGAATCATTATGTACTGCTAGGAACTGCTAACGACTTGTAGTCGGAAAAGAGTTTCCAAGTTACAACCGATTACACATGAACCTACAGGGTCACACATTTAACAGGTTGGAACAAACAAGTTTGGATAGGATCCATTATTGGCTCTTTATAAGGGGATGCATGGGGATGTTGGGACGTGAGAGTTGTTCCACCGAAACCCTAACCGCCATCTTCCCGAAGGCCATACCATGCGCGTTGGTGCTAGCACACCGGCGTACAACTTTTCACCTCTAGAAGTGTGGATACCATATAGGCGCTACTACGGTTGCTACTGCGCTCATCGAGGATGTTCCATGACCTATGCAAGGAACATGATAGGTTGCTGGAGGAGATGATCGGTGCCGAGGACGTTGGACAATCGACTACAACCACTACATTATCGCGTTCGATGTTGGATCAGGCTGCTCCAATTCTTCTTCAGGTGCATTATGTATATAGTGGTAATATTCTATTATCTCTTGTTTGCATGACTTTCTGATTTACATGGTAAATTTTTTTAGTTGCCAGGTAGTGTAGCCTATCTGTATCCCTTCAAGAATGACTTTTGTCTTAATGTGTTCTGAGGCCTAACAACAAAAATACCATCCTATAGGGTATTTTTGTAAGAACACACCTATATGAGCCTGATTGTTGGTCACAGTCCATGAGATGTGGGTGGTCTCTAAGAAGCTTATGAAGAGACATATGAGTATGACCTATATGCTCCACTCGAGGAATAATCTATCGGCAACCAAGTATCAGCAAAGGCTTTAGGTGAAACTTGTCTGCGCAAAACTGCCAATTCAAGGCATAATTCATGGTGTAGTTGTGGGCAAGTGTAGCTTGAGGTTCTAGGTGGATGTTCAACTTTAACCGGTCTCTACCGAAAAATTGGTATATTAACAGTGTTTTGGAACAGACAAAATTTTTGTGTTGTAGTGCCTTTGGGATTTGGTGGGGGATTGTTGGAGTTTATGGGCTTCGACCCATATAATATTCTTCATAAATCCTAGAAAATTCTAAAGGTCCACTCATGCATGGTGGAATGTGAAAATTTTAGTACCACATTGCTACTATAGGTAGAGGGACACCCATTTATAAGTGGGAGCATGCCCAGGCCTAGTTGAAGCAAGCAAAATAAGACTTCACGAGCGCGCACGTGCTCGCTCGATCACCTTGCCACGCCATGCGATTTCAGGTTCGGTTGTGTGCGGAGCGACAATTTCTTTTTGCACCTCATAATCCTACATGATGACATGACATATCTACATGCAAGAAATTGGAAAGGAAAAGAATGGTTTAAATTGAACGTTTGAATCACACTAATCTGGTAGGGCTATTATGGCACCCATTAATTATGTTTTAATGCGGTTTCCAATTCTTCTACACGGTGATTTGCCTTCCTTCCGAGCTCATCTGTGCTTATATGAGGGGACATCCTCTCTATTGAAAGACACCTGAGAGGGAATCATTATTGCGGTCTTGTTCCTTTGTGTTGTGCTGCCTGACTACTCCATCCCTTTGTCGGTGTACACCAGCGTGGGGAAAGTAGTGTCTTCGAATCTGTTGCTCCTTCTGGTCCTGCACAAGTTGAGGCGAACTAGGTTTTTGCGAAGCGTTCGCGTGATTTCTCACGACTTCCTTCATCATCGACTTCACATTGGCTTCTTCGCATCTGACTCTACGGCAACCATCGCCGGAGCAATTCACTCTAAGTCGTAGTGATCTTCTTTGACATGGGTAAATCTTGCTTACATGAATTTAGTCATGTGATGATAATGATTTCTACTTCTGTTAGTAGTGATTTTGTTTTAGACTTTGTCTTGTTAGTGTATATATATATGAGATATGTGTATTTGAGTTGATGACCATGCTACTGTTCATAGTAGCAAATATACCTACTATATATGTTGTTTTTACATCGATTATTGTTTTAGGAATTAGAATAATCATAAAAGTGCATATATACCTAACACGCCAGCGGTGGGGATGGGCAGGGGCAAGGGCAGGTGTGCGGCATGAAGAGGGGCTGTGCCGTCAGTATGGAGGAAGGATGGGAGCGATGTGACAAGAGAAGGTAGAGGAAGAATATTTAGAGGGGGGAGGAAGAAGATTTAGAGGGAGGAGGAAGAAGAAAGGGAGCTCTTCAGTCAAAATATTTTGTGATCCTTGCCAAATAGGACGCTACATTAGTGAAACCGAATCCATGTGGACACCATTTAAGTGCGAAACTGCCTTGGTACGAGTCGAGGGTGTCAACTGATCCGATTCGATAGTTGTGGGTTGAAAAATAGACTTATGCCATAGTTGAGGGTCGTAAAGTGATTTTTTTTTTGCTGTTTTTTTTAATGAAAAATATTGGAAATTACAGTGAAATTCTTGATGTGTTCTCGAAGAAATAAGTAAGAGAAGGCGTGACGAAGCAGGCATGGCCGCACGGACTAGAGCGAAGCGAGTTCATCCAGACTAGGATGATAGTGCGCGTGTTGCTGCGCCGTTGATTTCAGATTGGTTCGACAACCGTTGTATTTTTCGAACTGAATACAATGGATTCTTTCGTTGTACAGACAACAGTTCTTGAGTACTGAACGCCTAAGTACCATACGATATACATTCGAGCATGAACCATAAGAGCAATGTTGTATCTATATAGCTATTACATGGGGATCGTTGTTATGGTTGTACGTGTTTACAACACATACATCAGTCGGATGCGTCACGCAGAGACTGCCATGATAGTCTGAGTAAGACATGAGTGCCTGCAGGTACCAAAACGACATAGTAGTAGACAGCATACTGTTGTGGTGGATCATAGAATGCAAGTCATATTGTAATTACGGGCGAAGGGAGGAGTGCTAGTTCATTTTAACTAACCTCTAATTACCTAAATAAATCATTACTAGCCTAATTAAGAATGACCTCGCTAATCGAAATGTCACTGACTATTCATCCAACTAAATGAATTGTAATTAATCATCTAATTGCATGGCTTTGTGTCCACAAATACTCACTAATGAACTTACATGTGGGTCCTACTGTGAGTGTCTCATTTACACTACACTACTGGTAGCTAGCTACCTACAGGTGGACCCATATTTCAGTCACAGAGAGAAAACAACACAGAGAGGGAAGGAAGCAAAACAAGGAACAGAGGAGGTGTAGAGGCGGCTCGGACAAGGTGTGATGCCGGCGAAGGGGTCAACGGCGGTGGCCGAGGACGGGCAAAATGGATTGCCGGGAGGGAGAGGGGGCCAGGGGGGGCGACATTGCAACCCAGTCGACGCTGGTCCAAGCTAGCGGTGGGGCGTGGTGGTTGGGCGTGGGGAAGGAGGAGCGGCGGCGACGTTGGAGGGGGAGAGGGGGAATAATAGGGGAAGCAGGGCCATGAGGAAGATGCAAGGAGCTCACCGATGTAGTTTTTGGCGATAGGGAGTGACTGAAGCGAGCCTACATAGGAGCCACGGCCTGCTTCGCGCGGCCTTGACGCCCTAAAAAGGTAGAGCCCAAATCGAGGACTAGGCATGTGAGAGGAAGGCATGAGGATGCTCCTCACAGAAGGAATTGGAATGGGACTGATCGGAGGGGAGGGCGGCGTCCAAGGCGGCGAGTTTGGCTAGTTTTGGGGAAGACGATGGCATGGGATGCCCTGAGGGCGAAAAGCAAAAATTGGTTGAGGGAAAACGCTCTGATGTGATGGAACACAACGTGACGCGGAAGGAATCGAATGGATCTCACCGGTTTGACGGATCGGTGGGGTGAGTGCGGTGGCCGGTGTAGGCACAGTGCAACGCCACGCTCGGCTCGGCTCTGTGTGTGAGGTGGGGGGGGGGAGAAAGAAATGGAGAGGGGAACCTAGTCGCCGCCTGTTAGGCAAAAACTCGGCCAAGAGCGATGAGGGTTCGGCGATTCGACGCGTGGGGAACACGCATCGCCACCTGATTGGGAAAAATTCGGTTGGAAGCGCTTGGAGCGTGGCGATTCTATGCGCTACCAAGCGACAAAAACAATAAACACGATGCAATCGAAGTCGTAGAACAACCGCCGCTAGTGATGGAAAACCTTGAGACATCCGTTGAGGCACGAGTAGGAGAAAAGCCCGTGGAATGGCTGTGTCAATAGCTCGGAGTTTAGACTTGAAGGTGAGGTCAGGATAAATTATTTGTCACCGTCTAAACATGTGTAATTTAGAATTTGCCACTGATGATCCCCATATTATACTCACATGCGGTGGTAAATCCTAAAATGTATTCCTTAAACAGTAGCAAATAATTAATTATTTCGGATAAAAAAAGGAGTCATCCGTTGGTGCGATGCACTCGACCCAAAATGGACGCATTACGATGAGACCAGCGGCACAAAAACCCTAGCCCACGGTTGCCCCACGCCATGGCCACCGCCACCACCTACACGCTACGCCTCACCCCGTCTCCGCCGCCGCCGCCGCCGCCGCCGCGGCACCACGCTCCATTCCTTCCACAGCTCCGCCGCCGCGCGGCCGCGAAGGTGGCCGCCAGCTGGGTCCCAGCCGGCGGCGGCGGCTCTGACGACGGGCTCGGTGGCTGGTGGCTCCCCGAGCAGCCGGCGGAACAGGGGAGGGCAGGTAGATCCCTGACCAATTTCGTCGCTCGCCGAGTACTGGACGCGGAAAGATCGTACCTTTGAGCGGATCTTTTGTTGTTCTGCTGTGGGGATTGCATTCGCAGGGTTCGGGAGAGCTCTCGCGGTCGGGTTGGGGGCTTCGGCGGCGATCGCCTTGACCGGGCTGGCGTGGCACTCCCCATCCTCGAGGAAGTGTGAGTTGCTCACCATTTTAGCCCCTACTGTGTAAAATGATAAATTCCCCCCGTTTATCTCTATGTGATACTTAACTTTATACTTAAGGAGTGTTGCCCATTTACTACTACATTTTTTAAAATTTGAAAGTATCATGCATGAGATAAAATTGAAGTGAAGTATGATAGAAGTTTTAAGTAGGTTTTCTAGTGGGATGTAAAGCTATGACAGAGAAAGCAACATCTGCAGCGTCTAATTCCAAGAGGATAGAAAAAATACAGTAGAGCATTGTAGGGTGTATTTGAATGTTCGTTAACCCGGCACTTATACTATTCTCATCGGCTTCATGCTGTTCATGACGGAAGCATAGATTTGGTGCTTGTGGTAATTTTTTTTATTAGTTTTTGTTGTTGGGAACTGTCTACTTTTCTACAGCATCAATCTGTGCTAGCCTGCTGGATTAGCTTGACGTCTACTGTGTTTATGATGGTGGCAGTGTTACCTTTTGCTTTGTGATGGAGATCCTGTATTCAATTTGTAAACAGACAATTGCTTGATTTTTCTTTAAAACGAATTAAAAAGCCAGCTAAATTGTGGATTAATGCCGATTTTCAGGTTTACAGCAACTTATTGGTGCCCCATTACATTATGTTCAAGAGAAGATGTCAATACCAGAGTCAACAGAAACCCCAAAAGAGGATGCAAGCAACAGAGAGCCGGATGCAATTGAAGTTCTGAGCACAGCCGTGGATGAGAGGGCTGACGCAACAACTGATGATTCAAGGCGAAATCACATACCAGCTGGTGGTGGCCGTGTTTCTTTTAGAGTTCCTGTAGATCCCATACATGAGGAGGCTTTCTCTATATTGAAGAAGCTGCAGGTACGTTTCAGATTTACAACTTTAACACATGTAGTTTGTTGAAATATCTGAATCATGAATGGTGAACTACCTTTTGTGGAAGCATTGCTTTACGACTTGATCTGTGGATTAGCCGCTACGGCGCTACTTGACCTTGCATTTCTTTGTTGCCTTTTACAGTATGCTCTCAATGGATAATCCAGGTAGGAAAAATTACACGATTGCGAATGGCCTTGATTACTGCTATTCGCTATCAATTTGAAGGGGTTTATAGTTCTTTCACTGGGTATTATAATTCTGAAAGTTCAATATTCCATCCAAGGTTATTAAGTCGTAAAGTCGAGTCGAGTCGCAAGGGGACCGACTTATCGAATTGGCTGACTAGTCGCAACTAGCCACGACTAGTCGCCAGACTAGGATGTATATAAACAGGGTATGTAATGTACTAAGTTGTAGCAACAATTATACACATATACATATTGTACATCATGAAATAAAGAGAAGAACAACATAAGCATGATCATGAGTTGATGACATACTTGTTTTGATCCTAACATATATTTCTTGATGAATGTCTTTCTTTGAGAAGCAACACCTTGGAAGTTGAAGAATTTTTTTTAGCAAATTGTAATGAACAAAATATTGATAATATGATATAGCAAGTAAATAACATAAGTATAGGACAGCAAGTAAAAAAATAACATAACACGAGTTACATCACAGAATAATGAACTAAGTTATGAATAGGAGTTACAATCATTAAGCATAAGTGCATAACTTAATAGGAAACAAGTTCTAAATGAGAAACAACAAAAATTGATAGCTAGGGCATCAAATTGCTAGGTTCTAAGTTTGAAAATAGCAAAAGTAGGCACAATGATCATTCATGATTCAAATCAGCTATCCAAGTCATCATCCAATTCAAATTCGCCCTCTTCATGACTTGCTCCACCTGCATGAGGAGTAGATGGTGGAGTCTCGTCATCATCCAATTCTTCTTCATCAACCACAAAAGTATCATTCTCATCATCTCCACTGCCGTGCTCCACCTTATCTACATTATGAGCAATCCTTGACTTTGAACGTCGAGCATAAGTGATACGAGGGCCTATGGGCCAGTCACTAGACTTGCTAGCATCACCATAAGCTCTCCTAGGAAGATTGCGACTTCTTTGAGTGCGCGATGCACCATTGGCTTCATCAACATGAGCCCAAGTTAGACGATCACCGCCAACAGTACCACCTTGATGAACCGGTTCAACATTGATGTCGGCCCATTAATTATCCCATTGAAATTCTTCTAGGATCAACGGGTTAGATTTCTTTCCTTTAGAGCCTTGCTCACGCAACTTTAGAAACCTACTTGCCATTTTCCGGCTGTATGAAATATACCACCAATTTATTCAATCTCTTGTGCTCTAAACGATTTCTCTTTTTTTGGTATGGAAAGGCGGCTGCGATGAACATATACTCACTGAATCGACTAGTAAAGTAGTTATGCTAATTACTTACAAATGAAAATGTACTCCAATTGTGCTCGCATCCGGACATTGAACAACAAAGACTAATGATTTGCTTTGCTAAACATTGGAGCTCATAAGCAAGGCCACCATATGCACCCCCCACCAAAGAACTACAAAAGATAACGCAATTCAAAGTTCAAACATAAAGAGCCTAGTTAGGAAAAATTAAGAAATCATTGTAGTACTTATACTTACGAGGACTCTTTTTGTCTCGGTCTTTGATCGCTATTTTCTTTGTGAAGCAATCACCTTCAGTTCTCTCATAATTATCTGCTTGCCTACTTATCTTGCTTTGTTTATCATCATCGATCTCCATCCATAGCACATCATTGAATATCGACCGTAGCCTTGTAGCAAGTCTTTTATTGGTTTCTTTACTGCCAAAAAACTTATTTGGATTTAAGAACAATGTTGCCCAATGTAACTTTTGCTCCATTTGGTTGTCCCACCGCTTGTCAACAATTGCTAGCATGTCCTTGAGTAAATCTTGCTTGTGTTGCAAAGATTCGTTGATGTTTGTCTTCGCAGCATCCATGGCCATCCAAATTTCGGGCATTGCTGGCCTCTTATCACCATCGACAATCCTCAAAGCAATAAGAAGTGGTTGTGAAGTTCTCATGCAATTTTCCATTGAATTCCAAAACGACATAGAAAGCACAATTCCTGCAACCGCCTTCCCTGGTTTTGTGGTAGACAATTTGTTCTCATTCCATTCTTCACTAACAAAGAGACTTTTCAAAGCTTGTCTATGTTTGAACATACTGGCCAAGGTGAGGAATGATGTAGCAAAATGAGTTGCCGCGGGCCTCACAAGATCCCTACCACCTGTCTTATTCCTCATTGCATCAAGAATCCTTCCATGTCTATAGATAAATCTGAAGACCCTCTTTGCCTTAGTAATGCAATTGCTGAACTCTTCTATCTTCCCAATGTCCTAGCATAAGGTCCAAGTAGTGAGCGGCACAAGGGGTCCAAAATAAAGTAGGAATCCTGTCCATTAGAATTATGCGTGCTGCCTTGTAGTTAGATCCATTATCTGTCACGATTTGAACCACATATCCCCTCCTCCCAATGGAATCAATTTTTTCCTCCAACAACCTTGCTAACAAGTGTGCGTCAGTTGATTCACTAGAAACATTAACTGACTCTAAGAAGAAAGTACCTTCTGGACTATTGACAAAAAAATTGATCAAATGATTCCCACTCATGTCGGTCCACTATGATAAAATGACAAGAAAGTACTCATCGGACATGAGTGAGCAACCATATTCTTGCCATACCAACAACTGATTTAGTATACTTCTGTGGCGGCCCAGGCCCAGCCACGATAAAAGAAGCCACCAATTGCTTCCTTTTTGCAGCTTCCCCAGAACTTTGTTGGACCTCTTCAGCACCATCACCATCTCCATCTTCAGCTTCATCCTCCTCATCTAGCACCATGGTTTTGAACTTCCTTGAATTCTTGTTCAAGTAGTCGTGCATCTCTTTCCTGATTTCTGCGATTGCCTTGGGACATTTCTCCACGTCATTGTGACCCCAAGCAAGGTGCCGCTCAAGGTTATTAAGTCGGTAAGTCGACACTATCGTGCTACCGACCGACTAGTCGACTAGTCGCCGACTAGTCGACAGGTACTATTCACAGGTCTACACAGCACAACACACAAAACTGACACACATAAGCACACACACATAGCCAGCACATACAATCACACACACCACACAACACCAAACACCACACAACACCACACAGCCACCCACAGCCACACCCACCCACCCACATCCACACACATCCACCCACCCACATCCACCCACCCACAGCCACACACATCCACACAGTCGGGGAGAGGGAGCAGAGGAGAGGAGGGCGACAGGGAGAGGGAGCAGAGGGAGGGCGACGGGGAGAGGGAGCAGAGGAGGACGAGGGCGACGGCGACAGGGAGAGGGAGCTCACCGCCGGCCACATCGAGCTCACCTCCACCTCCCTGACGCCGGCCCGGATCCACGTCTCCTCCACCTCCGCTGTCGGCGAGCTGGGAGCTTCAGCTCCCGCCGAGGGAGACGAAGGGCGGCGCCGGCTGGGAGCTGCGGCCGAGGGCGACGATCTCCGACCACATCGAGCTCGCATCCACCTCCCCGACCGGATCCACGTCGCCTCCATCTCCGCCGTCGGCTAGCTAGGAGCTTCACCAAGGGAGAGGAAGGGCGGCGCCGGCTGGGAGCTGTGGCCGAGGGCGAAGATGGGCGGCGACGGCGGAGAGATGGGAACTGGCAAGTCGAGTCGCCGGACCCAGTCGCCCGTGCTCCACCGACTGGACGACTAGTCGTCGACTAGGCGACGACTTAATAAGCCTGGTGCCGCTTCAATCTTCCCACTCCGACATGGACTCTCTTGTCGCAAAGAGTACATTAGATGCTATCCTTTCTCTCTAAATCTGGCCAAAACCCATATTTGCATGCCAGGTCTTTGGACTTAGCCCTCCGCCTAGGATCCTTGGATGGATCATACGCCTCGGCGTCAGTGGCTGCAGCTACAGCCATTTGTTGGTCGTGAATGTCTACCATGGTACCTGCAGATGGTGAAATTGAAATGTCAAATTGTGATATACTACTACTAGTACTGCTGCTACTAGCCTACTACTACTAGTAATCCTACTACTACTACTGCTGCTATGAAATACTGCTACTACTACTGCTATTCAATACTAGTACTACTGCTGCTATTACTAGTACTACTATAAAACAGAGCAAGTAGGAGCAGAGGCAGTCAGCAGAGTGCACTATTGGCCTACTGCTACTAAAACAGAGCGCAGCTCAAGCAGAGGCAGAGCACAGCGAAAGGAGCAAAGGAAGGAGAGGAGAAGGAGAGGAGAGGAGGAGGGAGTGCTCACCACAGCTCGGGTCGATGGCGACTGGGAAGGGCCGAGGAGGTGGTGGTGGGCGGTGTCGTGCGGTCGTGGAAGGGCCGAAGGGGGTCGACGACGACTAGGGAGGTCCGAGGCGGCGGCGTGGACGGGGGTCGATGGCGACTAGGGAGGGCCGAGGAGGTGGTGGCGGTGTCGTGGACGAGGGTCGATGATGACTCGGGAGGGCCGAGGAGGTGTGGCGGCGGCGGCGGCGGCGTCGTGGACATGGGACTAGGGAGGCAAGGGAGGGCCGAGGTGGAGGAGGCGTCGATGTCGTCGACGGGGGTGGCGACGGGCTAGGGTTCCTCTCTCCCGGTGGCGTCGTGGGTAGTGGGGGAGCCGAGTATTGATCTGGTATGTCCTCTAGGGTTTCTCACTTCCTCATTATCTCCCCTTCCCCTCTCGATGGCAGGCTGCCTGTGGGCCAATCAGTCGTGCGACTAGCACTGGCTGACTAGTCGCAGCTAGTCGAGTCGATGACACTAGTCGGTGTCTGTGTGTGCCAACTTGTCGGATAGTCGACTAGTCGCGCGACTTAACAACAATGATTCCATCATATAATTTGCTAAGATGAACTTAATTTAAAGCTTGCTTTAAATGTTTTTACCTTTTTGTCTACCTTCTATCTGCTATTTCATCTCTCCATCACCTCCAGTTTCATATGATATCTGATGTGGAAAATCTCCCTTCCCTGCATCCGTAGATGTTCTTTTTTTTAGTTTTGACTCTGTATCTTCTTTGCACATTAGTTAGTCTGTTGCTGTGATACTTGAAAAGTGATTGCACGTAGCACAATTAGCTTGATCCCCTTGGTTCCAAGGTTGTCAGAATCTCGATTCTAGTCATTTGAGCCTATGTTTCTATGACCCAGATTGACTAGACCGATTTGATCCTATGGTAGTCTTAATTTGGTAGAATCTTAATATTATTATGATTCTAACAAAAAAATTTAGAATTGTGATAAAAAAATTTCATACGGTCCTACCCGAATATATTGATTTATTATAAATAATTATTTTCATATGCCCCTTTCATTGTAAACTTTTACTTTTTACTTCTTCATGTCCATTATAATTTGCATAAATAAGAAATGATCTTTTCTTTGCACTACATTTTGATAAACAGAAGTTCTAAAAGTACAGTTTTAAAAATGTAGAACTGTTAAAATACAAGGTAGAGTTTAAAAAAAATGTTTCTTTGGTAGAATTAGATAAGATCTTATATTCTACATCGATCCTACGATTCGCGTCCTGCTGAAGAATCTCCGATCCGATTCAGGATCGCGATTCTGACAACCTTGCTTGGTTCGTATACTTTGTTTTAAAAAAAATCATATTGTACTTTTAGATAACATTTCTTACTATGTATGAGCTGTTTAAGTGTTTATGTAGTCCTATTTGTTTTGTATTATACGAATTATTTCCCCATGCGGTCTACCCATGCCTTGTCAATTTAACTGTCTTCTGTAAGAAACCTTGTAGTTAGTTTAAATAAAATCATTAGCTCAAAAGATGTTTTCATCACCTTCTGTGCCTTGTCAGATAATTGATAAAGATGCTAGCTCCAGAGACTTTTGTACTAGGAGGGAATTTGCAAGATGGTTTGTTAAGTTATGCTCAAAGTTAGAGAGGTAATGAATCAATACAGTACTGAAAAAAAAATCTAAACTTTGCACGGCACTTTAGTATTGCCTTCTTTATGATATGTTTTGCAGGAAAAGGATGCACAGGATCATTCCAATTTTAATAACTTCTGATTCGGTCAAAAGTGCCTTTGATGATGTAAATGTTGACGACCCAGATTTCTTGTATATTCAATGTAAGTTCCTATTTGTATTGAATGGTCATTAAGCTCAGCCCAGCAATTCCTCTTACATCTCAGAGACAGGTTTCATATACCTGTTCCTGCCACACTACATTGGCCAACGTAACATGCAGTGATGCATGTCTGAGCCTATGCCTTTTTTTGGAGAAAAAACAAAACAGCTTTCATTGGATTTCCAGGTCTGTTAATCTAATAGTATGTAGGTGTGAACTCTAATTAGTTCATTGATGTTGAAAAGCTTTAGGAGAATCTGGTATTGTACCTAGCAAATTATCAAGCTTCTTAGGAACATCAACAAGTGGCTCTCCTGGTGGCAAGGGAAATTCCAACTTCCTACCTGATAGGTACTGACTAACATATGGAATTTTTAGTTTTTCCTTTTGTTTGACAACTAAAATGTTTTTCTTAATTTTCTATTATTTGTTGTGGCTGTAGTTATCTGTCACGTTTTGATCTTGTTAATTGGAAAGTGCTAATGGAGCATTCATTTGCATCGGAATTAGACCAAAAGGTACATACATCTTTTGATCTTGTTATGTTGTGCTGCAACGTTTCTATTGCAATATTCTGTTTCATACTTCCATTCTATTGTGAATCCTGACTCTGGTTACAGTCCAGATGCTGAGTAAAAATGTTCACATTTTGGATTTGAGCGCTTGGCCAGATGTATCAGCATCCATACTTACAGACTTGATGGGTGGCGAACACAGCATCATTAGCAAAGTTTTTGGTATGATCTGTTAATATTCTCTCATTTGTGTTGTTAGTTGCCTGCAAGATTCCCAATTTACTAAAAAAGACTATGCTTTTCTTTAAATTGCAATACAGATAGGCATATGGGTCGTTTAATTGTAGGCATATGGGTTGTTTAATTGTAGGCATGTAGCTCTATCTTCTAATTATTTGGCTTATGTTGGCTAGTTCTGTCACGGGCTGGGTACTGTTCATGGCATGAACAGTATGGACATTACTGTAGCACCACACACTATTCGCACCGGGCCCACGGGTGCATTAGTTAGGAAATAAAGATAGAATAGTTAGTTTCCTTATTAGTTGGGTTTACTTTTTTAGAAATATATTCCATCTAATAGAGATAAGTTTCCTTAGATATAGAAATTGTTTCTTAGGGGTCAAGTCGGGTCGTCCCTATAAAAGGGGTAGCATGTATCTATTATGAAGCAAGCAAGAAAAGATGAATAGACAAGTTCCTAGTCTCTAAAGTCCAGCTGTGGTCGTTCCCTTGACCGGCTATTCTAGATCTATTCCTCCCCCCAATCGGTGCCCTTTTCACTTAGCGCCGTTCTACCTCAAGTCGTCGCCGTCCGACCTCCCTCCGACGGATGTTTACCCCATTATGAACTAAGGTTCATAACATTTGGTATCAGAGCTACTCACTATGGCTTCCGGTGCCGCACTATTTCTCTTGGAGAAGTTGAAGGCTAACAGCGAAGAGCAGAGGGTCTTACTCGACAATATGATTGTTGCTCATTGGAGCTTCGTTGATCCTCGTCCACGTGACGCGATATCGTCATCATACCCTCTCATCAACATGGGCCACCAAGGATTTCAACTGTGGCCACCACCGCAGCTCGAGGACGAGCTGCCTTGTCGCGAGGGGTGTAATGTCACGGGTTGGGTACTGTTCATGGCGTGAATAGTATGGACACTACTGTAGCGCCACACACTATTCTACGTCAAGTCGTCGCCGTCCGACCTCCCTCCGACGGATGTTTATCCCTATGAACTAAGGTTGATTACAAGTTCTGAGCTCATGAATGAATTTATGTGGTTGTCTTTTATCTGTATATTGTTTGAGATTTCAGCTGCTGTGAAAACCGTGTCATCTGTTACTTTGCCTTTACACTACTGAGTAGAACCTTGAAAGTTCCACCTTCTAGCTCTTTTCTTTTATTTTTTGGAGCAAAATCCATTCTGTTCCCTCCATCCACTTACTTTCCTCACTCAAAGCTTGTCTGTTTGTCTTATTTCCTTGTCCATTAGGTGTCACTATTAGGTGAATTGAATTGCACTATTGGGAACTGCTATTGAATATTTATCATGTTTTTGTGCTGAAGTAATTATGTTGAATTAGGCTATTAAGATCTTTTGATTGCTTCAAGGGGCTTGGTACTTTTTTTGCCTGATACTTGAGGTCATGATGTTTCCCTTACGAAAAATGTGAGCGTATGAACAAGCATGATCTTAGCTGGCTATTTCTGTATTTCTTGTATGAACTTACCTATTAGTACAAGATCTGCTGCTCACACAATAGAGTGCTCTCTTCTGACATTTTGTGATTCATATTCTTGCCAACAGCAATACTTAATTTGTGATCAGATCAGCTATCTTTCTTTCAATATGCTAGCCTAATTAACTTGTACAATCACTGCATTTGTTAGGAAACACTAGACGCCTTCAACCATATAAACCTGTAACAAAAGCACAAGCTGCCGCTGCACTGACCAGTGGTCGAATGGAAGAAGCAATACGTGATGAACTAAACAGAATTGATGCAGAAAACCAATCCCAGCTTTCTGTTATGGGTGAAATAATGCAAGATTTAATTAATAGAGGAGATATAAAACAATATTGGGAAGGCAAGATGAAAAAGGAGCAAGATCGTGAGTTTGAAGTTGAGAAGCATCTTCAACATGTGTTACATGAACTTGCAAATGAGAGAACCGATAGAGAAAAGGAACTTGCGGACTTATTGAAGGAAAGAACAGCTTTAGAGCATCAGAAGCAGGAACTCATAAGTTTAAGGTCAGAAGTCGATGGTATGTATGATAGACTAGCCACTAAGAGTCTAGAGGTCATGGCTGACGAACAAAATCTGGAAAAGCTGTCATCTGATGTGAGCAGCAAGCATCAAGCTGTTACTGAAGCTAAATCGTATCTTGAAGCTGAGAAGGAAGCTCTTACTATGCTAAGGTCTGTCTTTATACAATCTTTACTTTGGTTATTTTCTGATTTTTGCATGTTCAAAATAATACGTAGCACCTGCACTGTGGTTATTAACTTACACGATACCTAAGAAACATCAATACATCTAGGTTAGAGTGGACATGTAAGATGCAAGTTCAGAGAGATGATTTATCCTTCAGTAGTGAACAGTATAAAATTGTTCAATATGCTGTCTGCATATGCGATTTTAGGGGAAATTAAGTAGTCCTGTAATAAACTAATAAACATGAAAAAACTACCATATATTATCCATTGATCTTGAAGGAGAACTCAAGATCAGCTGTCTGAATTGTATGCAACTTAGCTCTCTATGCGGACCCCCTCTCCTGGATGTCCACTAAAATGTGTGTAGCTTTTAAAACATGACAATTTTCACAGCATTTTTGAAACCCTGGTGGTTTGCGGCATTTTAGAAAATTTCGAACTTGTTTAACTGGTGTCCATGGTGGAAAAAGAAAAGGAATTTCTGGAACAGCTGCTCTATATGACAGACTGGTTAACTTGTATCAGGTCTTGGGTGGAAGAGGAAGCAGCACGTGTGCATGAACGCGCTGAGGTACTTGAGAGGGCTGTGAGAAGATGGCGAATCCCAGCTGATTGAGCCTGCAAACTAACCTATCATTGCATTAGTGTATGTTACAACTCGCTGTAAAATTTTGATGTTCCGTGGTGTCAACCCTTCTGTTGTCATTTATAAATAATTCCCTCAGCAGTATGGAATAGTCAGTAACTGTTAGGCTCTGAGATCATGGTTTTCCTTTGATGCTCCCCAGTGACGTGCTGTCATTATGTGGCACCAGCAAACCCGGTTCTTTCATAGTTCAATTTTCCATGGTCTATGTAGATATTTTTAATGGCTCTATGTTGCGCTGATGCTGTCACAGCTGTAGGGGTGGAAATTGAAGAATTTTTTAAATAATATTATTTTAAAAGATAATTATAAAAATAAATAGTCGATTTTTTTTTCAAAAGTAGGTGTGTCACCTTTTGGAATGACGATAGGCTTTTGTCGTTATTTCAATTGGCGATAGGGACCTGTCGCCAATGTGAACAGTGGGGGAGGTTTTTGTCGCCAGTTGAACTGGTGATAGGATTCTATTACCATTTGAATTGATCTGTCGCCAATTGAATCGGTGATAAAAGCGTTTAGCTTTTGATTTTTCCTTTCGATTTTTCACGGACATTTGTATCAAAAATTTTAAACCTGATTTGAGATAGTAAGAATTGAACGGTGTTAATTGAATGCACAATCGCTTTTGATTTTTCCTTTCGATTTTTCACAATCGTCTATATCAAAATTTTTAAACCTGATTAGAGATAGTAAGAATTAAACGGTGTTAATTGAATGCACAATCCTAGGCAGTAGATCTTATTTCGAACCTGCGATGTTGATAGTTTGAATGAAAAGATGGATGATTAGGCAGTTACATCTCATCTTATTGTAATGATAGGTGGTGCTCGTCGTCACGTAGGGGTCGAAGACTATTTAGTGTCTACTTCCAGAACACGTCTTTTGGACTTTTATTTTTTATGTTTATTGCCTTGCTACGTAAAAAATTGAATGCCAAAAGAGAATAAGATTTGAAGTCGGCTTTACAATGCAGTTGCGAGTTGAAATAGACTTTATAATAAAGTTGCAAAATACACAGCACGCAGGGATTTGTTACGTGCATAAGGAACAACATCATGCATAATGCAACAAATTGAAATACACCTACGATACATATACGTCTTTTTGGAATGGAAATAAAGTTGATTGGAATAAAGATCATTAGTTTCGACAGCTCATCACTCCCTTCCCCTTGTCTCCTTGATACCCACGGCGGCGGCGGCGGCGGCCATTCTCAAAGTCATCTATGTCCTGCGAGACGGGCTGGACGGTTCAATGATGTTTGGATAGCACAACATCGGACCAAATTAATAATTATGATGCATACGGAACATAACTTACCTCTTGGATCCGGAGTGCGTCCGGGCGACGGGGAACAGTAGTTCGGCCGACAGTCTCACTTACAAGAGCCTTCCCCTTGTCCCTTGTTGCTTAAGGCGGTGGCCAATCTTGAAGTCATCATGTCCTGCAAGACGGGCTGGACGGTTGAATGATGTTAGGATAACACAACGTCAGGCCAAATTAATAATTATGATGCACACTAAACATAACTTACCTCTTGGATCCGGAGTGCGCCCGGGTGACGGGGAGCGGTAATATGGCCGACGGTCTCATGAAGGAGCCTTTCCCTTGTCCACCACCCGCTTGCCCTTGTCGTACTCATCTACTTTCTTGGGCTTGTCCAATACCTTTTCAGTTGGGTCGGGGTCGGGTACGTAAAACTGGGTTAAGCCATTAGTTAAAGACGAAATCAGAGGATCTCGATATAACGAAAAATATAGGTAATTTTCATACTTTTTCAGAGAGATAAAGAACGCAAGATTTGGACTTTTGTAACAAAACTTATGGTGGTTTTATGGTACTGTCCAGAGAACCCGACGTGGTAATTGATGTTCTGTAGATTGGCTTGGTAGGGGCAGTAAATGGCAGAATCAGAAGGGCTCCCCAACTAAGTTTATTTAGGTAATTTAATTAACTTTCCAGAAAGTATTAGAACATCTTATTTGGACCCCTGAGCAGAAAGTTATGTATTTTAGAAGTTGACTGTCCGCAGTGAACACCAAATCGATCGCTAGAAATTGGAAGATTGGAAACGCTTGGGAGTTTAGCGAGTTCAATTGTGTGGTTATTTATGTTTTTGGTCCAGTATGTTGGTCTTAGTTTGTGTTATCTTTATGTTCAGGTGGGAGCGTAACCCCAGGGGCAGCGCCCTCTTTGCGTCCACCATTCTCGCACGGTTGAGGCAAGTATTCAGGTTATAGTATATTTATGCTTGTATGCTGAGACTGTTTGTGCCTTGCTCGTAATAGCTATGCATGGATGTTATTGTGATGAGTTTCAATTTATCTTGGTGAATGCAAGTTATGGTTAAAGTTTCCTTTGTATGTTGTTAATGCAAACATGCTATTATGTACACGTTGAATTCTTATGTATGAAAGATGATGTCATAGTACATATGCATGTGTTTAAGCATGTTTGAGACTTGGTTACGTGATGACCAAGTATAAATAGTTGAGGTCCCCGTCATGTAAATGACGGGCTTGAGGTCCCTACATTTGTGGAATGTAGGCAATGAGTAAAGAGGTCCCCATCATGGAGATGATGGACAAAGGTCCCTATACTTGTGGAGTATAGGCTCTTGGTCCCTGTGCCAGAAGACACAGGCAAGGGTATACATCGACGGTTGTATACCCCGAATTATCGGTAAAATGCGAAAAGAGATAAAGTTTAAAAGGTGCATTGCATCGGTCACATTACATAAGCATGAAGGCTATGTTTAGTGTAATGTTTGGTTTGGTCTATTGATGCTATGACTGTGATATAGCTTTAGCCTTGTTGATACTTGCTGAGTCTTTGGGCTCACTCTTGCTTTGATATATTATAGGTACAACTGGCAAGGATGGCATGCATGGGAGAGAGTAGATGTTTGGATGCACTCACTACCACTCATCTTTAAGGCGACTGCCTTAAAGTTTTATTCCAATAATAAGTAAACTGCGCGAGAATCACTTATGGATGGTTTTGAATTTTAGATTAATTGTAATAATGAGAATAGCAAGTTTTATTTATGTTTATCAGATTATCTTGCATGCTTGAATATGGAGTTTATTATTAAATGCTATGATTAATTGTTGGAACCTCGGTATAGTTAACTATACAAAGGAGGTTCTGCCGAAAATTTGTAATTAGTCATAGTTTAGTTTTGTTTAATTTAATTTTAGTAGCATTCCAGGCTCAATGTTGAGCTGGAGTGTTACAGGTTTAGTGGCAACTGATTGGTGGTAGTCAAGTGAATGATTTTGTGAGACTCTGGGTGTCAATTGGTATGCATCGAGTGATAAGTTGACTTCTTAGAGTAATTCTTGGAGGGGATTAGATTTTAAAAAGAAAGTTGGTCTTTGTAGCTGACTGATTACATTGTTGCAACTCGTAGAGCCTATAGTGATTTGTGGTCTAAGATCTTTTTTTTATTATTATTTTGATGAAACATTAGAATTAATGAAGGTACGAGAATCTTGATCAATTTATTATATTGTCGTGATTTGGATATTTTGTAGGGTTGTGTAGGAGAATTATGACGTTGCAGTTAATGAGAGTAGAATTTTGAACAAATCTAATTGATATGATAGCTATTGGAATAGTGGAGATTGTTGAGTTTTTGTCAGGTATGACTTGACTTTAGTGAGTAACCCTCTAGGAGTTAGAATCTTTCTAGAGATAATTTGGTCAAGAATATGTTTACATGTTGATGTTAATGATTGAGTATGTTTAGATTGTGGGAATTTAGTCATCGAATCCGAGGATTTCCCTATCTTTTACAAAAGAAATTCATTGTAGGAGTCTTAGAGGTTGAAATAGAGCTTATGGTTTATGCTAGAACCTTGGTCGCTCCTTGATTATGTGTAGAAGTAGAAGAACAAAAGTGAATTATGAATAGTGTGTTGATCATGGATAGAATCCTTTTGATATAATAAATGAGAATGTGCGATGTGAATTTGAAGTTGATTATCCTTAACAGATTGAGGTGATGTGTTTGTGGGTGAAATCTAGGCTGAGGTGCATTGGAAATTATTTACCAAAGTAACTCCGTTGGTAGAGGAATTGGCTAGAGTATATTTTGTGGGGTCAGTAGAGTCTCTCTACAAGAGGTGAATGATGTATTCGGTTTGGGCGTAGCGTGAGGTTACCAATTTAAGAGAAACAAGTTAGTGGGTTATGCGATGATTTGGAAGTTCAGGGTTTAATGGAAGTTAAATTCTTCAAAGAAAGGATGGAGAAAAGAATGTTTTCTCGAGTAGTGAAAGGCTCTCTTGATTATTGTGTGGGTTGTGTGTTTATGACAGAGTCAATTTGCAACTTGCATTGGCTTTATGTTGGCACGGTGGTTCTTTTTGGTTTAGGAGAATAAAGGAAGTGTTCGATTTGGACATCCGAGTGGTTTCTCTTTTGGCTGATGTGGTGTTTATTTGCAAACTACCTAACTGAAAAGTGGAAGGGTTTTCGAGATGAATCTTCAATTTTGGATTTGACCCTCTTGGTGGAGTTGGTATTGCGTGGTTGCGATGAGAATTTTTTAATTTTCAGTTGGGTTCTGTTCGTAAAAGAGTTTGTTAAAATCAGGTCCTTTTGTGCATTCCAGGATAAAGGAGGTGCTCCTTGGTAAGCGGAAGAGTTCGACTGAGAGATGGAACAAGAGTTCCATGTGTTTATGTGAAAGTTCTGTTGCATGGTCCCAAAGGGAATGATAGCCCAAAGTACTTTTGGTTTGTTCTAGAGGATGCGGGAATTTTGGAAGATAGAAATTTGCTAGAACCGTCTCGAGTCCTAGTGCGGGATACATAACGTTTTGTATGACCCAGTGTTGAAAGAATGCTTGAGGTATTGGGAGTGTGAGGTTTCGTAAAAGCCGTTGACCAATGAGCAATACCGCATCTTCGAGTCCTGTCCGTTGAGTGGTTCTGGTTAAGACGGTAGAGTGATGAGGCGTAATACATCAGTTGCACCAAGGTGCGGTGGTCCCATAAGTCTGGGGGAAAAGCGACTTGAGAATTGGAGTCTCGCATGCGCAAGCAATATCTGGAAATATTCACAACAAGCACGTGGTAATTTTGGTAGAATTATTAGCTGAGATTGTTCTTTGGCGTTAAGTGTGGTTAGAATTCGGGGTCGAATTCTGTTTAAAGGGGGTAGAATGTAACACTCCAAATTAAATTAGAGAGAAGGACAAAATAGAAAAGTGTTTTAACATAGGATTAGAGGGGGGATTCTGCCATTACCAGACAACCTGGGCCGGGGCTTCTGGCCCATTTCAATTCAGACCATAGGTGGAAGGGGGGCAGCCGGCCATAAAGGGGGGAAAACCCTAGGCGCCCCTCTCCCCCTCCCATGGCCACCACTCCCACCTCCTCCCTACGCCTCCCCTCCTTGCACCACTGCTCATCAGAGCACCGGTAGCGGCATAGTAGCATTGTGGTGCTGTGAGCGTCACTGCATCAGAGCGCTGCTAGAAGAAAGAAGATAGAAGAGGAAGAAGAAAGGGAGGAAGAAGGAAGGGGGAGAAGGGAAGGGAGAGGGATCACGTGGTGGTATTCCTGTTCTTCAGCAGTTCTACAAGGGTAAATCCTATTCTCCTTCTGATTAGTAACAATGTTGGTCTTTAGATCTGTTTAGAGTAGATAGGGTTGGCCGACGTTTTTGAGAAATTAACAGCAGAATCTGTCTAGGATTCCTCCTAGAGAATTGTAGGCGACGTCGATATCTTTTCATATAGTACTAGATCACGTCATTTGGATGAGTGGTTCAAAAGTTATGAATTTCGTAGCGCTGTTGTTCGATAAATCTGCTAGAATTCTAACAGTTATTAGTAATCAGACAAAAGAGGATAGTTAAAAGAATATTTAGAAAGTCTCACTATAACGAAAGATGTAGATAATTGGCTTAGCTTTCAAAGAAGCTAAAGAACGTGAAATGTGGATAAATGTACTGAAAGTTATGATAGTGTTAATATCACTGTCCAAAAACCCGACGTGAATTAGTTGTTCTATTAATCAGCTTGGTGAGGGTAGTAAATGGCCGAATCTGAAAGGCTCACCAACTAGGATTTGATAAGCTTTCTAGAAAGTCCAAGAACACCCCATTTGGATCTCTTTACTAAAAGATATGAATTTTTGATTATAACTGTCTGTCGAGGGGACGGACTGTTGTTTAGGATTTTGGAGTTCGGGTTGCGCGAGAAAGTATAGTTTTTTCGTAAGTGCTTCTAGCTTTGTTTTGGTCTAGTATTGTTATTTTAGAGTGCTTGTTTACTTAACTCAGATGGGGGATTGGTTCCGGGGGCAACACCCTCTTCGTGTCGTTCGTTCTCGCACGGTTGAGGCAAATACATTGATTGATAGATTAATTGTGAATTTTTTATCATGATTGTGTGTATTTGATACATGATAGCGATGCATGGTTGTTGGCATGATATGTGCATTAATAATGGTGAATGCTCAAAGTATGATTAAGTTCTATTTATGTATGATGTTATTGCTATTGCATGTCAATGATGAATAGAGTAATTGTGCATGTGCATATTGAGATCATGTTGAGGCTTGGTCATGTGGTGACCAAGCATGTATATCTTTGAGGTCCCCGTCATGTATATGACAGGCTTGAGGTCCCCACACTTTTAGAGTGTGGGCTTGAGGTCCCCATTACTTGCGGAGTATTGGGCTTTTGATCCCTGTGCTTACGAGCACAAACATGGGTATGCAACAACGGTTGCATACCTTGTATTACCGGTAAAATGCAAAAAGAGTTAAAGAGAAAGTATGCATTGAGCATTGCATATGCATGTGGTATAGTTTAATGCAAAGTTTTAGAAGTGGATGTTGATGTTATAATTTTGTATTGTAATGTCTTTTATATGTACTTGCTGAGTTTGTGAACTCACTCTTAATGTTGTTGTTGTTTTAGGTACCCAATACAAGAACGACACGCATGGGAGTGAGTAGCCATATGTCGCACCCACACTGCCATGAACCTTTATAGTTGATTAGATTTCAGATCATATCTTAATAAATAAGCAACTGTTTAAATGATTTATGATGGTTATGCTTTACGCGTTGGATTATTTGTAATAATGATGAGTAGCATATTTTGGATACCTATGATTATGCTTTAGTCATTTAGCATATTTTGAATGCCTATTGATTATGCTGAATGTTGGATTGTTTAATTATGATATTCGTACCTGTTGGGACCCCGGTATAGTTAGCTATACAAAAGAAGTTCTGCCGAAATTTAGTAAGGTGTTTTGGTTTTAACTCGTTATATTGTTAGTTTAATAGCATTCCAGGCTCATGTTGGGCTGGATTGTTACAATAGTTTTCTTACCCTGCAGAGTTCATACACTTTACCCATAAGAGGTAATCAACTTATATTGTTCATTTAACACACTTTCATATGTATGCGACTAAGATGATTGCCGCAAGGTCTTTACAATGTCCCACCTCATCGCAACCCCACGCCGCTAAGTATCACCTCCTTGGGCCTTGCCCTCGAGAAGTTTCCCATTTGTGTCGTGCGAATCAGTGTCTCCCTTGCCCTTTGTACACTCCACATGCCCACCAATGGCAGAGTTGCGAGGCGACAGACAAAGTAGTTAGCCAGGTCGTATCCATTATAGATTTGTGGTTGCACTATTTTTATACAAAAGGTCATCACAAGACTCGGTTCTTAATTGACTCATACGGTACATCCACATACCTACTTTCTCTTGTGCATCCAGCCCCAGCCACTCTTTCCAGTCACCCAAGTCTAAATATGTTTTTTAGGTTTTTCTTTGTTTTTAAAATTACTTTTAGTCCAACATACCAGTCGGGCTCTTGATTCGACTGCCCAATATCATTTTCAATTATTTTTAATGATGTTTCAGGTAAATCATTGCCCACATAATAATGTATCTAAGCAAGGCTAAGCATAACACTTAGATATAGACTTATTAACTAGTATGTTAACTATTAATTCTAGGTGACAAGGATAATATTCAAGTTCAAGGTTTGAAAGTTTATACACAAGTTCTAAGGTTTGAAAGTTTATACACAATTATTATTAAGGCATTAACTATGAACTAGAGCAATATAGTTGTATAAATTATAGCAATGTTATTTCATAAATTATAACAATATAATTTCAAAGAGTAGGTGCAATATGATCAAAGTATTGACTCGTCTTGGTCGAGGTACTGCTATTCTTGCTCTGGTCTACTGGAGGGTCCTTGAGAGCTTTAAATTCTATATATGCAAAATTTAACCAAAATTCAAATAAGCACATATGAACTCAAATTGCATTAAAAAATTCAAATGAACTCCAAATTGGCTGTTTTCAGTTTTTTTAGTAGATTTTGAATTTAGATAAATTTAGAAACAAAAATCACTTGATTCGGAGTTAAAATGAGTGAGAATAGGCTCTCTGAAGTTCAAACCTAAATTAAATCCTAGAAAATACAAAGGGAGAGATTCTACTGGCTGACAGGTTGGGCCCATGGATACTTACGTTTTCTTTTTTATTTATTTTCCAACCGAAAGCACACCATGAATGACAGGTGGACTCCTATGCATTTCCATTTTACTTTCCTTAAAAAAATCTAATTACTAACAAGCGGGTCCCAATGTCAGCCACTCGATCTAGAAAACAGTATGTGGATAAACATCAAATGCTCGGTCTATCGGTTCATGTACCAATATCCACTGTGTAGTTAATGCCCTAGGACCCGCACATTAGCGACTCGCCGCGGAATTCAGAGCGATAATGCGTGTGGTTTTCTGTTTATGGGCCCATACGTCAGCGAAACAAACGGCATTTAAACCAGAGATTAGACATTAATTAATGCATTAAGACAGAGATTTAGTACTAGTGATTAGCTACAGTACCGGTCTACTTCAGACAACGCAGAGCACCCTAGAGCGCTCTCGGCTCAGGTTCGTCGCTGGCGACTGGGGGCAGGGCGGCGCTGGCTAAGGGCAAAAATGGAATGCATACAGCTAGGCTATGCTACTGGTACCGTCGGTGAACCTCCGGTGGCCTACAGTGACGATGCAACGCCGATGAGCGGCGGCGACATTCGGGTCTACGATGCTTTTGTTGTTCTGGCAACGCTTCCGCATAACTAAGTGAGCATGAGCATCTAGTGGGCACTAGAAACTCACTGGTATGACGTGGGGTAACGAAAGTGGCCGGAGGTGTTCTAGCGGTGATGAGCAGCGGCGGCGAGAGGAGCTCCAAGGGACGACGGTTATCAGCGGAAAAGAGTGAACATTCAACCCTTGGGGAAGCTTCAAGGGGGTATAGAGATAGATGGTCAGGGAGGATTGAATCGAAGCTTATCTCACCGGAGTGGTTGCTTCCATTGTTTTGGTGCTTTTGACCGGAGATGAGGAAGAACGGGGTTGGCGGCTATTCCTACGAACAAAACATTCCTACGAACAAAACATCGAATTAACTTAGGGGAAACAATGAGGGTAGTCTGGAACATATGGTACGTGACGGGGGTGGAGGGGTGTGGGGATCACTGGTGCGCCGGCGACGATGATGTGACGTCTCAACCGAAACGAGCGCGTGAGCCTTACCTTGTGCTCAAGCTCGTTTGAGCAATGGAGATAGTGGAAGGAGGTCTGGTGTGGCGAATGGAGATCGCAGAGGGATAATGGGCTGCTACTTATAGCTGGGAGGGCGAAGTTCGCACGAGGGCGACGATGCACTCGGCGCAAGCTTCAGCGCTGGTTTTGGGACGGAATGGGCGAGGAGTTGACGTGATTTGGCAGCACAGTGCGTTTGAGCGACGACGAGTGATGGCTGAGCGACACGGTTCGGTTGCATGGCCGCAACGTGGCGTGAATGCTAGAGGAGATGTCGACGGGGGAGAGAATCAGTAATGGTGATATTGTCGGGAAGAAGAAACTGCTGAGGGCTGAATCGAAGTAGTTCGGTGGCAACATAGGTGGCTCAAGCTGGTTCAAGCTGGTTGACCAGATGAATAGTAGATGGGAAAAAAAGATCAGGGAAAAGCTTGGGAAAAGGGAAGGAGAATAGAATTTTAGATTTGCTAAAATTCTGATATGTGTTTTCAGAATTTCTCCATTCACTACTGAAAACGGATCATCCTTCACGGGCTTTATTTTTCCTGACGGACCCGCATGGAATGTGAGGGATATCATTTTTTTTGTGACGGGCCCACTTATCACCATCACAAAAATACATTTTCCTGTCGGGCTCATAAAACCGTCAAGAAAATACGCAATTTTTGTGACGGTATTAGATTTACCCATTAGGATTTCTAATTTTTTTGACGGTCTGTATGAACCGTCAGGATAATTGTGAAATTTAGCCTGCCCAGCCCGCCCAGCCCGCCTGTCCGTTTCTTGCAGCGCGCGGGACCAAATTTAGTAAAACCCTAACTCCCAAAATTTCCCCCCAAATTTTGCAGCCGCCGCCTCCCCATCGATCTGCTCTCTCTGCCTCCTCTCGCCCACCTCCTCCGCCCCATCCCCTTCGCCCGCCTCCTCCGCCCCATCCCGTTCGCCCGCCTCCTCCGCCCCATCCCGTTCGCCCGCCTCCTCCGCCCCATCCCCTCGCCCATTTCTCGCTGGCAACCTCAGGTCCCCCACGTCCTCATCTCACCTGCCTCCATCCCGCCGCCCCGACGCACCAGGCTTCACCCCGACGTCCCAAAGCCCCAGCTCCGCCCCGCCTCCCCAGGTCTGCCCCGACGCCCCAGGTCCGCCGCGCATCCCCGCCTCCCCAGCTCCCACCGTCCTCGCCAGACCCTTCAGTCACCCGCACTGCCCTCCCCACCCGACGCCACAGCTCCGCCCCATCCCCTCGCCCACCTCATCTCTGGCAACCCAGGTCCCCCACATCGTCATCTCCGCCCCGACGGCCGGCTCGCCGCCGCGCCGCCTCCCCAGATCCGCCCCAACGCCCCAGCTCCGCCGCGCAGCCCTGCCTCCCCAGCTCCCACCGTCCTCGCCCACCCTTCAGTGTCGCCCCACTGCCCTCCCCATCCTCGACGCCACGCCCGCCCCATCCTCGCCCACCTCAACTCCGGCAACCCCAGGTCTCCCACCTCCTCATCTCTGGCCCGACGGTCCAGCTTTGCCCGCCGCCCGCCTCCCTGTGTCCGGCCCGACGCTCAACGCCCAGCCCGCCCGCGCCCCAAATCCGCCGCCCGGACGCCTGGCCCGGCCGCCCCGCCGCCCCAAATCCGCCCTGCATTCGTGTTTTCATCGTTTCAGTGAGTTTTGTTGATTTGGGTTTGGATTCTCGCAGATGAGACGACCAAGTGGGAGAAGATCACCGACGTTGGGATCGTAACATGCACCTGGCAGCGTACACCCAACATAAGGCATAGATCTAATTTTTTTGGTAAAACCTCCTTTGTATAACCAAGTATACCGGAGGTTCCAACTATTGCATATATCATAATCAATATTCCAACATCCAAAATTCATCAAAACATTCAAAAGAATAATCGATTCAGCTAAAGTATAAACAAGCATAATCAAAATCTGCTACTCTCCTTATTACAAAAAAATCTAATGCATTCAAACACAACCATAATTAATTCTTAAGCAGTTTGCTTATTATTAAGATACGATCTAAATGATATTCATCTTTAAAGATGTGTGGTAGTGAGTGTATCCAAAGCAAGCCCACACCCTCCCATACATGCCGATCTTGCAAGTGGTACCTAAAAGCACAACAAAAGCAAGAATGAACCCAAAGACTGAGCAAGTATCAAGAAAAAGAAACATTAAGCTCACAGTTATAACCCCGTACTGTGAAAGAATTTGTGAAATACCTCTCGAGCACCCAATCTTCAAACAATGATTGATCAAATTGGAGATCCAAAATAACCAAAACATCGCCTATAACAGAATCAAAGGAATAAGAAAGATTCCATAAATGCTAAAACTACTACGTAAATATATTTGTAAATACCATCTCTTGCAGCATCCTTCTCCTTTTGTAACACATTTTTCAGGGCGCTTGAATTCTCGAACAATCATCCACCAACTTTGCATAGGGAACACTGCTCTCCTCCAGCAAGCATGCTATAATTGAGTTATTCATTGAGCACCCAATCTCCTCTGGATTGAGCTGATAACCAGAAACCTCCTTATAATAATCAAACAATGCATCAATATCTGAAATTTAAATTAGATGTGACAAAAATGTTAATTAATTAATCAATCTACCCAATCCTAATGTCGATGTGCAAATTAGCATGCCAAATATGAGTTGGTCATATGGATTAATTAATTAATTAACATTTTTGTCACATCTAATTTAAATTTCAGAAATAAATAAACTTTTGAATTTCTCACTATTTCAAATCTATTTGCATAATTTCATGAAACACTTTAGGTTATATTCGAAAACTCCCACCATAGATGTGCACTTATAGAAATGAAAAAAAGGATGCCATAGAAACATAACTGCCAAAAACAAAACCAAATAAACAAGTTTTTCAGAAGTTGAAAGTGGGTGAAGTTCATTTTACAATATTTTCTTGAAATGGAACATACACAACATCACGTATCATCTTCTCTTCCCGCGGGAGAAAGGATGGATTCTCTGAAAGTATAACTGGCTCCTTCTAATGAATTGCCCTCTTGAAACTTTGTCTCTGATAATGTTATTTGGGAGGCCAGGTTAGCGTGAAGCCATTGCATGAAACCAGGGATTGGGCTAAGTGTTGCAAACATCTACATGAAATACCAACAAAGAAGCATATGATATTGATGTATCCGTAAACATAGCTGACATTAACTTAGTTAGCATGATGGGTTATCTATTTACAATTAGTGCTTCACCCAGAGCAGCATAGAGTTTATTGCATTTCCAGTGATTTAGCGTATAATTACAATAACAGTAAAGGTAACAATGATCATAGACTTCAAAAGTGGTACCTGCACTGAAGGCATATCTGTTCTCAACATCTCAACCACACGCTTGAGAAGAAACTTTCCTAGATTAATACCTGATAAGCCTGTCTGATAATAGCAATAGTCAATCAGTTCATAGGTGCCACTTTGTCACTCATGCTAAATTGCCTAGCAAAATACTTTCTTTGTGGTTCATAATCCTTGGAAACTTTGTTTACCTGGGGTGACGATATTGAGTAAAACAGTGCACATCTGGCTTCACATTCAGGAGTTGGAGGATCATCCCACAAAACCTCCTGACATAATAAAAGAACATAAGGTGCAGAGGAGTAGAGTGCTCATTTTATTCAAATAAGACCGTGGCAAACTTTAATAACCTGTATAGATGTGTCCATATCTTTGAGGAGGGCAACTTCAATGAAAATCAGGGGTTCCCCTAGTGTTAATGAAGATAGTAAGAGCACTCAAACAAAGATAATTACAAACTCAAAAACATCATTATGCAAATTGTGAATCGCTGTGTTTAACAAACAATTGTACATAATTGTGAATCATACAATTAATTGATCATTTAATCCCTACGAAAATTTAAACACGTAGCTAAATATCAACCTTAGTATCACATTTTAATTATGCATGGTTAGTTAAACATTGCTAAGATTCAGTTGTAGCATCAACAGTATTAGTCCAAGAGTGCAAGAAACCACATCCAGCAACAAAATACTCTGACCAACCTGGTATTGCAAGATGGAAGTACCCGAAACAACGGCGGCCAACACCCAACCTTCTCGTCAAGTCTATCAGATTCCTGATTGTATGCACAGCTTACAAAACGATAACATAATCATCAGTCAAACCACTGGAGTGCACATTGAACAATTCGATGGTGAGTTGGCCACAAACTTCATGTGCCACAATCTTCTCCAGCAAGGAGGCCGAATCATCCCATGTTATCTAGTGGAGCGCCAGCGCTGCTGGGTTGAGCTAAGTCACAAGCTTCTCCTTCAGGTACACGTCTAGTGTGTGCAGCACTGGCACGTTCTCCTCCCTGCATTGTAAATTTGCAATAGCTCCCGCAACCAAAAAGGATACAGCTTGATTAAATCCCCAATCCCCATCGGTCTCTAGTGATAAGTAGTAACAACAACAAGAAACGTGGCAATGTCAATGTCAGTCTCACCCAGCAAGGTGAGGAGGTCTGCGCGGAGGATAGCGAGGAGTTTGAGCCCGCCGGGCTGCACGTTCATGGCCTCGAGGAACCCAGCGTTCTTGGGTCGGAGGGCGCCCGGAGCTCCCACTCCATATGGTACAGCGTCGACGCGACACCACCCTCCTCCCCATGCGCCCCTGGCTTGTCCTCCCCACCCGTCGTGGCAGTGGAGGCAGCGCTCATGTACTGACACATGAGGTTGCAGACGCGCGCGGAGCAAGTCGTAGCCGGTGGCAAGGGAGCGAAGGAGCTCACGCCCCCTTGGTTGAGGGAGTGGTACCCGTCGGAGAAGCGGTGAAGGGCGGCGAGACGGGGAGGCGGTAGAGACGGAGTCGTGGAGCCAGTGGCGGACGGAGACAGCGCTAGGGTCGAGGCTGGCGGGTGGTGCCAGGGAGGAGGGGATGGGGTCGGGGTGCATCCGGGCGTGGAGGAGGACGGCGAGGGATCTCGGCTGTGGAGGAGGCGATCGAGGGGCAAGGGGGTCGCAGTGGGCGAGGGCCACGTGGTGCGGACGGGATGGAGGGACGGGCGAGGGGGTCATTTCGGCGGGCGAGGGAGGCGCGGGGTGGTTGGAAGGGAGGGTCAGGGCGGTGGTTTGGCCTGTGACGATTTGGCGTGGTGTGTGCCGCGGTTTGGCTTGGGGTGGGGTGGGACGATTGCCTCCGCTGCGCGGGGGTCCAATCTTTATTAGTTAAGAAATGGGAGACAATTTAGTCAAATAGTTTAAGCTAGCAAGTTCAGTATTAAGTGGTACACTGTATTATGCAGGTATTAAATGGTTTTTAGAATTGCAGGTGGGTACAGTTCTGGTTACTCAAAAGATTGTAACTCACCATCATACTCTTGTCGACATTTTTATGGTTGTTCTTCATACTATTATGTAACCATTGTAATTCGATGGCAAGCCACCTACTTGGATGAGGACGTTTTATGCCAGTGCTACTGCAAATATAAGTGCAGCAACAATTTGGAAAAATAAGGTGGAAACTTCATTCCAAATAAGATTAAGAAAAAAAGAATTGCTGGGTAAGCAACATTTCAAGATTTAACCGCATCAACAGTAACCATATGAAGGATCGCTCGCTTGATGGTTCGAGAATTAAATTCTCTGATCTGGGAGCTTGCATGACAAATCGGGCAGACACACAATAATAGATCCAAGAAAGAGAGATGAGCAAGAGGGATTCTATCTTTACTTCTCGGAGAGCTGGTGACCGACCTGGTATCCGATGGCCTCAATGCGGCGAGCGGCGAGCGCCAGCTTGGTGGCGTAGAAGCGGCCACAATAGGCGGCCATCATCTCCATGCAGCTCTCTGCCACCTCCCGTCCCCATCCCCTTGCGCTCCAAGCTCTCCTTCGTCCTCCTTCTTCCTCGATGAATTTGCCTGTGTGTGAGAGAGATGTTGCTAGCGAGGGGAGGGCCGGAAAGGTCTGGTCAGAACTTGGGACAACTGTAACACCGTGGCTATTCGGAAGCCAAGATGTCACCTAATTAAACTAACAATCTACACAATGAGGAAGAATAAGAAATAGAGTATCAACTAATGGCAGTATCAAAACAACAAAGACATGATGAAGGTATCCTTCCTTCACCATCTAATATATTTATTTCAGTTCATTACTAATGAAAGTTCACATGCAGTAATAAATCAACATCCATGTGGAGAAGGTATCCTTCCTTCACCAATTATAATTTAATTATTACAGTTCATCATTAACGAATGAAAGATAGAATTAAAATTTATTCTTGAACATGAATTGGATGATGTGAACAAGTAGTGCGTGTCTACTCCCTCCCAAGTGAGCCAACATCAGGGGTTACCTAAAATAAACAAACAACGCAATAGTGAGTCCACGACTCAGCAAGTACAGTGAAAGAGACAGAACACATATACAAACAGGACATCACCATTTAAGAATGCGAACATTGCATCGAATGAGCACTTAAGAAAAACATGAAATGAATGAATGTAATCAAGGATGGACTGCACACATGCTTATACCGGTATAGCTAGTGACACACCCGTCGGTGTTCACTTAAGCCCGCACCTTAACAAAAGTGCGGGGATCCAAGTCCCATATGAAGAACGTTTCATACAGGTGTTCAATCTGCCCATACTGGAATTGATGAGTCTTACGTGCCCATACTGGAATTGATGGGTCTTTCTATCCACTCCCGTGGACGGGACATAACAATGTCCAAACCTGCCCACATTGGAATGGTGGGACTTACTCTCCACTCCCGTGGATAAAACATGAATGAGGATGTATGAACTGAAGTATGAACTATGAAAGACATCATATATATACTCATGTATATAACACATAAGAAAAGGACATAATCTTTGAATATTCTCGTGGATATCAGAAAAACACAATTCAGTCATCAAGCACGCATCATACTCCAAGCATATGAACAACAAGGTACTTGCCTTCAGCGAAGCGCTGCGGTAGTAGGTAAAGAAGATGTCCCTAAACCCGAAGCCTCTCTGCCTACACAAGTAAGTACTCGAAATAAATACAACATATAACAAAGCGCTTCCATTAACGTTCTACAACGCCTTCCCGACAATCCACAATTAACTAGTTAGCTCTAATATGAAAACAGACTACTCAGGCACAACCCGAAACTGGACAGCAGAACGGTAAAAATCATATCTATTGGTCTGGAACTCGGAATGAGGTGAGACCAATTTCTATGGATTCTTAACTGACATATCTACAATACTCTAGTTGACAAGGTAACCCAATTCGGCCAATTTAATTTACTGACAGATAACTGAAACAGCAGTACAGAATCTATCTACACAAATAAGACAGCAGTATGAAAACGATCATAACTTTTAATCTAAAACTCTGAATTGAGCATTCTTTAACAATATCAAAAGCTAAGACCAAGGCCTACAATAACCTAGTTGGGTGAAAGCCCTGAATTTTCCATTAACACACTCATATTTTAAAAGACAACATGACAGTTTATTCTCGTCAGGATTCTGGACAGCAGAGACTAAAACTAGCATAACTTTTTATCCGTACATCGGAATTCAGTGTTCTTGGTGGCCACCGAAAGCTAAGAACAAGGCCTAAATAACTCTAGGAGATCAAAATCCCTAATTATGCCTCTAAACACACGAAACAGGCCACGCAAGAAACTGGACAGAATTGAATTTACAGAAGACAGAACTTGATCCGATCAAACCTAATCAAATTCGCCTCTACGATTAACCCAACAACAAAAACGACATTCGTTACCCTTGAGAACACCCAGGGAGACGACGAAGAATCCTTGAAGAAGATCCTCTCCTTCTTGGACAGCAGCCCCGCAAAACCCTTCTCCTTCCTTTGCAAAACCGGTGGCGGGGCGATTCGGCTCCGCGAGGAAAATGGCTCCAAGGGGTAGGAAGATGCAGCACCAATGGGGAAAGGCGCCAAGGGGAGGAGGAGGCAGGGCGCAAGGGAGAGTTGGAGGTAGGGGCGGCGGCCATAGGAGGGAGGGGTGGGGAAAGTGGGAGAGGTGGGGGGTGCTAGGGTTTGAGGCCCCCCTTTGGCCGGCCACAAGATGGGCCATTGGGCCCCCCCTCTAGTGCGGCTGCCCCCTCATGGGCCCCACGGCTGCCCCTTCAGCCCACAAGGCCCTCTCTTGGGTCTGCTGGCCAAAGGCCCAGGCCCAAAACTGGAAGAATAGGCGAAACGCCGGAAATTTCTCCTTTTAATTTCGAGATTGAACCAAAAGCACTCTAATCGAAAACGAGGTATTACACTCTACCCCCCTTAACAGGATTCGACCCCGAATCTAAACGCCAAACTACACAAGGGAAAACTGGAGTTGGGAACTTAACAATAGCGAATACACACCCGCTGAACAAATCTGGATAAAGCTCGCGCATGCGAGACTCTAGATCCCAAGTGGCCTCTCTCTCTGTCTGAAAATACCACAACACAACGACGTAACACGACGTCTGAACTAACACTCAAACCGGTACTTCCAGATACACTCATCGGACAAGACTCGAAGGCAAGATCTCACTTGATGGTCAACGACGTTAACGAATAATCAAACTCTGGATCTCCTAGGTACTCACAAGGCACCAGAACATACCAAAAGTTGCGTTCACTGCGTAGGGACCCGAAACGGTCCTAACGTTACGCCAACTAGCGAAGAAAACCCAACGTACCTTGGGCTAACCTCCCCATTGATACCGAACCACACGACATGCACAAAGAACAAGGAATTCAAGTTCCACCTCTCAATTAAACTCTTCACTAAAGCAAGGATCACCTCCTTTAACCAGAAACATACAATCGAATTCTTTTTAAGCAAACTCTTTTACCGGCAAAACACATCTGAATAAGAAAGATTCACATCACAGCTATACGTTACGAACTGGGTACTGAAGAGTAAAATCCAGAAATCATATTTTTATCAAGAAAACCTTTCCACTTTCCAAGTGGCAATTTGCCAATAAACGTCACGAAAACCAAAGGGGAAAAACACTTGAATGCTCAAATAAAAAACTTCCTTTATTCTTCCTGAACCGATAAGAACCACACATACCAAAATCGAGTCAAACTCAACTTACGAAAGACATTGGTGAACCGCACAAAGCTCAAGCGAGAATAAAGAAAATGATTCACTAATCAAGAAGACATCTTTTTCCTTAGTTTCACTTTTTGGAATAAAATATCTCTCCAACCTTGGAATTCGAATTCATCGCATACCACACGGTCTCAAACCACTTCATTTAACATCCTCAAATTAGGCTTAAACCGAAATACATCATCACCTCCAACTCTCAAGAATAACACGTCAGAATCCTCAGTACACCCGCTCATGAACTACATCAGAAGGGTTCTATCGACAATCATTCCACTACTCAGAATACTCCAGATTTCTATCTCCTCTACACACAAATCTTTGGGCGACCCAAAAGTCTAGCATGAAAATGAAAAGCCCAAATTTAACCTCCAAGACCCCTACAACGAACTCCTCTTATAACACATGGTGAAATCATCGGATTAAATCTCTAACATCCCCACAATTCCGACATACTCACTCATTGACATCATCAGGAATCACTCACACAACATCGCCAAACTTTCCTATTGTGTTACTCTATAAAATTGATTAAGATTTCCATACCTTTGATAATCCCTAACATTTCAACATGAACCAAAGTTCTAGAACTACACTATACCATAGGTTCTACTTAGTCGAACACTATACAGTTTTACTTCGAAGCCATACATTCCATCTGAATCAACTTACCTCCAAGAGGTTCAGGTCAAAACCAACTCATCTTCTATTACTCCCCCAATAGCTTGGTAGCAAAATCTCACCCCTACAATCACTTAACCACCACCAAACAATTGACAACTTACGCTTTGTAAAAACTTTGCAACACAAAACTGTTGATCCTTTCTCAAAAGAAAGAGGCGAACAAGGACAAATTTCACCACACAGGAGAAAAAAAAATGTTGCTGCTCACCGTGAGCACGAAACCCAAAAGAAATAATCTGGTAATGAAGATCTGGGAGGGCACACATCCCTCGAAAAAGGGAATAGCAAATAACCACCAAGAAGAAAAATGACATCGCGATTGAAACTCGACAACTCTTGAGTGAATAGAGCAAAAGTTTATGAACAATTCAAATAACCACAAGTTACAAAACTTGACTCAAATTCTCAAATATTCCTACTGCGCTCTTTCCTTTAACACTGAAATTAATTCTTTGACTAACATCGCTTTGCCACAACGAACAAGATAAGGTCTTTAGTCCAAACCACAAGGACTAATTAAGAACCAATAAAATTCTTCAATACGTTATATTTGTTTAGAATAGTTCAACTACACAAGAAACATGAGATCCAAATAATCTCAGCCACCAAACTCGAAACATTTCCAATTACAGGATTTCGCGAAAAGCAAGTAGATTATTCTCCTCTTAAAGGAACCAACATAACTTCTTTGATTGCAACCTCATGTTGCCAACTCAGAGCAAAGAGCCTTTAAAATTAAATCACACAAATCTCTTAAGAAGCAACAGGACAATCCAATACCTTAATTTATTCAAAATATTTTCAACTACCAGATGATTCATGAGCTCCAAAATATCACGAAAGCTAAACTTGAAATATTCTCATCTGAACGATATCACCGAAGGCGATCAAATTACTACAGGTATTAACATCAATCTCACAACAACAATTAGAAAACACTTCGAAAGACCCACGTGAAAAGAATGGGTTGATTCTTTCTCAAAAGAAGAGACATATGGAAACGATTTTCACCAACTAGAAAACTCATCTACCACTCGCACTGAACACGGTACCAAGGGAAAAACCAATTAAGCAATGAACTCATAGAACATAAGTGGAGTCCACAGTTGAAAGCATAAGCCTCACAAGAAGGGAATATCGAACCTTAACGGATAAGAACAAATAAGTATTCAAGATCGAAGCACTTGCATCACTGAAGAACCATTATAACTATGCAACATATCGTTACTCGATAAACCTCATTTACCACATAAAGCATGAACCCCCAAAAGATTGAGAACACAAAACTTGAAATTTGGTCATTTAGGAAATATTACCATGGGTGATCAAATTACTACAAGAATTAACCTCATTCTCACATTTTGACGATTTAACAACATCGACAACATATACTAGTACCAAGAATTATCAAACTTTATTACTCCATCCTAAAACTTCCCAAAGGGAACACAAACCACAAGGTTGAAACAAATTTAATATAACCAGATTATGCTAAGCAATAACAATATCACAATTGTAACAGCCCCAAGTTTATAAACAGTAATAATCTGCATTATGAACAGTAATGGGACACTGTTCATAGCATTACTGTTCTTAATCACCAGTTGGGAGTTGCTGTTACCAAGTAAAACCTTCCTTTTTGCCAAAGACCAAAAAACTTATTTAAAAGTTTTCGAGGAAATACAAGGTAAAACTTGTATTATGACTGGGAAGTATTTTTATTAAAGCCTAGATAAATTATCTTGGCTGAAAATATTTTTGTTGCATTTTTAGAAATTATATTGACTTAAAGAAAAATAATTGTCTTTAAATGAATACTTTCAGGCTAAAATAAATATTCATGTATTTTACAAAGTGATTATGTGATTTTAAAATTTATCTGGGAAATATATCATCCCAGTAGCCTCCAGCAAAAATTTCATGATTTTACAAATTTATTTGTTATTTTTAAAAGCCCAGTCAAACCTTAAAGCTTTTGAATAGGTTCTGGTCAACTAAACCGGTTTGAATCCAAACCCTAGCACTGTAGCGACTCGAGCCAGGTGGTTGAGTCCAACTCCGTGCAAGTGGTCCGGCTCATTCACGCTCGGGGGCGAGCCCGAATCCCACGCGTGATGTGAACCGTTGATCTTCAATCGAACGGGTGAGACTATGACGCTACGCGAGCTATCCACGCGTGCGACTTGATCTCCGCCGTTGGATCTTGATCTAACGATCGAGGTCAGTGTATGCAATCGGACAACTCCGGAGCCTGTCTCGATCTCCACCGTTCATTTATGATCCAACAGCGCCTCCCTTTTCGTTTTAAACTTAAAGGCGCGCTTTTATCTGAGCCGTCAGATCCAAATCTCACGGTGTTCCTTTTTCCCGCGTGCTATTAAGGCCTGCGCTCCTCTAGGCCGTTAGATCCTCATCGTGTGGTCCAGAGCGGTGTATGCATTCGGACGACTCCGGATCCCCTCACGATCTCCGCCGTCCATTCTTGATCTAACCGCGTCGCTCGTTTCATTTTGAAACCATAGGCGCGCTTTTATCTGGGCCTTTGGATTTAAATCCCACATCGCTCCTTATTGATCGAGTGCATTTAAGGCCCAAATTTAGTGGGCCATTGGAGTTTAATCGTAGGGTCCAGATTTGTGTATGCAATCGGACCATCCGGTTCTTTGTCCCATCTCGACCGTAGAAATCCAATCTAACGGTGCCGCGTCATCTCATCTAATCGAGTGACGTGTATTCCTTTTAATTGACCGTTGGATTCCAATCCAACATCCAGGTTTGAAAGTAGATCCCGAGATTCCTTCGGGCTCTGTTTAAATCTCGATCGACCGATTGAAATCGCACGGTCCATATTAAAAGTTGCCGATTAAAACCTTTTAACCTCTCTATTTATCACAGCCGCCCATTTCCAATCGGACGGCTGATGTTCTTTTGAGGCTTTAGGAGGCGCGCACGACTGAGGATGACAAAGGGACCCACATGTCAGATGATTCTTATCATCTTCCTGGTCTCTCTGCGCGCAGATCTCTCTGTAAACAGAGGAGAGGATTTATCCTAAAGTTTATGCAACTAATTTTTGGGATAATTAGCCCTAAATGGACACCTCATCAACTCTAGACCTTTCCATCTTGCCCTGTAGCTCAACATCCATATATAAACCCTAGCTTTTTGCTGTTACCATTGTTGACCACTGAAGTTCATCCTCCATTGTTGTCCAGTGGAGTTTCCTGCTCCTGTTCTTTGCTTATCCATCCCAAGAACTGGTTTTACCTTGCACTAAGGTTTTGACATCCTTTGTAGGTTAAAACCGAAGGCTATCTCTCTGTTGAGCAGAATCAACTTTCTCAATCTTTGGTGTCTTTCCTACTCTGGTAAGCTAAACCCTAGTTTTTAACATCTTGAGCATCTTAATGACCTTAGAAGCTCCTGTGAATCATTCTTTTGAATATCAGTAGCTTCAACTTGCTTCAAACTGAAAAGTGATTATTCTAACTTTTCAGTCTTTTGTGTCATTTTCAAGACCTAGGGTTTCTCCTGTCAACTTATCATCCTAGTTAGGTTTCAACTGAACCCTAGTAGCATGATAAGTGGTTCTTTTAATCATTGTCATCATCTATTTAGTTTGTTGGCAGAGATCTGTCTCTGTTCTCTTTTGTCGGCTTAACCGACAAAAATAGGTTTCTCTTTAGTTGATGTAATCTAATCGATTAGGGTTAGATTAAGGTTAGTTTGGGATATTAATTACCTTCAAAGATCATGCTAAGTTTCATTTCTGAACCTTTGCTTGATCTATCTTCATTTTCCCAAAATCTGCTATCTGTCCTGTTTTCGGTTCTTTTCAAAATATGAAAATCAAACTTTGAACTAAGCCTTAGTTTCGCCATTTGAAAACAAAGAGGTTATAATATGGGTTATTCTCACTATTATGGGTAGTTATGGCTTAAGCATATTGTCAATCATGCATTTCCAGATTGATCATGCATATTTCTTCCATTTTGTACTTACTGTCGATTTTGGCATTTATTGGATCTTATTGCTTCTTTTAGAATCTGGTTTTGCTGAAGTGGGTGAATTTATTTCAACATCCCGAGCTCGCAATGTATATACTATTATCAAGGCAAGCTTCCTCTCTGCACCATATTGATCCCAAATTTTATACAATAGATTTTCTAAATCCAGTGACAACTGTGCATGCTATTTTTCTGAAAATACAAATTGTGATCTGTTAGTAGTTAGTTATGACCTAACATGGTGGATTACCTCAATTATCACCATACACTCAACCTTAGCATAGTAATGTATACTATAATATATTTTCAGATTTGGCTTAGCCATGCAGTCTAGAAACTTTAGAGTTTGACAAGAATACCTTGTCAAACATGGGAATCACAAAAGACCTTCTGTTATTTGAAACTCTTTGTCCAGTTTACTTATTTCAGAAATGAGTTTTATATTTAAATTGATCTGGACAAGAGGAAGCTAGTGATGGTGCTTTTGTGCACGAGATTGGGATTTGTGGTGGACTTGTCCGGGTTAATTAAGGACCGAACTCGATTATTCAATTCAAGTCCCCACGTACTTCCACATGTGTATGGGCGCTGTTTGGTTAAGTAAAATGTTAAGACTATTGGGTTGGAAACAGGAAAGTAAGAATATGTGTATTGACCTTGTATGGCATAGATGCTTTGGTCTTATGACTGCGTTGTATGCCATGTGAGCTTGTATGTCAGTATCAGATGTTCTTAGAAGGGTGAGGGCGTATATGTGCTCCGTAGCATATACGTACCTTAATGGTGCCGATTGCATCCTAATATGGGTAGTGAGCCCAGTTCGCATTTAATTGTTTGGATCGGCATTACTGACGCAACATGTGTGCCTCGGTTAAGCAAATGCTATCAGTCGTTGTTTAAGCGAGATCAGTTCACACATGGGGGTCCAACTCAATAGTGTTAGCTTGTTGAAAAATACCAAATCTTAGTTTCCCCGGTCGGCATACCAAAGGAAGTATGTCATCATTCGGAGGCATCCGAAGGCAACGGGCTAGCTAAGTCATGTGGGTAAAGATGTACACCCCTGCAGGGTATAAACTGTTCGAATAGCCGTGTCCACGGTCATGGACGATAACTTGAATTGATGTCACCTGTATAGAAGTTTTGGTTTACAAAACTGGTTTTGGTTTTTGGCTTTGCATGAGGGATTCATGCACTGTACTGTTTACATTTAATGTCTTTACTTACTGTTCTGGTCCAACTTTGATTTATTAAATTGCTTTATCAAAATTTAGCATTTGTAGGTTAAGATGTATCGCTTTATGCAAATCTGAACCTTTATACCTTCCTGTTGTAACCTTATGCATGTAAAAATTCTATTCCTTTGATTAGGTTCTAATAAACACTTTATTTTATTAGTTTGTGTAAGACTTGCTGAGTACCCTCCGTACTCAAGGTGCTATCACCTATTGTTGCAGGTGAGGATGGTTACCTTTATGAAGTACCCGTTAGCGTCGATCAGGGTGACGCTAACGAGTAGAGCTACTTCTTTCCTCCACGCAATTGCCTGCGGGTGGATGAGGCCATTGGTGGACCTTAACATTTTGTTGTTGCTTCCGCTGTTAAACTTTTGAAGTGACCCAGTCACTTAATATTGTAGTACTAAACCGAATGATGTAAACTTATGTTTAATTATGTCAATGTATGACTTGTATGTATTTGATGCAATGTTGTTGAAGGATATATATGCAATGGTCGTTGATCCTAGGAACCATTGTGGTATATATATATATCCGGGGATCCTGTTTATTGGAATTGTCACTTGTTAAATTTATGCCTTTAGCATGATCTTTAATAAAGGGACAGTACTGTTCCTTCATTAATAATTGTGCTACAGTATGAATTTAATTAAGTACATTTCCAATAAACCGGGGCGCCCACAACAATGCACGCTATCAAAGACTACTTACGAAATTCATCTACTCAACTGTTGGTGTTGCTCAACACCTTCTTCAGCACTCATTAACAATTGATGATTGTACTAATCATGTGTGTACATACGATACTAATTCCATTTGCAATCACATAACCATTTATAAACATAGATTCAACATTTCACCTCTGTTCAGAAATCAGTTCAAAAGATGATTAAAGATTCACTAACGTAATTTTCTATAAACAAGGTTTCACGAATCGATACACCAGCACCCATCTGGTCCTTCATACAGGTTTCAACAATTTCAGCATATCAGGATCCATAGGTTCTGAACAGATATGGACAGTCTTTATTTAACATACACCATGTATCAAATATAAGGACCTTTCAAATTAATCAGTTTCACTTTCATGAATGGTAGTTAAGAATAATTGATTTGCACCATGCAAACAACCCAACTTGGTAACTCACATCATAGCAATTTATTCGTTTAGTTATAACTTCTCATTTTAAGCATGGCAAGGCATCACAAAAGGATTCTAACATCTTACTTCAGCAAAAGAGAGACTTCAAACCTCAACGCTCGAAGTAATCCAAAAGAAACACATAAAGCCAAAGATTTCCCATGCAATCGAACTTACAGCGGAAAACTCTCACTAACCAAGCTATCAAACGAGTAAATGAGTCATTCTTTTTCAATGAGAAAGAAGGAGCAACCATGAAAACATCAATCTTGCCAATTGACAACGACCACAAGTAGTAAAAGCAACTCAATAGTCGAAAAGTAATAATTGTTTCAGAGAACCAAGAGGGATCTATTGAAAACCATAAACTATCATGAACCACAAACCCAGGAGAAATTCATCAACCACCACAGGACAAGAATTGGCAAATTCAGAAATCAAGAAAGAGAACAACTTTCTAAAGCAACTCATGCTTAACACCTGAAACTATGGTACTCGGGGTAACTACTCCTCTAACCACGTACTGCGAACAGTGGTGTAACCTGGTGAATCCCAGAGTAACAACCACGACCTCCACTTCTTATCATCCATTAACAACATGCTTGACCAAAATACTCAATTATGAATATACAGCATCATCTCATGACAATCATAGTATTAGTTCATAGATATTCAATATCACAGCAGATCATAGATTAACAACAAGAATGATAGTACATAAACAATTCAAGAACAGTTCAACATGATGAAACACACCACTAGAATTACGAATACGATGGATTACCCAAACCCCACCTACTGTGCACAGTGTGTCATTTTAATAACTTAATTACCACGGACCTAAAGCCCGCTCTGATACCAACTGTAACACCCTGGCTATTCGGAAGCCAAGATGTCACCTAATTAAACTAACAATCTACACAATGAGGAAGAATAAGAAATAGAGTATCAACTAATGGCAGTATCAAAACAACCAAGACATGATGAAGGTATCCTTCCTTCACCATCTAATATATTTATTCCAGTTCATTGCTAATGAAAGTTCACATGCAGTAATAAATCAACATCCATGTGGAGAAGGTATCCTTCCTTCACCAATTATAATTTAATTATTACAGTTCATCATTAACGAATGAAAGATAGAACTAAAATTTATTCTTGAACATGAATTGGATGATGTGAACAAGTAGTGCGTGTCTACTCCCTCCCAAGTGAGCCAACATCAGGGGTTACCTAAAATAAACAAACAATGCAATAGTGAGTCCACGACTCAAGTAAATCTGATGAAAGAGACAGAACACATATACAAACAGACATCACCATTTAAGAATGCGAACATTGCATCGAATGAGCACTTAAGAAAAACATGAAATGAATGAATGTAATCAAGGATGGACTGCACACATGCTTATACCGGTATAGCTAGTGACACACCCGTCGGTGTTCACTTAAGCCCGCACCTTAACAAAAGTGCGGGGATCCAAGTCCCGTATGAAGAACGTTTCATACAGGTGTCCAATCTGCCCATACTGGAATTGATGGGTCTTACGTGCCCATACTGGAATTGAAGGGTCTTTCTATCCACTCCCGTGGACGGGACATAACAATGTCCAAACCTGCCCACATTGGAATGGTGGGACTTACTCTCCACTCCCGTGGATAAAACATGAATGAGGATGCATGAACTGAAGTATGAACTATGAAAGACATCATATATATACTCATGTATATAACACATAAGAAAAGGACATAATTGTCGGTGTTTTAGAACCGATCTTACGTAAAGATTGTTTGATTCGGGGGGTCGCCGCAATTGATCACACACACGAAGAAGACACGGGGGTTTTTATACAGGTTCGGGCCTTCTCCGATGAGAATAACAACCCTACTCCTGTGTATCTTGTATTTGCTCTTTGGATTACAATCGAATAAGTATGCTCTGTTTCTTCTTTCTTTCTCCCAAAGGCCTTCTTCTCTATCTCTAACAGATACCTATTTATACTAAGCAATAGTGGACGTTGTCCTTCCAGGCTAATTAGTCGCTCATTATTATGTAATAATGAGAGTAATTACCGGAGTAGTAACCTCCCCATGCTGTCAATCAGTTACCAGTCAGAGATAGTGAGAATTATCTACAGTTATGTCAGAGATAACTGCGTATTTTGACTGCTTAGATTCTCACTGTTTAATGGGCCGTCAAACGGGTGGGTCCGATGGCCGTGAGGAACTCGTGTGAGCCCCGATCGAGAAAAACTTACGACCGGACATACCGTAACGATCATACCATAGTCGTAGAAGAGCTTACGACTAGGTAGTAGTCGTAACGATTATACCATGGTCGTAGAAGAGCTTACGACCAGGGGGTAGTCGTAGGGATTATCCCGTGGTCGTAGAAGAGCTTATGACCAGGGGGGTAGTCGTAGGGATTATCCCGTGGTCGTAGAAGAGCTTACGACCAGGGGGGTAGTCGTAGGGTGGTCTACGACTTCCTGACTAGTTCTTCCCTTTTGATATTCTAAGGGGTATGTCTTATGACGTTATATTTCTTGATTATGGAGTAAATAAATAAGGATTATTTAGATCCTCATCATCTAGCCCCCCAGCTTCAAGTGAAAATAACTTACTTGAGTGAAGGGTCGAGACGATCCTTTGACCACTAAGGGGTCGTTAGGAAAACGTTGAAGGAAAACTCTTCAACCCTTGTTTCTCGACCAGAATATGCTTGATCGAGGTAATTGGTTTAAGGTTGTCACGACTACGAGATGTCTTACGACTTGAAGCCGTCAGAGCCTTAAACCGGAAATAAGGTTTTCCGGTTGGTCTTTCACTTGACCGGGGTCAAGATGGTAATTTCACTTGAGGTGTGAAAAGGTATCTTGGGACTTTCCATAGGCGGTAAAAGCCCGTGTCGTTGAAACGATTCGAAGCGGTGGCGATCGTTGGGATTATGCGACGTTTCATCTCACATGCGGTTATAAAGCGGGCGCAGGGAAGAACTTAGGTTCTTACCTTTTACCCAATGATCTATTGCTTTCTTGTTTCTTCCGCACGGTGACTCCGTACATTTTCTTGAAGCTTTCTCAACTTTAAATCTTCGTTCTTGAGAGAAAAATGGCGTGATTGTCTCGAATGGGCCGAGTCGGAGATGGACGATGCAAAAATGATCGCTTTAGCCGCGAGAAGATCCCGAGGGTCTTCTCGTGACTTGGATTGCGGCGAATGGGCAGCATTGGCCTTCGGGAGAGGTAGGCCAAATTCCCGTCTTCCAGGCTTATTGTGAGTGTGGCCTTCGATTGCCTGCTCACCCTTTCCTCACGCTCGTACTCGAGCACTTCAGGGTGGAATTAGTGAACCTTGGTCCTAATTCCATCACGATGTTAAGTGTATTCGTGTACTTGTGTGAGGCCTACCTAGGGATTCCGGCGGACCTCGAGCTGTTCCAGTATTATTATGGAATGGCTCGTCAAGCCGGGATCGCTGGTAGCTGTGGTCTGAAGCTCCATGACAACAAGTCGAAGGAGTATATTCAGATGTTTACCCGGTCGTCCTGGCCGGGTTGGAAGAAGAGGTGGTTCTACTGGGAGGTTACCCAGGAAGATAGCCTCGCTTGTTGGACAAGCCATTGAGCGATCTTCTTCCCGGGACTCGACTCAAGTAATCTCGACGGATAGCCCCTATATTCAAGCTATCAAAGACTTGAAGTCGGAGGGCTCACCGGTTGGCACGTGGTGAAGGACTTCATCACGTGCGGATTAGTCCTTTGAAGACAAGGGTCCCTCCCATGTGGAGGTACTCAGAAAGGACGACCCAACCGTGGACTACAAGGACGGTGAGTAGAAAGACTTACTCTTTTGGTTTTATCCTTGGTTAACCCTGATTTAGTCTGTTTAATCGTATTGTCCATATTCCCAGATCTTTCGCAGGCGGAGGTTGACGCATGTGTTCGGCTCATCTGCGAGAAGCATCAGGCGAATATGGCGGCCCCTCAAATCCTCGCGGTTTTGACCACAGAGGAGAAAGAAAGGCGCCTAAAGGTAATCAAACGACTTTGCCTTTAGGTGTTTTATTGTCGTAGAATAGTATACGACTAGCTGATTTGTCGCAGAAAAACTTACGACTAGGTACTAATCGTAGAAAAACTTACGACAGGATGTAATCGTAGAATAACTTACGATTAGACAATGTCGTAGGAATGCTTACGACTTAACGTAATCGTAGAATGACTTACGATTAGATAATGTCGTAGAAATACTTATAATTTTTGAGCTGATCATACAGACCACTTTTCTCCTTCTTCAACAGAAAGTTGGCATGGAGAACCGCCGAGACGACGAGGAAGTCGAGCTGGTGGTTGTAGGGGCGACTACGCAAACGGAGTCAGCGAAGTCCCCTCCATCTAAGAAGCGCCGACTGGTGAAAGTCGGCGACAAGGGGGGTTCGAGTTCTGCTCCTCCTGCTCCTTTTGCTAAGTTTGCCGCAGATCTAGCCGCGGCAAGAAAGAGAGCAGAAGAAGAGGCTCTTGCCCTTAAGCGCAAGGTCCCCAAAGTTAAGGTACCTTTCTACTACGATGACAAGTCCTTCGCAGTTTCTGCTTCTCGCGGCTTTGTAAGACAGCTAGAAAAGAAGAACTGGAAGGAGTTCATGTCTTTTGTGAAGGAAACTGCTGCTCCGGTGGAATCGAAGCCGTGGGAGCGAAGATTCTCGAGCGATCGAGACTGATCTCGTCCACCCGGGAAGTCGGGAGGAGATGACTCCTGTTGCCCCGAGTGAATCTCAACCAATGGTGGTTGAGAAGAAATCTTCCATTGGGAAGGTTGCTCCCAAATTTCGGGTTAGGTCCAGTAAGACAGAGGTATGTAAAATAAAACACATAAGTGTAATGACTACTTCATCGCTTTATTTGTTGACTTATTGTTGCGCTTTGCGATTTCGGCCGGCGTCTTCAAATTTCGGGGAACTCTCATAGAGGATCGTTGTCACCCTTCAACCGAAGAAGTGCGACAACGACGATGGCGAAGATCTAGCTACTGTCCCGCCGCGAAGAGGCCGCGATTCTTTGAAGTCGCCACGAAGGCCAATGATGTTGAAGTCGCACGACATCCGGAGTCGTCGAGAGACGTGATGGAGGCCACACAAGCCTCGAGGGAGGAACCAGAGACAGACGGCGGCGAGAGCGCTGACCGTCGTGCCGGCAAGGAGGTCATTGAGGATGTTTCCTCCGGCCCTCTAGGTGGAGTTCACGTCACAGAGTCAGAGGAAGAGGAGTATTTCAACTTTTGCTCTGACTTCTTTGGCCCTGACTCCATTTTAGGATCTTCCGCCTACCGCTCCCGCGATCGAGTTCCCCACCCCAGTAGCATTGTCAATTGCGGAGACGTATTTGACAATGAACGACTTGAAGGGGTATGGTGGAAGCGAGTCGAGGTGATGGATGAGCTGAAGGATCCATCACGAATAGTCACCATGTTTGCTTGGTCAAACATGAACGTAAGTATTTATCGATACTCGCTTAGGGTTTTATCTCTTTATCTTATCGTTTCTCTCTTTTTCAGAGAGTCGTTGAGCAAGTCGCTATGATTTGTGAGTACAATCGGCAACTTGTCAAGCTTCGACAAGAAAAGGAAACACTCTGCGAACAAGCGAGAGGTGGTGAGTGACACTCGTAACGGTTGTCGAGAAAAGCTTACGACTTATACTAGTCGTAGAAAAACTTACGACTAGGGGTGGTCGAGAATAACTTACGACTACCCATTGGTTATAGAAATGCTTATGACCACTTGTTTTCATGCGCTCTTTTATCTTTGCAGTTTAAGAGCGACGAAAAGACCTTGGTTGATTCGCCGACTTTGAAAAAGCCGAGTCAAAGAAGTCGAGGACAAAGTCACCGACCTCTGAAGAAGCTTGGAGGCTAACTCTGACTAAGCAGTTGTAGGAAAATTAAATAGTACGTATTACTTCGACTGCTTCTGATCTTGGTTTCTGCATCCCTTTGCTTTTTGACCTCTTATTCTTTTGTAGAAAAAGAAGTCGAAAATAAGACCCTTCAGTCCAATATGGGGGCTCTCCGGACTGAGGTTAATGAGAAGACCTCCCTTGTCCGCGAAATCTCCCGGATCGCGAAGGAGAAAGACCAAGAGATTGAGAACTTGAGTTCTCAATTGGTAGTAAGTAGAACTTTTACCGCTATTTATTCATTCTATCTTCTCATAGAATCGTTTTCTTATTCAATCCTCGCTCTTATCGATCGATTGATCAAATAAAGCGACTCCATGAGGCTTCGACTTATTCCCAGGAGGAGACAAAATCAATGAAGATCAATCTTCAAGATAATATATCACTTCTGAACAATGTACTCGATGGGCTTCGTGCCGGGAGGGTTGTTCCTCGTGACGACACGATGGCCGCTCATACGAGTGCCATTGGGGAACAAGTCGGTACTCTGAACGAGATGATATCTACTCTGAAGGCCAATCAGAACGATTCAATAAGGGAAGCGGTCAAAGGAGCTGTGAGTTTTGTTTTAGCAAAACTCAAGGCCCGCGATCCTAACCTTAATCTTCATTCTGTTGAAGCCGAGTTCGACTGCACCGAATCTGAAGCCGAGAAGCTGATCGAAGAGATGCAGTTGGTTGGCGAGAAGGTCGCGGAGGAGATGCAGATAGAATCTCCCTAGACAGAGTAGTCTTGTAATATATTCTTGTATAAACAAGTCTTTTTTGGTGGTGACGCCTGAATATATGATCATTTTTTCTGCAAATTATCTTGTAGAGTAAATAGTAAGTCGTAAGATAAAAGAAGAAATAGTTAGACCAGATATGAGCGATTCCTCCTTCCTTTCGTATCTTTCCTGCGAATCATCTCATAGAGTAGTTAGTAACTCGTAGGATAATATCTTTAGAAAAAATTAGACTAAGAAATGGAGTCATGTTTATAACTTTATCCTAGCCCCCGGCTACTTACTTAGTTTATTTTTAATAAACTAGGTAAGTAGTAAAGAAAGGGTTACGAAAAAGCAGTGGTTTGTCTGTCTTAGAGTTGTCAAATATCGACTTGTTTGCACTAGTCGAAAGAGTAGAAACAGGTCGACGCTAGGAAGTTCCCTCTAGTGGGCAGGACCACGTGCAGAGAAAAAAGGCTTCGACTAGGTGATGTTACCATCTCCAACCAGATTAATTAACTCGATAATGACGACTAGAGCGAAACAAGCTTCTCGAGTACCTTAAGGATTCATTCGGCTACATTCATCTTTCCGGACTTAGTTGTTCTGGCAGCAAAAGTAGGAAAGCGAGCGACATTAGGAAGTTAGTCTAGTGGGCAGAACCACGTGCAGACAGGAGAGGCTTCGACTAAGTGTGTTTCTTCCTTCGACCAGTAAAACTAATCAAGTTATTTGAAAAGGTAGCCGAATGCATCTCAAAGAAAAGGTTACTCTTCTCAGTTTATTTTTCGAAATAAGCTAAGGTGATATGAATTCACTTAACAACTTTCGACCATTTTTCTGAGCTCAATAAGCTTTGTATGCGATTGTTTAAGAACGGCGATATTAGGAAGCTCCTTCCAGTGGGTATAACCACATGTAGAGAGGAGAGACTTGACTAAATGTATCGTCCTTTGCTAACCATTATGCGGGAAGGATGAGAGAAAAAATGGTCGAAAGAATAAAAGCGAAATTCAAAATAGACAAAAAGATAGGAGAACTGTTGCTTTATTGCCGTTGAAGTTTGTTACACATAAAATTTGCGAATCGGTCAATGTTCTAAGAATTTGAGAGAACATGGCCGTCTTCCATTGCAAGTCGCATGCGATCCGGACGCGTTACGCCGACCACGATGTAAGGATCTTCCCACTTGGGGAAAGTTTGTTCCGATTAGGCGGGATTGGATAAGTCTCAATACTAAATCACTGCGGCGAGGTGCGAGGTTGAACCTTACGATCATAGTATCTGCGCGCAGGCTTGTTGGTAGGCTGCGAATGGAATAAAGCTTTGTTCCTCCGTTCTTGAGCGAGTTGATGTCGTCGTCGAAGATGTTCTTGAGACGCAGTCGTGAAACTTGTCGACTCTTTCTCGACCGATCTTAATTTACGGAGGAAGCATGGCTTTAGCACCAAAAACTAGAAAGAAAGGTGTTTCTCCGTAGCTCGCTAGTCTGTCGTCGTCGAATTGCCCATATCTGAAGGTAATTCTGTACCCAAGCCCCGAGCGCTTTACCGGTGATCAAAGACTGGGTCTTGATTCCTTCATTATCCGCCGTTAGCTCTCGACGAGGCGTAACACAAACGAGTTCCCAACTCGCCGCAAAATTCTGAAATTTTGCGCTTGTAAATGTTACCGTTATCCGTGATAATTCGACTTGGTACTCCGAATCGAGTGATCACGCATCTCATCATGAACCGTTTTGCTGCTTCCGTTGTTATCCCAGTCACAGGTTCGGCTTCTATCCATTTTGTGAACGTATCAATAGCCACAAACAGAACTCAAACCTCTGGAGCTCGTAACGGTCTTAGGATATCGAGACCCCAAGTTGCAAAGGCCATGTGGAGGAATTGTTTGCAACGCTGAAAGTGGTTGGTGTATTTGCCGGCTATGAAACTGACACTGTACACATCTTTTAACCATCTCCTTGGCATCGTAGAGGGCTGTTGGCCAATAAAAACCTTGTCGAAAAGCTTTAGGAACCAGTGTTCTGTAGGAAGCATGAGTTCCACAAATCCCTCCGTGTATGTCGTGAAGGAGTTTTAATCCTTCGCTTTGCGGAATACATCGCATGAGCACCCCTTGGGTTCCTCTTTTATAAAGAACACCTTTGACCAAAGTATACATTTTGGCTTTTCGGGATAATCGATCTGATTCGAGATCGTCATCGGGTAAGGAACCCTCTTGAAGATACTCATAAATGGGCGCCATCCATGTATCTTCGTACTCTAGAGAGGCTGTTTCTATAGAAGGTGTCTCGGTTAAATCGACTATGGGCGGTTTCAAGTGTTCGAGAACACCCTTTGGTACTACGGATCGGAGGAAGCTAGACGAGCGCTTGGTCATGAGGAAATTATCCTTTCGGGGATAAATTGTACATCAAAACCCAAAAGTGCTTTTCTAACTTTCGATTCGATAGGTACGGGACATGGTCGAATTGGAGCACCGTACTTCTTTCCGACTTGATTCACGACTAGTGAGAGTCTCCTCTTACGAGCAATCGTCGAATCGAGAGTGCTTTCGCAACTCGTATGCCAGCTAGCAAACCTTCGTACTCTGCCACGTTATTAGTGGCCTGAAAGTTTAATTGTATGGCATACTTTAAGGTTTCTCCGGTAGGAGATTCCAGACCACCCCAGCCCCCGAGCCACTTATCGTAAGTGACCGTCAAAGTACATCATCCACTGATCGTGGGAATCGTACTGGGGATCCTGAACAGGTTCAGGATTTGTCCATTCGGCGACAAAGTCTGCCAAGATCTGGGATTTAACGGCCGTTCGGGACACGAAATGGATGTCGAACGCCCCAAGTTCGACTGACCATTTTGCCATGCGCCCATTGTTTCCTATTTCGAGGATTGCTCCAAAGGAAACTCGGACAACACGACTAGTTTGTGCGTCGAAAATAATGCCGCAGATTTCCTCGAAGACATGAGGAGGACATAAAGAAGTTTTTGAACACGAGGGTAACGCTCCTAGGTCGTGCAAAACCTCACTCACGTAGTATCTTGGTCGTTGTATGTTCTCACGTTCTCGACCCGAAGATCTGCGCTCTTGCTTGTGGCGTGGCAGCTAGGTAAATTAAGAGTGTCTCTCCTAGCCGGGAAACTAGAACAGAGCACTCGTAAGATACCTCTTGACTTCCTCGAAGGCTAAGTTAGCCTCTTACGACCATTGAAACCTTCATGTTTCCTTAGAAGTTTGAAGAAAGCGGTCCTTTTTTCCTAGTCGTGCTATGAAACGACTTAAAGCCGCCATGCACCTGTAAGTTTTGGACTTCTTTTTCGTGGTCGGGGCGCATCGAGTGATGGCTTTGATCTTTTGGATTTGCTTGATTCCCGTTCGAAACCAGAATCCAAGCAATTTTCCTAAAGAGACCCGAACACACACTTCTCGGGATTTAGTTTCAATTGGTGTTTTCGAGGTTGTCGAAAGTCTCTGCAAGTCGTGATATGTTAGTCGTTTGGTGCTTTTTACGACTAGGTCATCAACATAGGCTTCCAAATTTCGCCTAGTTGAGGAGCGAAAGTCGTTTGCATCAAGCGTTGAAAAGAAGCTCCAACATTTTTAGGCGAATGGCATTTTGACATAGCAAAATACTCCAAGCGGTGTAATAAATGCGGTCTTTTCTTCATCTTCTCGATGCATACTAATCGATGATAACGAGTATGCATCTAGAAAACTCAACATTTCACATCTGCAGAGAGTCAACGGTGATCGATCACGAAGTAAAGGAAATCATCTTTTGGACAAGCTTTATTAAGATCGATAAAGTCACGCACATACGCCATTTGCCGTTAGACTTTCTAACCATTACAGGTTGGCCAACCACTCTGGGTGGTTGACTTCTCTTATAAAGCCTGCTTTAAGCAACTTGTCCAATTCTGACTTAATAGCATCTCGTCGATCAGGGGCAAATCTTTGTAACTTTTGTTTTACGGGTAGTTTATCAGGCCGTAAGGCTAGCCTGTGCTCGATCACATTCCTTGGGACTCCGGGCATGTCGGATGCTTGCCACGCAAAGACATCAGCGTTTGCACGAGGAAGGTGATGAGGGTCTTCCTATTTAGGTCGGAAGAATCCCCAATGCGAGCAGTCTTGAGGGCTCCTCTGCGTCGGAGGAACCTCTTTGACCTGGTCGTTCATCTTAGGTGCGACTTTGAAGCTTCGACTTGCTAGTCGGTCGACTTTAAATCTCGAGTTGGTAGTTGTCCAACCATCTCAAGGGAACGACGGTCGCAGGAATGCGCCATCTTCTTGTCACAATATATTGTGATTACTCCTTTGGGACCTGGCATCTTAAGACATTGGTACCCATAGTGAGTAGCTATCAAAAATTTTGCTAGAGTAGGTCGTCCGAGTATGGCGTTATATGCCGTATCGAAATCGACTACATCAAAGGAGACTTTCTCTGTCCTGAAATTGCTTAGTGATCCAAACGTTAAAGGAAGAGAAACTTGGCCAATGGGTTTGGCCGAAGACCCCGGTACGATTCCATGAAATGAATATCGTACCGGTCTTACCTTTGTCCTGAGTACTTGCATCTCGTCCAGGGTACTCGTAAACAGTATATTTAACGAGGTTCCACCATCAACTAAAACTCGATTGACTCGACAATTGTTGATGGTGGGTTCGACTACTATCGGAAATCGACCTAGTCTAGTCGAAGGTATCGGACAATCACCTTTCTCGAAAGCAAGGGTGATTTCCGACCACTTCGGTAATTTATTGACAAGAGGAGAGTCGATTGTGTTTACCTCACGTTCGACTGCTTTCAGCTGTCTTCGTGATTCGTATGCCGAAGACCCCCCATAGATGCATGCGATCAATGGTGTGCTGCGGGTCCTGGAACGGCATCTCCTCATCGTCCGACTCCTTTTGTCCACTGGTTTGGCCCACCTGTTCAAGAATAGGAAGTGGCCCTTTGCCAGAATAATAGTCCTCGAGTTTCCGTAAGAAAACTCGACAGTTACGAAGGTCATGCCCTTCTTTTTTATGAAAAGGACACCACCTGGGTTTGTCGTTTCTCCGATCTTGGCGTTTACCTTTACTTCGATCGGGATTTCGCTTGGGGTTGTGTGGCTCCTTATCTCTTACGGCTAGGACCTCCTTAGAACTGGCATCTGGAGATTTTTGACTTTTCGCTTTGTTCTTAGATTTTCTAGCCTTTTTATCCTTTTTCTTACCACTTTCGCCTGCTTCCCCGAGGGATGCCATCTTTGAGATCGATGGTATCGTTCCATTCGACCGCTTCAGAAGCAGTCGCATATCTATCAGCCATCTCAAAGAGCTCAGCGACGGTAGCAGTTGGATGTAAGGCGATGTCCTCTGTTATTCTTCTGCTATGGACTCCCTTTTGATAGCCCTGATCACAGATGAGTCAGAAACTTCCGGAATAGAGTTTCGAACCTGACTGAAGCATCTGATGAATTGTCGTAGCGTTTCATGGTTGTTCTGTCTTATCCGATGCAGGTCATCCTCCTTTCTCGGCGATTATAAGTTCCTCGAAATTAGCGTGAGAGATCACGAGAGGTGTTGCCACGAGTAGATCGACTCAAATGGTTGGTTTAGAAGCCATGATCGCGCGATCCTTCGAGCACGATCGGAAGGTAATTCGCCATGACATGCTCTCCTCCTCCGCGGCTCGGATAGTCGTAGTGTAGATTTGGAGGAACTCGATGGGGTTTTGAGTTCCATCGAATTTCTCCATATTAAATCGATCGAAATCGAGGCGCCAACGAACCGCTCAAGGTCGGCGAGCGCCCGACATCCCGAGATAACCTCTTGTCTTCTTTTTGCGTAAACGAAGGGTTAATGTCGCCGCGATCGAACTCGTCGATACCGACCATGGGGACTAGGCCTATAATAGGCCTCACCTTACGGGGGAAATACTCCTCGTACCCGCTTGCCGCCGTGCGTCTGGTCGCTGAAGTGGTGAAAGATCACCCCTCCCGTTGGCTTGTGAAATTTTTCTCATGTCAAGAGAACGACATGAGGGAGAGTCATGCCGCCTTCCATGCGACGAGTTTCCTGAACGGCTGGCAGAAGAAGTAGCCGCACTATTACGACTTCGTGGTTGTGGTCGACCTCGCCGCCGAGTTTGGCCATCATGTCACGAAGTCTTTGCGCGATCTCCTCGGCAAAAGATCATAACACGGTGCTCGGCGAGTTCTTGGGTGGGTTCTCGAGAAATCATTGATGTCTTTGGAATTCTTGAGCTTTCTTCGATTGGAAATAAGCGCTCGGGGAGGTTCTTACGAGCCACTATTTTCTTCCGTCGAATTGCCTCAGAATGGTCTATTTCAGACCCTTGAACTTGTTTTAATGGAGCGCGAGAATGTTGAGGATGTCCCGCACGTTCATCAAAGTGTTCGTTTCGTTCGCCAGCTGTGGTGTCCTTACCATTATGACGAGGTGGTGTAGAGTATGCTCGGCGGGAAGCATGTCCAATCCTTCTTACGGGAGAACGATCGATCGAGAGGAAGGACGAAGACCTCCCGTGGATGACTTCCACTTGCGCTCGAGATGTCCTCACTGGAGGAGTGGTCGAGCGACACCATCTGGCGACTTGGAGTAAACCCCTCCAGGTAGGGGAACTCCGGGTTATAACCGTCTCGGTCTGCAGGTGGCTCCTGCGTTGGGACGGTTGAATTTGGATGAACAGCATGTTCGATCCTCTTCCCTGCGGAAATGCTCGGAGAGAGAGGACCATCAGATGTTGATGGAGCTCCGGGATAATGGCTTCCAGAACTTGTCTTGCCAACTCAAATTGTCTTGGGGGGACTCGAACACTTAGAGGAAAAGCTCTCGTCGTGTTGCGAGTTTGCCCTGAGACAGGGCTGTTGCTGGTCGAGTTGACCCTTGCCTCCCGAGGAAATTGATCCCTCGCCGGGCGTCTTGTCGTGGGGATAAGGATCCTCCTCGACTCGGTGGTAATGATCTCGAGATCGATAGAAGATCTCCGAGGCGCAATACCGTCGTAAGATTCGATACTCGGTCAGTATTCGAGACCGGCATCCATGTCGATGTCTGCGTAATCGGCCATGTCGAACCAATTCTCCTCATTCCATTCTCCGGCATGGTAGCATAAAGAGAAAAGGAAGAAGCGTGACAAGGAATTACCAGAGGATCCCCACGGTGGCGGCGCCAGCCGGTGTTTTAGAACCGATCTTACGTAAAGATTGTTTGATTCGGGGGTCTCACAATTGATCACACAGACGAAGAAGACACGAGGATTTTTATACGAGTTGGGCCTTCTCCGATGAGAATAACAACCCTACTCCTGTGTATCTTGTATTTGCTCTTTGGATTACAATCGAATAAGTATGCTCTGTTTCTTCTTTCTTTCTCCCAAAGGCCTTCTTCTCTATCTCTATGAGATACCTATTTATACTAAGCAATAGTGGGCGTTGTCCTTCCAGCTAATTAGTCGCTCATTATTATGTAATAATGAGAGTAATTACCGAGTAGTAACCTCCCATCTTTGTCAATCGATTACGATCGAGAGATAGTGGGAATTATCTGATTATGTCGAGATAATAGCGTATTTTGACCGCTTAGATTCTCACTGTTTAATGGGCGTCAAGCGGGTGGGTCGATGAAGTCGTGAGGAACGTAGCGAGCCCCGATCGTAGAAAAACTTACGACTAGACATACCGTAACGATCATACCATAGTCGTAGAAGAGCTTACGACTAGGTAGTAGTCGTAACGATTATACCATGGTCGTAGAAGAGCTTACGACCAGGGGGTAGTCGTAGGGATTATCCCATGGTCGTAGAAGAGCTTACGACCAGGGGGGTAGTCGTAGGGATTATCCCGTGGTCGTAGAAGAGCTTACGACCAGGGGGGTAGTCGTAGGGTGGTCTACGACTTCCTGACTAGTTCTTCCCTTTTGATATTCTAAGGGGTATGTCTTATGACGTCATATTTCTTGATTATGGAGTAAATAAATGAGGATTATTTAGATTCTCGTCAATAATCTTTGAATATTCTCATGGATATCAGAAAAACACAATTCAGTAATCAAGCACGCATCATACTCCAAGCATATGAACAACAAGGTACTTGCCTTCAGCGACGCGCTGCGGTAGTAGGTAAAGAAGATGTCCCTAAACCCGAAGCCTCTCTGCCTACACAAGTAAGTACTCGAAATAAATACAACATATAACAAAGCGCTTCCATTAACGTTCTACAACGCCTTCCCGATAATCCACAATTAACTAGTTAGCTCTAATCTGAAAACAGACTAATCAGGCACAACCCGAAACTGGACAGCAGAACGGTAAAAATCATATCTATTGGTCTGGAACTCGGAATGAGGTGAGACCAATTTCTATGGATTCTTAACTGACATATCTACAATACTCTAGTTGACAAGGTAACCCAATTCGGCCAATTTAATTTACTGACAGATAACTGAAACAGCAGTACAGAATCTGTCTACACAAATAAGACAGTAGTATGAAAACGATCATAACTTTTAATCTACAATTCTGAATTGAGCTTTCTTTAACAATATCAAAAGCTAAGACCAAGGCCTACAATAACCTAGTTGGGTGAAAGCCCTTAATTTTCCATTAACACACTGATATTTTAAAAGACAACTTGATAGTTTATTCTCGTGAGGATTCTGGACAGCAGAGACTAAAACTAGCATAACTTTTTATCCGTACATCGGAATTCAGTGTTCTTGGCGGCCACCGAAAGCTAAGAACAAGGCCTAAATAACTCTAGGAGATCAAAATCCCTAATTCTGCCTCTAAACACACGAAACAGGCCACGCAAGAAACTGGACAGAATTGAATTTGCAGAAGACAGAACTTGATCCGATCAAACCTAATCAAATTCGCCTCTACGATTAACCCAACAACAAAACGACATTCGTTACCCTTGAGAACACCCAGGAGGCGGCGAAGAATCCTTGAAGAAGATCCTCTCCTTCTTGGACAGCAGCCCATAAAACCCTTCTCCTTCCTTTGCAAAACCGGTGGCGGGCGATTCGGCTCCGCGAGGAAAATGGCTCCAAGGGGTAGGAAGATGCAGCACCAATGGGGAAAGGCGCCAAGGGAGGAGGAGGCGGGCGCAAGGGAGAGGGGGAGGTAGGGCGGCGGCCATAGGAGGAGGGTGGGGAAAGTGGGAGAGGTGGGGGTGCTAGGGTTTGAGGCCCCCTTTGGCCGGCAACAAGATGGGCCATTGGCCCCCCCTCTAGTGCGGCTGCCCCCCCTCATGGGCCCCACGGCTGCCCCTTCAGCCCACAAGGCCCTCTCTTGGGTCTGCTGGCCAAAGGCCCAGGCCCAAAACTGGAAGAATAGGCGAAACGCCGGAAATTTCTCCTTTTAATTTCGAGATTGAACCAAAAGCACCCTAATCGAAAACGAGGTATTACAACAGCGAACAATGCGACCTAGCGGACTGTGCTCTACAGGGCCCTTGGGGAAGAGGAGGGCGAGGAGGAAGAAGAGGTATGGGAGTGTGAGGAGGGGGAGGGGCAAGAGAGGGCGGCGATGGTGGTGAAGACAGGGAGGGAATCAGCTATTGACAACTTCTGGTGTAGCCGCTGGTGGAGCGACATTGCCACAGATCGTGGTTTTGGGAGGTAGGAGGAGGGTGTGAGACGTGGGGGTGGAAATAGAAGATGTGTTGTAACATCCCAAAAATGACTAAATACAAAAGTATAGGATTTTTAAAACTTTTTATATGATTATCTGTTGCCATCATTTTTGCCCATATTTTCGGGAGTTATTTGATCTGCTTCTCTTTTGCCGACACGAGTGGAAAATTATAGTAACCCTAATTACAGAAACCCTCAAAACATAAACCCTAATATCAAAAATTGCAAAGGCAATACTTTAAGTTTATTCAAAACCTAAATTGAAAAAGCGAAAGAATCAGATACAAGTAAATCATCATAACAAAGTATTACCTTTTGAAATATTACATGAAATATAAATCCTAAAATCAAAGACCTATTTGAAGCTTAATTCTCCGAATGTTCAAAAGCCCAATTAGAATTCTTTAGCAAATATCAGATTTTATCAGTCACCACACACTACTAGGAAACGGATCATCCCTCACGGTTCAAAACCATCAGAAAAATACGAAAAACCGTCAGGTTAAATTTCCCTGACGGGTTCCCGTCAGGCAAAACCCCTTAGGACTGGCTGGAAAGGAAAATTAAATTTGATTGACGGTTACCCGTCAGGGAAATTAAACCTGACGGTACTACCTGTCACGAAAAAACGAATTTTCCTCACGGGCCAAACCGCCAGCCAAAATTATTTAACCTGACGGTACTACCATACCCGTCACAAAAAAAATGAATTTTCCTCACGGGTCGATCATCGACAAAACATATTTTACGAGGCCAAGTATCGACAAAAATGAATCAAACCCGCCAGAAAATGGATTTCGTGAGGTCAAACCGTGAGCAAAATGTATTTCATTGATCGCTTGTGTAACCGTCAAGAAAATATTTGAACAGTTAGGAAAATTGATTTCTGTGGCAAAAATACGGCATGTTATTACGCATTTTTATTGACAATGAATTTTGTAGCAAACCACTTACGAGATAAGCATTGATATCTAAATCTTACACATCGATGCATCATATAATCAAATTAATCACAACACCATCCTTGCATCAATCAAGAAACATAAAATTGAACAAACATATAAAAAGTTCAGTTTTCATAAACAATCCCTAGATTGATTCATGTTCACACAAGCATACCAATTCATAAACTTCACCTCCAGATTGGTTGATCCATCCAAAAGACATCTAAAATCAAGTACCACATACAAAAGTCTCTATTTCCATTACATTCAAGTTCAGTTAGTCAAAAGAACTACAATAGATCACTGAAAGTCACGGAGTGGCTGCATAGTTGTTGTCGCCATCAAGGTCGCCACTGCAGTTGTCCCTGTCGTTTACATCAACGTTACCATCGACAGCACCGTCATCCGATTGTGAGCCCACATGAGAGGATCCAGTCCCAAGCCCAGTCCCAGTCCCTTACTGCAAGGTGAAAACAATATGTCAACTTGAGTTGAAGAAACTGTAATGGCTAGTAATGTTGTTTGAATTATCACAGTCCTACATTAAATACACATCCCACAATATCATGTCTTGTACAACATACACGGTAGCTAGTTTTCATAACTACACAAAAGACCATAGCAACAAAAAAAAAGGAGAGTTGGATAGAGAAATCCACATGAGAAAAGCAAACACAGTGCTATTATAATTAAAGAGGTTCTGTTGCACATTATTGTTTTCAGAGCAATGTCTTTGACATTTATTTTTCTACCTGGTTAGTTAACAAGGAACATATTGTCTAATTTGTAATTTTGTATACTTACATGCAGATTCCATACCAAATGAACAAATCCACTCTTGTGGAAAGGATAGCTGAGCTTGTTGAAGAAAAGGTACTTTTATTTGGGACATCATTAGTTATATTTCTCTTATCTTATGCATGTCTTCTGAGGAATGAGGATATTTGCAAAAGAGTGTAGGTTGTTATTCTTTTTATTTAAAAAAGTCTGTAGGTAATTATTGTTCTTTGTGGCTGTGGTTTTTGAGTTTATCCATAACAGCCAAGACATAGCAAGACATAAGCCAGCTGGTTGGTCCTAACTTAAGCTGGTTGGTGATATGATGTGTGGAGAATAAAATATGACAAAACATGACATAAACTGATACCTGATACGCATATGTATCCATATAAGAGAGAGAGATATTGCAAATGCATTTGCATTGACATATATAAACTATGAGGAAATTTAGCAAATTTCATATGATTTGATGGAATGCATGATAAGTTGATGAAGACTCGATTTTAGAAGGGGCTATTATTGAAGGATGAGAGTCACTCTGAATATGTAATTCACATCTCTATATTTACAACAATGTGTTAAGAGATTCTTGAGAGAGCGACCTAACTTCCAATTAGGAAATAACAATAGGTATTATTTGTACCCCTGGATCTACTAAGTTAACAAATTATGGCAACTACAACAGTGACGCTTGGCATATACTCAAGATTAGTTTAGCCTCATAAACAATTCACAAGTATGGGTGTACTAACTAGTAGAACAGTCATTTGCCACCTTACCATCAACTATAAGTAAATGAGATTCAGGTTATGCCCATGTTTAGAACATTCAACATGAGTTCACTCGCTCACTGATGTACTACTTGTTGACGGTCTGACACACCAAAAAATATTAGTTGTATAGTACAAATGGTCCTCCATGTGACAAAGGTGACAGATGGAAAGTACCACTTGAAGTTGTACTCTGGAACAAGGCAAAATAATAATTCGTAGGGAATTTTGTTTATACACAAGGCAATAATTGTAGGTATTAAACGATATTACCTGTGCTTGTGTAGGTGTTCCACGGCGTAGCATCTCTGGTGGTGGTTGTTCACCCATCTTCTCAAAAAGCATCTACAGTTGGAAAGTACCATTTGAAGTTGAACTATATAATCTGTACTAACCATGCAATGCAAGTAAAGACATGTACAATCTGTACTAACATGGCAATGGGAATTTTATTTCTAAATGCATAGCAAAGTTATGCTACATGCATATTTATTGTTGACCAATCATTTAACACTACAATTCATGGATAATGCATTGGTATGACCACAATGTGTGTGAATGAACATTATTACCAAGATCATCTGGCGGTGAACTTCTTGTGTCTGGAGTAGTTCTTGATTATGTCGAACCACATTTCGATAAGAGGTGGAATTGGATGGCCTGATGTTTCTTGATTTGGCAGCTGCTAGAACATCATCCTTCTTGATAGCACCATTCCCTATTGGTACACAGCCATGAGGCATGCCACCATTGATGCTGTACAATATGCTTCCATCAGTGGTCATTGCTCCCAATCATCTTCATGTTGAGCCATAGCAGCTGCAGAGTAATCATCCTAGAACAAAAGCAACATTTAAGCATCTTTCCTGAAAGCTAAGTTGACTTGTAAGAATACAAACAAGGGAACAGTTATAATGTATTTTTGTGCTTTCTGGCTGCTGACTGGACCACTACTACCACTACTATCCACATTCTTCATGCCTGATTTCATTACAGCATATGTGTTTAGCCAAGTAGCCTTCTTTGGTCCATATTTGTGTTCCTACAACATGGTGAAACTCCAGGTTATAGCCTTAAATAGTGTTATAAGTTGTAATGCGACATGTTTTGTTAATTGTCATAGTCTGAAGAGCTTGATTCAGACCAAGTATTGTTGGGTCTCCACGTATGGTCGCGAACCTCCTCGATTTTGAGCAACATCGTCAGATTTCAACCGTGCTTCCTGGCCTCTCTTTCGTTTTGTCTTGAATTGCTCGGTGCACCAATGACGACAAAGATGTGGCCATACTATGTCATTGCACAACCAAATCTTACCATCCAAGTATTGTTCATACTGGAGTTCCCTTGGACGTGCCAACGTGTCGTCAATATCCTCTCCTTGTGGGTCCAATGGTGAAGTTTACCAAAGTTTTTCGTATCACCTACAAACTTGTCTATTTGGGCTTCGACTTTGTAACAACCCTAAGTTAGGGTTTGTGTTTCAAATGTAAATTATGAGGAGAAATAAAAACTTTTGATGTCTCATGAAGTCATTTGGAAGTTTTCTAAATTTTCCCTAAACAATTTCCATTTTCTAGAATTATATTCTTGTGAATGGAAGTTGTTGTCATCAACATTCTTGGCCTCAAGCTTGCGATCATCCTCTGCAAGTATTTTTCCTATCATCTTGACCATCCTAGTTACCTCCCTGAAAAATTTCACAATTTTTAGATTTTGTTTGCTATTTCAAATGGCCAAGTCAAACCAGTTTAGAAATCTGGTCAAACCTTGGGGCAGTAGCTTGTGAATTTTCTTGGGAGCAATCTAGTGCATGAAAATTTCTGAAAAAATTACACAAGGTTTTCCTCTGTTCCGGTTAGCTCCCATAAAAATTTCAAAATTTTTGGAGCTCGGGAGATATCTCTAAAAATTCCCCAAACCTGCTCAGCCTTTTGAATTCAAACTCTGGAACTACTGTTCCTCGGGCTCAGACTCAACTCAGGCTCGAGTCCGACCGCGCCACTTGGTTCAGCCGCACCGCCTAGCTGCACCGCGCGCGCCCGAGCGTTGCCAACCGTCCGATGCAAATCGAACGATCCTCACTGCTCATCTCGTCGACCTGTCCGAATGTACACACAGATCTCAGCCGTCCATTTTCGATCGAACGGTCGGCATAGTCTTGGTCGAGTCAAACCACCTAATCGCACCGCGCGGACTCGGCTCGCGCCGCCGCTGCTATCAGCGGCGAGTGGGCCCTACGTCAGTCCGCCTCCTCTTCTCCGCGTCTCACCGGAGCTCACGGCCGCTTCGCGCATGTGCCACGGCGCTCGTCGCTGCCACATCGTGGACGCGTGTCCCCCTCCGGAGGATCGCCAGGAGTCCATCTACCCCCTGTGGTCATCCATTCTCCCTCGCATTCATTCTCGCGACTTCTCCGTCCATCTTTTAGCTTAGGAGAAAACCCAGCGGCGCCACCGCCTCGTTGCCGCGCGTGCTTCCGCAACTCCACCTTCGACTTCCTTGATCATCACCGCCTCCATTTTGCCCAGCCCGGATCATTGGCATGCTCTGGGTCGCCGGGGCGATTTCTTCGTCTCCAACTCCGGTTGCTGCGGCCCCGCGAGCTCGTTTGCGTTCCAGTGAGTCTCTTACCTCAACGTCTGATCCCTTAGGATCGCATTGATCCACTGAGTCTAACAGTGGCTTCATTTTCGTCTTTGGTGCATCGTTGCGGCCGTGCGACCGGTTCTTCTCCAAGCTCGGTGATTCGCCGCTGCAGCGATTTCGGTCGCCTCGGACCTTCTTCATCGTCGTTATCTTGGGTGTATTGCTCCTGGAGTCGAGGCGGAGCTTGTGCGCACCTTCTGGAGTCTTCTAGAAGCCTGTAGCGTCTTCTCCTCGGGAGCCCCTTCTTCTTCTCCACCTCCGACCGTCGCGAGCCCATCTCCGGCAACCTTCGGGCTTCGCGTCACCGTCATCGTGTTCGCGAGATCATTGCGAACCTCAAGGTATCACCCACTCGCCTTGAAACCTTCTGGTTCGCGAGATCCACTGCGCGGCCGCGCCGCCGTCCCCGTGCGCGCCGGTGAACCGCCGGTGGAGTTTAGTTTAGCGCTAATCTCGTTTAAGTAAGTCACTGTCATGTGGGCCCTCCAGAGCTAATCGCGTTTAGGAAATCATTTAATCCAACCGTTATGTTATACTCTGAGTCGCTGCCATGCCGGCCCAGGTTGTCAGTTAAGGATTGTGTAACTTCGTTAATACGTTTCCTTTGTTAGAAAGCGTAGTTCTCTGTGCATGAATGTTAGGATTACGTTTTTGCTAAGCCGAAGATGTATTCTTAGAATACGCCGACGTCACCATCGAATTTGTTTGTCTGGTGGCGCTTCGTGCGCCCCATTGTCGATGTCGTGGCTAGCATTTGTCGGTAGAAAAAGGGTTAAATGCTTTAGTATTTCTGAAATGTGTTTCTGTTGCACTATTAATTCATTTAAACTTAGAAAATGCATAACTAATTCAATTTTTATCCAAATCGCATGAAACCAGTGCTGTTAATTTTCTTTTTAAATGTACTATTTACTAAAATTAGTTCAACCATGTCTCTGTTAGCAAAAACCTGGTAATTGATTAAATGGTGTATTTTGTATTTTCCAAATTAGAAAATTCATATCTTTTTCAATAATTGTCCAAATCCAGTGAATCCAACTTTGTAAATTTTCATTTTTAGTGTACTAATTATCAGGATAGGTTTTAGATACTGTTTCTATTCATGAAAATTTGTTAAGTAATTAACTAGTGCTTTAATGTGTATTTTAGCTTAGAAAATTATTAGAAAATTCATCACCACTTTAAATAAGTTATTCTCTGTTTCTAAAAATGTGTTAGACCATGCTTAGGCTGCTGTGTGAGTTTTGGTATGTTTTGTTGTTGTTGCATGTTTTGTCGGTGTTATTTGTTCTTATTTGTTGCTTTTGCTCAATCGATAGATTGCGGAGTCAGTTTTATCGAGTGAACCTCTGCAACAAAGTTGATATTTACGAGCAAGCAGCAATGTGCAAGCGGTTTGATCATGTTTATCGAGTATTTTAAAGTCTAATATTTTGTTTCAATTTGTATGTATGCATTGCTTAATTTGTGTTAAATTGATTAGTTAAATCCGTAGCTGCATATCCTGTAGGTGAAATATTGATCTCTACTACCTGAGCCTAGGTTATTTGCTGTGATTAGAGTTCGTTGGATGAATTCTTATCACTTAGTAGGTTACGAGTTGATTGCTTAGCCATGCTTAGCTTCGGTAGAATTGGCGATCATCGACTTAGTCGATGATCTTGATCTATAAAAATTATTATTCTTTGTTTTTATGTTTCACTTATGTTATGTTAATTACAAAATTAAAACTGAAAACAAAAGCGATTTAGACGGGCACAATGGTAAGATGGTGTGATTCTTGGGTGTGGATGGAATGGTGCCGTGTCAATTAAGGACCGAACATCTTGTGAGTGAATTTTTATCCAGCATTTCGGCGTGCTAACCACACTAGAGTATATGGGACCTCTCTTGACCTAGTACTTTGGCGTGTATTGGCTCGGTCGCAGGAGGTCGCGGGAGGGATGGTGTTGGGAGCATGGTAGTTGTCCAAAAGCTTTACCCGAGTGGGTAGTTGTCTTTCGGCTTTACCATGTAAGCGTATGGATTTCTATCCATACGAGCGGCTCGTAGTTAATACACAATATTGGAAAAAGTCTCGTAGGACTTAGATGTGCCGCATACCTTCTAAGTGTGCTTTGGCTTAAAGCGATGCAAGTGTGGGTCGGTGGTACACCTGCGCAGGTTAAAAACTATTCGAATAGCCTCGCCCTAGGTGATGGACACGCTTGGGTAAGCTTTTCAAGAGTTAGACTACAACCTTTTAAATTAAAACTTGTAGGTGAGTACGAATGCTGGGATTCGTGCTATGTTGTGGTGACTATTGGGATAGTCACTTCTAGTGATTACTTGTATCTATCTTTATTTGTGATTATTTCAACGTAAAAATGAATTGCAAAATTGCCTTTAAATCGTATTACATTATTGCAAATAAATTTGGCTTTGTGCAAATGAAACATATGGCCTCCACCAAATAAGCTCGCATGTAGCATATGAGCAGTGCGCTAGTTCACACGTCGTCTTTGCAGTACAAAGACAATCTTTGTACTCATCGGCTTTGCTTAATGTTTTTGTTGCAGAGGAAGAAGGTGAGCCCCAAGGGCCTCACTACGTGAGTTGTCTTTGCGCCGTGTTCGACGACTAGGCTTGGCGGTCCGGTCGGATGCCTTGTGGGTTGAAGGCACACCGATTGGCTTTGTTTATAGCCATCTTATGGCACTTTGCTTCATTGTCTATCTTCATTATTTGTGTATCTTTTGGCGGTCGGCCCAGTGCGTAATAATCTTACATTTGTTACTTTCTGCTTAGTAGTGTAATGTTTGGACTCTATGTTTGGAATGGAGTTGATGCATAATTTTGTGGTGAGGTATGTATACTGCTTTCTGGGAAGTATACATATCTCAAGGCTCGGTTTATTTGATTTGTGATGCTAGGGCCAGGTGGTTGGCTAAGCATTACAAGCCAAATAAATTGGGGTCCTCACAAAGTTGGTATCAGAGCCATTCTGACCGTAGTAACCCAAGCATAGTCGTCCTTAGGATATTTTGGAAAGGCTTATTTTCAAAGTATAAAAATGGTTTATGAAAACCTAGGCAGATTCTCAGGTTTTACTCCTTATCTATCTTAGCCTTCTCCTCTCATCTTACTCTAATTTGAGTTTTAAAACTTGGTTTCTCTCTTCCCTTTCAAAAGATAGTTACTACCGGTGGAATTAGTATTTGGGAGAACCATGGAAGGCTAATCTAACTAAAACTTGTGGGAACATAAGGGTAAAATGTGTTGTAAGTCTGCTAAATGTCTAAATTTTGTCAGTTGGCTTTGTGACTTGAAGTTTTGCATTTATTTCGTGCTGTTTTTAAACTGTTTCGGTGATTTATCGATTCTTGCTCTCAGTCTGTCACTAACCTATCTTAGTGAAACAGGATGGCGGGAGAAGCAGCGTGGCGATCCACCGGTGGTCATGATGAGGAGCTTCCCCCTCCTCCGATCATGGCTGAGGTTCTCGCTCAGATCGAGCGAAACCGCATGGATCAGATGCGCATTTTGGAGGTTATTGCTAGGAATACCTCCACTCTTGCCGGTGCCTCCGGATCTGGAGGTGGCGGACATCAGACTCGCGGGGGACTTGCCGAGTTCCTCCGTACGCAGCCGCCGACTTTCTCCCGCTCTGAGGACCCTCTCGATGCGGATGATTGGCTGCGCATGGTTGAGCGAAAGCTCAACATAGCTCAGCGCCAGGCCCAGGAGAAGGCACTCTTCGCGTCCCACCAGCTTGAGGGCGCAGCACTCTCATGGTGGGAGAACTACCTCGCCATGCAGCCCGCGGGCCATGTGGTCTCGTGGGAGGAGTTCAGATCAGCTTTTCGTCGGGCCCACATCCCTGATGGCCTGATGAAGCTGAAGAAGAAAGAATTCCTCGCGCTCAAGCAAGGGCGCAAGTCTATGACGGAGTACCTGTACGAGTTTAATCATTTGGCTCGTTATGCTCCGGGGGAGGTGGCCTCAGATGAGGCTAAGCAGGAGAAGTTTATGGATGGCTTGTCCGAGGAGAAGTTTATGGATGGCTTGTCCGAGGAGCTGCAGGACAGGTTGTCTATTGTGGACTTCCCCGACTCTCAGGCTTTGGTTGATAAGGCCATTGTTGCTGAGCACAAGGCCAAGGCGCTGGGTGAGTCCCGCAAGCGCAAATGGGAGGCCCATCGACCGCACGAGCGGCCTCACTCGTCCTCGGTGGGCGGCACTGAGGCCCGTTCTTTGCTCCACCAAAGACCGAGGCCATCGGCACCAGCTCCTCGCCACCGCAGAGCGTGTTTGACCACGTGCGCCCACGATCCAAAGAGCAGGTGGCCTCCGCAATCCGGCGGCCGATGTTACTTGTTTTCGCTGCCACAACAAGGGCCACTACGCCAGCGCTTGCCCTCAGAGTGTTGGAGCAGCCCCTCGTCCTAATGGAGGACGCGGGCAGGGAAGTGGTCACCCATCTGACCAGAAGATGATCCAGAAGACCCAGGGTGCGAGCAACGGTCGAGTCAACCATCTCTCAGCTGAGGAGGCTCAGGAGGGGCCAGATGTCGTGATGGGTACACTTCTTGTTAATTATCATCCTGCTGCAGTATTATTTGATTCTGGAGCATCGCATTCTTTTATTTCAAGATCATTTGCTGCTGCTAGTGGTCTTCACTGTGTTCCTTTGGGAGTTCCTTTGCTCATTCGCTCTCCGGGGTCGGAAATGAGAGCTGATTTAGAATGTCGGGATGTTCCTATTGAAGTCAAAGGAGTGGGGTTCTTGGCAAATCTCATCCTGCTCAACTCAGCAAGTCTGGATGTAATCCTTGGCATGGATTGGTTGTCCCAACACTTGGGACAGATCGATTGCGCCAAGAAGATGGTTTTTCTCACCAACCTTTCCGGCGAACAGGTTGGCTTTTCCCCGCACCTGCAAGGGTCACACCTTTGTACACTTGTAGCAAAGCCAGCTTTGAAGATTCAGGAGGTTCCCACCGTTTGTGATTTTGTGGATGTCTTTCCCGAAGATTTACCTGGGATGCCTCCAGTTCGAGACCTTGAGTTTGTCATTGAGTTGCTGCCCGGTACCGCTCCGATTTCGAAGGCGCCGTATCGGATGCCTCCCAATGAGTTAGTAGAATTGAAGAAGCAGCTTGGTGAGTTCCAAGCAAAGGGTTTCATCCGTCCAAGTTCATCTCCTTAGTGTTGTCCGGTGATCTTTGTGAAGAAGAAGGACAAGACTTTGTGCATGTGTGTTGATTACCGTCCGCTCAATGAGGTGACGGTGAAGAACAAATATCCTCTGCCCCGCATTGATGATCTTTTTGACCAGTTGTCTGGAGCTCAGGTGTTCTCCAAGATTGATATGAGATTGGGATATCATCAAGTCCGGATCAGGGCTGAGGATATTCCGAAGACGGCTTTCACTACTCGTTATGGCCTTTACGAGTATACCGTCATGTCTTTCGGCTTAACCAATGCTCCAGCTTATTTCATGAACCTCATGAACTCGGTATTCATGGAATATTTGGATAAGTTCGTGGTGGTGTTTATTGATGATATTCTTATCTATTCCAAGACTGAAGAAGAGCATGCTAAGCATCTGAAGATTGTTTTGGGCAAATTGCGGGAGCACCAGCTATATGCGAAGTTCAGCAAATGTGAGTTCTGGTTGAAGGAAGTGGCATTCTTGGGCCATGTTCTTTCATTTGGAGGTGTAGTTGTGGATCGGCAAGGTCGCGATGTTCTATCTTGGGGTCACCAAGTCGATCAGCGATGTGCGGAGTTTTCTCGTTTAGCGGGCTACTACGCCGCTTTATCGAGAACTTCTCCAAGATCGCAGCCGATGGTGAATTGCTCAAGAAGGACAAAAGTTTGTGTGGTCCTCTGCTTGTGATGAGAGCTTTGGGAGCTCAAGCGGCGATTGACTTGGCCCAGTCCTTACTCTTCCGATATCCACAAGAGCTCGATATCTATTGCGATGCCTCTCGTCGAGGACTCGGGTGTGTTCTTATGCAAGAAGGCAAAGCGATTGCCTATGCATCTAAGCGATTGAGACCTCACGAGCTCAATTATCCCACCCATGATTTAGAGCTTGCTGCTGTGGTTCATGCACTCAAAATTTGGCGGTATTATCTGATCGGTAACCGCTGTGAGGTGTATTCTGATCACAAGAGCTTGAAATACTTGTTCACCCAGCCAGATCTGAACCTCGGGCAGAGGAGATGGTTGGAATTGATCAAAGATTATGACATGGGTATTCAGTATCATCCTGGCAAGGCCAATGTGGTTGCTGATGCACTTAGCCGAAAGGTGTATTGCAATACTCTGATGCTCCAAGAGCAACAGCCTGCACTTCTTGCAGAATTTCAGCGTCTCAACTTGGATTTGGTTGAGCATGGTTCCCTTGCTGCCTTGGTTGTGCAACCAACCCTAGTAGACCAAATCAAGTCAGTGCAGCAATCAGATGTTGGTGTGGGTAAAATCAAGCAGAACATCAAGAATGGATCAGCCAAGTGCTTCACAGAAGATGAGCATGGTGTTGTGTGGTTTGGGCAGCGTCTCGTGGTTCCAAAGGTTCCGGAATTGCGGGATTTGATTCTCCATGAGGCCCATGATTCGCCCTTGTCTATCCATCCCGGGGCCACCAAAATGTATCAAGATCTGCGTCAGAGATTCTGGTGGACTCGCATGAAGCGCGAGATTGCGTGTTCGTTGCCGATCGGCGTATGTTGTCGTGTCAAGGCCGAGCATCGGCGTCGTGGTCTTCTTGACCCTTACCTATACGAGTGGAAATGGGATTACGTGGGCATGGACTTCATCACCGGTCCGCCTGCACTTCTTGAGGAAGGATGCTATCCGGGTTGTTATCGATCGGTTGCGAAGGTAGCGCACTTCACGCCGATGCCACCACTCTCGATGTCGATCGATTGGCGGATCTCTATATCTCCCGCATTGTGAGCTTGCATGGTGTGCCACGAGCGATTGTGTCGATCGTGGCTCTCTTTTCACTTCTCGGCTTTGGCACGGTTTACGAGAGGCCATGGGGACCCATCTTTCTTTCATTTCGACCTATCATCCTCAAGCAGATGGTCGACGGAGCGAGTCAACCAAGTTCTAGAAGATATGCTCGTGCTTGTGTTCTTTCCTATGGGAAGAATTGGGAGAAGTGCCTACCGCTTGCCGAAGTTCTCCTACAACAACGACTTCGAGCTAGTCTCGGTATGGCACCGTTTGAGGCTTTGTATGGAAGACAATGCGTAACCCCATTGAACTAGTGAATCGGGAAAGACAGTTCTTTGGCCCAGATTCAATTAATGAGGCTGAAAGTCAAGTGCAGTTGATTCGTGAGCACTTGCGCGTAGCTTCGATCCGAGCAAAAGAGCTATGTAGATCGGCGTCGTCGTGAGCTGAGTTTCCAGCCCAATGACTTTGTGTATCTCAAAGTCTCACCTCTGAAGGGTCATCGTCGTTTCGGTGTCAAGGGCAAACTGACTCCTCGATATGTCGGGCCATATCACATCATCAAGAAAGTGGGAACTGTTGCATACAAGTTGGAATTGCCAGCTACACTCAAAGGAGTGCATGATGTTTTCCATGTATCGCAATTGGAGAAGTGCCTCCGTGTTCCGGTTGAGGAAACGCCATTGGAAAATATCGATGTGCAGGAGGATCTGTCTTATCGTGAGCGCCCCGTTCGTATCCTCGAAGAAGCTGAACGCAGAATGAGGAACCGTGTGATCAAGTTTCTTAAAGTTCAGTGGTCAAATCACTCCGAGGATGAAGCCACTTGGGAGCGGGAAGATCGTCTCCTTGCAGACTACCCATCCTTCTTTTCCCAGTGATCAGAATCTCGGGGCGAGATTCCTGTAAGGGGGGGGGGAGATTTGTAACAACCCTAAGTTAGGGTTTGTGTTTCAAATATAAATTATGAGGAGAAATAAAAACTTTTGATGTCTCATGAAGTCATTTGGAAGTTTTCTAAATTTTCCGTAAACAATTTCCATTTTCTAGAATTATATTCTTGTGAATGGAAGTTGTTGTCATCAAAATTCATGGCCTCAAGCTTGTGATCATCCTCTGCAAGTATTTTTCCTATCATCTTGACCATCCTAGTTACCTCCTGAAAAATTTCACAATTTTTAGATTTTGTTTGCTATTTCAAATGGCCAAGTCAAACCAGTTTAGAAATCTGGTCAAACCTTGGGGAAGTAGCTTGTGAATTTTATTGGGAGAAATCTATTGCATGAAAATTTCTAGACAAATTACAAAAGGTTGTCCTCTGTTCCAGTTAGCTCCCATAAAAATTTCGGAATTTTTGGAGCTCGGGAGCTATCTCTAAAAATTCCCCAAACCTGCTCAGCCTTTTGAATTCAAACTCTGGAACTACTATTCCTCGGGCTCGGACTCAACTCAGGCTCGAGTCCGACCGCGCCACTTGGTTTAGCCGCACCGCCTAGCTGCACCGCGCGCGCCCGAGCGTTGCCAACCGTCCGATGCAAATCGAACGATCCTCACTGCTCATCTCGTCGACCTGTCCGAATGCACACACAGATCTCAGCCGTCCATTTTCGATCGAACGGTCGGCATAGTCTTGGTCGAGTCAAACCACCTAATCGCACCGCGCCAGACTCCGGCTCGCGCCGCTTCGCTGCTATCACTGACGAGTGGGCCCTACCTGTCAGGTCCGCCCTCCTCTTCTCCGCGTCTCACCGGAGCTCACGGCCGCTCGCGCATGTGTGCCACGACGCTCGTCGCTGCCACGTCGTGGACGCGTGTCCCCCTCCGGAGGATCGCCAGGAGTCCATCTACCCCCTGTGGTCATCCATTCTCCCTCGCATTCATTCTCGCGACTTCTCCGTCCATCTTTTAGCTTCGGCTGGAGAAAAACCCGAGCGCAGCGCCACCGCCTCGTTGCCGCTCGTGCTTCCGCAACTCCACCTTCGACTTCCTTGATCATCACCGCCTCCATTTTGCCCAGCCCGGATCATTGGCATGCTCTGGGTCGCCGGGGCGATTTCTTCGTCTCCAACTCCGGTTGCTGCGGCCCCGCGAGCTCGTTTGCGTTCCAGTGATTCTCTTACCTCAACGTCTGATCCCTTAGGATCGCATTGATCCACTGAGTCTAACGGTGGCTTCATTTTCGTCTTTGGTGCATCGTTGCGGGCGTGCGACCGGTTCTTCTCCAAGCTCGGTGATTCGCCGCCGCAGAGATTCCGGTCGCCTCGGACCTTCTTCATCGTCGTTATCTTGGGTGTATTGCTCACGGAGTCGGCGAGCTTGTGCGCGCTTGCGAGTCTTCTAGAAGCTCGTAGCGTCTTCTCCTGGAGCCCTTCTTCTTCTCGCCTCCGACCGTCGCGAGCCCATCTCCGGCAACCCGGCCGGCGTCACCGTCATCGTGTTCGCGAGATCATTGCGAACCTCAAGGTATCGACCACTCGCCTTGAAATCTTACGGTTCGCGAGATCCACTGCGCGCGCGCGTTGTCCCGTCTTGCGCGGTGAACGCCGGTGGAGTTTAGTTTAGCGCTAATCTCGTTTAAGTAAGTCACCATCATGTGGGCCTCGAGCTAATCGCGTTTAGGAAATCATTTAATCCAACCGTTATGTTATACTCTGAGTCGCTGCCATGCGGGCCCAGGTTGTCAGTTAAGGATTGTGTAACTTCGTTAATACGTTTCGTTTGTTAGAAAGCGTAGTTCTCTGTGCATGAATGTTAGGATTACGTTTTTGCTAAGCCGAAGATGTATTCTTAGAATACGCCTTCGACGTCACCATCGTGCGGTGGTTGTCTGGTCGGCGCTCGCGTGGGCCATTGTCGATGTACGTGGCTAGCCGGCTGTCGGTAGAAAAAGGTTTAAATGCTTTAGTATTTCTGAAATGTGTTTCTGTTGCACTATTAATTCATTTAAACTTAGAAAATGCATAACTAATTCAATTTTTCTCCAAATCGCATGAAACCAGTGCTGTTAATTTTCTTTTTAAATGTACTATTTACTAAAATTAGTTCAACCATGTCTCTGTTAGCAAAAATCTGGTAATTGATTAAATGGTGTATTTTGTATTTTCCAAATTAGAAAATTCATATCTTTTTCAATAATTGTCCAAATCCAGTGAATCCAACTTTGTAAATTTTCATTTTTAGTGTACTAATTATCAGGATAGGTTTTAGATACTATTTCTGTTCATGAAAATTTGTTAAGTAATTAACTAGTGCTTTAATGTGTATTTTAGCTTAGAAAATTATTAGAAAATTCATCACCACTTTAAATAAGTTATTCTCTGTTTCTAAAAATGTGTTAGACCATGCTTAGGCTGCTGTGTGAGTTTTGGTATGTTTTGTTGTTGTTGCATGTTTTGTCGGTGTTATTTGTTCTTATTTATTGCTTTTGCTCGATCGATAGATTGCGGCGGTCCAGTTTTGTCGAGTGAACCTCGCAGCAAAGTTGATATTTAGCAAAGCAGCGGCTGTGTGCAAGCAGTTTGATCATGTTTATCCCAGTATTTTAAAGTCTAATATTTTGTTTCAGCTGTATGTATGCATTGCTTAATTTGTGTTAAATTGATTAGTTAAATCCGTAGCTGCATATCCTGTAGGTGAAATATTGATCTCTACTACCTGAGCCTAGGTTATTTGCTGTGATTAGAGTTCGTTGGATGAATTCTTATCACTTAGTAGGTTACGAGTTCAGTTGCTTAGCCATGCTTAGCTTCCGGTAGAATTGGGCGATCATCGACTTAGTCGATGATCTTGATCACATAAAAATTATTATTGCTGTTTTTATGTTTCAGCTTATGTTATGTTAATTACAAAATTAAAACTGAAAACAAAAACGATTTAGACGCGGGCACAATGGTAAGATGGTGTGATTCTTGGGTGTGACTGGAATGGTGCCCGTGTCAATTAAGGACCGAACATCTTGTGAGTGAATTTTTATCCAGGCATTTCGGCGTGCTAACCACACTAGAGTATATGGGACCTCTCTTGACCTAGTACTTTGGCGTGTATTGGCTCCGGGTCGCAGGAGGTCGCAGGAGGGATGGTGTTGGGAGCATGGTAGTTGTTCGAAAAGCTTTACCCTGAGTGGGTAGTTGTCTTTTCGGCTTTACCATGTAAGCGTATGGATTTCTATCCATACGAGCGGCTCATAGTTAATACACAATATTGGAAAAAGTCTCGTAGGACTTAGATGTGCCGGCATACCTTCGGAAGTGTGCTTTGGCTTAAAGGCGGTCTGAAGTGTGGGTCAGTGGTACACCCCTGCAGGGTTAAAAACTATTCGAATAGCCTCGTCCTAGGTGATGGACACGCTTGGGTAAGTTTTTCAAGAGTTAGACTACAACCTTTTAAATTAAAACTTGCAGGGTGGTACGAACTGGGATTAGTGCTATGTTGTGGTGACTCTTTGGGATAGTCACTTCTAAGCGATTACTTGTATCTATCTTTATTTCGCAGTTATTTCAACAGTAAAAATGAATTGCAAAATTGCCTTTAAACTGTATTACATTATCGCAAATAAATTTGGCTTTGTGCAAATGAAACATATGGCCTCCACCAAATAAGCCTGCATGTAGCATATGAGCAGTGCGCTAGTTCACACGTCGGTCTTGCGAGTACAAAGACAATCTTTGTACTCATCGGCTTTGCTTAATGTTTTTGTTGCAGAGGAAGAAGGTGAGCCCCAAGGGCCTCACTACGTGAGTTGTCTTTGCCGCCGTGTTCGACGACTAGGCTTGGCGGTCGATCGAGATGCCTTGTGGGTTGAAGGCACACCGATTGGCTTTGTTTATAGCCATCTTATGGCACTTTGCTTCATTGTCTATCTTACATTATTTGTGTATCTTTTGGCGGTCGGCCACAGTCCGTAATAATCTTACATTTGTTACTTTACGCTTAGTAGTGTAATGTTTGGACTCTATGTTTGGAATGGAGTTGATGCATAATTTTGTGGTGAGGTATGTATCTTTGCTTTCAGGAAGTATACATATCTCGAGGCTCAGTTTATTTGATTTGTGATGCTAGGGCCAGGTGGTTGGCTAAGCATTACAAGCCAAATAAATTGGGGTCCTCACAGACTTCCTCTCCCCTTAAATGCCTAGGTGCCTCCTCAAGTACTACTGTGTTCTTTCAAAATGCATTACCTTGGATTCTGAATTCATGGTCTCTAGGTAGGAAGCGTCTATGACAATCAAACCAGCAAGCCTTGCGACCATTACGGAGTTGAAATGCTTTACCGTCACACAAGCATTTTGGACACGCAAACGAACCATGTGTGCTCCAACCAGCAAACATACCATATGCAGGGAAATCATGAACTGACCATAGATATGCTCCCCGCATTGTAATGTTTTTCTTAAGTGAAGCATCCCATGTTTGTACCCCCTCCCACAACTTGATAAGTTCATCAACTAAAGGTTGCATTAGAATATTTATTTTTTTCCCAGGATGTTCAGGACCGGGGATAACAAGGCCAAGGAATATGTACTCCGGCTTTAAGAGCATGCCCGACGAAATATTTAATGGAGCCACAAACACTGGCCAACATGAGTAAGGAGCAGCACCCAAACTAAATGGTGTGAAACCATCTGTTGCTATAGCAAGGCGTACATTTCTAGGATCACTTGCAAAGTTTGGGAAGTCCTCGTCAAATTGTTGCCAAGCTTCCCCATCACATGGGTGCACCATCTTACCAGACGTTGACTGACTATGTGACCGCATTAGCTTTGCTGTCTCCTCGTGTGCATACAACCTTTGTAGCCTATCTATAATGGGGAGGTACCGTAATACTTTACATGGGACTTTATTATGGCCTACCTCGTAGCGAGAGGTATCACATAAATCACACTTGTCTTTATGCTCATTATCTTTCCAGTAAAGCATGCAGTTATTATAACACACATCAATTTTCACATATGGCATTCCGAGACCCTCTAACAACTTTTTTGAACGGTAGAAGTCCTCAGACAACTTAGACTCTGGAGGCAAAAGTTCATGAATTATCTGTAATACATCGTCATAGTGGGAAATTGACATATTGTATTGTGACTTCATAGCTAGCAAACGAGCGACAGCAGACAGACTTGAGTGTGTTGTGTTCTCATGGACTAGTTCGTCAGCGCTAGCGACCATTCTATAGAAAGCCTGGGCAGAGGCCGTTGGCTCCTCATCAATTCCCGGTGGATGGTCACCGCCTAGGTCAATCAACAGATTGTCCATTCGATTACATTCATTGATTTCCTCGTGATCTATTGAAGGGTCGTGTTCATCATGTGTTGTCCATGTTTGGTAGTTTGACCTAAACCCATATTTACTTAAGTGCAACTCTACAATATGCCTGTTGTGCCTAAAATACTTCCTGCACATTGCACATGGACACTTAATGGTGTCGCCTTCAACTATCCTAGGATTTGAGAATGCATGATCTAAGAACTGTGTAGTTTGTTCAATCCATTCATTTGAAGGAGCTTTACCACGCTGCCAGCCACTATACATCCATTCATGGTCTGCCATGAAATAGTTCTGTGTGCATAACATGAATATATCATGTATAAAATTATATTTATTAAAACTAGGTATGTTACATTTGTACTGTACAAATATCCTAGTGTTCAGCCCAATTTAAGATTAAACCACCATGGCATATTGCAATTTATTAGACAACATTATACTATGACCCAGTTGACTAAGCAATATCAATGCAGTGCTACAGTACATGTACTAGGTCCAGTGCAGCATATGTGCAGTTCAGCATCGTATTCCAGCAAACTTGACATGTGGGACCAACTGAAAAATCCTAGAATGTCTACAGACTGCAGTCCATATGCATGCAATGGTACAGTACATGTACTAGGTCCACATCCAGAGCTAGAATATATCCTATGGCTTCCCACATTGTAAGGGGTACCAACGAGCTAAGGCCAACTACATGCTTCTATGCTAGAGAGCATAGAAATCTGTCTTTACATGAACATCAGTACAAACACACTATTTACAGTTCTGGGTAAGTCTAAAACAAGATTATTACATTTTGTCGAGTCCAATCCTGTTTCTGTGTCTGAAACAAGGTTATTATATCAAACATAAGGTTGTTGATTCTACATGTAAATTAATCAGTTTGCACAAGATTCCACTAGAAAAGTTACAAAAAAATTGATGAACATTAAAATCATTAATCCTAAACAAAGATGCCTCGCGATCATCGCTCCGAACTCTAACAAGCACTCTCTTTGTCGTTTCAATAGGAACAACACATGTTTGCTTTGACTGAAGTGTATACTAACACAAAAATGATGCAGACTGAATTAGCCCCAAAGTATTAAATTCCATGTTAGTGAAGTGGGCACCTCGAAGTCACATGCATGCTTCCTTGCCATGCATATCAAAACGACCATATTGAGATCTGCCTATATTTAATGATATAGTTTATACAATTGTTTCAATGTATCAATTGTCGATGAACATATATGTGTATATGAATATACCAAGGTCAAGATCTGCCAGCGGCTCCTCGTGGTGGTGGTGCTTATCATGTTTATTTAGTAGCATTCTAGGCTCTAGTTGGGCTGGGGTGTTACAGTTGATATAGAGCGAGCTGTAGGTCCGTGGTGACTAGATTAATTAAAAATTTGCGAATGGCTAATCAACTTAAAAGTTTGACACACTAGTACACAGTAGGTGGGGTTGGGTTATTGCATTGCATCTACGTTTCCGTTATATCGCATTGATGATTGTTGATATGAATATAGTAAGATTGCTTATTAACTAATTATATGATTGTTATGTGTGAGGATAATAGATGTTGAGAGGTTGAGATTGTGGTTGTGGCCCTGGGCTTTACCAGGTTACACCATTGTTCGTAGTAAGAGATTAGTGAAGTGGTTACCTCGGATATCTTAGTACCGGCGTGATAGTGAGTATCTTAGAGAAGTTGTTCTCTTATTTGAATTTGAATTTGGTCAACTCTTATCCAGTTGTGGTTGATGAATTTATTTTGGATTGTTAGTTCATTGCGGTTGATGGGTTGCTTTGAGAAAGGTTGATGTGTTTCCATTGGCTTAATTTGCCCCTTAAACCAGTTATTGCTTTCCCAACTGTTGAGTTAATCTTGCGGCTAGTGAACTTAGTTAATTGTCAAGATTGACTTTTGTATTGGAGTTTTATCTTCTTATTGGAAAACATGACCCATTTATTTCGCTGGATGATTTGGATAATGCAAATTTCCTTTTTGCAAGCCCTTTAGTATGTGGAAGATTGACTCAACGTATCTCTCTTGGATATTTTGCGTGTTGAAGATTAATGGATCCATTTTATGAAAGAAGATGTTAAACCCTTTAACGATGTTTTGTCATGGTTAAGTGAGAGGTTTTAATCAGAGCAATTAATGGATATGATATGGGTTATCAAGTTGGGTTTGTAGTATGGTGTATAATCGATTTTTAACAATATCCTTAGAAGTAAATTTGATTAAATTGCTGTTGTTATAGAATAATTACATGATGAACTTGTTTACTGGTATGACTATACATGCTAGGAATCCAAGATTTATTAAGAAGTGTGAGATATTGATGATTTGGTCTGATCATTAGGATTGTAGAGTTTGGTAAATTTATTGGATAATTTGGATTAATGTGTTCCAATGGATTAATCTACCTATTAGTGATGGTTATGTTAAGGATGTGTTTGAACGTTGCCTTAGAGGATATTAATCCAGAAATTTTCATAAACTGGCTACTTGATGATCATAAATAATTGCTAGGTTGAAACATGAATATAGGATTAGATGAATGTTGAGGTAGTACCTAGTGAACCCTGTTTTGTAGGAGATGATGTTACTAAATCTTTAATTATATTTTGCCCTAAATCCTGGGCATAAAGTGGAATATTGACTCTGTGTTAATAAACGGTTGTGTGACTGCAAATAGAAGGACCCTATTTGCATACGTGATAAATACAGTTGTCAATTGTTAATGATAGTTGAATTGAGTGTTGAGCAACACTAATGGTTGAGTGGATGAATGAATAAGTGGTCTCTGATAGCGTGCCTTGTGAAATTGTTATTTGATAGTATGATCTTGTTACAAGAGGATTGTTTCAACCTTGTGGCCTGTGTTTCCTTTGGAGAGGTTTATGATGAGATAAGAGGCTATGATGATTCTCGCTAAGAGTGTATTATTTTATTGTTAGTGTGATTGTCAGTAAGGGATTATGACGATAATGTTGAATATTTTGTATAAAAGAATTTGATCGCTCGCGTGATATTGATTAAATGAAAATGTTTCTAGTTTTGTGTTTGTGAACTTTGGATCCCATGTTGATGTGGTAGCTGAAAGTGTTTCGAGCAAGGTGACACGTCGAAAGGTTTTATAAGTGTAATACCCCGTATAACCTTAGAGACTCCAATCGAGTTAGAGAGAGGATTAAATAAATCAAATTGAGAATTTGTGTTAGAAAATGGTTTTAACTGGAAGTTCAGTGGGGTTTTTCGCTTGTTTCAGAGAACCTGGGCTGTGGGCTGAAAGCCCACAGCACCTTGGCCCATTAGTGGAGGAGGGGGGTAGCCAAACCCTAAGCAAGTACTGTAGCTCATGGTTACTATAGCACCGACACACTGTAGCACACGGGTACTGTAGCAATCCCCTTCCCTGCTGCTATGCCAAGAAGAGAAAGGAAGGAGAGGAAGGAAGAAGAAGAAAGGAAGAGGAAGGGGAGAAGGAAAAGAGGAAGGAAAGGAAGGAGCTTCGCTGGGTCTCCGCGTTGGTCATCTTGTTCTCCAAGGGTAACCCACGATCCTGTTCGATTAGTCGTGTAGTTTCGCGTTTTGGCAATGTCGATATTAGATCGGTTTCTGGCAGTCTGTATTGCTCGGCTATTTTGAGGATCTTAACTGCGAAATTTGATCTGTCCATCTCCTAGAGATTTGTAGGTCACATCTTTAGCTTTCACTAGAGTCTTAGATCACGTCGTTTGGATGAGCAGTTCAAAAGTTATGAATTTTATAGTGCCGCTATTTTGTAAATCTGCTACTTTTCTGATAGTTTTTAGTAATCAGGATTAAACTGATAGATAAAGGGGTTTCTGGGAGGTCTCACTATAACGAAAGTTGTAGATAACTGTCGTAGCTTTCAGAGAAGCTTAATAATATGAAATTTGGACAAACGGGCTAAATGTTATGGTAGTTTTAGTATACTGTCCAGAGAACTTGATGTGAAATTGATATTCTGTTAATTAGCTTGGTAGGGGTATTAGATGGCCGAATTAGGAAGGCCTACCAACTACGTTTAGTTGGAGAAATTGATAACCTTTTAAGGAAGTCCAAGAACACCTCATTTGGACTCATGTACTAAAAGATATGAATTTTAGAACACGACTGTCCACAGAGGGGACAAATCAACATTTAGGAATTAGAGTTGGGATCACGTTACATACTATTGCGAGTTCATGTTTGATTATATAGTTTGTTTGGTACATTACTGTTGTCTTAGTATGCTTTTAAATGAATTTAGGTGGGGAATTGGTCCCGGAGGTAGCACCCTCTTCATATCCTCCGTTCTCACGCAGTTAAGGCAAGTACTCTGATTGATAGAGTAATTATGAATTTTTGACAGTGAGTGCTAGTATTTTGATACATATTAGCTATGCTTGGTTGATAGTGTGATATGTTTTATTAAGGATGGTGAATGCTTATTGATACGAATGATTGTTATTCATGTATGGTGTTGATGTTGTTCATGATTATTGCGAAATTGTAATTGTTCATGTGCACAATGAGAGCATACATAAGACTTGGTGACATGGTGACCAGACATGCATATTTGAGGTCCCCGTCATGTAGATAACGGGCTTGAGGTCCCTACATTTATAGAATGTGGGCATTGAAAAGAGGTCCCTATCATGAAAACGATGGGCTTATGGTCCCCACACTTGTGGAGTGTGGGCTTGAGGTCCCTTTTACTTGCGGAGTATTGGGCCATTAGTCCCTGTGCTTGTGAGCACAGGCATGGGTTTGCAACGACGGCTGCATACCTCGCATTACCGGTAAAATGCGAAAAGAGTGAAAGAGAAAAGATGCATTTCACATTTGCATACATACAACATGAGATATGTTTTCGTGTAAAGCTTTGGAATTGAATGTTGATGCTGTAATTGTGAGGTTAATGTTTCATTATTGGTACTTGCTGAGTCTTTGGGCTCACCTCTTGCTTTTGTTGTGTTTTAGGTACCTTTGGTAAGAACGACATGTATGGGAGGGAGTAGATTTGAGTTGGAGGTTCTGCCGAAATTTAGTAGATTGTCCTTGTATAGATTTGTTTAATGTTTTTTTAATAGCATTCTAGGCTGATGTTGAGCTGGGGTGTTACAATTAGTTCCTAAGTGATTCGGGCGGTGGTCTTCAAATCCCTTCTTGTTGGAGTTGTCATGGTGGTGCTGTAATAAAAAAAAGTTGCTTTCATTGTTAAAGGAAATAGTGAAGTAAAAGAATTAAGATTGAAGTCAAGTTTTGTAACTTGCAGTTTATTGAGGTTTGCTTGAACCTTCTATTCTTGCTCATAAGAGTTTCCCGAATTTCAAAAATAATGTTTTATTCTCGTTTGAGGTTTGATATCCTGTGCTTGTCGGACGTGTGCCCTCAACTATGATCTCATCTTTTGTTTCCCGAGATGATTACTATTTGACTATTTCCCCTTGATCTTGTATCTACTGTAAGTGGTAGCGATCTCCTTCTTCTAAGAAAGGGTTAACCGAGTTGTGTTGCAAAGTCTTTTCGGATTTGTAATGGCAACTAGATAGTGGTGGTCTAGTAGATGATTTCTTGAACCTTTTGTAATACCCCAAATCTAGTTTTGGTGAGAATAATTAAAAGAGGGAAAATGACCAATTAGAAAATACAATTAGCAGCAGTTTGAGGGGGGTTTTCTGTAAAGGTTGGACAACCTGGGCCAAGGCTTCAAGCCCACTTGAATTCAGCCCATTGGTGGGGGTGGTGGCCGGCCATATGGGGGGGCAAACCCTAGGGCGCCTCCACCCCTCCCCTTGGCCGCCACTTCCCCCTTCTCCCCTCTTGCGCCGCCCCTCCTCCTCCCCTCTCCCTTGCGCAGCCTCTCCTCCCCTCTTCCTTGGTTGAGCCACCTCCCCGGCAGCTCCTCCTGCGATCTTCAAGGGTAACAAAGAGGTTTCTTCACTGTTCTTTTGGTTTTAGATGCGTTTACGGTTTCATTTAGCAGATCGTTTAATTTTGCTGCTAGATTGCTTTTCTGTCCAGTTTAGTGCGCGGCAATTTTCGCATCCTTAGAAGCATAATTTGGGAATCCCGTCTCCTAGAGAAGTGTGGATATTGCTCTTAGATTTCAGTGGCCGCCAAGAACACCGGATTCCTACATTCGAGTTAAAAGTTATGTTATTTTTAGTGTTTACTGTCCAGAATGCTGACGAGAATCTGCAGTCATCTTGTTTAATAAATAAGAAATTGTTAAGTGCCTAATTAGAACTTGGGATCTCCTAGAGAGTTGTAGGTTATCTCGTTACCTTTCATTGCCGACAAGAATCACATCATTTGGACCTTCGTACCAAAAGTTATGATTTTTCTTAGGGAGTCTGTGCTGTGGAATGGTGGTTGGTCTGACAGGTTTTAGTGTTTCGACTTAAGCGTGTATTTAGAGGAACAATCAGAGGGGCTCACCATAATGAAAAATGTAGATAATCCTTCCAGCTTTCAGGAAAACTAAAGATCATGAAATTCAGACGAACGTAGAGAAAGTTATGATAATTTCATCGTTGCTGTCCAGAGACCCGACGCGAGAATTGATACTCTGTTGTTTGGTTTGGTAGGGCTAGTAAAGGACCGAATCAGAGAACCTCACCAACTAGGTTTAGAAGGGGAATTCAATAACCTTTTCAGATTGTCCAAGATCAATCCATTTGGATTTCTGTACATTTAGTTATGATTTTTCGAAGGGGGCTGTTCTCTGGAAAAGAAAACTGACAGCTAGCAATAAGAGTTGGGGATCGCGTTTAGTGGACGATGTGCTCATTTTGTGTTTATGGTTTTGTTATTAGACTTATATGGTAGCCTTAGCATGTCTCAATTGTATGTCCAGGTGTGGGTTTGGCTCCGGGAGCAGTACCTTATCCTCGACATCCACCTTCGCACGGTTGAGGCAAGTGCATTGTTTGTTAAATGGGTGTGATTGATTAGCTATGTCTGTGTGCTTTTGATATAAGGTTGCATAGCAAGATGGTTTACTTGATGATTGTTTAAGTATGGTGATTGCTCAAATTATGCTTATGCTTTCTTGTGGTACAATGTTGTTGTCTTTTGATAAGATTGATGATGAATAAGAGATGAGCATATGCATATTGAGAACATGTTGTGGCTTGGTCACGCGGTGACCAAGCATGTTTCCCTTTGAGATTCCCGTCATGAATGTGACAGGCCCGAGATCCCCTCACTCGTGGAGTGTGGGCTTGAGGTCCCCCTTACTTGCGGAGTAACGGGCAATTGGTCCCTGTGCGTGCGCGCACAGGCATGGGTATGCGGCGACGGTTGCATACTCTGCATTACCGGTGTAATGCACACAGAAAGTTAAAGATAAAGGATCCTTGAGCATTGCATTTGCATATGAGATGTTCTATTGTTGATCTCCTTTACGTGGATGCTGATGTTATGGTTTCTTTATGTACTTGCTGAGTCTATGGACTCACTCTTGCTTTTATTGTTGTTTTAGGTACCCGAGCCAAGAACGACATGCATGGGGGAAGTAGACGCTAGTCACACACATGCCACACGAACTAAATAAAGATGAATGATCTTCAGAACGTGATTGATTTTAGTAAATGCAAAGATTATTATGTTTTGTCTCATGCAATGGATTAAATGTAATAATGATGAGTAGTGTAACTTCATATCTCTCTAGTTATGTTAAATACTTAGCATGTCTTTGATTATATTTTGATGTCTTTGGATGAAAGTTTTAGTTAATATTTGATTAAATCTGTGTGTTGGAACCTTCGTGTAATTAACTTTACAATGGAGGTTCTGCCGAAATTTATTAAGATTGTCTAGTTAGTAGCATTCTGGGTCCCTTCTGGACTGGGGTGTTACACCTTTAGGTGTCAAGTTGTTTGAGAGGCATTGTGTAAATTGATTTATTAGATTAATCCTTGGAGAGGGTTCGATTTAAATAGAATGTTTGTCTTTGGAGCTAACTGATTACGTTGTCGCAACTAATAGAACCTATAAAGAGATGTGGTCCAAGATCTTTTGTCCATTTTGACAGAACATTAGAATTAGAAAGTATGAAAATCTTAACCAAATTTATTAGAGTATCGCAATCGGGTACTCAGTAAGATTGTGTAGAAGAATTATGATGGTGTAGCTTAATGAGAGTAGCAGTGTGAAAAAAAATCTAATCGTCGTGTTAACTAATAGGATAGCAGAGATTGTTGAGCTATTGTCAAGCATGGCTCGGCCTTAGTGAGTAACCCTATGGGAGTTAGATTATCTCTAAGGATATCTTGGTCACAGAATATATTTATTTATTGACATTAGTGATTGAGTATGTTTGAATCTTGGTCAATTAGTGAGGGTATTGCGAATGGGTATATTGTGGTCGTGTAGCTGAAAATTGATTGGTGTGGTTTAGTAAAGGTCCAAGATTGGTGAAATGAAACGCCTTGGGCGGTTACTTGGTTAGTGAGGAACATTGGTATTAATGACTGATATTATTGTTGAGCTGTGTGAAAAGTTAGTAAAAGAATTTGAGGATTTTCTACCAATCATACCAGAAATTCATTATAGGAGACTTGGAGGTTAAATTCGGGCTTTGCCTTTCTATGCTAGGACCTCGGCAGTCCAATATTATGTGTAAAAGAAGAAGAACAAAAGTGGATTCCGAATAGTGTTGATCATTGATAAAATCCTTCAGGTGTAGTAAATGAGTATGTGCGCTGAGAATTTCAAGTTGAGTATCTTTACAGAATGAGGTGATGTGGTTGTGGGTGAAAAATCTTTATTGAGGTGTTGGGAACCAGTTGTCAAAAATAATTCCTTTGGTATAGGAGTGGACTAGAGAATCATTTTGTGGGTTAATAGAGCCCCTCTAGATAAGTGTGGTTGTTCTTTCGGTTTGAGGATCATTTTGGGGTTGTCGGTTAAAAGGAAGGAGTAAGTTTGATGATTTGGAAATCCATGATTTGGGAGAATGTTTATTTCTTAAAAGGACATCTGAGAAAAGAATGTTTTCTTGAGTAGAGAAGTGTTCTATTGGTTCTTGTTGGGATTAGGCTTTTTTTTATGGAGAACACTTACAATTTGAGTTGACTCTAGGTCGGCAAGGCGGTTCCTTTCGGTTCAGGAAAATAAATGAAGTGTTTGATTTGGGCATTCGAACAATTTCTCTTTTGACTTATGTGGTGTTTATTTGCAAACTGCCTAGTTGAAATGTGAAAAGATTTTTATGATGAATCTTCGATTTAGGATTTGAGTGTTTTGGATGAAAGTTGGTTAAGAGTGGGTGGCATTGTGAATCTTTTGTTTTTTGCTAAGTTCTGATTATTAAAGTTTGTTTAAAATAAGTTATGTTGCGCGTCCCTGTTTAACGAAGGTTCTCCTTATTATGATGAAGCGGTCGACTGAGAGATGGAACAAGAGTTACATATGTTTATGTGCAAGTTCTGTAGTTTGGTCCCAAAGGGAATGATAGCCCAGAGTATATTTGGTTTGTTCTAGAAGTTGCGGGGATTTTGGAAGATAGCAATTCGCTAGAATTGTCTCGAGTCCTGGAGCACGGTATATAACGTTTTGTGTGACCCGGTGTTGAGATAATGCTTGAGGTATTTAGAGTGTGAGGTTTCATAAGAGCCGTTGACCAGTAAGTAATACCACATCTTCGAGTCCTGTCCGTTGAGTGGTTTTGGTTAGGTCGGTACAAGTGATGAGGTTTAATACATCAGTTGCATCAAGGTGCGGTGGTCCCATAAGTCCGAGAGGAAAACGACTTGGGAATCGGAGTCTTGCATGTGCGAGCAATATCCAGAATTGTTCACAGCAGGTGTGTGGTATTGTTGGTAAATTCTAGCGGTGATTGTTCTTTGGTGTAGAGCGTGGTTAGAATTTGGGGTTGAATTCCTTTTAAGGGGGTAGAATTTAATACCCCAAATATTTATTTAAGTGAGAAGAAAGATTGTAGGGGGGAGAATTGAATAGTGGGAGCGGTTTTAACAGATGTTCAAGGGGATTTTTGAGTAATTCGGAAAACTTGGGCTGTGGGCTGAAAGCCCACAACACCTTGTCCCATTAGAGCAACCATCCAAGTAAAGGGGGGCAGCCATGTTACCGTAGCATGCACTATAGCGTCGTCACTGTAGCAGCCCCTCCCCTCCCCATTGCGCCTCCACCTCCTTTCCCCTCCTGTTGCGCCTCCACCTCCCCTCCCCTTCGTGGCCAGCCAAGAAGAAGGAAGAAGAAGAAGAGAGAAGGGAGAGGAAGAGGGTTCACATGGTATTCTTCGAGTTCTACAGCGGTTCTCCAAGCGTAATCACTGGTCTCCGTTCGTTAAGTCGTCGATTGGTGTATCGTAGCAATATCGGTATTAGATCGATAATCTGGTAGTTTATAATGTTCTTACGATTTAGGGCTGTTAATGGCGAAATCAAGTCTGGCCGTCTCCTAGAGAGTTGTAGGAGACATTGATACCTTTCTGTAGAGTATAGAATCACATCGTTTGGACAAGCGGTTCAAAAGTTATGAATTTTGTAGCGCTGTTGTTTCGTAAATCTGCTACGTTTCTGACAGTTTTTAGTAACCAGGCATACACTGATAGCTAAAGGAGTTTTTGGGAGATCTCAGTATAACAAAAGATGTAGATAATTATCTTAGCTTTCAGGTAAGCTAAAGAGCGCAAGATTTGTACAAACGTACTGAAAGTTATGGTAGTTTTAGTATACTGTCCAGAGAACCCGACGTGAATTTGATGTTTTATTAATTGGCTTAGTAGGGGGTACTACATTGCCGAGTCAGGACAGCTCACCATCTAGACTTAGTTGGAGAATTTGTTAACCTTTCAAGGAAGTCTAAGAACACCTCATATCGACTCTTGTACAAAAAGATATGAATTTTAGGATATGGCTGTCCACAGAAGGGACAGATCGATCTTTAGGAGTTGGAATTGGGAATGCGCTTGAGAGTATAGCGAGTGTGGTTGTGCTATTGTTTATTCTTTTGGTCTAGTATGATTGTATTAGCATGCTTTACAATTATATTCAGGTAGGGGATTGGTTCCGGGGGCAGCGCCCTCTTCGCGTCCTTCGTTCCCTCACGGTTGAGGCAAGTATTCTGGTTGTTGATATAATTATGAATGTTTGTCAGTGAGTGCTTGTGTTTTATACATACTAGCTATGCATGAATGATAGTGTGATATGTATGAAAAAGTTTGGCGAATGCTTGAGTTATGGCTAAAGGTTATTCATGTATGTTGATGATGCAATACATGTTATTTAAAGTTGGAGATTTTGGTATATAATTGTTGATTCACATGTTATTGAAAGATAAAGTACTAGTACATGTGCATGTTGAGAGTATATATGTATATTTGAGGTCCATGTCATGTAGATGACGGGCTTGTGGTCCCCACATTCGTGGAATGTGGGCATTGAGTAGAGGTCCCCATCATGAAGATGATGGACTGTGGTCCCTATACTTGTGGAGTATAGGCTCTTGGTCCCTATACTAGAGGGCACAGGCAAGGGTATACATCAACGGTTGTATACCCCGCATTACCGGTAAAATACGAAAAGAGTAAAAGAAAAAATGATGCATTGCACGTTCGCATTACATAAGCATGTGAGTCGTTTTAGTGTAATGTTTCTTATGGTATGTTGATGCTATAACTGTGAGCTTAATGTTTATTTTTTTATACTTGCTGAGTCTTTGGGCTCATTCATTCTTTTGTTGTGCTTTTAGGTACCACTTGCAAGATCGGCATGCATGGGAGGGTGTAGGCTTGCTTTGGATGCACTCACTACCACACATCTTTGAAGATGAATATCATTTAGATCGTATCTTAATAATAAGCAAACTGCTTAAGAATTAATTATGGCTATGTTTGAAACTTTGAATGCATTGGATTATTTGTAATATGGAGAGTAGCAGATTTTGATTATGCTTGTTTATGCTTTAGCTGAATCGATTATTCTTTTGAATGTTTTAATGAATTTTGGATGTTGAAATATTGATTATGATATATGCAACAGTTAGAACCTCTAGTATACTTGGTTATACAAAGGAGGTTCAGCCAAAAAAATTAGATCTATGCCTTATGTTTAAATTGTTATCATGTTTATTTAGTAGCATTCAAGGCTCTAGTTGGGCTGGGGTGTTACATCATCATTATTACAAATAATCCAACGCGTAAAACATAACCATAATAAATCCTTTAAGCAGTTGCTCATTTATTAAGGCATGATCTGAAATCTAATCAACTATAAAGGTTCATGGCAGTATGGGTGTGACATATGGGTACTTCCTCCCATGCATGTTGTTCTTGTATTGGGTATCTAAAACAACAACAGCAGCAAGAGTGAGTCTACAGACTCAGCAAGTACATATAAAAGACATTACAATACAAAATTATAACATCAACATCCACTTCCAGAAACTTTGCATTGAACCATACCACATGCATATGCAATGCTCAATGCATCCTTTCTCTTTAACTCTTTTTGCATTTTACCGGTAATGCAGGGTATGCAACCGTCGCTGCATATCCATGCCTGTGCTCGCAAGCATAGGGATCAAGAGCCCAATACTCCGCAAGTAATGTGGACCTCAAGCCCACACTCCACAAGTGTGGGGACCTCAAGCCCGTCATATACATGACGGGGACGTCAAAGATATACATACTTGGTCACCACGTGACCAAGCCTCAACATGATCTCAATATGCATATGCACAGTTACTCTATTCGTCATCGACATGCAATAGCAATAACATCATACATGAATAGAACTTAATCATACTTTGAGCATTCACCATTATTAATACACATATCATGCCAACAAGCATGCATCGCTATCATGTATCAGATTCACGCAATCATGATCAAGCATTTACAATTAATATATCAATCAATGTACTTGCCTCAACCGTGCGAGAACGAAGGACACGAAGAGAGCGCTGCCCCGGAACCAATCCCCTACCTGAGTTGAGTCAACAAGCACTCTAAGATAACAATGCTTGACCAAAACAAAGCTAGAATCACTTGCGAAAAAACTATACTCTCTTGCGCAACCCCAACTCCAAAATCCTAAATAGCAGTTCTGATGAGGACATCCCTAACTTGGATACAACCGCGCCTATACACACAGCTGATCCACAACAAATGTTACAAGGACCAATTACTCGAGCTCGTGTTCGCCAACTTAATCACCAGGTGAATTCGTTCATAGGTTTATATATTACTGAGAATAGATCGTTACCTAATGCAAGTGATTTAATTGCACTTAGGAACATGGAAAAGAACCAAGGAGAGGTATGTGGAGTCATGGACAAGCATAGGAGGCATAATGTAGGTCATCACGTCACTTTGGGTCTGAGGCAAGCAAGAGTTCGAGTTGGGCTCGTTCTGGATTCGAGTTCGGACTGTTGCGATAGTACTAAGTTCAAACGGTCGTAACTTCTTCATACGGACTCTGTTTGGGACGTTCTTGGACTTCATTGAAAGCTTATCAAGTCTACTTTCTAATGGATCCAACCTCAGCTTCAAATTCCAACCGAGTCGGCCACAATAAACAAAACAATCCATGTCTAGTTTTTTGTCCGAGTCAAAAAGGGTGCTGCGCCACCTCCTCTTGGGCCCATGGGCCTTGTAACCCTAGGGGTGTGCGTCCACTTCCTTGGCTTCCACCTCTGGTCATCTTCCCATATAGGAGCTGCCGTTCCCTTGGATAGAACTCGAATTTCGTTGAGTTTAGGTTTTGCCATTATGCAAACTTTTGTTCTTCAGTTGTGTCGGACGACTACCTGTCAAGACATCCTTCGGGATCCCACATTTGCTTTTCAATACCATCTATACTACAATTTCTATTTGCAATATCAGATTGTCTATATTTTATTCTTGCTAGTTCTTCGATTGCTCGCATGAATTGAACCTCGTGTTCAGGTTGATCGCGTTTCAAGCACGGTCAATAACGTCGCGGAGTTGGTTCAATGATTGCTAAGGCGCAAGCGTTGTCGTACGGTTGTAGTCAGATCGCAAGAGTCACCTCCACCAAAATCGATAGTTATCAATCTCATCGAAAAATCGGGAACCCCGTCTCCATCAAGTGGTATCAGAGCTCAAGGTTGCTTGGTAAGAATTTACTGTTTTTTTGTAGTTAGGTTGCTTAATTCTGAAAGTCCAGAAAAAGCCAAAAAAATTATAGGATTAGATCACCTATCTGTCCAAGACCAATTGCGCCATTGCATCTTTCTTTTCAGTGCATTGTATTGTTGAACTTTCGATTGTATCGTCGTGTCTTTTGCTGGTCTTAGTGTCTAGTTCCTTTAGAGTTTCGAGTTCTGCTCACGTTTGATCGCACCGTTGCGTTTGGGTTCAATCTGCCGCTTACCTCCATCGCTGCCAGTCCTTGCCGCGCCCGGCAGAGCCGCTGCTGTCTTTGCCTTCGCGCTGCCACGACCACCAGAGCCGTTGTCGCGACCACCATCGCTGCCACCATCCCTTGTCGCGTCCAACCGTGGCCACCATCCTTCTGCCGCGACAAACCACCATCCTCCTACCACCGCCACACCAAGGGAAACTCTAACTAAGAACAAAAGTTCGTTTCGGTTTGTGACAGAGAAGAAAAAGAAAAAAAAAGAAAAAAAGAAAAGAAAAGAAAAAAAGAGGTTGTTTCGTGCTGCCAGAAGGAAACATAAGATTCATCTGACTTCGGCAACGCGGTAAAAAAAATCAAAGTTTAGAGAGAGAGAGAGAGAGATTCATCTTTTAATTACCTTTTTACCCCTACATTTTAAAAAAAGTTTGTGACCCATATACCTCCCTAGGCCTGGAAGAGGACTTTGAAGAGATTTGAGTGAGGTGCACATTTGCAAAAAAAAGAGGAGCAAAAAAAAAAGACAAAAAAAAGTTTCTCTGAATTTGCTCAAAATTGACAGAGACCTTTTGTTAGTGATTCTAAGGTTCCACGTGAAGACGGCATCCTTTTTTGAGCTTCTGCTGCATCGTGCTTTCGTTTGTGTTCTAGGTTCGCGTCTCTAGTACGGTCTAGCCTAGGACCAGCACTAACCGACGTTGAACGATTTTTCAGCTTGCATTCTCTAATTTCATAGTTGCTAATCCATTGTTACCATACTTGAGCCTTCCCAGCTACACCTTTTCTACAACCGTACAGACTAAACTTCACCTGGCAATCGCTCCATCCAATCTTCGGAGATAAGTTGACACCGCTGGATGCCGATCACCCCTGTTTGCTTGGTAAGAATTTGATAGAAGGCTTGAGTGTGAGCGACTTTTGAACCACCCCATCCTAGTAGTTGCTAGGGATATATACTTATGATTTGCTAACAATGGCAGGGCTGCAGAGCATTTGGATGAGGATACATCTCATACTCCTCGTACAAAGGGAATCGTACAACATTTTCGGCGCCTCATGAACCTTCTTACGGAGGGTCTTGAGGAAGATGTTAGGGTCACGAATGAGCGACTTGCTTAACTTGAGGGCACCCAAATTGAGACAAACGCCACGCTCGCCGTGATGGAGAGAGCGCAAGGCGTCACTAACACTTCTTTGTCAGGTATTATGGCGCGCCTTGACGAGATGGACCATGCATCCACTGCTGTTCCCCCTGCTGCCCTAGTGGTAGAGGGACAAGATGAATTCGACTATGTGACTGATACCGACGCCAATGACATGGGTAATAATAACAACGATCGAGCTCATCGACAGTTGCGTTTTAACCGATAAGGTATGCAACGAGACCCCCCACGACGTGAGGTACGTGACCACGATGATTCTTTTGCTAAGGTTAAATTCATTATACCCTCTTTTAATGGTAAATATGATCCTGATGGTTATCTTAATTGGGAACTAGCTGTTGATCAAAAATTTGCTTGCCATGAAGTTCTTGAGATTAGGCGAGTTAGGGCTGCTACTAGTGAATTTACCGATTTTGCTTTTATTTGGTGGAAAGAACATTGTCGTCAACATCCCAATAACATACCTAACACTTGGGAGGCTTTAAAATTGCTTATGCGGCATCGATTTGTTCCCTCATATTATGCTCGTGATTTGTTAAATAAATTTCAACGCTTACGACAAGATACAAAGTCTGTGGAAGACTACTATCAAGAATTGCAAATTGGTATGTTGCGTTGTGGTTTAGACGAGAATGAGGAGGCATCAATGGCTAGGTTTTTGGGAGGGTTGAATCGAGAAATTCAAGACATCCTTGATTATAAAGATTACAACTCTATTACTAGATTGTTTCATCTTGCTTGCAAAGCTGAACATGAAGTGCAGGGACGCCAGATGAGGACACGATCTAACTCTTCTGCAGGTCGCACAAACTCATAGACACCCCGCACCTCTACTGCCCCGGCTATCAGTGCACCCCCACCGCCACCCTTCAACAACAAGCCGCGCACTGCTACTTCAAATCCAGCGCCACGCGTTTCTGAAGCAACCAAATCAGCACCACAAGCGTCTGCAAAAACCTCCTCTTCAGTTGCTTTGACAGGACGAACTAAGGATATTCAATGCCATCGGTGCAAAGGCTATGGATACATGATGCGGGATTGTCCAAACAAGCGCGTACTGATCATACGCGATGATGGTGGGTATTCCTCTGCTAGTGATTTTGATGATGAAACATATGCTATGCTTGCGACTGACCCTGCAGGACTTGATGATGAATCTGATCATGAGGAGGAACATGTTAGCGCTGAAGATGCCGGCAAGTATTTGAGCATTATAGTGCAACACGTACTAAGTGCTCAAGTTTCTTGTGCCGAGCAAAATGAGCGCCATAATTTGTTTCAAATCAAGGGCGTTGTCAAGGAATGCTCGATTCGCATAATTATTGATGGTGGGAGTTGCAACAATTTGGTGAGTATGGATATGGTGGAGAAGCTTGCTTTGCCGACCAACCCTCATCCCCACCCATACTATATTCAATGGTTCAACAACAGTGGTAAGTTGAAGGTAACACGAATGGTGAGAGTAAACTTTTCTATGGGTTCATACCATGATTATGTTGATTGCAATGTTGTTCCTATGCAAGCTTGTTCATTGTTATTAGGACAACCTTGGCAATACGATACTGATTGTGTGCATCATGGTAGGAATAATCAATACTCTCTCATGTTCAAGAGAAAAAAAATTGTGATGCATCCTATGACTCCTGAACAAATTGTTAAGGATGAACTTGCTAGAGCTAGTAGAGAGAAGAATCAGGAGAATGCTAAGAGCAAAAATCAGATTGTAGCAAAAGAACTTGAGCAACATAAAAAGAAAGAACCTAAATCTACTCATATGAAGAATAAAGAAATTAAATTGAAAGGTGCTAGTTTTCTTGCTACCAAATCTGGTATGACTGAACTGGATGCTAGTAATTCTGTTTGCTATGCATTAGTTTGCAAAGAAGCATTGTTTTCATTTGAGGATACATCTTCTTCTTTGCCTCCTGCTGTCACTAACATTTTGCAGGAGTACAACGATGTCTTTCCGAAATATATACCGCCGGGGTTGCCACCGCTTCGAGGGATTGAGCATCAAATTGATTTAATTCTCGGCACATCACTGCCTAACCGCACCCCATATAGGACCAATCCAGAAGAAACTAAAGAAATTCAACGCCAAGTTCAAGAATTGCTTGCTAAATGGTATGTACGTGAATCTCTTAGTGCTTGTGCTGTTTCGGTCATTTTAGTGCCTAAGTAAGATGGATCATGGCGCATGTGTGTAGATTGTAGAGTAATTAATAATATCACCATTAGGTATCGTTATCCTATTCCTAGGTTAGATGATATACTCGATGAATTGAGTGGCTCTGTTATTTTTTCTAAGGTTGATTTGCGTAGTGGATATCATCAAATTCGCATGAAATTAGGTGATGAATGAAAAACTGCATTTAAAACTAAGTTCGGGTTATATGAGTGGTTAGTAATGCCTTTTGGATTAACTAATGCACCTAGCACCTTTATGAGACTAATGAACGAGGTTTTACGTGCTTTCATTGGTAGATTTGTGGTGGTTTATTTTGATGACATATTGATATACAACAAATCCTTAGAAGAACATCTTGACCATTTACGTGCTGTTTTTAATACTTTACGTGATGCACGTTTATTTGGTAACCTTGAGAAGTGCACCTTTTGCACCGATTGAGTCGCGTTTCTTGGCTATGTTATTACTCCACAGGGAATTGAAGTTGATCAAGCCAAGATTGAAGCAATACTGAGTTGGCCGACTCTAACACGGTCCACACAGTCTGAAGCTTTTAGGACTTCTTGGATTCTACCATTGCCGTGAAGGATTTTAGCACCATCGCTGCACCATTGAATGAGCTCACCAAGAAGGGCGTGCCATTTGTTTGGAGCGCCGCACAGGAGAACGCCTTCACCACATTGAAAGATAAGTTAACACATGCACCACTACTCCAACTCCCTGACTTTAATAAGACTTTTGAACTAGAATGTGATGCGAGCGGAATTGGTTTAGGTGGTGTATTGCTACAAGATGGTAAACCTATAGCATACTTCAGTGAGAAATTGAGTGGGCCTAGTTTGAATTATTCTACTTATGATAAGGAATTATATGTACTATTTAGAACTTTGGAAACCTGACAACATTATTTATGGCCCAAAGAATTTGTTATACATTCTGATCACGAATCTTTAAAGCATATTCGAAGTCAAAGTAAATTGAACCGTAGACATGCAAAGTGGGTTGAATTTACTAAGTCTTTTCCTTATGTCATAAAACACACGAAGGGAAAGGAGAATGTTATAGCTAATGCTTTGTCTAGGAGATATACCATGCTTTCACAACTTGACTTCAAAATTTTTGGATTGGAGACTATTAAAGAGCAATATGTGCATGATGCTAATTTTACAGATATATTGTTGAATTGTAAAGAAGGGAAAACGTGGAACAAATTTGTCATTAATGACGGGTTTGTGTTTAGAGCTAACAAGCTATGCATTCCAGCTAGCTCTGTTCGTTTGTTGTTGTTACAGGAAGCGCATGGAGGCGGGCTGATGGGACACTTTGGCATGAAGAAAACGGAGGATATACTCGCTGATCATTTCTTTTGGCCAAAGATGAGACGGGATGGTGTGCCTAATACTATAGTTTCAGATCGTGATGCTAAATTCCTTAGCCATTTTTGTAGAACTTTATGGGCTAAATTGGGGACTAAGCTGCTATTTTCTACTACTTGTCATCCCCAAACTGATGGACAAACTGAAGTTGTGAATAGAACTTTATCTACAATGCTTAGGGCTGTGTTGAAAAAGAATTTAAAAATATGGGAAGAATGCTTGCCTCATATTGAGTTTGCTTATAATCGTCCGTTGCATTCTACTACAAAGATGTTCCCTTTTGAAGTTTTTTATGGTTTTGTGCCTCGTGCTCCTATTGAACTTTAATGCTAAACAACGTGCTGAATTGATTTTAAAAATGCATGAGACAACTAAGGAGAATATAGAGCGCATGAATGCTAAATATAAACTTGCTGGTAGTCAGGGGAGAAAACATTTAACTTTTGAACCAGGAGATCTTGTTTGGTTGCACTTGAGAAAAGATAGATTCCCTGAATTGAGAAAGTCAAAATTGATGCCTCGAGCTGATGGTCCTTTCAAAGTGTTTGTAACATCCCAATATTGGACTTGTGTTTCAAATGTAAGAAAATGAGTAGAAATTAAAACTTTTTCTTACATCGTGTATTTCCTGTTGTACCAAACAGTTCATGTACAAGAATTATGAAAATACAAAGTCACAAGTCTCTGGATCCAAATCTTGATCCTTCAAAAACAATCATGTCAAACATTGTGATCATCCTCTGGAAATATTTTTCCTAAGTTCTAAGGATGGTTTGTGACCCCTCTGAAAAATTTCACAATTTTTAGAAATTGTTTGAATATTATTAGAGGGCAGTCAAACCTGTTGACCTTCAATCAAACCCTAAATCAGAACCTTGCGGAATTCTTGGAGAAAAATGCACTGCATAAAAACCTCTAAAACTTTTACACAAGGTCAATCTTTGAGTCAGAAAGCTCCTGTAAAATTTTCAGAAATTTTAGAGTTATTTTGCTACATCAAATAAATCTTCAAAGGTCCCTGTTCTATTTTGAAAAACCAAATCTGGTTTGTACTGTTCCTCGGGTCCGAGTCAGACTCGGGCTTGAGTCATATGATCTGGTAGAGTCAACTAAAGCGCACCCGACCCCCTTTATAAACCCGCGCCGATTCTGATCGTTTGATCTAGATCTAACGACTCCGAGCGATTGGGCCGTTCGGACCGCCGCGAAGAGCCCACTCTTTTGGATCGTTGGATCAAGATCTAACGGTCTAAAATAAGTGTGTTGATCGGGTCACCCGAAGAGTGCATCTAATCTCAGCCGTCCATGATCGATCCAGCGGTCACAGTTCCTCTGTTGTTTTTAAAAGGGCACCAAGGCTTTGAAATCTAAGCCGTCCGCGGTAGATCCAACAGCTCAAAATTGCCCAAGTGCATTGTGTGTCATCTCCTACCTCCAGTTGTGCGTGAGCAGTGGGAGAGGTATGGGGATGTCAATTCTTGCTCCCTACAGCCGCCCTAGTTGACCTTTAGGGTTGTGGGAGGTGTTTCGGCCGAGCCATACCCTATGCCATCATCTCCACCTTTTTCACTTTCGGCCATGTCTTGAGCTTTGCACCATGTCTCCCGAAAAACTCTTTGTCCAAACCCTAATGCTTTCAAAGCTTTATAAGCACCTAACACACCTCCTGGTATCTCTTTACACTATCATTGAGCTCCATTTTCAATTTTGGAGCTTAACACCCCAAAACCAACAATCCACCATTGTTGACCCGTGAAGCTCCATTGGTGAATTTTGTGTTCCAGTGGTTCTCCTTCACGTTTCTTTACACCATTATTATCTCCTTGCTATCTTGAACATATCCCCTCACTTAATTTTGGATTGGATTCTCAGGAATTGTCCAATTTGGGGTTTGTTCAAATTCGACCGATTTTGGTCATCTTCTTCCTCAGCTCAGGTGAGTGCTCTATTTTCAAATTATTTGCTCATGTAGCTTCTATAGGCTATAATGAAGCTATGTTAATGCTTGGGTATCACTCACTTTGCTCTGGGTGCACTTTTCCAACTTTCTTCCTCAACTCCGGCAAGCCTCCACCGTGGACAAGCTTCCCCGACCATCTTTGAAGCCCCTCTCCATTAAGGTAGCTTCTTATTAGTCCCTAGAGGCCATGGCACTCGCTTCTTTGGACAGCAGCAGAGCATTTAGCTATTTTTGAGTTTAGCAGCAAAAGCTCCCTTTTTCATTTTTCGGCTAGCCGGCGATTAGAGCCCTCACCGCCGGCGAGATTGCCACCACTAGGTCCGTAAGGTTATTGCGATTCCATTTCACTACTTGGTTGACGCCGCCGCGATCGGAGTCGCCGGCGATGAGCCGTGGAACACGCTCGGGAGTTGCCGGCGAAACTCCCATTTTCGTCAGAAATTTCAGACAGCATTAATGCCCAATCAGTGTTAATCATTAGGTATTAATGGTGTCTTAATCGCACCTTGTGTCACTGCCAGTGGGCCCATGTCCTTAATTCACCCCGCTGGCGCAATCCCGTGTGCTCCGGACACCATCAATGCTTAATTATTGGTTAATTAAGTGTGTCGTCGCTTAATTGCTGTCGGAAATTAACCTTGGGTCACTCGCGGGTGGGCCCGAAGGGTTAAAATCAAAATCCAGAAGTCATTAGTGTCACTTTTAGGTTCTTTTAATGCCAATCATTAGTGGCATTAATTTGGTCCTAGCCGCCTCTTTCAGTCACTGCCAGGTGGGTCCACGTGCACTGTGCACGTGTGTTAAAGCCCGCATTTGTGAACTGAAGTCACTGACATGCGACCCCACGTGTCAGTGTTTCTTTTTGAACTGCAATCGGCCACCGTCGTCCATTTTGCGATCTGTGGCCCAGATCAAGTGGGCCGTTCGGGTCACCCGATCCTCCCATCTGAAAAGCATCTAGGCCCCTAAAAATTGGTTTTGGTAATTTATGATAATATGTGATAATTGGACTAATGTGTGTGATTGAGCATTTGTAAGGTTAAGTCCAAATGGTAAGTATGATCGTGAAGTTGCATGCTAAAGGATATCATGAAGACCAAATTGGATCAAAGTCAAGGTACAAGTAGATTAGAAACCTTTTACCGGTCTTAGGAAATATGGTTGGAAGACCGGATTATAGGTTAAATGCCGTACTATTAAGAGGAATCATGACTAGTAGCTTGATAGCATGTTCTTGTGCTTTATGGATCAATCTAGGATCATGCATGCATTTGGATTGCTTTTATCTTTGCCAAGTCCGTTTTGTCAGGATGATCGGTAGTACCGGCATTGAACTTGCAGTATTACCGCTCCACGGTATGACCGGGCTTGTAGTGCGGTACTACCGCACGCCGGTTATTCCGATTGTTACTTGGCGGTATGTTTATTACAGAGAGACCCTTTTTATGTTTTCGGTGCCAAACCCTCAGCGCGGTAGTACCGCAAGTATTCAGGCGGTATGACCGGACTACGGTAGTACCGCATGTATTAAGCGGAAGTACCGCACGCCGGTTATTCCGATCGTTACTTGGCGGTATATTTTTTCCAGCAAGCACTCTTTTGTCTCTCTTGGAAAACGGTAGTACCGCACTCACTTTGCGGTATGACCGCTCTGCGGTAGTACCGTTCGCCTGTTGGCGGTAGTACCGCAATGCAAGTTAAAACGGCTATGTCAGGTCATTTAATGCCTCTGTTATAGCCGTTACAGAGGTGGTTGGAGAAGTGCGGTAGTACCGCCCGATACATGGCGGTAGTACCGCTCGTGGCTGGAAAGTGGAATTTCGTCTCCAACGGTTATAATTTTTGTTGGGGGGTATAAATACTCCCCCACCTACTCAAGGACAGGGTGCTAGACCTCATTTAACATCCTTTGAGCCTTGTGCATCCTTTCAACTCCTCAAATTCATTTGTTCACCCTTTGTGAGGTTGTTGAGCTCATTTAAGTGCATTCATCATTCTAGTTGATCCTCTTGCACTTGAGTGTCGTCAAGCGAAGGTCCTTGACTTGTTACTCTTGGAGTTTTGCCAAACTCCTAGACGGCTTGGCGGTGATTGCACGGTGATCTCTTCAAGAAGATTGTGAAGAGGCTCGGTGCCTAAATTGTGAGTGGTTTGGTGTTCACCATCTCCGGAGTGGAGGAAGAACAACCAATAGTGATCGAGGAAAAGCTTAATACGTGGAGCCGGCTTGATTGGTTCAAGCTCCCTCAACGTGGACTAGTGAAGACCGGCAAGTCTTCAATACCACGGGAAAACATCGTTGTCTCTTTGTGGTTATTTCTAGTCTTTACTCTTCTGCATTTATATTTCTAGTTTGGTCTTTGTGCATGTATTGCTTAGCTAGAAGTATAACTTGTTTAGACTAAGTTGTTAATTGACTTATCTCGTTAAATTGTTTAAAAGTTTAAAAACCTCCTATTCACCCCCCTCTAGTCGGTTATCCTTGATCCTGCACCATCATCGTGAGCCGTCCGTTCTCCGATCTGTGGCTGAGATCGATGTTTCGTTCGCGAGGTTTGGACAGCCCCCGCTCGTGGCCTTCCGATCTCAGATCGACGGTGGATGTGAGTTGGGCCGTTCGGGTCGATCTCGCGCACCCCTCGCGCGCGCCGTTTGATTCCAGATCAACGGTTATTATTCGTCCACGTCATAATCTTTTGATTAGGTTTGTCTGTAATTCGGGAAGCAATTGTTTAACAACTGAAAATGGTATAAAAACTTTAGAAATTCATAACTAAATCATTTTAAACCCTTTTTGGATGATTCCAACTGTAATAAATTTGTATTAAACTGAAGTTTTATTTAAAAATTCTTTTAGTCATATTTTTGTGCTAGAAAATTCTGTATACTTTAAAATCTTGATTTCAGCCATTGTTGGCTTATCCAGAAATTGAACTAAATATTATAAAATGAATATCTTTTCCTGTAAATATCCAAAATGGGTGGTTTCAACTTGGATTAATTTGTTATTAACCAAACTTTAATATAAAAATAATTGTAGGCCCAGGATAGCACCAGAAACATTAATTAATGATTTTGACCCTATTTTCAGCATATAGAAAATCCTGTTAATTTTGTAAAAGACACAAGTAATTCCCTGTAAATCCATAATATATAAAATCAATGCTAGAAAATCCCTCTGTTGACATACTTCAATATAAAATTAGTTGTGAACATGTTTATATTTCTGAAAAATGTGATATGCTAGGTTTACAACTTAGAAAAATCATAATTAAATCATTATAACTCCAAATTTAGTAAACTCAACTTTGCTTTGATTAGGATAACATATACTACCTTTCATAAAAATTTTAGATTCCAGATCATTCTAGAAAATTTTGCCATGAACAGTACCTGCAATTAAATTAGGGAACAAATAGGCTGAGAAAGCTAGATTTCACCATAACTTTTTCATGCTAATTCCTAATGAAGTAATTCTTGTTCCTAAAATTGTCTAAAATCATACCCTTGCTGTTGGGTAAATTTCATAAGATTTGGATGTCTTTTGTTGTTGAGTTTGTTTTAGTGTTCTTCATTTTTATTGGATTTTCTCGTTCTTTCGATAGGTTCCAACGTTCGCGTTGATTCCGTGAGTGATCCTCTGCAGCAAATAAGTGATCTCCAGCAAGGCAAGCAGTGTAACATCATTTGATCATATTGCTCCTACTACTTTTAAATTCTAATATCTTGTTTGCAAAACCTAAGTATGCATGCTTCTTGTGTCAAGATTTATTTTGTCGATTAGAGGTAGCTAATCCCATTGCATGATTGCCCTCAAATTGTTTATCCCCTGCCACAAAATATAAGTTATTAATATCGCTGGTGAATTAGAGCCCGGTGATTTAATTATGCTCTTTTACTGTCTTTACGGTGTCATGCTTAGAATGCTTAGATACCGGTAGAATTGGGCGGTTATCGACTTGTCCATAACCTTGATCACATAAAACTTATTATGACCTATGATTTCTGCTTTGTGCCGTGTTTACTTGCGAAAACAAAAAAACTAAAAGCAAAATGATTTAGACTTGGGCACAATGGTAAGATGGTGTGAGTTTGGGTGTGAATGGAATGGTGCCCAGGTCAATTAAGGATCGAACATCTTGTGAGTATCTGTTATCCAGGCAATTTGTGCGTGCTAACCACACTAGAGGGAAATGAGACCTCTCTTGACTAAGTACTTTGGAGGGTGTTAATTAATGAGTCGCGTGGTGGGTTGCATATGGCATATATGCAACATGTACATGTTTGTGGGGAGTGGAGCGCCCGCCGAGGCCGGTGTCTCCTACTCCACGTATGGGTCCTTGTGATCCATATTTCGTCGGCAGATCACTAAGGGTTAACCCCCGTACGTGCGGCTCTTGAATAGCTCAATCCATTGAAAATGTCTCGTAGGACTTAGCCGTGCCGGCATACCAAAGGAAGTGTGCTTGATAGCTTGGCAAAAAGGCGGTCTGAAGTGTGGGTACATTGGTACACCCCTGCAGGGTTTACAAACTATTCGAATAGCCTCGTCCTAGGTTATGGACACGCTTGGGTAAGCTTTTCAAGAGTTAGACTACAACCTTTTAAACTAAAACTTGAAATGGGTGGTACGAATGGGTAATTCGTGCTATTGTTGTGATGGCTATTGGGTTAGTCATCTTCAGGATGTCTTTAAGTTATTACTTTTTGTATCGCTGTTATTTATGCAAATAAAATTCAGTTTGTCAAAATTGCCTTCAACATATTATCTATTGCAAACAAAACTTGCTTGATGCTGAAAATTAACCTTGAGCCTTCTCCTTTGAATAAAGCCTGCATATAGTAGTAACTAGGTTTTGTTACTCGTAAGTCTTGCGAGTACAATGTTGTACTCATTTGCTTTGCTTGACTGTTGCAGAGGAAGAAGGTTGATTCCCAAGGGGTCAACTTTGGTGAGTTTTGCTACGGTATGGACGATTAGCTTGGCGGCCCGGTCGGTTGCCCTGTGGTTATGTGGCTAACCGGTTGGCTTTTGGTCTTAGCCATCTTAAGGCACCTTTGCTTCCGCTGTTATTGATACTTGTTGTTGTTTGGCCAGTTGGCCCTGTTGTAATAACTTTATATTATGTACGCCTTTTGCTAGACTTGTTATTATGTGTTGTATGGAATTGATGCATGATTTTGTAACGGGGTGTGTATACTGCATTTCTGGGAAGTATACATATCTCGAGGCTTGGTTTATTTGATTTGTGGTGCTAGGGTCAACGGAAGGCTAAGCATTACAAGTTGAATAAACCGGGGTCCTCACAAATAGAAAAGGTTAATGATAATGCATACAAACTTGACCTGTCTGCACATTTTGGGGTTAGTCCCACACTTAACATTGCAGATTTGAAGCCATACTTAGGAGCAGAGGATGAACTTGAGTCGAGGACGACTCAAATGCAAGAAGGGGAGGATGATGAGGACATCCCTAACTTGGATACAACTGCGCCTACACACACAGCTGATCCACAACAAATGTTACAAGGACCAATTACTCGAGCTCGTGCTTGCCAACTTAATCACCAGGTGAATTCGTTCATAGGTTTATATATTACTGAGAATAGATCGCTACCTAATGCAAGTGATTTAATTGTGCTTAGGAACATGGGAAAGGACGAAGGAGAGGTATGTGGAGTCATGGACAAGCATAGGAGGCATAATGGAGGTCATCACGTCACTTTGGGTCCGAGCCAAGCAAGAGTTCGAGTTGGGCTCGTTCTGGATTCGAGTTCGGACTGCTGCAACAGCACTAAGTTCAAACGGCCGTAACTTCTTCATACGGACTCCGTTTGGGACGTTCTTGGACTTCATTGAAATCTTATCAAGTCTACTTTCTAATGGATCCAACCTCAGCTTCAAATTCCAACCGAGTCGGCCACAATAAACAAAACAATCCACATCTATTTTTTTGTCCTAGTCAAAAAGGGTGCTGCGCCACCTCCTCTTGGGCCCATGGGCCTTGTAACCCTAGGGGTGTGTGTCCACTTCCCTGGCCGCCACCTCTGGTCGTCTTACCATATAGGAGCTACCGTTCCCCTGGATAGAACTCGAATTTCGTTGAGTTTAGGTTTAGCCATTGTGCAAACTTTTTTTCTTCAGTTGTGTCGGACGACCACCTGTCAAGACAGCCTTCGGTATCCCACATTTATTTTCCTATACCATCTATACTACAATTTCTATTTGCAATATCAGATTGTCTATATTTTATTCTTGCTAGTTCTTCGATTGCTCGTAGGAATTGAACCTCGTGTTCAGGTTGATCGCGTTTCCAGCACGGTCAATAACGTCGTGGAGTTGGTTCAACGATTGCTAAGGCGCAAGCGTCGTCGTACGGTTGTAGTCGGATCGCGAGAGTCACCACCACCAAAATCGATAGTTATCAATCTCATCGAAAGATCGGGAACCCCGTCTCCATCAAGTTCGTCCCCTCGACAGACAGTCATAATCAAAAATTCATATCTTTTAGTACAAAGATCCAAAGAGGGTGTTCTTGGACTTTATAGAAAGATTATCAAATCCTACATCTAAACCTAGTTGGTGAGCCTTCTAGATTAGGCCATTTACTACCCTCATCAAGCTGATTAATGGAAAAACTAATTCACGTCGGGTTTCTGGACAGTGATATTAAAACTATCATAACTTTCAGTACATTAATCCAAATTTCACGTTCTTTAGCTTCCTCGAAAGCTAAGCCAATTATCTACATCTTTAGGTATAGTGAGACCTTCCAAATATTCATTTAACTATCCGCTTTTGTTTGATTACTAATAACTATTAGAATTCTAGCAGATTTACCGAACAACAGCGCTACGAAATTCATAACTTTTGAACCGTTCATCCAAACGACGTGATCTAGTACTCTACGAGAAGGTATCGACGTCTCCTACAATTCTCTAGGAGGCATCCTGTAACATCCCAAGTTTCAGAGCTTAAAAATCTTTTAAATAGTTAGTAGGGAAAAATTCACCATTTGAATTTTATTTGAATTTAATTTCAAAAGCTTAATATTGGACTTTACAATCAAAAACATTTAATGTGAATAATCCCAACATGAACAATAGCCAAAACTATTTTATTTGGGTTCTGTGTGCTCAGATATATTTTCTAGATTTTTCTAGAATTTTTCTGAGTTCATTTGCTATTTTCTATTGCCCATTTGAATTTCTGGTATTTTCTAAATTGAAAAACCTATTTAAAATCTCGAAAATCTTCTTGGGCCGAATCTCTCAGGCCCAACTTCTATTTCCCGCTCGCGGCCGCTCGACCAGTAGGCATGTGTGCCGCCGCCCACCGACAGTGGACCCGCTGTCGACCTCTCTCTCTCTCTCTCCGCGCGCGCGCTCATCCTCCACCGTCCGATCAAAGATGAACGGCTAGATGCGCATAAGGCAACCGGAGTTGTCCGAATGTTTCTTTGATTGTGGGCCGTTCGATCAAGATCCAACGGTCAGATCTCGGTCATTTCTACCGCACCGCTGCACGCGACCACGTGAGTGTGTCTCGGCGTGTGGGACCCACCGCCACGCCATCGTGCGTCTCGAGGCGGACTCGGTTCCGATTTCCTCGCGCGCCGCCGCCGCCGTTTGGGCGCCCGTGCCTAGACCTTCCCGAGCCGCGCCTATAAGGAGGGCAAGCCCTCGGTCTCCGCGACTCCAACCGCGCACCGCCGCCGTAACCCTAACCCTAGCGCCGCAAAGCTCGGAGAAGTGATCTGCGCCGCCGCAACTCCGACGAAGTTCGTTCGTCGCCGTCGATGCCGCCGAGTGTCGTGGTCTACACGTCGGCATCGCACGAGCAGACTACCTCGTGGGCACGCCGTTTCGCCGAGCGTCGCCGTAGCTCGATCCCGTCAAGCCGAAACCCTCGCGCTTCAACCTCGCCGCCGCCGCCACAGACGCCCCCGACCACCGGTGAGCACATCCACGAGTTCCCGTGCCACCCTCTACACGCGGTACCACTCACCGCCGGTGAATCGCCGCCGTTCGCGGAACCCTTGGTTCCCGAGCGCCGTCACCGTCGGGTCCGACGTGGCACGCCACCTCGCCGCCACCTCGTGCGCGTCGGCTCCGCGTCTGCGTGTCATCCTCGTCGGCGCCCTCGTCAAGCGACGCGGCCCACCGGATCTCGGCCGAGGCTCGGTGAGACCCAGTCCACCGTGAGTTTAGCCTCGACATGTGGGTCCCACATGTCGAGATTTCTTTATTTATCTTTTCCGAAATCACGTGGTGACGCCGACTGCGCAATAATCTGATTTTCCTTTAGGAAAATAATTGAAATTCATGAAATACGATTTTCAAAGCATTTTATGTATTTTCAATCTTCCAAAGGCCATAACTTTTGCATCCTAACTCCGATTGAGCCCATTCAAATTTCTAAATTTGTCTAAATTCAAGATCTACTTATCTGAGATTTTTATTTAATTTTTGGAGTTGGTTTTGCCTCTGTTATTTATTTGTTTTGTTTGTTTGTGTCTCGCTTTTAGTAGACGTCGATTCGTCGGAAATTTTGTGGAAGAAGGAGCACCCCAAGACCAAGATCAGTACATAGACCTTTTCCAAGGCAAGTCATACCTTTGATCATCTTGAACCCAGTTTTCAAATTACTTTGTGTTAAATTATTGCATGATAGTTTAATTATTTATTTAAATGCTTTGGGCATAGTTATTATCCAAATTGTTATCACACCTTGGCCTTGTATGTCATAATTCCTTGTCACCCTAGATTGGTTATTAGTTGGTAATATTATAGCACCAACGTGGGTTGGTTAGATGCTGAGTACAATTGCTTAGCCATGCTACGAGTCATCATCTCATGTAAGTTGCAAATATCAATTATGACTAAGTGACTATGGAACTTTGTGTAAAAGCGTGTGTTTGTATGTTATTACTTTGTGATGGCATGTGTTGCACTAAAACCAAGCGGGTGGTAAAGGATTTAGGCGAGGCAAGTGGTGGAGACGTGTGACATGGTGGACTATGTGATGGGAACGATAATCTGTGTGGCTTAGTTAGAAAATGGAAGTCTTGCCTTGGTCAATTAAGGACTTAACTTTGTGCGCCATTGAACCGAGCCTTACAAGATGCGACCACATGCCCGGTATGGGACGGGCCTAACTTAGTAAGTTATGGATTCTCGCATTGATGTTCGGTGGATAGGTTAGGCTATGTGATAGGGTGGAGGTGTGACTACTTGGTAGTTGCATCACGGGAGGATTCGTCGTCCCCGTCCAACGATGTGTGTTATGCATGGGCTATGTGATATGTATAACGGTTTGTAAGCACATCGAGAGTGTCAATGTTGAGATGAAGTTTCGAGCTGTTTTGTTACGATTGGTGCTTGCTACACTAGTTGTATCTTGTGGGTAAAGTGTACAACCTCTGCAGAGTGTTAATCAAACTATTCGAATAGCCGCGTCCTCGGTCATGGACATGCTCGGTGATTTCACATAAGGGTTAGTTTTTATAAAATGTGGGAATGGGAGCGTGTGATCTCAATCATATGGCTATGTGAAATAATCTGTTTAGTTGTGTGTCTTTGTGGAAACAATCTGTTAAATTAATATTGTCTATTTGTTTGAATTATGCTTTCAATCTATTATCGTATTCAATTGCAAATGTTGCTTTTATGCAAAAGAACCACGAAGCCTTTTCTTTGGAATAAGCCGCATCTATACATTGCATTCGTGGTATGATTTGCGAAATACGGTTGTGTACTCACGCTTGTTGTAAAACTTGCGCCCAAACCTCTGAATGGAGGAGTCTACGCCGCTTTCGAGGAGGAGTTCGTTGAAGGCCGATCGTTCGTTAAGGTCCGGATCCCGGTTGGTTGCTGTGGTGAATTGGTGGGATCTACGCCGAGTTTTCCGTTCGCCGCCGCTTTATTTCTCTGTTAGCCTGCGTGGCTTAATAAGTGTAAACTCGACCATAAGGTCAAAACCCTTATTTGTTATTCAAACTAATCGTTTACTTTAATTATCGCTTGTGTGGATCGATATTTACGTGTTAACCTGTGTGCACTAGCGTGATCTGGACTAGTGCAAGATATACAGAGGGTTCCGTAATCGCACTCGGGTCCCGACAGAGGTGGTATCAGAGCCATACTGACTGTAGGTCTTGACCTTAGTTAGATTGGCCGTCTTTAGAGTGTCCAAACTATTTTCTAAAGGAAAAATTAACTTGCAAGGTTAATTGATTGCTTAACTCTTCTCATATCTCTCTCGCCTCAACTTTTGCTATAATCTCTTCTCTCCCCGCTGTTTTAAAGTTGCTCTTACCCTGTTCGTCTGTCTTGACAGATGCCTCGTCTTCAGAGCTATGGTGAGCGTTGTGGAGGTTACGCCGCCGAACTTTGGAAGTTGCTCCAGGTTCTTGGAGGTTTTGATCGTCCGCTGTACGTTGGTAACGACTGGACAGTGAATGGACAGAACCGTGGAGTGATTTGTCGCCTGACGATCTACGCCAGGAGGAACGACAAGGCGAGCCAGCCTTCGCACGTCTCTGTGAGGAAGATCACTTGGTTGGAAGGTATCCAGGAGTCGTCGCGCCTGGCCATGCTACGTATCTGCAACATCTACGCACGGGAGCTTCAAGACACCGTCTTCCGTTACCATCCCCGAGCTGCAGCTGTGGACTTGCCAGCACGCTACCCGTCCACAGAAGGAGAGAGCAACGCTACAGTCGTACACCTCGCCCAGTTCGTGGCCGCCCAGGAGGGAGCTCTGGAGAGGACTATCACGGAGTTGGATCATGTCTATGAAGCCTTGCAGAGTCAAGAGAAGGTCGCCACTGCAAGAGATCCTCTACGACCAAGTTCCCGAAGAAGAGGAAGACCAGGAGGATCTCAAGAAGATCCGGAGGAAGGCCAGTTGAGCCCGAAGAAGAAGCGAGCGGAGGAGCCGGTGAGCGGTTGCAGACGGAACGCCTGTTCTCTGCACGAGTTCTAGGCATCGAGGATCGGTTTGCCAAGATGCCGGCTCACTTAGAGTCTGTACCGTCGGGAGCGTCGCGCTGGTTGTGGAGGCTTTCTTGAGTAGATCGTTTAGGCTTGATTTTTGAGCTTAGCGATTTGATTTAGTGAGTCGCCCTTTAGGCGGTAGTTTTGTGTGCTTAGGTCGTTGTTTCTTTTGTGTGCGAGTATGAGCTGCAAAGGCCCTTAGGCATCTGTTGCAGCCATGCTAAGACCCTAAGTAATAAAGGTATTTCATTTGAGTTTCTTGATCTGTGTTTTGTTGGGTTTAACCTACCCCCTGCTTAGTTCTTAACTCATCTCGTGCTTGCTACCTTATCTAACCCATGGAGCTTCGCCAGATGGTTCAAACTCGTCAGACTGCTGCGAGTGGTTCCGGTACCCCAGCACCAGGAGGCAATGAGCAACCAGCTGCAGGAGCAGTTCCGCCGCAAGCACCCCCAATTGACTTGCAAAACTTTGGAGCTTTCATGGCAGCACAGACTCAGCTGATGAATACCATGATGACTCAGATGCAAGCCATGCACAACCAGAACAATAACAACAACAATCACCAGCATGGAGCCCCAGCTGCTCATGGTCACCATGGACCATCCAAACTTGCAGAATTCATGAGGACTCGTCCACCAACATTTTCTGGACACGTCTCTCCAGTGGAAGCAGACGATTGGCTGCGTGTTATCGAAAGAAAGCTGCTGATCACTCAGTGCAGCGACCGTGAAAAGGTTCTGTATGCCACTCACCAGATGGAGGCACCGCCGAATGGTGGAGAACTTCGTGCCGCCATGAGACGCCACGGGATATCACTTGGGAGGAATTCTCTGCGCCGCCGCAAGATCATGTACCGTAAGGAATTATCGATCCAAGAAGGATGAATTCGCGCTCTCAAGCAAGGAGCTATGTCGGTGTCGACTACCTCAACAAGTTTTTCGGCTAGCTCGCACGCAGCAGAAGATGTAGCCACGGACAAGGCTCGCGAGTCGCTTTTGAAGGGACTAAACATCGGATCGCAAGTCGGTTTGATCGCCCATACTTTCCCGATTTCCGAGTTGGTCAACAAAGCCTTTGTTCTAGAAGACAAACGCAAGGAGCGGAAGATAGCGCAAACGCCGGATGGCTCAACAAGGGAACCATCAATCACAACAGAGGGCAAGAACGGTGCGGCAAGACGGTTCAACGAGTTTCCACCCTGACTTCGCTTGAGCACCGCACCAACTTCAACACCCCGCCCACCGCCGTAACTTCCGCAACCCCGCACTGCCAACCCCAATCCAGAAGCAACCAGCAGAACGCGTGCAAAGGTCCATTACGCTGTCGTCACGGGACATTTTGCCAACCGTTGTCCGCAAAGGGGAACAATCACTCCAATGACGCTTCAACCTTGGAGCTACGCCATCCAAGACACCAGCGCGGGCATCAACCAAGGAGCTTCACAAGTTCTTTGGTCAAGCGGACGAGCACCACGATCCGTGATCGAGGCCGTGTCAACCACGTCACTCTTGAAGGAGCCCAGAATCACCGGACGTTGTCTGGGTAAGTTTCGTTAACTCAATACACCGCATCGCTTTGTTTGATTCGGAGCTTGCATTCGCTTGTTTCGGAATATTTGCAACCAAGAATAATTTGGAAGTTATGCAACTTAAGCATACTCTGTTAGTCCATCGCTGGAGCAGAGCTAAGTACTAGAGTGGGATGTTTAGGAGCTAAGTTACTCATAGCCGAGTTGAGTTTCTAGCCAACCTAATAGTCCTAGATACCCAAACCCTAGATGTCATTCTTGGCATGGATTGGTTATCCAAGCACAAAGCCGTGCTAGATTGTGGCGAAGAGCGTAACAATCGAGGACGCCAAAGGAAACAAGGTAGAGTTTCTAGCCACCTCGATTCAGTAATGGACATTTGCTAGTAAGCGACCAAGACCCTTGCCTTAGAAGAAGTACCGATGGTCGGTGAATATCCGGATGTGTTTCCTAAGAATTACCAGAATGCCACCGGATCGTGACATTGAGTTTGTCATCGACCTAGTACCGGGGACAGCACCAATTTCAAAGAGACCTTATCGGATGCCACCGATGAATTGGTAGAGATGAAGAAGCAGATAGAAGACCTTCTTGAGAAAGGTTTCGTGAGACCTAGTTCGCCGTGGGAGCGCCGGTGTTGTTTGTCAAGAAGAAGGATGGAAGTATGAGGATGTGTATTGATTACCGTTCTCTCAACGAGGTTACCATCAAGAACAAGTACCCACTACCCGGATAGATGATCCGCTTGATCGGATGAAAGGAGCCGGATTATTCTCGAAGATCGATCTGCGATCAGGTTACCACCAGCTAAAAATTTTTCCTAAGGATATACCGAAGACCGCTTTCTCAACGCGGTACGGACATTATGAGTTCTTAGTCATGTCCTTTGGTCTGACTAATGCCCCTGCCTATTTCATGAACATGATGAATAAAGTATTCATGGAATACTTGGATAAGTTCGTAGTTGTGTTCATTGATGATATTCTGGTGTACTCCAAGTCGGAGGGAGAACACGCCGAGCATTTAAGGATAATATTGGAAAAACTCAGAGAGCATCGGTTGTATGCCAAGTTCGGTAAGTGTGACTTTTGGAAGAAGGAAGTGGATTTCCTTGGTCATGTTATGACAAAGAAGGAGTAGCGATTGACCGGTAAAGTCAAGCGATGCTACATTGGGAGCAACCGAATCGTATCTCGATTCGCATTTCTTGGGAATGGCAGTTATTACCGCCGCTTTATCGAAGGATTCTCATCAATTGCTAAGCCTCTTACGCAATTGTTGAAGAAGGAGAAAAAGTTCACTTGGACTCCAGACTGTGAGGAAAGCTTCCAAGAGTTAAAGAAGCGCTTAACTTCAGCCCCAGTGCTAATTTTGCCAGATATTCGCAAGGATTTCGATATCTATTGTGATGCTTCGCGTCAAGGATTAGGATGTGTCCCGATGCAAGAAGGAAGAGCCGTTGCTTACGCGTCAAGACAATTGAGACCCCACGAGGAGAATTACCTACTCATGATCCGGAATTAGTGCGTAGTGCATGCTTTAAAGATTTGGCGTCATTACCTCATCGTGTCAATCGTGAAGTCTACGGATCATAAGAGTCCAAGTACATCTTTACCCAGTCAGATCTGAATATGAGACAGAGAAGATGGTTAGAATTGATCAAGGATTACAATCTCGGAATCCACTACCATCCCGGAAAAGCCAACGTAGTTGCAGATGCTCTAAGTCGTAAGAGTTACTGCAATGATTTGGAAGTAAAGGGAAGTTGCCCAGAACTTTATGAAGAATTTCAGAAGCTAAAGCTAGAAGTTGTGTCCAAGGGATTTGTAGCCAGTTTGGAGGTACAGTCTACCCTGGAGAAGCAGATTCGTGAAGCACAACCAAAGGACCCTGTGTTGTCAGATATCAAGCTCAAAATGGCAGAAGGAAAATTCAAAGATTTCACCAAGGATGATCAAGACATACTGATTAATGGTCGATCGTGTACCGATATCGATGGTCTGAGACAGTTAATCTTAAAGGAAGCCCATGACTCAAAGTATTCAATTCACCCTGGAAGTACCAAAATGTACCAGGATGTTAAGACTAAATTTTGGTGGCCAAATTTGAAGCGAGAAGTCGCAGAGTTCGTTGCCTTGTGCGACACCGCCGAAAGTGAAGGCGAACACGAGACCAGCAGAGTTTGTCTGCAAACCGAAGATTCCGAATGGAAGTGGGAGGAAATCGGGATGGATTTTATCACCGGTTTACCCAAGACCCAATCGGGTTACGATTCGATCCGGTAATAGTCGATCGTCTAACCAAGGTCGCCCATTTCGCCGATCAAAACCACGTACTCAGGAGATCGCCTTGCGGAATTGTACATGGCAAGGATTGTCAGTTTACATGGTGTGCCCAAAAAGATAGTGTCAGATCGTGGATCTCAGTTCACCTCTCGTTTTTGGCAGAGTTTGCATGAAGCATTGGGTACCCATCGAATTTGATCGCGTATCATCCATGCATGGATGGGCGCATGAAAGAGTCAATCAGATATTGGAGGATATGCTGAGAGCTTGTGCTCTAGCTAATGCTACCCGATGGGATAAAAGTTTACCGTATGCAGAGTTTTCGTACAACAATAGTTATCAAGCCAGTCTGCAAATGTCACCATTTGAAGCTTTGTATGGCCGTGCCTGCAGAACCCGTTGAATTGGTCGAAACAATTAACGATCGGTTTTGGTCCGTACATTATTCAGAAGCGTAAGAGCAAGTGGCCATGATAAGAGAAAGATTGAAGATAGCTCACCCAGCGTAAGAGCTATCGCCGATAACCGTCGTCGGGATCTCGCCGAGCCGTAAGATTTTGTCTATCTTCGAGTGACCCCGCCGAGGTGTCAAAGGTTTCATGCCAAAGGAAGCTTGCCCTAGGTATGTTGGTCCGCTCAAGATTTTGGAACGCCGTGGGAAGTTGCTTACCAATTGAGCTACCGCGATCGTTAGCGTGAGTACATGATGTCTTTCATGTCTCGCAGATTGAAGAAGTGTCTTCGTGTGCGGAAGAGCAAGCCCGTTGGAATCAATTGTTTCAAGGAGGATCTTACCTACAAGGAGCAACAATCAAGATTTTGGATGTCGCAGAGCGCCTCACCGTAAGCAAGACCGTTCGTTTTGCAAGGTCGGTGGAGCAACCACTCGAGGGAGAAGCAACGTGGGAACGTGAAGAAGAGCCGAAAGCCGAGTTTCTAGCCTTTTCTCTAGCTAGCCCGAATCTCTGGTCGAGATTCCTTTAAGGGGGAGGTTTGTAACATCCCAAGTTTGAGCTTAAAAATCTTTTAAATAGTTAGTAGGAAAAATTCACCATTTGAATTTTATTTGAATTTAATTTCAAAAGCTTAATATTGGACTTTCTGATCAAAAACATTTAATGTGAATAATCCCAACATGAACAATAGCCAAAACTATTTTATTTGGGTTCGTGTGCTCGATATATTTTCTAGATTTTTCTAGAATTTTTCTCGAGTTCATTTGCTATTTTCTATTGCCCATTTGAATTTCTCGGTATTTTCTAAATTGAAAACCTATTTAAAATCTCGAAAATCTTCTTGGGCCGAATCTCTCAGCCCAACTTCTATTTCCGCGCTCACTGGCCCGCTCGACCAGTGCAGCTGTGCCGCCGCCCCACCGACAGTGGACCCCGCCGTCGACCCCTCTCTCTCTCTCTCGCGCCGCTCATCCTCCACCGTCCGATCAAAGATGAACGGCTAGATGCGCATAAGGCAACCGGAGTTGTCCGAATGTTTCTTTGATTGTGGGCCGCTCGATCAAGATCCAACGGCCGATCTGGTCTGTTTTTATACCGCACCGCCGCACGCGACCACGTGAGTGTGTCTCGACGTGTGGACCCACCGCCACGCCATCGCCGCTCGAGGCGGACTCGTTCCGATTTCGCGCGCCGCCGCCGCCGCTTTGGGCGCCCGTGCCTAGACCTTCCCGAGCCGCCTATATAAGGAGGGCAAGCCCTCGGTCTCGCGACTCCAACCCGCGCGGCGCCGCCGTAACCCTAACCCTAGCCGCCGCAAAGCTCGGAGAAGTGATCCGCGCCGCGCAACTCCGACGAGTTCGTTCGTCGCCGCGATCTGCCGCCGAGTGTCGTGGTCTACACCGTCGGCATCGCACGGAGCAGACTACCTCGTGGGCACCTTCGTTTACGAGCGCCGCCGAGCTCCGATCCCGTCAAGCCCAAACCCTCCGCCGCTTCAACCTCGCCGCCGCCGCCACAGACGCCCCGACCACGGTGAGCACATCCACGAAGTTCCCGTGCCACCTCTACACGCCGGTACCACTCACCGCCGGTGAATCGCCGCTGTCACGGAACCCTTGGTTCCCGAGCCGCCGCCACCGCCGTCCGACGTGGCACGCCACCTCGCCGCCACCTCGGTGCGCGTCCACTCCGCGTCTGCGTGTCATCCTCGTCGCCCTCACAAGATCGACGCGCAGCCCACCGATCCCGGCTCGAGGCTCGTGAGACCCACCCACCGTGAGCCTAGCCTCGACATGTGGGTCCACATGTCGAGATTTCTTTATTTATCTTTTCCGAAATCTCGAGGGTCGACGCCACTATGCAATAATCTGATTTTCCTTTAGGAAAATAATTGAAATTCATGAAAAATCGATTTTCAGCATTTTATGTATTTTCAATCTTCCAAAGGCCATAACTTTTGCATCCTAACTCGATTGAGCCCATTCAAATTTCTAAATTTGTCTAAATTCAAGATCTACTTATCTGAGATTTTTATTTAATTTTTGGAGTTGGTTTTGCCTCTGTTATTTATTTGTTTTGTTTGTTTGTGTCTCGTTTGCGAGTAGACGTCGATTCGTCGGGAAATTTTGTGGAAGAAGGAGCACCCCAAGACCAAGATCAGTACATAGACCTTTTCCAAGGCAAGTCATACCTTTGATCATCTTGAACCCAGTTTTCAAATTACTTTGTGTTAAATTATTGCATGATAGTTTAATTATTTATTTAAATGCTTTGGGCATAGTTATTATCCAAATTGTTATCACACCTTGGCCTTGTATGTCATAATTCCTTGTCACCCTAGATTGGTTATTAGTTGGTAATATTATAGCACCAACGTGGGTTGGTTAGATGCGAGTACAATTGCTTAGCCATGCTACGAGTCATCATCTCATGTAAGTTGCAAATATCAATTATGACTAAGTGACTATGGAACTTTGTGTAAAACTGTGTGCTGTATGTTATTACTTTGTGATGGCATGTGTTGCACTAAAACCAACTGGGTGGTAAAGGATTTAGACTGAGGCAAGTGGTGGAGACTGTGTGACATGGTGGACTATGTGATGGGAACGATAATCTGTGTGGCTTAGTTAGAAAATGGAAGTCTTGCCTTGGTCAATTAAGGACTTAACTTTGTGCGCCATTGAACTGAGCCTTACAGTACGACCACATGCCTGGTATGGGACGGGCCTAACTTAGTAAGTTATGGATTCTCAGCATTGATGTTCAGGTGGATAGGTTAGGCTATGTGATAGGGTGGAGGTGTGACTACTTGGTAGTTGCATCACGGGAGGATTCGTCGTCCCTGTCCAACGATGTGTGTTATGCATGGGCTATGTGATATGTATAACGGTTTGTAAGCACATCGAGAGTGTCAATGTTGAGATGAAGTTTCTGAACTGTTTTGTTACGATTGGTGCTTGCTACACTAGTTGTATCTTGTGGGTAAAGTGTACAACCTCTGCAGAGTGTTAATCAAACTATTCGAATAGCCGCGCCCTCGGTCATGGACATGCTCGGTGATTTCACATAAGGGTTAGTTTTTATAAAATGTGGGAATGGGAGCTGTGTGATCTCAATCATATGGCTATGTGAAATAATCTGTGTAGTCTGTGTGTCTTTGTGGAAACAATGTTAAATTAATATTGTCTATTTGTTTGAATTATGCTTTCAATCTATTATCGTATTCAATTGCAAATGTTGCTTTTATGCAAAAGAACCACGAAGCCTTTTCTTTGGAATAAGCTGCATCTATACATTGCATTCTGTGGTATGATTTGCGTAGTACGGTTGTGTACTCACGCTTGTTGTAAAACTTGCGCCCAAACCTACGTAGTGGAGGAGTCTACGCCGCTTTCGAGGAGGAGTTCGTTGAAGGTCGATCGCTCGTTAAGGTCCGGATCCCGCTTGGTTGCCTCGTGGTGAATTGGTGGGATCTACGCCGAGTTTTCCGTTCCGCCGCTTTATTTCTCTGTTAGCCTGCGTGGCTTAATAAGTGTAAACTCGACCATAAGGTCAAAACCCTTATTTGTTATTCAAACTAATCGCTTACTTTAATTATCTTGTGTGGATCGATATTTACTGTGTTAACCCTGTGTGCACTAGCGTGATCCTCGACTAGTGCAAGATACACGAGGGTTCCGTAATCGCACTCGGGTCCCGACACTAAGCTTCTGCCATTAAGCTTCTAAAAAATGTCGGCCAACCCTATTTACTCTAAACAGATCTAAAGATCGATATTGCTACTAATCAATTAATCAACTAATCGAAAGGAGAATAGGATTTACCCTTGTAGAACCGCTAAAGAACACGAATACCACCACGTGATCCCTCTCCCTTCCCTTCTCCCCCTTCCTTCTTCCTCCCTTTCTTCTTCCTCTTCCATCTTCTTTCTTCTACCGGGCGCTACAGTACCGTGATGCTATAGTACCACGATGCTCCAGTGCCGCGCTGGTGCTACAGTAGACGGGCTGGTGCAAGGAGGGGAGGAGGCGCAGGGAGGAGGTGGGAGTGGTGGCCAAGGGAGGGGGAGAGGGGCGCCTAGGGTTTTCCCCCCTTTTATGGCCGGCTGCCCCCCTTCCACCTATGGGCTGAATTGAAATGGGCCAGAAGCCCCGGCCCAAGTTATCTAGTAATTGTAGAATCCCCCCTCTAATCCTCTGTTAAAACACTTTTCTATTTGGTCCTTCTCTCTAATTTAATTTGGAGTATGACAACTATCTGGATAGCCGTGCTCACGGTCAAGATCGGTGTTGGGAACTTGCTTGATCTAGCTTTAATTTTTAGAGAAACCATTTGTGGGTGAATTGAAAAGGTGGGCTGGGGCCCTGAGAATTGAAAGAGCCTGGTCGAGGACCAGTGATAATTACAGGAATGTGACCCGAGAAATGAAAAATGAGCATTAAGTGGATGGAGCCACTCAATGATATAGGAGACGAAATCTCCACTAGTACTTTACAACAAAACTCGGTTTATAAATAGCTAAGTCTCAGGATTTATTACTACTTATTCTATTTCAATAAATAGCTTTGTGCAAAATAAAAGAACCATAAACCTTCCTTGATTAGTCTTGCATATATAATAATTGCATTGTGTGTTGGCTCGTGAGTACAGTTGTGTACTCATGCTCACTCTTTATATTCTTTTAGTCAGTAAGTATAAAAGAAGGTTACATGGACAATTATGAGCATTGGACAAGACTAAATATCCAGAAGGCCAAGAACTAGGTCACGAGCCCCCAGTCGATTGTCAGTGGGTATATCGTTAGGGTTCCACGTGTTACACGTGTTCTCTGAAAGGTATTTGGCCCATCCGGCCATTCCGCAAGTCAAAAAACCGTAATGTATATTTACGCTTTGTTTAATATTATACAATAGCTTTACATTTTCGTGATATGTGTTTGAACCAATAATGTATCTGCGTGTGCTAGCTACTGATCCAGGAAATAGCACTAATTAACACAGTGGGTCCCAAGTTACAAATTTGGGGTCTGACTATTGTGGACTCATTCTTTGGCAAGAAGTATACGCGACGTAAGAAGCATTTGTTGGATGCGACTGTATTAAATCCGACAACATCATCCAATGGAACTGAGGTCTAGGCGTAGGACTACTAAGTCTTTCTGTATGCATTGTGTATTAGACAGGATGGAATAACTATTGTGTTAGTTTCCTAAAGTACGTTAGCTAAGAGAATCCCTTCAGGATAGAGTAGCTCGTATCGCTTCCGGATACTATCCCTTCAGGATATCAGGGCAGTTAAGAACGTCTCCCTTGTGGATACGTCTTCAGGTAGTCTTTCGTATAAAAAGGCATACACATTGTACGGGAGACATTAAGCAATACAAAACTCAGTTTAGTCTCTTCCTCTTTTCTCTATCAAACGTATCTAGCTCTGGCTGAGGATAAGCCTCGATCAGAGATTGCCAGCGAATTCCAACGCTCGCCATATCCAATTCGCTCTCGCTTGGAGTCTTGCCTGCGGCTTCGTTCTCCCCTACGACAGTAGTTCAGATTAGCCCATAACAATTTGGTATCAGAGCCGAACAACAAACCATCCTTGATGTCCGGTGACAACCCTAAAGCGCAAGTGGCCGCCGGCCATGGACAAGATGACTCGGCGAAACTGGATCAGATTCTAGCTTAGCTAGTGACGTTGAACCATTGGCTAGACAGCCATGATGTGTGCCTCACGAGAACAGAGAAGCTTCAAACTAATCGGCGAAGGGACACATCTTCTGACACCGTAATTTCCTCTACCGGTGTCGACACGAACATTAGGAGGTGGCTGGCTGGGTGAGGAGGCTCTCGGCGTGCCAAGGTTCCACAAGTTGGAATTCCCCACGTACGGCGGCGACGAGGACCCTTTGCCATGGCTATGTGTTGGCTCGCGAGTAAAGTTGTGTACTCATGCTCGCTCTTTATATTCTTTTAGTCAGTAAGCATAAAAGAAGGTTACATGGACAATTATGAGCATTGGACAAGATTGAAGATCAAGAAGGTCAAGAACTAGGTCGCGAGCCCCTAGTCGATTGCCAGTGGGTATATCGTGAGGGTTCCACATGTTACACGTGTTCTCTGAAAGGTATTTGGCCCGTTCGGCTATTCTGCAAGTCAAAAGTCATAAGATATATTTACGCTCTGTTTAATGTTATACAATATCTTTACATTTTTGTGATATGTGTTTGAACCAACAATATAACTGTGTGTGCTAGCTACTGATCCAGAGAATAGCAATAATTAACACAGTGGGTCCCAAGTTACAAATTTGGGGTCTGACAGGCTTGGTATCGGAGCATATCGACTCTAGGTCATGACCTTAGTTAGCATGGCGATTAGTTTCATCAGTGGAATTTTTCAAAACCTACTTTCACCTACAAAAGCTTTGAGAAAAATATAAGTAATATTGCTCATTCTCATCCATCCTAAAAGATTACTCTCTTACCTTTATTGGATCTTCATTTGATTTCAAAAGATGATTGGTTACGTCTCCCCTTACCCGAACTTCAAAGGCTTAAGTTAAGGAACGTGACAACTTGTTAGGATAGGGCAATCTCATTTTGAGTAACCCTTGTGCGCAGAACTGTGCACTCCTATGTGTGTGTTTCCACGAGTAGACGATGTACTGTCGTGATATTTTATTTGGATTCTGTGTATTGCCTATTTTTGCCCATGGGCGTCGTATTTCACAGTCACGAGAAAAGCTTATTTTTAAAAAAAAAAAAATTATGTGATTGTTTGAGGCTTCCTGACTTTTTTTGTTAAAATCCTAAATTTTATGAAGAAAAATGGGTTTAGTTACCTTATCCCCAACAATCCTTTCCTATCTCATGATATTCCCCTCGTTCCTTGCTGAAAGCACCAACAGACATCAAGACCCTTAGGCGCATCGTGCTTCGGATAGGGTACAACCAAACAGCCAACAAAGACTCGCCCAGACAATTCGAAGAAGTGTTACATCAAGGTGAAGATCGAGGATCTTCAAATAAAGCCACCAAAGCCCAATTGAATGCAGTCCCTGACCAAGAAAAATATACCTTATGATGGAAGGCGGCCTAGACAATGGATTGACACATGCTATATCCTTAAGTCTAGACGATGCACAAGAGACTTGCACGATAAATAGTTAATGAAAATGTATCAAGGATATCATATGAATATTTAGAATGAGCCAAATCTGTGGCATATTGGTAGAGCAATAGAAATCCTAAAGACAAGTGCTTGGAAGATATCACCGCAAAACTTAGGATGAATCATTAAGATTGGATTGAATCAACATGAATAATTGAATTTATAAACAAAATATGATCAATAAATGGGTTATTGACAATTTTAGGGATTAGTTATTGGCATAATAAACGTAATTAAAGTAGTACTAATGATGAACCACGAAGGTCCTGTTTTGGCCTGATCTTTCAATGAGAAGGATAGGTTCGGTGGTAGTCACTCAACTCTCACGATCCTGGCTACGAACTCAGCAGGGCTCGAAACCACGCAATCGCTGAACTGCTCGATAAGTCGTTATCAACCGTGCACGAATACCTGGTTGACCTAATCATGAAGATCGATTCCTGTATACACCGAAGAGCACGCAAGAATAAGATAAATAAGCAATCTGAATTGCTAATAATGATGAAGCTCACAAAGTTGGGGTTTCTCAAAGCGAACGAGCGGCGAAACTGCTATGCAGAATAATCTAAAAGAAAAAACCAAGCAAAACTAAAGGGCGATGGCTCCTATATGAGGAGGGCGGCCAAGAGGTGGAAACCCTAGGCTGAGGTACTGTTCACAGTATTGTTCATACGTGAATAGTACCCACATGAACAATACGGGCCTAGGGGTGGTCGGTCACCAGATGGGCCAGGTCGTCCAACAGATGGGCCAAGTTGTCGGCCAATACATTACATAGCATGTGGGCCAACAATTGGTGACACAGCACCCTAGCATGTAGACACCGCACCATGGCATGTAGACGTAGCACCATGGTATGTAGACAACGCTCGGCTTGTATGAGTAGATATGGCTCGGTCCAACTAGTGAATATGGCAGTGCAGTAGCCGAAAGTCCTATCGAAGAGGATGTGGTTGAAGTAGAAGATGTCGTACAGCAGGTCGAAGCAATGGTTGCATCCTTAGGGTTGATGTCCTCATCAATTAAAGATAAATTCGATTTGCACTAGAACTTATTGATTTAGCATCAGTAGACTAGATAGTAATGAATTATATGATAATTGGTGGAATCAAGTACAATTATGTGTAATCAAGATCAATTGCAAGGAAGGTGATCTATGAGAGTAGCTATAATTGTTTGACGCTGGAATACTAGGACTTATTGTAACACCCCAACTCAACATTGAGCTTGGAATGCTACTAAAATTAAATTAAACTAAATTAAACTAAGACCAATTACTAATTTTCGGCAGAACCTCCTCTGTATAGTTAACTATACCGAGGTTCCAACAATTAATCATAGCAGTTAACAATAAACTCCATATTCAAGTTCATTCAAGCATACAAGATAATCTAAATAACATAGACAAAACGTGCTATTCTCATTATTACAATTAATCTGAAACTCAAAACCATCCATAAGTAATTCTCAAGTAGTTTACTTATTATTGGAATAAAACTAAATAGCAATCGCCTTAAGGATGAGTGGTAGTGAGTGCATCCAAACAACTACTCCCTCCCATGCATGCCGTTCTTGCTAGTTGTACCTAAAACACATCAAAGCAAGAGTGAGCCCGAAAACTCAGCAAGTATCAACAAGGCTAAAGCTAAACTCACAGTCATAGCATCAATATACCAAAATAAACATTACACTAAATATAGCCTTCATGCTTATGTAATGCGACCATGCAATGCACCTTTCGAACTTTATCTCTTTTCACATTTTATTGGTAATGCGGGGTATACAACTGTCGATGTATACCCTTACCTGTGCCCTCTGGCACAGGGACCAAGAGCCTATACTCCACTAGTATAGGGACCTTTGCCCATCATCTTCATGATGGGGACCTCTATTCAATTGCCCACATTCCACGAATGTGGGGACCTCAAGCCCGTCATCTACATGACGGGGACCTCAACTGTATGTACTTGGTCACCACGTGACCAAGGCATCTATATGCTCTCAACATGCGTATGTACTAGAATGTAACTTTCAACAACAAGAAAAAGCATGAGTACATACCACATCTCATTTACTGAATAACATGTAGAGCATTATCACATACAAAATTACTCTTTAATCACAAACATGCCGTAACCAAGTCTCAATCATATATATATATATATATATATATATATATATATATATATATATATATATATCACACTATCATCCATGTATGACTAGTACGGGAAAGACACAACTAATTTCAGCAAGCAAACATAAATATTCTACAACCCGAATACTTGCCTCAACCGTGCGAGAACGGTGGACGCAAAGAGGGCGCTGCCCCTGGGATCACGCTCCCACCTGAATATAAGGATAACCCAATATAATACCAACATACTGGACCAAAAGCATAAATAAAAACACAATTGAACTCGCTAAACTCCCAAGCGTTTCCAATCTTCTAATTTCTAGCGATCGATTTGGTGTTCACTGCAGACAGTCAACTTCTAAAATACATAACTTTCTTCTTAGGAGTCCAAATAAGATGATCTAATACTTTATGGAAAGGTAATTAAATTACCTAAATAAACTTAGTTGGGGAGCACTTCTGATTCTGCCATAAACTGCCCCTACCAAGCTAATCTACGGAACATCAATTATCACGTTGGGTTCTCTGGACAGTACACTAAAACCACCATAACGTTTGCTACGAAAGTCCAAATCTTGCGTTCTTTATCTATCTGAAAATGTATGGAAATTACCTACATTTTTCGTTATATAGAGATCCTCTGATTTCGTCTTTAACTAATGGCTTAACCCAGTTTCCTACAGACTGTCCAAATACTGACAGATCAGCAGGACAGTGACACTAAAAAATTCATAACTTTCTAACCGTTAATCGGATCTGGGCGTTCTTGGAGGCCACCGAAAGCTAATGACATAACCCAACTTTTTCTAAGAGATTGGATCCCTAGATTCTGCCTTTAAAAACATGAAAACCATCGTCCAAACTACTGGACAGAACGTAAGCTATCAATTGACGATTATCGACCTACCAAACGAAAGCAAACGCAACTATTACACATTAACCAGCAAAGATCATGCGACGTTACCCTTGTAGAATCGCAGGAGGATGATGATCTTGCCCCGCGAAGACAAACTCTTTTCCTGATTCGACGATTTTCTAAAATAAAACTTCTCCCGATTAAATAATCTCTCCCGATTCAAATGCTTTTCACACTATCGGGGTATTACACTTATATGGAATCTATGTGTGGATTAATCTAGATATTATGATCAAAGGGTGGAGAATGGCAGATCATAGTTATATGGTCCCTAGGTGCTCTTGATAGATAATGATAGTCTTGGATGTTATGATCAAAGAATGGCGAATCCTTGTATTATGGTCCTAATATAATCTTGGTGGATAATAACGATTGAGTTAGTAAAGAGTGAAGAAAAATAACAAATATCGGTGGATATTTTAAAGGGGGTAGCTAAATACAGAAACAATTGAATCATCATTATTACCTACAATTATAACTTGGTGGTATAACAACATGTATTGAAGAAAATCAGGCCAACCACAAGGATACACCAGCTAAAATTTTTTGGTGGTAACATCGATTATAAGATAAGCCTAGAGTTTAAATTAAGGCAATTAGTGGGCTAAAAAGAAAATAATTGGATTCTAATAGAGAAAATAGGACATGGTGATTGGAATATAGTTATTATATCGCCATGACCAAGGTTGGCTATTCCTTCGCATATAGGCAATTACTGTCAATCCATCAATACGAAAATTTTGGCTGTCATGAGCAAAATAGAAAATGACGACACTGAGAAGCCACACCAGGAGCCGGCAAAGCAACTAAGAGCACGACAACATCCTCCACTATGTCTCTCGTCCTCTTCGCTCTATCTTCTTCCTTTTGTTCCATCGAATCTTGGGGTCGAGATTCTTTTAACGGGGGTAGGGTTTGTAACATCCCAAAAATTCTTAAATACGAAAATATAGGATTTTTAAAACTTTTTATAAGATTATATGTTGCCATCATTTTTTCCTGCATTTTCAGGAGTTATTTGATCTGCTTCTCTTTTACCGACACGAGTGGAAAATTATAGAAACCCTAATTACAGAAACCCTAATATCAGAAATTGCACAGGCAAAATAAAAGGGCAATACTTTAAGTTTATTCAAAACTTAAATTGTAAAAGCGAAAGAGTCAGATACAAGTAAATCATCATAACAAAGTATTACCTTTTGAAATATTACATGAAATATAAACCCTAAAGTCAAAGACCTATTCGAAGCCTAATTCTCTGAATGTTCAAAAGCCCAATTAGAATTCTTTAGCAAATATCAGATTTTATCTGTCACCATAGGAGAAATTCTGAAAACACATATCAAAATTTTAGCAAATCTAAAATTCTATTCTCCTTCCCTTTTCCCATGCTTTTCCCTGATCTTTTTTCCCTTATACTATTCATCTGGTCAACCAGCTTGAACCACCTTGAGCCACTGAACCACTTTGGTTCAGTCCTCAGCAACTTTCTTCTTCAAAAAATATCACCATTGCTGATTCTCTCTCCCGTCGACATATCCTCTAGCATTCACGCCACGTTGCGACCATGCAACCGAACCCTATCACTCACTCATCACTCACCGTCGCTCAAATGCACTGTGCTGCCAAATCACGTCAACTCCTCGCCCATTCTGTCCCGAAACCAGCGTTGAAGCTTGCGCCGAGCGCATCGTCGCCCTTGTGCGAACTCTTCCCTCCTAGCTATAAGTAGCAGCCCATTATCCCTCTACAATCTCCCTTCGCCACACCAGACCTCCTTCCACTATCTCCATTCCTCAAACGAGCTTGAGCACAAAGTAAGGCTCAAGTGCTCGTTTCGGCTGAGATGCCACATCATCATCGCCGATGCACCAGTGATCCCCACACCCCTGTCACCATGTATTCCATACTACCCTCATTGTTTCCCCTAAGTTAATTCGATGTTTTGTTCATAGGAATAGTCGCCAACCTTGTTCTTCCTCATCTCTGGTCAAAAGAACCAAAACAATCGAAGCAACCACTCCAGTGAGATAAGCTTCGATTCAATCATCCCTAACCATCTCTATACCCACTCTTTTGGGCAGATAATCGTCGCCGCTTGGGGCTCCTCTCGCCGTCGCTGCTCATCGCCGCTAGACCACCTCCGGCCACTTTCGTTACCCCTCATCATACCGGTGAGTTCCTAGTGTCCACTAGATGCTCATGCTCACTTTAGTTATGCAGAAGCGTTGCCAGAACAAAAAAAGCATCATAGACCCGAATGTCACCGCTGCTCATCGGCGTTGCGCCGTCGCGGTAGGCCACCGGAGCTTCACCGATGGTACCAGTAGCATAGCTGAAAAACAGATTTAGACTCAGATGGCTGGAAAGAGTGGCTGATGCCGGGTGCACAAGAGAAAGTAGGTATGTGGATGTACTGTCCGAGTCAATTAAGGACCGAATCTTGTGATGACCTCTCATGTAAAAATAGTGCAACCACAAGTCTATAATGGGTATGACCTGACTAACTAATTTGTCTGCCGCCTCGCAACTCCACCATTGGAGGGTGTGTGGAGTGTAAAAAGGGCAAGAGAGACACCAATTCGCACGGCACAAATGGGAGACCTCCCGGGGGTGACACCCAAGGAGATGATGCTTAGCGGCATGGGATTGCGTTGAGGTGGGATATTGTAAAGGCCTTATGGCAATCATCTTAGTCGCACACCTATGAAAGTGTGTTAAATAGATATTATAAGTTGATTGTCTCTTATGGGTAAAATATACGAACTCTACAGAGTAAGAAAACTATCTAGATAGACGTGCTCACAGTCAAGAGCGGTGCCAGAAACTTGCTTGATCTAGCTTTCATTTTTATAAAAACCATTTGTAGGTGAATTGAAAAGGTGGGCTAGGGCCCTGCGAATTGAAAGAGCCTGGTCGAGAACCAGTGATAATTACGGGAATGTGACCTAAGAAATAAAAAATGAGCATTGAGTGGACGGAGCCACTCAATGATACAGGAGACAGAATCTCCACTAGTACTTTACAACAAAACTCGGTTTATAAAACCTGAGTCAGTTAAAATGGTAAGTCTTAGGATTTGCTACTACTTACTCTATTTCAATAAATGACTTTGTGCAAAATAAAAGAACCATAAACCTTCCTTGATTAGTTTTACATATATAATAATTGCATTGCGTGTTAGCTCGCGACTACGGTTGTGTACTTATACTCGCTCTTTATATTTTTTTAGTCAGTAAGCATAAAAGAAGGTTATATGGACAATTATGAGCATTGGACAGAACTGAAGATCAAGAAGGCCAAGAATTAGGTCGCGATGGCCCAGTCGATTGCCAGTGAGTATATTATGAGGGTTCCACGTGTTACACTTTGATTATACTTCCGGTGCTGTTCTCTAAAAGTTATTTGGTCCGTTCGGCCATTCTGCAAGTCAAAAGTTGTAAGATATATTTATGTTTTGTTTAATATTATGCAATAGCTTTATATTTTTTGTGATATGTGTTTAAACCAATAATGTAACTGTGTGCTAGTTACTGATTTAAGGAATAACACAAATTAACACAGTGGATCCAAATTACAAATTTGGAGTCTGACACGTGTGAATGTAACAGTTCAGGGGAAACAGAGAGCCTGATGACCGGGCCACATGTGTGTGCTCGTTTTACCACGAGGAGCCACGTGGACGATGGTGGGTGGGTAAGAGATTGAAGGACGGACGGCCACTAAGTCTTATTTTTAAGAAGTAGAGATAGTTTAGAACTAATTTTATAATTGAGCTAATGAGCTGAGCTGGAACGCAATTGAAATTCAATCTAAATGGACTAATTTCAATGCTGAACCAATCGACGAGTGTAATTGAAGTGATTTTGAATTGACCCCACAAGCTCACTCACAGGCTTTTTTCCACCCCTACTCAGCTGGATCATGATCGCACGGGTGTATATTTGGACTCGAAACAATGCCATTCTATTCCCTCTGGAAACATTTTTATCATTAATATATCATGTAGAATTTTGTCTTGAGTAGTGTCCAGATTAGCACTTAAAGTCGGATATACCAATGCCGAAAACGAATAATTTTTCCAGTTGGTAAGAATGCCAGTGAGGCAGTGACTATTGCATCTGGAAACATGCTTAGATATGAATGCCAGTGGAGATCGCAACTGGCGTGGCACGTTGCACTGCACCATAGAACAAAGCTTCTGAAAGATTTGCAAATGCAAGTTCAGTTTCTTAGAATCTTAGGTAACCGATGGTCCGTGATTGTAGTAGGCTTAACTGTGATCGTGCACAATTGGTATTAACATCCTGTTTTTAGCAAATCGTCAGCCAGTGTATGTACTAAACAAATACATCAAATGTGTCACGAAAGGAAAATGGACGAGCTTAAAAGCGATGAGGTAGCAATTGTTGAAGTTGATTCACGCACATACCCACGACTAGTCAAGTGCCTGTGCGTTGCTATATAATATCCCATAAATATAATAGTTTATCAATTAAAATAGATATACTATATCTCAATTCGTTAAGACACGCGGAGCAGGGCAGAGCAGAAAAGCAGTGATGGAGAGGAGGAAATGAGATCCATCCAGATCCGGCCGATGGAAGCGGCGACGGGGAAGGGGGCGGAGGCGCGCACAGAGTAAAACAAAAGAGCAGGGGTGGAGACGAGGGTGCAAAGGAGGAGGAAACGCAAGCGGTGTCGCAATGATGCTGGGAGAGGAGTAGGGAGTGCATGATGCTGGGAGATAGTTTGCTAATAACGTGACCTATATGTCAGTAGAGAGAGACAGAGTGGGAGGGTAGGGAAGATGGACAACCACTAAATCTAATTTTTAAGTAGCAGAGACTACCGCTAAAGAATGCGCGCACATAATCTTTCTGAAAGAGCACAGGAGATTCTTCAGACGCAAATTCAGAAGCAGCATGCCACGGGATGCATGATGTGCACACTCATTAGCAAGCCGGAAAAGTTTGGTGGTTGCTTACTTCAATGCCGATCTTGAATTTCTTTCCCTTTCCCTACTCTTTCCCTCTGACATCCCCCTCTTCGGTGGGCCCATATGAACAATCTGTTGCTATCATCCATGCCAATGATGTAGCTCTTGACGACGACGCCATTGCACTATCCTTGTAGTGGGAATTTTTTTTTATAGGATCTGATCTACAACTTTATTGATGTGGACCAACTCCATCATGTGACACGTGTCCTTTCACGAATCTCAAAACGCACAGCTTTATAAATCACTGATGTGAATTTTCATGAATTGAATATTGAAGGCTACCACGTCACGCTTTGAGATTCGTGAAAAAACACATGTCATGCAGTGCAGTTGATCCACATCAATAGAGTTGTGGACCAGATCCTATAGAATTTTTTTTCAAAGTAGTGGAATCAGCATCATTTCCTCGGAATTTTGTGGGTGCATGGGAATGACATGACCCAAAGGCGGCTAGTGCTCTTTTCGCTCCAAATCTTCCAGGTGGATTTCGATCAGGGAGGTCTACTTCAAATCCGATAAACGAAGAAATATCGAAGGGTTTTTTATTTTTAAAATTATGAATAATCTCCTAAATCCAAGTGTTGGACAAGAATGACGGACGAGATTGCGAGAAAATCCATCGGGTCAGACCAATCTACCAGGAAATGTTATTGGAAATTCAGAACATAACAACCATGTGGCACCTACCCGGTGTGCGCTGCATGCTTTCTTAGCTGTTTTCTCATCGATTGCTCCAAGGAAAAGTCGGTAGTAATCGATGTTTGCTTCTGGGACTACATATGATGCATATCTGATTACTTGTCAAGCCAAATTTGATCAGATTGATCAGATCATGGCAAGAGAGGATCACACGACGAGAACCTGAAAATGTTTGGTCACTGGTTGGTTGGTGTTTGTCCCTTCCCTTGTTATGGTTTTTTCTTAAGAGAACTGGGCAAAAACACATCTTGAGCCACAAGCAACACTCATCACTTGCACACTGTTAGCCTTATCCATGAGTAGTTACACCAAATTTCTTTCTATGGAGAATTCTTCCCGTTCAAGTTAAGCTCTTCCTCCTTGGTTTATCAGTGTCTGCCAAAGCAGAATGTTTTCCAGCTGTGGTTCACCGTGTCCTTGATTTAGGGGCTAAGATTCAGTTTGATGATAGCGCAGATGGTAACTTAACTAACTTGTATGCGATAACCAGTCAGTTTAGTGTCTAAGAAGTAAGATTCAGTGTGTGAAAATCCAATATATGTGTGCTATGAAGCTAGAAGAAAGGAGTTTTGATTATTCCTCACCATTCACAGTGGCAGTGGTGTTTTAATTAAGATTTCATTGTCTGGCGCATGTCTGTTTGGATTCATGGAAGCCTCTATGATGCATCCATACACTCCTAATGACGGCGTTGCTTAGATACATATTTGGGTGGCTAGCTCAACGTGGTGATCCAGATTTGCATCCAGAACCCTATGTGTATTCTAAATTAGTCCCATAATAAGTAGCTAACTCACACAATACAATTATCGGCAAATATCACATCCATACAAGCGTACAATCAAAATGGTACTTTAATTACAAAACATGGTAAATAGGTCTTAGAGCCAAGTATTTACAGAACAGACCAATAGGCCTACGAGTTCAGAGTAAAATAGCAGCGGAAAGTAAGTAGTAACAGCGGATAGTAAACCAAAAGAGCGGGGCCTCCATACATTTGTCACAGGCAATCGACTAAGGCTAGGATCTAGTTATCGCCATCGTCGTCATTCCCATAGCTAGATGCATCGAAGTATTGATATGCCAGGTCTTCTGCTTCATAGTTTGAATCCACATATTTGTGCAACCATGAGTACGAAAGTACTTAGCAAGTTCTCACAGCAAATGCAAGATATAGATCCAAGGCTTACCAAAAGAGGGTTTTATATTTATTTTAGCACAAAGCCAGTTTGCTCAAATACTATAATTATTTTACAAACCTACGACTTCACCTTTTTAACTTCAAAACCAAAGTTTCATTTGTGTAAAAAATTATTGTATCGGCCATGTTTACCCAACATGTCTAGTTCCCAAAGATCATGTTTAATAAACATGTCCCAATCCACAACGACGATGTTTAACCAACATGTCTCAATTCCACAACGACCATGTTTAACCAATATGTCCCTATTCACAACTACCATGTTTACCCAACATGTCTCAATTCACAATTTTAATAAAACTAACCAAGTGTGGCTTTCTGCACAATAACCATAACCGGTGGCACAACTATTCGAATAGATTAAACACCCTGCATAGATTGTACAGCTTTACCCACATGATATGATCAACTCGTAATATCAGCCATGACAAGCTTCCTTGGGCGTGTGACAGAGACGATCATAACAAGGCTTTTCCAATTTTCAGTTCCAACACTAGATCCACTCTGACGGGGAACCACTCAATACTAGGACTGTGACCGTTACTAGACACCCTCAGAATGCCCTTAACCAGGTGTATTTTTAATGAGGGACCCTCCGTTGTTAGGGAGTCATGGCCCTTCTTGAAATATATATAAGTAACTATGGGCGCGGGTGTTTATGCTAAAAACTGAGTAAAGTAGTTGGCCATGTCTATTCCATACTAGACTTGCGCTTAAATGGCTTTGTAGTTTAGGAATGCAATACATGATTCGGTCCATAATCGACTCAGACGAGACAATCCACCAATCCACTCGCGTGCACACTGCCTTGATCTCATATCAACCAATTGCCCAAGTCTCCACCATTTTAAATAATATTTTCCTGTTTCAAGCGGTAACTCATGTTATCATACTACGATTCACAATATATCTGAAGTTCTTGTTATGATAATGTTTGTGTCCTTTTCAATTTCATCCACTAAGCAATGTCTAAGCACAACCAATAGTCATCTTTAATTATCCGAGGGGAGTTTTACTCATATATGTAATATTTAACATAAGGTGACAAAGTACAAGTGTTAACAACAATCAACGAGGGGAATAATAATAATCAACCTTTGGCATAATTAGGTATCAAACTTTAACATAGTATTTTATAAATAATAATAAGCATGTAAGTAATACTTTAAAATGAAATACTTTGCATTTGAAATGTAGGTTCAATATGATCAATTATAAGGACTTACCTTGTTCAAGTGTTGATTGGTATTGGTCTTGGCCTGAAGCATTGACGAAGTCTTTCGTGACATTGGAATCTTTTTAATGCAGAAATGACGACTTCGAATAAATGCTCATAACTCAAATAAATTCAAATGAACTCCAAAAATTATGATTTTGGTTCTAATAGAAATATCTTGAATTTATATGAATTTAGAAATAAAAATAATATAATTTGGATTTAAAATGAGGGAGAACAAGACCCAAAGTTTGACCTGATAGGAAATTCCAGAAAATCTGAAAATTTTGATAGGTGGGACTTGCGGGATTTCCTTTTTGTTTTTCATTTATTTTTATTAACAAAATCCTCTGTGACAGACAAGTGGGGTCCATCATGGCTTTCTATTTATTTTTATTCGGGAAAATCTCGAGAGATTGACAGGGGGTCACGGTCCACATGGACTCGATCCACCCAGCAGCGCATAAGGCTTGGGGCCCACTGGTTAGTGGCTAGGTTCCATGGATTAGGTCTATGCGATGATTTTAAGAGGTGGGGTCCACATGTCATATAATTAAGTTTAAACTAAAGGTTTAATTAGTTTTCCTAATGATGTCGGGCCCATATGTCGTACGGACATTAGCTACTTAACTAACCAATCACTAATTATTGGATTAGCTTAAATATGGCCACATGTCATCATTTTGTGCTTCGTCTCCATTGAAACAAAGGACACACAGGGGAGGCTTGACTGGCTGTGTTTGAGCAAGGCGCCTACGAGGAAGGGCACAACAACCATTTGGGACTGGCAAAACAGGATGCGAAGGCCCAGGCGGTGCTATCGGCTATGGCGGCGCAACGGGAAATGGCCTGAGGCGACAGTCCTACTGCGAGGTTGACGGAGGTGCTCCTGTACGCGGTGGCAATGACGAATTAGCGCTACTTGCGGGGATTTGTGGCGTGGGTGAGCACAAGGGAGTCATAGGGGTGCTACACACAGCGGTAGCATTCCTAGAGTTTCTCAGGAAGGCTATGGCTATGGTGGTTGACAGCGAGGAAGAAAGGAGCTCACGGCCATGGGGTTACAATGGCTAGAAGACTACAATATCTAGCCTAACATGTTTGTGGAGGTTAGGAATGTGAAATGACAAAAAGAGGGGAGGGAATGGCTTACTAGAGGTAGAGCCGGCGGGTTGGTGCATGGCGGCGGCACTATACCAGCACCGAGGGAGAAGAGGTGCTCCTACGATTATGTGCACGAAAAGGAAGAATGGGGTGAGCATCAGCAAGAGGAGCTCGAGGCGAACCCGAGGGAAACCTTCAAGGTCGAAGCTCACCGAAACGGGAAAAAACTGGTGATGACGAGAAGGTAGGTATCGCATCTTTGGCGCGATCGCGTTAGGGTGTTCCAGGCGATTGAGTGAAGGAGGAGGCAGACCAGAGGGGAAATGGAGAGGAGTAGATGGTGAGCACGGTGACGCGCTCGGCGCGGCTTATAAAGGAGAGGGGAGGGGAGGAGAAGGCGACAGTGTGGCGTGCATCTCAGTGTTTTCTCGTGAGTGTGCGGGCGTTAATGGCCGTCGAGCTGATGCGGCTATGGGACAATCTCGTGGCGGCGTTGCGCTCAAGGCTTGCCGTGGCACAAGTACTCAAGTGCCTTCCGCTGCCAACACACACAAAGAGAGAGAGAGAGAGAGAGAGAGAGAGAGAGCATACGTGTGAGGAAGACGGTGAATAGGGCGTCTGACAGGTGGGGTAGGGGCCACATGTCTGTGAGAGCGAAAGAGGGGGAGCTGGTGAAGGGGAAGAAAGAGGAAAGAAAAGATTTAGATTTTTGGTTTGGAGTTTCATAAATGAATTTGAAATTCAAATTCAAATTATGAGGAGATTTAGCACTCCATTTTACTTGTAGATTTTTATAAATTTAATTTAAAGCAAGGAATTTGATTTCCATTTTTGAAATGAAAACCAAGTTTTTGGAAATTCACCAAATGCAACAAAAGTTTTTGAAAGTTCATATAAATTTTCAAATGTTTAAAATTGAGCTGTTACACTATCATGTGTGCTTTTGTTTTTGGAAAGTAATAGTTCCATTTCTATTGGGCATCATGGGACACAATGTTTCATATTAGATTAATTCTTGCGCATGGATTACAGAAGTGGATTAATATGACTTATGCTACACTCGATTATAGTTAGCTGATGATATGATGCACCTAATTGTGATTGTAACTATGTCAAATAAAGTAAATTTCCCAAAATATTTTGATGTACACATTGCAGAAATAGCACAAAAATCGAAGGTGCTACTGCAAGATATTAGGGAATCTTCAGTGATTGCACATATTGGATATAGGAAAGATAATTCAATAAAACCAAGAAAAGTGATTACCACATCAAATCAGTACTCCTCAAGCTATTTTCCCCCCAATTCGAACAATGTGACACTGATTGATATTTAGACGAGAGCAATAGGAAGCAATCACCCCTCTCTTGGTAGGCTTCGTAGTGGTCGAGTGGATGCATATCCGGTGAAAATGTCTCTGTTATGCTGTTATGCAAATTATATGACAATCGGGTATAGAAGTTTTAAAATTTTGCAAAAAAATTTACCAGAGATAGGGGAGGGCATGTTCTATAACCTTGTAAAATTTCAAGATCAAAATTAATTGCATTTTTGATATATAAAAAAAAGATAAATACTTAATGAACATAGCAAAAATCGCTATTCACTATTTATTTGTCTTTTTCATATCTCTCAAATGAAATTGATGCGTTGCAATTGTGTATAGATATAGAACATGCCCTCCCCTATCTCTTGTTATATTTTGAGAACTTTTTAAATCTTCTATGCCCAATTTTCACGGAATTTGCATAATTTAGCCATTTTCACAAGATACTCGCCCCTTGGTAGCATTCCCTTAGTCATGCCCAAAAGGCAATAAAATAATGGGAATAGGGAGTGCATAAATGGTGCAAACTTCTTATCTCTCCACAAGGACACCCCATAAAACCATAGGGCTATAATTAAATCATGTGTAACTGGTTCATTGAACTATAATATTTGTTTGGGTTTTATTTGTACAAAATCACTTTATCTTTGGGTTATGTTGGTACTGTAGTTTTATTCTGATGCCCACTTTTGAAAATACTCAGCATGTCATCTCCTTTTTCTTTGTTCTTTTTAAACAAATCTGGTCATCAATAGCGTGGGTCACTTCAAGCTTTTCCGACCAGCATCCATGAAATGTCCCAATTGACATGCCATGGTAACTAAAAAGCCATGCCATGGTATGCGTATGACCACTGTGCTCACATGAAACATACCGCTGAAAATGAACATAGAAGGAAATCGTTGTGTATTTTACACTATGTTTTGTTGAGTACATAGATGGAGGAGTGATGAAATACTAGCCGTTGATTATTAAATGTATATTAGTAAAAAGGAGGTTAACATCATATACCAGGCCTCAAAACAAAAAAAAAAAGGAACGTCTTAAATGGCTGTAATAACTTGCTCAAAAACCAGTGGTTGCTTCCTTTTCTAACTGGTGTGTGGTGTTTTTGTCACTTCCTATCTGGTGTGTGGTGTTTTTGTCAAACATGAATTAGTTAAGACACCATTGGAGTAAAATTATCTATTTTGACTTGGTATTTAAAATTCACATGTAGAATTCCATTATGAATTGAAAGTAAAAAAATCAGACATAATTGCTTTAGTCCAAATATTGCAACTTTCATATGATGGTTTGAAAGGGAATTTTTGTTTTTGCCATTGTGTTCTCCCAGTGATGTGCGGGCAACTGTTTGTGAGATTCTTCATGGCGAAAACAGGACACTGTTTATCAGGAAAATAACCCCTTTTCCTGGAAGTGAGAAATTGACTCACTGATGAACTCGCACAAGCGTAACCAAAGATTTTTTTTTGGAAAAACAAAACAAAGTGTTGCAGAAAAGCAGCATAATCCTCAATAAACTCTTGCATATCCTGTCATTACAATACCACAAAAGAAAAGAAAGATAGAAAATGAAACAAGCAGAGCACCAAGAACCCCATGTACATGAACGCACCCCGCACGCGCGCACTCTGCCTCACCCGACAAAAAACAGAGCAAGCTTTGCCGTCCTTGTGCTCGGCTCAAACTTGTCGCAAACTGATCCAGGGAGGATTCGGAGCTCGGAGCTCACCATGGTGCCTCCCTCTGGCCTCGCCCCCTAGTAGGCGTTGGCGTTGGCGATCTTGACGGACGCCGGGAGCGGGCTGCGCATGGGCGACCTAGGCGGCGGCGGCTGCGCGAGGCGGTGGCCGTCGGCGTCGTAGTAGATGACCCCGGGGAAGTCCAGCGGCTGGCACCGCTCCCCCATCAGTATCTCCTTCCTCCACACCCCGCCCTCCTCCTCTCTTCCAGCCCCCTTCCCCTTTGCCATCGGCAGCGACAGCGCCTTCTTCCACGGCACCACGGCGCGGGACGGCGACGAGGGCCCCTTTTCGCCTCCGCCGCCGCCCATCCTCCTCGCCGCCCTCTGCAGCCGCCGCGTGCACGTGCTCATCAGCGACGCCACCGCCTGCAGGAGGCTCACACCCATCTCCGAACTATCGCTCGCTTTCTCTATTCCTCTCTTGAAATGGATTCTCGTTCTCTTTTTTTTTGCTTTGTGCTGCGGAGTGGAGTTTGTTTTGATGTGGCCGTTTGGTTTGGCGGCATATATAGGCGGGGTGGTGTGGCACTAGACTAGGGGTCGGAAAAGGATTTGTCTAGTTAATTACCAAGTGTGATCCAATCCGGACGAAATGCCTCGATGTTTTTTCTTTATTTTAAGGTGTGTCAAGCTGGGTTTTTATTTTCGCCCGGTAATCAACCGATTTTCGCAAATTTTGGTCCTAACGGTACACAGTAAAAGTCCAAAAAAATCGGATTTGTTCGAATTTTGTTGTATTTTTTACTTTGAAAATTTTAAATTTTGAATTGAAAATTTCGTTTGCATTTGGCTGAAATTTTCTGATTTTGCTAATTTTGGTCCTATCGGTGATCCCCATAAAAAAATTTAACCAGTAATCAAAACTCTAGATGACATGGAAAGTAGCTGCTGTACCATTGTATGAGCTGTCTTTAGTACTGTCTATAGATGATATGGAAAGTTGTTATAGACAGCAGCTGTCTGTACTATTGTACATGCCCTAAGACTATTAACTTCTTTTTTTCCGAGTTTGCTGAGTGGTACAACTATGAATACCACTAAAACTTGGTGCCGCGGCACTGCTAGCACAACGAATGCATTATCAGCTGAATTGCCAACATGTTGACTAATGACCCTGTCGTTTGTTCTTGGAAGCATCGATGGCGGCTGACCCTTGGCAACCTTGCTCGTCCGTCAGTGAATTTGGACCGGGGAAAAAAAAATGCAATAGTACGTTTCTCTGGTCATGGTCACGTACGTCAGCTCCAATTTGACGTGTAAATACGGCTCTTTTGGAGACCAAGAAGGCGTCGAAAAATGGTGAGGTTTCAACCCGCAGGATACTTCTCCCTCACTTCTTCCTTCGTGACCCCAGAATTAATTAAATCTACGTGTCCTTTGAAGTGCCACAGCTAACATTTGACCCTTTCTTTTTTGCATGGGGCAACTGAAATCAGCAATTAGTATAGCATTATATTTTGCGGCGGTATGAGAATCAGACTGTCACGAATAATGTGAAGTTTTTTTTTCAAAAAAAAAAAAGAAGAGAGAGAATAAGCTGAGGTGATGTCATTGCAGACTTGAGAGTTAGATATCAAATCTCTTCTCTTCACTACATCAGAGACCAAATCGTTTTACCCTAAAATAAGAGATACCAAATCGATTTACCCTAGACAAAGAAAAGAGACCAAGTTGATCTTTTAATCGTTTAACAAACAATTCCATTCTTATTGCCGCAGATACGTGGGATATGTTCAATTCTCCATTTCATATCTTACAGAAGTATCCTACCAACCTGCATTATTATTTCCTTATCTTTTTTTGGAAGACCTACCAGCCAGAATTACATGTACTACTAGGTTACAAGTAATGAATGCTTCTCCTGTGGTGAATCGGAAGCAACACGACATCATGGTTAACGTGAAATCCCAGACTGCTCGTAGTGTGCCCTATCTAAAGTTGTGTGGTGGAATTGGTCTCACACTGCTTTGTCTAAAGTGAGTTGTATTAGTATATAATATTTGTTGGTCCAAATGTAACATTTTTGGGTCAACCCTTTTACACGAAGCGAGATCGAAAATATAAGTGGTGTGCTATGTATGCGCGGATCCACCCCACGATGGGCTAAACATTGAGTGGATTTTAGATCAGGATATTACAGATGGTATCAGAGTATGAACCTTAGCTGTACAGGCACGTGCGGGACAAGGGTACAGGCATATGGCGCATGGTGTGTGTGGGCCCGGAGTGGACACATAACATGGCATATGTGTCAGCATTGGACACAGACGTGTACCGATAGGTGGTTTTGGGCATTTGCCGCGTATGCGGTATGCTGCCGAGGGTGTCAGCCTTTTACAAAAGTGTAAGTAATGTACTATGTATATACGGGTCCACCCCACGGTGGGCTAGGCATTACGTGGATTTTAGACCAGGGTGTTGCATGTAAACTCTGAAAGTTGACAAATTACCAAAGATGAGTATCGAGTAATGCATACAAAAACCTAGCATAAGTGATGAGCATGTTAATTAATATATTAATTTGCTAGGAAACATTGTATGAATGGATTTCTATGACGTCAGCACTTATTGATTTAACTTCTACATGAAACAAGACATCCAAATTCGAATCCATACCTTGTCATAAGGCATCCGAATATGTGCCTGTTTTACTTTGAAAATACACGTGAAACATGCTTGTTAATCTAGTTGGTCGAGCGATTTCAGTCAACTTTCATTCAGTCAAGTCGAACTGGCGATCAATGCACTGAAAATCAAACCAGGGAGTTGGTTGTCTCAACATTTCAAGTCAAAAATCTGTCAGATAGCAGTATGATGGACAAGCTGAAGGTTTGTGAGTCCTGACAGTCAACTACCAAACTCGACGGTCACTAGCCCCTTAAGTTAGGTGATAACCAGCAATTACTTACTCAGGATGCATGTTTGGTACACGCTCGCTGAATCTCCAGTCTCGACCACCGAACTGTACTGACGCCAAAAAATAGTTCTACCTACCAGCAAAGATTCCAGTGTCACCTACAGGGGAGCCAGGCAGCCAGCTACGCCCTAGGCCGCTGTGTTTGGACCAACTCATATTTTTTTTTTATGATCTTTCGAGAGATTTTTCACGAACTTTTGATTCTAGACTTCGAGCCATTACTCATCTGCCTGAGGCCAAGCTACCCCTGGTGACCTTGTTGCCAATTTCCTTGAGGAAACATGAACACTCGATGTGGTGTCGTGTGTTAGGCATGCAAGAAATGGGGAACCGGATCCCCTGCTTCTTGGAACAAAAGGCAGAGCCTGCATATTACTTTGGGATTTTTAGAAACCTTTTGAGTTTTTTTCTTCTTCTTAAACCTTCCAATAAGGAAATGGTAACAATTTATATCGATTGCCAAAGTACACGCGGATTAGAATCATCAATGCCTTAGTACACACCATAATGCTAAATGATTAGCCCGTGTACCAAAGATCAGACGCGCGCATGCAATATGTTCCGAGTGGGTAATTAACCTTGAGAGAAAGATATTTAGCTAGTGAGTCTAAGAAAAAAGATATTTAGCTAGTGTCAAACATTGAAAAAACAGTATGGCAACACATAATGGATATAGATAAGTTTCGTCAAGTGTACAAGCTGCCGAGTTAAATTTGTTTGTGGAAGCTAGCTACAAATTAAGGACGGTCACTGGGCACCGTGTGTCTTTTTCGGGAGGTTGCACGTTAGGCGCACGGCACACCAACGCTGTGCCGAGCCTGCAGCGTCGAATCGAATCGAATCACATCATCAATGAATACGCCGGCCTCGAGTTGGCCACGGGAGTAAATGCGTGGGCACGGCGGCACTGCTGCCACTGTACTAACCATTTGTTGCTGCTGGCTCGCTTTTGAGTTTTCGCTGATTTGGCCAGTTTTTAATATGTAATAATAAAAGTAGTCTCTGCTAGTACGTAATTGTAATGTTGCCTGCCGTCTTCTTCTGTCGCGGTTTTGGTCTGCGGTACGTGGGTTTCGTGGACTAGGAGTGCGGTACCTGGTTTTCGCAAACTGAGAGCGCGATACGTGGTCTTTCTCACCTACCGCGGTGCTATTTTTACAATTTTGTACGAACAAATGCTACTTTTGCTACTACAAATTTAAAACATGCTACTTTTGCTACTACAAATTAAATACATGCTAATTCAGCCAAATACTCCCTGCTCCCTCTTTCTCGAGTCATACAACACACGGTACTTGTTTGTGACTCGTGCCCTCACGGCTCTCCTTATGTGAGAACTGACTACGCGGGTCTCCTGCCATCCAGGTCTGACGGCACTGTGTGAGTAGGAAATGGTCCAGCCAGCTGAGGGTCAGGCTTGCACAAAAGAAAAGGATAGTAGGTTAGATGTCGGTTACACAATTCCTTCCGCTAGCTGTCAGATCACAAATCAACGCTGAATTGGGAGAAAACGGTGTAAATTTTTCCTGGTGTTCTGGAAGAAAAAAATTCCCTACAAATTGGGAGTTATGGCGGGTGTGATTATTATGATGCAACTCATTGTTTATAAAAATTCTTCAATGATAAGATAATTTCTTGCCCACGATTCCCATATGTATTTCTCCTCAAAAAGTAATAAATCATAACTATACAGAAGAAGAACATTCCAAATGTTATAGCACTCTTACCAATCTTACAGCAGGCCCCTGTATCCGAACTCTTAAATCAGGGCAGCTCTTTTGCACCTCGTTCAAATAAAAAAAAAATGTTATAGAACATGCAACATGCATCTCTACTTGTCTCAAGAGAGGGGGAAGGAAATGCCACTCAGTACTTCTGAAAATCCATGTTTATCTGAAGGTAAATACTTTAGTAATATTATATGCTAACACATTTTTGCTAATATGTTATTGTGGACATTGATTGTTAAAGTTATAAATAGTAGACTATACCAATGTCCAAAACATCTATTTCAGTTTAGGCCCTATTTTAATCCTCGGATGTCACCAAACTGATGGGATTTTGTATCCGTATATATTAATTCCTAGACCTCAGAAATATATTTAATAGGAAGGACAAAAAAGGACTGAATCAAAAATTGAGAAACTAAAATAAAACATTAATTTTTTTATTAAACAGTAAATAGTATAATCTGCACAAAATTTTTATAGAGCATTCCGAACGAGGGCCCCAGAAAGAGAAGCCTAGAAAAACCAAGCTGAAGAAGGTAAAATAGGACTTTACTGGCCTTCAATTTTTGAACCGAAGTTTCCATACACACAAATGACAGTGAACTCTTAGACTCTTTTGCCAGATCACACATCATGCATGTTGCTTCCCTGCCAAACATGTGAGGACAACAGAGGCGGGGCCATAACTCAGACCCTGTGGGGTCAATGTTTCTGAAATTCCTAAAGTTTTATGTATTTCATAGTAAATATCAATAGTATGAAGGCTATTTGGCGAAAACCTGTGGGTCACTAAAAGGACGACAACGTAGGGTTTGGTGCTTTGGGCCATACTTTCCCTTGCGATTAGCAAAGTCTAGAAGAAGCAATAAAAGATAGGCAAAATTAAAAAGAAGAGAAGCCCGTCAAAAAAAAGTTAGAAAGTGAATTTGCTCAAGCACACACAATTTACTTGGTGAAATATTAACAAACTTTTGCTGAAAAGTTCATAGTCAGATTTGAATGGAATTCTTTTAGTTACAGTATATAAATACGAACCGAATTTAACTCAATTCGAAATCCTGTTTCAGTATTCGCCATTATCATTCTGTCATGCCCGGCATATTCACAAATGGCTTAAATTCCATCCAAATACCAAACTACACTAAATTTGATGCCAACACTGCAGGGGTGATGGCCACTATTTAGAACGATGGCACACAAGCAATCGCAAATTCAGAAGATGGAGCGTACTTTCATACTGCCAATTTGTCTCAAGGAACGAAGGAAGGAAGGATATGTGGTGGAAGACCTATCGTCAGGTCTGAGATGTCCTCTTCAGTGGGTTAGGTTTAGTCTTGTCCCGTATTCGGTGTCAAGCTACGCCCTTTGCATGTTCGGTTTGGTTTCTCCCCCATCTTAGCCGCCCGTTGAAATAGCATTAGCTGACTTGTGCAGTAGGAACGAGGAACAGGTCTTCATCACTAGGTCGGCAGGGATGCTAAGTTTGTTTCTAAGTTTTGAAAGAGTCTGCAGAGTACGCTGGGCACTCAGTTTCGTCTTAGTACGGTATTTCACCCATAGACAGATGAGCAGTCAGAACGTACCATTCAAACTTTAGAGGAAATGTTGCGGTCTTGCGTTTTGTCTTGGAAAGATAGTTGGGAGGATCAGTTGCCACTAGCAGAGTTTGCTTATAACAATAACTATCATTCTAGTATTAAAGCCGCACCATTCGAGGTTTTGTATGGGCAGAAGTACATGTCACCACTTTGTTGGGATGCGGTGGGTGAGAAGGTAATTTTGGGCCCGGATTGGGTTCAGAGGACCGTTAAGCGTGTAGCCTTGGTGAGGCAGATTTTACTGGCAGCTCAGAGTAGACAGAAAAGTTATGCTGATGTGAGGAGATGAGAGTTGGAATTTGAAGTGGAGGATCAGGTGCTCTTGAGAGTGTCTCCTACTAAAGGTGTTGTGCGATTTGAAACCAAAGGAAAGCTTAACCCGAGGTATGTTGGACATTTTCGATTCTGACACGAATTGAAAAATTGGCATATCGTTTGGACCTTCCAGAGTTCATGCACAGTGTACATAATGTATTTCATGTCTCCATGTTGAGGAAGTATTTGAGGGATTCAGAGCATATAATCCTGCTAGAACCTTTAACCATTGAGCAAGATCTATCTTTTGAATCTAAGCCGGTGCAAATCTTGGAGAAGTCGGAACGAGTCTTAAGGAACAAAACGTTGAAGTATGTCAAGGTACTATGGTCGCACCAGATGAGAGAGAGGTCACTTGGGAATTGGAGTCTCGCATGCACGAGCAATATCCGGAATTGTTCACAGCAGGTACATGGTATTGTTGGTAAATTATAGCTATGATTGTTCTTTGGCGTAGATCGTGATTAGAATTCGGGTCGAATTCCGTTTAAGGAGGGTAGAATGTAATACCCTGAATATATATTTAAATGAGAAGAAAGTCTTTAGGGAGGGGAACTAACTAGCGAGAGTAGATTTAACAGATGTTTTAGGGGGGTTTTTGAGTATTACAGACAACCTGGGTTGTGGGCTCTCGGCCAACAGCATTTAGGCCCAAGGGGGAAGGGCAGCCAGCCACTTAAAAGGGGGGGGGGGCTAGGGCGCCCCTTTCCACCCCCCTAGCCGCCACTTCCTCCTCTTCCTACGCCTCCTCCCTCCCTGTCCAGGCCTTGGCTGCGCCTCCACCTCCTGGTGAGTCTTCCTTGCTGCCGGCCAAATAGAGGAAGGGGGAAAGATCCCCATTGGGGTGGCGGACCAAGAATAAGGAAGGGGGAGAAGGGAGAAGAGAAGGGAGATGGATCTTATGGTTGATCTTGCAACCTTCAGCGCAATCTCCAAGGGTAACTCTCAATTCCGTTCGATTAGTCTTGTAGTTTTGTGATTTGGTAATATTGCGTATTAGATCGATTTCTGGCAATCTGTAATGCTCGACAGTTTTAGTGTTTTTAACTGTGAAATTCGATCCGGCCATCTCCTAGAGATTTGTGGGTAATGTCTTTAGCTTTCAATAGAGTCTTGGATCAAGTCATTTGGATGAACAAATCATGATTTACGAATATTCTAGTTCTGCTGTCCAGATGTTCTGTCAGGATTCTGGCAGGTTGTATTAGTTGGTTGATAAAAATGAGTTAATGAAATAATTGAAGGATCTCACCAACATGAATGTTGTAGTTGTTTTCGTAAGGTTTTCAGAGAGCTAAAGAACATAATTTTTGGATAATTGTACTAAAAGTTATGTATGTTTTAGTTCTGCTGTCTAGAACATCTCTCAGGTTCTGGCAGTTTTAATATTATGTTTAGTAGAGATAGTGAATAACAGAATCTGGGAATCTCACCAACTAATTTAATATGGGTAATTTAGTAAGCTTTACAGATAATCAAAGAACACCATTTTTGGGTAAATAGACGAAAAGTTATGATTTTTAGAAGAGGACTGTCCTGTTTGGGATAGATCGATGTTCTTGGAAAGTGATGTTTGTGTTGTGCTATGGAGCGTAGATAATTATATAAGTTGTTTTAAACAATGTCATATGCTCAAAAATTTCCTCTAAGTGTGGTTATTAAAATGTTCAGGTGGTGGTTTGAATCCAGGGGTAGCACCCTCTTCGCATCGTCAAGCTTTACACGGTTGAGGCAAGTGCCATTAATGGGTAGAAAAATTAAAGTGGATGTTCATGTATGCTTGTATTATGATTTTGTTCTTTATTCATGACTGTCGCTACTGGTTGTTACATTCACATGTTGAATAAATGAATATACTCATATGCATACCTGCTATTATCCTTGAGGCTTGGCCACGTGGTGGCCAAGTATTGATTATTGAGGTCCCCATCATGTATTAGACGGGCATGAGGTCCCCACACTCGTGGAGTGTGGGCTTATGGTTCCTATGCTAGAACGCATAGGCATGGGTATGCATCGACGGATGTATACTCCGTATTACGAGTAAATGCAAAGAAAAAAAAAGTGCATTTGTGGCATTTGCATTGCATAAGCATATGAGCTGATTTGATATGAAGTATTGTGATTGAGTGATTGTGTTCAAGATGAATGTTTGTTTACTGTCTTATTTACACTTTGCTGAGTCATGGACTCACACTTGCTATATGTTTATCTTTTAGGTACCATACGGATGTCATGCATGGGAAGGGCTAGTAATAAGGATTGATGCACTCTACCACAAACAACTTCATGAATGATAAATTTTGAATCTTTTTGCACCTGTTGCTTTGTAATAGATTTTGACTAGCGTTGCCTGGAGATTTCTATAGATATGATTTAAGTTGGATGTTTACAATGTTTGATTATGTTATTGATAATAGTTAGAATCTCTTGTTGGTTAACTTTTCAAAGGAGGTTCTGTCAAAATTTAGTGTAGTATCTTAGGTTTTAAATTGTTACCTTGTTGTTTTAGTAACATTCCAGGCCCATGTTGGGCTGGGGTGTTACAGCTTGTGTGTGATCTTGTGATGATATATTGAGGGATGCGATTGATTAGATCGTTGTAGCGGTTTAGGTGTATTATTGGTCGGTGGATGCTAAATTAACTATACATTGGATCAATTGATTGGATGATAGTATTTTGGAGTCGCATGCAAAATTATGGTGATCTTAGATGATAAATTAATTGGAGGTTTTCCCTCACATCAGATTAGTAATTTTTGGAGTTAGAACGCATAAGGGTTTTATAAATTATTACTTGATGGATAGCTCTTGTGATGATATTTATGGAGATATAGAGGTTGAATTGGGTAATTTATTTAATCATGAGTAAATTGATGGGATGTCTTAAAGTAATAGCAATGTGAGTCATTTATGCTAGATTTGGGTGGTGGTAGAATGGATGATTTGATTGCGAATAAATATTTGGATTGCCATGTAATTAGTAGTTAAGTCCTATGTGCCGAGTTGATAGATTTGCACCCTTAGTTGGATTAGTAGATAAAGGATTATTAGTTGATTGTAGAGGCACATATATGATTGGATTGGTAGAGGTCGTTCACGACTAAGTTCGGTGGTACGTATGGATATGAGTTGAACGATTAGTGAGCTATTAGATGTTGGATGCGTTATTAAATTGTAAAGCTCATTAGGTGTCGGTTAGTCTATGAAACCTTGGTCGGTGGAAATTTTGGGTGTATGCGAATATGAATTTCCGAGGCGAGACTAGTAGAGTTAGACAATTTTTATTATCTTAAATAGCATAGTGAAGAACGATTGATGGATTTAGGCATGGTCTTATGCCCATAAGTCGGTGGATTTCGTACAATTATCGGATAGGTTGTGTAATTGGACGATCGTGAATCCAGGCATTGTGTCGTTGGATGGGATACTTTTATTATGATGGAGGCTAGGTTAGCCTAAGTTTAAAAAGTATTTTAATGTAGTAGAAATTTTAGAAAATAATTATTTTTACAATGAAAACTCTTTTATATTTGAAAATTCATAGAAAATTCATATGAACTCCAAATGAGGTGAACCAAGTTTTGTTAGTCTTAAAATCTTATTCGCTTTCTAACCATGTAATACTTATCTCCACAAGTATTCTACAAATGTGCGAAAAGCTATTTTTGGATGAACAGTAAGTGAGCCTTGTTTTTCAGCATTTGTGAAAATGCTAATTTTCAAACTGTTATAACTTTCACATACTAAATCCAAATGAATTATTTTTTTCACCTAAATTCATATAAAATCTTAATATACCTAATGTATAAATTTCATGCATTTTGGAAGATATTGAATTTTTGGATGTTTTCGGCGTTATTGTTCTTGTACGATGTTTTCGTGCATTCGTTAGTTTATGAAGACTTGAGTATGATCAAGAGTGGTATTCAACAGTCCCTAGACCATCCCTAACAAAGGCAAGCAATCCCCTCATTTGATGCATGTTGCTCCTATTAATTTCGAAAGGTATCTATGTTGATTTTCAAGTATTCTACGCATGGCTTAATTTCAAATACTTGAATGTCAAATAGGTAGTTTAGTTATATCCTCTTGCTGCATTTACCCTCCTTGAATGTTGATATCCATTTGTCAATTGATTGCCTAGGATATATGTATGTATGGGAATTTTCTGTTGTAGGATAGATTGAGGCTAAGCCATGTTAGTAGTTGTAGCCGAAAGCGGTTGATGAAGCTAGTCCATCGGCCGGTGGATTGAATTGAATTTTGATGGATTTGATGGAAATTGAGGATTGTGTCCAGATCTTCGAATCTGGTTTTGTGAACTTGTTGGGTAGGGGTTGTTGTGTGTTGGACTTGGATGTGTGATAGGGTGATGAAGGGAGGTTTTCCTGGATTCATGTAGCTTCATCTGGATGCTTAAGGACCGGTCAGTGGTGTGTCGAACCAAGTCTCATGTGCAATCACACGTCGGGTTTATGGGCGATGGCTTGGCTTGGCTAAATAATTTGTTATGTGTTAGCTATCAAAACACAATTAGATTGACAATTATTGTTGTTACTGTTTAATTGTTCTGTTGTCAATCTAGTGAGGGCATGTTAAGTGTCGTCTTACTTTCCCTTAAGGGTCTCTTGTGCGCAAGAGACTTACTTACACAACGAGGTTAGCCGTGGTTTAGCACGAACGATAGCCTGCCATGGTGTGCATCCTCAGGTGGTTTGCTAGTTAGCACATGACATTGTAAATGCCTCATTATGATATCTCAGTCATGCTCCTAATGAAGAGTGCATTGGCAAACATTATGAGATATTCATATCGTGTGGGTAAAGCTGTACACATCTGTAGAGTTAAAAATCTATTTGAATAGTCGTGTCCCTAGTTATGGACATCACTTGGTGAACAGTTTGGGTTGGTTTATGTTGGAAATGTTACGTCATGTGTTTTGTTCAAATCTTTTATGTTGTCACGAACGGGAAGTTCGTGTGTTGATTTGTTGAGGAATGAATTGTGTCATGAATGGGAAGTTCATGTGTTGATTATATTTAGAATATCTACTGTTGTTGATCATGAATTTGGGATTACCTACTGTTATATAATGTTTCTAAAATATTTTACAAATGACAATTTGAATCTATATGGGTTATCTCAATGAAAAACTTAGTTTATGCTAAAAATTGCCTAGTGTAGTAGCCTCCCTTTGACACTTGAATGCATTTATTATATGTTTCTATTTGTAAGTCTTGTGAGCATATTTTTATACTCAGTTGGATTGTCCATGTTGCAGGTGAGAAGTCATTCGAATAGGGTTTTAGTACGATAGATGCTACGACTTTAACTCCAGTTGGTTGCTTGTGGGTTTGGGCATGCCAACTTGGTTTTTCTCTTTTATTTTCTTGTTTACTTCCGCTGCGATTTAATTTGTTTATAATTAAATTTGGTCGTTCGGCCCTCTTATGCAAAATTAGAGCATAAGGTCAAATTTGTTGATGTTGTAATATTGTTTCTACTATTCTTGTATATTGTGTACGGATGTGATGAACAATGTTGTTTGGATATGTGCATGTTAGCCACTGATCCTTGGGAGCTAACATGAGACACATATCCGGGCACTCGAAATCGTTCTCGTTGCATGTTAAGTGTTCTGCCTCTGATGCAATCACTTGGCTTGAAACGGATCCGATTTCAGGGGCCTACATATACGCAGAAGAGAAGTGGAGTTATTTGCATGATTTGCATTCATGACATTTACTTATGTATTTGGGATAAGGAGAATGATTTGTCAACGCTTTAAAGTTTCATATGTTGTATAATGAGAATGATCTGTTATTGATATGAGGTTTCGTATGCCATTTATTTGTACTTGCTAAATCTTAGACTCACGCGTGTTTATTTAATGTTTAGGTGAATGTTGAGGATGGCATACTTTGGGAGAAAGTAGAACATGGATTTTTGCACTTGAGAAGCACTTTACTATATTTCATGATTCATTCATTTCAGACATTGTAATAACTAAAAAGGTTGTGGTTCCTTTAGTTTCTCATGGTTGATTTTATGGTTAGTAGATGTTTTTCCTTAAATGAAATCTATATGTAAGGCCTTTGACAATTACTTAGATTGAATTATAATTGAATTATGTTTAACTAGCTTGCTGAAATTATGATTACCTCATTATCGGATGTGTAATCATACGCCTAGAAGGTAAAAATACTTGAGTTTGAGATAGAACATTGTAGTGTTAATAATTGTAGGTGACATCTTGGGCTTTTACTAAGCTGGGGTGTTACAAAAACATGAATCATTTGTTCGGTTGGTATTTTGGATCATGGAAGTTTTCTTGTGCAAGTTCATTATTATGTGGAAGATTTGACCATACGTATTTCTTTTCGATTAATTTGAGTCTTGAAGTTTAATACCTCTTTTTTATGAAAGAAAGTGTCAAAACCCTTTTGTGGTGTCTTGTTATGTTTAAGTGTGAGATTGTAATCATAGAAATTAATTGATAAGGTATGAGTTGTCATGTTGGGACATTAGCGTGGTGCATAATTAGTTTTAACTAACATCTTTGGAAGTTTAGTTGTTTAATTTGATGTTGTTGTAATACCCCGAATGTTTCTACGGAAGGAGAGTAAACGAAAAAGGGGTTTTTCTGTAATACTCCAACTTATTGTAATGAAGGAAGGAGTGAAAAGAGAAATTAAACTTTAGACAAGGGAAAATCTGCAATTCTTTGACAACCTGGGCTTCGGGCTTTGGCCTAGGAGGCCCATGAGGGGCCGGCCACTAATAAAAGGAGGGGGAAACCCTAGCCCACCACTGTAGCACGTATTGCTACAGTGTTCGCCCTTCTGATGCCGCTGATGCGCGCCTCCTTGCACTCCGTTGCTCTCTGGTGGTGCTCTCCCATTGCCGTCGGCCAAGGAGAAAGGTGGAGGAGAGAGGAGAAGAAGAGGAGATGAGCATCTAGCGGGGTATTTCAGCGGCACGCGTGTCTCCAAGGGTAACGATTGCCGGTTGTTGTTGTTTGATTAGTCGTAGAAGTGAAACCGATTAAATTTGATTAGATCAAAGTCTGTCTGTTGGAAATTCAATTCTGTCCAGTAGTTTGTGAGGCTGTTTTCGCAATCTTAGAAGCCGAATCAGAGGATCCCATCTCCTAGAGTATTGTAGGTTTTGTTCTTAGCTTTCAGTGGCCGCCAAGAACACTAAATTCCAACTTTCGAGTCAAAAGTTATGATAGATTTATTATCTGCTGTCCAGAATCCTGACGAGAATTAGCAGTCTCTGTATAGGTTGATATATGGCCTAGTTAGAGGGTGATTCAGAGGTATTGCCCATAACAAATTTTGAAGGTGATATCACTAGCTTTCAGGATTGATAAAGAACACCTCATTTGGATTTATAGATCAAAAGTTATGCACTTTTCATTGTGACTGTCCAGATTGTAGGTCAGTCTGTCCAGATTGTATGTCAGTTTCTATCTTTAGTTTTGACCCGTGTGCCACTTTTTTTTAAAGGCAAAATATGAATGTCGTGCCAACTAGGTTATTGTAGGTAATTTCATAACCTTTTCAGATTGTTAAATAACACTCAATTCGGAGTTGTAGTTTAAAAGTTATGGACGTTTTAGTTCTGCTGTTCTAATTGCTCAGTCAGATTCTGTTCTGCTGTTTCGTTTGACAGTTAGCAATTTAGTTTGGCCGAATTGGGTTATCTCGTCAACTACAAAGTTGTAGATATATTTGTTAAGCTCGTGTAGGATCTGGGCTCATCTCTTTTGGAGTCCCAGATCATTAGTTTTGGTCTTTACCGTTCTGCTGTCCTGATGGGATTCCATGTTGCTGCTGGAATTTCAGATTCGGGTTATGACTATGTTTTGGGTGTGCAAGAGGGTAGTGTAGAATATTAATTCATGATGGGCTCTATGTTGTTCTTATTTCGGTTATTTAATTGTTTAGGCCGCGAGTCTACGGGTTTGGGAGCGCCATCGTTTCGCTAACGCACGCAACGCGAAGGCAAGTACTTTGTTGGTTTTAAGTGCTGTGATTGTGAATGTTTACATGAATATGGTGTGACATCTTGTGATACCTGAAATGCTAAATTGGTTATGTTCTATCAATATGTGGAGTAAATGCCGAAAGATGATATTAGCATTGTTCATGTTCATATCATGCATCCTTTTATTCTTGCTATGTCCACGGGAGTGGACCGTAAGTCCCACCATTCCAATGTGGGCAGGTTTGGACATTGTCATGTCCCGCCCACGGAGTGGATTGAAAGACCCATCAATTCCAGATGGGCACGTAAGACCCATCAATTCCAAGATGGGCAGCTTTGGACACCTATATGAAACGTTCTTCATATAGGACTTGGATCCTCACTTTTGTTAAGGTGCGGGCTTAAGTGAACACCGACGGTGTGTCACTCGCTATACCAGTATAAGCATGTGTGCAGTCCATCCTTGAGTACATTCATTCATGCCATGCATTCCTAAGTTTTCATTCGATGTATGCTCATATTCTCTTATGATGATGACTTGTTCATATGTGTGTTATGTCCCTTTTTACTGTACTTGCTGAGTCGTGGACTCACTCTTGCGTTGTTTGTTTATTTTAGGTAACCCCGATGTTGGCTCACTTGGGAGGAGTAGACACGCACTACTTGTTCACATCATCCAATTCATGTTCAAGATTAAATTTAGTTCTATCTTACATTCGTAAATGATGAACTGTAATAATAAATTTATAATTGGTGAAGGAAGGATACCTTCTCCACATTGATGTTGAATTATTATCGCATGTGAACTTTCATTATCAATGAACTGAAATAAATAGATTAGATGGTGAAGGAAGGATACCTTCATCATGTCTTGGTTGTTTTGATACTATCATTAGTTGATTTTATTCAAATTCTTCCGCATTATGGATGTATGTTAGATGTTTTAGGTGACATCTTGGCTTCCGAATAGCCAGGGTGTTACAGTTGGTATCAGAGCGGGCTTTAGGTCCGTGGTAATTAAGATATTAAAATGACACACGCGTACGTGAGGTGGGGTTTGGGCAATCCAAAGATATCCGTATTTCTAGTGATGTGATTCATCATGTTGAACTGTTCTTGAATTGCTTCCGTACTATCATTCTTGTGGTTAATCTATGATGCATTGTGATATTCAATATCTATGAACTAATTATATGATTGTCATGAGATGATCCTGTATATTCATAATGGAGTATTTTGGTGAAGCGTGTTGCTAATGGATGATAAGAAGTGTGGGTCGTGGTTGTTACTCTGCGATTCACCAGGTTACACAACCGTTCGCGAACGTGGTTAGGGAGTAGTTACCCCAGTACCATAGTTTCGGTGTTAAGCGTGAGTTGCTTTAGAAAGTTGTTCTCTTTCTTGATTTCGAATTTGGCAATTCTTGTCCTATGGTGGTTGATGAATTTCTCCCGGTTTGTGGTTCATAATAGTTTATGGTTTTCAATAGATCCTCTTGGTTCTCTGAAACAAATATTGCTTTTCAACCGTTGAGTTGCTTTTACCACTTGTGGTCGTTGTCAATTGACAAGATTGATGTTTTCATGGTTGCTCCTTCTTTCCCATTGAAAAGAATGACTCATTTACTCGTTTGATAGCTTGGTTAGTGAGAGTTTTCCATTGTAAGTTCGTTTGCATGGGAAAGCTTTGGCTTTATGCGTTTCTTTTGGATTACTTCGAGCGTTGAGGTTTGAAGTCTCTCTTTTGCTGTAGTAAGGTGTTAGAATCCTTTTGTGATGTCTTGCCATGCTTAAAATGAGAAGTTATAACTAAACGAATAAATTGTTACGATATGAGTTACCAAGTTGGGTTATTAGCATGGTGCAAATCAATTATTCTTAACTACCATCCATGAAAGTGAAATTGATTAATTTAAAATGTCCTTGTATTTGATACATGGTGTAGGTTAAATAAAGACTGTCCATATTCGTTCAGAACCTATAGATCTTACGTAAGAGCTAGATTTGTCTATTTCTGGTATGCTAAAATTGTTGAAACTTGCATAAAGGACCGGATGGGTTTGGTGTATCGATTCGTGAAACCTTGTTTATAGAAAATTATGTTAGTGAATATTTAATCATGTTTTGAAATGATTTCGAACAAAGGTGAAATGTGAATCTATGTTTACATATGGTTATGTGATTACAAATGGAATTAGTCTGTATGTACACACATGATTAATACCATCATCGATTGTTAATGAGCATCAAGAAGGTGTTAAGCAACACCAATAGTTGAGTAGATTAATTTCGTAAGTAGTCTTTGCTATCGTGCCTTGTGATATTGATATTGCTTAGCATAATCTTGTTATAATAAATTTGTTTCAACCTTGTGGTTTGTATTCCCTTTGGGAAGTTTTAGGATGGAGTAATAAAGTTTGATGATTCTCAAGATTAGTGTATGTTGTCGATGTTATTAAATCGTCAAAATTGTGAGAATGAGGTTAATTCTCGTAGTAATTTGATCACCTATGGTGATATTCTCTAAATGATCAAATTTCAAGTTTTATGTTCATGATCTTTTGAGGTTCGAGCTTTTATGTGGTAAATGAAGTTTATCGAGTAACGATATGTTGCAAAGTTATAATGGTTCTTGATGATGCAAGTGCTTGATTTTGAATACTTATTTGTTCTTATCTGTTAAGATTCGATATTCTCTTCTTGTGAGGCTTATGCTTTCAATCGTGGACTTCACTTATGTTCTATAAGTTCATTGCTTAATTGGTTTCTTCCTTGGTCCCGTGTTCAAGTGAGTGGTAGATGAGTTTTCTAGTTGGTGAAAGTCGTTTCCATTTGTCTCTTCTTTTGAGAAAGAATCAACCCATTCTTTTCACGTGGGTCTTTCAAGTGTTTTCTAATTGTTGTTGTGAAATTGATGTTAATACCCATAGTAATTTGATCGCCTTTGGTGATATCGTTCGATGAGAATATTTCAAGTTTAGCTTTCGTGATATTTTCTTTGAGCTATTGAATCACCGGTAGCTGAAATTATTTTAAATAAATTGAGGTATTGAATTGTCTTGTTGCTTCTTAAGAGATTCATATGATTGAATCTTAACGGTTTGGTTTGAGTTGGCAACGTGAAGTCGCAATTAAAGAAAATTATGTTGGTTCCTTAAAAGGAGATTAATCGCTTGCTTTTCATGAAATCTCGTAATTGGAAAAGTTTTGAGTTTGGTGATTGAGATTATTTGGATCTCATGTTTCTTGTGTAGTTGAACGGTTCGAACAAATATGACGTATTGAAGAATTTCATTGGTTCTTAATTAGTCCTTGTGGTTTGGACTAAAGATCTTATCTTGTGCGTTGTGGCAAAGCGATGTTAGTCAAAGAATTAATTTCGGTGTTAAAGGAAAGAGTGCAGAGGAATATTTGAGAATTTAGTCCAGTTTGTAACTTGTAGTTATTCGAATTGTTCATAAACTTTTGCTCTTTTCACTCAAAAGTTGTCGAGTTTCAATCGCAATGTCATTTTTTCTCTTATTGGTGGTTATTTGCTATTCCCTTTTGAGGGATGCGCCCTCATTGTGAACTCAACTTTCGTTTTCCATATCTTCATTATCGATTATTTCTTTTGGTTTCGTGCTCACTTGTGAGCAGCAACATTTTCTGTGTGGTGAAACTTGCCCTTGTTCGCCTCTTTCTTTTGAGAAATGATCAACAATTACGTGTTGCAAAGTTTTACAAAGCGTAAGTTGTCAATTGTTTGGTGGTGGTTAAGTGATTGTAGGGGTGAGATTTTTGCTACCAAGCTATTGGAGGAGTAATAGAAGATGAGTTGGTTTTGACCGAACCTCTTGGAGGAAGTTGATTCAGATGGAATGTATGGCTTCGAAGTAAAACTGTATAGTGTTCGACTAAGTAGGACCTATGGTATAGTGTAGTTCCAGAACTTTGGTTCATGTTGAAATGTTGGGGATTATCAAATGTATGGAAACCTTAATTAATTTTATAGAGTAACACAATTGGAAAGTATTGCGATGTTGTGTGAGTGATTCTGATGATGTTAATGAGTGATTATGTCGAATTGTGGGGATGTTAGAGATTTAATCCGATGATTTCACCATGTGTTATAAGAGGAATTCGTTGTAGGGGTCTTGGAGGTTAAATTTGGGCTTTCCATTTTCATGCTAGACTTTTGGTCGCCCAAAGATTTGTGTGTAGAGGAGATAGAAAACTGGAGTATTCTGAGTAGTGGAATGATTGTCGATAGAACCCTTCGATGTAGTTCATGAGCGGGTATCTTGAGGATTCGACGTGTTATTCTTGAAAGTTGGAGGTGATGATGTATTTCGGTTTAAGCCTAATTTGAGGATGTTAAATTAAGAGGTTTGAGACCGTGTGGTATGCGATGAATTCGAATTCCAAGTTTGGAGAGATATTTTATTCCAAAAAGTGAAACCAAGGAAAAAGATGTCTTCTTGATTAGTGAAGCATTTTCTTTATTCTCGCATGAGCTTTGTGCTGTTGACCAATGTCTTTCGTAAGTTGAGTTTGACTCAATTTTGGTATGTGTGGTTCTTATCGGTTCAGGAAGAATAAAAGAAGTTTTTGATTTGGGCATTTAAAATTATTCCTCCTTTAGTTTTCGTGATGTTTATTCGCAAACTGCCACTTGGAAGGTGGAAAGGTTTTCGTGATGAAATTCGATTTGGATTTGACTCTTTAGTACCGAAATGGTAACGCTTAGTTGCGATGTGAATCTTTCGTTTTGATGGGTTTTGTTGGTAAAAGAGTTTGCTTAAAGAGAGTTTTGTCGTATGTTTTCGGTTAAAGGAGGTGATCCTGCTTTAGTGAAGAGTTCGATTGAGAGGTGGAACACGAGTTCCGTGTTCTTTGTGCTTGTCGTGTGGTTGGTATCATTGAGAAGGTTAACCCAAGATATATTGGGTTGTTTTCGCTAGTTGGCGATCGCCAGATCGTCTCGAGTCCTTACGCGGAGTACGTAACGTCTTGTATGTTCTCGTGTTGAGTGAGTACCTGGGAGATCCAGAGTTTGAGGTTCCGTTTGCGCTGTTGACCATCGAGTGAGATCTTACCTTCGAGTTTTGTCCGATGAGTGTACCTGGAAGTACCGGGTTGAGTGTTAGATCAGACGTCGCGTTACGTCGTTGTGTTGTGGTATTTTCAGTCCGAGGGAGAGGCTACTGGGGAAGTTGGAGTTTCGCGTGCATGAGGTTTAGCCGGTGTTGTTCACAACGGGTACGTGGTTACCGTTGTTCGTTCTCAGTCGTGATTGTTCTTTCGCTTAAGTGTGTTTAGATTCGGGGTCGAATCCTATTAAGAGGGGTAGAATGTAATACTCCGAATGTTTCTACGGAAGGAGAGTAAACGAAAAAGGGGTTTTTTCTGTAATACTCCAACTTATTGTAATGAAGGAAGGAGTGAAAAGAGAAATTAAACTTTAGACGAGGAAAATCTGCAATTCTTTGACAACACTGGCTTGGGCTTTGGCCTAGGAGGCCCATGAGGCCGGCCACTAATAAAAGGAGGGGAAACCTAGCCCACCACTGTAGCACGCATTGCTACAGTGTTCGCCGCCGCTTCTGATCGCGCTCTCCTTGCACTCCGTTGCTCTCTCTGGTGGTGCTCTCCCATTCTTTGTCGGCCAAGGAGAAAGGTGGAGGAGAGAGGAGAAGAAGAGGAGATGAGCATCTAGCGGGGTATTTCAGCGGTCACGCGTGTCTCCAAGGGTAACGATTGCCGGTTGTTGTTGTTTGATTAGTCGTAGAAGTGAAACCGATTAAATTTGATTAGATCAAAGTCTGTCTGTTGGAAATTCAATTCTGTCCAGTAGTTTGTGCGGCTGTTTTCGCAATCTTAGAGGCCGAATCAGAGGATCCCATCTCCTAGAGTATTGTAGGTTTTGTTCTTAGCTTTCGGTGGCCGCCAAGAACACTAAATTCCAACTTTTGAGTCAAAAGTTATGATAGATTTATTATCTGCTGTCCAGAATCCTGACGAGAATTAGCAGTCTCTGTATAGGTTGATATATGGCCTAGTTAGAGGGTGATTCAGAGGTCTTGCCCATAACAAATGTTGAAGGTGATATCACTAGCTTTCAGGATTGATAAAGAACACCTCATTTGGATTTATAGATCAAAAGTAATGCACTTTTCATTGTGACTGTCCAGATTGTAGGTCAGTCTGTCCAGATTGTATGTCAGTTTCTATCTTTAGTTTCGACCCGTGTGCCACTTTTTGTTAAAGGCAAAATATGAATGTCGTGCCAACTAGGTTATTGTAGGTAATTTCATAACCTTTTCAGATTGTTAAATAACACTCAATTCGGAGTTGTAGTTTAAAAGTTATGGACGTTTTAGTTCTGCTGTTCTAATTGCTCAGTCAGATTCTGTTCTGCTGTTTCGCTTGACATTAGCAATTTAGTTTGGCCGAATTGGGTTATCTCGTCAACTACAAAGTTGTAGATATATTTGTTAAGCTCGTGTAGGATCTGGGCTCATCTCTTTGGAGTCCCAGATCATTAGTTTTGGTCTTTACCGTGCTGCTGTCCTGATGGGATTCCATGTTCTTGCTGGAATTTCAGATTCGGTTATGACTATGTTTTGGGTGTGCAAGAGGGTAGTGTAGAATATTAATTCATGATGGGCTCTATGTTGTTCTTATTTCGGTTATTTAATTGTTTAGGCCGCGAGTCTACGGGTTTGGGAGCGCCATCGTTGCTGTTAACGCGCCGCAACGCGAAGGCAAGTACTTTGTTGGTTTTAAGTCTTGTGATTGTGAATGTTTACATGAATATGGTGTGACATCTTGTGATACCCGAAATGCTGAATTGGTTATGTTCTATCAATATGTGGAGTAAATGCCGAAAGATGATATTAGCATTGTTCATGTTCATATTATGCATCCTTTTATTCATGCTATGTCCACGGAGTGGACTGTAAGTCCCACCATTCCAATGTGGGCGTGTTTGGACATTGTCATGTCCCGCCCACGGAGTGGATTGAAAGACCCATCAATTCAAAGATGGGCACGTAAGACCCATCAATTCCAAGATAGGCAGCTTTGGACACCTATATGAAACGTTCTTCATATAGGACTTGGATCCTCACTTTTGTTAAGGTGCGGGCTTAAGTGAACACCGACGGTGTGTCACTCGCTATACCAGTATAAGCATGTGTGCATCCATCCTTGAGTACATTCATTCATGCCATGCATTCCTAAGTTTTCATTCGATGTATGCTCATATTCTCTTATGATGATGACTTGTTCATATGTGTGTTATGTCCCTTTTATCAGATTTCTTGCCGAGTCGTGGACTCACTCTTGCGTTGTTTGTTTATTTTAGGTAACCCCTGATGTTGGCTCACTTGGGAGGGAGTAGACACGCACTACTTGTTCACATCATCCAATTAATGTTCAAGATTAAATTTAGTTCTATCTTACATTCGTAAATGATGAACTGTAATAATAAATTTATAATTGGTGAAGGAAAGATACCTTCTCCACATTGATGTTGAATTATTACTGCATGTGAACTTTCATTATCAATGAACTGAAATAAATAGATTAGATGGTGAAGGAAGGATACCTTCGTCATGTCTTGGTTGTTTTGATACTATCATTAGTTGATTTTATTCAAATTCTTCCGCATTATGGATGTATGTTAGATGTTTTAGGTGACATCTTGGCTTCCGAATACCAGGGTGTTACAGTTGTCCTGTAGTAGTTACTTGATAAATTGTGACTAAGAGTATGTTGTAACATCCAAATTTCCTGAAGTTTCAAAACCTTTTTGAGTATTTTAGCCCTTTGGAAAATTCACCTAATTTTATTTGAATTTTAATAAAGCTTAAATGTACTTTTAAATAGCAAAACAATTTAATGTGACTAATCTAAACATTAACTAATTCTGAAACTATTTTCTTTGGGTTCCCTGCGCTTGGAAATATTTTCCAGATTTTTTTAAGAAATTTTCTGAGTTCAATTGCTATTTTTAGTTTGCTATTTTGATTTACTAGAATTTCTAAAATGCAAAAACCAAGATGGGCCGAATCTCCCTTGGCTTGACCCAATCCTGTGCCTTTCAGTCCATCTCCCAAGTGGCCCACCCTCTCTCTCTCCCTGCACATGCGCCGCCCTGCTAAAATCATCGATGAGTTTTTTCTTCGCCACTAGAGCACCTCAATCCTCACCGTTACCACCGTCGGGTTCGCAAGGACCTAATCTTCATCCTTGACACCTTCGCTTCGCCGGAGCGTCACCGTAGCATCGATCCCGTTGAGGCCGAACCTTCGCCACCGCTTTGACCTTACCGCTGGCCAGCACAGGGGTTCCCTTGCGTCTGTGAGCGCACCAACATGATCCTCGTCGCGTCCTCTGCCCATTGCGCTACTTCACCGTTGTCGGAGAGTCATCGTTCATCGTATACCCTCGGACCTAGAGCCTCGCCGTCGCTGAGGTGATGTGGTTCCCACGAGTTCACCGCGTGTACGCCACATCAGCACCAACATAGCGCATGTGCTTGCGTGTCGGCCGAGTCATCGCCACATCCACGCACATGTGTCAAAACCAAATCCAAAACCCTAAACCTAAAATAGTGGATCTAGTCCACCGTGGGCCATCTCTATGACATGGGGTTCCCACTTGTCAGATCTTCTGTGCTGTAGACCTATGAGCCATAGACCCAAGGGCCAACTCCATGAACTTGGTCCATAGACCCCTGGTCCCACCTGTCAGCCTTTATTCCTATTTTTCTGGATTTTCTTTTAATTCAAAATTCATTGCTGACGTCAGGATGATGTAATAATTTAGAATTTCTAGTGGAAAGATAATTCGGGAAATTCGAAACAATAAACCCTTTGTCTTTTCTTGCTATTTTCTATTGCTTATTTGAATTTCTGGTATTTTCTAAAATAGAAAATCTATTTAGAATCTCAGAAAAGCTCTTGGGCCGAAACCCAGCCCAAACCCTCCTTAGCCCAACTCTGTTCAGCCCACACCCATGCGCGCGAGCCTGCCTCTCTCTGACAAGTGGTCTCCGCGTGTCAGCCACCTTTCCTCTCTCTTCGCGCGAGCGCGTTAAGCCTCAACCGTCCGATCCTCCTTGAACGGTCCGATGGAGTTTAGCTGTTCGGGCGTCCCGAACGTCATCAACGTTTTTGAGCCGTTCGACAAGATTGAACGGTCAGATGTGGCTAAGGCGTTGGGGTCCGAACGTTCCTTTCTTTTGGACCCTCCGATCTGGATTTGACGGCCAGATCTTGTTGGAGCCCGTTTGCACACGCGTCTCCGTGCCGCTGACGCGTGGGCCCACGCCTCGTCGTCCTCCTCGCGCCCAGCTTCGTCCCCGTGCGCGTGTCCGCCGCTGCCGCCATTGTTGAGCTTCGAGCTCGTAACGACAACGGAGATTCCCCAACTAAACCACCCCGAATTTTTGCATAGGATCTTATCTCTAGCGATCCCGTGTTCATATCTGCAACCAATCGTGACCGAATCAGATTCTATCTCCTTCCAATTCGGGATTTTCGTTCGTGTTCAACAAGGACTCGATTTGGGGATTCCTTATCCCGCGCCGCCCTCAGCCTATAAAAGCCACCATATAAAAGCCACCCCGAGGATCGCCAACACCTCCGCATCCCGAACACTAGGTCAATTCCACCCGAGAGCTTTAGCGCCGCCATAGCGAAGCTTTTTAGGGTTTTCTTTGGCCGCCGATCTTCATCTTCGTTTTGCGCCGTCGCCGTCGCCACCGCGTCCTCGTGGAGTGCACCGCCGTGTCCACCGTCGCGCCCTCTACCTCCTGGAGCCCTCGCCGTCGCCTGCACCTCGCCGGAGCTCCCGTCCGACAAAACCCGAGCCACTCCGCCGCTCCGAGCTTGCCGTCGGCTGTTTCTGTCGACCCAATAACCCGGAGCAAGCTCACCAGGTTCGCAATAGCCTCGCCTACACGCCGGTACTACTCACCGCCGGTGGAACGCCGCCGTTCGCCATTGTCGTCGGTTCCCAAGCGCCGCCGCCCGTCGATCTGACATGTCACGCCACGTGGCTCGCCATCTCAGCGTGTGTGCGTGCGTGTCGTCCTATGTGGCGCCGCGTTAGCACCGCGTGGGCACGGGTGTGCCACCTGAGCTGGCCCCAGACTCAATAGGCTCGGTGGGCTTAGTCCACCGTGAGCTGTGTCTCTGACATGCGGGTCCCACATGTCAGAATTTTCTTTCAATTTCTTTTAATTTCTGAAATCCCTGTGCTGACGTCATGCTTGCGCAATAATCTGATTTTTCTGTTAAGAAATAATTCGGAAATTCCAGTAAATCCAAAATTAGGGTTTCTTTTAGATTGAAACTTCTAGAGCTCATAACTTTTGCATCTGAACTCCGATTGAGCCCATTCAAATTCCAAAATTTATCTAAATTCGAGCTCTATTTATCTGAGATTTTTATTTAATTTTTGGAGTTTGTTTTGCCTCTGTTATTTGTTTATTTTGTTTATTTGTTTCGTTTGCAAGTAGACGTCGATACGTCGGGGAATTTTGGAGAAGAAGGATCACCTCAAGATCAAGACCAGTACCTTGACCTTTTCCAAGGAAAGTCATACCTTTGATCATCTTGAATCTAGTTTTCAAACTACTTTGTTTGAAGTATTGCATTCTATTTTAATTATGTATTTAAATGCTTTTGGGCATAGTTATCATCCAATTTGTTATAACACCTTGGCTTTGTATGTCATAATCCCTTGTCACCCTAGATTGGTTTATTAGTTGGTAATATTGTAGCACCAACGTGGGTTGGTTAGATGCGAGTACAATTGCTTAGCCATACTACGAGTCTCACATCTCATGTAAGTTGCAAATATTAAATTTGACTAAATTATGTGCTATGTGTTATTACTTCGTGATAGTATGTGTTGCACTCAAACCAACTGGGTGGTAAAGGATTTGGACTGAGGCAAGTGGTGGATACTGTGTGATATGGTGGACTGTGTGAATGGGAATGATAATCTTTGTGACATAGTTAGAAAATAGAAGTCTTGCCTTGCTCAATTAAGGACTTAACTTTGTGCGTCATTGAACTGAGCCTTACTGTACGACCACATGCTTGATGGGACGGGCCTAACATAGTAGGTTATGGATTCTCGGCATTGATGTTCAGGTGGATAGGTTAGGCTGTGTGACAGGGTGGAGGTGTGACTACCTGGTAGTTGCATCGCGGGACGGTTCGCCGCAACCCTGTCCAGCGGTGTGTGTCGGACTAGCATTCTTTGTGAGCTGGTCTGGCGGGAAAGTACATTGGGAATGTCAATGTTTGAGATGAAGTTTCTGAACTGTTTTGTTACGACTGGTGCTAGCTACACTAGTTGTATCTTGTGGGTAAAGTGTACAAACTCTACAGAGTGTTAAATCAATCTATTCGAATAGCCGCGTCCGGGGTCATAGACATGCTCGGGGATTTCACACGAGGGGTAGTTTTCATAAAATACTTGGGATGGGAGCTATGTGATCTTAGTCATATGGCTATGTGAAATAATCTGTTTAGCTTTGTGTCCTTGTGAAATCAATTGTTAAGTTAATATTGTTTATTTGTTTTGAATTATGCTTTCAATCTATTATTGTATTCAATTGCAAATATTGCTTTCATGCAAAAGAACCATAGAAGCCTTTTCTTTTGGAATAAGCCTGCATTTATAAATTACATTCTGTGGTGTGATTTGCGAGTACGGTTGTGTACTCATACTTGTTGTAAAACTTGCGCCCAAACCTACAGAAGAAGATGAGTCTACGCCTGCTTTCGAGGAGGAGTTCGTCGAAGGTTGCTGGTCGTTATGGTCTGGATCCCAGTTGGTTGCTTGTGGTGAATTGATGGGATCTATGCAGAAGTTATTTCTGTTCCGCTGCTATTTTATTCTCTGTTAACCCTGTGTGACTCAATAAGTGTAAACTCGACCATAAGGTCAAAACCCTTATTTGTTATTCAAACTAATCGTTTACTTAATTAGTCGCTTGTGTAGATTGATAATCGCCTATGTTGACACTGTGTGCACTAGCGTGATCCTGGACTAGTGAATTATACACAGAGGGTCCAGAATCGTAATTTTGGGTCCCGACATATATAAATGCCTAGATTTATCTAATTCTTGTCATGCTAAAATTGTTGAAACATGTATAAAAGACTAGATGAACGTGCATGTATCCATTTGTGAAACCTTGTGTACTGATGATTATGTTATTAAATTTTTAATAATACTTTGCCCTAATTTCTGAACATAAGGTGAAATATTGAATCTATGTTTATAAATGTTTATGTGATTACCAGTAGATGTAGGGCCATATTTGCTTACATGATTAACACGGTCGTCAATTGTTAATGAGAATATCTAGAGGGCAATTAGTGTGTGCTAAAATTTGGTTAAGCGTCGCTAAGAGTTGAATGGATGAAATTTAATAAGTGACTTAAATATGTGTGCTTTTCGAAATTGTCATGCTTTTCGAAATTGTCATTTGATAGTATGATCTTGTTAAAATAGTTTTATTTCAACATTGTGGCTTGTGCACTAGATTTTCTCTAGAACAAGTTGATTGTTGCAATCTTATTGTGATAACAAAAATATTATGAAGCAAGTTATTTTATTTCTTTTGGAAAGTTTTATGATGGATAAAAGGTATGTTGATTCTTGCCAAGATGGTATTTTATGGATGTTAGTAAGATTGTCAGTAAAGAGTTGTGAGGATGGTCGATTCTTTTAGAAAGAAAATAATTTAATCGCCTTTCATGATATCATTTAAATGAAACTGTTTCGAGTTTTGCATTGTGATCTTTTGGGGTTCATGATTTTAGTAGTATCTGAAATTGGTTTGAGTAAAGTGACGTGTTGAGAAGTTCTATTGGTTCTTAAGTGATTTGGTTTGAAAGGCTCTTTTGGTTGAGTTGGCAAAGCGATGCTATAATCAAAGAAAAATATTTTCTTTGTTAAAGGAAAGAGTGTTGTAAAAGTATTTGAGGTTGAAGTCGAGTTTTGTAACTTGCAACTTATTGATGTGTGATTAAGTTTGTTGTTTTGCCGCATAAGGGTTTCTTGAGTTTCAATAACAATGCATTATTCTTATTTATTGAGGTTTAATTCTCTTATAGTCGGACTTGTGTCTTCAACTGTGGTCTTGTCTTTTGCCTTTCTGGGATCATTACTATTTGACTATTTCCCTTGGTCTGGTGTTTACTGCAAGTGGTCAACGTTTCCTAGTGTGCTGAAATTTGCTTAAATTTGCTTTATTTGCCTCTTCTTTTGAGAGAGAAATAACTGATTTGTGTTGCAAAGTCTTTTAGGGTGTATAGTGACAACTGGATAGTGGTGGTCAAGTAAATGATTTTGTGAGACTTTGGGTGCCAGGTTTTTTGAGATACATTAGAGGATAAATTCATTTCATGGAATCATCCTAGGTGAGAATTTGATTTAAACGGAATGATTGTCGTTGAAATAAAACTGATTATTGTTACAATTAGTATAACATATAGTGAATTATGCTCCAAGATCTTTTGTTTGTGTTTGTGGAATATTGGAATTAAACAAAAAAAATTTGATTGTTGGTCAAATAGTTAGGGTATTACGATTGTGTAATTTGCAAGGTTGTATAGGTGAAATTGAATGGTGTGATTTAGTGAGAGTCCAAGATTGGTAAAGTAATTTAATCGTTTTGGGCAGTTAATTGATTAGTGAGGATTGTTGATGTTAATGATGGAGTATGTTTGGATTGTGGGAATTTTAGTCATCGGATTTTAGGACTTCCCTATTAGTTTCACCAAAAAATATTATTATGGGAGTCTTGGAGGTTGAATTTGGGCTTTACATTTTTTTTTATGCTAGAACTTTGGTTGCCAATGATTAGGTGTGAAAAATAGTGGAACAAATTGGGTTCCGAGAGTTGTGGTGATCTCTGATAGGATTCTATTTGTTGTGGTAAATGTGTGCTGGGTATTTAAAATGTTTATCCTTAAATAATTGAGGTAGTGGAGATTGTAGATGAAATCTTTATTGAAGTGTTGATAATTATTTGACAAAGTAATTCCTTTGGTAGAAGAGGGGATTAGAGTATCTTTTTGTGGATTGGTAGAGCCCCTCTAGATGAGTGTAGTTGTTGCTTTTGGGTTGAGCATAGCTTTGAGTTTGCCTAGTTAAGTGGAAGGAGTTAGTGTGATAATTTGGAATCCCATGATTTAAAAGAAAGTTTATTCCTAAAATGAAGATTGAGGAAAAGTATGCTTTCTCGGGTATTGAAATGCCCTTTTGATTCTTGTTCGAGCTGTGTGTTTATGACAGAGGTCATTTGCAATTTGAGTTGGCTTTATGTTGGTATGTGTGGTTCTTTTAGGTTCAGAAAAAAGAAAGAAAATGGTTAAATTGGGATATTCGAGTGATTTTGCTTCTGACTTATATGGTGTTTATTTGCAAACTGTCTACTTGGGAAGAGACAAAGTTTTCATGATAAATCTTTTGATTTTGGATTGGAGTCTTTTGGAGGGAAGTTTGTTATGAGTTAGGTGCATGGTGAATCCTTTGTTTTCAATTGGGTTATTTTTGTAAGAGAGTTAGTTTAAGATAAGTTTTTTGTACGTCCCTAGTTAAAGGAGATACTCATTGTTAAGGTGAAGTGATCGATTGAGAGATGGAACAAGAATTTTGTGTGTTATGTGCATGATGTGTAGTTTGGTACCAAAGCGAAGGTTGGCCCAAGGTACATTGGTTTGTTTCCAACAATTGCGGGGGTTTGGTAGTTAGTGTATCGCTAGGACCGTTTCGAGTCCATGCATGGAGTTTACAATGTGTTTCACATCTCTGAAGGATCTAGATCCATCATTATGTGTTAATGGAGTATTTTGGTGATTAATGACAAATGCACTTGTGAGACTAACACTCTTATTGTTATATCATGTTTAGTCTCAGCTTGGATATAAAAGCAAAAATCCAAATAGGTTAAACTCCACCAAAAAGGTTAACTTGGATATGTGCATATGTTTCAATACAAGAGGTATGCATTATATTTCTTCTTATTATATCTTTTTGCATTCCTCGGATCCAAAATATAGGTTAAACTCCACCAAAAATGTTAACTTGGATATGTGCATATGTTTCCATTACATATTTGTGTATGCACACATTTAGGGGAGTTCATTCTATATTTTGTGGTTTCATTAGTATTGATCTATATTCTCTTTCCACATATATTAAGGATCTTTACTTTGAGACATATCCTTGAATATATTTAACTTGTGTAGTTAATATATTCATATGGGTATATGAAAGCATATGAGACTTGTGTAGTTCATAGATGCTTATATCCTTGAATATATTTAACTTGTGTAGTTAATATATTCATATGAGTATATACAACTTGTAGTTCGTATATACTCATGGTATATATAACTTGTGTAGTTCATATATACTTATATGTGAGTATATATAAAACTTGTGTAGTTTATACATACTCATGTTTATCTATATTCAATTATTTGAAATTGTGTTATGGGACTAATGTGTGTGCTAAGATGTTTTTAAGGCTTAGTCCTGGAAGTTTAAATGATGACTTGAAAAGGAAATGCAAAGGTGATAAGAGATCAACATGGCTCAAGACAAAGGAGTCATGCATTGCATTTCGAAAAGCTTCTGGAAGAACTTCAGTGGAAATCGGTATGACCGCATTTGGTAAGCGGTACTACCGGTGTGTGGTAGTACCGGGTTTTATATGGCGGTATGTTTATTCCAGAGAGCTTGTTTTTTGGTGTTTTGTTTTTCTCAGCAATTTTTGGTAGTACCGGAGCTTTGAGCGGAACTACCGTATCGTGGTAGTACCGCAGTTCCTTTGGCGGAACTTCCAGAGATTAGTTGGACTTAGCGCGTGTTTGAATTGCGCGGCTAAGAGGCATGGTCGGAAGTAATCAGTGAATCTCAGCCGTCCACGTGTTCTGTTTGAGCTTTTGAGCTTATGCTGTTGTTCTTGAGCTAACTGTAGTACCGACGTGTTTGTTGCGGAACTACCGCATCGCGGTAGTACCGTTTAAAGTGCGGTACATTTTTTATAGAACGATGCTTTTTGGGAGTTTGTTTGCTCCCCTGGAAGAGCGGTAGTACCGGTGCTCTTTTAGCGGAACTACCGCATTGCGGTATGATTGCATGATCAATGGCGGTAGTACTGCACCTGAAAGAAATGTCTTGTTTAGAAGCATTATGTAGGTATATCTTGGTAATTAATGTTAATGACATTGTGGGAACTAACATTTTTCATGAGTTGGATGAATAGGTTATGTTCTAGGGTGATGAAGACTTTGGATGACATCATGAGTTGATTGTCATCAAGTAAAGGTTCAAGAAGAGGATGCATCATGTGTTGATGCATATTAAGATCTCGAAGAAGAGATGATCATGAGTTGATTACCATGAGTTGATTATCAAGTTAAGAGAAGACTAATCATGTGTTGATTGAGGTCAAGTAAAGGATGCATCATGGGTTGATGCATGTCAAGATGATGACCCAGACTTGAAGTGAAGATGTGCGTCATCAAGCTTCAAGAAGATGCTCAAGGCAAAGGTATGACTAGCTAGGGCTAAGGATGTGTTCCTAGTCTTTTACCGGTCTTGGTGTTTGGTTGGAAGACCGGATTGCTAGTATAGGTTGCCGTACTATTAAGAGGGGTCTTATCTAGTAGCTTGAGTCTCATCATGTGTTGATAGCTCAATCTCACTTGCTCTAGCTCTCCGTGGCATGATGCTATTATTTGCAAATGTGTTTTACAAATAGTCGAGGCTCATGCATTTAATCCTTGTAGCATATGACTATACTTTGCAAATATATTTTGCAAACAGTTGAAGTCCATGTACCTACTCCTTGTGGCATGATCTAAGTTTGCAAATTGTTGGGAGTCATGTATTTTCCCTTAGCATGGTCTAAGATTTTTTGTTGCTAATACTTTGGACTTAGACCATGGTAGTGGCTCTTGGGAGTTGTACTTTCTGCATTGATCTAATGTGTTTGAGATCATGCAATCAGGTGGGTTGTGTAGACCTCTAAATAAGCTTTCAATAGAGCCCAAGATTACTCAATTCTGACATCGGAATCAAAAGTTATGACCTTTTTACCGAGTGTCGTCTGTACTGAAATTGGGCTGCGGAACTACCGCCCTTATAAGAGCGGTACTACCGTCGAGAAAAGGTAGTACCACGGTTTGCACTGCGGTAGTACCACACCAAGTCTGTAAGGGCTAGTTTTTGGGCTGTTTCGTCTGCAACGGCTAGTTTTTGTTGTGGGGGCTATAAATACCCCCTTGGCCAGTTGAGAGACAACCTTTGGCATCTCATTTCACTCACTTGAGCTAGTGTGAGCTTCTCCTCTCAATTGTGCATGTGTTGCACCTTGTGAGTAAGGAGAGAGGTCTCTAGTTGCATGTGTTGCATCTAGAGGTGGATTTCGTATCCACTTGAGCTTGTGCATTCGTTGCATGTGGTGAGAGTCAAGCAAGGGGCTTGGCTTATTACTCTTGGTGTTTGCCGACCCCTAGACGGCGTGAAGGCGTTGTGGTCCGGTGATCTTCTCAAGTGAAGCTTGTGAGAAGGCCCGGTGTTTGTGAGTGGCTTGGTGCTCGCCATCTCCGGAGTGGAGTAAGAGCAACCCTAGTGGAGCGAGGTGTTGATACCTCGAAGGAAGGCTTAATTCGTGGAGCCGGCCCAAATGGTTTGGGTTTCCCTCAACGTGGATTAGGGGAGACCGGCAAGTCTCCGATCACCACGGTAAAACATCGTCGTGTCTTTTGTGATTTGCATTCTATTGCTTTACATTGTGCAATTTATATTTCTTGTATTAAATTGCTTATTCATTGTGTATGAATGCTTGCCATGCTTTGTGCTATTTACATTGCTAGAATTGAATAGCTTTCAAGTCTTTGCTTAATTGCAGTATTCTTCAATTGACTTGTATTGTTGGTGCACTTAGTTGAACCTAGTTGATTTAGGCTTTAATTGTACAAAATCGTATTGTTATAAGCTTCCGCTTTAGAAATTCGGTTTTAACGCATAAAAGTTTTAAAACGCCTATTCACCTCCCTCTAGTTGGCGTCCTCGATCTTACAATCTCGTTGTTGAGAAAGTACTTGAGAGATCTAGATTTTGAGGTTACATTAGAGCCGTTGACCAACGAGTAAGACCTTACCTTCGAGTCTCGTCCGATGAGTGTACCTGGGAAGGTCGGTCGAGTGTTGAGGCATAAGACATTGGTATACGTCAAGGTGTTGTGGTGGCATTAGTCCGAGAGGGAGACTACTTGAGAGTTGTAATCTCGCATGCATGAGCAATACCCGGAGTTGTTCACGATGGGTACGTGTTCATTGTTGTTAATTTTATTTTTTTGGTATTCTTTTGAGTAGAATGACGATTAGAAGTCGAGGTTGAATTCTGTTTAAGGGGGTAGAATGTAATACCCTATTTAAACTTTAGAGAATTAAATAATTGATAAGGGAAATGAAATATAATTAAAATAGAGAAGTCAGATTTCAGAATTTAGAGAGGGAATCAAACCTGGGCCGAAGGCCAAGGGTGCTCCTCGGCCCAAGGGGAGGGGGCTCTTAAGTGTAGCCAGGGGGCATCCCTTCGCCCAAACCCTAAGCCACCCACCCCTTGCCCTGCTGCCCTTGCCCCTATGTGCCTCTACCTCCTCCCCAAGGTCGGCACCCTCCTGCACAAGGCCACCACCATCCGCCCTATTGTCACCCCTACTGCTGGTGGGTGGTGTTGCCAGGAGATCAAGAGGAGGGAGAAGTAAGGAAAGGAAGGGAAAGAAAGAGATGGAAGGAGAGAGGATCAAGGGTTTCGTGATCGCCATCGTGTTATTCAAGGGTAACAATCTGAAAACCTTTAGTTCTCCCTAGGTTACGTTTTGTTCAATTAGTAGTCTAGATTTCAGTATGCCCTAGTTCGTCGAATTGCACAAATGTGGATTTAGGGGGGAATTAGAAGTATTTACATTCGGATTCAGGGTTTCAGCTAGTTGGAGCAAATGTGGATAATGGCATTAGCTTTCAAGGAAGATCTAAAACACTAGATTTGGAGTTGTGAGCGAAACGTTATGGCCTCGGGAAGGTTGCTATCCAAAGAATGGACGTCAATGGTAGATGTCGTCTAGATGGACTGATTAGACCTAATAAATGAAGTAATTTAATTATTATTATAATTTGAGTAAGCTATGAAATTTTGAGTAGATTCCAAAACTACTATTCTTCATTACTTTTCAAGTTATATAAAAAAGATACGAAATTGTGAAGTAGACTGTTCTGGCAGATTCTGGGGTAATCTTCGGGGTAGGAAACGAGGAAGTAAACGGCGAATTCAGATGTTTGTCATAACCAGAAAGTTGTAGATAATTTTTTGGGATTTTTAGAAAGTGTATGTTTCGCTATGTGTGGAGTTCAGAGAGAGTTAGAAACATTTTACTACTGGGACAGTGGGTAGTGCGTCCGATAGAGTTAAGTTAAAGTTGTCATTTTTGCATAGATATGCGATGGTGTATAGTTTATTATTTTGGTGCTATGGTGGTGTATTTTTTTAGTATGTTTAAATTGTTTGTTCAGGGAGTGTTGCCTCTAGCACCTTACCACCATCCTACTACCTAGCTCCGAATAGATAAGAGGCAAGTGCATGGTAGAATGATGATCGATGGTTTGATCATTCTTTTCTTTATTATTCATTGTCAATATGCTATTTATTCCATTGCATTGTTTAATTACACGTCTTGTGAATGACTATGGTATCGATATTGATGATGAAGACATGGATTGTTGTTAGTGGAATATTTGATGAGATTAAATCGAATTGTTGCATCATGTGCATCATTGCATAAAAGAGAAGGTGATCACAGTGATCACATATCTACCTCATAGGTAGAGACTCCACGGGAGTGGAGAGGTCCCCGATCCTTTTGAGGATGAGCTTGAGAGTGAACATTGTCGTGGGTATTCACTCATGCTATATCAGTATAAGCGAAGAAAAGATCATGTGGACATATAGTAGAGTTGCATCGCATTAAATGAAAAGTGGATATGATATATGAGTATGAGCATAAAGAGAAATAAATGGATGTTGTTGATGATGATATTGATGGATAATAAATTATTGTTCATTGTTTATTATGTGCCTGCTTAGTCGTGTACTCACCCTCGCTCTATTGTTGCTATAGGTGATCGTTGGCGACATCTCGTATGGGAGGGGATAGCGCACGTGGAACACTTGCAATCACTTCCATTACTTGAATTATTTTATCATGGGAACTTTCATTATAGTGTGATGATAATTCCTTTAGACTCAATAGACTGAATAATTCTAGTTGTTCAGTTGGGACTTGATTAATTCATTCAATAGACTCATTATGGATTGTTTATTAATTATTGGATTATTATTCAGTATTGCTATCTAGTGATTTTTAATGTTTTATTGTGATCCGTGGGTGGATTTTATTATTTAATTGGTTGCTGTAATTTATTGTAAAATAATGTTAGAACTAGCAATTGCTGTAATTTAGTGGCATTCTGGGCTCAGTGTTAGACCAGGGTATTACAAAAACAATGCAAGTGAAATGGTTCACTATTCCAGCAATCGGTCAAAACACAAGCACACAAGCATTCCGACATATTGCAATGACTGATTGATTAGAAATATTTCAATGTAAGAGATTCCAAATATTGAAAACAAGATGATTAAAAACTTCGGAACTTACAATCCTTCGGCAGCAAAAACTCACGAAAAATGCTAGGCAAGTTGATATGCATAACTGTGTGATCTCCATTATTCATGTCACTGCACATAACTAAACTTCATACCTGCAATATCCAATATGTGATCTATCATATAAATGACACAATATAATCTACTGAAGTAAAAAAATTCAAGAAAAGAAAGATTGACTAGATCTGCTCAAAGCAAAAGAGAAAAGCAGTGATTTTGAAAGCTTGGAAAAGAATATAAAGGGCATTGATAAATTACCATTTCGCATACAAACAATTGGTACAGGATCATTCATGAGGATTACATCAAGTCATCAATACCAAGTTCCATGGTAAGCACATTACTTTTCAGTGTACCATCATAACTTGACACAAGTTAAATGGGCCTTCTGTCTCGCTCAAAAAAAATGTTAAACGTGGCATGCAGAGACAAGGTAGCATGTGGTTGGTATATCTTCATATTTTCGCTGATAGCCACAGTGTTGAATGCTGATGGAATCAGCCAATCAAATTTAGCATATGGAAGAAATTCCACATCTTTGACCAGAAGGGCATACAAGTGCGAAGAAATTTCTGCGATTTGCTCGAGGACCGTTTCTTGGAGCCATTATGTGATTAGTGTCGATGACGTCAAATCACAAGTGCTTGAAGAAACGAAACAAAATAATAAATATAGGGAAAAAACCCAGCTAAATATAATTTCAATCCAGCACAAACCTCTCAGTGAATGCCAGAAAAGATTAATATATCTTCAGTTGTTCATAAAGAAATATCTACGATCCATAAATAACAAACTCTATTATGTAAAAATGATAATTGATTTAGCAAACTACGTATGTCTGAAAGGTGATTACTGTCCACCGATAATTCTCTATGAAGGCTAACTGATAGGCGATTTGTTCGAAGAATCCAGAAGTCGGAAGTAAGAGAGACCTTAACAAGGATGAAAGTGGATAAGATGTTAGAGCCTGATAACATTCCAATCGAGGTGTGAAAATGTCTGGAAGAAGTGGCGATCGTTTGGCTAACTATTTTGTTCAATAGTATTTTTAGGTCAAACAAGATGCCTAACGAGTGGCGAAGGAGCACATTAGTACTAATTTTAAAAAAAATAAAGAAAACATTCAAAGTTGTACTAACTATAGAGGAATTAAGCTCTTGAACCACACAATGAAGCTTTGGGAGCGAGTGATTGAGCACCGTTTAAGAAGAGTGACTAGCGTGACAACAAATCAATTTGGTTTTATGCCTGTGAGGTCGACCACGGAGGTGATTTTCTTGGCACGATAGTTGATAAAGAGGTATAGAGAGCAAAAGAAGGATCTTCACATGGTGTTTATTAACTTGGAGAAAGCCTATGATAAAGTGCTAAGAAGGGTAATGTGGTGGGCGCTTCAAAGGAAATAAGTCCCAACAAAATATGTTACCCTAATTAAGGTATGTACCAAGATATTATGACTAATGTCAGAACATATGGTGGTGACACTAGTGATTTCTCTATTAAGATAGGACTACACCAAGGGTCAGAGTTGAGCCCATATATTTTTGCTCTAGTGATGGATGAGGTCACGTAGGACATACAAGGAGATATCCCTTAGTGTATGCTTTTCGCTGATGATATAGCGTTAGTTGTTGAGAGTAGGATAGGTATCGATAGGAATATGGAGATGTGGAGGAAGACTTTAGAATCGAAGGGCTTTAGACTCAGTAGGGCTAAAACTGAGTATATGAAGTGTGATTTCAGTGGTACCGGGGTAGATGATGGAGATATTAGGCTGGACAGACAAGTAGTGCCTAGGAAGGACAAGTTTCGATATTTGGGATTGATGCTACAATGAGACGAAGAGATTGATGGGGACGTGGGCCACAGGATTAGAGCGGGGTGAGTGAAATGACGCTAAGCATCGGGTGTCCTGTATGACAAAAAAGTCCCTCAAAAGTTAAAGGATAAGTTCTATAGGATAGCAATCAGACCTGCGATGCTATATGGAGCAGAATGCTAGGCGACTAAGAGACAACATATACAGAAGATGAGTGTAGCGGGGATGAGGATGCCGCGGTGGATATGTGGCCACACAAGACGAGATCGAATCCGCAACGAGGATATACGTGATAAGGTGGGGGTAGCACCAATTGAAAAAAAGCTTGTCCAACATCGCTTGAGATGGTTTGGACATCTCCAACGGAAGTCTTCTGAGGCACCGGTACGTAGTGGAATTTTAAAACGTACTGAAAACATAAAAAGAGACAGAGGTCGACCAAGACTAACGTGGGAGGAAGCAGTTAAAAGAGATTTGTGGGATTATAATATACCTAAAAATTTAGTTTTGAATAGGAGCGCATAGAAGTTAGCGATCTACTTACTGGAACCATAAGAAGGTTTAGGAGCGATGTTTTAGACTCTCGGCTCAGATGGCAGGATGTACAGATTAGGGTTTTAGCCTTGTATGTGTTTTTATCATTATTATTTTATTTTATTTGCAAGGCTTTCGTCTTTTTGATCTTGAGAAGGTTTCATTTTTAGTCTATTCTAACTTGTTTGAGATCAAAAGTTTTGTTGTTATTGTTTGTTGAAGGCTAACTGAAGAAGTAGCTGGTATCCTGCGAATTCTAGCATGTAAGCAATACTCTAACAGTATTTATAATAATATACATTTGCGCCAATCATCTGTGCAGAGTTACCAAAGGCACTAAGTTTTATGTCAAACAGTTATTTGACAGAGAGAATTGACCTGCATTGTATCAGAGTTGCAACTGCAAAAGAATTGACCTGCATTGTATCAGAGTTGCAACTGCAAACTCCAAAAAGATAGACAATCAGAACAAAACAGAGCACTGCATGCAGCATTCACCAAACGGTGCCAATAAACCAAATAAAAATTGGCAGGATGACCGTTTGTTCCAACTCCAATTTGCATACTAACACTGCAGAGTGACCCATGTAATGTAACCCTGCAATACTGCTGCAGAGTAAATCTGATCCAAGTCCCTTAAAAATAAGAATTCAGCAGATAACAGCTTAATATATACTGTAATGTGAAGGTGTTCTCGTAAATCAAGCAGCTGTTGAGAATTAGCAGTATAGCACACAGATAAGTTTTTGCTAACAGAAATCATCCTCATATTCATGGATGGAACTCTCATACAATGACAATAACGAAAATAACAACAGTAAGAATGAATGATGATGATCACACAGTTCCGAGCATCTACAGTGCACAAGAACAGTACACATGTTTCTCAAATTTCTTTATAAGTAATTAAACAAATTGAAAAATTAATGAAGAATTTGGTGGCCTTGCAAACTTAGCATAAATATTGCAGGACAAACAGGTAATGCGTGAAAACTGAAACCCCTGTGTATATATTTTCCCAGCCGGCTGTGTTGACTATTATATCCATGTTGGTGTTCACTGTTGAAAATGGTTGTTAGCGTCTGTAATAATTGTCTTCAATTACACTGGCTGGAGTACCACTACAATATATCATATTCCTGATAATTCCTCAGTTACATCTCGTAATAACTAGCTGAATCCACACGCATCTCCGAAATGAATCTTGTGTATGCACAGTTCTTGCGCTAACACTTCGAAACTATAAGCAATCTGATCATTGAGGAAAAAGCCAGGTCTCAGAGACAAAAAAAAATGCTAAAACATCTTAATATTCTTTTATCAGTAGTGAAAAAGGATAAAGTGATCCATTCTTCATTGACTGCCAGCATAAATGTCAAGAATTATATACAAGTATACATAGCTATACAACTAAAGTGATGTTGTCATCAATTGGCTATGCAAAGCACCGAGTCTTAATTTTATATACTGCTAAACATTTAAGCTGTATATTTCAGATCCTGACCCATTCGAAGGTAAAAAGATTGTAAGCATACAGAGTTCCAGGGTGTTGCTGACAACACAGCCTGCAACCAGTGTAAGAGAAAAACAGATGTACTATTGAAAGAGAAAAATACAAAGGTATTAGAAGGATTAAAACCTCGATTCAGAATTTGTTTAGGCTACTAACAAAAGTCAAGAGCAAGCTCTAAAAAAAATTATTCTCTTGTATGTTTTTGCACCATCAAGGCATCAACTAGATTCAACCCGGCATACAATAACTGAATCATCCACAAGCTGTTTGCTTTGAAGTGCACAGTTACTCCAGAAAAATGTCGAAATAATGGAAAACTTAGCCACAAAAAAAGAAAAAGAACTGTACATGAATGCAACACTGTTGAATCCGTACTTTAGGATAGTAAGCATATGCAGTTAAAAATAGAGCCTACCTGCTAATTGAAGAGGCGGAATGCGAACAAAACTTGCTCATAGTAGCAAATCAAGCATGTCAGAACTCCGATAGTGTCAAAGATGCTTCTCCTGCAAAAATATACAGATAATGAAACAAATCTGCAGCCATTGATCACACATTCCATCCTGTTGATATGTCCAAAGAAGCTGAAGGTGCCATATTCTTGAATTTCTTGAAGCATGGAGTAGAGGATTGACAAGGAAATTACGAACTGTACTAAAATGAAAGCATCAAAGCAATATCATTGTAGAATGGTTACACATACAACTAATTCATTTTTTTACAAGGATCCATTTGGTAGAACAAAGGTCATGGGCGTAGGCCTACGAGAGAGCCACGGCCATGAAGGAATGTTATAGTGCCGCCGTGTCCCTTGGGCCTAGCGCCCTTATCCAAGCACGCCCATGACATTTCTTGGATGATCGTGGCTCGCCCAGGCCCACGCCAATGACAACTTCCTCCTCCCTTCACGACAGCTCATCCTCGAGCTATGGTGCAAGCCATGACATCGCCAAGGTTGGCTTCGGTAGCGTCGCTCATAGGGATGGCAACGGCAGAACCAACAGTGGCACTGACACAGAGGACGGTTGCAGCAGTAAGCTTCGTAGCACTACAACTGGCACCGATAGCATTGCCCATGGGGATGGTAGCGACGGAACCAATGGTGACGATGACAACTCGGCAGCAGAAACCGTGGTGATTGACTCTGATACCAGATGTAATGGACGGGTTTGGATAAAGGCCCTAAGGCCTCAACGAGGTGCCCCTAGACATGCCATGGAGGTAGCTGCGCCACAAGGGCTGGGAGAAAGTAGACTAAGAACTTCTTAGTATTCTTGTTTGATTAAAGAAGATAAAATATATCTTTTTTTTAGAAACAAACTAGCTGAAAATAAGATTTCAAACTAACTAAATCAATCTAACCTCTCACAAGTAAACTAATCGTGGGGTGCACAGTAGATGTATGAACAGTACATATGTGCTACAGTACACCCCATAACATTGCTTGCATGGCCGTGGCTCCCCCTAGTGGGCCCATGACAACAAAATATTAAGGTAGCAACTCAACAATCAACATTGAAATTTTTAAAAATATAATCAGCACACAGGGTTAGAATTTAGGATACAACACTAAGGTTATAACTTGCAAGCAACCCCATCACTTCTAGGAAGATGAAGAAACAAAACCAACGAGTTCAAGGACAACGGGAGATCACGCGACAAGTAAAACAATGGGAGATCAAGTGACAAGTAAAACTCACACAGGTCTGCCAAATACATTGCCATACAGGAAGCATCATCTTTATATGAGGGCATGAAAATTGGAAAACAAAAGGAGCTTGAAAATGATCCACAATAAGCATAATGATTAATAGCAATCGCTTTATTGTGTCAAAAATCTTTGTTATGAATGAATCAGTTAGTGTTACAAATTACATCTTACAACAAATGGAGAATAAAAAACTCCAGCATGTGAGCTCCAGTGTGTGTTCTCGTTTGGTATGAAGAATTAATAATCATAACAAAAGAAATTTTCAGGACCTCCAAATCTCATCCCAACATTTGTCAATCACTCTCCAAACCCTCTTCCTCCGGCAAACACCTCTCACCACCATTAACCAGATGGTAGCATCTGGCACAATATACTTAGCCAGCATCACCATCACAACATCTCCGGCTGCCTTATCCCTTTCTCTCTTGCATAGCCTCACCACCAGGCCCTCTAAGAATTCCCTCGATTTCCCCTCTCCAAACCCAATCTCCCGCAAAAACATATTGCATGTCACTGTATCTGGACCACACCCCTGGTCAAGCATCTGGTTGAGCAAGTCCATTGCCCGAGGAAGGTCCTTTGCCCGGAGCAACCCATCCAGCAGTACATTATAACTGATGACATCTGGGATGGAATCACCCCTGGCCAGCATGTCATAAAACAGACGCAGACCACCATCCACCATCCCAGAAATACACAACCCCTTGATCATTGAAGTATAAGCAATTGTGTCAGGTGCACAGCCACGACCAAGCATGTTCTTCCAGACCATCATAGCATCCTTCAATTTCCCTACATTGCACAGCCCATTGATCAATATGCTATAAGTAACAGCATTTGGTGCGCACCCAACCCTTACCATCTCCTCCCAGATAGAAAGAGCCTGTGATGTATCTCCAATTTGGAAATATCCCCGAACCATTGAACTATATGTCATGATATTTGGTTCACATTTTACCTCAACCATCTCTCCAAATAACAATTCGGCCTCTGTCATCTTCCCACACCGTGCAAGGCCATCAATCATTGCAGAGTACAAAACAACATTCGGCCTTACCCTACCAGCCAACATTGCCTCCCACACCATCAATGCCCTGTCAACCTTCCCTGACTTACAAAACCCAGTGATCACAGCAGAGAACACAAACTCATTAGGTGCAAGCCCCTTCCTCCCCAATTCCTCAGCCACCTTCCACGCATCCTCCACTCTCCCACACCTCACCAGTCCATCCACCACTGCCCCGTATGTCATCACCCCTGGCACCACCCCCTCACTCTCCATTCTCCTCATCACACTCGTTGCCGCCCCGGCCTTCCCGCACAACAACAATCCATGCACCAACACATTGTATGTCACTACTGTCGGCGAGCACCCCTTTAGCTGCATAAACCCAAACAGCTTAGCAGCGCCCACGACATCGCCCGCACGGAGCATCGCCCTCAGCACGGGGTTAAACGCCTCAGCAGCCACCACCCCATCCGCCACCATCTCGTGCACCAGCGCCAAAGCATCCTCCACCCTCCCTGCATCCGCGAGCGCAGACACGACCGTCGAGTAGGTGAACTTATCCGGCGCAAGATTCCAACCTGGAATGCTCTCGTGAAGAACCCGTAGGGCGATTTCAAGATAGATACGGGGGTTTCTTGGGACCAGAGAGGAGCAGACGCACTTGAGGAGGAGGTTGAATGAGAGAAGGGTGGGGGCGAGGCAGGTAAAGCAGCGGAGGGAGCGGGAGAAGAAGGCGGGGAGCAGGTGCGGGGGCAGGGGGAAGCGGAGGAGGGCCGAGTTGAAGGAGTGGTGGGTGGTGGTGGCGGAGGTGGGCGGGGAGAGGAAGAGGCGGAGGGCGAGGAGGGGCCGGGGCGAGCGGGAGAGAGCGGCGATGAGGTGGGGGAAGAGGTGCGGGGAGGCGTCGGGGGGAAGGCGGCGGAGGAAAGCGAGGACGGAGGGGACGGAGGGGCTCGGGGATGTGGCGAGCGAGCGCGCGACGGAGAGGAGGGTTGGCGTGCCGGCGGCGGGGAAGAGCTCGGAGGCGAGGGGGGATTCATCGTCTGAAGAGGGAGAGGAGGCGAAGGAGTCGAAGTAGGAGAGGCGAGCGTCGGCGGCGGCGGCGAGGGGTGGCTTGGGGATGAGGCGGCGGAGGGGGAGAGGGGAGGTGGGAAAGGGCATAGGGGGAGGAGAAGCATGGCGGAGGGGAGGGTGGAGGGGTTTAGGGGAAGCAGTGGCCAAGCAGCACTCTGGAATTTGGGCAAAATCTCACTAGGGTTTACGAGGGATTTGTGCCATTCTTTGCGTCACAGTGCAAATTGATGGTTTAGCTGTGGGAATTTTTTATTATTATTTAATTCATTTTAAAAATAACATCTCTCTAACTTTATTTCCAAACTTTATTTCCAATTCTGATCCATTTGGTCACACCACAACGCGTGGCGTAACCAAAACACGTTGTTACGCCACGGACCTCGGCGTAGCAAGCGAGTGCTGTCACGCCACTTTTCTTGGCGTGACGAGACTTAGTCCCAGAAACGGACGCATGTTAGCCCAGAGAGTTATCGTGGGAGGTTTGGTCACACCACAGTCGGTAGCGTGAGAGCACGGTTTGGTCACACCACGGGTCATAGCGTGAGCAAAGAGATTAGAATTGGAAATAAACTTAGGGAGATGTAATCTTTAAAATATTTTTTTAAATGGATTAAAAAAAACTCTAACGGTGGGTATTGCTATCGGCAGGTGTCCAAGCTCATCGGACGTTGTTGTTCCATTACTAATAATTTCTAACCACCATCCCCTTCCTCATCCATTTTCTCTCATCCTCACCGACTCAGGTCTACAATGCAAAGATTTCTCCCCCTCCCTCCCCTCCATTGCTTCGACGAGCTCCACGGCTCCTTCCCCACCCTCTCTTGCCGCATCCCCACCAGCTAACCAACCCCTCTCTCTATCTCGCTCGCATATCACCGACCTTCTGTGAGTTCCAACCAGAGCTCCACCACGCACGGTGGCAGTGGAGGCGTCGAGACTTACAGAGCACGAGGGGTAGGTGGTAGTGGAGCTCCACGGCGGGTGCACCGAGGCATCTCGAGCTCTTTGGTGGGGTGGTGGGGCTAGGCGGCGGTGATAGACGCGCTAGGCCGAGCTCGGCCCCCTACCACTACTGTTGCCTCCTTCCTCTTTGGTGGGCTTATTTGCATGTTGTTGCATCACATTTTCTCAATTGTTACCATAAGCATTTTATTTGTTGCATTTTATCTTCGCAAAATTGTTGCAACATGAAGCATTATTGCAATGTTACCTTCTTCTTCTTTTTTTGGCAATGTTGTGCACGCTGAGATGAATGGTTGCGGCTACACAAACTTGCGGGTGTAGTACTAATTTGTTGTGCCTTTTTTCTAGAGTCTGATGTTGTTGCACAAGTTTATGAATTTGTTGCAAGTGTTTTCCAAATTGTTGCATGCGCATTTTCAAAATGTTGCAATTGGGTGTGTGATTTGTTGCAACGCTTTGTTGCTATGGTTTGTTGCCACCGAATAGAGTTTTGTTGCACACTTAGTAATCGTTGTTGTGCTCGCTATCATTTTTTTTAAGGATTTTTGCTTGTAACACCTTGGGCTAACACGGAGCCCAGAATACCACTAAACTAACTTAGCTATCAATTTTAACAATGATTAACACTAAATTATAGTAAGCATATCAAAAATAAAACCTATCCATGGGTCACAATAACACAAGGATAACAATAAAGAAATCATGGATAACAAATTCATCAGAAGCATGCCAAAATATTAAACCAAGATCAATACAAAACCAAACCAATCAAATCTATTTAATGAATAATCAACTAAGGCTAAGCAATAATATCCCTTCCTAATTATGACTTATCATACTAATAAATTGTCTCATGCTCAATAGTTTTTTTAATTGAGTGAATGACGTGATTCCAAGTGTGTACTATCTCTTCCCATGAGCAACATCAACGGTCACCTAAAAACAACAATAGAGAAATGGTGAGTCATGACTCAGCAAGCACAATAATAAATAATGAGCAATGCTTAATCAACGTAAACAATATCATCATCAACATCAATTGTTTCTCTTTTCTTTATTCTCAAACTCAATCATTCAATTATCTTTTCATTCTGTGCAGCCCTATGCACTTCTTTCGCGTATACCGGTATAGCGTGAGTGAACACTCGCGATAATGTTCACTCTCAAACCCGTCCTCCTCAAGGATCGGGGACCACCTCCACTCCTGTGGAGGTGTGATCACCATGATCACCTTCTCATATGCAATGATGTTTATGAATACACAATTATTCATAGATTCATCATTATTAACATTATCCAACATTCTCATATCAATCAATACGAATAAAATCATGACAATTTACATTGCTTGCAATTAAATAAAGGAAATTTCGATAAACACCACTGCTAACCGACCTTATCATAGAAATACCATCGCTTATTTCAAAATTCGAAGGATGCCACTATAATCTGTCCATTCTTTGAGATATGCTATTATGCAAAATTTAGGACTATAATGCCCCTGCCTTCTTCCTCCTCCCTCTCATCCATGACTGCTTCTTCCTCATCCATGTCCACCTTCTTCCCATCAAGATCCGACTGTCGTTTCTCCACCTACTCCCATGCCCGTGCCTCCAATCTCACCACCGCCACCGTAGAACCAAATCGAGGCTGGCAGTGGCAACAACAAGGACAACAACATGGAGGAGGTGGCCGACGGTGACGACAATGAGTTGGGGCGGCGGTGACACCAGATGAAGAGGTAGGCGGTGCCAGCGCTGGGAGCTGGGGCGACGTTGGTGCCAGGGGACGAGGGAGGAGGCGCTGGAGATGAGGACGGCGGCGCTGGGTGAAGAGGGAGGTGGTGTTGGGAGTTGGGATGGTGGCGTTAGGTGAAGAGGGCGGCTGTGGCACCGGGGGATGAGGGAGGCGATGCTGGGGGACAAGGTAGCAGCGACAGCGCTGGGGGAGGAGGGAGCAGCGGTGGCGCTAGATTGGGTGAGGTCAGGGAGGCGCACATGGTGACGACGGCCATGGGAGGAGGTGGGTAGTGGGAGGGGTGGAGGAGAAATGAAGAAGACATGGGGCAGCGCTGACACCGGGGGAAGAGGGCGGTGGCACCGGATGAAGAGGAAGGCGGCGCCTGCTCTGGGAGCTGGGGCGGTGTTGGTGCCGAGGGATGAGGGAGGAGGTGCTGGAGATGAGGATGGCGGCGCTGGGTGAAGAGGGAGGCGGTGTCGGGAGTTGGGGCGGCGGCGCTAGGTGAAGAGGGCAGATGTGGCACCGGGGGACGAGGGAGCAGCGACAGCGCAGGATTGGGCAAGGTCGGGGAGGTGCACACGGTGACGATGGCCATGGGAGGAGGTAGGGAGTGGGAGGGGTGGAGGAGAAATGAAGAAGACATAGGCATTTTCGTCCAGAATGGCATATCTCAATGAATGGATAGATTATAGTGGCATCCTTCGAATTTTGAAATGAGCGGTAAAGAATAAAATAAAAGCACAAACAATGTAATGGTAATGAGTGGTAAAGAATAAAATGATTAACTAATGACACTGTCTACCGTGCACTTGCCTCTTTATCCCTGTGAAGTTGGATAGCGAAGCGGCGGCAAAACACAAGAGACCACACTCCGTGGACAAACAATTCAATACACATCTCAAAATCATAACATCACAGCACCGACATTTTCTTCTAACCGTCAACGCACTTCTACACGAAACCAACCCATTTAACCCAAAACTATCAGACGCACTACCCATTGTCCTAGTAGTAAAACAGCTCTAACGTATTCATCCAACTTCAAATTCAACCATATAAGATTTTCTAGAATCCTCACAAAAAACCTATAATTTCCTAGTTATGACTAACCTTTGATTCTATCGTTTTCTACCTCGTTTTTTTACCCGAAGACCATTACAAAATCTGTTAGAGCAGTCCGATTCACAATTTTATATCTTTAATTCTAAAACTTGAAAATATATGAACTACACCAGTTCTGAAAACTACATAAAATTTTCTATATTATTCAAGTTGTCACCATAATTTAATTTTACCATCTACTATATGAAACCGACCCTTCACGATGTTTGTGAGCTATGTCCAAAATCTCAACAGCAACCTTCCTGAGATCGTATCTTTTCCCTCAATACTCCAATTGTAGTGTTCCAGATCTTCCTAGAAAGCCAACAAGATTATCTAACTTTTTTTGTAATTAGACCAACCTCTGAATCCGATTCTAATTATCCCTATTCACCCCCACAAAGTTCTACACCTAACCTTGACGAACTAGGGCTGATTAAAAACTAACTTTCCCCTAATCAAAATGACCTACAAATTTAACAGCGACTAAACCATAGCAATCTAAAGGATTTTAGATTGTTACCGTTGAAGATCACGGCAGATCACGAAAATCCTGCAAATATTTCCTCTCTTCCTCCCTTCTTTTCTTCTTCCATTCCCTCTCTGCCTTGCTCCCTTCCTTCTCATATCCTTCCATGGTAGCACACCGCAGCATGTAGCAGTAGCAAGGGCGATGGTAGTGCATGGCCAGCGGTGCTCGGTGGTGAAGCAAGCTGGAGCGATAGCAATCTGCTAGGTAGTAGCTTGCTGCAGGCGCATGTAGACCATGCCACAAGGGTAGAAGCGACGCAAGCAATGCAGTAGAGCTAGGCTGCAGAAGGAAAACAAACTACTACATGCTTGTGGGCATGAGAGGAGGCAACATGCAGATGCACATGAGGGGAAGCATGCGGGAAGGCTAGCATCTAGCGTGGGCATGCATGCAAGCATAGGCGGCTGGCGCAAAGGCAAGGCTGAAGGCGGTGGCTACAGGGAGATAGGGTCTGGGCTAGGGTTTTGGCCATCTCCCCCCTTCCTTCTTATGTGGGTGGCTGGCCCCCTTGGCCAAGGGGTCGTGGGTTGAAGGACCAAGTTCTTTTCGCACTCTAAAAAATTGAAATTCCAATTTTTAATTATATTTAATTTCCTCTCTAATTCATTTAATTCTCTACTGTCTGAACGCGGTATTACATTGCTGGCAGATCGAATGTTTATTTCGTGTTTATTGCATCGGGGTCAAGATTTGTTGCAAACTTAGAAACTAATTGTTGCACTTCTTGGTTTTCTTGTTTTACCGAATCGAACGGCTGTGTTAGACCGAAACGACGACTAGACGGGGGGAGAGGGGTGTGAATAGGAGCTTTGCCTCTTTTTCACCTTGATCGGATTCAACTCAATTTTCTCTCCAATAGCTATGAAAACTATGAAGATCAATGAACAAGTACAGTGAAGTCTTATATTGAATCCAATGGAAACCCCCAAGTACAACAACCAAAAACACCAAAAACTCAAATAAAAGTGAATCGAGCATTCAGACCTCTCAGGTTGGGTGGTCTGACCGTTGGCCTAGCGGCCAGACCTCTCACTAGGGGCGCTCTAACCTCCAGCTCGATGAACAGTGAAATCAGCACGAAATCAAAATCACAAATCGTCTCAACTTTTGATCCGATGATCCAAATCCCCTTAAATTTCAGCCATAACTCATCAAGAAGGTCATGAACCTATTCCAATTGACGATTGGGAAGATCAAAGCCAAGATTCTATGAATTTCATAGATCAGGAAAGGAGGGCACAAAACCTAGGAAAATCAAACTTTGATCTAAAAACTTGCTCATGGGTAAAAGATTATTAAGATGATCCTAGATACATTACCACATGTCACAGCAAGCAAGATCACCGCAAGAAACCAAAGGATCATCAAACAACCAAAAGTCACTGAAGAGAGAGCAAGAACAAGAAGAGACTCATCTTGGAGGAATCTTACTTGGATTGTTTTGAGATACATGTTGGTTTACAGCTACTCCACCATAGAGGACAAAAGTGTAACACCCCAGCCCGACATGAGCCCGGAATGCTACTGAACTAACATTAAATAACTCTAACCAAGGCAATTTTAATAAATTTCGGCAGAACCTCCCCTGTAAAATCAATTATACGGGGGATTCCAACAGACAAGTAAATCACAAATAATCAAGGCATCAACTCTAATCCTCAATAGATAGTCAAATCATGCTAAGTGTCTAACATAACTAGAGAAGTATAAAGTTCCACTACTAATCATTATTACACTTAACCCACTGCATGAGATAAAACATAATAAATCTTTGAGCAACTCGCCCAGTAATAGGAAACACAGTCTGAAGTTATTCAACTTTATTTGGTTCATGATGTGAGTGTGTGACTATCAATCTATTTTCCCCCATGCAAGTCGTTCTTGGATCGAGTACCTAAAACAACAATAAAAGCAAGAGTGAGCCCACAGACTCAGCAAATACATATTAACAATTATAACATCAGCATCCAAAGCTAGAAATGCAACAATAGAACATCTCACATGCAAATGCAATGCTCAAGGATCCTTTCTCTTTATCTCTTTTTGCATTTTACCGGTAATGCAAAGTATGCAACCGTCGCCGCATACCCATGCCTGTGCTCGCAAGCACAGGGACCAATTGCCCATTACTCCGCAAGTAATGGGGACCTCAAGCCCACACTCGTAGAGTGTGGGGATCTCGGGCCCGTCACATTCATGACAGGGATCTCAAAGGTAAACATACTTGGTCACCACGTGACCAAGCCTCAACATGATCTCAATATGCACACGCTCATCATTTAATCATCATCAAATTACCACAAGACGATAACATCATACGACAATAGAGCATAAACATATTTAGAGCATCCACCAATCTTAAACCAACATCATGCCAACAATCTCACTATGCTATCACATATCGAAAAAGTACACAAACATGACCAATCAATCACAACCACGAATCAAACAATACACTTGCCTTAACCGCGTGAGAATGGAGGACGTGAAGACGGTGCTGCCTCCGGTACCAATCCCCCACCTAATACATTAAGAATATAAACTAAGACCACAGCAACGAAAAACATGAATTATATAAGCGAACACATCAAGTAGCAGATTGCAACGCGATCACGACCCCACTTTCCTAAGTACTGAACTGCTCTCTATGAACAGTCAAGTTCTAAAATTCATATATTTTCGTACAGTGGTCCAAATTACGTGTTCTTGGACTTCATTGAAAGGTAATCAAATTTCCCAACTAAACCTATTTGGTGAGTCTCCCAGATTCGGCCATCTAAAATCACTTTTAAGCTGATTAACAAAACATCGATTTCACGTCAGACTTTCTGAACAGAGCACTAAAACTATCATAACTTTCAGCTCGTTCATCCAAATTTCAAGTTCTTGTGCTTCTCTGAAAGCTACGACAATTATCTACAACTTTCGTTAGACTGAGGTCCTCTAATTCTCTCTTTAACTGATCGCAAAGGTCAGATTACTAAAACCTGTCCAGAAACTGACAGGGTTGTAGAACAGCCGCACCATTAAATTCATAACTTTTGCTACAGAGGTCAAAAAATTACGTTCTAGCACTTCATTGAAAGCTATTGACGTCCTCTCCAACTTCCTAGGAGACGTTCGAGACTGAATCCGCACTTAACTATATCAAAACGTCCCTCTAACACGATCTGCCCTTAGCCGACAGAATTACCGACATAGAACAATTAAGCGCTAAAACATCTAAACAAGGGGAAAACGAGGTTATCCTTGAAGAACCGATTGCCGGGCACGATGAGCACCCACCAGGGAACTCTCCCCCCAAAAATGGTCCTGTTCCCCTCACCTTCTTCCTCCTCCAACAGCCGGGCACCTCCAGCGATCTCCTTCTTCTTGGCCAATCAATCTCCCAGGTGATCGCCTTCTTCCTCCAATTGGGGTGGCTACTGTTCACGGTACTATAGCGGCAGCGGGTACTGTAGCACGCCATGCTACAGTACCACTTCTAGGGTTTTCTTCCTCTTTTTATTGGTAGCCAGCCCCTCATGGGCCTAAATGCTGTGGGCTGGAAGCCCATAGCCCAAGTTGTCGAAATTATGCGTAAATCCCCCTCTAATCTCCTGTTAAAACACTTTTCTAATTGGTCCTTGTCTCTAATTTATTTCTTCTCTCTCGAATACATTTGGGGTATTACATTCTACCCCCCTTAAATGGAATTCGACCCCGAATTCTGCTCACACTTAACGCCAAAGAATAACCACAGCTAAGAACATACTGACATTACCACATACCTGGAGTGAATAATTTTGTATTCTGATCGCACATGTGAGACTTCAATTCCCAAGTCGTCTTCCTCTCAGAATTATGGAACCCCCGCACCTTGATGCAACTGACGTGTTACGCCTTATTACTCGCCCCATCCTTTCAAGAGTCACTCAACGGATATGACTCGAGGGCACAATCTTACTCGTGGGTCACCGGCTTCGACGAATCTTCACACTCAGAATGGCTCTAGCATTCTCGTAACACCAGTTCACCCAACACGTTATATTCCCTGCTCCATGACTCGAGACGGTCCTAGTGAATGGCTTTCTTCCGAAGTCCCCGCAACTTCCAGAACAACCAAATATACGTTAGGCTATCTATCTCTTCGGGTCAAAACCACCAAACTTGCATGTAACATATAGAACTCTTGTTCCATCTCTCAGTCGACCTCTTTATCTTAACAAGGAGTACCTCCTTTAACCAGGGACACACAACAGAACCCGACTAAAAATAAAGGATTCTCATTGCAAACACGCATTACCAACTCCCCACCAAAGAGAGTTAAATCCAAAACCAAAATATTCATCATGAAACTCCTCCACTTTCCAAGTAGGCATTTTGCCAACAAACACCACATAAGTTAGAGGCGAAATCACTCAAATGCCCAAAATAGCCATTTCCTTTCTTTTCTTAACCAAAAAGAATCACGCATATCAAGAAGAATCAACACAGTTTATAATTGGCATATGTCTTGGAGACAAAGCTCAAATAAAACCAAGAGTACTTCTCATTAACCGAGAATACCACCTTTTTCCCAAACTTTCTGTTAAGAATTCAACTTCCTCTTAAATCATGAAGTCTCAAACCATCGCATAACCCAATAATTCATTTCTTTAAACTTGGCAACCTCAAAGTTATACTCAAACTGAACACAAAATCTACACCTATGTAGTGAGACTCTTTCAATCCATCATAACATACTCTGATCAACTTCCCTATCAAAAGAATTACTTTGAAAAATAATTCCCAACACACCTCAATATAGATTTCAACCACAATCACGTTACCTCAATCTTGTAAGGATAATCAACTTGAAATTCACCGCATACACACTCATTTACTACATTCAAGGGATTCTATCAAAGATCACCATAACTCTTGGAACCTAATCATGGGAAACCAAGGTGCTAGCATAAAAATGCAAGCTCGAATTTAATCTCTAAGACTCCTACACTGAACTTCTGGTAAATTTGATAGGTAACCCTCAGGTCTAATGACTAAAATTTCACACAGCTCAACAATAACCTCAGTCCTTAGTATCAACATTCCTCACTAGTCAAGTAACCGCCCAAGGCTATTCGTTTCATCAATCTTAGCCCTTCTCTAACCCACACCAATCAAATGCAGTTACTTAACCACAATAAACACATATTGTCACAACACCCTAACTGATTGACCAAGATTCAAACATACTCAATCACTAACGTCAATAAATAAATATATTCTTGATCAAGTTACCCTTAGAGATAATCTAACTCCTATAGGGTTACTCACTAAGGCCGAGTCATACTTGACAATAACTCAACAATCCCTGCTATCTCATTAATTAACACGACTATTAGATTTCTCTACACTGCTACTCTCCTTGAACTACTCCATCATACTTCTTCTACACAATCTTATCGAGTACCCAAATGCGATACTCTAATAAACTGGCTAAGATTTTCATACTTGTTAATTCTAATGTTCTGTCAAAATGAACACAAAATCTTGGACCACATCTCGCTATAGGTCCTACTAGTTGCAACAACGAAACTCAGTAGCTCCAAAGACAAGCATTCTTTTTAAATCAAATCCTCTGCAAGGATTATTCTAATAAATTGATTTATTACTCAATGCCCTCAAACAACTCGACACCTAAAGGTTCACGGACCATCTACTAGACCACCACTATCTAGTTGCCAATTCACATCCGACGAGACTTTGCAATACATTCGATTAACCCTTTCTTAGAAGAAGAGGCAAATAGAAGTAAATTTCAGCACAAAGGAAACGTTACCACTTACAATCGTTACAAGATCAAGAGAACAATTAAATAACAATGATCTTGGAAAACAAAAATGAGATCATAATTGAGGGCACACGTTCCACAAGCAGAGAATATCAAGCCTCAAACGAGAATAAAACATTGCTTTGGAAATTCGAAAAAAAAACCTCTTGTGGGCAAGAACAACAGTTTTAGATAAACTTCAATAACCTGCAAATTACAGAACTTGACTTCAATCTCAAATACTTCTACTTCACTCTTTCCTTTTACAAAGAAAATGACTTCATTAGTTACAACTTCACCATACCAACTCCAACAAAAAGGGATTTGAAGACCACAACACATAAACCACCTAGGAACTTATAAAACCTCTCAACACTTCACTTTGCTCAAAACAATTTCAGCTACCACACCAACATGAGGTCTGAAAGATCACAAACACGAAACTAGAAACATTTTCATTTAATCAATATTAGGTGAGCAATCCAATTCCTTTACACAAAACATTCAATATTATGATCATAATCCCTTACTGACCATCGCCATAACAATGACATAATACACTCTTAGCGAGACTCATCATAGCCTCTTATCCCCTCATAAACCTACCCAAAAGAAACACAAGCCACAAGGTTGAAACAACCTCTTCTAATCAGATCATGCTATCAAATAATAATTTCGCTAGGCACAATATCAGAAACCACATAATCATTCATCCACTAATCCATAAATGGTGCTCAACACCCACCTCATCTATCATCAACAATTGACAATTGTAACTATCACGTATGTAAATAGGATCATACGTCTATTTGTAATCACCTGAACCATCTATATACACCGTGTCAATATTCCACTTTATGCTCAGAGTTTAATTAAGGATTTAATAACATCATCTCCTTAAATCACCGGGTTTCACAAGGTACTACCTCAACATTCATCCAATCCGGTATACATGTTTCAATCTAGCAATTAAGTATAATCATCAAGTAGTCAGCTTATGAAAATTTCTGGAATAAAATCCTCTAAGGCAACGTCAAACATATCCTTAACATAATCATCACTATTGATAGATTAATCCATTGGGACCCATTACACCGAATTATCCAATAAATTTAACAAATTCCACAATCTTAATGCTCAGACCAAATCACCAATATCTCACAATTATTAATAAATCCTTTAACCTCAATTGGGTACAACCATACCCTTAAATACAGTTCGACAAGAACTACTACAAGACACCATCAAATTAAACAACTTCCCTTCCAAGGATCTTAGTTAAGATCCAATATGCACCACACTACAGACTCAACTTGATAACCCATATCACAACCATTAATTTCTTCAGTTATAACCTCTAGTTTAACCATGACAGGACATCGCTAAAGGTTTAACGTTTCCTTTCATAAAAGAGAAACATTCAACTTCCGCACTCAAAATACCCAAAAGAGATACCTTGCGTCAAAGCCTCCACGTACTAAAGGACTTGCAAAATGAAACTTTCATTAGCTAAAAAAAACATAAAGCGAATAAATGGGTCAAGGTTTTCCAATGAGAAAGACAAAACTCCATTATAAAGGTCAAGCTTGACAATCAACCAAGTTCACCAGCCGCAAAAAAAAAAACTCAACGATTGGGAAAACAATGATTGCTTTACAGGACAAAATTAAACCAATGGAAACAAATCAATCCTTTTCAAAGCAACCCATCAACCGTAATAAACTAATAACCCAAGAGAAGCTCATCAACCCCAACTAGACAAGAGTTCACCAAATTCAAATTTCAAATAAGAGAACAACTCTTCTAAATATACTTACTATTAAAGCCTGAACTACGATATCCAATGTGGGCACTTCACTATTGCTATACCACGAACAGTGGTTTAACCTGGTACAGCACAGGGCCACAACCTCGACCTCAACCTCTCAACATGGGTTATCCCCACACATATTAACTATAGTATTAATATATATATATATGTATATATATATGTATGTATATCATAACAGGAATCATCAATACAACATGCGAAAACGTAAATGCAATGCGATAACCCAATCCCACCTACTGTGCTTAGTGTGTCAAAATTAATGTTTTATTAACCACGGACCTACAGCCGCTCGATACCAATCAGAATAACACACCCCGACGTGAGCCCGAATGCTCTTGAACTAACCTTAAATAACTCTAACCAAGGCAATTTTAATAAATTTCTGAACCTCCTCAGTAAAATCAATTACATGGGGATTCCAATGAACAAGTAAATCACAAATAATCAAGCCATCAACTCTAATCCTCAATAGATAATCAAATCATGCTAAGTGTCTAACATAACTAGAGAAGTATAAAGTTCCACTACTCATCATTATTACACTTAACCCACTGCATGAGATAAAACATAATAAATCTTTGAGCAACTCGCCCCGTAATAGGAAACACGGTCTGAAGTTATTCATCTTTATTTGGTTCATGATGTGAGTGTGTGACTATCAATCTATTTTCCCCCATGCATATCGTTCTTGGATCGAGTACCTAAAACAACAATAAAAGCAAGAGTGAGCCCACAGACTCAGCAAATACATATTAACAATTATAACAACAGCATCCAAAGCTAGAAATGCAACAATAGAACATCTCACATGCAAATGCAATGCTCAAGGATCCTTTCTCTTTATCTCTTTTTGCATTTTACCGGTAATGCAAAGTATGCAACCGTCGCCGCATACCCATGCATGTGCTCGCAAGCACAGGGACCAATTGCCTATTACTCCGCAAGTAATGGGGACCTCAAGCCCACACTCGTGGAGTGTGGGGATCTCGGTCCTGTCACATTCATGACGGGGATCTCAAAGGGAAACATACTTGGTCACCACGTGACCAAGCCTCAACATGATCTCAATATGCACATGCTCATCATTTAATCATCATCAAATTACCACAAGACGATAACATCATACGACAATAGAGCATAAACATATTTGGAGCACCACCAATCTTAAACCAACATCATGCCAACAATCTCACTATGCTATCACATATCGAAAAAGCACACAAACATGACCAATCAATCACAACCACGAATCAAACAATGCACTTGCCTTAACCGCGTGAGAATGGAGGACGTGAAGACGGTGCTGCCTCCGGTACCAATCCCCCACCTAATACATTAAGAATATAAACTAAGACCACAGCAACGAAAAACATGAATTATATAAGTGAACACATCAAGTAGCAGATTGTAACACGATCACGACCCCACTTTCCTAAGTACTGAACTGCCCTCTGTGAATAGTTAAGTTCTAAAATTCATATCTTTCCGTACATTGGTCCAAATTAGGTGTTCTTAGACTTCATTGAAATGTAATCAAATTTCCTAACTAAACCTAGTTGGTGAGCCCCCCTGATTCGGCCATCTAAAATCACTTTTAAGCTGATTAACAAAACATCGATTTCACGTCAGACTTTCTGAACAGAGCACTAAAACTATCATAACTTTCAGCTCGTTCATCCAAATTTCAAGTTCTTGTGCTTCTCTGAAAGCTACGACAATTATCTACAACTTTCGTTAGACTGAGGTCCTCTAATTCTCTCTTTAACTGATCGCAAAGGTCAGATTACTAAAACCTGTCCAGAAACTGACAGGGTTGCAGAACAGCTGCACCATTAAATTCATAACTTTTTCTACAGAGGTCCAAAAATTACGTTCTAGCACTTAATTGAAAGCTATTGACGTCCTCTACAACTTCCTAGGAGACGTCCGAGACTAAATTCGCACTTAACTATATCAAAATGTCCGTCTAACACGATCTGCCCTTCGGCTACAGAATTACCGACATAGAACAATTAAGCACTAAAACATCTAAACAAGGGGAAAACGAGGTTACCCTTGAAGAACCGATTGCCGGGCACGATGAGCACCCACCAGCGAACTCTCCCCCCAAAGATGGTCCTATTCCTCTCACCTTCTTCCTCCTCCAACAGCCGGGCACCTCCAGCGATCTCCTTCTTCTTGGCCAATCGATCTCCCGGGCGATCGCCTTCTTCCTCCAATTGGGGTGGCTACTGTTCACGATACTGTAGCAGCGGTAGGTACTGTAGCACACCATGCTACAGTACCACTTCTAGGGTTTCCTTCCTCTTTTTATTGGTAGCCAGCCCCTCATGGGCCTAAATGCTGTGGGCTGGAAGCCCATAGCCCAAGTTGTCAAAATTATGCGTAAATCCCCCTCTAATCTCCTGTTAAAACACTTTTCTAATTGGTCCTTATCTCTAATTTATTTCTTCTCTCTCGAATACATTTGGGGTATTACAAAAAGTTTAACACTTGAGCACACAATCAAGCTATCTCTCACAAACCCTAGCCATAAATACTCCAAAATCCCCAAAATACAAATTGAGGTTATTCTCTTGGAAGGATATGAGAACTCCACATCTAGACATTCCCTTTTATTGTGGAGGCTAGGCTAAGAGAGAAGACCCTAATAGGCACCTGTTAAGCCCACACACAAAAGGCTCTACACTCACGCACGCTTTTCAAAGTGGACGACGAACCGGGCTTCCCGAATCCATTTCTTCATGATCTTTATCTTCTTTTGACCTAAACCATCTCTCCTTGCGCTGTGGTTTAGCCAAAGGTCACCAAAGTAGTATTTTAGTGAAGTTACCAAAATACCCCTTCTCGATCCTTCTCCAAAAGACCGAGCCCAATCTTTACGACATAATCCCTTGCTTCGCCACCTATAGGTTGATCAACGGATTTCTTCATGTTGGCAAGTCTCTTCTATCCGGCTCCCATCGAAACCACTATGGCACTTGCACCGACCCTGCGTCGCTTGATGCAAATCATCGCATCGAACTTCCCGTTCGGTCATCCTTGTCTATTTTGCGCCATGTTTGAGTCTATTGACTTCACCCAGCATCCTCGATCATTCTGGACCTCAGCACTCCAAGCCTAGTCCTGATCATCCTCATCATTGACCGTCATTGACTTCCAAGCCTCGTGCACAACAACGGGCCAAGAAATCGATTCTGGCAACAAGTTCTTCGCAACTTGACCCACGTTAGTCAAAACATGCATCATGCAACACATATGCACTGAAATCAATAAAATTGACCTAACCTACGAACATCGCTGCCAAGCTAGCTAGCGAACAGGGCAAAACCGGTTAGACTGCCACCCATGGCTGGTTTGATCGCCCAGCAAAGTAACTGTACTAAATATGCATGCAAAAAGAAACACATCAAAGAACAAGTCCTTTAGTCCCCCTCAGATGCCATGAGGATGACCAGGCATAACCTGGCTCATGTGGTAGCTCCGTCTTAGTCACCGTAATGGCAGTAATTGCAATTTGTACCTTGTAGGTGGGCCTTGTTGGTAAGAGTCTATTGACTGCAATGAGAATTCCATAAAAGTGTAGATTTACACCGTTTATTTTGGTGGGCCAGATTATTGCAAGTTAATCATATAAATATTAGAGCTATTACCGTTGTATAGGAAATTAAACTACATTTTGAATCATAAACTCTAGTTGTTTAACAAACAATTATATCTTTGAAACATAAACATATCTGATTTAGTTAACAAAAAATTCCTTTCCCTACAACTTTGCGATTTTGCCAATTCATACTCGAGTTCACACTATGCTGAGCCATACCAACCTTTAGTACCACTAGTAATGACCAACTTACAAACATAGCCACAATAACTCTTTGTCTATTGAGGGCATTCCTTGTGCATAGTTTATATAGGTTTTATCTAAACATACCACATCATATAGAAACAACTCTAGACACAACCTTCCCAATGCATGATATCTAGCAATCACACTACTCAATTAATTTCTTTGCTCTCACCTAGTCTCCTTTGTCGGACCCCGGGTTTTAAATACCCAAAACTCTCATGTGTGTACCGTACTAGTCCCATGATCAGTGGCTAGTATATATATTCACAACATTGGCATAAACATCTACACACAATTACATAAAACATGAAACAAATATAGTATATAAATTTAAGCGAATACATAATTTATATTACAAAGGCCGACCACCTAAATAAAAGATCAAATATCAGAAGTAGCAGCGAAAACATAGTAATTTAAATGCAAAAGTCTAGCGGTATGCCAATCCAAACCCTTAGGCAATCGACAAGGACAAATCCATACCGGGAGTGAAGAAAGCGTCGTCCGGAATATGCTCATCCTCATCCTCTTAACAATAATTTAAGCAAGATTGAGTACATTGTGTACTCAGCAAGACTTGTAGTGTATCGTAAAAATAATATAAATGCATGGCTAACAAGAGATGAGGCTCTACGCTATGAGTTTTTTTTAGTACTAAGCAAATTTTATTTGCAATATCAATACATAGTATTTTACAATGGAAGTTTAAAGAAAATTTAACTGATAAAGGAACAACAAGTATGTAACTTAATAGGTAATAAATCACAACCCTCCTCGGCTGCGATTAACATTTCTTTTTTAGCCATAGACATGACACTCAAGTTAAACAACATCAAACCATCCCATTCTTTTCCAACAAAACTATTTTTTTTCAAAAATAGAGACTATACCCATCAATACTACACTTAGAATGCTCATCACCGCGAGCATGGCTATTTAAATAGATTTACACTCTACAGAGGGGTACAACTTTACCCACAGTATATGAATTCCCTAGTTTGTTCGACATCCGTTGATACCATCACTCACAAAATTTTAGTTAGCAGTCTAGAGTTCATAACGAAGCCTTTACATCACCTAGACCTGCTTGCACTAGCCTGGAAAATGACAACCCTCACTTCTATCCCGGGTACCTTCCATCAAAGTGAGGCATTCATCGTTGTATCGGCAAGCTTTGTTCCCAACACCTTAGTGAAGAGAGCCCCTTTGACCAAGCCTACCTGGCCATGCTCGTACCCCTGTGGCCTACTAATATGGTAGGCTAGTCCTCGATGACTTAATTAGCTAAGGCTATTCCTTACCAGCACATGTGGTTGTACGATTATGCTTAGGTTAGATATATCGGTGTTTGGACCTTAATTAACCCGGGAAAGGATCTTGCCCTATCTACTTGTGAGAAACTCTCTCACATTTATTAGTTCATATTATAGCTCGCCGGCATCAAAATTTAGGTTTTTTATTTTTATTTTTATACAAAATTATCAGAGGCAACCCCTCTGAACTATCATTTCAAAATCACCCAAATTTGTATTCCACATTTCATCCATTTCCAAATTTAGTAAAGCAAGAGTCCAGCTAAGCATTTATACGATATTCGCACTCGAAATACCCAAATCAATATCATCTATTGCCTAAACCATATCCTAAAGGCTACAACAATATGCAAAAGAAATACAATAGTTAAAATAATAGGATCAATATGGTCAAATGAAGTGCTTGCCTTGCTATGGTATCTCTGAGTATGAGGATGAAGGTTCGTTGAAAGTTTCATTCGTGTTATCGACATATATGAAAAAAAGATAGAGCCGAGAGCAAATTATAAATAGTAAAATAATTTCAATAGAAACAAAATCCAAATATTTTTGTATACTCAGGTAGAGCATGATTTTAGATGAATTTATAAAAAAGATTCATCTGATTTGGATTTCATATGCAAAAGTTATTAACGTTTTAAATTTGCTCAGTTTGAAAAATCCTGAAATAATAGATAGGTGACGTCAAAAGTGTATTTTCTGAGGTTTATTGTAACACCCTGGCTATCCGGAAGCCAAGATGTCACCTAAAACATCTAACATACATCCATAATGCGGAAGAATTTGAAACAAGTATATCAACTAAAGACAGCATTAAGTTAAACAGGATATGATGAAGGTATCCTTCCTTCACCTTTTAAGTTATTTAATTCTGATCATCAATAAAGAAGGTTCACACGCAGTAATAAATCAACATCCATGTGGAGAAGGTATCCTTCCTTCACCAATTATAATTTAATTATTACAGTTCATCATTAACGAATGTAAGATAGAACTAAATTTAATCTTGAACATGAATAGGATGATGTGAACGAGTAGTGCGTGTCTACTCCCTCCCAAGTGAGCCAACATCAGGGGTTACCTAAAATAAACAAACAACGCAAGAGTGAGTCCATGACTCGCAAGTACTGATGAAAGAGAAAGAACACATATACAAGCGAGACATCACCATTTAAGAATGCGAACCTTGCATCGAGTGAACACTTATGAAAACATGAAATGAATGAATGTAATCAAGGATGGACTGCACACATGCATATACCGGTATAGTGAGTGACACACCCGTCGGTGTTCACTTAAGCCCGCACCTTAACAAAAGTGCGGGGATCCAAGTCCTATATGAAGAACGTTTCATATAGGTGTCCAAAGCTGCCCATCTTTGGAATTGATGGGTCTTACGTGCCCATCTTTGGAATTGATGGGTCTTTCAATCCACTCCGTGGACGGACATGACAATGTCCAAATTTGCCCACATTGGAATGGTGAGACTTACAATCCACTCCCGTGGACATAACATGAATAAAAGGATGCATGATATAAACATGAACAGTGATAATACCATCTCTCAGTATATACTCCACATAATGAAAGAACATAACCAATTCAGCATCTCGGGTAACACAATATGTCACACTATATTCATGAAAACATTCACAATCACAACATTCAAAAGCAACAAAGTACTTGCCTTCCGTGTTGCGACGCGTTAGCAGGCAACGATGGCGCTCCCAAACCCGTAGCCTCGTGGCCTAAACAATTAAATAACCGAAATAAGAACAACATAGAATCCAACCCGAATTAAAAGTCTACAATACCCCCCTTGAACTCCCAAGGAATCGCCATAAAACCTAATCTGAAAAACAGGCTGCAACCCAAAAACGTGTCGGGACAGCAGCACGAAAATGACAGTAGTTAATGACATGGGACTCGAAATGAGATGAGTCCAGATCCTACCTCATCTTAACGAACATATCTATAACATTCAAGTTGATGAGATTTCCCAATTCGGCCAATAAACTTCTCTAATAAAGAAAACAAAACAGCAGCACAACTTCTGTCTGAACAAACAGGACAGCAATACTAAAACAACCATAACTTTTAATCTACAACTCCGAATTGAGCGTTCTTTAATAATATGAAAAGTTTATGAAATTGTCTACAATAACCTAGTTGGCACGACATTCAAATTTTGCCTTTAACAAAAAGTGGCACACGGGTCAAAACTAAAGATAGAAACTGACATACAATCTGGACAGACTGACATACAATCTGGACAGTCACAATGAAAAGTGCACAACTTTTGATCTATAACTCCAAATGAGGTGTTCTTTATCAATCCTGAAAGATAGTGATATCACCTTCAAAATTTGTTATGGGCAAGACCTCTGAATCACCATCTAACTAGGCCATAAATCAACCTATACAGAGACTGCTAATTCTCGTCAGGATTCTGGACAGCAGATAGTAAATCTATCATAACTTTTTACTCGAAAGTCGGAATGAGGTGATCTTGGCGGCCACCGAAAGCTAAGAACAATACCTACAACTCTCCAGGAGACCCAAACTCCTGATTCGGCCTCTAAAGTCACGAAACAGTCCACGCAACATTCTGGTCAGAAACGAATTATGCTCGCAGTAATACGTTCTAACCAAATATGCATCAAATCGCCTCTACCACTAATCAAAAGACGAGGGTCGGCATCCGATACCTTTGCAGCAACCAGGAAGTAGGCGGAAGACCCTCGGAGAAGATGATCTCCCTCCTTCTCACCTCTTTTGCCCCAAGCAAGGTGCTGTCCTCCTCAATTTCCTTGCGCAACCGGCAGCGGGAGAAGGTCCGAAGGCAGGTTGGGGAGGCAAACCAGCAGGGACCAGCAACCAAGGAGGATGGGGGCGGCTCCTAGGGGCAGGGGCGTGAGGGGGAAGAGAGGAGGGTGGAAGGGGGCGGCGGCCATAGGAGGGAGGGAGTGGGAAAAGTGGGAGAGGTGGGGAGGTGCTAGGGTTTGAGGCCCCCCCTTTGGCCGGCCACAAGATGGGCCTTTGGGCCCATCTCTAGTGCGGCTGCTCCCCTCATGGGCCCCATGGCTGCCCCTCCAGCCCATAAGGCCTTCTCTTGGGTCTGCTGGCCAAAGGCCCAGGCCCAAAACTGGAAGAACAGGCGAAACGCCGGAGATTTCTTCTTTTAATTTGAACTCGAATTTAAATCCGCATTGTTTTTCTTACCAAACAGAAACGGGATATTACATTCTACCCCCCTTAACAGGATTCGACCCCGAATCTAAACGCACTTAAGCGAAAGAACAACCACGAGTGAGAACGAACAACGGTAACCACGTACCTGTTGTGAACAACGCCGGCTAAAGCTCACACACGCGAAACTCCAACTTCCCAAGTAGCCTCACTCTCGAACTGATGGGACCACAACATAAGGACGTAACACGACGTCTGATCTAACACTCAACCCGGTGCTTCCAGGTACACTCATCGGACAAAACTCGAAGGTAAGTTCTCACTCGATAGTTAACGGCGCAACCGAAACCTCCAACTCTGTATCCCCCAGGTACTCACTCAACACGAGAACACACAAGACGTTACGTACTCGCGCATGGACTCGTGGAGTCCCGGCGATACGCCAACTAGCTAAAAACAATGTCATACCTGTTTTAGTCGGAAAGAAAGAATTTAATCAGGAACTCCGGAAAGTTTAAATTCTCGTTTTGGAGTTGTTTAGGGCGTGGGCCTCGGGTAGCCTTTCCTCCCCTTGGCCGGCCATGGGCCTAGGCCCATGCGCCCCTCCCCTCTAAACCCTAATCAGCCCCTATTTCCTCCCCTTGGCCGAACCCCACTTTTCCCTTTGGCCGCCACCCTCCTTCCTCCTCTCCTCCCCTTCACACCCCTGCCCTTAGGAGCCACCCCCAACCTCCCGGGTGCTGGTCCCTGCTGGTTTGCCTCCCCAACCGACCTTTGGACCTTCTCCCGCTGCCGGTTGCGCAAGGAGTTGAGGAGGACAGCAGCTTGTTTGGGGAAAAGAGGTGAGAAGGAGGGAGATCGTCTTCTCCGTGATTCGTCTACCTACTCCCTGGTTGCAGCAAGGGTAACGATGCCGAATCTCATTGTTTTGTTTGTTGGTAGAAGCGATTTGGATTCATTTTTGTCTAGGCAGACTCGCTGCGTGTAAAGACTGATTCTGTCCTGTATGTTGGAGGGATTGTTTCGGTTGTTTTTAGGCAGAATCTGAAGGTTTGGTCTCCTAGAGATATCTAGGCCTCGTTCTTAAGTTTCAGTGGCCACCAAGTTCACTTGATTCCGAGGTCCGTGTCAAAAGTTATGGATGTTTTAGTACCTGCTGCCAGAAATCTGACGAGAATAAACTGTTTGGTTATTTCCTAAATTTTGAAAGGGAAATTGGTCGAAACTGAAAGTTCACCCAACTAGGTTATTGTAGAGGATTCGATGACCTTTTCATATTGGTAAAGAACGTTCAATTTGGAGTTACCTAATGAAAGTTATGATCTTTTTAATTTCTGCTGCGCATTCTGTAGACAGTTTCTGTACTGAAAGTTCAAGCAATTATTAACCCATTAAATTGGCCAAATTGGTTTATCACGTCGACTAGAGTATTTTAGATTGGTCAGTTAGGAAGCTACAGAAATTGGGTTCACCTCTTTTCGACTTCCAGATCTTAAGTTATGTCAATTACCGTGCCGCTGTCCAGAATTAAGTTATGACAGAAATTGTTGATTTCAGTTTAAGTTTTGTATTATCGACTAGAGTCTTCGGGAAGCGTGTATAGCGTTGATTAGTAGAATTGGGTATTTTGGTGTTCTTATTGGTTTTATTTCATTGGTTAGGCGGCGGAGCTTCGAGTTTAGGAACGCCATCGCTTCCGACTAACGCGTCTCAACGCGAAGGCAAGTACATTGTTGATCTAAACGCTTGTGCATTGTGTTTGTTGAAATGTGCGTGCTGTGATAACTCTTGTGTAGTATGAAGTGAAATATCCATGTTTTGTTTCTATGTTGGTTTCATGAATAGAAATGATGGTAATGTTATACTCATTAAGTTGCTTCATGCATTCATTATCTTTGCCGTCCACGGAGTGGATGAGGAGACCATCAATTCGGGATGGTTGAGTAAGACTCATTAATTCCAATATGGGCAATGTTGGACACCCGTATGAAACGTTCTTCATACGGAAGTGGATCCCGCATTTTTGTTAAGATGCGGGCTTGAGTGAACACCGACGGTGTTCACCGACTATACCGGTATATGCGTGTGTGCAGTCCATTCCCTTGATATTTAAGCATTCATTTCATGTCATCATAAGTACTCATTTGTGTTATGATTAAGGTCGAGGCCGTGTAGGTCTTATTCGTATTGATAATTGTGTTTTTTAATTATTGTACTTGCTGAGTCATGGACTCACCCTTGCTTTGTTTATCTATTTCTAGGTGATCGCTGATGAGGTTATCATGGGAGGGAGTAGACATGCACTACTCGAATAATGCACTTCACCTTAGTTCCATTGCAAGAATGAATAAAGACTTTATTATGTTAACTTTCAGATTGTAATAAATGAATCTAGTCGTGGATGGCATTCTTTTATGATCTTTGAGGATTGATCGATGTTATTGAGAAGTTTTAAGTTGTATGGCTTATGTTAAATTGGCGGTTAGCATCTTGACTTCTGAATAGCCAAGGTGTTAACTTAGTTGGTTAATTAGGATTTTTTATTAAGTCTTATAACTGATGTTATTATTGTTTTATGATTTGTTGTGAAAAAACCTCCGGTATCGTCGTATACTAAAGAGGTTATGTCGAAATTTTGTGATTTAGCTTAGGATAGTAGCATTCCAGGCTCATGCTGAGTTGGGGTGTTACAACAACCCAATGTATCTTGGGTTAACCTTCCCAATGATACCGCACCACACAACATGCACAACGAACACGGAACTCTTGTTCCGCCTCTCAATTAAACTCTTTTACCGGCAAAACACATCTGAATAAGAAAGATTCACATCACAACTATACGTTACCAACTGAGTACTGAAGAGTAAAATCCAGAAATCAGAGTTTCATCAAGAAAACCTTTCCACTTTCCAAGTGGCAATTTGCGAAAAACGTCACGAAAGCCAAAGGGGAGATCACTTGAATGCTCAAACCAAATACTTCTTTTGTTTTGCTCGAATTGGAAAGAAGCAAACATGCCAACACAACACCAACTCACAATGCGAAGACACCACCAACAACATAAAGCTCAAATGAGTAACAAGAAAACGCTTCAATACCCAAGGAAACATCCTTTTTCTCAATTCCTCTTTAGGAATAAAATTTCTCTCGGACATTGGAATTAATTCATCGCATACCACAGGGCTCAAACCTCTTAATTTAACATCCTCAAATTAGGCTTAAACCGAAATACATCATCCACACCTTTGTGGAGAGACTCTATTGATTCCACCGAACACTGGACCACTCCTTCAACTGATGACATTAATTTGATAGAAGGCACCAAAGCCCTCAAAACCCATGCAATCTCATCACCTCCAACTTTCAAGAATATCACATCGAATTTTCAGTACACCCGCCATGAACTACAACAAAAGGGTTCTATCGACAATCATTCCACTACTCGAGTACTCCAGTTTTCTATCTCCCTACACACCAATCTTTGGGTGACCAAAAGTTTAGCATGAAAACGAAAGCCCAAATTTAACCTCCGAGACCTCTACAACGAATTCCTCTTATAACAAATAGTGAAATCATCGGATTAAATCTCTATGATCCCCACAATTCCGACATACTCACTCATTGACATCATCAGAATCACTCATACCACATCGCGATACTTTCAATAGTGTTATCAGATAAAATTGATTACGATTTCCATACATTTGATAATCCCCAACATTTCAACATGAACCAAGGTTCGGAACTACACTATACCATAGGTCCTACTTAGTCGAACAATATACGATTTTACCTCGAAACCAAATATTCCATCTAAATCAACTTCCTCCAAGAGATTCAGTCAAAACCAACTCATCTTCTATTACTACTCCAATAGTGGGTAGCAAAACTCACCCCTACAATCACTTAACCACCACCAAACAAACAACAACTTACGAGTTGTAAAACTTTACAAAGACAAAACGGTTGATCCTTTCTCAAAAGAAAGAGGCGAATAAGAACAAATTTCACCACACAGAAAATGTTACTTGCTCACGGTGAGCACAAAACCAAAAGAAATAACTGTAATAAAGATCTGGAAAACGAAAGTTGAGTTCACAATGGAGGCACGCATCCTCGAAAGGGAATAGCAAATAACCACTAATAAGAAAAATGACATTGCGATTGAAACTCGACAACTCTTGAGTGAAAAGAGTAAAAAGTTTATGAACAATTCGAATAACTACAAGTTACAAAACTTGACTCAAATTCTCAAATATTCCTACTGCACTCTTTCCCTTAACACTGAAATTAATTCTTTGACTAACATCGCTTTGCCACAACGTACAAGATAAGAACCAATGAAATTCTTCAATACGTCATATTTGTTCAGAACAGTTTAACTACACAAGAAACATGAGATCCAAATAATCTCAGCCACCAAACTCGAAACATTTCCAATTACAGGATTTCGCGAAACGCAAGTAGATTATTCTCCTCTTAAAGGAACCAACATAAGTTCTTTGATTGCATCCTCACGTTGCCAACTTAGACCAAAGAGCCTTTAAAATTAAATCACACAAATCTCTTAAGAAGCAACAGGACAATCCAATACCTTAATTTATTTAAAATAATTTCAGCTACCAGATGATTCATGGGCTCAAAGAAAATATCACGAAAGCTAAACTTGAATTATTCTCATCTGAACGATATCACCAAAGGCGATCAAATTACTATGGGTATTAACATCAATTTCACAACAACAATTAGAAAACACTTCAAAAGACCCACGTGAAAAGAATGAATTGATTCTTTCTCAAAAGAAGAGACAAATGGAAACGATTTTCACCAACTAGAAAACTCATCCACCACTCGCACTGAACATGGGACCAAGAGAAGAAACCAATTAAGCAATGAACTCACAGAACATAAGTGGAGTCCACAGTTGAACGCATAAGCCTCACAAGAATAGAATATCGAACCTTAACAGATAAGAACAAATAAGTATTCAAAATCGAAGCAATTGCATCACTGAAGAACCATTATAACTTTGCAACATAACGTTACTCGATAAGCTTCATTTACCACATAAAAGCTCGAACCTCAAAAGATCATGAACATAAAACTTGAAATTTGATCATTTAGAGAATATCACCATAGGTGATCAAATTACTACGAGAATTAACCTCATTCTCACAATTTTGACGATTTAATAACATCGACAACATACACTAGTACTGAGAATCATCAAACTTTATTACTCCATCCTAAAACTTCCCAAAGGGAATACAACCACAAGGTTGAAACAAATTTATTATAACAAGATTATGCTAAGCAATATCAATATCACAAGGCACGATAGCAAAGACTACTTACGAAATTATTCTACTCAACTATTGGTGTTGCTTAGCACCTTCTTCAGCGCTCATTAACAATCGATGATGGTATTTATCATGTGTGTACACACAGTACTAATTCCATTTGCAACCACATAACCATATTGTAATACCTCGAATACCAAATAGAGAGAACATATTATTCGGAAGAGAAATTTATTCAAATTTGAATGCACTAAAGTTTAGAGGAAAATTGAAAGAAAATTCAGGATTTGAGAGAGGATTGGACCTTCGGCTTTTAGCCCAAGGTGTCCTAGCCAAGTGGGTCGGCCTTGTAGTGGAGTCAAGAAGGGGGGGTCTCCTTCCCCAAAACCCTACCCTCTGCTACAGTACCGCGCCGCACTGTAGCACGTGCATCTGTAGCAGCCTCCTCCGTGCTGCTCTACAAAGATGAGGAAGAAGCTCGAGGTGCCGCGCCATGGTGGAAGGAGAAGAAGGGAGAAGGAGAAAGGAGGAGGAAGATCATCTTCTCCAAGGTTCTCCCACCTACGTCCTGGTTGCTACAAGGGTAACGAGTGCCGATCCTCATCGTTTGATTAGTGGTAGATGTGTTTTGGTTCAATTTTGATTAGATCGATTTGCTGCGGGTAGAAATTCGATTCTGTCCAGATTGTTGCGTGGACTTTTTCGTGATGTTAGAGGCCGAATCTGAGTTTCCCATCTCCTAGAGATATGTAGGTCTTGTTCTTAGCTTTCGGTAGCCGCCAAGATCACCTAATTCCGACTTTCGAGTCAAAAGTTATGATAGATTTAATATCTGCTGTCCAGAATCCTGGCGAGAATTAGCAGTCTCTGTTTAGGTTGATATATGGCCTAGTTAGAGGGTGATTCAGAGGTCTTGCCCATAACAAATTTTGAAGGTGATATCACTAGCTTTCAGGATTGATAAATAAAACCTCATTTGGATTTATAGATCAAAAGTGATGCACTTTTCTTTGTGACTGTCCAGATTGTAGATCAGTCTGTCCAGATTGTATGTCAGTTTCTATCTTTAGTTTTGACCCGTGTGCCACTTTTTGTTAAGGCAAAATTTGAATGTCGTGCCAACTAGTTTATTGTAGGTAATTTCATAACCTTTTCAGATTGTTAAAGAACGCTCAATTCGGAGTTGTAGATTAAAAGTTATGGTTGTTTTAGTATTGCTGTCCTGTTTGTTCAAACAGAAGCTGTGCTGCTGTTTTGTTTTCTTTATTAGAGAAGTTTATTGGCCGAATTGGGAAATCTCATCAACTTGAATGTTATAGATATGTTCGTTAAGATGAGGTAGGATCTGGACGCAGCTCATTTCGAGTCCCACGTCATTAACTACTGTCATTTTCGTGCTGCTATCCCGACACGTTTTGGGTTGCACTGTTTTTTCGATTAGGTTTTATGGCGATTCCTTGGGAGTTCAAGGGGGGTATTGTAGACTATTAATTCGGGTTGGATTCTATGTTGTTCTTATTTCGGTTATTTAATTGTTTAGGCCACGAGGCTACGGGTTTGGGAGCGCCATCGTTGCCTGCTAACGCGTCGCAACGCCGAAGGCAAGTACTTTGTTGCTTTTGAGTCTTTGTGATTGTGAATGTTTTCATGAATATAGTGTGACATATTGTGTTACCCGAGATGCGGAATTGGTTATGTTCTTTCATTATGTGGAGTATATACTGAGAGATGGTATTATCACTGTTCATGTCCATATCATGCATCCTTTTATTCATGTTATGTCCACGGGAGTGGATTGTAAGTCCCACCATTCCAATGTGGGCAAATTTGGACATTGTCATGTCCCGTCCATGGGAGTGGATTGAAAGACCCATCAATTCCAGTATGGGCACGTAAGACCCATCAATTCAAGTATGGGCAGCTTTGGACACCTATATGAAACGTTCTTCATATAGGACTTGGATCCCCGCACTTTTGTTAAGGTGCGGGCTTAAGTGAACACCGACGGGTGTGTCACTCACTATACCGGTATATGTATGTGTGCAGTCCATCCTTGATTACATTCATTCATTTCATGTTTTCATAAGTGTTCACTCGATGCAAGGTTCGCATTCTTAAATGGTGATGTCTGTTTGTATATGTGTTCTTTTTCTTTCATTGTACTTACTGAGTCATGGACTCACTCTTGCGTTGTTTGTTTATTTTAGGTAACCCCGATGTTGGCTCACTTGGGAGGAGTAGACACACACTACTCGTTCACATCATCCTATTCATGTTCAAGATTAAATTTAGTTCTATCTTACATTCGTTAATGATGAACTGTAATAATTAAATTATAATTGGTGAAGGAAGGATACCTTCTCCACATGGATGTTGATTTATTCTGCGTGTGTACCTTCTTTATTGATGATCAGTATTAAATAACTTAGAAGGTGAAGGAATGATACCTTCACCATGTCTGTTTAATTTAATGTTGTCTTTAGTTGAAATACTTAGTTCAAATTCTTACGCATTATGGATGTATGTTAGATGTTTTAGGTGACATCTTGGCTTCCGAATAGCTAGGTGTTACGGTTGGTATCGAGCGGGCTTTAGGTCCGTGGTAATTGAATATTAAATTGACACACTTGTACGATAGGTGGGGTTGGGAAATCCATTGTTTCAGTATTTCTATTGTTATGTTTCATTCGTTGAGCAATTGTTGAATTGCTTTTGTATTATCTTTCTTGTTGTTAATCTATGATATGTTATGATATTCCATATCTATGAATCTATTCTATGATTGTCATGATATGATCATGTATAATCATAATTGATTATATTGTTTAAACGTGTCGATGATGGAGGTTAAGAAGTGGAGGCCGTGGTTGTGGCCCTGGACTTTGTCGATTGCACCGTATTTGTGGTAGCGAGAATAGAGTAGTATCTACCCGAATACCATAGTGGAGTGTTGAGGGTGAGATTCTTTAGAAAATATTATTCTCTTCCTTGGTTACGTATGTGGCGATTCGTAATAGTTGCGTTTGATGAAGTTTTCTTGAGTTAGTGTTTTACATTTCTTCCGATGAGTTCTCATTGGACTTTCTTGGTTCCATAAGTCGACTACTTGTTCTCTGATCGCTGGTCTAAAGTTGTTCTTGGGATCGTTGGATATCGGCAAAAAAACTTATCTTTTCTTGGGAGTTCGCCTTCTTATTGGAGAATGTGAATCATTTATTATTTGAGTATTCAGGTCTCGAAAGTTTTCATTGCAAATTCTTTAACATGTGAAAGCTTTGACTTTATGTATTTCTTTTGGATTAGTTCGGTGTTGGAATGTAATGCCTCTTTTCGAAAGATTAGGTTAAAATCTTTAAGTGATGTCTTGACATGCTTAAGTACGAGTGTTAATTAAATGAATTAATTATTATGGTATGAGTTATCGATTTGGGTTATTAGCTTTGTGCAAACAGTCTATTCTTAACTAGTATCCGTGGAAGTGAATTGCTTAAAGTGAAATGTCGTTGTATTTGGTGCAGGATGAGTTTTAGATAAGAGGTTGTTCATATTTGTTCAAGAAGCTATTGTTGTTAAGAATTGTGGAAAAAATGTGGATGTATCGGGTTGATCTTTACGATCGGATAATCGATAAATTTGTTAGATAAGTTGAAATCTAGGTCCTCTTTCGCTTATTCTAACCGCTAGTGATGGTTAAGTTAAGGATGTGTTCGAATGTTGTCTTGATAAATATTAATCTTGAATTTGTCTTCTATTTGGATCTTGATGATCTTATTTAAATGATAGCTTTACTTGATTCTTGCCATGCTAAAAATTATTGAAACATGTTTAAATGACTAGATGAACGATGATGTATCGCCTTGTGAAACCTTGACTTATGCGTCCTATATTATTGAAGTTAAGGACATTTTATTCTAATTCTTGATCATAAGTTAGAATCTTGATTATATCCTCTTAATCTGTTGTTGAGGTTGCAAGCAGGTAGGATCATGTTTGTGCCATGTGTGGCTAGAGAGCATTTAGTGTGTACTATCTTGGCATCGAGTGTCACTAAGAGTTAAATGGATGAAAGCTAATCGAGATTTCTTTGGTGTACATTGGTGAGATTGTCATGTTCTATTATCATCTTGTTGAAAGAGTTTGTTTCAATTATAAGGTTTTGCACTAGGTTTTCCTAGATCAAGTATATGTAACCTTATTTAGATTTTAGAGACATGATGAAGTAGTTCATTGTGATTCTTTTCAAAAGTTCATGGAGTGTTAAGAGATTTGATGATTCTCGCCAATAGCATATTATTTCGTTGATTAGTGTGATTGTCGATTGTGGTTGTGATGATAATGTTCAACGAAAAAATCATTTGCATGATCTTGTTTTAGTGAAAGTTTTTGAGTTTTGCGTTTGTTATCTTTGGACCTCACGAGTTATGTGGTAACTTTGTGCATTTGAGCAAAGAGGCGGGTTGAAAGATTTTATTGGTTCTTAAGTGGTTCTTATGATTTGGTCTTAAGAGCTTATCTTGTTTAAGCCGCAAAGTGATGTAGTAATCACAGAAAATAACTTTCTGGTTAAAGGAAGGAGTGAAGTAAAAGTATTTGAGATTTAAGTCGCGTTTCGCCACTTGCGTTTATTTGGGTGTGCTTAAACCTTATGCATTTGTTCCATAAGAGTTTATCAAATTTTCAAAGGGCATTACCTTCTTCTCATTTGTGGTTTGGTATTTGCTTTCAATAGGGCTTGAGCCCTCGACTATTGATTTTCCTTATGTTTTCCGAGTACTTTGCCTAAGTGACTATTTTTCTTGATCCTTTGTTCCTTGCGGGTGGCACATGTTTTCCTAGTTGAAGAAAATTGATTTCATTCGCTCTTTCTTTTGAGAAAGAATCAATCTATTCGTTTCACCGAGTCTTTGAGGTGTTTAATGATTGTAGTTGTGAAACTTTGGGTTGGAAATTATTCGATGAGCATTGGAGGATGAAATAATTTCGTAATATAGTTATTTAAGAGGAGTTTATCTCATTAGAAGGTTGCCTTTGGAGGTTAAACTGATTGCATGGTTACAACTAGTAGAATCTATAGCGAGACGTAGTCCAAGTTCTTTTGTTCATTTCAATGGAACATAGAATTATCCAAAGTATGAAAATCTTGATCAATGTATTAGAGTGTCGCGGTTGAGTACCTTGCGTGGTTGTGTAGATGAAATATGATGGTGTTGTAATGGGAGTAATATTAGCAAAGTGATCTGATCGTTAAAGAGATTAAAGAGATAGGCGAGATTGTTGGATTATTGCCATGAATGACTTGGGCGTAGTAAGTAACTCTCTAAGAATTAGAATCTTGATAAAGATAATTGGATCGAAGAAATGTTTTTGTGTTGATGTCAATGCGCGAGTATGTTTGGATTGTGAGAATTTTAGGGATTTAATTTGAGGCTTCCCTATCTTCTATATGAGAAGTTCATGGTAGGAGTCTTGGAGTTTAATTTTGGGCTTCACATTCTTTTGCTAGGACCTTGAGTCTCCCAATGATTATGTGTAGAGAAAGTAGAATAAGGGTGGATTTGAACAATGGGATGGTCATTGATAGAACCCTTTTGAGGAAGTATATGAATGTGTGTCTGGGAATTTGAGTTGTTTATTCTTAAAACATTGAGGTGATGTGATTGCATGTGATATCTATTTTGAGATGCATTGGAAGTCATCTGTCAAATTAATCTGTCGGTAGAGGAGTTGTTGAGAGAAAGTTTCAGTGTAGTCGATAGAGCCTCTATACTGAGGTGTGGATGATGTATTTCGACTTGAGCATAGCGTTGAGAATGCCAAGTTAAGAGAGATGAGTTAGGGTGTTATGCGATGAATTGGAATTCCAAAGTTTGAGAGAAGTTTTATTCTGAAAGAGAAAGCGAGAAATTGATGCTTCCTAAAGTAGAGACACGTTTTCTTGATTCTTGTTTGAGCTATGTGTTTTGTGAGATATCTTTCGCAAGTTGAGCTCGACATTTATGTTGTTATGTGTGATTCTTTCCGATTGAGACGGAATAAATGATTTTTTTGGGCATTCAAGTGATTTCTCCTTTGGATTTCGTGGCGTTTATTCGCAAACCGCCACTTGGAAGCGTGGAAAGGTTTTTCGTGATGAAATTCCAATTTCAGGTTTGACTCTTTAGTCTTGGAAATGTAACGCATAGATGCGATGTGAATCTTTCTTTTTGGATGGGTTTTGTCGGTAAAAGAGTTTGCTTAAAGAGAGCTCTGTTGTGTGTTTACGGTTAAAGGAGGTGATCCTTGTTTTAGTGAAGAGTTCAATTGAGAGGTGGAACAAGAGTTCGTGTTCTATGTGCATGTTGTGTGGTTCATATCAATTGGAAGGTTAGCCAAGGTACTTTGGGTTGTTTTCGTTAGCTACGGAATTCGGAAGTTGGCGTATCGCAAGGACCGTCTCGGGTCCATATGTGGTGTACTACATTTAGCATGTTTGGTGCCGAGTGAGTACTGTGAGAACTAGAGTTTGAATATTCGTTAACGTCATTGACCATCGAGTAGGATCTTACCTTTGAATCTCTTACGATGAGTGTACTTGGCAATGTCGGATTGAGTGTTAGGTCGGATGTAGTTTACGTCAATGTCTTGTGGTCTTGTCGATCGAGAGATAGGTCATTTGGGACACGGAGTCTCGCATGCGAGTATTATCGAACATGTTTGCTCGGGCATATGTTAATAGATGTTTCTTTTCGTGGCAATTATTCTTTCGTTTATTTCGACGGTTAGAATTCGAGGTCGAATTCATTAGAGAGGATAGAATGTAATACCTCGAATACCAAATAGAGAGAACATATTATTCGGAAGAGAAATTTATTCAAATTTGAATGCACTAAAGTTTAGAGGAAAATTGAAAGAAAATTCAGGATTTGAGAGAGGATTGGACATTCGGCTTTTAGCCCAAGGTGTCCTAGCCAAGTGGGCGGCCTTGTAGTGGAGTCAAGAAGGGGTCTCCTTCCCAAAACCCTACCCTCTGCTACAGTACCGCGCCGCACTGTAGCACGCTGTGATCTGTAGCAGCCCCCTCCGTGCTGCTCTACAAAGATGAGGAAGAAGCTCAGGTGCCGCGCCATGGTGGAAGGAGAAGAAGGGAGAAGGAGAAAGGAGGAGGAAGATCATCTTCTCCAAGGTTCTCCCACCAACGTCCTGGTTGCTACAAGGGTAACGAGTGCCGATCCTCATCGTTTGATTAGTGGTAGATGTGTTTTGGTTCAATTTTGATTAGATCGATTTGCTGCGGGTAGAAATTCGATTCTGTCCAGATTGTTGCGTGGACTTTTTCGTGATGTTAGAGGCCGAATCTGAGTTTCCCATCTCCTAGAGATATGTAGGTCTTGTTCTTAGCTTTCGGTGGCCGCCAAGATCACCTAATTCCGACTTTCGAGTCAACAGTTATGACAGATTTAATATCTGCTGTCCAGAATCCTGACGAGAATTAGCAGTCTCTGTTTAGGTTGATATATGGCCTAGTTAGAGGGTGATTCAGAGGTCTTGCCCATAACAAATTTTGAAGGTGATATCACTAGCTTTCAGGATTGATAAATAACACCTCATTTGGATTTATAGATCAAAAGTGATGCACTTTTCTTTGTGACTGTCCAGATTGTAGATCAGTCTGTCCAGATTGTATGTCAGTTTCTATCTTTAGTTTTGACCCGTGTGCCACTTTTTGTTAAGGCAAAATTTGAATGTCGTGCCAACTAGTTTATTGTAGGTAATTTCATAACCTTTTCAGATTGTTAAAGAACGCTCAATTCGGAGTTGTAGATTAAAAGTTATGGTTGTTTTAGTATTGCTGTCCTGTTTGTTCAAACAGAAGCTGTGCTGCTGTTTTGTTTTCTTTATTAGAGAAGTTTATTGGCCGAATTGGGAAATCTCATCAACTTGAATGTTATAGATATGTTCGTTAAGATGAGGTAGGATCTGGACGCATCTCATTTCGAGTCCCACGTCATTAACTACTGTCATTTTCGTGCTGCTATCCCGACACGTTTTGGGTTGCACTGTTTTTCGATTAGGTTTTATGGCGATTCCTTGGGAGTTCAAGGGGTATTGTAGACTATTAATTCGGGTTGGATTCTATGTTGTTCTTATTTCGGTTATTTAATTGTTTAGGCCACGAGGCTACGGGTTTGGGAGCGCCATCGTTGCACGCTAACGCGCCGCAACGCGAAGGCAAGTACTTTGTTGCTTTTGAGTCTTGTGATTGTGAATGTTTTCATGAATATAGTGTGACATATTGTGTTACCCGAGATGCGGAATTGGTTATGTTCTTTCATTATGTGGAGTATATCTTGAGAGATGGTATTATCACTGTTCATGTCCATATCATGCATCCTTTTATTCATGTTATGTCCACGGGAGTGGATTGTAAGTCCCACCATTCCAATGTGGGCAAATTTGGACATTGTCATGTCCCGTCCATGGGAGTGGATTGAAAGACCCATCAATTCCAGTATGGGCATGTAAGACCCATCAATTCAAGTATGGGCAGCTTTGGACACCTATATGAAACGTTCTTCATATAGGACTTGGATCCCGCACTTTTGTTAAAGTGCGGGCTTAAGTGAACACCGACGGTGTGTCACTCACTATACCAGATATGTATGTGTGCAGTCCATCCTTGATTACATTCATTCATTTCATGTTTTCATAAGTGTTCACTCGATGCAAGGTTCGCATTCTTAAATGGTGATGTCTGTTTGTATATGTGTTCTTTTTCTTTCATCTTTGTACTTGCTGAGTCATGGACTCACTCTTGCGTTGTTTGTTTATTTTAGGTAACCCCGATGTTGGCTCACTTGGGAGGGAGTAGACACGCACTACTCGTTCACATCATCCTATTCATGTTCAAGATTAAATTTAGTTCTATCTTACATTCGTTAATGATGAACTGTAATAATTAAATTATAATTGGTGAAGGAAGGATACCTTCTCCACATGGATGTTGATTTATTACTGCGTGTGAACCTTCTTTATTGATGATCAGTATTAAATAACTTAGAAGGTGAAGGAATGATACCTTCACCATGTCCTGTTTAATTTAATGCTGTCTTTAGTTGAAATACTTAGTTCAAATTCTTCTGCATTATGGATGTATGTTAGATGTTTTAGGTGACATCTTGGCTTCCGAATAGCCAGGGTGTTACACATATGTAAACATAGATTCATATTTCACCTTTGTTCAGAAATCATTTCAAAACATTATTAAAGATTCACTAACATAATTTTCTATAAACAAGGTTTCATGAATCGATACACCAGCACCCATCTGGTCCTTCATACAAGTTTCAACAATTTTAACATACTAGGAAGTAGATAAATCTAGCTCTTATGTAAGATCTATAGGTTCTGAATGGATATGGACAGTCTTTATTTAACATACACCATGAATCAAATACAAGGATATTTCAATTTAATCAATTTCACTCTCATGGATGGTAGTTAAGAATAACTGATTTGCACCATGCTAATAACCCAACTTGATAACTCATATCGTAACAATCTATTCGCTTAGTTATAACTTCTCATTTTAAGCATGACAAGACATCACAAAAGGATTCTAACACCTCATCGCAAAGAAAAGAGAGACTTCAAACCTCAACGCTCAAGTAATCCAAAAGAAACGCATAAAGCCAAAGCTTTCCGTGCAAACGAACTTACTGCAGAAACTCTCACTAACCAAGCTATCAAACGAGTAAATGAGTCATTCTTTTTCAATGAGAAAGAAGGAGCAACCAAGAAAACATCAATCTTGCCAATTGACAACGATCATAAGTAGTAAAAGCAACTCAACCGTCGAAAAGCAATAATTGTTTGAGAGAACCAAGAGGATCTATGGAAAACCATAACTATCATGGACCACAAACCCGGAGAAATTCATCAACCACCACAGACAAGAATTGCCAAATTCGAAATGAAAGAAGAGAACAACTTTCTAAAGTAACTCATACTTAGTACCAAACGATGATACTCGGGTAACTACTCCTCTAACCACGCATTGCGAGCGGTGGTGTAACTCGTGAATCCGAGTAACAACCACGACCTCCACTTCTTATCATCCGATAACAACACGCTTCACCAAAATACTCAACTATGAATATATAGGATCATCTCATGACAATCATATTATTAGTTCATAGATATTGAATATCATAGCGATCATATATTACCAACAAGGATAATAATACGAAGCAATTCAACAATTGCTCAACAAAATGAAACATAACAACAGATAATGCGAAAGCAATGTAATTCCCAACCCCACCTACTGTGCACAGTGTGTCAATTTAATATTTTTTTTCTATTAACTACGGACCTAAAGCCCGCTCTGATACCAACTGTAACACCCTGGCTATCCGGAAGCCAAGATGTCACCTAAAACATCTAACATACATCCATAATGCGGAAGAATTTGAAACAAGTATATCAACTAAAGACAGCATTAAGTTAAACAGGATATGATGAAGGTATCCTTCCTTCACCTTTTAAGTTATTTAATTCTGATTATCAATAAAGAAGGTTCACACGCAGTAATAAATCAACATCCATGTGGAGAAGGTATCCTTCCTTCACCAATTATAATTTAATTATTACAGTTCATCATTAACGAATGTAAGATAGAACTAAATTTAATCTTGAACATGAATAGGATGATGTGAACGAGTAGTGCGTGTCTACTCCCTCCCAAGTGAGCCAACATCAGGGTTACCTAAAATAAACAAACAACCCAAGAATGAGTCCATGACTCAGCAAGTACAGTGAAAGAGAAAGAACACATATACAAACAGGACATCACCATTTAAGAATGCGAACCTTGCATCGAGTGAACACTTATGAAAACATGAAATGAATGAATGTAATAAAGGATGGACTGCACACATGCATATACCGGTATAGTGAGTGACACACCCGTCGGTGTTTACTTAAGCCCGCACCTTAACAAAAGTGCGGGGATCCAAGTCCTATATGAAGAACGTTTCATATCGGTGTCCAAAGCTGCCCATACTGGAATTGATGGGTCTTACGTGCCCATACTGGAATTGATGGGTCTTTCAATCCACTCCCGTGGACGGGACTTGACAATGTCCAAATTTGCCCACATTGGAATGGTGGGACTTACAATCCACTCCCGTGGACATAACATGAATAAAAGGATGCATGATATGAACATGAACAGTGATAATACCATCTCTCAGTATATACTCCACATAATGAAAGAACATAACCAATTCAGCATCTCGGGTAACACAATATGTCACACTATATTCATGAAAACATTCACAATCACAACACTCAAAAGCAACAAAGTACTTGCCTTCCGCGTTGCGACGCGTTAGCAGGCAACGATGGCGCTCCCAAACCCGTAGCCTCGTGGCCTAAACAATTAAATAACCGAAATAAGAACAACATAGAATCCAACCCGAATTAAAAGTCTACAATACCCCCCTTGAACTCCCAAGGAATCGCCATAAAACCTAATCTGAAAAACAGGCTGCAACCCAAAACGTGTCGGGACAGCAGCACGAAAATGACAGTAGTTAATGACATGGGACTCGAAATGAGATGAGTCCAGATCCTACCTCATCTTAACGAACATATCTATAACATTCAAGTTGATGAAATTTCCCAATTCGGCCAATAAACTTCTCTAATAAAGAAAACAAAACAGCAGCACAACTTCTGTCTGAACAAACAGGACAGCAATACTAAAACAACCATAACTTTTAATCTACAACTCCGAATTGAGCGTTCTTTAACAATATGAAAAGGTTATGAAATTGTCTACAATAACCTAGTTGGCACGACATTCAAATTTTGCCTTTAACAAAAAGTGGCACACGGGTCAAAACTAAAGATAGAAACTGACATACAATCTGGACAGACTGACATACAATCTAGACAGTCACAATGAAAAGTGCACAACTTTTGATCTATAACTCCAAATGAGGTGTTCTTTATCAATCCTGAAAGCTAGTGATATCACCTTCAAAATTTGTTATGGGCAAGACCTCTGAATCACCTTCTAACTAGGCCATAAATCAACCTATACAGAGACTGCTAATTCTCGTCAGGATTCTGGACAGAAGATAGTAAATCTATCATAACTTTTGACTCGAAAGTCGGAATGAGGTGATCTTGGCGGCCACCGAAAGCTAAGAACAATACCTACAACTCTCCAGGAGACCCAAACTCCTGATTCGGCCTCTAAAGTCACGAAACAGTCCACGCAACATTCTGGTCAGAAACGAATTCTGCTCGCAGTAATACGTTCTAACCAAATATGCATCAAATCGCCTCTACCACTAATCAAAAGATGAGGGTCGGCATCCGATACCTTTGCAGCAACCAGGAAGTAGGCGGAAGACCCTCGGAGAAGATGATCTCCCTCCTTCTCACCTCTTTTGCCCCAAGCAAGGTGCTGTCCTCCTCAATTTCCTTGCGCAACCGGCAGCGGGAGAAGGTCCGAAGGCAGGTTGGGGAGGCAAACCAGCAGGGACCAGCAACCAAGGAGGATGGGGGCGGCTCCTAGGGGCAGGGGCGTGAGGGGGAAGAGAGGAGGGTGGAAGGGGGCGGCGGCCATAGGAGGGAGGGAGTGGGAAAAGTGGGAGAGGTGGGGAGGTGCTAGGGTTTGAGGCCCCCCCTTTGGCCGGCCACAAGATGGGCCTTTGGGCCCATCTCTAGTGCGGTTGCTCCCCTCATGGGCCCCATGGCTGCCCCTCCAGCCCATAAGGCCTTCTCTTGGGTCTGCTGGCCAAAGGCCCAGGCCCAAAACTGGAAGAACAGGCGAAACGCCGGAGATTTCTTCTTTTAATTTGAACTCGAATTTAAATCCGCATTGTTTTTCTTACCAAACAGAAACGGGATATTACATTTATACTTTCCCAATAGAGAAAGTGTATTTCCTCTAAACTGGAAGTGGATTTTCTCATTTTATGAATTGTTCCTATTTATTGAATGCAAATAGCGGTGTACGATAGATGAAATTGAATTTGCATTCGATTTATAGTTGAATTGGTACCGCTTTATCAAGAGTACCTTACCATGACTTGCGTGGGAGGCCTAGTTCATTTAATAATTTTTTTGTTATTATTTCCTATGAGTATCATCTAGATACCATCCTTACGATTTAGACGATGATTTTTATGTGTATGAGTTTTATCATTGTGTTGATATGTTCTTTTCATAGTCATTATCGTGATCAAGCTTATGATAAGGTAGACCTATTACACTAGGTTAACCTTTAGCTAAAATATGTACAAATGACTATTTTTTAGTTAAGTAGCAAATTACTCATTTCACTTTATGAGGCCTAGGTGTTATTGACTACAAATCCTTACCTAGCAATTGTTCATCCTAGTTGCTTAATTATCAATTCTTCTAACGAAAGGCCATCTACACGAATCGCTATGGCTATATTTTATTTCAACTGAGTAGAACTAATGGGAGGAACCTACATAGCAGAAACTCATAGTTTAGCTTCTACTTTCATTTTAGGCTTAATTATGCATGTGGCATATGTGTCATATTATATCCTGATTAAATTGTGCTCGTTGGAAGGATAACCCTCAATCTAGTTAATTATTAATGGTCCAGGGTCCAATTGTCACGTAGACACCTTAAACGTACATGGCTACATTTTAACAAATGTATAAGATTTTATGGTTATCACAATTTCTAGTTGAACTTTTATTTTAATCTAGACATTAGTGTCACACTAACTAGTCTTGAATCAAAATTCACCACCATTTACATATTGACTGGTAATTTAGTAAATTAACCCAATACTTAAAGAGTCTTATGGCTTGTTATTGTAATACCATGTTTAATTCTATGGAAGAAATCGTTCAAAAAAGAGAATTAAACATAAGAAAAAGGGGGTCTCTGTAGTTCTTCGGCAACCTGGGCCTCAGACCTTGGTCTAAGAGGTCCATAAGGGGCCGGCCACTAATAAAAGGAGGGAAAACCCTAGCCTGCTATTGTAGCTACAGTAGCATTGCTGCTACAGTAGACTCCCCCCTTGCCCTCCCTTGCTATTCCCCTTCCTCATGGTGGAGATCTCCTATCACTGTCAGCCGAGGAGAAAGGGGAAGGAAGAGAGGAGAAGAAGAGGCGAGGAGTGTCTCATGGGGGAATTCAGTGGGCACACGTGTCTCCAAGGGTAACGATCGCCTCCCCGCTGGTTGGATCAATTTAGATTCGTAATTGCCATCGATTAGAGGATCGTTGATCCACTGCGATTAATTTGAGAATTATGTCCATTACTTGTGCGTCAGTTTTGGCATAGTTAGAATCCGAATTGAAGGATTTTGTCTCCTAGATTTGTAGGGCTCATTCTCATATTTCAATAGGTTCAAAGATCACCCAAATCGGAGTTGTGGTTTAAAAGTTACGTTGATTTTACTGCTGTTGTTTAGAAATCCTGATGATAATCAACAGTCGTTTTGTTTATTAATTAAGATTATGTTAAAGGACGATTTAGGGATGTTGCCCACAATGATTTTTGTAGGTAATCCCATTAGCTTTCTGGATTGATAAAGAACACCCTTTTTGGATCTTTAGATCAAAAGTTGTGTACATTTCAATGTTACTGTCCAGAACGTAGGTCAGATCCTAACGGTAGTTTTGAGATGTGGGATAAAATTTGTTAAAGGCATAACCTGAGGATCAGTCCAACTAGAATTTTGAAGTTCATATTCTTAGATTTTCAAATTGATAGAGAAATCAATATTTGGTTCAGCCAATTAAAAGTTATAGCATTTCTTGTGTTGCTGTCCTTTATTTGTGTGAGATTATAACTTTAGATTTTTCATGTGATGATTAGGCTCAGAAATTGGCCGGATTATAGATTCTCACCAACTAGGTTATTGTAGATGGTTTCGTTATCTTTCCAGAGAGTATGAGATCACACCTTTTCGTGTTTTAGAGCGAAAGTTATGAAGGTTTTAATACTGCTGTCCAGTATTGCCTTCTGTTAGCATGTTGACTAGCTGGAGTAGATCAAGTGTTTAATCTTGGGTTATGGGAAGACAATGTAGAGCACTGTAAGTAATGTCTTATTATGCATGTTTGATTGATGTTTAGTATCATTCATGGTTACCAGGTGGTGGTGAACCCCCGTGCTAAAGCGTTCCGCCATTTGGCTTCCGTCTCACGGTTGAGGCAAGTGCAAGTAGTAAGAATGAATTGTTGTATTTCATACTCGTTGATTGCCATGGTATAATTATGAGGATTTATGTTTGATAATGTTGCTGAGCATTACCTTTTCATGATGAGTTGATATTGTGATTTCAATTTGCATCATGACATACATTTTTGTATCTTGGTCTACATGGTAGTCAAGGATTTTTCCTTTGAGGTCCCTGTCATGCATTGGACTGGCATAGATCCCCGTCATGCATTGGACGGGTTTGGGTCCCCATACTTGTGGAGTGTGGGCATGAGGTCCCTGTGCCTAAAGGGCACAGGCTTTGAGTATGTATCAACAGATACACTACTCGGCATTACCGGTAATTGCAAAGAAGTTGAAGGAAGAGCATTCATGACATGTACCTTGCATTCTTGCATAAAAGATGGATTTGTGGTTCAATGCAGTTGTGCACAATGGGAATTGAATATCCTCATCGGCTGATTATGATGCTATGTTATTTATTGCTATTGCACTTTGCTGAGTCGTGGACTTACTCTTGTTGTGTTGTGCTTTTTAGGTACTTCTCGAGGCAGTGACATGCATGGGAAAGGGTAGACACGGTGCACGTCACATATGCACAAACCACAACGAATAAACTAGTCCAATTATCTACAATTCATATTCTTGACAATTACTTTAGATTCAGACTGTGACCACCCTTCGTGATGGATGTTCTATTTGTGTTCATGGATGTGCTATATATGCTCTTAAACCTCGTTATTTGAGTTCATTTAATTCTATTTGATGGATTAAAATGATTATTCTATCATCCTCGTGGTTTTGCTGATCTTTGATGCTTTAGTTGTATCTATTTGAATATTGGCTGCCTTAGTGTAGCATATGTTGGATTGTCTTAGAATAGTTTGATAAAGAGAAGGCATCATGATTGATTTATATTTAATTGATAGATGATATTCTTATTATTGATTAATGGTAGATTGTGTTAGTTCTTGATTATTAGTATTGTGTCATTCATGAATGAATATTTGGTTGATTGTTTATTAAAATATAAAAATTAATTGGTTCAGTAGAGTAGTTTGGTAGCATTCTAGGCTCTATGTTGAGTTAGGGTGTTACAGTTATCATTTCATAAAACTGCACAATTATATTAAATTGTCCTAAACTAAAATCCAAAGTATTTATTAATGGTTTAGGACCCTATTGCCATTTAGGTGTCCTTAATTACAAGATTATATTTCAATATGTGCTCATTTAAATTTGGGCCTCATCATAGGTGTTAATAATTCATTATTTCATTGTTATTGTAAATTTTTATTTGCTTGCATCATCACTACTGACCTTGGCGTAGAGCCTACTGCCATTTGCTAGTGATCAATTTTAATTAATTTTTATTCCCTTCCTTCTCTTAATCCTTGAGTACCTATTATCCCATTTGTCATGTTTTAGGATTATTAGATTGAGTTAATTCTACAAGTTTTTGGTTACTAAATTAGGACATATCTCCTAATGTATAATTACCTCTCCATCAAGTCTACATTTTTGACATATTTACTTATGTCCTAGCAAGATTTTCCAGTTAATCATTTGGCCCACTTAATTTACTTGGTATTAAGTGAGGCCTAGATATTAGCAATATTAAAAAATTCTATTTGATTTTCAATTTGGAGCATCGTCTTATGAATTTACTCTAAGTGCATACTGATGATTATTACTATCTAATCATTTTACCAATTTTGGTTAACCATCTCATTGACCTATTGCTACTATTGACATCATCATAACCATGGCCTAGGGTTTACTGTTATTTAGGTAACTGCATTCCAACCTTGCCTCCTATTTAGTTCTTGCTCTTTTTGGATTAAGTGCTATGGCTAAATAATTCAACATAATTTCTAATTACTTGCATTTGAAATGGCATTAGCTCTCTGCCCTATTCCAATCCCCCTCAATTTTCTTATCTGTTCATACGTTATTAAGAATGATTGATTTAATTGAAGTGTGGTTTAACTAAACCTTTCACTAATTAAATTTCAATTTGTTAAATAAATTTTGAGTGTCCCAATTGTCAGTCACAAATCCTACGAGCAATTGTTGGCTCACCTACAGGTGGGTCCCACTATTAGTGGCTCACTACACACAGAGAGAAAGCCGAGAGAATAGAGGAGGCTAGAGTGGCACATGCTGTCGGCGAGGGGAGCTACGGTGATGGCTATGAGGGGCAAAAATGGAACCGGGGAGGGAGTGCGATCTCACGAGTGGCGATGTCACGGCTTGAGAGGCATTGTGGCGGTGCGATGGAGGCGTGTAGTGGCCGACCGTGAGGGGGAAACGAGGACAATGGTGCATGGATGGGATAGGGGGAAACTAGAGTAAGCACGAAAATTTAGGAAGCGAGTGAAGCTCACCGGAGCATTCGGTGGGGATGGAGAGGTGCCGAGGCTATCTGGTGATGGGAACCCGAGGCAATGCGGCGGGGTCATCATGGGGGCGGTGCTGCGAAGAGAGGGGGCAAGAGTGAATGGTGGGACTAGCTAGGGGATGGCATGGAGATGCTCTAGGAGAAAGGAATTGGCATGAAGCTCATCCGACACAAAAATGGCAGCGGCGGCGGTTTTGGAGAAGATGGCGTTGGCGTAGTGCTCCTAGAGACAAAGGATCAAATCAAGTGAGGGGAAATGGTCATTGTGTGTTGGAACATGACATGACACGATCCATTAGGGAAGGAGCTCAATGGGTTGGCTGGAAAGTGTGTGGAGGCGGCGGCCGCGAACCGAGCGTCACCGGCTGCGAGGAAGAGCAGCGTGTTCTTGGAGCTTCGGCTATGGAGAGAGAGGAAGGTGATGAGGGATGGAAAGAGGAAGCCGAGGAGATCTAAAGAGACAAGAAGAAGCAGGCGGTAGCTCGTTGGTGCGGCTGGGAGGCTTGGCGAGTGGCAGCGGCCATGGCTAGTGCGGCACTCAACTCTGAGCTCAATTTGAGCTTAGGGAAGGGAGGAATGGAGAGGGGAGATGAGGGAAATGGATAGAGTGATGGCGCGAACTCGGTGTATGGCTTGTACGGGGCGAAGGATGAAGGAGCTCACGAGAATTTGCGAGAAGCTGGTGGCGGGATGTTCCTAGAGATGACGAGGGGAGGCAATAGGGCATGGGCGCAGGCGTAGAGCAAGGCATGGGTGCGAGCGAGGGCAGGGCATGGGAGCGGAGGCGAAACTGGGGGTTTGAGGGAATTTTTAAATATAGAAATTGAGCTCCAAAAATTATGAAATTTTTTGGAGATGCTCCTAACATAGTTTAGCGCTTTGTATAATGTTTTTAGGATTTTATTTGTTCTGTATTTTTCTCCAAAATTCCTTTATTTTTCTATTTGCATGCAATTGTATTTATTTGATTTGAGAAAAGTTTCAAAACACTTTTTAAACTATTTTCCCATTTCATTGACTGTACAAATACCCCACGTTTAGATTTGTAATTATTATCTTTCATTTCAATTTGTTTTAATTCCCAATTAGGTTTGTATCTCCAAAATTTGATTCTTAAAATTTTAAATTAGACAAAAGGTCTTGAATAAAAATCCTGAAAAATGAATGTCAATAAAATGCATCATTTTTTTTAAAAAATAGTTCACATTTTCAAACAACTGAAAATAAACTAGAAATTTTGGGATGTTACATCCTATCTCTCCTTCCTACCAATCCTCATCCTCTAGCTTTCTTGGTCGTCTCAAATGGGCTATTCTTGCATGAGACCTAGCTCTCATCTCTCGCATTCTTAATTCCCCCTCCACATCAGATTTTTCCTTATTTCACATCCTACTGAAACTGCTGATATGTCCATATTAGGAGTGCCCTTGAGGAACCATGTTGGATGAGCATGGTACACCTAGGAAGTATTGGGCTGAGGCAATATCAATTGCTTGCCGCATGACAAATCGTGTATTCTTGAGATCTTCCTTAGCAGGACTTCATATGAGTTACGTTTTGGACACAATCCTAGTGTGTTTCACTTTAGAGTGTTTGGGTGCAAGTGCTTTATTATGAAACATAAAAATCTTGATAAATTTGAATATAGATCCTCGGATGGCATATTTCTTGGATATCCTACTCATACTTGTGGCTATTGCCTGCTGAATTTAGAAACTAACAAAATCATTGAGACTTGGAAGTCACCTTTAATGAGGCTAGTCCTGGAACTAGACCTAACCTTGCAAGTACACAAATACTTAGTGATTCTGATAGCATCTTTGTTGATGAGGAGTTCAAGGGTGAAGATGATGATATGGCACCAATTCCTCCTTCACCTGAGCCAACTGAAGTGACTACTTCTACTACACCTTCAACTGAGCAGTTGTCTCCTACTTCTTCTGCAACTGGTAGCTCTGCTCCTACCTCCATAGCTCATCCAATAGAGGCCACCTCAATGTCTACTCTAGGACCCCCTCAGCACATTCAGCGACGACATCCCTTAGACTAGATTATCGAAGATCTTCATGAGCAAGTCACTCGCTCCAGGTCCTCCTCCTTTGATACTTATTCTCATTCTGCATTCATTGCTTCTTTCGAGCTTCGAGATGTCTCCCACGCGCTATCTGATTCATCCTGGGTCAATGTCATGCATGCGGAGTTAAAAAACTTTGAGACGAATAGAGTCTGATCTTCACAAGTTGAATCACGTGGAAGAAGTTAAGGACGAAATCCGCCAAGTATCAACTAGAATATAAACCAAAGTTCAGCCTTTGATGCAATTTAAAAATTGAATTATTCGTCGATGTAATAAAATGCTACTTTTGGTTTCTATCTTATTCTTAAGGTACCTTCGATGAATAATTGCGCTTTATTTCATCCCAAAATTTATACGATGTAATAAAATTTAAATTTTGGATTATCTTGTTCTTAAAAAGGTCATACTTTTGTCCTTTTTGCCTCGATTTTGATTCATATTAGCCTTTTCAAATAAGCTGCTAAGCATCCTGCCTAACTTTCGCCATTCAAAAGTCAAAACCACATCAAACCACTATTTATTTTGACTACTCCGATTAGTTGGTGAAAGTTTTTTTTTTCTGAGAACACACCAAAGTGCATCATTATATTAAAGAATAAGTCCATTTTACAACCTTAAATTATTAGGTTTGTCTAATTTTCAACCTCTAATTACAAAACCAAGTAACCGACAACACTGAAGTGCCAATACCGGGTATTTTACCCCCTAAGGCGATTCCTCCCCGGTTTTGCTTGGACGTGGCGCTGATGTGGTAATTGTTTTGACACGTGTGATAGTTTTGGGATGACATGGAAACCAATCAGCATCATCAGAGAAAAAAAAACATAGTCAAACCCACATGTCATGCTCTATGTTATTATCTCCCATTCCTCTTCATCCTCTCCCCATGGCCACCAGAGGGGATCTCCTTCTCCCCATCTGGCACTGATCCGGCGCCCCTCGTAGTCGCAGCTGCCCTCGACTTGGCCGCTAGCGCCGACTGCCGCCAACTCCACCCACGTTTGCCCTCACAGCAACTGCCGCCCCCAGCTCGGCCGCTCGCGGCAGCCACCACACGCTCACACGTCCGCCCCCCGACGACCAGTCACAACCGATCACCTCCCTCAGTCCCACGCTATGCAGCCACCTCCCTCGCCCGTAGTCGCATCGCCTGCCTCCCTCAGCTGCACCACCTGCTCCCTCGGTTGCAGCCCTGCTTTGCTGCGGTGCAGGCGGCTCGCCAGCACTATGCACCCTGCTCAGCCACCCATGGCCACCATGAAACATCCCAAGTCTTGGCTTGTGTTTCAAATGTAAGAAAATGTGTAGAAATTAAAACTTTTCTTACATCTTGATGTTGTTTGGATGTTATGAAAATTCTTGTAAAGGAGTTAAGGAAATCCAAAATCACAAGTCATTTTTAACCAAGTCTTGACCCTTTGAAAACTTCTCTAGATATTCTTGTGATCATCCTTTGAAAATATTTTTCCTAAGTTCTAGGGTTGATGTGTGACTCATCTGAAAAATTTCACAATTTTTAGAAATTATTTGAATATTTTAAGAGGTCAGTCAAACCAATTTGACTTTGGGTCAAACCCTAGCCTAGAACCTTGCAAAATTTCTGGAGAAAAATGCACTGCATAAAATCCGCTGAAAATCTTATACAAGGTAAACCCTAAAGTTAGCAAGCTCCTGTAAAAAGTTCAGAATTTTTGGAGTCAGTTTGCTACCTTAAACAATTTCTCAAAGTTCAGCTTCAAATTCAAACCCTAGGTCTCAGTCAGACTCGGGCTCGAGTCAGACCAGACTACTTGACTTGGTCGAGCCAGGTCGTTTAACTGCACTCGGGTGCGGCAGTGTGGATGCGTGCGTTTGGGCCGTTGGATCTTGATGAAATGCCCTAGACCTCCTATGCCGTTTGGACCTCCGGAGGTCTCGTTCAAATCGTAGCCGTCCCTCTTAGATCTAACCGCTATGACCTCCCTCTTTCTGTTCTTCTTCTTCCTCCTCGCGCCCGTACACGCGCGCACCATGGCAGGTGTGGTGCAACACCTGGTAACCGCCGCACGTCCTGTTCAACGGCTTTAAGCCCCGCTTTTCAACTTGTGTCAGTGTTCAGCCCTACTCCTTACCTGCTCCCTACCTCTTTTTCCGCCATTGGCAAAGCTTAGGTCTTGTCGTCATTAAACCTTGTCCTTGCGCAACCGTTGACCCCCGAGCTATTTGAGGACCTCTGAGCTCCTCCCTTGGTTCCTCTTTAGCACCTCTCTGTCACCCCAGCTCCCTCTCGGTGTGCTCGTGTGCAAATCACCGAGAGCCCCTGTTTCGGCCATTTTTTATCGCTCGAGCTCCTCATCGTCAACGGTGCTCCAGTGGTTCCCTGGCCCTTCTTTTTGCGTCGCCTGGACCACCTCATCTTCTTGAACAAGTCCCCTAACTTAATTTTGGGTTGTCTTCGTAGGAGCAGCCTAATTTTGAGTTTTGGATCCTTGCGGCCGAATCCATCCTCTTTTCTTTTCCAACTCCAGTAAGTGCTTCTTTTGCCAATTGCGTTCTTTTGGACCTCCTGTGGGCCTAGTTGAAGCTATTTTGACAACCCAGTGGTGTTCATGTTGCTCAGGTCGTGTCTTCATCATCTTCTTCCTCAACTCTAGCGCAGGTCAGCGCCGCCAGAACTCCTCCGACCTCCTCCGAACCTCCTCTGTGCCCAGGTACCTTCGCGATAGTCCTCTAGTGCTCGGGCACTTGCTTAATTGGATCGCGGCAGAGCTTTTCGCTATTTTCGTATTTAACCGTACGTGCACCTCCGCCCCTTTCCGGCTCGTTGGCGTTTTAGGCCAGCTCCGCCGTTGAAAGTGCTTCCATCATGTGCGCGTTTATATTGCGAACGTATTGCCGCTGTTGGCTTGGGCCGTCGTGACCGGGGTCACCGGCGGCAAGCCAGTGGGCAAAGCCGGAGGTACTTGTTCGGTTGTCATAAGTTAGACAAACTTCAGGACCTCTTAGCTCAGATCTTAGCCGTTAAAGACCTCTTTGGGTTAGATCTTAACCGTAGGATCTCCCTCTATGAAAACCTTAGTTGTTAGGACCTCTTAGGTTAGATCCTAGTCGTTAAGAACCTCTTTGGATTTAATCTTGACTAGTAGGATCACCCTCTGTGTTTTCGCAAAAGACCACCGTGGTCATTTTTGCGAAAACCACCCTCAGGACCACCCCCTGGGTCCTCTTCGTAAAAAGACCTCCCTTTGGGCTTTTCGCAAAAACCACCTCTAAGACCACCCTCGGGGTCCCCTTTGCAAAAGACCACCCCTTGGTCATTTGTAAAGAAAGCATCAGGACCTCCCTCCTCGTAGATCTGGACCTTAAGGACCACCCCAGGGCAGATCTTGACCATTCAGGACCTCCCCATGGAGATCTGAGCCGTTCAAGACCACCCCTCTGTTAAGACCTTATCATTGAGGACCTCCCTGTGGAGATCTCGACCGTTAAGACCTCCCCTGCGAGATCTTAGTTGCCAGGGCATCCCTCCGTTTAGATCTCTACCATTAGGACCTCCCTCAGTTAGATCTTGACCGTTAAGACCTTCCTCTGTGAAGATCTTAGCTGTTAGGACCTCTCCAGTCTAGATCTTGGCCTCTCAGGACCTCCTCTAGTAGATCTTTGCCATCCCAGACCTCCTCTCTTTGACCTACCCCTTATGACCTCCCCTTGTAGATCTGAACCGTCAAATCTAGATCTGACGGTCTAGACCTCCTTAGCACGTGTGTGCACGGGTGCTGTGCTCCCGTTCGTTGGAGCCGTGTGATTTCAGATCTACCGTCCCAATCTCTCTCGATGAGTTAGTTTAAAAGAAAAGCCCGAAAGCTGTTATTTGCAAACTGTTAGGTGTTTTAAATTTCAAAAGTGCATAACTAATTCATTTTAAATGCTTTTAGGGTGATTCAAATTGTGTTAGCTCTGGTTTAAAGTGAACTTTCATCTGAAAATGTATTTAGACACTGTTCTATACCAGAAAATTGTGTATATTGTATTAACTTGCTTTAGCATTAATTAGTGCTCTAGAAATTACTTTAACCTTGTAAAATGCTTAAGTAATTCTCCGTGATTCCAAATTGAGTAAACTAAAATGTGTTAGGTTCCTCTGTTAATATGTTGTGATATAGAATATGTTTCATTTAGGTCTTAGGCTCTGAAAAATGTTAGACACTAGTTTCATAACTTAGAAAAATCATAAGTAGATCAATTTAACTCCAAATGAAGTAAACCCAATTTTGCTATCCTTAGAACGCCATGTTTTGCCTACCATAAATTTTTCATGTTCAAAAACTTTATGGAAAATTGTACTATGAACAGTAATAGAAAATTATTTAATTTGAATTTCCAGTAGACTGAAATTATTGAGGCTATAACTTTTGAATACTTAATCCAAATTGATTGATTCTTGTTGCTAAATTCATTTAAAATAGTGATCTTCCTGCTACGTAAATTTCATGGATTTTGGATGATTTTGATTTTTGAGTCTTTTTCGGTGTTCTTCGCTCTTATTGGATTTTCGTGTTCTTGTGATAGGTTCCGAAGAACTTGTTGAACCTGAAAGTGACCCTCTGCAGCAAGAGAACTACTAGCAAGGCAAGCAGATGTAGCATCATTTGATCATATTGCTCCTATTATTTTCAAAGTCTAATATGTTATTTGCAAATTCTATGTATGCATTACTATTTTGCTGTTAAACTATTGTCGATTAGTTGACCCATTAGATGCATATTCTATAGGCAAATGTTTATCCTCTACTACTGAGCCTAGGATTATTCTTGCTGTGATTTAGGGTTCGTTGGATGAGCTCTTATCACCTAGTAGTTTACGAGTTAATGTTGCTTAGTCATGCTTAGCTACTGGTAGAATTGGGTGGTTGTGGACTTAGTCGATAACCTTGATCACACAAAAACTTATGATAACTTTATATTCAGCACCTTGTGCTATGTTTAATTGAGAAAACTAAAACTGAAAATAAAATGTTTTAGACTTAGGCACAATGGTAAGATGGTGTGCTTTTAGGTGTGAATGGTTGGTGCCCGAGTCAACAAGCACCGAACATCTTGTGTCACACTATCCAAGCATTTTTGCGTTCTAACCACACTAGAGGGAAATAGGACCTCTCTTGAATTAGTACTTTGGAAGGTGTTAATTAATGAGTCGCTGGTGGTTGTAACACCCTGGCTATTCGGAAGCCAAGATGTCACCTAAAACATCTAACATACAACCATAATGCAGAAGAATTTGAACTAAGTATTTCAACTAAAGACAGCATTAAATTAAACAGGACATGGTGAAGGTATCCTTCCTTCACCTTCTAAGTTATTTAATCACGATCATCAATAAAAAGGTTCACACGCAGTAATAAATCAACATCCATGTGGAGAAGGTATCCTTCCTTCACCAATTATAATTTAATTATTACAGTTCATCATTAACGAATGTAAGATAGAACTAAATTTAATCTTGAACATGAATAGGATGATGTGAGCGAGTAGTGCGTGTCTACTCCCTCCCAAGTGAGCCAACATCGGGGTTACCTAAAATAAACAAACAACGCAAGAGTGAGTCCATGACTCGGCAAGTCTGATGAAAGAAAAGAACACATATACAAACAGACATCACCATTTAAGAATGCGAACCTTGCATCGAGTGAACACTTATGAAAACATGAAATGAATGAATGTAATCAGGATGGATGCACACATGCATATACGGTATAGTGAGTGACACACCGTCGGTGTTCACTTAAGCCCGCACCTTAACAAAAGTGCGGGATCCAAGTCCTATATGAAGAACGTTTCATATAGGTGTCCAAAGCTGCCCATCTTTGGAATTGATGGGTCTTACGTGCCCATCTTGGAATTGATGGGTCTTTCAATCCACTCCGTGGACGGACATGACAATGTCCAAATTTGCCCACATTGGAATGGTGGGTCTTACAATCCACTCCGTGGACATAATATGAATAAAAGGATGCATGATATGAACATGAGCAGTGATAATTCCATCTCTCGTTATATACTCCACATAATGAAAGAACATAACCAATTCCGCATCTCGGGTAACACAATATGTCACACTATATTCATGAAAACATTCACAATCACAAAGACTCAAAAGCAACAAAGTACTTGCCTTCGCGTTGACGCGTTAGCGTGCAACGATGGCGCTCCCAAACCCATAGCCTCGTGGCCTAAACAATTAAATAACCGAAATAAGAACAACATAGAATCCAACCCGAATTAATAGTCTACAATACCCCCCTTGAACTCCCAAGGAATCGCCATAAAACCTAATCTGAAAAACAGGCTGCAACCCAAAACGTGTCGGGACAGCAGCACGAAAATGACAGTAGTTAATGACGTGGGACTCGAAATGAGATGAGTCCAGATCCTACCTCATCTTAACGAACATATCTATAACATTCAAGTTGATGAGATTTCCCAATTCGGCCAATAAACTTCTCTAATAAAGAAAACAAAACAGCAGCACAGCTTCTGTCTGAACAAATAGGACAGCAATACTAAAACAACCATAACTTTTAATCTACAACTCCGAATTGAGCGTTCTTTAACAATCTGAAAAGGTTATGAAATTACCTACAATAAACTAGATGGCACGACATTCAAATTTTGCCTTTAACAAAAAGTGGCACACGGGTCAAAACTAAAGATAGAAACTGACATACAATCTGGACAGACTGATCTACAATCTGGACAGTCACAAAGAAAAGTGCATAACTTTTGATCTATAAATCCAAATGAGGTGTTCTTTATCAATCCTGAAAGCTAGTGATATCACCTTCAAAATTTGTTATGGCAAGACCTCTGAATCACCCTCTAACTAGGCCATATATCAACCTAAACAGAGACTGCTAATTCTCGTCAGGATTCTGGACAGCAGATATTAAATCTATCATAACTTTTGACTCGAAAGTCGGAATTAGGTGATCTTGGCGGCCACCGAAAGCTAAGAACAAGACCTACATATCTCTAGGAGATGGGAAACTCAGATTCGGCCTCTAACATCACGAAAAATTCCACGCAACAATCTGGACAGAATCAATTTCTACCCGCAGCAAATCGATCTAATCAAAATTGAACCAAAACACATCTACCACTAATCAAACGATGAGGATCGGCACTCGTTACCCTTGTAGCAACCAGGACGTAGGTGGGAGAACCTTGAGAAGATGATCTTCCTCCTCCTTTCTCCCCTCATCCTTCTTCTTCTTGGCCGATCCACAAACCGGCGTCCTCCTTCTTCCTCCACTAGACCGGCAGCGGGAGCGGTGTCCTTGGCCTGCAGCAGGGAGAGCACCAAGGGGAAGGTGCAGGGAGCAGGGAGGCGGCCAAGGTGGAGAGGGGACAAGGAGGTGGCGGCCACAAGTGGGGAGGAGGGGAAAAGGGTGGGCGGCTAGGGTTTGGGGAGGATGGCGCCTCCCCCTTATGGCGGCCAGCCCACATGGGCTTAGGCCCAAGCCCAAGTTGCCCCTAAGCGCGAAAACCCCTCTCATTTCTGATTTGATGATTTTCTAAAAGAACCCTTCTCCCGATTTATTTAATTTCTCCCGACTAATCCTTTCGAATATATTTTAGGGTATCACAGTGGTAGTGATAGAGAAAAATGTTCATTTTGGGACGAGAGGGATGGGTTCCAGTTAGGTTCTCCATACCCAGGAACACCCGCAGTTACTTTGGCTGGGCCAGTGTTTCCGACTCAACGTATGGGTCCTTGTGATCTTCGTCGCCGGCGGATCACTAAGGGTTAACCCCCATACGTGCGACTCTTAATTAATACAATCCATTGGAAATGTCTCATAAGACTTAGCTGTGCCGGCATACCAAAAGAAGTGTGCTTAATAGCTTGGCAAAAAGGCGGTCTAAAGTGTGGGTATATTGGTACACCCCTCCAGGGTTTTTGAACTATTCGAATAGCCTCGTCCTAGGTTATGGACACGCTTGGTTAGGTTTTGCAAGAGTCAGACTATAACCTTTTCATTAAAACTTGAACTTGGGTGGTACGAATGGGCAATCCGTGCTATGTTGTGGTGGTTATTGGGTTAGTCACCTCTAGGTTGTTTCTTATATTATTAATGGTTACCTCGCTGTTATTTCAACAATTAAAAACATATTTGACAAAATGCCCTCAATCTATTATATTATTGCAAATGAAAATTGCTTTATGCGTCCAATTAACCATATGACCATCTCATTTGTTTCAGCTTGCATGTAGCTATGTATAGGCTTGTTACTCGTAAGTCTTGCGAGTATATTTTTTGTACTCAACAAAATTGCTTTGTTGTTGCATAGGAGGAAGTGGATCCCCAAGGAATTGACTTCAGTGAGTTTTGCTACGGTGGGTGCGACTAGCTTGGTGGCCTGGTCGGTTGCCTTGTGGGTTATTGGCTAATCGGTTGGATTTTGTTATTGCCATCTTGTGGCACTTTTGTTTCTGCTATCATTTATGTTACTTTGTTGTCATTTGGCTAGTCGGCTCTTTTGTAATAACTCTTATTTATGTATATCTTCTGCTAGACTTGGTATTGTAAGTTGTATGGAAATGATGCATGATTTTGTAAAGATGAATGTGTGCTGCAATTCTGGGAAGCACATGTCTATCGAGGCTTAGGATATTTAATTGGTACTACTAGAACCATTTGGAGGTTACGTATTACGAGTTAAATACCCTGGGTCCTTACAAAGTTGGTATTAGAGCCATACTGACCGTAGAAACCCCTAGCTTGGTCGCCTTAGGATGTTTTGAAAAACTTAGTTTCAAAATGTCAAATGGTTTATGAAAACTTAAGTAAGTTCTCAGATTTTACTCCTTATCTATCTTAGCTTGCTCACCTTACATTGCTCTGTTTGAGTTTGAAAAATTGATTTCCTCTCATCTTCTTTCAAAGATAGTGGTTATTGGTTAAATTGGGTTTTGGGGAAAATCAATGAGAGTTGTGAAACTATTGTGTGGCTATATTTTGGGTGAAGATTGAAGCTTCTGGAGCTGGGATTTTCAGTTGGAAGCTTGGGGGCAAAATCTGGACAGCAAGTTTCAAATTCTGGACAGCAAGCTATTAGTTAGTAAATAGAACTAAAAATGAGAGGATAACTTAACTAAAACTTGGGGAATAAAAGGGTAAGAAGTGATATGAGTGGGCTAAGTATCTAAGACTCCCTTAGGTGGTTTTACCTCGCTCTTTAGCTGCGTTGAATCTAGAGTGGTGTTCTGAAATTTTACCTTCTTAACCAATTGCTCATTCTTTCGATACGGGTTAGTCGTACCGAGAAGTTGATTTTGTGACTTGAGATCTTGTGCTGATTTTGTGATTTTTTTGAGCCGTTTGAGTTCATTTCTTAGTGAATTATCGTCTTTCTTGCATTTAGTTTTCAGGCTTGTTGCTAACCTATCTTAGTGGAACAAGATGGCTGGAAGAACTTGTAGCAGGCAGAGTCAGCTAGCTGGTCATGATGAGGAGCTCCCGCCTCCTCCGACCATGGCTGAGTTCTCGCTCAGATCGAGCGGAATCAAATGGATTAGACATGGATCCTGGAGGTTATTACAAGGAATACCTCCACTCTCTCTAGTGCCTCCGGATCAGGGGGAGGAGGTGGTCATCAGTCACAGGGGGCGGGGGGGACTCTCGGAGTTCCTTCGCACTCAGCTGCCCACCTTCTCCCGGTCTGAGGACCCACTTGATGCAGATGACTGATTGCATTTGGTTGAGCGGAAGCTCAACATTGCTCAGTGCCAGGATCAGGAGAAGGCACTCTTTGCATCCCATCAGCTGGAGGGTGCAGGACTCTCTTGGTGGGATACCTTTCTCGCCATGCAGCCCGTGGGCCACGTCGTCACTTGGGAGGAGTTTCACACTGCTTTCCGTTGGGCTCATGTCCCCACCGGCTTGATGAAGCTCAAGAAGAAGGAGTTTCTTACGCTCAAGCAAGGACGCCGGTTTGTGACAGAGTTTTTACATGAGTTCAACCACTTGGCTCGGTACGCTCCTGAGGAGGTGCCCACTGATGAGGCCAAGTAGGAGAAGTTCATGGAGGGTTTGTCTGACAAGCTGCAGGACAAGCTCTCGATCATCGACTTCCCTGACTTCTAGACTTTGGTCGACAAGGCCATTGTCGCTGAGCACAAGGCGAGAGTGCTAGGGGAGTCCCGCAAACACAAATGGGAGGCCCAGAAGGCAGCACGGGCCAGCCTTTCTCATCCTCATGCTGGGTCAGCCCCGGTGGCCCTGTAATACCCCGAAAGTGAGATAAGCGAATCGCCGGGAGAGATTTAATTAATCGGGAGAGAACTAAATAGATTTACGGGAAGAACCAATTGAAAAACGCTAAATTCTTGAGTTAGAGAGGGGGAAACATCATTTGTATCCAACTGGGCTTGGGCCTTGGCCCATGAGGGCAAAGGGGTGGCCGGCCAAAGGGGGGGCGCCACTCCCCCAAACCCTAGCCGCACCCCCCCACCTCCTCACCTCTCCCCCCATTGAGCCGCCACCCTCCACCCTCCCTTGCCCCCTCTCCACCTCCCCACCACCACCATTGCTGCTGGCCGAAGAAGAGGAGGAGCTCCATTGCAGCCGGCCAAGGAGGAAAAGAAAGGGAAAAGGAGAGAAGAAGGAAGAAGTGAGAAGGGAAAAGAGAGGATCACAAGTTGGTGTTTCCGTTCATGATCTTCAGCGGTTCTACAAGGGTAACATCAGGTTTCTTGCAAGGTTTGTTGGTGATTAGATGCGTTTGCGAGTAGAATTGCTTAAATCCAGTCTGTCTTTAATTCGTTCAATTCTGTCCAGTATGTTGCGGGATCTGTTTCGACTACTTAGAGGCAGAATCTGAAGAGTTGGTCTCCTAGAGATATCTGGACCTACTTCTTAAGTTTCAGTGGCCGCCGAGTTCACTCGATTCCGAGGTCTGAGTCAAAAGTTATGGTCGATTTAGTTTCTGCTGCCAGAAATCTGACGAGAATAAACTGTCTGGATATTTCCTAAAATATGATAGGGAAATTTGAAGAATCTGAATGTTCACCCAACTAGGTTATTGTAGATAATTCGATAACCTTTTCAGATTGTTAAAGAACGATCAATTCGGAGTTATATCTCAAAAGTTATGGTCATCTGAATATTGCTGTTGGACTGCTGTCCAGAGACGGTTTTCTGTCAGTAAGTCGGTGTTCTGCAGTGTTAAAGATTGTCGTTTTTGCGTAGGTTGAAAGTAGAATTGGGTCTGGACCTCTCCTAGAAAGTTGTAGACATCGTAGTTACCTTTCATTGCCGACAAGAATCAAGTCATTCGGACCTCGGTAGCCAAAGTTATGAATTTCTTAGTATTTCTGTGTTTCTGTAGAGAAGCAGAATTACTAGTGTTGGTTAACCTGATAGAAGCGCACATTTAGAGGGGTTTCCAGAGGGTCTCACCATAACGAAAAACGAGGCTAATCCTCTTAGTTTTCAGGAAAACTAAAGATCACTAAATTCGGACGAACGTAGAGAAAGTTATGATAGTTTCTTTGTCGCTGTTCAGAAACCCGACGTGAAATGTTTGCTCTGATTAAATGGATTGGTAGGACTAGTAGATGGCCGAATCAGAGGTCTCCCAACTAAGTTTATTTAGAAATTTTAATTACCTTTCCAGAATGTCCAAGATCATCTTATTTGGACACCCGAGCAGAAAGTTACGTATTTTAGAAGCTAGCTGCCTGCAGTGACTGATCGCTAGAAATTATGAGAATTAGAAAATGCTAAGATGTTAGCGAGTTCAATTGCGATGCTACTTATGATTTTGGTCTAGAATGTTGGTCTTAGAATGAGGTTTTCTTCATGTCCAGGTGTGGGATTGGTACCGGAGGCAGCACCGTCTTCACGCCCTCCATTCTCACACGGTTAAGGCAAGTGCATTGTTTGTTATATGGGGGTGATTGATTGGCTATGTTTGTGTGCTTTTTTTGATATATGATTGCATAGCAAGATGGCTTACTTGATGATTGTTTAAGTTTGGTGATTGCTCAAATTATGCTTATGATTTATTGTGGTACAATGTTGTTGTCTTTTGGTAAGATTGATGATGAATAAGAGATGAGCATATGCACATTGAGAACATGTTGAGGCTTGGTCACGCGGTGACCAAGCATGTTTCCCTTTGAGATCCCCGTCATGAATGTGACGGGCCGAGATCCTCACTCGTGGAGTGTGGGCTTGAGGTCCCCGTTACTTGCGAGTAACGGGCAATTGGTCCACTGTGCGTGTGCGCGCTGAGCATGGGTATGCGGCGGCGATCGCATACTCGCATTACAGTGTAATGCACACGAAAGTTAAAGTTAAAGGTTCCTTGAGCATTTCATTTGCATGTGAGATGTTTGATGTTGATCTTATTTATACGTATGTTGATGTTACAGTTTAGTTATGTACTTGCTGAGTCTGTGGACTCACTCTTGCTTTATTGTTGTTTTAGGTACCGAGCCAAGAATGACATACATGGGGAAGTAGAGCGCTAGTCACTCACACACCACATGAACTAAATAAAGTTGAATGTTCTTACAACGCAGATTGATTTTAGAATACTACATCATGACTTATGCAATGGATTGATGTAATAATGATGAGTAGTGATTCTTTATGATTCTCTAGTTTTGTTGGAATCCTAGCATGTCATGTCAACCTTTTGATGACTTTGGATAAAAGTTTTAATTATTATTTGATTACCTTGTGTGTTGGAACCTCAGTGTAATTAAATTTACAAGGAGGTTCTAGAAATTTATTAGAATTGTCTTCTTTAGAGTTATTAGAGTTTGTTTAGTAGCATTCCAGGCTTATGATAAGCTGGGGTGTTACAGGCCCATTCTCAGGCTTCACCACCGCCGAGGCCGTCGGCACCAGCTCCTCGTCCTCCTCAGGCCGTGCTTCAGCCATGTGTACTTGCGGTTCAGCAGGGTGGCCTCCGCAATCCGGCTGCCGAGGTCACCTGTTTCTTCTACCACAACAAGGGTCATTATACGAATAATTGCCCTAAGAAGACTAGAGCGGCCCCTCGTCCTAATGGAGGATGCGGGCAAGGAAGCGGTCATCCTCCAGACCAGAAGACTATCCAGAAGACCTAGGGCGTGGGCAGTGGTCGAGTCAAGGAGGCATAGGAGGCACCCAACGTTGTGTTGGGTATGCTTCTTGTCAACTCTCGCCCTGCTACAGTTTTGTTCGATTCAAGAGCTTCGCATTCCTTTATTTCAAAGTCATTTGCTACTGCTAGTGATCTTCACTTTGTTCCTTTGGGTGTTCCTGTGCTTATTCGCTCTTCGGGTTCGGAAATGAGAGCTGATCAAGAATACTGGGAGGTCTCCATTGAAGTCGAAGGAGTGGGATTCTTTGCGAATCTTATCCTACTCAACTCGGCGAGTTTGGATGTGATTCTTGGCATGGATTGGTTGTCTCAGCATTTGGGACAAATCGATTGTGCCAGGAAGGTCGTCTACCTCACAAGCCCCTCACGTGAACAGGTTGGGTTTTCGTCGCAGCTGCAAGGACCGCATCTCTGTGCACTTGAAGTGAAGCCAGCCTTGGAGGTTCATGATTTCCCAACAGTATGTGACTTCACGGATTTTTTCCCCGAAGATTTGCCTGGGATGCCTCCAGTTCGAGACCTGGAGTTTGTCATCGAGTTGCTGCCTGGTACCGCCCTGATTTCGAAGAGGCCGTACCGAATGCCTCCTAATGAGTTGGAGGAGCTGAAGATGCAACTAGGTGAGCTTAAAGAGAAGTGTTTCATCCGCCCTAGCTCATCTTCTTAGGGTTGTCCTGTAATCTTTGTGAAGAAGAAGGACAAGACTTTGCTCATATGCGTTGATTACCGTCCGCTTAATGAGGTGACGGTAAAGAACAAGTACCCTTTGCCCCGCATCGACGATCTTTTTGACCAATTGACCGGAGCTCGGGTATTCTCCAAGATTGATTTGAGACTGGGGTATCATCAAGTTAGGATTAGATCTGAAGATATTCCGAAGACGGCTTTCTCTACTCGTTATGGCCTTTACGAGTACACCGTCATGTCTTTCAACTTAACCAATGCTCCTACCCTATTCATGAATCTTATGAACTTAGTATTTATGGAGTATCTAGATAAGTTTTTGTGGTCTTCACCGATGATATTCTCATCTACTCCAAAAATGATGAAGAGCATGCTGAGCATATGAAGCTTGTGTTGGGAAAGCTGCGTGAGCACCAGTTGTATGCGAAGTTCAGCAAGTGCGAGTTCTGGCTGAAGGAAGTGGTATTCTTTGGTCATGTTCTATCAGTGGGAGGCGTAGCCATGGATCCTAGCAAGGTCAGCGATGTGCTCTCTTGGGGTCAGTCCAAGTCAGTTACGGATGTGTGGAGTTTTCTTGGTTTAGCGGGATACTATCATCGCTTTATCGAGAACTTCTCTAAGATCGCGAAGCCAATGACAAAGTTGCTCAAGAAGGACAAGAAGTTTGTGTGGTCCGCTGCTTGTGATGAGGGGTTTCAGGAACTCAAGAAGCGGCTGACTTCAGCTCCAGTTCTTGTTCTTCTCGATATCCACATGAGCTTCGATATCTTTTGCGATGCCTCTCGTCAGGGACTCGGTTGTGTCCTTATGCAGGAAGGCAAGGTTGTGGCCTATGCATCGAGACAGTTGAGGCCTCATGAACTCAATTATCCAACCCATGACATGGAATTAGCTGCTGTGGTTCATGCACTCAAGATTTGGCGGCATTACCTAATTGGTAATCGTTGTGAAGTGTATTCGGACCACAAGAGTTTGAAGTATTTGTTCACCCAACCAGATCTGAACCTTAGGCAAAGAAAGTTGTTGGAATTGATCAAGGACTATGACATGTGTATCCAGTATCATCCGGGTAAGGCTAATATTGTTGCTGATGCACTTAATCGAAAGGTGTATTGCAATACTTTGATGCTCTAGGAGCAGCAGCCTGCCCTTCTTGAAGAATTTCAGTGGCTCAAATTGGGTTTGGTTGAGCATTGTTCCCTCGCTACCTTGGTTGTGCAACCAACCTTGGTGGACCGAATCAAGGCCGCTGTAATACCCCAAATGTATTCGAGAGAGAAGAAATAAATTAGAGACAAGGACCAATTAGAAAAGTGTTTTAACAGGAGATTAGAGGGGGATTTATACATAATTTCGACAACTTGGGCTATGGGCTTTCAGCCACAGCATTTAGGCCCATGAGGGGCTGGCTACTAATAAAGAGAGGAGGGAAACCCTAGATGAGTTACTGTAGCACGACGTGCTAGTGTCGTAGGGTTGTTGACAAGTATGCTTTATTCATGGATGTTGTTTATTGCCTTTGTTTCTATGATGATGAAAAGAGATGGTGCATATGCATATTGATATCATGTTGAGGCCTGGTCTTGTGATGACCAAGCATGCACATCTTTGAGGTCCCCGTCATGAATGTGACGGGCTTGAGGTCCCCACAATTGTGGAGTGTGGGCTTGAGGTCCCCAATACTTGCGGAGTATTGGGCAATTGGTCCCTGTGCGTGCGCGCAAGAGCATGGGTATCTGGTGACGGTTGCATACTTTGCATTACCGGTAAAATGCAAAAGAGATAAAGAAAAGGAATCCTTGAGCATTGCATACGCATGTGAATGATTTAATGATGTGCTCTGAATGTGGATGCGGATGTTATGATTTGACTTATGTGACTTTTTATTTATGTACTTGCTGAGTCGTGGACTCACTCTTGCTTTCTTTGTTGTTTTAGGTACCCAATTCAAGCGCGGCATGCATGGGAGAGAGTAGCATTATGTTTACACGCACACGGCCATGTGCTTTAATTCTCGACCATGCCTTAATAAATAAGCTCTGTTCAAGGATTTGTCATGATTATATTTCGCATTGGATTAATTGTAATAATGATGATTAGCTTAGTTGGATGCTTGAGGACTTGTTCAGTTGATTAGCAAATTCACGAGAACTTATTGATGATCTTGAATATTGCAATGTTTCGTTATAGTTCTCTTTTAAGCTGTTGAAACCCATGTGAAGTGAGAAATACAAAGGAGATTCTGCGAATTTTAGTAAATTGTCTAGCTTAGATTTGTGTAAGGTTACCTTAGTAGCATTCCAGGCTCATTGTTGAGTTAGGGCGTTATAGTTGGTATCAGAGCGGGCTGTAGGTCCGTGGTGATTGTATTTACAAATTAGGCAATTTAAATTACTAACATTTTCTAATGGTTAATGAACTTAAAACGACACACTTGTGCATGTAGGATGGGATGGGTCAAGCATTGCATTTACGCTCATTATATTGTATTGATGATTCTGTTATGAGATAACCTTGTATACTTATAATATGATTCTATGATTAGTATGAGTGATGGTAGCGCATGTTGAGAGGTTGAGGTCGTGGTTGTGGCCCCAGGCTTTACCATGTCACGCCATCTTTTGTGGTTTGAGAACAGAAGTAGTTACCTCGGATGTTTTAGTATAGGCGTCGATAGTGAGTATCTTTAGAAATTTGTTCGCTTCCTTGAGTTCGAATTTGGTCAACTCTTGTCTAGTAGTGATTGATGAATTTCTTTGGGTCAATAGTTCATTGCAGTTGGTGGGTTTCGTTGAGAAGGATTGATGTGTTTTCATTGGCTTAATTTGACTGTTAAAGCAATTACTATTTTCCCAACTGTTGAGTTAGTATTGCGGCTGGTGGACTTGGTTAGTTGTCAATATTGACCTTTATATTGGAGATTTGTCTTTCTTGTCGGGAAACATGACCCATTTATTCACTGGATGTTTTTTGTTAATGAAAGTTTCCTCTTGCAAGTCTTTTAGTGTGTGGAAGCTTTGACTCAATAAAGTTTCTTTGGGTATTTTGAGTGTAGAGGTTGAATGGTTCTTGTTTATGAAAGAAAATATTAAAGTAGTGCGAGTATTTCGAATAGGAGCAGGGTTGAAATTTAAAAGTGATTTATTTACATGTGTTCCGTGGGGTTGTATTGTGGCTGCAAGCCCTTGTTAAAAGAGGTTTGCATGATGGTGAAATTGTTGGATAATAGCATGTTATTGATGAAGGGGTTTTGGTGTAACCTTTTAGATTGTGTAGTAGATTCCCTCTAAAATAGAGTGGTTGTTGTAGTGAGAGTGTAAGAATTTGGAATACACTCAATTAAGGATGAGATGATAAAGGGATATGTAACTTTTTGGTTAAGCCTTTGGGGACTTTATAAAGGAAGAGTTGACGTTAACAAACATTGTTAAGAGTGAATTATTCTTGATGTTAGTAGCATGGTCTAAAAGAGATTGTGACGCGTTGGAGTGGTGATGATTCTTCTAGAGAGAAAGTAAGTTGATTGCTTTTCGTAATATTGGATAAATGAAATATTTGGAGTTTTGCATTCGTGATCCTTTGAGAGTTCATGATTTATGTAGTAGATAAAATTAGTTTGAACAATGTGACATTTTGGAAGGTTCTAACTGGTTTCTAAGTGATTAATGTGATTCAGTTTTAAAGACACTTCATGTTTGGGTTGACAAGTAATGATGTAATAAAAGAGAATTGCTTTATTTGTTGACGGAAAATGAGTACCATAAGTATTTGAGGTTGGAGTTAAGAATTGAAATCTGTAACTTTTCTGTCATTACAGCTTAAGAGTTTCTTGGGTTTCCATAGCAATATTTTATTATGATTTATGGAGTTTTTTTAAAAAAATTCTTTCTTGAGGGACATGTGCCCTCGACTGTGGACTCATGTTTTGTTTCCCGAGATCATTACTATTTGATTGTTTCTCTTGGTCTCGTGCCCTCTCCGACGAGCGAAGTTTTCTTGTGTGTTGAGACTTGTATTTGTTTGATTCTTCCATTTTGAGAAAGGATTTAACCTTCTTGTGTTGCCAAGTCTCATAGAGTGTATTATGCCGATGGGTTGGTAGTGAACAAGTTTATGATAGTGGTGAGATTTTGGGAACCAGTCTATGTAAAGAACAGTAGAAGGCGAATTGGTTTCGACTTATAACTTCTTTGAGAGAATTCTAGGGAATGTTTGTCATTGGAATACAATTGATTAGTGCTACAAGTAGGGGAACCTATGGCAAATTATAATCCAAGGACTTTTGTTCATGCTAGAATGAGGGATTATTGAAAGTATGGGATCTGATAAATTTATTAGAGTATCGTGATTGGATAATTAACTGCGAGGTTGGGTAGATGATTTATGAAGATGTGGTTTAATGAGAGGAAATTAGCGAGTAAACTAAACATTACGGCAATTAAAGAGACAACAAGGGTTGTGGAGTTGTTGTCGAGTATGACCCTATGAGAGTTAAATTATTTCCAAGGATATCTTGGTTAAAGAATATATTTATTTATCGGCGTTAGTGATTGAGTATGTTTGAATCTTGATCAATCAATTATGGTTTTGCTGACGTGTATATTGTGGTTGTGTAATGAATTGGATTGGTGTGGATTAGAGAAAGTCTAAGATTGGTGAAATAAACCGCCTTGGGCGATTACTTGATTAGTGAGGAATATGGATATTAATGGTGAAGTTATAGTTGAGTGTGTGAAATTTTAGTAAATGAATTTGAGAATTTCCTATCAAATATACTAAAAAAATCCACAGTAGGAGACTTGGAGGTTGATTTTGGGCTTTGCATTTTACGCTAGGAACTTGGAGACCCAATATTAAGTGTAGAGGTAGATGGATTGAAGCGAATTTTGAATAGTGTGTTCATCTTTGATAGAATACTTTGGGTAAAGTAAAGGAGTTTGTGTGCTGAGAATTTGAAGTTGATTATCTTTAATAGAATGAGATGATGTGGCTGTGGGTAAAAAATCTTTATTGAGATAATAGAACTTTTTTTCAAAATAATTCCTTGATATAGGAGTGGACTAAAAAATCCTTTTGTAGATTAGTTGAGTCCCTCTAAATAAGAAAAGTTGTTCTTTTGGTTTGAGGATCGTTTTAGGATTGTCAATTAAGAGAAAGGAGTTAGTATGATGATTTGGAAACCCATGATTTGGAAAAAGGTTATTTCTTAACATAACATCCGAGAAAAGAATGTTTTCTTGAGTAAAGAAGTGCTCTATTGGTTCTTGGTTGAGTTGGGTTTTATGACGGAGAACACGTACAATTTGAGTTAACTATATGTTGGCAAGGTGGTTCTTTCCAGTTCAGGAAAATAAATGAAGTGTTTGATTGAGCATTCGAGTGATTTCTTTTTGGCTTAGGTGGTGTTCATTTGCAAACTAACTTGTTGGAATGTGAAAAGGTTTTCATGAGGAATCTTCGATTTTGGATTTGCGTGTTTTGGAGGAAAGTTGGAATGGCATGGTGAATCCTTTGTTTTTTTTTGTTGAATCTGCTTATTAAAGTTTGATTAAAATAAATCTTGTTGTGCATCCCTGTGTAATGGAGGATCTCCTTGTTATGATGAAGAGGTCGACTGAGAGATGGAACAAGAGTTCCATATGTTACATGCAAGTTTGGTGGTTTGGACCCGAAGAGATAGATAGCCTAACATATATTTGGTTGTTCTGGAAGTTACGGGGACTTCGGAAGGAAGCCATTCACTAGGACCGTCTCGAGTTATGGAGCAGGGAATATAACGTGTTGGGTGAACTGGTGTTACAAGAATGCTGGAGCCATTCTGAGTGTGAAGATTCGTTGGAGCCGGTGACCCACGAGTAAGACTGTGCCCTCGAGTGATATCCGTTGAGTGACTCTTGAAAGGATGGGGCGAGTAATAAGGCGTAACACGTAAGTTGCATCAAGGTGCGGTGGTTCCATAATTTTGAGAGTAAGACGACTTGGGAATTGGTGTCTCACATTGCGCGATCAGAATCCAGAATTATTCACTGCAGGTATGTGGTAATGTCAATATGTTCTTAGCTGTGGTTATTCTTTGGCGTTAAGTGTGAGCAGAATTCGGGGTCGAATTCCATTTAAGGGGGGTAGAATGTAATACCCCAAATGTATTCGAGAGACAAGAAATAAATTAGAGACAAGAACCAATTAGAAAAGTGTTTTAACAGGAGATTAGAGGGGGATTTATGTATAATTTCGACAACTTGGGCTATGGGCTTTCAGCCCACAGCATTTAGGCCCATGAGGGGCTGGCTACTAATAAAGAGAGGAGGGAAACCCTAGATGAGTTACTGTAGCACGACGTGCTACAGTACCCGCCGCCACTACAGTACCATGAACAGTGCACGCACCAATTGGAGGAAGAAGGCGATCACCCGGGAGATCGATTGGCCAAGAAGAAGGAGATTGCTAGAGGTGGCCAGCTGTTGGAGGAGGAAGAAGGTGAGGGGGAACGGGACCATCTTTAGGGGGAGAGTTTGCTAGTGGGTGCTCTTCATGCTCGGCGATCGGTTCGTCAAGGGTAACCTCGTTTTCCCCTCGTTTAGATGTATTAGCGCTTAATTGTTCTTTGCCGGTAATTCTGTCGCCTCAGGACAGATTGCATTAGAGGGACGTTTTGGTGTGGTTAAGTGCGGATTCAGTCTTGGTCATCTCCTAGAAAGTTGTAGAGGACGTCACTAGCTTTCAATGAAGTGCTAGATCGTATTTTTTGAACCTCTGTAGCAAACGTTATGAATTTATTAGTGGAACTGTTCTGCGAGTCTGTCAGTAGTTTGACAGGTTTTAGTAATCTGACTTGTTAGATCCGATAAAAGGAGAATTATAGGATCTCAGTATAACGAAAGTTGTAGATAATTGTCGTAGCTTTCAGGGAAGCACAAGAACGCGAAATTTGGACGAACGAGTTGAAAGTTATGATCAATTTAGCGTACTATCCAGAGAACCTGACGTGAAAACGATGTTCTGTTATTTCACATGTTAGGGATAGTAGATGGCCGAAACAGGAAGGCTCACCAACTAGGTTTAGTTGGGGAATTTGATAACCTTTCAATAAAGTCCAAAAACACCTAATTTGGATCCATGTACGAAAATATATGAATTTTAGAACATGACTGTCCACAGAGGGGACAAAGCGACATCTAGAAACTGGAGTTGGGTTCGCGCTAAAGGAACTTTTGTGAGTTCGTGTTTACTTTTATGGTTTGAGTGGTCCTTTATTGCTGTCTTAGCATTTCTTAATTGAATGTTTAGGTGGGGGACTGGTTCCGGAGGCGGCACCCTCTTCGTGTCCTTCGTTCCCGCACGGTTGAGGCAAGTGCATCGTTGGTACTTTGTTTGTGATTGCTTGGGCATGAGTATGTGTTTGAAGCATGTTAGTGTCGTAGGGTTGTCGACAAGTATGCTTTATTCATGGATGTTGTTTATTGCCTTTGTTTCTATGATGATGAAAAGAGATGGTGCATATGCATATTGATATCATGTTGAGGCCTGGTCTTGTGATGACCAAGCATGCACATCTTTGAGGTCCCGTCATGAATGTGGCGGGCTTGAGGTCCCACACTTGTGGAGTGTGGGCTTGAGGTCCCAATACTTGCGGAGTATTGGGCAATTGGTCCTGTGCGTGCGCGCTGCAGCATGCATGGGTATCTGCGACGGTTGCATACTTTGCATTACTGTAAAATGCAAAAGAGATAAAGAAAAGGAATCCTTGAGCATTGCATACGCATGTGAATGATTTAATGATGTGCTCTGAATGTGGATGCGGATGTTATGATTTGACTTATGTGACTTTTTATTTATGTACTTGCTGAGTCTGTGGACTCACTCTTGCTTTCTTCTTTGTTTTAGGTACCCAATTCAAGCGCAGCATGCATGGGAGGAGTAGCATTATGTTTACACGCACACGGCCATGTGCTTTAATTCTCAGACCATGCCTTAATAAATAAGCTCTTGTTCAAGGATTTTCATGATTATATTTCTGCATTGGATTAATTGTAATAATGATGATTAGCTTAGTTGGATGCTTGAGGACTTGTTCGAGTTGATTAGCAAATTCACGAGAACTTATTGATGATCTTGAATATTGCAATGTTTCGTTATAGTTCTCTTTTAATCGTTGAAACCCATGTGAAGTGAGAAATACAAAGGAGATTCATGAATTTTAGTAAATTGTCTAGCTTAGATTTGTGTAAGGTTACCTTAGTAGCATTCCATGCTCATTGTTGAGTTAGGGTGTTACAGCCGCGCAGCCGTCGGACACGGGTGTGGACCAAATCAAGCAGAACATCAAGAACAGGACAGCCAAGTGCTTCTTAGAGGATGAGCATGGCATTGTGTGGTTTGGACAACGCCTTGTGGTTCCTAAGGTCATGGAATTGCTGGATTTGATTCTTCGTGAAGCCCATGATTCCCCCTTGTCCATTCATCCCGGAGCCACAAAGATGTATCAAAATCTCCGTCAGAGATTCTGGTGGACCCGAATGAAGCGTTAGATCGCAAAGTTCGTTGCCGAGTGCGACATATGTGGTCGTGTTAAGGCCGAGCATCAGCGTCCAGAAGCTCTTCTTTAGCCTTTGCTAGTACCCGAGTGGAAGTGGGATTCTGTTTGTATGGATTTCATCACTGGTCTGCCCTGTACTTCCTCTGGGAAGGATGCTATCTGGGTTGTCATTGATTGATTGACAAAGGTAGCACATTTTCTGCCAGTCCGAACCAATCTTAGTGTCAGTCTGTTGGCGGATCTCTACATTTCTCTCATTGTGTGCTTGCATGGTGTGCCGAAGACGACTGTTTCGGATCGTGGTGCGCTCTTCACCGCCTGTTTCTAGAAAAGCTTGCAGGTGGCGATGGGAACTCGCCTTTCTTTCAGCACAGCTTATCATCCTCAAACTGATGGCCAGACGGAGAGAGTCAACTAAGTCTTGGAAGACATGCTCCGTACTTGTGTTCTTTCCTATGGGAAGAATTGGGAGAAGTGCTTACCGTTTGCTGAATTCTCCTACAACAGCAGTTTCTAAGCCAGTCTCGGCATGGCACCTTTCGAGGCCTTGCATGAGAGAAAGTGCAGAACCCCGTTGAACTGGTCAGAGATTAGTGAGGGACAGTTCTTCGGCCCAGATTCAATCAACGAGGCCAAAAGTCAAGTTCAACTTGTTCGCGATCGTTTACGCACGGCTTAATCCAGGCAAAAGAGCTATGCAGATCACTATCGTCGTGAGTTGAGTTTTGAGCCCAATGACTTTGTTTATCTCAAAGTTTCTCCTTTGAAGGGCCATAAGCATTTCGGTATCAAGGGCAAGTTAGATCCTCAGTATGTTGGACCTTATCGCATTATCGAGAAGGTGGGAGCTGTTGCCTACAGGTTGGAATTGCCAGCTGCACTTGAGGGGGTACATGATGTGTTCCATGTGTCCCATTTGAAGAAGTGCCTCCGTGTTCCAACTAAGGAAACTCTATTGGAAAATCATGATGTTGAAGAAGATTTGACCTACCGCGAGCATCCAATTCGTATTCTTGAAGAAGCTGAACGAAGAACAAGGAATCATGCCATCAAGTTCCTTAAAGTTTAGAGGTCAAATCACTCCGAGGATGAGGCAACTTGGGAGCGGGAAGATCGTCTTCGTGCGGACTACCCATCTTTCTTCCCCAAGTGGACGGAATGTCGAGACGAGATTCTTGTAAGGGGGAGAGGCTGAGATTTGTAACATCCCAAGTCTTGGCTTGTGTTTCAAATATAAGAAAATGTGTAGAAATTAAAACTTTTCTTACATCTTGATGTTGTTTGGATGTTTTGAAAATTCTTGTAAAGGAGTTATGGAAATCCAAAATCACAAGTCATTTTTAACCAAGCCTTGACCCTGTGAAAACTTCTCTAGATATTCTTGTGATCATCCTTTGAAAATATTTTTCCTAAGTTCTAGGGTTGATGTGTGACTCCTTTGAAAAATTTCATAATTTTTAGAAATTATTTGAATATTTTAAGAGGTCAATCAAACTAGTTTGACTTTGGGTCAAACCCTAGCCTAGAACCTTGCAAAATTTCTAGAGGAAAATGCAATGCATAAAAACCTCTAAATATTTTATACAAGGTCAACCCTAAAGTTAGCAAGCTCTTGTAAAAATTTCAGAATTTTTGTAGTCAGTTTTCTACCTTAAACAATTCCTCAAAATTTAGCTTCAAACTCAAACCCTAGGTCTGAGTCACACTCGGGCTCGAGTCAAACCCGACTACTCGACTTGGTTGAGCCAGGTCGTTTAACTGTACTCGAGCGCGGCTGTGTGGATGTGTGCATTTGGGCTGTTGGATCTTGATCAAACGCCCCAGACCTCCTATGTCGTTTGGACCTCCGGAGGTCTCGTTCAAATCACAGTCGTCCCTCTCAGATCAAACCGCCACGACCACCCTCTTTTTTTTTTCTTCTTCTTCCTCCTCGTGCCCGTACACGCGTGCGCCATGGTAGGTGTGGTGCAGCGCCTAGTCACCTCCGCGTGTCCTGTTCAACGGCTCTGAGCCCAGCTTTTCAACTTGTGTCACTGTTCAGCCCTGCTCCTAACCTGCTCCCTGCCTCTTTTTCTGCCGTTGGCAGAGCTTTAGGTCTTGTCGCCATTAAACCTTGTCCTCGGGCAACCGTTGACCCCCGAGCTATTTGAGGACCTCCGAGCTCCTCCCTTGGTTCCTCTTTAGCACCTCTCTGTCACCCCAGCTCCCTCTCTGTGTGTTCGTGTGCAAATCACCGAGAGCCCCTGTTTCTGCCATTTTCGATCGCTCGAGCTCCTCATCGTCGACGGTGCTCTAGTGGTTCCCTAGCCCTTCTTTTCACGTCGCCTAGACCACCTCATCTTCTTGAGCAAGTCCCCTAACCTAATTTTGGGTTGTCTTCGCAGGAGCAGCCTAATTTTGAGTTTTGGATCCTTGCGGCCGAATCCATCCCCTTTTCTTTTCTAACTCCGGTAAGTGCTTCTTTTGCCAATTGCATTCTTTTGGACCTCCTGTGGGCCTAGTTGAAGCTATTTTGACCACCCAGTGGTGTTCATGTTGCTCAGGTCGTGTCTTCATCATCTTCTTCCTCAACTCCGGCGTTGGTCTCCGCCGCCAGAACTCCTTTGACCTCCTCCGGACCTCCTCTGTGTCCAGGTACCTTCGCGATAGTCCTCTAGTGCTCGGGCACTTGCTAAATTGGACCGCGCCAGAGCTTTTCGCTATTTTTGTATTTAGCCGTACATGCACCTCTGCCCCTTTCCGACTCGCCCGCGTTTTAGGCCAGCTCCGCCGTTGAAAGTGCTTCCATCATGTGCGCGTTTATATTGCGAACTTATTGCCGTTGTTGGCTTGCGCCGTCGTGACCAGGGTCGCCGGCGGCAAGCCGGCAGGCAAAGCCGTAGGTACTTGTCCTGTTGTCGTAAGTTAAACAAACTTCAGGACCTCTTAGCTCAGATCTTAGCCGTTAAAGACCTCTTTCGGTTAGATCTTAATCGTAGGATCTCCCTCTGTGAAAACCTTAGTTGTTAGGACCTCTTAGGTTAGATCCTAGCCGTTAAGGACCTCTTTGGATTTAATCTTGACCGTTAGGATCACCCTCTGTGTTTTCGCAAAAGACCACCGTGGTTATTTTTGCGAAAACCACCCTCAGGACCACCCCCTGGGTCCTCTTCGCAAAAAGACCTCCCTTTGGGCTTTTCGCAAAAACCACCTCTAAGACCACCATCGGGGTCCCCTTTGCAAAAGACCACCCCTTGGTCCTTTGTAAAGAAAACCTCAAGATCTCCCTCCTCGTAGATCTGGACCTTAAGGACCACCCCAGGGCAGATCTTGACCGTTCAAGACCTCCCCATGGAGATCTGAGCAGTTCAAGACCTCCCCTCTATTAAGACCTTATCATTAAGGACCTCCCCGTGGAGATCTTGACCGTTAAGACCTCCTCCTGCGAGATCTTAGCCGTCAAGACCTCCCTCCATTTAAATCTCGACCATTAGGACCTCCCTCAGTTAGATCTTGACCGTTAAGACCTCCCTCTATGAAGATCTAAGCTGTTCGGACCTCCTCCTTAGTCTAGATCTTGGCCGCCCAGGACATCCTTTGGTAGATCTTGGCCGTCCCAGACCTCCTGTCTTTGACCTACCCCTTAGGACCTCCCCTTGTAGATTTGGACCGTCAAATCTAGATCTTATGGTCTAGACCTCCTCAGCGCGCGCGTACGCGAGTGCTATGCTCCCGTGCGCTGGGGCCATGCGATTTCAGATCTACGGTCCCGACCTCTCCAGATGAGTTAGTTTAAAAGAAAAGCCCGAAAGATGTTATTTGCAAACTGTTAAGTGTTTTAAATTTCAGAAGTGCATAACTAATTCATTTTAACTCCTTTTGGAGTGATTCAAATTGTGTTAGCTCTGGTTTAAAGTGAACTTTAATCTAAAAATATATTTAGACTTTGTTCTGTACCAGAAAATTGTGTATATTGTATTAACTTGCTTTAGCATTAATTAGTGCTCTAGAAATTACTTTAACCTTGTAAAATGCTTAAGTAATTCTCTATGATTCCAGATTGAGCAAACTAAAATGTGTTAGGTTCCTCTGCTAATATGCTGTGATATAAAATATGTTTCATTTAGGTCTTAGTCTTTGAAAAATGTTGGACACTAGTTTTATAACTTAGAAAAATCATAAGTAGATCAATTTAACTCCAAATGAAGTAAACTCAATTTTGCTTTCCTTAGAATGACATGTTCTGGCTACCATAAAATTTTCATGTTAAAAAACTTTCTGGAAAATTGTGGCATGAACAGTAACATAAAATAATTTAATTTGAATTTCCAGTAGACTAAATGTTTTGACGCTATAACTTTTGAATGCTTAATCCAAATTGATTGATTCTTGTTGCTAAATTTATTTAAAATCATGATCTTCCTGCTGTGTAAATTTCATGAATTTTGGATGAGTTTGATTTTTGAGTCTTTTTCGGTATTCTTCGCTCTTATTGGATTTTCGCGTTCTTGCGATAGGTTTCGAAGAACTTGTTGATCCTGAAAGTGACCCTCTGCAACAAGAGAACTACCAGCAAGGCAAGCAGATGTAGCATCATTTGATCATATTGCTCCCATTATTTTCAAAGTCTAATATGTTGTTTGCAAATTCTATGTATGCATTGCTATTTTGCTATTAAACTATTGTCGATTAGTTGACCCATTAGATGCATAATCTATAGGCAAATGTTTATCCTCTACTACTGAGCCTATGATTATTCTTTCTATGATTTAGGGTTCGTTGAATGAGCCCTAATCACTTAGTAGTTTACGAGTTAATGTTGCTTAGTCATGCTTAACTATCATCACACATAATCAATATAATCAGTTATAAGTATACAAGATCTTCTCGTAACAATCATTGAATAATTCATAGATATAGAAGATCATATCAGATTATAGATTAACAACAAGAATGGTAGTACAAAAACAATTCAATAGCAGTTCAATAAGATGAAACATACTATCAGAATCGCAGATGCAATGGATTACCCAAATCCCACCTACTGTGCACAGTGTGTCAATTTAATTTTTCAATTATCACGGACCTAAAGCCTGCTCTGATACCAACTGTAACACCCTGGCTATTCGGAAGCCAAAATGTTACCTAAAGAATCTACATACAACCAAATTGCGGAAGAATTTAAACAATAACTCATATAATGGCATAAAGAGGTCAACATATAATTGAATAATTACAAGAATATAATTTGTATCCAACGACGGTTCACAAACTTCAATTATTCAAGTCTACTGAATACACTAAGATAATTATATCAAAGAGGTAATCATGGATCACAAGCAATTATTTAATCAACCAAAACATAGAGAAATAGAACATTCATCATCATTCTCTATTTATTACAATTCATCATTTAACGAATGAAAAACAAGAACAAAATCATATTATTGAAACTTGAATGTTGTGATGTGAATGAATTGTGTGTGTCTACTCCCTCCCATGAATGCCTTCAACAGCGATCACCTAAGATAAACAAACAAAGGCAAGAATGAGTCCAAGATTCAGCAAGTACAAAGAATAACTGGATATACAATAAGAGTGAACAAGAGAATATCATTAAAGATTATGAACATAACACTGAAAGAACATATGAATGAGTGGACTGAATGGATTGAATGTAATGAATGGGCTGCACTCCTGCACCGGTATAGCTAGTGACACACCCGTCGGTGTTCACTTAGGCTCGCATTGAACAGAATGTGGGGATCCAAAGCCCGTATAAAGAACGTTTCATATGGAAGTCCGAATCTGCCCACATTGGACTAGTAGGTCTTACGTGCCCATACTGGAATTGATGGGTATTTATAATCCACTCCCGTGGATGCCCACATTGGAATGGTGGGTCTTACGTGCCCATATTGAAATTGATGGGTCTTTGTAATCCACTCCTGTGGATTGAACATGATAGAGGATGCATGTACTGAACTATGAATAATGAATGACATCATCTCTAATCATGGGAAAAACACATATGAAAGGAACATAATCATTGAATCTTCTCATGTATCATATAGAAACACAATACAAACATCAAGCATTCAGCATTCACAAATCTTAAGAATATCAAGTACTTGCCTTCTAGGTTGCGACGCGTTAGTAGGCAACAAAGGTGCCCCTAAACCTGAAGCCTCTCCGCCTACACATGTAAGTACTTGAAATAAGAACAACATGGTACATGACACTACCAGCAACGTTCTACAACACCTTCCCGATAACCCAAGAATTAACTATTAGACCTATTCTGAAACAGACAATACAATCACAGAAAGCGAATCTGGACAGCAGCACGGAATAAATCATAACTATTGATCTGAGACTCAAAACGAGATGAACCCAGATCCTAAGGAAACTTAACGAAAATATCTAAAAAATTCTAGTTGGTGACATCTCCCAATTCGGTCAAAAGAAAAAGTTAACAGATAGATGAAGGCACAAGGCAGATTCTGTTTAGACAAACTATACGTTGGTAAAGAAATATTCATAACTTTTGATTGGTTTAACCAAAACCCAAAATTCTTACTGTTCTGGAAAGCTAAGAACACCATCTTCAAAATCCTAGTTGGTATGACACTCAAATTTTGCCTTTAACAAAATGTGACACACGGATCAAAACTAATCACAGAACTTGACACGCAATCTGGACAATAAACTTAAACGTACATAACTTTTGTTCTAAAAATAAAAATGGGGTGTTCTTTATCAATCTTGGAAGCTAATGAGATTATCTACAAAAATCGTTATGGGCAACACTTCTGAATCATCATCTAACCTAGTCATATTTTAATAAATACAGTGACTAATAATTCTCGTCAGACTTTCGGGACAGCAGCAAAGAATTTATCATAACGTTTAAACCGTAACTCGGAATTGAGTGATCTTTACGTCCACTAAAAGCTAAGAACGAACCCCACATAACTCTAGGAGATGAAATTCTCTAATTCGGATCCTAACTGCACGAAAACAGATGCACAAGTAATGGACAGAATTCTGGAATTAAACCCAACAGGGCATCGATCCCCTAATCATGGCAAATTACGAATCTAAATCAACTAAAAATAGTGGGGAATTCATTTGTTAACCTTGTAGACCTACAAAAATCACTAATCAAACCCACGAGGACCCTTCTTCCCCTTCCTCTCTTCTTCTCTCTTCTTCTCCCTTCTTCTCCCTTCTTCTCCTTCCGGCATGGCCGGCAGCACCTCGGAGCTTCTTCCTCCTCTTGGTAGAGCAGCAGGGAGGGGGCTGCTAAGTACCGCATGCTACAGTGCGGTATGGTACTGTAGCAGAGGCTAGGGTTTTGGGGAAGGGCACCCCCCTTCTTGACTCCACTACATGGCCGACCCACTTGGCTAGGATGCCTTGGGCCGAAAGCCCAAGGTCCAATCCTCCCTCAAATCTTGAATTTTCTTTTAATTTCCCTCTCTAAATAATATTGTTCTCTCTAATCTTTATTGCATTTACTAACGAATATTCGGGATATTACAAGTACCTGGATTTATTCCAAGGCAATTCATACCTTTGATCATATTGAATCCCAGTTTTCAAAACTATATTGTTTCAAAGTATTGTATTTACTTTAAGTATTTATTTAAATGCTTTTGGGTTTAGTTATCAATCCCAATTGTTATATCCACCTTGTCTATTGTTATGTCATAAGCTTTTGCCACCCTAGATTGGTTCACTATTTAGTTGGTATTACCATAGCACCAACGTGGGTTGGTTAGTACGAGTAGATTGCTTAGTCATGCCACGAGTCATCATCTCATGTGAGTTACAATTATAAACCTGACTAAGTGATTATGGAATTATGTGATAAAGTTGTGTGTACTATGTGCTATTACTTATTGATGATCTATGTTGCACTTAACCAACAGGGTGGGAGAGGATTTAGACTAGGGCAAGTGGTACTGTGTTTTGTTGTGGTGGAGCTACATGCATGGGTTTTAATATGTGTGACATAGTTAGAATATTTGGAAGTCTTGCCTTGGTCAATTAAGAACTTAACTTTGTGCGCCATTGGACTGAGCCTTATTGTACAACCATATGCTTGATGGGACGGGTCTAACTTAGTAAGTTATGGATTCTTGACATTGATTACTCAGGTAGTAGATTAGGCTATGTTGCGTGGTGGAGGTGTGTACTACCAGGTAGTCGCATCATAGGGCGGTTCGCTGTGTCTCTGTCCAATGATGTGTGTCGGACTGGCTTCTTGTGTGGGGCTATCTGGCGATTAAGCACATCGGGAGTGTCAATGTTGAGATGAAGTTTCTGAAACGTTTTATTATGATTAGTGCTAGCTACACTGATCGTATCATGTGGGTAAAGTGTGCTATTACCATAGCACCAACGTGGGTTGGTTAGTACGAGTAGATTGCTTAGTCATGCCACGAGTCATCATCTCATGTGAGTTACAATTATAAACCTGACTAAGTGATTATGGAATTATGTGATAAAGTTGTGTGTACTATGTGCTATTACTTATTGATGATCTATGTTGCACTTAACCAACAGGGTGGGAGAGGATTTAGACTAGGGCAAGTGGTACTGTGTTTTGTTGTGGTGGAGCTACATGCATGGGTTTTAATATGTGTGACATAGTTAGAATATTTGGAAGTCTTGCCTTGGTCAATTAAGAACTTAACTTTGTGCGCCATTGGACTGAGCCTTATTGTACAACCATATGCTTGATGGGACGGGTCTAACTTAGTAAGTTATGGATTCTTGACATTGATTACTCAGGTAGTAGATTAGGCTATGTTGCGTGGTGGAGGTGTGTACTACCAGGTAGTCGCATCATAGGGCGGTTCGCTGTGTCTCTGTCCAATGATGTGTGTCGGACTGGCTTCTTGTGTGGGGCTATCTGGCGATTAAGCACATCGGGAGTGTCAATGTTGAGATGAAGTTTCTGAAACGTTTTATTATGATTAGTGCTAGCTACACTGATCGTATCATGTGGGTAAAGTGTACAACCTCTGCAGAGTGTTAATCAATCTACTCGAATAGCTGTGTCTGCGGTCATGAACATGCTCAGCAATTTCACATGAGGGGTACACACATGAGGGCTTTGGGTATTCAAAGCGCGGGGTCCGTCATGAACCATGCAAGATCAACATCGTTTCACAAAAATATTATGCAATTGCTTGAATATACTGAATGTGATGACATTTCCTATAAATACTAAATAATTGTAAGCCTATCGGCATTGAATATTTGTAAAATCTATGTTGTCAGATTCAACAGACGCGGTCTCTATTTCCATCAATGTATCCTATCAATAGGGTTGCTTAAATATCTATATATAAGCCACTTTCTGGACAGGGTGCTGGTTTCCACTGCTTGGGAGTCCCACTATCCTCTTTGTTCTGTTTTTACCCTAACTAGAGTGGGTTTTGACCATAATCCAATTGTTCTGAATACTGGTGTAGATGAGTTTATTAGAAAAGGTAGATTCTATTTTGATAAGAATTGGATGGGACATGAAGATTTTAAAGAAGTTGTAATCAAAAGATGGGAAGAGATTTGTGATAAGATGCCTAACTTGGCTTACTCTCTGGACTATTGGAATGGGGGGACAGCATCTTTGAGGAAATTTTTAAAAGGTTGGGGTGCTAATGTTACTGGGAAATACAAGAAAGATAAAAAGATTCTTTTGGACCAAATTGATAGCTGGGATAGGAAAGCTGAAATCTCAGATCTCAGTGTTGAAGACTGGGGTAACAGATATAAGGTTGAAGAGGAATTAGAAAAGCTTTATAATATTGAAGAAAAGCTTTGGCAATATAAAGGGAATGGGAAGTGGCATTCTTCAAGGTGATGCTAATACCAGATTCTTTCATTGTTGTGCTAATGGAAGAAGGAGGAAAAAATTTATTTTCAGTTTGGAGAATGAGGGGGTGGTCCTTACAAAAGAAGATAAAATTAGATAGCACATTTATGATTTTTATAAAAAACTATTTGCACATGAAATCAGACAGAATGTTAACCTATCCAGTAACTTTTGTGTCCCAGAGGATAGAGTGACTGACTTGGATAATGATAGTCTGATTCAAGCTTTCTCTAAGAAAGAAGTTATGGACATTATTAATAGTTTACCCAGAGATTCTACACTCCTAGACCTGATGGTTTCTCTACTATCTTCTACAAAAAGTTCTAGGGGATGCTCAAACCTAAGTTCATGAAAATGGTTCAAGATTTCTTTGAGGGGAAGCTAGATCTTAAAAGATTGAACTATGGGGTGGTCACTTTGATACCAAAAATCAAAGATGCTAATGGCATTAAACAGTTCAGACCAATCTTTTTAATTAATGTTAGTTTCAAGATTATTACTAAGCTGATGGCTGTTAGATTGGGTAAAATTGCAAATAGGATTATTAATAAGAGTCAAACTGCTTTCATTAAAGGGAGAAATATCCTGGATGGGGTGTTATCCTTACATGATATCTTACATGAGTTGAGGGAGACCAAAAAAACAGGAATTGTGCTCAAACTAGATTTTGAGAAGATTTATGATAAAGTCCATTGGGGGTTTTTTGGAAAAAAATTATGATTAGAAAGGGCTTCTCTCAGAAATGGATTGGCTGGGTGATGAACTCTGTCAGAGGTGGTAAGGTGAGCATCGATATTAATGGTTCAGTTGGTCCTTACTTTTATACTCACAGAGGATTGAGACAAGGGGACCCCTTATCTCCCCTCCTTTTTTAATCTGATTGCTGATGCTTTGTTAGCAATTATTGGAAAAGCTCAAATGAAAGGTTTTATCAAAGGGGTGGCCTCACACCTAGTTTCGGGAGGGGGGCGGGTTCCTCTCCTGCAATATGCAGATGATACAGTTTTGTTGTTAGAATGTGATGATGCTTACATTCTCAATTTCAAGTTCCTCCTTTATTATTTTTAGTGGATGTCTAGGTTGAAAGTTAATTATCACAAGAGTGAGGTTTTTGTGGTGGGTGTGAAGAGAGAAGAGGCTATCAGAAGCTCCAATATGTTCAATTGTAAACTTAGGAATCTTCCCCTTATTTAGGGATTGACATCGGGGGAAGATAGGTGAATAGGGGTGCTGGCAATAGAATCATTAACAAACTAAAGAGTAGATTGGATAATTGGAAAAACAATTTACTTTCCCTGGGACAGAGATTGATTTTGGTTAATAGTTGTCTTAGTAGTCAACCTATTTACACTATAGGGTTTTACAAGCTTAATAAGGAAATTCACAGAAAGATGGACTCTATTAGATCCAGATTTTTTTAGTGGGGAGCTAGCGATAAGTTCAGATATCATATGGTCAACTCGAAAGCTATTTGCAGACCTAAAGACTTTGGTGGTTTAGAGGTGTTAGACTCAAGACGTATGAATGAATGCCTCCTATGTAAGTGGTTTTGGAGATTGAGTGTAGCTAAAGATGAGCTATGGTATAGGATTTTGAAAGCTAAATACTTTCCTAATGGGGATTTTAGAGATGCTCCTAACATGAGAGGCTCTCAATTTTGGAGCCCCCTGTCTAAAGGTAAAAACCTCTTCAAAAGGGGTGGTTCTTATCAGGTTGGGAATGGGGAGACTATTTACTTTTGGAAGGATGTTTGGATAGACAATTGTCCTCTTTATATTAGGTTTTCTGGTCTAATTGATATTTGTACAGCTCTTCATGCAAAAATCGCAGATTACCTGAAGGATGGAGTGTGGCACATTAGGTTTAATAGAAATTTTGGCAAGTAGGAAGTGGTGTTGTGGAGAGATATGAAAGAATTGCTCCATGAGGTTGGAATCTCTACTGACCATGATAGAATGATTTGGTGCCTAGAAAAATCAGGGCATTTTACTATTAAGTCTCTCTACAGGAACATAGCTTGGGGGGTCATTGATAAGAGAATGCTTGATCTTTGGGCTGAAAATTAAGATTTTCCTTTGGCAGACTCACTTGAATATATTACCCACTGTGGATCTGTAACACCCCAGCTCAGCATTGAGCCTGGAATGCTACCAAACTAACATTAAACAATTCTAAGCCAAAACATCCTACCAAATTTTTGGCAGAACCTCCCCTGTATTATTAACTACCAGGAGGTTCCAATATTTGAATAAAACGTATAGTTAATCCAACATTCAGCATAATCAATAGGCATTCAAAACATGAAAGCAACTAGCATATCCAGAGATCCAAAAGACACTACCTATCATTATTACACTTAATCCAATGCATGAAGCATAATCATAAACAATCTCTAAGCAGGTTGCTCCTTTATTAAAGTATGAACTAAAAATTTATCAACTTTTAAGGTGGATGGTAGTGTGTGTGTCCAACTCAAGTCTACTCCCTCCCATGCATGCCATTCTTGCAAGTGGTACCTAAAAACACAACAAAAGCAAGTGTAACACCCCAGCCGAACATGAGCCTGGAATGCTACTAAACAAACCCTAATAATTCTAATCAAAGCAAACCTAATAAATTTCGGCAGAACCTCCCTTGTAAAGTTAATTACACGGAGGTTCCAACATTCAAATGAATCATAAATTAACCAAACTACTATCCAGAGACATCAAAAGATAATCAAAGATATGCTAAGTATCCAGCAATCCAGTGAAGTATAAAGTTCCACTACTCAACATTATTACACTTAAACTACTTCAAGAGACAGGATTTAATAAACTTTTGAGCATCTCGCCCAAATACTAAAACAATTACGATCTGAAGATCATTCAACTTTATTTAGTTCATGTGGCATGTGTGTGACTAGCAGTCTACTTCCCCCCATGCATGTCGTTCTTGGCTCGAGTACCTAAAATGACATTAAAAGCAAGAGTGAGTCCACAGACTCAGCAAGTACAGAAATAGAAGCTATAACATGAGCATCAATATGTAGAAGATCAACAACAAAACATTTCACATGCAAATGCAATGCTCAAGGATCCTCTCTCTTATCTTTCTGTGTGCATACTACCAGTAATGCAAAGTATGCAACCGTCGCCGCATACCCCTGCCTGTGCGCGCACGCACAGGGACCAATTGCCCAATACTCCGCAAGTATTGGGGACCTCATGCCCACACTCCACGAGTGTGGGGATCTCAAGCCCGTCACATTCATGACGGGGACCTCAAAGATGTGCATACTTGGTCATCACAAGACCAAGCCTCAACATGATATCAAAATGCATATGCACCATCTCTTTTCAACATCAAGCACCAATGGCGGTAACAACATTCATGAATAAAGGCAATAACAACATTCATGAATAAAGCATATCCAAAGTTTGAACATTCACCACTCTGATTATGCACACTTATCAACAGCCACACGACATTAACAAGCATCAAACCCGCATTCATGTCCAAGCAATCACAAACAAGGATCAAACGATGCACTTGCCTCAACCGTGCGGGAGCGAAGGGCGCGAAGAGGCGCTGCCCTGGAATCACGCTCCTACCTGAACATAAAGATAACCCAGACTAAGTCCAACATACTGGACCCAAAGCAAAAATAACAACACAATTGAACTTGCTTAACTCCCAAGCGTTTCCAAACTTCCAATTTCTAGCGATCGTTTTGGTGTCCACTGCGGGCAGTTAACTTCTAAAAAATCATATCTTTCTGCTCAGGAGTCCAAATAAGTTGTTCTTGGACTCTCTTGAAAGCTAACTTAAATACCTAAATAAACTTAGTTGGGGAGCCCTTCCCATTCGGCCTTATACTGCCTCTACCAAGCCAAACTACAGAACCACAATTATCACGTCGGGTTCTCTGGACAGTGCACTAAAACCACCATAACTTTTGCTACGAAAGTCCAAATCAAGCGTTCTTTATCTCTCTAAAAAGGTATTGAAATTACCCGCAGTTTTCGTTATACTGAGATCCCCTGATTCTCCTTTTAAATAGCAGTTTTATCCAGATTTCTACAGGCTGTCCAAAACTGACAGATTAACAGAGCAGCGATACTAAAAACTTCATAACTTCCTGACCGTTAATCGAATTTGGATGATCTTGGCGGCCACTGAAAGCTAATAAGATTATCTAAATAACTCTAGGAGATCAAAATCCCTAATTCTGCTTCTAAACACCCTAAACGGACCGCGCAATATTCTGGACAGAATTGAACGTTGAACAGAATTAATCCGATCCAATCGATCTAATCGCAGTCGCATCTAATGACTTTCAAACATCACATGAAACCCATCATTACCCTTGATGACGTGCAGGACGACGACGAATAGGCCTCGAAGAAGGTGATCCTCCTTCTCCTCTCTTCCTTCTCTTCTCCCTTTCCTTCTCACTTCCTTGGTCGGCAATAGCAGCGAATGATGGAGGCAAGGGCTGCCATGGGGAGGAGGCACCATGGTGGTGCTACAGTGGCGGCGTGCACTGTAGCACGCACGCTACAGTAGAAAAATTAGGGTTTTCCTCTTGGGCTAAGGCCTGAGGCCCAAGTTATCCCAATTATGCTAAAAACCCTCTCTCTAACTGCTAATTAAACTATTCTTTATTTGATCCCACTCTTAATTCGAATATTCTCTTCTAAATTAATTTGGAGTATTACAGCAAGGGTGAGTCCAAAGACTCAGCAAGTACCAATAATGAAACATTAATCTCACATTTACATCATCAACATTCCATTCCAAAGCTTTACACAAAAACATATCTCATGAGGTATGTATGCGAATATGCAATGCAACTTTTCTCTTTCACTCTTTGTCGCATTTCACCGGTAATTCGAGATATCGACCGTCGCCAGATACCATGCTGTGCTCGCAAGCACAGGGACCAGTGCCCAATACTCGCAAGTAAAGGGACCTCAAGCCCACACTCCACAAGTGTGGGGACCTCAACCCGTCATATACATGACGGGATCTCAACAAATGCTTGGTCACCACGTGACCAAGTCTTTATTTGTCAACATGATGCATATGCACACATCATGAATCATCATAATCATACCTCCTCAGCAATATCACTTATGAATTTAACTCATTCATACTTCTATCATTCATATCATAAGCATTTACCATCTTTAATCAACATATCACACTATCAACTAAGCATAGCTAATATGTATCAAAACATAGCACTCATTGTCAAACAATTCATAATTACTCTATCAAGCAGTACTTGCAACCACCAAGATAATTTGGTATTCATCACAATATCATCCATTCATGGCTATTATGACCCAAACACAAACAATCACAGACATACAAGCATAATAATACAATAACCGGATACTTGCCTCAACCGTGCGAGAACGGTGGGCCGAAGTGGCGCTGCCCTGGATCTCGCTCCCACCGAACATAGAGATAACCCAATCTAAGACCAACATACTGGACCAAAAGCATAAATAACAACACAATTGAACTCTCTAAACTTCCAAGCATTTTCTAATCTTCCAATTTCTAGCGATCGCTTTCGGTGTTCACTGCGGACAGTCAACTTCTAAAATACATAACTTTCTGCTCCGGAGTCCAAATAGGATGTTCTTAGACTTTCTGGAAAGGTAATTAAATTACCTAAATAAACTTAGTTGGGGAGCCCTTTTGATTATGCCAACTATTGCCTCTACCAAGCCAACCTACAGAACAACAATTTTCACATCGGTTTTTTGGACAGTACACTAAAACCACCATAACTTTTGCTACGAAGGTCAAAATCTTGCATTCTTTATCTCTATGAAAAGGTATAGAAATTACCTACATTTTTCGTTATACTGAGATCCTCAGATTTCGTCTTTAAATAATAGATTAACTCAGTTTTCTACAGACTGTCAGAATATTGATAGATTAATCAGACAGCGGCACTAAACAATTCATAACTTTCTAACCGTTAATCGGATTTTGGCGTTCTTGGCGGCCACTGAAAGATAAGAACATTATCTACATAACTCTAGGAGACCAAAACTCCTAATTCGGCCTCTAAACACCCGAAACTGACCGCGCAATAATCTTGACAGAACGCGATCTATTAAACCGACGCAAATCAATCTACCAAACGACATCAACCGCAACTATTACGCATCAAACAACGAAGAACACGCGACGTTACCCTTGTAGAATCGCAGCAAGATGATGAACTCTCCCCACGAAGTTGATCTCCTCTCCTTTCTTCACTTGATCGGCAGCAAGGAGCACCGACGGCGAGGAAGGGAGGCACCAATGGAGGGGGGCACCACCATGGAGGAGAGGTGTGCTACAGTAGCCGTGCTACAGTGCGGTGGCACTGTAGCTACAGTGCAACTAGGGTTTTCCCCCTTCCTTTTATTGGTGGTCGACCCCTCATGGGCCTCCTGGGCCAAGGCCCAAGTTGCCGAAAAACTGCAGAAACCCCCCTTTTTTATGTCTAATTTCTCTTTTGAACGCTTTCTTTCGTAGAATAAATTGGAGTATTACATTAAAACCCCTCTTTCTCCTGTTCAATCGCTTTGCTAAAAGAAATTTTCCCCCGTTTTTAATTATTCTCTCCCGATTTAATTATTCTCTCCCGATTTAATTTTTGGGGTATTACAGGATCAATTGACTTTGAGGAATTAGAAAGGTGATAACAAATGCTGGCTTTGCGGGGGAGGGGGGTTGTATTATGAAAAGATTTGCTTGGTCCTGTATCAGAGAGATTTTTAATTGGAAGAGAGTCCCTACATCTCTGGATGACTTTCATATCTGTTGGCTACATACTGGGGGGTGTTAACATTTGGGTTTATTCAGTTTTGCAGCGTTTGCTTGGACACTTTGAAAAGTCAGAAACAAAGGTGCCATTGAGAAGACCTTTCCTAAGCGTCCAACTGAAGTTATCTTCCAATTTGTATCATATTTGCAGCGGTGGAGTGTTCTGACCAGAATAGATGATCGTACCAAGCTGGAGGTTTTGAGGAATACGGTTGGTGAATGGATGAAGTCCTTTTGCGCTTTAGACGGGACTAGTCATGTGCCCATGCGTTGCAACGGAAACTCATATTTGAACTGAAATTTTAGTATGCAGTTCATACTAACCGTGTCTGATGTAAACTATTCACTGGAATATACAATCATCGAGTTTTCAATAAAACCATATGCTGAAACATATGTTGGTGTCATGATTAAGCATCTACAGAAAATGAAAAGAGGATTGAGTTATTCCAACTTCTTGTAGATAATGTCATTACAAATTATTAATCAAAGTCTGCTCACTTGAGTGACGGCTAAGAATATCCCTCACAGCATGGAGAAAAGTATCACGGTCATCAACAGACCCTTCTGCTAAGCATGAAATAACTGTGATTTAAGTAATGAACTTAACAAAAATCCAACTGCTAATAGAACAGGACTTACGCGAAGATAAAGCAAGGGTTTTCTGGGAACTAAATAATGAATCATCACAAAAGCATCAATAATTTAGTATATAGCAACTTGAACAACTGGCATGATGTACTGCCCAATCTCCCATCTATTCAAGATAGTTCATGCTTTAAATGGAGGCAGAAAATAGATTCTACATGTTCACAAATGAAGTTTCAAGCGCATTCAGATGTGCACCTAGTGTGCAATTATTCATTCAGGGATTTACTAAACTTACAGATGGCAAACAATCACACATGTATACCGCATGTAAAGTTCCTTCTGATTAAGTCTTCAACTAAAAGTGAGAGAACTTTGACTTGTTGCATTGCATTTGTAATTCTAGATTCCCGGTTGCCACAGCCAATTCAACAATGACCAATCAAAGCTCTATTCAAATATAAAGACATCCGGTATATGCACATATTTCATATTTGTGTCGGCTACTTAAACAGTAAGACACCATAAGGGAGGTCAAGCTTATGTATGATATGAATATGCAGTATGTGCAACTATGGGAGATGACAGGTTGATAGGGAGATGAACATAGATTGTGTTATTTCATAATTTGATCCCAAACATTCATGTAGGGTCTCAAGAACAAAGGTACATTCAGCTATGCTATTACAAAACTGATAAGGTAATGGGTCCATCACTTGTACGTAGATGACAACTGGAGACAGGCTCTGCCTTAGTTCAGCTTCTCAATTAGTTCGTTGATTTTATCCCCGCAGTTGAAGAATCTAGACCCGTCATTATATGTTAATGATGTTTTGGTTATTAATGACAAATGCTTTGTGAGACTAACACTCTTTATGATATACCTATTGTTTAAGTCTCAATTGGATTTAAAGATCAAAGAGGTATGCATTTGACAACATCTTATTATATCTTGCTGCATTCCTCGGATCCATTATATAGGTTGAACTTCACCAAAAAGGAAAACTTGTATATGTGCATATGTTTCATTTACACACTCGTGTATGCACACATTTAGGGAGTTCAATCTATATCTTATGTTTCATTAGTATTGATCCATAATTCTTTGTCCACATATATTAAGGATCTTTACCTTGAAATATATCCTTGAATATATTTAACTTGTGTAGTTAATATATTCATATGAGTATATACAACTTGTGTAGTTTGTATACACTCATTTTGGTATATATAACTTGTGTAGTTCATATATACTCATGACCTTGTTGTTTCATTAGTATTGATCTTTGTGATCTACTTTGAAACATAACTCTTGAGTATATATATAACTTATGTAGTTTATATATACTCATACCAATTACATTCAATTACATGTTATTGAAGTGATTATCATCTATTACCAAAGAGGGAAAGATTGTGGTATCTTGTCCCACCATTATTGATTAATGGTTTGAAGTGGTAATGTATGATAATCATATTGTGGAACTAACGGTTTTCTATGAGTTGGTGAAATAGGTTATGTTCCATGTGATTGAAGACTTCGGATGATGTCATGAGTTGATCATCAAGTCAAGTGTTTGAAGGAAAAAGAATATCTTCATGAGTTGATGATATCAAGAGAAGAAAATCATCATGGGTTGATGATATTGAAGTGAAGAGCTTGGAGTAAAGGAGATGATCATGAGTTGATCATCAAGACAAGAAGAATCCATCATGTGTTGATGGAGGTCAAGTGAAGAGTGCATCATGAGTTGATGTATGTCAAGACTTGAAGCAAGGATATGCGTCATCAAGCTTCAAGTGGTTGCGCAAGGAAAAGGTATGACTAGCTAGGGCTAAGGATTTGTTCCTAGTCGTTTACCGGTCTCAGTGTTTGGTTGGAGACCGAATTGCTAGAATAGGTTGCCGTACTATTAAGAGGGGTCTTAATTAGTAACTTGAGTTAGTCATGTGTTGATAGCTCATTGTGTTTGCTCTAGCTCAACTTAACATGTTGCCTATGTTTGCAAATGCGTTTTGCAAATAGTTGTGGCTCATGGTTATTCCTTGTAGCATGTGACTTTAGTTTGCAAATGCGTTTTGCAAACGGTTTAAGTTCGTGTACCTTATTCCTTATGGCGTTGATTCTAAAAGTTGGCAAATGTGTTTTGCAACTTGTTGAGAATCTAGCTTTTATCTCTTGTGTACATGTTGCATCAATTTGGCAAATATGTTTTGCAAATTGAGTTGAGGCAAATGTACAAAGTGCATTTTCGATCTTCTTGATTCTTTGTGATCCGACCTTACAGTAGCGGTCGGCCGGTGTGTGATCCGACCGCCATGGGTTGGGCGGTCTGACCGATTCTTGTGTGTACCGGCCGTAAGAATCGGTACTACCGGGGTGCGGTAATACCGGGAGTTTGAAGCGGTACTACCGGAGTGCGGTAGTACCGAATTTTGTATGGCGGTACATATTTTCCAGAAGAGTTGTTTTCTGGTCTACTCATTGCTCGATCGGCGATCGGCCGGCCCCTCGGCGGTCGGCCGGTCGCGGCGATCGACCGCCATTGGTTGGCGGTCGACCGTTCAGAGTCAACGGCTACTTTTATAGCCGTTGGCGCTTAGCGATCCGACCGCCATTAGTTGGCGGATCGACCGGTTTGTCAGATTCTCGGAATCTTTTCTCAACGGCTAGTTTTTGTGTGTGGGCTATAAATACCCACCTTGGTGTGTGAGAAATAGTTCTGGTGCCCCATTGAGTTTCTTTGAGCTAAGAGCAAGCCTCTCATACTCTTGTGTGCATGTGTTGCACTTAGTGAGTGATTGAGAGCAAACCCTAAGTGCATGTGTTGCATTAGGTTGTGGATTGCTTATCCATAGAGCTTTGGCACTAGATTGGTTCAAGTGAAAGTTGAGTCTTGTTACTCTTGGTGTTTGCCGACACCTAGGCGGCGTGGAGGCGTTGTCGTCGGTGATCTTCTCAAGTGAAGCTTGTGAGAAGACCGGACGATTTGTGAGTGGCTTGGTGCTCGCCATCTCGGAGCGAAGTAAGAGCAACCCTAGTGGATCGAGGTGATAAGTTCAAGTTGGAGTCGGTTCAAGCGGTTGAACTCACTTAGAGGTGTTGGTTCGGTTGGAACCGGTCCAAGTTGTTTGGACTTACCTCGGAGGTGTTGCCTCGCGTTTTGGAGCCGATCCAAAAGGTTGAACTTACCTCAACGTGGATTAGGGGAGACCGGCAAGTCTTCGATCACCACGGGAAAAATATCGCCGTGTCAATTGTGGTTTGCATTCTAGCTTTACTACATAGCAATTTATATTCCTAGAATTAAATTGCTTACTTGTGTGAACGCTATCTTATGTACTTAATTGTTTATATCATTAGTTGATTGCTTACAAGTCATTGCTTAATTGTTATCTCTCAATAGGCTTGTTGTTGGTGCACTTAGGCGAGCCTAGTTGTTTTAGGTTTTAATTGGGCATAACCGATTTGATATTAGCTTCCGCATTGCTTAAAGGTTTTAGCGCAAAGAAGTTTTAAAACCGCCTATTCACCCTCCTCTAGTCGGCCTACTCGATCTTACAAGTGGTATCAGAGCTTGGTCTCTCATTTATTAGACTTAACCGTCTAGAGAGTAAAGGATGGCGACTAGAGATTTTATGCACCTAGGTGAAACACCTAAATTTGATGGCACAAATTATGCACATTGGAAAATCCGCATGTCATGTTATTTTAAGGCCATGGGCCCAAATATATGGCGGATTGTAGATGTTGGCTTTTCTCCTCCATTGGATAGTCTTGATCCAACAATTGAGGAAGAGAAATGCTTACATCTAGACGCTCAAGAAATTAACGCTTTATTTAGTGCTTTAAGTGTAGATATGTTTAATGTCATATGCGATCACGAGAACGTTCATGAGATGTGGACACATCTTCAAGAATATTATGAAAGGTCCATTTCCAAAAGTAATGATCGCATAGAGGAATGGACGTCGGAAGAAGAATGCTCAACTTCTAGCTCCGACGATGATGACATATCAACACCATCAACATCGCCTCATTGCTTTATGGCTAAAGGTAAAAATGAGGTAAATAATTATGAGCCTTCATATGATGAATTGATGGAGATGCTAGAAGAATTAAATGAATATATTGGAAAAGAAAAGAAGAGATTCAAGGTTTTAGAGAAAGAGCATATCTCACTTCAAAATAATTATGATGTGCTAAAAGATGAACATGAAACTCTTCTTCTAAATGAGCTTAAAAAGTCCTATGCGGATATTGGCATAACATGCAATTTAATAGATGATTTGCCATGCATAGTTCCTAAATCTTGCAATTCACCTAAAATTGATATATCCACATCTTGCGATGATTTAATTGATATGCCTTGTAGCACTTGTGAAAATGCTACTATTTCCTCTATGTCTTGTGAGACTAATCTTGTAGAGGAAAACAAAATTCTCAAGGCCCAAGTCACAAATTTGAAAAATGACTTGGATAGAAGCCACAAAGGGAAGGCCACTCTTGATGATATCTTGAGCAAGCAACGAAGCTCAAGTGATAAGAGTGGAATCGGCTTCACTCCCATGAAGAAAAGGGAGAATAGCAAGATGCGACACAATCAAAGACACAACAAGAACATCAAGTGTTTTGATTGTCATCAAAAGGGTCACCTCTCCTCAAAATATCCTAATAAAGAAGATTACAAGAGAGGACTTGGCTTCATCGAAATGAAAAAGGTGAAGTTCATCCCAAAGCAAAAAGGAAATAAATACTCAAATATCAAATGCTTTGGATGTTATGAAAAGGGACACATTGCTTCCGTGTGCCCTAACAAGGTAAATGATTTAAATGATATACCTTGTTGCTCTAAATTAAATGCTTCAATTTCCTCTATGTCTTGTGAGACTAATCTTGTAGAGGAAAGTAAAAAGATCAAGGATATAAAATGTTTTGATTGCAATGAGAAGGGTCACTTTGCCTCCAAGTGCCCTATCAAGAAAATGGACAAGAGAGGACTTGGTCTCACCGCCAAGAAGAAGGTGAAGAGTCACCCAAAGCAAAATGGAGATCAATTCAAAATTATCAAGTGCTTTGGATGCAAGAAGTTTGGACACATTGCCTCAGTATGCCCAAATAAAAAGGATGTCAAGCCAAGACATTCAATGAAGAGGCAAGATGGCAATGAGCAAGATAAGAAGACATCAAGGGGAAGCAAAAGCCCTACTTGCTACAATTGCCGGGAGAAAGGACATTTTAGTAAGGAATGTCCGAAAGGTATCACTCCTAAGCCAACTCTTTATAATGAAAATTATTTGCTTAAGAAGGATAGAAATGGCAATGTGTTTGCCAAGATTGTTAGTTCACATAAATGCATTGCTAAGGCCATTTGGGTGCCCAAAAGTATTGTGACTAACATTCATGGACCCAACCAAGAATTGGGTACCAAAAATGCGCTTAAATGATTAATAGGTACTTGGAGAGGCATTGGAGACTTGGCTTATTCATGAAGAGGTGTATTCCACCATATGTCAAAATTGGAGCCAAGTATGAAGATAATCAAATCATATCATGAGCCAATGCTATCTCGGTAACAAGTATTTACATTGAAGTATCTAGACCCTTTACCTTGTGTAGGTTGCTTTCATGAAAATCTTATGAAAAGGGTTGTTCTTGCTCTCGTGTTTAATCTTGTTTATTCGTATCTTGAGCAAGATGGAAGTGGCACATTATGGGGGAGTGCTAAATCATTTACATGTATATCACATCCCTATGTGTGCCCAAATTAATTAAGTGCTAAAATGTTTTTCAAAATTAAACCATTTAGCCAAAAGTCAAAAACTTGAAATTATTAGTATATCCTTCGAAAAATTAGTTGCAAAATGTATACAAATGCATTTCAAAGGTTTACCAAAGGTTTTGGTTCAAGAAAAACATATTTTAAATGAAAATGAGTTTCTACCCAAAATTCTAGATCTTAGAATCTTGTTTTTGACCTAAACTAGATTTTTGTGTAAAATCTATTCTAAAAAGAGTTTGATCTTCGTCCCAAAAGGAAAATCCTAGAGTTGGTTACACTAAACCTTTTTGGTATTCAAATGATCTTCAAAAGACCAACTCATCAAAAGTTATTCGTTTTCGAAACTCATTCAAAATACTAGCTTAACCATAAAAGTCACTTTCTAGCACTTAAGCGAGTTTAGCCATTTGAACCTAAATTATTCACATGAATAGGTCCATGATGGTATTTATGACTCATACATGCAATTGGATTCTATAGAATACTTCAAATGCTAAATTTGGTTCTTTTTGTGAAAGTTCTCGAAAATACGATTTCATTTGCGAAAACTAAAACTTAATTTGTAAAAACTATTTGAAGATTGGATTTTAAAGGGCTATATAAGTTGGAAATGCTCCAAAGATATTTGTTTGATTGATTGTGTGAAAATTTGGAGCAAATTACAACAATTCCACTCTTTTCTCAAATCGATCTTGAATCTGTTTGTCGGTTTGATCGCCGCCGATCGACCGCTCATCTTGGCGGTCGACCATTGAATCGATCGAACCGCCAAGCCCAGTGTCGACCGGTTTACGTGGAGTCCTTAACTCCCACCCGACAGCAGTTTTCCTCACTTTCCTCCCAAATCCGAAAAACTTCTCTCTGTTACTCTCGGCTGCTCCTTCCTCTCCGGCTTGGATCTCCCTCTCCGGCCGGTACTTTTGTGGGTTGAGGTAACCTAGATCCTCTCCCTCACCTCCTCTCTCTATTCCACGGTTTATTTTGAGTTTTAAGTCAATTAATCTCAAATGCCATGGAACCCTAGGTGGAGGTGTTCTTTTGAAATCCGGCTATTTATTTTCAAATTGCTTCAAGGATCTATACCCCTTGATTCTCTTCTTCATCACAAGCCGGTAAATCTCTCTCTCTACTTGCAAAATGTTTCACATTGTGATTTGCCTCACTATCTAGGGTTTGACTTGAATGTCCCCAATTCCATTCAATGTGTTGGTAAATTTTTGTTCCTGCAAGTAGTATAAGAGTAGATTAATATGTATTCATGATGCCATTATACAAAAAGTGGAAATTTTGGATTCTCCCAAATTTGATTGCCTTTGTCTTTGGTCTGACGGCCGGCATAGTGGCGATCGACCGATCCTCTGGCGGTCCGGCCGGCCAGAAGCGATCGACACTTTGTGACAATGGGCAGTGACAGTGATGGCATTAAGAACACTTGTTAATTTATTCTTTGAAATTCTTTGATATTCATTGCTATCTTATCTCAGTGACTATGCCGGTCAAGAGGACTACGTCTCGCCCTGCACCTCTTTCCTCTTCAAGAGATGAACAAATGGAGGATGTAGAAGAAGAGGTTGGAGAAGAAGAAGAAAACTCTAGTGATGACAGCGACAATGACAGCAGTGATAATGAATATGAGGATGATGATGATGATGAGGATGATAATGATGATGATGATGATGATGATGATGATGATGAGGATGATAATGATGATGATGCTCCTTATCAGAGTCAGTTTATTGGACTTGATGTGTCTACTATTAAGAGTGAGCAATATACTATTCGAGGCATATTAATCGTTCGATTTCCTAGAAATGCAACCATGGGTATGTTCCACACTTTATTTCAACGACATGTCTATCGGATAATCTATGCTAAGAAAAGTTTGCAAATCATCGATTTGTAAAGTGGAGCTATATTGGCAAGAATCCGGTCTATAATGGTGCGCTTAGATTGTTTAGAGTGTCGATTGGAATCATTAGTCTCTTTACGATTGCAACTTTCATGCAAAAGCCATCGACAGCTTTTATGCTACAGTCTATGTTTCTCCTGATCACGACCATCTTGAATGGATGACTGGACATCAAAAGTTGGAAGCTAGTAAAGATGAGTTCATAAGTGCCCTGAGCTTAGGAGATTCGAGTGGTTTAAAGGTACATCTTCAGGAATCTCTTGACCTCACTCAGGTGGATGAGTTCTATGATCCAGGAAATCTGTTTGTGCGTGGAAAGGTAACTGGACTCCTTCCTATTCCCAGTGTTATTAATAGGATCATGAGAGCATCATTCTTTCCTAGGAGTGGAAACAATGATGAGATACATGGGCGTGCCTGGAATGTGATAAAATATATTATGGATGGCACAAGGATTGATGTGATGGACCTGATCATTAGAGAGATTGCTACTTCTAAGGGAGACAAGACCAAGAGTATTTATTTTGCTCCCTATATTATGAAGCTCATTCAGAGTAAGATTGATTTTGATCAGGACTATGATATGGAGCATAAGGAGTACAGACCTAGAGATGCTCCTCCTCCTCAGGTGCCTCCTCCACCTCCTCTTCAGCATCAGGGACAGGGATCATCCTCTCAGGGACCTCCAGTCGTGAGCTCCTCGGGAGCGGGGATGCGTCTTGGCGCTATCTTGCATCTTCAGACGAGCATGGATGCTAGGTTTGATCGCATGGATGCGAGATATGATCAGATGCATGCAGAGACTACAGCTAGGTTGGATTCTTTGGACTTGAGAGTCAGTCATATGGATGCGAGACTCTCTGAGTATTATCAGCAGCAAGTGCCTATTGTTTATCAGAGGTTTGGGAGACGTCGACATACATCTTGAGCGTTGGCGGGGCGATCTTCCACCCACTTCAGTTGCTCCTCCTTCTTAGATTCTGTCTTTTCATATGTAGGTCAATAGACCTTGTTTTGTGGGATAAGCTGTATGTTACCTTTTATTATCTGTTATGAGCTTATTGAACCCTGTTGTGATATTTATTACTGTCAGACTCTTTGGATATGTGGTTGTTAAATGTTATGAATTGTGTTTATTATCCTTGTCTGATTTATGTTATTGAATCCTTATTGTTGTTGCATGAATAATCTTATCTTGATTATATATTGTCATGCTTCCTTGGATTTATTATTCAGAGAAAACTCCGTCAAAATTTCATAAAATCTATTGTGCATGTATTCCTTTCAGATCTTAAATGCACATATTTAGGGGGAGTTTTTATCTCTGTTTGGTTCTTGGTTACAGAAACCTTTCTTTAAAAGAGGAGAATGTTTATTTGATCTAAATAAAATGCCTTCTCTTGCCAAGCTCTTGATCATGCAAAATCTTTTACTTTGCTTAAGGTTGATTTGAAGTTTTTGGTGATTAATGCCAAAAGGGGGAGAATGATGGATCAATATCTTTCCACATTTGGTTGTGTATCAAATATTTTACATATCTCCTTCATATGCATGATTTACATTTCAATAGCTCAATTACTCAATAAATGTTGATAATATTCAAATGTGGCTATTGATAAAGGATTTGTCATCAATTACCAAAAAGGGGGAGATTGAAGAATCTAGACCCGTCATTATATGTTAATGATGTTTTGGTTATTAATGACAAATGCTTTGTGAGACTAACACTCTTTATGATATATCTATTGTTTAAGTCTCAATTGGATTTAAAGATCAAAGAGGTATGCATTCGACAACATCTTATTATATCTTGCTGCATTCCTCGAATCCATTATATAGGTCGAACTTCACCAAAAAGGAAAACTTGTATATGTGCATATGTTTCATTTACACACTCGTGTATGCACACATTTAGGGGGAGTTCAATCTATATCTTGCGGTTTCATTAGTATTGATCCATAATTCTTTGTCCACATATATTAAGGATCTTTACCTTGAAATATATCCTTGAATATATTTAATTTGTGTAGTTAATATATTCATATGAGTATATACAACTTGTGTAGTTTGTATACACTCATTTTGGTATATATAACTTGTGTAGTTCATATATACTCATGACCTTGTTGTTTCATTAGTATTGATCTTTGTGATCTACTTTGAAACATAACTCTTGAGTATATATATAACTTATGTAGTTTATATATACTCATACCAATTACATTCAATTACCTGTTATTGAAGTGATTATCCTCTATTACCAAAGAGGGAAAGATTGTGGTATCTTGTCCCACCATTATTGATTAATGGTTTGAAGTGGTAATGTATGATAATCATATTGTGGAACTAACGGTTTTCTATGAGTTGGTGAAATAGGTTATGTTCCATGTGATTGAAGACTTCGGATGATGTCATGAGTTGATCATCAAGTCAAGTGTTTGAAGGAAAAAGAATATCTTCATGAGTTGATCGCCATCCGGGGTTCGCAATCTGCAGCGGCTTCAAGGGTAACGACAGGTTCCTCGTGTTGTATGATAGTCATTAGAAGCATTTGCCATTAGAACGATTGCATCGGTTATATTCTGTTCTCTGTTCAATTTTGACCAGTAGCTTGCGCGGCCGATTTCATGTTGTTAGAGGCAGAATTAGGAGTTTGGATCTCCTAGAGAATTGTAGGTTATGTTCTTAGCTTTCGTTGGCCGCCAAGATCTCCCAAATCCGATTAACGGTCTGGGAGATATGATTTTTCTAGTGTTGCTGTCCTGTGGTTCTGTCAGTTTCTGGAAGTCTGTGGTAATTGGGTTATATCTGCTATTTAAAAGGAGAATCAGAGGATCTCGGAATAACGAAACATGTGGGTAATTTCTGTACCTTTTCATAGAGTTAAAGAACATGAGATTTGGACTTTCATAGAAAAAGTTATGGTGATTTTAGCGTACTGTCCAGAGAACCCGACGAGAATTCTGTCGTCTGATGTTTGGTTTGATAGGGGAAATTAGGGGCAGAATCAAGAGGGCTCCTCAACTAGGTTTATTTAGGTAATCCAATTACCTTTTCAGAAAGTCTAAGAGCATCTTAATTGGAATCCCGAGCAGGAAGTTATGTATTTTAGAATTTGGCTGTTTCAGTAAGCACCAAAACGATCGCTAGAAATTGGGGGTTTTGTTAACACTTGAGAGTTAGCGAGTTTTGTTGTGTTATTATTTAAGCGTTTGGTCCATCATGTTGGTCTTAGATTGGGGTACCTTTGTGTTCAGGTGGGAGCGCGGTTCCAGGGGCAGCACCCTCTTCGCGTCCACCGTTCTCGCACGGTTGAGGCAAGTATTCGGGCTATTATATGTGTATGCTTGTTTGAAGTGTTTGTGATGTATCGTGATAGTATAGCCATGCTTGCCTGTTATTGTAATACACCGAATGTTTCTACCGAAGGAGAGTAAACGAAAAAGGGGTTTTTCTGTAATACTCCAACTTATTGTAATGAAGGAAGCAGTGAAAAGAGAAATTAAACTTTAGATGAGGGAAATCTGCAATTTTTTGACAACCTGGGCTTCGGGCTTTGGCCTAGGAGGCCCATGAGGGGCCGGCCACTAATAAAAGGAGGGGGAAACCCTAGCCCACCACTGTAGCACGCATTGCTACAGTGTTCCGCCGCCCCTTCTGATGCGCGCCCTCCTTGCACTCCGTTGCTCTCTCTTGGTGGTGCTCTCCCATTCTTTGTCGGCCAAGGAGAAAGGTGGAGGAGAGAGGAGAAGAAGAGGAGATGAGCATCTAGCGGGGTATTTCAGTGGGCACGCGTGTCTCCAAGGGTAACGATTGCCGGTTGTTGTTGTTTGATTAGTCGTAGAAGTGAAACCGATTAAATTTGATTAGATCAAAGTCTGTCTGTTGGAAATTCAATTCTGTCCAGTAGTTTGCGCGGCTGTTTTCGCAATCTTAGAGGCCGAATCAGAGGATCCCATCTCCTAGAGTATTGTAGGTTTTGTTCTTAGCTTTCGGTGGCCGCCAAGAACACTAAATTCCGACTTTCGAGTCAAAAGTTATGATAGATTTATTATCTGTTGTCCAGAATCCTGACGAGAATTAGCAGTCTCTGTATAGGTTGATATATGGCCTAGTTAGAGGGTGATTCAGAGGTCTTGCCCATAACAAATTTTGAAGGTGATATCACTAGCTTTCAGGATTGATAAAGAACACCTCATTTGGATTCATAGATCAAAAGTTATGCACTTTTCATTGTGACTGTCCAGATTGTAGGTCAGTCTGTCTAGATTGTATGTCAGTTTCTATCTTTAGTTTTGACCCGTGTGCCACTTTTTGTTAAATGCAAAATATGAATGTCGTACCAACTAGGTTATTGTAGGTAATTTCATAACCTTTTCAGATTGTTAAAGAACACTCAATTCGGAGTTGTAGTTTAAAAGTTATGGACGTTTTAGTTCTGCTGTTCTAATTGCTCAGTCAGATTCTGTTCTGTTGTTTCGTTTGACAGTTAGCAATTTAGTTTGGCCGATTTGGGTTATCTCGTCAACTACAAAGTTGTAGATATATTTGTTAAGCTCGTGTAGGATCTGGGCTCATCTCTTTTGGAGTCCCAGATCATTAGTTTTGGTCTTTACCGTGCTGCTGTCCTGATGGGATTCCATGTTGCTGCTGGAATTTCAGATTCGGGTTATGACTATGTTTTGGGTGTGCAAGAGGGTAGTGTAGAATATTAATTCATGATGGGCTCTATGTTGTTCTTATTTCGGTTATTTAATTGTTTAGGCCGCGAGTCTCACGGGTTTGGGAGCGCCATCGTTGCTGCTAACGCACGCAACGCGAAGGCAAGTACTTTGTTGGTTTTAAGTCTTTGTGATTGTGAATGTTTACATGAATATGATGTGACATCTTGTGATACCGAAATGCTGAATTGGTTATGTTCTATCAATATGTGGAGTAAATGCCGAAAGATGATATTAGCATTGTTCATGTTCATATCATGTATCCTTTTATTCATGCTATGTCCACGGGAGTGGGCTGTAAGTCCCACCATTCCAATGTGGGCAGGTTTGGACATTGTCATGTCCGTCCACGGAGTGGATTGAAAGACCCATCAATTCCGGTATGGGCAGCTTTGGACACCTATATGAAACGTTCTTCATATAGGACTTGGATCCCGCACTTTTGTTAAGGTGCAGGCTTAAGTGAACACCGACGGGTGTGTCACTCGCTATATGAGTATAAGTATGTGTGCAGTCCATCCTTGAGTACATTCATTCATGCCATGCATTCCTAAGTTTTCATTCGATGTATGCTCATATTCTCTTATGATGATGACTTGTTCATATGTGTGTTATGTCCCTTTTCTGACTTTCTTTGAGTCGTGGACTCACTCTTGCGTTGTTTGTTTATTTTAGGTAACCCCGATGTTGGCTCACTTGGGAGGAGTAGACACGCACTACTTGTTCACATCATCCAATTCATGTTCAAGATTAAATTTAGTTCTATCTTACATTCGTAAATGATGAACTGTAATAATAAATTTATAATTGGTGAAGGAAGGATACCTTCTCCACATTGATGTTGAATTATTACTGCATGTGAACTTTCATTATCAATGAACTGAAATAAATAGATTAGATGGTGAAGGAAGGATACCTTCATCATGTCTTGATTGTTTTGATACTATCATTAGTTGATTTTATTCAAATTCTTCCGCATTATGGATGTATGTTAGATGTTTTGGATGACATCTTGGCTTCCGAATAGCCAGGGTGTTACAGTTGGTATCAGAGCAGGCTTTAGGTCCGTGGTAATTAAGATATTAAAATGACACACTGTGCACAGTAGGTGGGGTTTGGGTAATCCAGCATATCCGTATTTCTAGTGATGTGATTCATCATGTTGAACTGTTCTTGAATTGCTTCCGTACTATCATTCTTGTGGTTAATCTATGATCTGCTGTGATATTCAATATCTATGAACTAATTATATGATTGTCATGAGGTGATCCTGTATATTCATAATGGTGTATTTTTGTGAAGCGTGTTGCTAATGGATGATAAGAAGTGGGGGTCGTGGTTGTTACTCTGGGATTCACCAGGTTACACCACTGTTCGCAGAACGTGGTTAGAGGAGTAGTTACCCCGAGTACCATAGTTTCAGGTGTTAAGCGTGAGTTGCTTTAGAAAGTTGTTCTCTTTCTTGATTTCTGAATTTGGCAATTCTTGTCCTATGGTGGTTGATGAATTTCTCCTGGGTTTGTGGTTCATGATAGTTTATGGTTTTCAATAGATCCCTCTTGGTTCTCTGAAACAAATATTGCTTTTCAACCTGTTGAGTTGTTTTACCACTTGTGGTCGTTGTCAATTGACAAGATTGATGTTTTCATGGTTGCTCCTTCTTTCTCATTGAAAAGAATGACTCATTTACTCGTTTGATAGCTTGGTTAGTGAGAGTTTTCCATTGTAAGTTCGTTTGCATGGGAAAGCTTTGGCTTTATGCGTTTCTTTTGGATTACTTCGAGCGTTGAGGTTTGAAGTCTCTCTTTTGCTGTAGTAAGGTGTTAGAATCCTTTTGTGATGTCTTGCCATGCTTAAAATGAGAAGTTATAACTAAACGAATAAATTGTTACGATATGAGTTACCAAGTTGGGTTATTAGCATGGTGCGAATCAATTATTCTTAACTACCATCCATGAAAGTGAAATTGATTAATTTGAAATGTCCTTGTATTTGATACATGGTGTAGGTTAAATAAAGACTGTCCATATCCGTTCAGAACCTATAGATCTTACGTAAGAGCTAGATTTGTCTATTTCCTGGTATGCTAAAATTGTTGAAACTTGCATAAAGGACCAGATGGGTGCTGGTGTATCGATTCGTGAAACCTTGTTTATAGAAAATTATGTTAGTGAATATTTAATCATGTTTTGAAATGATTTACGAACAAAGGTGAAATGTGAATCTATGTTTACATATGGTTATGTGATTACAAATGGAATTAGTCTGTATGTACACACATGATTAATACCATCATCGATTGTTAATGAGTTGAAGAAGGTGTTAAGCAACACCAATAGTTGAGTAGATTAATTTCGTAAGTAGTCTTTGCTATCGTGCCTTGTGATATTGATATTGCTTAGCATAATCTTGTTATAATAAATTTGTTTCAACCTTGTGGTTTGTATTCCCTTTGGGAAGTTTTAGGATGGAGTAATAAAGTTTGATGATTCTCGATACTAGTGTATGTTGTCGATGTTATTAAATCGTCAAAATTGTGAGAATGAGGTTAATTCGTAGTAATTTGATCACCTATGGTGATATTCTCTAAATGATCAAATTTCAAGTCTTATGTTCATGACCTTTTGAGGTTGAGGCTTTTATGTGGTAAATGAAGTTTATCGAGTAACGATATGTTGCAAAGTTATAATGGTTCTTGATGATGCAAGTGCTTGATTTTGAATACTTATTTGTTCTTATCTATTAAGATTCGATATTCTCTTCTTGTGAGGCTTATGCTTTCAAGCGTGGACTTCACTTATGTTCTATAAGTTCATTGCTTAATTGGTTTCTTCCTTGGTCCCGTGTTCAGTCTGAGTGGTAGATGAGTTTTCTAGTTGGTGAAACATCGGTTATATTCTGTTCTCTGTTCAATTTTGACCAGTAGCTTGCGCGGCCGATTTCATGTGGTTAGAGGCAGAATTAGGAGTTTGGATCTCCTAGAGAATTGTAGGTTATTTTCTTAGCTTTCGTTGGCCGCCAAGATCGCCCAAATCCGATTAACGGTCTGGGAGATATGATTTTTCTAGTGTTGCTGTCCTGTGGTTCTGTCAGTTTCTGGCAGTCTGTGGTAATTGGGTTATATCTGCTATTTAAAAGGAGAATCAGAGGATCTCAGAATAACGAAACATGTGGGTAATTTCTGTACCTTTTCATAGAGTTAAAGAACATGAGATTTGGACTTTCGTAGCAAAAGTTATGGTGATTTTAGCGTACTGTCCAGAGAACCCGACGAGAATTCTGTCGTCTGATGTTTGGTTTGATAGGGGAAATTAGGGGCAGAATCAAGAGGGCTCCTCAACTAGGTTTATTTAGGTAATCCAATTACCTTTTCAGAAAGTCTAAGAGCATCTTAATTGGAATCCCGAGCAGGAAGTTATGTATTTTAGAATTTGGCTGTTTCAGTAAGCACCAAAACGATCGCTAGAAATTGGGGGTTTTGTTAACACTTGAGAGTTAGCGAGTTTTGTTGTGTTATTATTTAAGCGTTTGGTCCAGCATGTTGGTCTTAGATTGGGGTACCTTTGTGTTCAGGTGGGAGCGCGGTTCCAGGGGCAGCACCCTCTTCGCGTCCACCGTTCTCGCACGGTTGAGGCAAGTATTCGGGCTATTATATGTGTATGCTTGTTTGAAGTGTTTGTGATGTATCGTGATAGTATAGCCATGCTTGCCTGTTATGAGATGAGTACCGTTTACCTTGATGACATGTTAGTATGGTTAAATGGATCTACTGTATGCTGTTATTGATTACATGTCAATGAGAATTTGAGGTATTCTTGCTTATGAATATGTTATCATGGTGCATATGCATGTTGTGGGCATACAGGTGCCTTGGTCACGTGGTGACCAAACACATCTGATTGAGGTCCCCGTCATGAAGATGACGGGTTGAGGTCCCACATTCGTGGAATGTGGGCTATGAAATAAAGAGGTCCCCATCATTAAGTGATGGGCAAAGGTCCCTATACATGTGATGTATAGGCTTTGGTCCCCTGTGCTGAGGGCACGTGCAAGGGTATACAGCGACGGTTGTATACCTCGCATTACCGGTAAAATGCGAAAAGAGATAAAGTTCAAAGAAGTATTGCATTGGTTGCATATCATGAGATAAATGGCTATGTTTAGTATAACGCTATTGTGGATTATCGATGCTATGTTTGAGTTCATGTTTATAGCCTTGTTGATACTTGCTGAGTCTTTGGGCTCACTCTTGCTTTAATGTGTTTTCGGTACCATGGCAAGGGAACAACATGCATGGGAGGAGTAGAAGTTGATGCACTCACTACCTCACACCCTTAAGGCGTTTGCCACTTAGCTTCAATTTATAAACAAATAGGTATTCGATTATCACCCATAGATGGTTTGGTTTGAGATTCAGATTATTTGTAATAATGAGATTGCCAGTTTTGGTTCATTCATTGGTTATTATGCATGATTGAGTAAGTTTGATTATGAAAATTTGTTATATGCCATGATTTAATGTTGAACTCTCGATATAGCTAATTAAACAAAGGAGGCTCTGCCGAAAATTTGTAGGTTGTGCTAGAATAGTTTAGTTCCAGTAGCATTCCAGGCTCATTGAGAGTTGGGGTGTTACAGGTTTGAAGTGGTAATGTATGATAATCATATTGTGGAACTAACGGTTTTCTATGAGTTGGTGAAATAGGTTATGTTCCATGTGATTGAAGACTTCGGATGATGTCATGAGTTGATCATCAAGTCAAGTGTTTGAAGGAAAAAGAATATCTTCATGAGTTGATGATATCAAGAGAAGAAAATCATCATGGGTTGATGATATTGAAGTGAAGAGCTTGGAGTAAAGGAGATGATCATGAGTTGATCATCAAGACAAGAAGAATCCATCATGTGTTGATGGAGGTCAAGTGAAGAGTGCATCATGAGTTGATGTATGTCAAGACTTGAAGCAAGGATATGCGTAACTTGAAGCAAGGTTGCCGTACTATTAAGAGGGGTCTTAATTAGTAACTTGAGTTAGTCATGTGTTGATAGCTCATTGTGTTTGCTCTAGCTCAACTTAACATGTTGCCTATGTTTGCAAATGCGCTTTGCAAATAGTTGTGGCTCATGGTTATTCCTTGTAGCATGTGACTTTAGTTTGCAAATGCGTTTTGCAAACGGTTTAAGTTCGTGTACCTTATTCCTTATGGCGTTGATTCTAAAAGTTGGCAAATGTGTTTTGCAACTTGTTGAGAATCTAGCTTTTATCTCTGGTGTACATGTTGCATCAATTTGGCAAATATGTTTTGCAAATTGAGTTGAGGCAAATGTACAAAGTCTGCTTCGATCTTCTTGATCGCCATGTGATCCGACCCCCGTAGCGATCGATCGGTAGTAGTGATCCGACCGCCATGGGTTGGGCGGTTCGACCGATTCTTGTGTGTACCGATCAGAAGAATCGGTACTCTACCGAGTGCGTAGTACCGGAGTTTGAAGCGGTACTACACGGAGGCGCAGCATGCGAATTTTGTATGGCGGTACATATTTTCCGTAAGAGTTGTTTTTCGTCCGCTCGTTGCTTAGTCGAGCGATTCGACCGACCTCCGCGATCGGCCGGTGCGAGCGTCCGACCGCCATTGGTTGGCGGTCAGACCGGTTCAGGAGTCCAACGGCTAGTTTTATAGCCGTTGGCGCTTGGGCGGTCCGACCGGCCATTAGTTGGCGGTCTGACCGGTTTTGACCAGATTCTCTGGAATCTTTTCTCAACGGCTAGTTTTTGTGTGTGGGCTATAAATACCCACCTTAGCTGTGTGAGAAATAGTTGCTGGTGCCCCATTGAGTTTCTTTGAGCTAAGAGCAAGCCTCTCATACTCTTGTGTGCATGTGTTGCACTTAGTGAGTGATTGAGAGCAAACCCTAAGTGCATGTGTTGCATTAGGTTGTGGATTGCTTATCCATAGAGCTTTGGCACTTGATTGGTTCAAGTGAAAGTTGAGTCTTGTTACTCTTGGTGTTTGCCGACACCTAGACGGCGTGGAGGCGTTGTGCGTCGGTGATCTTCTCAAGTGAAGCTTGTGAGAAGACCCGGGCGATTTGTGAGTGGCTTGGTGCTCGCCATCTCCGGAGCGGAGTAAGAGCAACCCTAGTGGATCGAGGTGATAAGTTCAAGTTGGAGTCGGTTCAAGCGGTTGAACTCAATTAGAGGTGTTGGTTCGGTTGGAACCGGTCCAAGTTGTTTGTGTTGAACTTACCTCAACGTGGATTAGGGGAGACCGGCAAGTCTTCGATCACCACGGGAAAAATATCGCCGTGTCAATTGTGGGTTGCATTCTAGCTTTACTACATAGCAATTTATATTCCTAGAATTAAATTGCTTACTTGTGTGAACGCTATCTTATGTACTTAATTGTTTATATCATTAGTTGATTTCTTACAAGTCATTGCTTAATTGTTATCTCTCAATAGGCTTGTTGTTGGTGCACTTAGGCGAGCCTAGTTGTTTTAGGTTTTAATTGGGCAAAACCGATTTGATATTAACTTCCACATTGCTTAAAGGTTTTAGCCCAAAGAAGTTTTAAAACCGCCTATTCACCCCCTCTAGTCAGGCTACTCGATCTTACAACAGTTGCCTGAGTCACAACCATCCTTGTAGGGTTTCTTCTTCATTTGCAGCCTCCTCTCTAGACATCTGAGCTTGAAGGGCATGAGGAAGCTTGATGCTTATCTGAAGTTCGGCTCAACTGTCGTGATTTCGTGCACAATGTCTTCCAAGCATATGATGCCATGTTATGATGATTTGTCACTGTATATTACCAAATCATGATAAATAATTTTCTCCTTCGACACACCCCCAAAAAAATGAAACCGATCATCTATGTGTAGGGAATAATACACAATCTCTCTCCCTCAACAGGGGGGGGTACTGAAACCCGATAATCAATGCAAAAGCTTAAGGATCACATAAGATGATTTTTTTTGCTAGTGGAAGGATTCCAAAATAGCACTACTGATGATCATCCAAACTGAAGTTTTGCAGTGTGTTAAATTTGGAGGCACAGGGAATTCAAGTTTCATATAATGTTAATTCCTCCAGAATAAATTATATTAGTGGAAGTGGACAAGATATCATAAAACTGATTGACATATCCAAAGCTATGCCTTACTAATATTCCACATACTTATTATGCAATGAATGGATTATGGTAAACATATTTACTAATGACCTCAACCTCGATCTTTAGAAGATGTTACAAAATTATACTTTCTCAATTAGATCATTGCTGGTAAGAGGGAAAGGCTCCTTGTCCAAGAATCCATGACCCTTCTTGTAAATAAGGTCCTTCACATTCTTCAAATTCGGGAACCTATTGTTACGCAATAGTAAACAAAATTTCAACACCACAAACTCCAAAATAAAAAAAACACTGCAATGGAGAAAAATGTTTGCATTCAGTTACCCATAAGTGATGAATGTTTCTACAACAAGAAGCCTCTTTAGAGTTCCCTCAGTGGCCTTCAGGGACACGCCGGTCAGGACCTGTGTCAGCCGCAACTTCTTCATAATCTTTCTGATGTGTGGATGCAAGTCAGTAGTGCTGCAATTACACACACCAAACCATGTTAGTAATTATCAAACACCATCACCAGGCAGAGAACAACCTCAGTCGTGATCTACCCCATGGTTGCGCATAGGCCTTCCGGTACCTCATCAAGATCTCATCCTCTGAGTACTTCACTCCATACTATTCACCGATTGTTTTGTACACCTAAACACACATTTAGAACAAGCCGCATCAAAACACATACATATCAAGTGTGTATTCTAAAACAATGACATAGATATCATATATCTGAAGTCAATATAAATGTGACATTAAGCATCTCACATATAACAGTAAGATATTGCTCAACAAAACAAGAAAAGACGATAAACCAGGTAATTCAAAACAATATTCAAATGGCACATAGGAGGTAAAATCAATACAAACATAGGAGGCAATGGGTGAACGCAAATAGCTACAGTCCAGAGTACATAGGAGGTAAAAGGAAAGGTCATACTTTCATAACATCAGGATGGTTGTTTTCGCTAGAGCACATTCAGATGATGGTGAAAGAAGTAACATAAAAGGATCTAGACCTCCACAAATAGTACCTTTCTCTTCTAGTAAACCAGACCGATCTACCTGCAGGGCCAGTGAGGAGGAAAAACATATTAGGCTATTGGTTTATCAAGAATTGACAACTACTTCAATTATTGTCTCTCTACCATAGTCACGAATAACTGTTATAACAAAAGAACCTGCAAAATTTGAAGGAGCAACAAATATTTTCACTTCACTGTCTTCGCATAACCTTAGAAATAATGTAGTACATGACTACTGATGACTGATCTATTGGAAAATAAAATTGATGTTCATTTGACAATTATCCACTCATGTATAGCTTCATCCCATGTGTCAAAATAGTGCACAATCAACAAATTTCTGTAATTAGGAAAAAACTATCAGACTGAGTTTTCATAGAAACAAATGGCAACTTTATCTCACATTTATGAACTGCAAATCCATTATTCCAAACAACACAGGACATAAGCACCTTAGAGAGTTACCAGTAACAGAACAACACAGCTTCATTTTATATCCTCTAAGAAAACTAATTGTTAACCATATCCATCTATAACTTAGCAATTAATTTGCTAAGGTAGTTAATTAATTAATGCCAAAAAATTTAATGAAACCATATCCATCTGTAACATACCAATTAATTCTCCTCTAAGAGAACTGAACAAAACTTATAGAGTGATCACAATAGCCTATTAGACATAATGTAGTTTGAGCAGATCAATCCCAAAAAAATACAGCCAACAAAACATAGAAGGGAAAAAACAAAGCAAAGGCCTAAAAGGCTCATTAGAAAGTTAGCTATTCATCCTGTCTTATCAACCGTGCATGATTCTGCACTAATTTGGCATCCAAATAGCAATTTAAGGTCAAATGTAGGGTAAATTTTCCATACCAAAAAAATAACCTGAGGCAAATACAATGGATTGAGGTAGAATGAAGATATTAAGCTACACTGTAACAAAAAGGCTTGATTACCTTGTCAGCTAGGAGGTGGGGGGATAAGGCAGTTCCCATCTCGACATCATGCTTGAATGGGCATTTGCACTTGTCCTCCTGCTCTGATATCTTGATGCTTCACAGTAGGCAACGTCGGATTCACACACCCGAATAGAAGGAAGGTGGGCGTGGACTTCAGTTGTTGTTCCAGACTTCCAGCTGATGACACTGATTCTAGCGTGAAGCAAAGACTGCTAAGACTACACCATTGATATGTGTATCCAGGACTTCTATGAGTTCCATGGAACTTGATGCAAATGAAGAACGCATCAAAAGGCAAAGCCCTGCGAGCGTCAAATCAGTTAAATGGTAAGAAAATTGCCTTTCCTTTGCGTTGAATTGATCTGCACAACTGTACCGGATACCAATTAATTCTACCCCATGGCTGCGCAAATTCCCAAGAGCAGCCCAATATCCTGGAGGCAATCAAGAAATAAAAATTATCCAAGCTGATGGATTGGGGGTACATGGAGTTGGTGCAGACGGGGCACTCGAGCAGCTTGTGCACGCTCGTCGCCAGCGAGATCAGCGGTCCAGTGATCTCGCCGCCGGACGTGCCTCGCCGCTGGGGATAAACCCGATACTCGCCGCCGGGGATGAGCCCGATACTCGTCGCCGCAACAGCCGCAGCGTTGGCGGCGGCGGCGGCGGCGGCGAAGGTCTTGAGGAAGGGGCGGGGCAGGTTGGACGACACAGCATCGTCGTCCTCCATCCCGTCCGAAGACGACACGTACTCGATGCTGTCGATCATGTCCATGGCCGCGGCGGCCGAATCAGGGGCAATGGCGGCGCGAGGCTAGCGAGGCGGCTAACAACTCCGCCAAGTACTGGCTGCACCACCGCAATCCAACCCCGAGTCATCCAATCCGACCTAGGCACACAAGGAAAAAAACAAGGCGCAATTCAGACGGCTGGCCATCCAAGAACACACCAAAGAACCAAACTTTCCTCTTCCCAAGAAACAAAACCCAATCTCAGCGTTCCTATCTTACCCGCCTACATTCGGCGGCCCAGCGGGGGGCCTCACCTGCGGCGACATGGCCTTCCCAGGCAAGAAGCAGGCGTCCGTACCGTGCAGGCCGTCCATGGTGACAGCGGCCAGGTCGGATTGGGCTTAGGCACCAATCGGGAGGAGCCTCCTCCCTCGCCTGGTGGTCGCCCCTCGATGGGTCCCTCAGCTCGGTCCTCCTCGCCTCGCCTCCTCCCGTCGTCCTCTCCTCCTTATCGGGATGGAGGTGGCTCCCGCCTCCCGGCCTCCCTCCTCGGCAGATGGGCTTCAGCTCGGGCCTCGACGCCCGTGCGCGACGCGGTGCAGCACGGGCGAGGGTGGGGAGGAAGAGAGCGGGCGGTGGCGAGGAGGTGGGCGACGTGGGTGAGGCGATGGTTGAAGGGCAGGAGGCGGGCGACGAGTGGGAGGAGGCGAAGAATAGGAGCGAGGAGGAGAATCGTGGAGTGGAAGGAGTAGATGGATCGTGGGAGCAGTTGCTGTGGGAGGCGTGGGAGGAGAGGGAGGTGGGTTGCTGCTGCCGTGCTGTGTGAAGCATATAGGTCGTTCATTCCTCTGGTCTTTGATCGGACGGATGTGGTTGATGGTGGGAGTACGGACGACCGTAGAAGAAGTTTTTAAGTAGTAGAGATTCAGTTTTTTCAGCCTTACTAACTGCCTTGTTTCCTTGCTAGTTTGTCAACTTGCGCTATCGGTTCGAGCTTGACTTGCTTTTGGCTGTATGTGACTGGTTTGGTGCTTGCCTTTTTTTGTTGTTCATTGGGTGCTGGTAACCCCAGTTTTTCTTTCTGTAATTGAACTTTTGTAATTCTATTAGGAGCTTTCTATAAAAACTGGGTTTTGCCTTCTTAAGAAAAAACTACTGCTCTCTTGTATATTATGGATTTGATTTGCAAATATTTTTTCGATCATAATGAAATGGTGGCTTCGTTGTTGTAATGAAATGAGCGGAATTTTTTGCGCAATTGGGTGGCTAGATGTTGTAACGTATTATATTTGTTATATAACTCTTTGACTTTAAAATTTTAGTTGTATCTCTTATGCAATTGTAATAAATATTATTCTGCACTGTTACAATTTAGTCCCACCATTATAAGCTAGCTCTCTCGTTTTTTTTTAAGAAGTGGATCTGCTGGTTCTAGGTCCTTCTTGATCAACCGTCCCGACGCGAGCTTCCTGATGAACAGTCCTGGCGGCGAGAAGCTCGGCAAGTGCTGTTCATTCCGAACATGATGAACACACTGGACGACAGTTCTTGGCACGGCGGTAAGACTACAAGTAAACTAACTTTGCCTGCGGTCATCTCCAAGCTGCTGGAGTACTGAACTGACTCATGTTGATGGCTTCTTCCCTGGCTGTCTAGCGGTCGCTAGACCTCGTGCTGTGCCATCCGCGCCTTCGGGTTCCTGATGAAGTCATGAGCTCGGAAGAAATTTGCTCAACTGAAAATTCTAAAAAATAAAGTTGTACTGGATTACTAATGCATTTATGTTACACAGAGTCAGCAATCACTGCTTTGATGTTGTCCGTGGTGAATGGAAACTGCACGTCGCTCTCTCTCTGGATTCTCAAAAAGCACGTCAACAAAGTCCTCCTGTGGTCGGCGGCGGCTATGTACACCTGCTGCTGCTGGATGGTGCCATGGTGGCGCCTAGAGTTGGGAATTGGGCCGTGCCGTGCCTGGGTCTATCGTGCTTCGGGCCGTGTTGTGCCGTGCCGGCTCGGTCCGGTCACCCCGCCGTGCCGTGCCGGCCCACCTCGCATTCGGTCAGGCCCAGGCCCAGGCACGGCCCAAAGCCCATCGTGCCGAGGTCGTGTCGTGCCAGCCCAAGTTCGGTCCTAAGTAACTATTGACGGCGGAGGCGGTGATGGCGGCAGCGACCGCCATCTTCATTCCTCTCGTGCGGTCGTGCCCGTCTCATTAAAAACCTAGTTAAAATTGAATTAATTACGTAAAAACATGGGCACGAAAATATTTCAGGGAAAAAGTGAAATTTTCTTAATATTTTACAGATACAATGTTACTGTCTCGTTAAAAACCTTACGCCCCAGAGTGGGGTTCCCCGAGTAAGGAAAAGAGTACAGTAACAATATGTGTACATACTAACTACTCATCAATGTCGAGATCGTTTATGCGTTCGAGGTCAGCGTACGCCTACACGATCTCAAGATCCTCCAGTTGATGCTGTTACCGCTCTTTAGCCAATTCCCAATCCATGGCGCATGTGATTGCCTCCACCATCCTAGGCGTGAGGGATGATATTCTTTCTTCAATTATTCTCCCTGTCATGCTGAACGTTACTTCTGAAGATACAGTGGACACCGGCACCAATAGAACATCCCGTGCAAAATGTGATAGTACAGGAAATATCCGCTTGTTGTTTTTCCACCACTCGAGCAAGTCTATCTTTCCACCGAAAAGATCAGGATCGATGTTTGCAAAATCATGCTCCAGGTAGTGGTTTAACTCTGAGATAGAATTCCACAAGGGGGTTGCCTGAGACTGAGAGGACGAAGAACTGGGCTTGCCCTTTAGCTTCTTCTACAAGTGGGATGTCAAGCTTTTCTTTCCTTGTTGCGTCTGTTGTGTGGTCTCTCATCTCACGTTGCTGCCGAACTTGTCATGATACATACGGAAAACACGAGGCATTCACATATTCCCTCCATACCCATCTGCAAACCTAGCAACTTTTTTGTAGGATCGAAAATAATAGCAAAGCAATACACATGTGAAATAGAACCAAAATATTTAATAAACTTTTCCTCCATTAGTGCAACAGCATGACTTAAAAGGGGATCCTCCCTAGATTTGGCAATCTTGTCTGCAATTAACCAAATAAATTCTATAACTAAACAAGAGGTAGGGTAATAAACACCAGATAACATTTTTGTTACTTTATAAAAAGGTTGTAAAAACTGTCGAAAATGACTAGCAATCTGCTAATCTGAATTGGTAACTACCAATTCATTGTTTTGAGAGTTAGCATCGACAAAAACAGATATAATATGTTCGTACCCTTGTAGCTTCTTTAACATGATGTAGGTCGAGTTCCACCTCACCTTCATGTCAAGATCGAATTTTCTTGGCTCCTTCCCATTGGCTGCGCAGTACTTCGCGAACCTGGCTATCACTTGTGGGGAATTTGTGAGGTAGCGAATGGCGTCGCGGACACTGTTCAAATATCCGCCAATCGCTTCCATACCGTCTTGAACAACAAGGTTCAAGATATGTTATACGCATCTTTGGTGGAGAACATAACCACCAATATACGTCTGCAATCTTGGGGTGAGGATGTTCATAGCAGTAGTGTTCGCTGATGCGTTATCAAGAGTGATAGAAGCAATCTTATTATCTATCTTAAAATCATCAAGTATGTGTAGTATACGCTCAGCAATAGCCTCTCCCGTGTGTGATTCGTTAATTGGCTTAAACCCTATGACTCTCTTGTTTAGTTTGTAATTATCGTCTAAATAATGGGCTACAACACTAAGGTAGGCACTTCTCTGGTGTGATGATGTCCAAATGTCTGAAGTTATAGCAAAAGAGAACTGAACTTGTAGGAATTGTTCTTTTAGCTCTGCTAGTTCCTTATGATACATTCATAAAATATCAGATGTAGTGGTTCTCCTACTAACATGTTGGTACTGTGGACAAAAGCCGCGTTGGATCATTTTTTCGAACACACGGCTTTCACCCATCCTAATCGGTTGATCTTCCGCAACAATATATCTAGCTATTTCCTCACGGGCAGAAAGCGGGTTGTATACCCAAGTACTTACAGAGCCATCGGCCTCGAAGTTTAGCTGCGTTTGTACTCCTCCCCCTCGGCTCTGCGCCCCGATCTTGCGCAAGCATGCCTTGTAGTGCCGGTTCAAGTGCAATGTCCTGCAGTTGTACGATTAATTTAGCTTGGCAATAATTACATGTTGCGATATCTACCATTTGGCCGTCATGGATTTCCTGGCTCCAGGTCATGTGCTTCCAATAATTCGCCCTTCGTGCAGACCCGCCAATGTTGCCGTCTGTGGACGCTGGGGAGAACTCTGGAGTCCCCATTGGCTCCGGACTGCCCTGATACTCCTCGTAGCCCTCCGTACTGTCCATATGACGGTCATTCATGCCGTAGTCTCCCATGCTTGGCGACAACTGGTGAGCATCAACGGGAGTCGGAGCCAGAGGAGGACTAGGGGAGCGACAGCGAGAGCTTACACTAAGTCGCCCTGATGCCCTTTTCGTTCTCCGACTCCTCGGTAGCATACCGCTCGGGAGCTCCTTGGTGCTCTGACTCCTTGGCAGCATAATGGATGGATGTGAATAAATGGGGAGAGTAGATGGCTGTTGAAGAAATGAGGAGAGTAAATGAATGATGAAGAAATGAGCTGAGATGAGAGTGGATCGGTGGATGAATCAATGAGAAATGAGCTTCGTTTTATAGGCACCCGAGAGAAGAAACCCCGAGAGTTGTTGCTTCTCTGTGCACTGTGCTTGTCACATCAGATTTATGTCATGTCTCACGTTTTGCCCGTTGCTTCTCGGTGCTCACGGCTTGCCCGTTGTCTCTCGCGAAACTGCCCGTTGTCTAACTTTTTTCACCAGATTCCATGGGTTGTCACTCAATCTGAAAGAAAGCAGAAGCTTTAGTCATTCCTCACCAACAGCAAGATTCTCTCCATTCTTTATTCTCTCTACTAATCAATCTCTCTCTTTATCTTTTCTGGAGGCTGTTTCTCTTTTCTGGAGACTTCGCAGCTCAACCCCCATCCCCATGGCCATCTCCTCCTAATCTCCCCTCCCTCCCTCTCTTTCCCGGCCGGCAACCCCCATGGCCATCTCCCACGGGGCCGCCTCCCCCTGCGGATCTCCCCTATCCCCTGCCGCCTCCGGCCTCTCCCATCCCCGGATCCCCCCATCCCCTGCCACCTCCACCCTCCGGCCTCTCCCAACCCCAGCCAGGAGGTGCGAGGAGGCGAGGCGGCGTGGCGACCGTGCGAGGAGGCGCTTGAGGCCGAGGCGAGAGGTGGAGGAGGCGGCGGCAGGCGACGCGGAGCAGCGGGAGGAGGCCGAGGCGGGAGGCGAGGAGACGCGGCGGAGGAGGCCGAGCCGCGTGGGAGCCAAGCGGGAGGCAAGGAGGCGCGCGAGGAGGCCGAGCGGCGAGGCGGAGGGCGAGAGGCGCGCGAGGAGGCCAAGCGGCGCGGCGGGAGTGCGCGAGGAGGCCGAGCGCGCGCGGAGGCGAGGAGGCGCGCGAGGAGGCCGAGCGCGCGGCGGGAGGCGAGATGCGCGCGGAGGAGGCCGAGCCGCGGCGGGAGCGCGAGGAGGCGCGGAGGAGGTCGAGCGCGCGGAGCCGAGGCGCGCGCGGAAGGTGGAGCGGTCCTCATCGCCCATGGCCTGCTTCCCGGCTGCTCTTTCTCCCATTTTTAAACTTAGTTTAGAGTGGAGTGTAAACCCTATATTAAAATCCTTTGATTTTGAAGACTAGAATTTAAACCTAATAATCCAATACTCTTTCTCCCATTCAAAAACCTAATTTGAATTTGAAGCAAGGCTAAAGGCTTGGTGTGGGAATGTTTATTTTGGAATTCTAATTATAAATAGTAAAACCTCAAAGGCTGCTAGAATGCTTGAGGTAGTTTCAAAAGAATTCTCAAAAATTCGAATTTACAAACATACTTTCTCTAACTTAGTACTACAAACTGATTTTCATTTTTGAAAACATAGAAGGACTCAAAGCTGGGAATACTTTTTTTGGATTCAACTACTCTGCTTTACTTGTTTGAATTTTTCTGGAATTTTTGGAGATTAATTGATTCTCTATTTAATTTGCATGTTCAAACTTGAATTTGAATTTAAAATACAAACCAAACTTGTGAACCGTACCTGGAAATATTTTTCTAGGTTCTGTAACATCTTATCAACTCACCTACAAAATTTCATAATTCTTAGAATTAATTTGTTATTTTTAAACAATCAGTCAAAGTAAAGATTTGAAAGTCAAACATCAAAAACAGGAACTTAAAATAAATTTAGGAGAAAATGTACTTCAAGTAAAACCCTAGAAAATTTACAGAATAATAATCTCTGTTTCCTAAACCTCCACTAAAAATTTCACCAATTTTGGAGGTAGTAAACTATATCTAAAGATCCCCTAAACCCCCTCAGCCTAATTACAAAAATCAGAAAAACCTAATTCTAACTCACCTCTCTTACTATTCCTCTGGTCGTGTCTTGGTGCCACCAAACCCGCTCGCCTGAGCCACCTTACCCCTTTCACTTACCTAGCGGCCCCACCCGTCAGCTCATCTTCTCCACGAACATGCCCGAGCGTGTGCATGCAGCTCGCCAGCTCGCCCGCGCTGTGGCTCGCCCCGGTTTCGGACAGCGCCGATGGTTTGGCCACTCCTACATGCCTCTGCTTCCATGCGTCGCTCGCGCCAGAGCATTGGTGCCACGTCGAGTCCGCCCATGCCATGGTTCGCCCTGCCGTGCGCTAACTCAAAACAAACGCCACCGAGCACAACGCTCTCTTGTGCTCTACGCCGTTTTTGCCTATAAAAGGAGTCACCTGAGCTCGCCTAACCTTCCTTTGCCCTGGCCTTCTCTCCGTCCCACCCTATCTCTTCTCCAAAGCTCGAACCAAGCTCCAAAAACCGAAGGCCATGGCCGCATCGCCCGAGCTCCGCCGTGACGGACTCCTCCGCCGAGCCATTCTGGTGCTTCTAATGACCCCCTCAGTAAGCCTCCAGGAGGTCGCTGGATCCTTCTCTGCCCAATCTATCCACTTCTCTTCCACTGACCTATCTTGTCGCCATGCATGGGTCATCACCGCCGCGTTCGGGACTCGTCGGAGCCACACCGATGACCCTAGGCCTCCATGCCACTTGGTTCCGCGTTGTGACTCAGCAAGGAGCCAAGGTCCAGTGCCCAGGAGCCTCAGGATGGCCACTGCATCGAATCCCCGTCACGCCGAACCAACCCTCCTCTGCTGTTGGACGTCGTCGACAAGTTCCCAGCGACCGTCGACAATGACATTGGTACTGGAAGGTAGCCCTTCCCCTCACCTCTCCATTTTTCCCTCGACTGAGCACCCTCCGGCCTCATCTCGATGCCGACAAGCTCGGTGAAGCACGCCGATGTCTCTGCTTCCAGCCTCCCTGTTCCTTCCTTCTGTGTTCGTTTCAATCTCTGAGAAGTAGGGACCACCAATAAGAGCAACTGAATTCATTTGCTATTAGACCTTTTCGATTAACTTTTAGAGTACTCAAACGTAATTAGCAAATGGATAAGTGATTCCAATAAGCAAATGTATTTGTCAGCACCTTAATTTCAGATAGTTGTTCTGTTGTAGGTGTATAACCAGTAATATGAAAAGAACCAGTTTTGGTCAATAGGCAAATGGCATTGTTAATTCAGTACTTGGAGATGTTAATGATTCAATTAGTTGTTAGACAATTACTTAACAGTAGTAACCTAATCTAAAAGAAAATGTGGATGACTGATTAGTGGAGAGATTAGTTGTCAAATCATAAGGTCTTTTGCGGATGAGCTGATGTTTGAACAGAGAGGATGTTTTGGAAGAAAAGTATTTTGGCTGTTGAATCCTTCAGTAGAGTTAACAAAGGTTAAAACTTGAACTTGTAAAGAAGTGTAGTACTTTAGTTCTGAAAATTCTTGCTGTGTAGGTTGAACAGTAATCTGAAAACCAATTCTGGATGAGAATTTTCAGAAAAACAAAAGAGAAGAGAAGGATGGTAAAAGGTTGTTTTGTTAGTGAATTAGTGAAATCCTTTTGATAAAATATTAAGCAAGGAAGATGTTTAGCACAAAAATTGAAATATCAGTGAATCCATTGCTAGACCAACCAATTTTCCTACTAACTAATTTTGGGCAGGTCAATTAGGCCACTCTAGGGAGTTATCAAAATTGAAGTTGAGTTTAAAAGAAGTTCAGTCAATAGCACTTTAGTGCTGAAAATCTTACTATTGTAGGTGTATGAACTGGAAGCTGAAGATAATCAGATTGGTCTTCGAGCTAATGACTTTATTAATGCGGTGTTTAGAGTTTGTCGTAATTCTAGTAGTCAGTTGGTAAGTGTCTTTGAGTAACAACCAAGTCTGAAAAGCTATATGAATGTGAATTTCTAAAATCAATAGAGAGCAATCAACTCTGTTTGATGAAATAAATGAGCAGAGAATGGAAGAGGATTAGGAGAAAAACTGAATTGTCAGGGGAACCCAATTGCTAAACCAACTATCAAATGTTATCTAGTGTTGTGATTGTCAGCCAGGTCACTCAAATGAATTAGCAAGTATTGAAAGTTGAACCTCCAAGGAAGTTAGCTAGCAGCATCTCTTTTCAGGAAAATATTCTTGTGTAGGTTGTTTGAACAGTAAAGGGAAATTAGTCCCTTATGCTGTATTTAGCGTTGATACTTTGCCTAGAAAATAAGTATGTGAATTAGTAAGAAGATTTAGTTATCAAACCCTCTTTCTTAGCAATTTTCTTCTAATAGGATGTACGATCAGAAAAGGTTTCTAGATGAAATCTTACTTATGACAATGTGCTGATGACAATTCTGAATGCAAGTACTTAGGAGGATTTTGGTTCAGTGGAGCTTTGGATCTTAAACTATCAGAGGCATATCCATCTGAAAAATAAGCATTAAGATATTTTTTCAAAGCAAGCAGTGAATGCTTTGATTAGGCAGAAAGTTGATGGGACAAGCAATTTGGTAGAATAGTCAATACAATTAGTACCTTTTGGAGAGTTCAAAATTTCTAACCACATGGTGTTAGTGAAGTCTAGTGCTTAGTCATAGTTGACAATGCTTAGTAGCCTTAACAGCCTGTAACAACCCGACTCATCATGAGCCAAGAATGCTACTAAACCAACAGGATAGAAGCTAAACTATAAAGTTTTCTCTAAAATTTTCAGTACCATTTCTTTTAAAACAATGAACATTTAAGTAGTTCACAGCAATAACAAATATACAAGCATGAACAAAAATGCAAAGCTTAAAACGTCACCATAAAGACTCCTATGGATGAACCCGACCAACTCAATTACATAGTAAACAAAATACACATCGAAGGGTGAGTACGATCATAAAGATAAATATCGTTCTCTAGCAGGTTCGTCCGATTAAACTTAAGATTTAAAATTAGCGATCATAGTGTTTAACATGGTAGTGTTCATCAAGCTTTATTTCTAGCCCTTCCCATGCATGACGTCTTCGCAAGAGGTATCTAAAAAGAAAATAAACAAAGCAACAAGCGTGAGTCCATGACTCAGCAAAATACAATTAAGACAACAACCCAAATCTCAAAGACAAACTTTGCTTCTAACACAATCAATCATTCACAATAATACCATAACTATTTAACTCTCAATGACATGCAATGCAAATGCCACAAATGCTCATAACTTTTCTCTTTGCATTTACCGGTAATGTGGAGTATGCATCCGTCGATGTATACCTATGTCTGTGCCTTCTAGCACAGGAACCTCAAGCCCACACTCCACGAGTGTGGGGACATCATGCCCATCCATTACATGACGGGGACCTCAAAATCATCATTACTTGGCTACCATGTAGACCAAGCCTCAAGGATCAATGAATGATGCAAATGATGGTATCAAATCATTAACCTTCATCTCATTGATTAAACAACATATGCACATAACCTAATAAAAAACAAGAGCATGGATAAACAATTCATGTATGTAAAGCATTAGCAACTCATAAAAATTCTCCGCATATGCTACTACTACTTGCAGTTGCCTCAACAGTGTGAATTAGGACGACGAGAAGAGGGCGCTACCCCCGGATTCACCCAAAAGCACACAACATAACAATAATACTAAATAAACATATTCGCTCCTAATCATAACCCAAAACGATACCATTCCTTCTCGAACACCATTCTGTCCAAAACAGGACAGTCACCTTAGAAAAATCATAACTTTTGATCTTTAGTTCCAAAAATCATGAACTCAGACTTTCTAGAATCTAAACACATATTCCCACAACTTCTCAGGTGATCGAGAGATCAGATTATTTTGTCTAAACCCTTGTTTTTAACTCCAAAGACAGATGTGTCATCTTCGGTAACATCGATTTAGAAATTCCATAAATTTTAATTGGTACATCCAAAAATAGTAATCTAAGACATTATGGAATCCCCAGAGAATTATCTACCATAATAAATTTAATATAATTTTTCGCTCTGCAACAAACTTTGATAACTCAACATTTTCCCGATTGTTCCTAATAGAAAGACAAACTGAATCGCATAGTTCAAAAATTCATAACTCCTATTATACTTGTCCAAAAAATGTGATCTTGGGCTCTCTGGAACCGTTATAAAGTCATATATCTAATTCATGCAGATCAAAAGTCCAAATTCATCAACTTTCATATTTTAATTTGCATAACTATGTTCATTGCACGAAACCAGAGATTGAACATACACTTGGATTATAAAAATCATTACTAATTATCTACATATACAAATTTTGTAATTGAATACTCTACGGAAAGAGCAAACAAAGATCTACAATATTCTAGGCGACAATATTCCTAGATTTCGCCACTATAGTACTCGAAATTACAGTGCAATAGAAGTGGCAGATTGTCGATCTACCAATAGATTCTACTGATCTACTAAATGGATCCTACCGATTGCTAAATAGAAAAGAGGTAAAAGAATTGTCACCCTTTGAGATCAAAATGATGAACGCAAAACCCAGTGATCCCCTCTCCTTCTTCCTCTCTTCTTCTTCTTCCTTCCTCTCCTTCCTTTCTCCTCTCCTTGCCGATCTCCTCCTCCTCTTGGCATAGTAGCAGGGAAGGGGGAACGCTACAGTACATGGGCGTGCAACAGTAGCTGGTGGTGCTACAGTACCCCCTGTCGTGCTACAGTTCATAGGGGGTGCTAGGGTTTGGTTCCCCCCATCCTCTTAAGCTGGTCCCCACATGGGCCCAAAGAGCTATGGGCCAAAGGCCCGAATTCTAAAACTCCTCCAAAATTCTGAATTTTTTCTTTCTAATTATATTTAATTTTAGCAATAATCACTTACTTTTTTATGTTTAAACGGGATATTACATTCTAACCCCCTTAAATAGAATTTAACCCCGAATTCTACTTGTCGTTCTATTCGCAAGAACACCACAACTGAAATTAATCACAATTAACACGTACACGATATGAACAAATCTGGATTTTGGTCGCGCATGCGAGATTTTAACTCCCAAGTCATTTCGCTCTCGGACTTATGAGGCCACCTCACCTTGATGGATATCAACATCTTACACCTCAGCACTCGTCCCGACCCTTTTCAGGTACACTCAACGGACGGGACTCGAAGGTAAGGTTTTACTCGTTGGTCAATGGCTCTAATGAAACCTCGGACTCTGGATCTCTCAAACAAACCTCGGACTCTAGATCTCTCAAACACTCTATCAACATTGGGTCATACAGAACATTGTATACCCCGTGCTAGGACTCAAGACGGTCCTAGCAAAACGCTAACTTTCAAAATCCCTGCAACTTTCAGAACAAACCAATGTACCTTGGGTCAACCTTCCCTTTGGTACCAAACAATACAAAAGGCACAAATTACATAGAACTCTTGTTCTATGTCTCAATCAATCTCTTCACATTAACAAGCAGCACATCCTTTAACTAGGTTCGAACAATAGAACTTGTTTTTAAAAAAACTCTTTTACAACAGAGACCAATTGAAAAAACGAAGGATTATCATCACAACCACACGTTACCCACGCCCCACCAAAAGAGTCAAATCCAAAATCGAAGATTCGTCATGAGAACCTTTCTACTTTCCAAGTGGGCAGTTTGCAAACAAACGTTACAAAAGCCAATGGAGAAATCATTCGAATGTCCAAATCAAACAGTTCCTTTATTTTTTTCCTAAACCGGAAAGAACCACCATGCCAACATAAAGCCAACACAAATTGTAAATAACTTTTGTCATAAACACATAGCTCAAGCAAGAATGAAGAGAACATTTCACTACCCGAGAGAACCTTTTTTTTTCTTAGGAATAAACTTTCTCTCGAATCAGGAGATTCCAAATCATCACACTAACTTCTTCCTCTTAATCGGCAACTCAAAGTGATGCTCAACCCGAAAACAACAACCACACTCGTCTAGAGGAACTCTACTAGTCTACAAAAGGATACTCTAGTTCTTCCATACATTAACTATGCTATATTTTAATTCACTACTACAGAAAAAGGTCATCACAGACGGTTCAAAAATGTCATCATAGATGGTTTCGTGAGTCGTCTAAGTTTAGAGGTCAGTAATGATATGGGATTATCACAGACGGTTTTTGAACTGTTTGTGAAAAAAGCTATCACAGATGGTTCTGAATAAGAAACATCTGTGATAAGTAATATCACATACGGTTCTTGTTCGTAACTGTCGTGATAGCTTTTTCTATTGCAAAAGAGAGCAGATTTTAAGCCAAACCAATCAATTCTTTGGACAGAGTTTCCATATGCAACCTCTAGTAAGACAACTAAAATCCAATTGAAATTCTGATGGCAAATACATTATAGGAAAGGGAAACCAAAAGGGTTTCACAATGTCCCCTCTGAATGAAAAAAAAAGAATAAAATTATAAAGTTAAACTAGCTAGAAACCATATATGCCTCCAAGCTCCTGAAGAACTCATCGGCTTCTTGGATTGGTTTTGTGAGCTCTTCTCTGTACCTCACCAACATATCACAAGTTGTTCTTGCATGTCATCCGAGTTCAACTCAAGCTCGTTGGCCAGGAGAGACAACTGAAAACCTCCGACGGCGCTCCGACCTTAGGTAACACAAAATTAAGATCATTTTTTACAACAAACAACCAACAAATTGTGTATATTTTGGAAACGTACACGTACCTTCTGACAGTCTATCTCCTATGGTAGACAAGGAGCTCCTCCGCATCCCTCCTCCTCGTTGTCGGCTGTGTCTACTCGCCGAACCGCGATGAGGAATGGGGAGGGAGAGGGATAGATTTATGGAAGACAAGGATGGGGTGGCTATAAGATATAAAGATAGCGTCAAAGTATTTTGCCTCCCACGCATGTGTTCAAATTTTTTTGAACTCCTGCGCTGCGAATCACAGACGGTTTTTGTATGAAACCGTCTGTGATGACATATCACAGATAATTTTTGATACGAACCGTCTGTGATAAGTATCTCATCACAGACGGTTTGTATTAAAAACCGTCTGTAACTTGGAATTTACCATGACTTTGAATTTTTCTTACTCTGTGATTTTATCATAGCTTGGAAAAAAATTTAAGCCATGGTAAAATCAGAGTGTTAGTGATTTCAAGCCATGGTAAAATCAGAAATACTTATCATATAAGGTTTTTAATACAAACCATTTGTGATGAGGACGGGAAGTCACAGACAGTTCGTGTTGAAAACCGTCTGTGAAGAATTCTTCACAGACGGTTTTCAACACGAACCATCTGTGATATTACTTCTTCACATATGGTTTTTAGCACAGCCAGTAACACAGACGGTCGTTAAACCAAAACCGTCTGTGATTGTATTTAATACAGACGATTTTGGTCAACCATCTGTGATGAGATGTCCAGTATTAACTTTTTTTTGTAGTAGTGATTGCTTATACTTCTGTGCAATGCAAAGAACGAACAAGTAGACAATATAAATTGTTCTACACTGTAACACCCTGATTTTCAGAATCAGGATGTTATTATTTAATTTGGCTATCTTTTAAATATTTGATTCTGTTTTAAAATTTTCTCGTGTTTGAGTAAAAAGATTGCTTTTAAAAATCAAATTGAATTAATTGAAAGGTTGTAGTTAAAGTTAAATCGAATTATTTAAAAAGTTGTATAATAATAATAATATCAACAAGTAATATTAAATCAAATCATTTGAAGGACTTCATTTAAAAATTAAATTATTTTGATTTCTTGATCCACATGTATGGCAAAAATATTGTCGTCTTGCATGCATTAGTATCATCTTCTTTTTTCGGTTCGACCGATCACAGACGAAACGTCTGCGTAAACCAATTCTTTTTACTACCATCTCTCCGTCAGTCAAAACCTCTGTAACTTTCACTGTCATTCCTTCTCCCCATTTCTTTTGCCCCAGCAGAATCAACCACTACCACTCAATACTTTACACAACCATGCAACCACCCATCTCAACAGGAAGTAAAAACACCTCAGTGCCAAGCATGCACTGCCATTCCTTGTCCCAACCGAAATGACCACTCACCCCATTGCCATTTTCTTTTTCTTTCCCCCAGCCGAACAGCTTCTCCCCTGCCATTTTCCTGTCCCCCAACAGAGCACTACACAACCGCACGCTGCCATCTTTCATTTCTTTATTTAGCTCTCAATGCCATAGCTCCCTCCTCCTGTCTTCTCGTTGCTCTCCCGAAGCAAACAACATAGCTTGCCATTTCTTTTTCCCAACCACCGAAGCAAACACAGCCACATCTTCCCAACCACTGCCCATTCCCATTTCTTCTCCAAGCCATTTCTTTCTTCTCCCCAAACAGAACCAGTTCGGTTGCCTTTTCTCAACCATGAACACAACAACTTCATTCCACTTCTCTCCTCACAATCTTTACCAAAAACCAGAAATCATGCAATGCATGTCATACCACTGAGTTCATCATCATGTAAGCATGCCATTTCTGCAATTTATTTGTGCATGCATGGCCGTTTGAATGATTTTGCAAGAGGAGAAGAAGTGGCAGAGAGCAGCCAAACCATTTCGGTTGGGAGGAGGCAGTGAGCTGTTCGTGGCCTCTGTGGCTATGACGCATGTAGCGGCCTGGAGCACGGCCGGCACCAGAGAGCGGCGTCAAGGGCGCTGGATGGGCTGCAGCGGCGCTAATGCGATACCTGGCGGCATCGACACGGCCGACAAGGCGGGGTGGCCAGTCTGCAGCAACGAAGAGGAGGCGGTTTGGTGCTGCAGCGGCAAGGCAGCAGGCGTAGGTAGCAGCGGCATGGAGGAGCGCTGTCTTGCACGACGCCGGGGCGCCAAGGCGGCGGCGGCGTCCTAGAACATGGCAGCAGTGCCTGTGGCGCGACGCCGGCAAGGAGGTGTCCGAGGGCGCGACGTCGACGCTGCCGAAGCCATGCATGCGGCACGGCGCGGTGCTGCTGCCCGGAGGTGGCCAGCGGGGCAGGCCAAGGGCCGAGCTGGCGCTGGCGAGGCCCATGGCGCGGCGGTGGTCAGCGCGAGGCCGGGCCGTGCATGCAGCGGTACGAGAGCAGGAGCCGAGAGCGGCGTCGAGGGAGAGCATGTTGGATTTGAATAACTTAACTCCTCTCTTTCTAGATGTGCTTCACACACACCCACACCTTCACTATGTCTTCATACTAGGAAATCACACACTGTTTTTTTTTGTTCACTCACGAGTTGGTTTTCTCACACAAAGATCAGCAGAACACAAACACGCACTGCCTTTTTCTTGAACTACAATTTTTCTCTCCACTAATCAACCAAAGACTCAATACATGTACTTAAATACACATAACTCGCATGCACTCCACACCCGGCCTACTAACAGAACTAGACCAGTTCTTGCGCCATAACCACTCACCAGCCAAAGACTCATTCCTTGCATGCAGGCTTCTCCTACCTTTAATGCTACACTAATCACACGTACCAAACCATTGACTCCTACCATGCACAACTCAAAGTACACGTCTACTACTTGACATGGCAAGGCCTCGATGCCATGTAAGCACAATTTGAATATATTTAGCATGACAAGATTATTCCAATAGAGCAGCAAGGAGGACGGCGGAGCGGCGGACGCGGACGAGTTCGACGACCACGACGGACGGAGCGGCGACGCATACGAGTTCGTCGACGACTACGATGGACGTGGACGTGGAAACAGCGATGACTATGTGGACGCGGACGATAGGCCGAGCGGCTGCAGAAACGGCGACGACTACGCAGACTTGGTCGAGTGCTGAAAAGACGACGTCCGGTGATATTTCGCACGCCTAGTGCTTCGGTAATATTCTTAACGAAAATTGAGTTACCATGTTTATGATTATTAGTCATGCATGTTGCGTATTAGTCATGAGCATGGCATATATTTATGCATGTTTAATTTTAATATGATTTGGTAGCTTTAGACTGGTATAGCTCTCTGGTTATGTCCTAATTGTGCTTGTGTGTGATCTTGTGATGATATATTGAGGGTTACAATTGATTAGATAATTGTAGCGGATTATGTGCATTGTTGATCGGTTGAAGCTAGATTAAAAATATTGTTGAATTATTGGATCGGGTGATATTATTTTGGAGTCACATGGAAATTGGTGGTATTTTTTGGATGATAATTTATATGGAGGTTGAATCGGATGGTTTATGCAAGCATGAGCAAATCGATCGAATGTCTTAAGTAATAGCTATGTGAATCTTATATGCTAGAAGTGGGAGAAGGTAGAATGGATTATTCGATTAGAGAATTATTTAATTGTTAGATAAGCCTATGTGTCAAGTTGATGGAATTGTGCCCTCTATTGGATTAGCAGATAAAGGATTGTTAGATGATCGTAGATGCACATATGTGATTGGATTGGTAGATGTCGTACCTGACTAGCAGTCTAGCATGGTGTTATGGATATGAGTTGATCGATTAGTGAGTTATTACATGTTGGAGGTGCAATTAAATTGTAAAGCTCATTAGGTGTTGGGTAGTCAAATAAACCTCGATCGGTGGAAATTTTAGTGTATGTGAATATGATTTGCCGAGGTGAGACTAGTAGAGTTTGATAGTTAGTATTAGCTTAAATAGTTTAATAAAGAACAATTGATAGAGTTAGCCTTGGTCATATGCTTATCACTTGGTGGATTTCATACAACTACCAGATGGGTTGGGTAAATGGAAGTTTATGAGTCCGGGAATTATTTGTTGGATTGACTACCTTGATTATGCCTTAATAGAGGTTAGTATGTGATTTAGATCAATATATGAGAATATGATCGGAGAGTGTTATGCATGTGATTGAATTCAACACTGGAGAATCAGTTAAGTCACTGATTACGAGAAGTAGATGTTTTCCTTTAGGAATTAAATGGAAAATAAAAGATAATACATAGGTCCCTTTTGTCATGGCAGAGGCTAGGTTAGCATGAGTATAAAGTATTAAATGTATTAGAAAAATTCAGAAAACAATTATTTTTACACTAGAAATTGAATTAACTTCAAAAATTCATAGAAAATTTATTTGAACTCCAAATGAGATGAATCCAATTGGGTTGTTCATAAAATATTATTCTCTAGCTAACCATGTAAGTTTTATCTCCACTAGTATTCTACAAATTTTCACAAAACAATTAAATTCAGATGAACAGTAGCCAAACCATGTTTTCCAGCATTTTCTCAATTACTGATTTTCAAACTGCTATAATTCTCACATACTAAATCTAAATGGAATAATTCTTTCATCTAAATTCATCTAAAATCATAATCTACTCACTGTATAAATTTCATGCATTTAGGATGATATTGATTTTTTTTGGATGTTTTGGATGTTTTGTTCTTATACGATGTTTTTGTGCGTTCGATAGTTTTCGAAGATACGTGGTTGAACAAGTGATACCAGAAAAGGTGTGAGCACCCTTCCTCTTGATCATATTGCTCCTAGTGATTTTAAAAGTGTTGTGTGGATTTTAATCTCGCCATTGCATGCTATTTTAAAAAGTATGTTCATGGGTAGAAGTAGTTAATTCCTAATTGTTGCATTGCCTTCCTTGAATGTTGATAATCCTTTGTTCAGTTGATGCCTAGGATATATATTTATGTATGGGAATTTTCTGTTGTAGGATAGATCGATGCTTAGCCGTGCTAGTAGTTGTAGTCAAAAGTGGTTGATGGAGCTAATCCATCGACTGGTGAATTGAATCGAATCTTGATAAAAGTTGAGGATTATATGGATTGAATTATTGTTGAATCTGGTTATTGTGGACATGTTGGGAGGGTTGTTGTTGTGTGTTGGACTTGGACGGGTGTATGGTGATGTTGAAATGTTGTTCTAGAATTTTGTAGCACTGTCTGAGTGCTTAAGGACCGGTCTATGGTGTGTCGAACCAAGTCTCACGTGCAACCACACACTGGGTTTATGGGCGATGGCTTCGCTAAATAATTTGTTGTGTGTTAGCTATCAAAACACAATTAGGTTGACAGTTGTTATTGTTATTTTTAATGGTTCTCTTGTCAATCTGTGGGGGCATGTTCGTCGTTCTCTTACTTGCCCTTAAGGGTCTTTTATGTATGTCGGGTTGCTGCGCAAGGGACTTACTTACACAACGAGTACACCCATGGTGACGATAAGTGACTTTCTTCCATGGCGTTGTTTCCTCGGTGATTTGATAGTTAGGGTATAGCATTGTAATGGTCTCGTTATGATATCTCAGTCACACTCCTACGGAAGAGTGCATGACGATAGTACGAGGTATTCATATCATGTGGATAAAGCTGTACAACTCTGCAGAGAATTAAAATCTATTTGAATAGCCGTGTCCCGGGTTATGGATATCGCAGTGAAACCATGCATATGCATAGTTAGCTTATGGGCAAATTTGGGTTTGGGTTATGGCAAATTAATTTGGGTTTGGGTTATGGTTGAAAAGGTTATGTCATTGCACTAGATTGTTTAGATCTTGTATGGTGTCACGAACAGAAAGTTCGTGTGTTGATATGTTTAAGAATTGATACATGCCACGAATGGGAAGTTCGTGTGTTGATATAATTGGAGTATCTACTGATTTTTTATTAGGAATTTGGAGTACCTACTGTTATATAACATTTCTCAAATATTTTTACAAATGGTAATTTGAATCTATATTGTTTATCTAAATGAAAACTTGCTTTATGCCGAAAATTGACTAGTGTAGTAGCCTTCTTTTGATACTTACGTGTATCCATTTTTTTTTTTGAAAGACTACTTTAATAGTGTCTATTTATTCAGGTGAGAACAACGGGTGCAATGACTTTAACTCCATTTGGTTGTTTGTGGGTTTGGGCATGCCAACTCGTCTCTTTCTATTATTATTTCTAAGTGTATCTTCCACTGTGATTTATTTGTGTTATTTAGATTTGGCCGATCAGCCCTCATATGCAAAATTTGAACCATAAGATTCTATATGTTGAAGATGTATTAAAGTTTCTATTCTCTTGTATATTTATGTATGGATATGATTGCATTATTGTATTAGGATATGTGCATGTTAGCCACTGATCCTTGGGAGCTAATATGAGATACATATCCGGGCACTTGGAATCGTTTTTGTCTCACGTTAAGTGTTGCGCTTTTGGTGTAATCACTTAGCTTGAAATGGATTCAATCCTGGGTCGCCACATACACAATAAGCATTATTTCTTGGATTTGATTCAAGATGAACAAACACATGGCATAGAAGATTCTTTGCCCATTACTTCTAGTGTTAATTCGGTAAAATTACCACATGTAATATATATATATATATATATATACACACACACACACATAGATCTTGCTGTCTATACCATAATCTCCAATCAAATTAAATTTGTATGTGTAGGTGTAGTTTCTATACAAACACTTAAAGGACATTATTTTCAAAACTTTCAATGGGTTTATCAAACATGATATAACATAATGAATCATCAGCGACTATCCTACTAAGAATTTTCTTATGAGTGATTAACTCCACATTATATAAATTTAGGATATGAAATTCAGAACCTGGAATTTCCAATTGAACACAATAATTCTCATATTTACACACCTTCTCTTGATGAACAAACAATTCAGCATCATTATTACATATTTCAACCTCGTTAGATGATGTAGGTACTATAGGTTGTATTTCTTTATGATCTAACCATGGGGAAGCAAGTATTCTATATCCTCCTATGATTGTCTCCGGATCCTTCTTTTCGACTAGTGCGGATTCTTTATCATTCAATTCCTCAACTTCATAGTCAACCTTCACAATAAGAGAAACACAACTAGAAGTAGAGATTAAGTTGTTAGTTTCATAAATACCCTCACATTTGCTATCATTTACTTGTTTTATTTCTTTTTGTATATATCTCCCATTCTCAATTTGGATGGACTCAAACTGACATATGGTGGAAAGACACAGCTCACTATTTTTAGCACTCTCACTCAGTTTGGCTATGTGGCTCTCATCCTTGCATGGATTTTGATGCATTTTATCCTCCAAAGACCAACCATCAACCATGACCTCCTCATGTGTTGCAGGTAGCACCAGGGTAGTACTACTCAACACTTCGGTCGAAGGGGAAGTCCCATGCTCGATCGTCTTATCATGAATTGGTAGCTTAAGATTAAATCGGGCTTTAGACTTCTCTTGGCTCTCTTGGATTGGAGTCTTAAAAGTAAATATGGCTTTTGAATTTACTTTGCTCTCTTGGATTGGCGGCTTAAGATTAAATATGGCTTTTGACTTTACTTTGCACCAATCATATGGCTTAAGTTTCATGCCCTCTTCCCGGAGGTTGGCGAAGGTTTCTTGTTGGTCCACCGGGTGGGAGCTTGCCTTGAGGCTTTTGACCAATATGTCGTCGACATAGGCTTCGACGTTGTGGCCGAGTTGGGCGAACAACACTTTTTGCAACGAGTTTGGTGAATGTTGCTCTAGCAGATGCTTGACTTGGCATATAACACCAACCCTTAGTAACGTTTCCACCTCGATTTCGTGGAGGACATTGCGTAGCTACACTTCGGTTTCGGGCGTGAGGTCTGCTCCTAGGGCCACCGTTTTTTCAGGGATCCTTCGTCCAGAGGGACTCTCCTGAGCTATCCCTACGGCTTGGCCTTGGTCACACTGTAACACCCCAACTCAGCATGAGCCTGGAATGCTACTATCCTAAGCTAAACCACAAAATTTCGACATAACCTCTTTAGTATACGACGATACCGGAGGTTTTTCACAACAAATCATAAAACAATAATAACATCAGTTATAAGACTTAATCATACATCCTAATTAACCAACTAAGTTAACACCTTGGCTATTCAGAAGTCAAGATGCTAACCACCAATTTAACATAAGCCATACATCTTAAAACTTCTCAATAACATCGATCAATCCTCAAAGATCATAAAAGAATGCCATCCACGACTAGATTCATTTATTACAATCTGAAAGTTAACATAATAAAGTCTTTATTCATTCTTGCAATGGAACTAAGGTGAAGTGCATTATTCGAGTAGTGCATGTCTACTCCCTCCCATGATAACCTCATCAGCGATCACCTAGAAATAGATAAACAAAGCAAGGGTGAGTCCATGACTCAGCAAGTACAATAATTAAAAAACACAATTATCAATACGAATAAGACCTACACGGCCTCGACATTAATCATATCACAAATGAGTACTTATGATGACATGAAATGAATGCTTAAACATCAAGGGAATGGACTGCACACACACATATACGGTATAGTCGGTGAACACCGTCGGTGTTCACTCAAGCCCGCATCTTAACAAAAATGCGGGATCCACTTCCGTATGAAGAACGTTTCATACGGTGTCCAACATTGCCCATATTGGAATTAATGGGTCTTACTCAACCATCCTGGAATTGATGGTCTCCCTCATCCACTCCCGTGGACGGCAAAAGATAATGAATGCATGAAGCAACTTAATGAGTATAACATTACCATCATTTCTATTCATGAAACCAACATAGAAACAAAACATGGATATTTCACTTCATACTACACAAGAGTTATCACAGACGCACATATCAACAACCACAATGCACAAACGCTTAGATCAACAATGTACTTGCCTTCGCGTTGAGACGCGTTAGTCGGAATCGATGGCGTTCCTAAACTCGAAGCTCCGCCGCCTAACCAATGAAATAAAACCAATAAGAACACCAAAATACCCAATTCTACTAATCAACGCTATACACCGCTTCCCCGAAGACTCTAGTCGATAATACAAAACTTAAATTGAAATCAACAATTTCTGTCATAACTTAATTCTGGACAGCGGCACGGTAATTGACATATCTTAAGATCTGGAATTCGAAAAGAGGTGAACCCAATTTCCGTAGCTTCTTAACTGACCAAACTACAATACTCTAGTTGACGTGATAAACTAATTTGGCCAATTCAATGGGTTAATAATTGCTTGAACTTTCAGTACAGAAACTGTCTACAGAATGAACAGCAGAAATAAAAAGATCATAACTTTCATTAGGTAACTCCAAATTGAACGTTCTTTACCAATCTGAAAAGGTCATCGAATCCTCTACAATAACCTAGTTGGGTGAACTTTCAGTTTCGACCAATTTCCCTTTCAAAATTTAGAAATAACCAGACAGTTTATTCTCGTCAGATTTCTGGCAGCAGGTACTAAAACATCCATAACTTTTGACTCGGACCTCGGAATCAAGTGAACTTGGTGGCCACTGAAACTTAAGAACGAGGCCTAGATATCTCTAGGAGACCAAACCTTCAGATTCTGCCTAAAAACAACCGAAACAATCCTCCAACATACAGGACAGAATTAGTCTTTACACGCAGCGAGTCTGCCTAGACAATTATGAATCCAAATCGCTTCTACCAACAAATAAAACAATGAGACTCGCATCGTTACCCTTGCTGCAACCAGGAGTAGGTAGACGAATCACGGAGAAGACGATCTCCTCCTTCTCACCTCTTTTGCCCCAAACAAGCTGCTGTCCTCCTCAACTCCTTGCGCAACCGGCAGCGGAGAAGGTCCAAGGCCGGTTGGGGAGGCAAACCAGCAGGACCAGCACCGGGAGGTTGGGGCGGCTCCTAAGGGCAGGGGTGTGAGGGGAAGAGAGGAGGAAGGGAGGGGCGCGCCAAAGGAAGATGGGGGTTGGCCAAGGGGAAGGAAAAGGGGGCTGGTTAGGGTTTAGAGGAGGGGCGCATGGGCCTAGGCCCATGGCCGCCAAGGGTTGGAAAGGCTACCCAGAGGCCCACGACCTAAACAACTCCAAACCGAGAGTTTTAAGCTTTTCCGAGTTCCCGATTAAATTCTTTCTTTCCGACTAAAAAGCAGGTATGACATTCTACCCCTTAATGCATTCGACCCGAATTCTACTCACGCAACGGACACAAGAGCGAAGTCTAAGGAATTGAAAACAAAATTTAACACGTACCAAAGAACAAATAGGTATGGATCTGCCGCGCATGCGAGACTCCGATTCCCAAGTGGCTTCTCTCTCCGCTTGATGAGACCAAAGGATCTTGACATACTTGAGTTTTATTCCTCAAAACCCGCTCCGATTTTTCCGCACTTTACCGGTCGGGACTCAAAAGTAAGGTCCTGTTCAATGCTCAATGACTCCATTGGAATTGCATGCTCGTGGTCAAATAAGAACTTCCTCAACATGGACACATGAAACACATTGTGAATCCTCTCATAGATTGGCGGATCCAAGCGGTAAGCCAAATTTCCAACTCTTGCCACAACCGAAACGGTCCGATGTACCTTGGGCTAAGCTTTCCTTTAGTACCGAACGCATTACTCGCCTTTGGTAGGCGATACTCTCAGAAGGACCTCGTCACCCACGTTGAACTCCAATTCTCGCCTCCTGACATCTGCGTAGCTCTTCTGTCGGCTCTGAGCAGCTAACAAGTTCCTTCTAACTTCTGTCACTCTAGCCACAGTTTGCTGAACCCATTCTGGACCCAAGATTGCCGCTCTTCCATCGCATCCCAACACAACGGGGATCTGCATTTCCGCCCATAAAGGACTTCGAATGGTGCAGCTCGGATACTGGAGTGATAACTATTATTATAAGCAAACTCTGCCAAAGCTAGATGGTCTTCCCAACCTCCTTTCCAAGACATAACACAACATCTGAGCATATCTTCAAGCCGCCCGAATGGTGCGCTCGATCGACCATCGGTTTGGGGATGAACGCGTACTAAGGCGGTGAGTGCCCAAAGCATTCGCAAGCTCTCCCAAAACTTGAGACAAACTTAGCATCTCGATCCGAAACAATCGTCTTCGGCACCCCGTGCAACCGCACTATCTCTCGCACATAAAGAGGAGCTAAATCACTTGCCGTGTTAGTCGTACGAATAGGAATAAAATGTGCCGACTTACTAAACCGGTCCACTATGATCCAAATAGCATCCTTTCCGCGCTGCGTGCGGGGTAATCCAACTACAAAATCCATAGAGATGTCATCCCATGGCCACATCGGAACCTCTAAAGGTTGCAACAACCCTGCTGGTCGCTTATGCTCAGCCTTAACCCGCTGGCAAACTCCACATGATGCCACATACTGAGCAATATCAACTTTCATCCTTTTCCACCAGAAACTCTTCTTCAAATCCTTGTACATCTTGGTCTCACCTGGATGTACCGTATACGGTGTGCGGTGCGCTTCCTTTAGTATCTCATCCTTGACCTGTGCCTTCTGTGGCACACATAGTCGACCATAAATCGCAATGCACCGACTCATCTATGCTGAAATGGCCTTGTTTGCCCTCATCTAGGCGTTTCCTCGCACGTTGAAGCATTTGATCAAGTGTTGTGCTTCCCACACTCGACCGAACAGTTGACTCAAGAAGCAAACGGGTCTCAGTTAGGCGGTGCCCGCAAAACAAAAGGAGATATCCATACGCTCTAAATCGGCAATGAGACAAGCGAGAGTAGGAGGTGTCGCCTTGCGACTCGTGGCATCGGCTACAACATTTGCCTTGCCGGATGATCTTGAATGGTGGCATCATAGTCTTTTATCAATTCCAACCATCTCCTCTGCCTCGAGTTTAAATCTTTACTGGTAAAGATGTATTTGGACTCTTGTGATCGTGAAAATGTCACAAGATTCGCCATACAAATAATGACGCCAAATCTTCAAAGCAAGAACCACTGCGGCCACTCTAAATCGTGAGTAGGATAATTTGCTCATGATTCTTCAACCGCCGCGATGCATAGGCAATCACCTTGCCATCCGCATAAGTACACAACCAAGCCCAACTCTAGATGCATCGAATAAATAGTGAACCGCTTCTGGTTCGGAAGAGTGAGAACTGGAGCGGTCACCAATCTATCCTTCAAAGTACGAAACTTCGTTCACATGCGCCATCCATGAAACTTGACCCTTTCGTGTCAATTGTGACATTGGTCTAGCAAGGGTAGAGAAACCCTCCACAAAACGCCGATAATAACCACTAAACCTAAAACTCCTTACTTCTTTTACATTAGTTGGTCTTTTCCATTCCACCTTGTTGAGATCTTACTTGGATCGATTGAAATGCCCTCTTGATTAATTACATGGCCCGAAACCCAACTCGTAAATCCGAATTCACATTTCTTGATTTGGCATAAAATTGGTTCACTCTCGGGGTCTCAAGTACCAACCTCGATGATCGAGCATGATCTTCTTTCGTCTTGGAATAAATCAAGATATCATCAATGAATACTACGACGAAATCATCAAGGAAAGGGTGCAACATACTATTCATGGCTTCCATGAAAATCTGCAGAGCATTGGTTAGCCCAAAAGACATAACCTTATACTCATAATGACCATACCTTGTAGAGAAAGTCGTCTTCTCAATATCTTGCTCTCGAACTCTAATCGATTATAACTCGATCAAGGTCAATTTTGGAGAATATTTTAGCTCCTTCAACGATCAAAGAGATCCTCAATACGGGCAAGGGATATTTATTCTTCACGATTTGCTTGGTTAAGAGCCCAGTAATCCACACATTCGCCAACTACCGCCCTTCTTCTTAGTGAAAGAACAGAGCTCCCACGGCGAAACACTACGCGAATCAAACCTTTGGATAGCAAATCATCCAATTGCTTTTTCAACTCCTCCCGAAAGGGACGCGCCAAACGATATGGAGATATAGAAATAGGTCCGTTCCGGAACAAGATCTATCCGAATTCCACTTTACGCTCGGGGCATTCCAGAAGCTCTACGGAAAAACATCGGAAACTCATTCACTACGAATATCTTCAATACGGCGGAGATTCGACTTCTCGCTAAGGGACCAAAGCAACCCAATGGTGAAGCTCGACGACCGAAACAGACTAGCCAACACGAACAAGGAATCGGATGGCGCTACTACACGAAATACCGATTCGCCACACCCGATGGAGCTGCAAAGTCACCGTCTTCCAAAAGCAACAAATCTTGGCACGATAATTGAATAACCAGTCCATACCCAAAATAACATCAAAGGTGTTAATGAATCACCATAAGGTTGGCGGTGAAATTCTCATCTTCAATAGTGATAGTACAGCCGAGACCAGAGAGCTAGAAATAAGACCCCGGAGAACCGACCACCACAGACTCGGATATAAATTGCACACTCAAACTCGCCCTTCTAACAAAATCTAAGGACACAAAAGAATAAGTAGCTCGGAATCAAATAGTACGAAAGCCTCATGTGAATCAACTAGCAAAGTACTGTTACCACGTCGGACGGCCCACAGTATCGTGGAGTAGGCATGGCGTAGACTCCCATGGACACCGGAGCAGAGGACGCACCAAAGACTCTGTGAAGGATGAGCGAACTGCTGCAGGAGAAGCATACGAAGGTGGTGCGAGGCGGGCGGGGTTCGGTGAGAACCCGCAGAGGCGCAGGAGTAAAACCGCAGGAGGAACCCATCTCAAGAAAATCGAGGTACAGTGGAGCGGCTAGAGTCCGAACGAGCCCCGAGGTGCACGGAGGAAGACGCAATCGAATCGCTTCCCACTTAATGATGCTCGGCGGGTTCGTTTGCAAATCGACGCTTTGTGGCCTTCCGGCCACACCGCGACACGCCCTCTCAAAGAACACTCAAGACCGGTGACCTCTCCACATCTGAAACATTTCATACCTTGTCCCGGACGGATGCGGTGGGTGTGGACGACGGCGCGTGGCGCCGATGAAGAAGACCGCCATCGCTGAATCGACGAGACCGGCGACTCTTTGAAATCTCTTGGATGCAGTCGCCGAGAAGACCCGCCTCCACCACTAAAGCTCCGCTCGCCACCGCGAACCACTAACAGAGCAGTGCCACTAGTCGACTACGTCTGCGAAGGAGATTCTCACCAACTCCATTCCTCTAGCTTGCTCAACCACCGCATCGAAATCACGCAAGACAGATGCCCCAGAATCGGCGATACTCTGAACGAGACCCGACGGAACCTCTTGGCCTTCTCCATATCATCATTGGCTCGCCGGTACAAAGCGTGCCGGTCGTTGAACTCACCATACTGACATCGACCTATGACCACGAGTCAACGCCAACAAAGATCGCTCCATCTTCTCCACGAAAGAATCCGGATAGTACTTGGCTCTAAATTGCCCCACAAAACTTCCCAAGTAATCGTCCTCTGACCTGGGGTCCCGCGCATGTAACCCCTTCCCACGGATATCGACTTGGCCCTTCGGTTGAAAGGCCACAAACGAACCCTTTGCACCGAAGTTCATCTCCAACGCGTCAAACTGTCGCTCCATGTACCGGAGCCAATCTGCTGCCTGAACTGGGGTACCCGCCCCATCAAAAGTGTCAAGTCGAAGCGACATCCACTCGCGGAGACTTATCCTAGTCTCGGGTGGAACCACTGCAACGATCGGACCTGCAACGGAGACAGCAGCAGAGAGAAGAGAGCAGCAGGAACAGCAGCAGGAACAGCGGCGGGATGAGTCGCTCGCATCCGCCGACGAGCGGCTCGTTCTCCTCTGAAGATTCTGAATAATAATAGCCGACGCCGCCTGGGCATCCACGGCCGACGCAGCTTGAGCTTCTGCGGCTGGGTGAGCAGCTGAGGCAACCTCCTCAGCAGTTCCACCAGCAGCCTCTTCTGCGGAGGTTGCAGAAACAACCGGACCACGCCCACGATCGCGACCACGGCGTGCAGACGACCACGTCCTCTACCTCTCGCCATCTAAGAACACCACAACCGAACAAAACTAAACACTTAACTTAACAGTTCAGAAGAAGCACGGAACTAAGCAACAATTACACAACAAATAAAGCATAACAACAGAAATTGCGGAACCAATGAATCACCCAACCCATCCTACTGTGCACAGTGTGTCAATTTAATAATTTTATTTTAACCACGGACCTAAAGCCCACTCTGATACCAACTGTAACACCCCAACTCAGCATGAGCCTGGAATGCTACTATCCTAAGCTAAACCACAAAATTTCGACATAACCTCTTTAGTATACGACGATACCGGAGGTTTTTCACAACAAATCATAAAACAATAATAACATCAGTTATAAGACTTAATCATAAATCCTAATTAACCAACTAAGTTAACACCTTGGCTATTCAGAAGTCAAGATGCTAACCACCAATTTAACATAAGCCATACATCTTAAAACTTCTCAATAACATCGATCAATCCTCAAAGATCATAAAAGAATGCCATCCACGACTAGATTCATTTATTACAATCTGAAAGTTAACATAATAAAGTCTTTATTCATTCTTGCAATGGAACTAAGGTGAAGTGCATTATTCGAGTAGTGCATGTCTACTCCCTCCCATGATAACCTCATCAGCGATCACCTAGAAATAGATAAACAAAGCAAGGGTGAGTCCATGACTCAGCAAGTACAATAATTAAAAACACAATTATCAATACGAATAAGACCTACACGGCCTCGACATTAATCATATCACAAATGAGTACTTATGATGACATGAAATGAATGCTTAAACATCAAGGGAATGGACTGCACACACATATACGGTATAGTCGGTGAACACCGTCGGTGTTCACTCAAGCCCGCATCTTAACAAAAATGCGGGATCCACTTCCGATATGAAGAACGTTTCATGCGGTGTCCAACATTGCCCATATTGGAATTAATGGGTCTTACTCAACCATCCTGGAATTGATGGTCTCCCTCATCCACTCCCGTGGACGGCAAAAGATAATGAATGCATGAAGCAACTTAATGAGTATAACATTACCATCATTTCTATTCATGAAACCAACATAGAAACAAAACATGAATATTTCACTTCATACTACACAAGAGTTATCACAGCATGCACATATCAACAACCACAATGCACAAACGTTTAGATCAACAATGTACTTGCCTTCCGCGTTGAGACGCGTTAGTCGAAGCGATGGCGTTCCTAAACTCGAAGCTCCCGCCTAACCAATGAAATAAAACCAATAAGAACACCAAAATACCCAATTCTACTAATCAACGCTATACACCGCTTCCCGAAGACTCTAGTCGATAATACAAAACTTAAACTGAAATCAACAATTTCTGTCATAACTTAATTCTGGACAGCGGCACGGTAATTGACATATCTTAAGATCTGGAAGTCGAAAAGAGGTGAACCCAATTTCGTAGCTTCTTAACTGACCAAACTACAATACTCTAGTTGACGTGATAAACTAATTTGGCCAATTCAATGGGTTAATAATTGCTTGAACTTTCAGTACAGAAACTGTCTACAGAATGAACAGCAGAAATAAAAGATCATAACTTTCATTAGGTAACTCCAAATTGAACGTTCTTTACCAATCTGAAAAGGTCATCGAATCCTCTACAATAACCTAGTTGGGTGAACTTTCAGTTTCGACCAATTTCCCTTTCAAAATTTAGGAAATAATCAGACAGTTTATTCTCATCAGATTTCTGGCAGCAGGTACTAAAACATCCATAACTTTTGACTCGGACCTCGGAATCAAGTGAACTTGGTGGCCACTGAAACTTAAGAACGAGGCCTAGATATCTCTAGGAGACCAAACCTTCAGATTCTGCCTAAAAACAACCGAAACAATCCCTCCAACATACAGGACAGAATCAGTCTTTACACGCAGCGAGTCTGCCTAGACAATTATGAATCCAAATCGCTTCTACCAACAAATAAAACAATGAGACTCGGCATCGTTACCCTTGCTGCAACCAGGGAGTAGGTAGACGAATCACGGAGAAGACGATCTCCTCCTTCTCACCTCTTTGCCCCAAACAAGCTGCTGTCCTCCTCAACTCCTTGCGCAACCGGCAGCGGAGAAGGTCCGAAGGCCGGTTGGGAGGCAAACCAGCAGGGACCAGCACCCGGGAGGTTGGGGCGGCTCCTAAGGGCAGGGTGTGAGGGGAAGAGAGGAGGAAGGGAGGCGCGGCCAAAGGGAAGATGGGGGTTCGGCCAAGGGGAAGGAAAGGGGGCTGGTTAGGGTTTAGAGGGGGAGGGGGCGCATGGGCCTAGGCCCATGGCCGGCCAAGGGGTTGGAAAGGCTACCCAGAGGCCCACGACCCTAAACAACTCCGAAAACTGAGAGTTTTAAGCTTTCCGGAGTTCCCCGATTAAATTCTTTCTTTCCCGACTAAAAACAGGGTATGACACACACATCTCGCAAAAGATGGATCCTCGTGCTTCTTTGCTTCGGGCTCCACCATGTGGACATGGAGTATTGCATTTGCGGCCTCTAGCTCAGTCTGCCTAGCAAGGTCTTGGCCTCCACGGATCGTAATGAACCCCTCAGTGTCTCTCCGAATGATTTCTCCATGTGTGGAGTTGTTGGCTTACTCCTTGGTGGCCTTGGTGGTTGCGGTGGTGGAGGTTCTGCTTTGCTTGGCCCGTGGAGCCCTTGGTGCTGCTGCCGTAGTTGTTACTTCGGCTTCCAAGACCCGAGGTGCACTTTTCTAGTGAGGTGTCATGCTGACCTGATTCGTTGACTTGCTTCGCGTGACTTGCTTGTCGTTGTCCATGGTCGGCACCAACTATCGTAGCTACAAATTAGACAGTAGAGAAGTGGGGACCCCGGGGTTCCCTATTGATAGGAGGGGGAAATCCTGACGGTCCTCATAGGTGGGAAACAATATTTAAGTGTGTTAAAGGGCATCTTTATTGCTAAAAATGTACCTTCCTCACTACATGGGTTAAAGGGCCTATTTATAGTGTTACATCTAGGGTAAGAGATTACAATTCTACCCCTAAAAAGATCCTACGTTTGTACGGGCTACAGAGTCTTTCCACTTTTCTAGGCGTAGCCTCCGGTGCACGATAAAAAGTCCTGGGCTTGGTCCACCACGACTGTACCCCTATTCTGTAAGTGGCCTTGACTCCTGTCGCTCCATGTGAGGTGTTCCCGGAGTAGAGGCTCCCTCGACCCAATTCGCTCCCTATGAGGTAGTCGGGGGGACCTCAAGACCTCCTTCGTTCTGGGTGTCTTGTACTCTTCTGCCGAGGCTGCCTTCGGCGACCTTGTTGTACCCTTTGCTATGTTCGAAGAGGTACCCGGTACCCTTTGACTTTGTCGAGGTGTACCCCTGACTTGGTGCCTTCGCCATACCGTTGGGGCTTGTGGGCCACCCCTACGACAAGTCCCAACCGTCAGTTACAACCGAGGAGGAACACATTGCGACAGAGATCAGAGAAAGCCATGGCAAGCAGTCCAAATCACCAAGGTGAGATGGGAGTCGCTAGGGAGAGGAGAGCGCCATTGTAGTTACTACGTATTCTTTGCTGAGGCTATCACTAAACTACATTTTTGTTGCAATGGTTTCTGACCATCTGGGCCATGCGTAGTACACATGCCAGTGTTTGCCCATTGCGATGACATGGATGGAGGTGCCATGTGGGACAAATCATGCCCCCTAATCCAGATGGCGTGGCACCATTGGGTCCACTTGAGCAATGCCACATCGGCATGACCTAAACAAGTGTCATGTTAATGTGTGGGATACACATGTGGCAATGAAACTAGCATTGTGTCTGTTATTGGTAGCCATATGCTGTCATAACCGTTGGCACGGACGGGGTGTTGTTTTTTTGACACATTTTTGCTAATCTTTGTGTAGTTTCTAAAACAAAAATCAAGTCAAAGAATATTGAAGTATGTACATATATCTAATCTTCAATTTTATTTATTTTTTGTATGTCAGTATAGATTTTCCATCACCTAATGTTAACTACGTTGCTTTCAAATTCATAAATACAGGGGTGTACTGAAGCAAACCGCTCATATTTATGCTACAAAAGTGTACAGTTCCTTTTAGCAATGTATGTACTGTGGTTTGTGTGCTGTGAAGTTTTCTAAACTTTCAGCAGTAGTAGACACAAAACATCTAAACTGGCCATGAATGGAGTACTAAATGGCTAGAATGATGCTTAAAATTGTTGGTCCTTTTGAGTCGAGAACCAACTACATCACTCCCTACTACATATCATTATCTGGAAATTAATCGCCACAATACCAAAAAGCAAATTAATTGGTAACTACATATGTCTAATTAAGCTTATACACACATTTGACGACAACAAATGCAAATCACGCAAGAACCGCTTTGTATATATCCTCTTTTGGACCAGCGCTAGAACAAGTATCCGTGCAAAGGCGCTTTCCTTGTCTGAATTGATATTTCTCCCGAAGCATATATTCTGACAGCACTCACTCACTGCGACTCCACCGTCGGCTCAAACACTCCACAGACCAAAACAAGGGACCATACGCGCTTTACGCTTCACTCCCCTTGGACAATGCAGTGCACCCATGGAAGGAACCATTAATTAGGTAGGTGCAGCTAGCCGTGTAGGAGCCCATTGTTATTCGATTCTCTTCTCCCTACATAGCTTTAGTTCCTGCACCAACCGAGAAAAGATCGGCGATGCTTGTTCAAAAGATCATTCGTTTCACTCGTTTGTTAGTGCTCTAGGGGAGCGAGCTGCTGTGAAGGTTGCTGATGTCGTTGTCTCTTGGGTCGTCTAGTCCTTGAGTTAACGCAGGTGCAGCAGACATGCATTATTCAGAGATACATGCAGATGAGCGAGCGGGAGAGATGGAAGCGGCGGCGCAGAGGCAAATGGGTTGCTCTCCCTTGGGCAGGATGATATCTAGAGTGATCATGAAGTGCAACGGTTCGTGTATATATACTCCTTTATAACTAGCTAGGTAGCCAGATAATAAGTTGGGTGTGTTAAATTGTATCTTCTTCATGATCTCCTTGTGAATATCTGTAGTGACTTGTGACGAGGCCGGCCTTGCTAGGATGTATTATCAGTTTTCATGCATGTCATTAAGTAGCTAGTTGTTCTCTTCATGTCATGGATCTCTCTTTGTATCTTTGTGATGTGTCCACGTACCAGGACTTGAAAACGTCGCTATATATTCGACTCTATGAATGATGAGCTAGACTCAGTTGAGTTGTGTGACCTGTTAGGCTGTGAGCTTCTCTGAAGTACTAGTTAAGTATTAGTTTGCATCTCAAATACAGGTTGCTTTGCGCACCTCACAGGTTAAAAGAAAAAAAAAAAAGAAGCAAAGATCCTAGGAGAAATTAGCTTGTTTTGCACTTGTTCGCCTTCTCTTAGTCGTTAAATCTCATGTATCGTACCCACTGATCAGTGGACACCCTAATACCCTATCCATATATATAAACCAACTGCGCGCTTCGCCTACTTCAATTCTGAAACTGTCAAGCGCGCAGCTCACTTCCATTTCTCATGAACGATCGAGTTCAATCCTCCAATAACGGCCAACTCTTATACTACGAGAGTTTGACAACTGAGTAGTTTTTGCTGCAAGTTCATCGCATTTTTCTCCAATCTCTCTCAGGGCGCCAAGGACGGATGAGGAAGGAGAGGATGGACTACGCCATGGCGTACCCTCCCGCGGAGACATGCTACGTGCGTCCGACCGCACGTACCGTCACCTTCGCCACCACCAACCACCACGCTGCCAACGCCAACGCCCACGCCATCCCGCCGGATCCACCGCAAACCCACGCGACCCTGCCTGGCACGCCGTTCGCCGCCGCCGCCGCCCCGCCGCGAGCAGGCGGCAAACCCCGCAAGAAAAAGAAGTCCAAGCGCGTCCGGTTCACGCCGGCAGGGCCGGTGCCCGCCACCGGGCCGGCGCCACCGCGGCACGTCGCGAATGTACACCAGCACGCACCGGAGGGGACGACCCGTGCCGCAACGAGCGGCCACAACAACCACCCGGCCGGTGCCGAGCTGTACTCCCCGGCGGCGCACGGGCACGGGTACGGGTACGCGCCATCACCGCCGATGCGGTGGGAGATGCCGGGCGCCGCGGGCACGCCGAGGCGGCACGAGTTCTTCTCCGGCGAGTACCGGTGGTGCTACCCGACGCCGGTGCGCGAGGGTATCTACAGCATCGCCACCGACGCCAACCGGCTCACCACCATCTTCAGCGAGGAGAATCCCAACGCTTGCACCATCGTCTGATCAGTAGTCAGAGAATAAAATTATTTTTTTTGGACAAATTCGTAGTAATTGGGCGAACGAATGTGATGCTGGTAGTGTTGTGTCGATAAGGTTGGTGTCAGTACGTAGTGTGGTTCGCAAATGGATTTGTTCTAATGTTTCGGCTAATATTCTCTCTTCCATGATGTCACATGCTTCGGGAATAGATCTAATCAAGTATGAATGAGAGGTGGGAAGCTTCAGGCTGGGCTTGCACCTGGGAGCCGTGGTGGATAAGAGGGGCAGGATCAGGGTTTTCAATTTCGTTTGATAGAAAATTTCGGGGCCAAGCGAAATGGTCGAAATTTTCGAAATTTCGGTAATTTCGAATTCAATTCGGGCAAATGGCCGAAATTGGCATTCAAATTTGACTGAATTTCATCAAAATTTCGACAAATTTCGACCAAATTTTGAATGATGTTTGAATTTGGTTTGAATTCATGTGCAACCGAAATTGTTTGACCGAAGAGCAAAATTTCGTGCTCAGTGAAATGTCCAAATTTCATGAATTTTGAAATTCGTCGAAATTTGAAACCACAGGCGGGGATAGGAGAAGGTTCGCGTGCGCGGTAGGGATGAGGCGTGGAGTGCGCATGGCAGAGATTAGATAAACTAATCTTGGTTGCTCTATTCCTTCATCTTCTCCTTTTAAATAGAGAGACTTACAAAGGATTGTAAAGATCTGTAATATCCCAAAATTCACATTTTGGAAATACATAATAGAAATGAATGGAAAAATAATGTTGAGCATATTTTACATGAGAAAACTACCATGCAAGATTTTAGAACTTTGTATAAAGCAAATAATGAAATTTATACAAACATGCACTTGAAAGAATTTTTAGAAAACAGAATGAGAATAAGTGAGGGAATTATTTTGGGCATATTTGCTTAAGGAAATATGTATTAAGCAACTTTTGTAAATTTTCATCAAGGGTAACAATGCAATTACATGAAAGCAGAAATTTGTAAGAATTTTCAAGAAAATCATAGACATGATAAAGTTACGAAAATTTTACTGAAGCATCTACATTAGGTCGAGCCCTCACAAAAGTGGTTTTTTCGTGATTGAGGCAAATTGGCGACAAAAGAAGGTGCACATTGGCTTTGGAGGTTACTATCACGATGCTACGTAGTGGCTCGGTTACCAATGGTCACCAGAGTGGCAGCGACAAAGCTTTCTGTGGCGGCGCCATGACCGACTATGACGAAGTGCAAGCTATAGTAGCTAATCCTCTGATCTAATGTGCGCAAAAGCTCTAGGGGACAACTAGAAACTCACCAAGGTCCTTGAAGGCATCAGGAGATGACCGGAGTGGTTTGGCGACGTTGAGTAGTGGCGGCGCAGGAGGCATTCGATGACGGTGTCTTTGTGGTGATGGAGCGACTATAAGGAGTGCGCATAGCTTGCAAGCACTCGGAGGATGGTAGTGATAGAATGAATCGATTGGAGACTCACAGGGTGGTGGCTAAGCGAAAAAGGGTTGCGGTGGAAATGAGGAAGAAGGTCGATTAGGGATTCCCTGTGTGTGGATCATCATCAACCAAGGGAGAAACATCACTGAAGTATAGGACATGAAATTACACGGTTAGGTGAGGTTCAAGCACCAGAACGTCAGGAACACAGAGGTCCAGAACAGGGTGTGCACCGGAGGTGAAGGAGATGATGGTTTGTCCTCGCTACGGGGTTCCCGGAGCTACATCAAGCATAGAAGAAGCATCAGCAAGGTAAGGGGCACATGGTGACACGGCTGGTGGGGGCAAGGAAGCTCGCCCGAGAAGATAGCGTTGTGAGGCTTGCTCACCGCTGTCGAGAATGATGCTCTTGTTCTCAGTGATTCAAGGAGCTTGGAGCTCAGAGAAGGCACGAGATGGAACGAGGGTGTGAGCTTGAGAGTTTTTGATGCACTCAGAAGCTTAAGTAGCTGTGAGAATTGCATGAGATGAGCGGCGAGAAGATGCGGCGCGGTGAGAAACTTCGCACCCGACTTTGGCCTCCGCCAACACGGGGTTGGGCGCCATTAAGAGGATGGTTAGCTTGGGCGGAGCCAGCGGAGTGATGGAGGTAGGTGAGTGTTGAAAATGGTGGGCGAAGGAAAAGCGATGGCGGAGTAGTCTTTGCTGTTGGCGTGGTGGCAAGAGAGGCCGAAGGTGAGGTGGAAGAAAGGTCCCGACAAGTGGGGCCCACATGTCAGCAAGAGCGCAAGTGTGCGGTGGCATGGCTAGAGTTGGTGATGGGTTTTAGGCCAGCTCAGATGCGGCCCAAGAGTTCGACGGGAATTCAAAAACTACTTTTGAATTTCCAAAATTAGCTGAGTCTTTGCTGAATGTTTTAACATATCAAACAGGCTCCAAAATTTATGAAATTATTTTGCAAAGGCTTATGACACAATATAGTTTCTTATGTAAATTTTTTAGAATTTTATATGCTCTGTGATTTTCTCGAAAATTCTCACAAGTTGATGCTTACATATAATTCAATTGTTTGATTTATATAAAAAGATCAAAATCATCCCAAATTAGTTTTTCATACATAATAGGTTCAAAATCATACCAAGGTGACAAAAGAGAGCGGAGGGACCTCAATCTAATCTTTAAAGAGATCAGAATGATCTCAATCTAATCTTTTTAAACAAATCTGATCTTAAGAATTGAATTCAAATTGTCCTATCTTGCAAGCAAGGAAAGGGTACCGGTTGGACCGGTCCCACGTGGCGTCTAAACTGCCAGCAGTTGGACCATGGGTGTCAGACCCTAGGCATGGAATACCCAAAGCTCTCGTGTGTGTACCGTACTAGTCCCATGATCAGTGGCTAGTACACACATCTACAACATTGGTATACACATCCTTACAAAATGTACATAAAACATGACACAAATATAGTACTTAAATTACATGACAAGTATATATTACACGGCCGACTGGCCAAATTAAAAGACAAGTATCAGAAGTAGCAAGATAAACAGTGAAAGCATTTTAAACAAGACACGAAGGTCCAGCGGTATGCCCATCCAAACCCTTAGGCAACCGACAAGGGCAAGACCTAGCAAGACCTATCCCCGTACCCTCCAGTATTGGGAGCAAAGAACGCATCGTCTAGCATAGGCTCATCCTCATATTCTGATCAACAATTTAAGTAAAATTGAGTACATTTTGTACTCAACAAGACTTAGAGTGTATCTCAACATAATTATATATGCAAGGCTAACCAATACTCTACAAGTTATTTTTAGCATTAAGCAAGTTTTATTTGCAATACCCATATGTAATAGTTTGCAAATGAAATTTGTAAGAGCGGTTGACAGATATAGAAATAACAAATATGCAACTCAAATAGTAGCAAAATCACAACCCTCCTGTTTGTGATCAACAATTTATTCTCAGCCATAGACATGATACTCACAAAAATCAATCATCCCAATATTTCCCAACAAACCATTTTTGCAAAGATAAAGACTATACCCGATGAGGCGTTGCTAAGCATCCTCATGACCATGAGCACGGCTATTTAAATAGATTTACACTTTGCAATGGTGTACAACTTTACCCACATTATATGATGTCTCTAGTTTGTTCGGCATCCATCAATACCACTGCTCACAACATTTTAGTAAGCAGTCTAGAGTCCATAACAAAGCCTTTACATCAGCATGTCCTAACCTTGCACTAGCCCGACGAATGAACGTCCTCACTTCACCCAGGTATACTCTCCGTCTCAATGAGACATTGACCATTGTGTCAACAAGCTTCATCTCTAACACCGTGGTGATGGAAGCGCCTTTGAGCAAGCCTACCTAGTCATGCTCACACTACTATGGCCTACCAACATGCAAGGCTAGTCTTCGATGACTTAATAAGCTAAGGCCGACCCAAACCGATACATGTAGTTGTACGCCTAGGCTTAGATATGATTCAACGGCGTTCGGTCCTTAATTGGTCCAAGCGAGGATCTCCCCCTATCTACTTGTGAGATACACCTCTCACACTTCTCAGCTTATAATATAACTCGCCCGCGTCACAAACAAAGTTTTTTATTTTTATTTTTATATAAAATAACATAGGTAAACCCCTCTGAACCATCATTTCAGAATCTCACAAATCCAACTCGAATTTCATCCATAGTTCATTTTTTGTGAAACTAGAGCCCGACTAAGCATCTATGCAATATTCGCAATAGAATACCCAAATTGACATCATTTATTGTCTAACACATATCCTAAAGGCTATAACAGTAAGGATATCAATTTTTCAAGGATGATCATGCTTTAAATAGCAATTTATCTACCGTTATCCCCAAATATAGCAATTTTAAGGAAACATACGCGCATGCATAATAAATTTTTGCAAAAATAACTATCTCGAAATATGGGATAAAAATGATCAAAGGAGGTGATTTTCTTGGTCAGGCATATCTGAAGATGAGGATGGAGGGTGGTCAAATAATTCGTTCACAGTATCGATGTCTATTTAAAAGAGCCGATAACAAATCACAAATATAAAAATAATTTAAACAGCAACAAAATCCAAATATTTTTGCATATTCAGATAGATCATGATTTTATATTAATTTAGAAAAAATATTCATTCAATTTGGAGTTCATATGCAAAAGTTAATAATGTTTTGAATTTGCTCCGTTTGAAAATCATGAAAATAAATAAAAGGGTGACATCAAAAGTGTATTTTCAGAAGTTTATACTTTCCAACAGAGAAAGTGTATTTTCTTCTGTACTGAAAGTGAATTTTCTCATGTTTTACATTTTTTTGGATTTTATTAACTTAAATGTGGGCCCTTACTTGTCTGTGACTCATATTTTTTATTGATTTTATTTATAAAAATAGAGGCGGCCCCACATATCATATACTCATTAATTATTAACAAAATGATTAAATCTATTTTTATTTAACCTACTAACAGCTAGGGTCCACATGTCAATCTCTCGGATTTAAAACACATTTGCTTTAAAACACAATTTTAAGTTGGGAACAGCGAGTGGTCCCACATGTCAGCAACTCATATGCTAAATATGTTTTAAAATAGATTTCTGATTAACTTTTCAGCTGGTCCCATGCATCTGTGACTTAGTTCATTTAACTACTTTCATTTAGCGCTAATTAGTTCTAAACTACGTGGGCCCACTTGCAGAGAGAGATGAGGAGGAGAGCTGGGCCCATGGCGAGCTCGTCGACGATGAATGGCGTAGCGACATGGCTTGGGGATGGGCAAAACGGGTTCCCAGCTTGACAGCGATCGTCCTAGGTGGTGCTCGAGGTCAAAAATGGGGATGGAGGTGGAGCTATGCCAGCGAGAAGTGGCGGTGCGCCTTGTGTCTACTGTGGCTTTCGCAAATGAAGACTACTCATGGCGAATGATGGTGTGTGTTGGCTCTAGGGGGCAACAACGATGCTACAGGCAGCAGTTCAAGGACCAATGGTCACCGAAGCGGTAGCGATACAATCTCCCACTACGGCGCATTGGCGAGTACGACAAACTCTATGCTACGCTAACTAAACCACTAATCTAGCATGCGCATTAGTTCTAGGGGACAACTAGAAGCTCACCAAGGTCCTTGTAGCATCGAGGGATGGTCGGAGAAGCTTCTCGACGTTGAATAGTAGTGGCACAAAGGAGGCTCTCTATCTTTGGCGATGCTGTGGCGATGGAGGGGCTACAAAAGGGTGCGCATTAACTCATGGGTGTGCTGAGTGTGATGTAGGCGCGAGGAATTGGACGGGAACTCACCGGAGTGGTGGCTAACAGAAAAGGAGTCAGCGGCGGCCGAATTTGGGGAACAAAATTGATTTCAGTGATTCCCTAAGCTTGGGTCCACATTAAGCAAGGAAGAAGTATTAGTGGAGGATGAAACACAAGGTGACGTGGTTGGGTAACGTTCAAGCTCACCAGAGCATCGGGAATGTGGAGGTCTGGATCGGGGTGCGTGTTGGAGATGAAGAAGATGACAGTGCGATCAAGCTATGGAGTTCCCATGGCTACATCAAGCAAGGAAAGAAAATCAGTGAGCCAAGGGGCACAAGGTGACGCGGGAGGCAAGGGCAAGGAAGCTCAGTAGTGGAAATGATTGCACAGAGCGTGCTCATCGCATCGAGAACAACGCTCTTGTTCCCGGTGAACCAAGGAGTGAGATGCTCTGATTCTTGGCGGTAGGCAAGAATGGCAAGTTGAAGGATTCATGATGCGCTCAGAAGTTTAGATACAACTGAGATAAAAGCGGGCACGGCAAGAAAATGCACACGCGTTTCTGGCTTCTCCACCTGCGCGAGAAAAGGCGACGATAGGAGGGCAGCTAAGATGGGTGCGGTGACATACGACGCAGGCAGAGGCGATAGGAGTATTTGGAGCACAAAACTGTTGGTGACGGTCGAGAACCGGGGGCTGAGCAGGCGCAGTGTGGGTGGGTTGGCGCCCGGGCACGAGGTGGACGAAGGGCTTAGACGGGTAGGGCCACAACGTCAACGAGAAGGAGAGCGGGGGCTGTCATGGGTTGGAGCAAGCACGAGCATGAGCAAAGTGGGCCGAGTTGGGTTTTGGCCCAAAGGTCCAACAGGATATTCAAAATAGGTTTTGAATTTTACAAACAGGCTGACTTGATTCTGGAATTTTTTAAACATAGCAAACGGGCTCTAAAATTTATGAAACCTTTTGTGGATGCTCCTGACATAGTATAGTTTATTGCACAATTTTTCTAGAATTTTATGTGTTCTGTATTTTCCTTGAAAATTCTTTCAAGCTGTTGTTTGCATATAATTTCAATATTTGATTTATGCGAAAGTTCAAAATATGCTCAAAATTGTTCCCTCATTTATTTTCAATATACTTTCCCGAAATTGGGATTTTTCAAATGTTCTGACCGGATGGGCAAGTCGACCACGGTTAGGCTGAGCCCTTGTGGCATCACCAGAACCCACCCACATGACTTGTCTCCCCCTCAGCCAATAGCTCATCCTCGAGCTGAAACGATGGATAGCAGTTCTGAAAATTGGGCGAGGTCCTCCCAAGAAGCTGCCAATGCCTACTGCCCTTGTCATTGAATCAAAAACTTGATGAACACCCCCGTAGAGACAGATACGAAGGGCCTTGTTCGGTGTCGAAAGCACCTTGCCATGAAGCAGCACAGGAAGGCCCGGTGGCTGATCCAGTGGTTGTCCATGGTATGGTTTTAGAAGACCCATATGGAACACATCATGAATAGGGCACTAGTAGGCATCCAAAGACGATAAGCGATGGAGTCAATCTTGGCGATGATACGGTATGGTTCGTAATACTTGGGAGCATGCTTTCCTTTGGAAACAAAACCTAAAGAGGTGGTTGGATGATGATCAAGGCATAGCCATACCCAGTCCCCAATGTCAAAGGCGAGAGGGAAATGCTTATCGTGCTAGTAGAGCTTGTCATGTTGCTAGGCTTGGTGGAGACGTAATTGGACATCTATGAGGAAGTAGTCACAAGCGCAGAGAGTGGCATCGATGGCCATGTTGTGTGTGTCTCCATCTTCATACGTGTAGATTGAAGGAGGAACACGTCCATAGATGACATGAAACGGTGTATCCTTGAGCGCGGTATGGAATGAAGTATTGTAGCAATATTCGCCCAGGGCAACCGATGAACCCACTGTTGTGGCCGATCACTTCTCATGCGGCATAAGTACATGACGATGACTTTGTTGATGGCTTCCGATTGACCATCGGACTGTAGGTGAAAAGTGGAGCTCATGTGTAACTTGGAATCGGAGGCCTGAAATAGTTCCTGCTAAAATGCCAAAGTGAATATGATATCCTGATCTGATACAATGGAAGCAGGTACACCATGGAGGCAGACAATGTCAGAGAACAACACACGCACCACTGATTCTGCCGAGTATGGATGCACCAAAGGAATGAAATGTTTATAGTTGGAGAAGCGGAAGACAACTATCAGGATGATGGACTTGCCACCTACGTGAGGAAGGCCCTCAATGAAATCCATGGTGATATCTTCCCAAACCTGAGAGGGAATCGACAAGGATTGTAGGAACCTGGCGGGATGTAAGTGCCCTATCTTGTTGCGTTGACTAGTGAAAGGCGCGAACATAGTCCTGGATTACCAACTAGGACTGTGGCATGCGCAAATCACGGCACAGTCAGTGCAATGTCTTATTAACGACGTCATGGGCGGCGGCGAGGATCTCCCTGAGAAGGGAAAATGCTGATGGAATGTAGATGCATCGGTTGAACATTAGCAACCCATCCACCACAGTCCAGGGGGTGCCAAGATTGCCCTGGCTGATTTGGTCGTGGAGGTCTACCAAGGTTAGGTCAGAGGCAGCTGCTGAGCGGACGGTGTGGAAGAGGTCGAAGCATGGCACCGAGATGGCATAGTAGGCAGCCACATTGGCGTCACAATGGGAAAGCCATCGGGGACGGTATTGAGCCGCCCGTGGCAATATTCGATGAAGAAATGAAACCCAAGCAGCTTACTGACCCAATGATGTTGTGGGATGGTTGCAAAGCGTTGATCCAGTAAAAACTTCAGACTATAGTGATCCGTGCGAATAAGGAACGGGTGTCCCCAAAGATAAGGACACTAGTGCCTCATGTAAGCAGCCAGTGAACAATGATGTGGAGCAAAGGGTCGGCTAAAAAATGCAATCGCACTGTGGCCCTGGTGTAGTACGACACCGAGTCTCATCCCCAAGGCGTCGCACTCCACAATGAAGCAGACAGACAAATCCAACAGTTGGAGCATGGGAACGGTTGTGAGAGCTATCTTGAGGGTGTCGAAAGTGGTTTCCACTGCTGGTGACCAGGTGAAACCGTCCTTCTTGAGAAGGTTTGTGAGGGGCACCGTGGTGGAGCTGTAGGCCTTAATAAATTTGCGATAGTACCCGGCAATACCAAGGAACCCATGCAACACCCATGTCATCGAGGGTGTCAGCCAATCCATGACCACCCGCACCTTCTTGTTGTCCATAACGACTCCAGTAGCCAAGATAACATGTGCAAGATAGGACACGGTCGGCTCACCAAAGGAGCATTCACTGCGCTTTTGGAAGAGTTGGTGGTTGTGAAGAATGTCTAGAATAGCCCGAAGATGCCAAAGGTGTGTAGACCACGAAGTGCTATAGGTCAAAATATCATCAAAGGAAACAAGCACAAATTGACGAAGGAAGGGTTGTAGGACATCATTCGTCAAAGCTTGAAACATGGTTGGCACATTGGTCAAACCAAAAAGCACGACGAAAAACTAGAACGGGCCATCATGAGTGCAGAACGTCCACTTTTTAATGTCTGTGAGATGCATTCGGACTTGATGATAGCCCAAACAAAGATCGAGCTTGGTGAAGTACTATGAGCTGTGAAGTTCGTTAAGGAGCTCATCCACCATTGGAATTAGGGACCTGTCTTTCACCGTCTTGTCATTAAGGGTGAGGTAGTCGATGCAAAAGTGCCAGGACTTGTCTTGTTTTCACACCAATAGGATGTGTGAGGAAAGGGTGGACATGCTGTAACGAATGAGGCCTTCACCCTCCATAAGCTTGCATTGATGTTCGATCTCACCCTTTTTGGCTACCAGGTTGCGGTAGGGCTGAACGGCCACCGGTGCCATCCCCAGGAGGAGATGGACGTGGTGGTCGCGTGTACGCACGGGTGGTAGTCTCGACAGTTCAACAAAGACGTCGTTGAATTCCCCCGATAAGCTCATCCATGAGTTCACAACCATCACACGCATGCAACATGAGGTTGGGTGTCTTGTGTCGGATGCCACTCCACTATACATGGTGGTCATGTCACCAAAATGCCATGGTGAGGAGCCTGAAATCCAAGAGGATGGGACCCAAAGTAGCGAGCCATTGTGTGTGGAGTACGACAGTGTACCCGCCCAAAGGAATTGCGTACAAATCAATGACGAAAGATTCATCGGCGATGGTGATCATGGCGTTGTGGCAGACTCGGTGTAGGCCTCCCTCTCATTGTTGGCCACAATGACATGAAGATCAGCACATGGCACTAAGGAGAGACCGCCCGTTCGACGGCCTCAACCAACACAAAGTTGTGTATCGACCCGGAGTCGAGTAGCGCAATTAAGTTTGTGTTGTTGAGCCAGAGTTCAATCTACATCGTCTTGCAGGTGCACACCCCGAAGATGGCGAGTAAGGAAATTTGAGGCTCCAAATCCTTGGTCACCTTGTCGGCGTCAATGGCATAGTCAATCTCCCAAAGAAATAGGTTCTTTCATGTGTGAAAGCGGGAGAACTTCTCATCACAGTTGTAGCAAAGGTCCAAGCGTTTTCGTTCTTCCATCTCTAGAACGGTGAGGCAGCAGATGAAGTGGCCGCCCATGGAGGTGATCTGTCATGAGGGTGCGTTGGTGGTTGGTAAGCTGATCGAACCAGGGGTGGCACCAGTCGGCCTGGCCCTGCCAGGGTTCCGAAGGCAGTGGGGTGGCTCATGGGGCGTGGTGCGATAGGGGCACACTGCTGGCATAGTTCGTAAGCTCGTGCCAAACTAATGGCCACCTCCAAGTTGTTAGGGCATTGCAGGTCGATGTCGATGCACAACGGATCACCAAGGCCCATGATGAGGACATCACACCTTCGGATACACGCACTACACAAGCTAAACTACAAGGTCCTATGACAAGAGCTCGTGCATGTCACTTAAATTATGAGGTGAGCTCGTTTCTAGGTGCTAATAATTTATCTATGCAGAATAGTATACTACCTAATAATTGTGACCTTTTGTTACTTAGGAATAATGGTGTAATACCCCAATTGTATTCAAAAGGATTATCGAGAGAGAATTAAGTTATTTAAAGAGAAGGACTATTTAGAAATTGAATTGAGGGAATGATCAATTAGAAAATAGTTATTTAAGCAATTAAAGAGGGGGTTTACAGAAAAATTTGGACAACCTGGGCCGGGGCCTCAGGCCCATTGGTATTTGGCCCAAAGGTGGGAGGTGGTGGCCATCCATAAGCGGGGGAAATTAGCTATAGTGGCCCACGGCCCATGAGGATTTCAGCCACCAACAAAAGGAGGAGGGGGAAACCCTAGCTAGCTACAGTAATTCCATACTATAGTACCACAATTACTGTAGCATGCCCTCCCGATTGATGTCGCCTCCCCCTCCATGCCGTCCTCCTTGGCCAAGCCATGTCGCCCCTTGCTGCCGGCTAAGGAAGAAGGGAAGAGAAAGGAAGAGGAAGGGAGAAGAGAGGGAAAGGGAGAGATCACAGCCTTGGTACGTAATCTTCAGCGGTTCTTCAAGGGTAAGATCCGATCTCCTTTCGATTAGTCAATTTATTTGATTTTTAGCAATATCGGTATTTAGGTCTAACTAGAGCAGATCGGATTGGGCGACGTTTTTGAGATGTTTAAAGGCAGAATCTGATCAGGATTCCTCCTAGAGAGTTGTAGGCGAAGTCGATACCTTTCTGTAGAGTACAAGATCGCGTCATTTGGATGAGCGGTTCAAAAGTTATGAATTTTGTAGCACTGCTGTTCTGCAAATCTGTCGGTATTCTGACAGGTTTTAGTAATCTGACTTTATCGATCAGTTAAATGGAAAATTAGAGGAGCTCAGTATAACACAAGTTGTAGATAATTGTCGTAGATTTCAGGGAAGCCCAAGAACATGAAATTTGGACAAACGAGCTGAAAGTTATGGTAGTTTTAGTGTACTGTCCAGAGAACCTAACGTAAAATCGATGTTCTGTTAATTGGTATGATAGGGGTATTAGATGGCCGAATCAGGGAGGCCCACCAACTAGGTTTAGTTGGGGAAATTGATAACCTTTCAATGAAGTCCAAGAATACCTCATTTGGACTCTTGTACAAAAAGATATGAATTTTAGAACATGACTATTTAGAGAGGGGACAGAGCAGCATTTAGAAAATTGGAGTTGGGATCGCGTTACAAGCTATTGCGAGTTCGTGTTTGCTTTTATAGGTTGTTTGTTCCATTAATGTTATCTTAGTATGTTTTTAATGAATTTAGGAGGGGGACTGGTCCCAGAGGCGGCGCCCTCTTCACATCGTTCGTTCTCACGCGGTTAAAGCAAGTACTCTGTTTGGTAGAGTATATATGAATGGTTTGACAGTGCATGCTAGTATTTGATATATATTAGCTATGTTTGATTGATAGTATGATATGCTGGTTAAAGATGATGAATGCTTATGTCACATGCTAGTATTTGATATATATTAGCTGTGTTTGATTGATAGTGTTATATGTTGGTTAAAGATGATGAGTGCTTATGATACATGCTAGTATTTGATATATATTAGCTGTGTTTGATTGGGAGTGTGATAAGCTGGTTAAGGATGATGAATGCTTATGCTACGAATGATTATTATTCATGTATGGTGTTGATGTTGATTATGCTTATCGCAAAGCTGTAATTGTGCATGTGCATTGTGAGAGCATACATAAGACCTGGTCACGTGGTGATCAGGAATGCACATTTGAGGTCCCCGTCATGTAGATGACGGGCTTGAGGTCCCCACATTCGTGGAATGTGGGCATTGAGGAGAGGTCCCTATCATGAAAAACGATGGGCTTATGGTCCCCACACTTGTGGAGTGTGGGCTTGAGGTCCCCTTTACTTGCGGAGTATTGGGCAATTGGTCCCTGCGCTTGCGAGCACAGGCATGGGTACGCAGCGATGGTTGCATACTCCGCATTACCGGTGTAATGCGCAAAAGAGTGGAAAAGAGAAAAGATGCATTGCACATCTACATTCATACATCATGAGATATGTTTTCATGTAAAGTTTTAGAATTGAATGTTGGTGCTGTAATTGTGAAGTTAATGTTTCATTTTTGGTACTTGCTGAGTCTTTGGGCTCACTCTTGCTTTTGTTGTATTTTAGGTACCTTTGCAAGAACGACATGCATGGGAGGGAGTAGACCTGAGTCGGATACACACACTGCCACGCATCATTAAAAGTTGATAAAATTTCAAAATGTCCATTAATAAGTAAGAAAACTACTTAAGTATTGGTTATGGATATGCTTCATGCATCGGGTTTTTGTAATAATGATGAATAACATATTTTGGAACCCTTGAATATGTTTTAACTAATTAGCATGTCCTTAATGCTTAGTGATGATATTGGATGTTGAAAGATTTAGTTTTGATATTATTATTTCTGTTGGAACTGCCGTATAGTCAACTATACAAGGGAGGTTTTGCCAAAATTTAGTAAAATTATCCTAATTTAGATTTGTTTATTGCTTCATTAGTACCATTCCAAGCTCATGATGGGCTGGGGTGTTACAGTTGGTATCAGAGCGGGCTGTAGGTCCGTGGTGACTAGATTAATTAAAAAATTACGAACGGCTAACCAACTTAAAAGTTTGACACACTAGTGCACAGTAGGTGGGGTTGGGTTGTTGCATTGCATCTACGTTTTCGTTATATCGCATTAATGATTGTTGATATGAATATTGTAAGATTGCTTATTAACTGATTATATGATTGTTATGCGTGAGGATAATAGATGTTGAGAGGTTGAGATTGTGGTTGTGACCCTGGGCTTTACCAGGTTACACCACTGTTCGTAGTAAGGGATTAGTGAAGTGGTTACCTCGGATATCTTAGTACCGGCGTGATAGTGAGTATCTTAGAGAAGTTGTTCCCTTCTTTGAATTTGAATTTGGTCAACTCTTGTCCAGTTGTGGTTGATGAATTTCTTTTGGATTGTTAGTCCATTGCGGTTGATGAGTTGCTTTGAGAAAGGTTGTGGTGTTTCCATTGGCTTAATTTGCCCCTTAATCCAGTTATTGCTTTCCCAACTGTGGAGTTAATCTTGCGGCTGGTGAACTTGGTTAATTGCCAAGATTGACTTTTGTATTGGAGTTTTATCTTCTTATTGGAAAACTTGACCCATTTATTCGCTTGATGTTTTTGGTTAATGAAAGTTTTCTTTTGCAAGTCCTTTGGTACATGAAGGCTTTGACTCAATGTATCTCTCTTGGGTATTTTGAGTGTTGAAGATTAGTAGTTCTCTTTTATGGAAAAAGATGTTAAACCCTTTAGCGATGTTTTGGTTAAGTGAGAAGTTATAATCAAAGCAATTAATAGATATGATATGAGTTATCAGGTTAGGTCTGCAGTGTGTGCATGATCGATCATAACTAAGACCGTTGAAAGGAAAGTTGATAAATTTGAAAGTGTCTTGTAGTAGTTCTTGATGAGCTGTGATTAAGAGTATGACTATACCTAATTGTAATCAATAAAGTTAATAAAAAGTGTGGAACATTGATGAATTGAGTTGATCATTAAGAGTGATACATTTGGTAATCTTCTTTGGTAAATTGGATTAACGGATCTCAATGGATTAATCTAACTGTTTGGGATGGTTAAGTTCAAAAGGAGTTAGATTGTTGTCTTAGTGGATATTAATCTTGGAGTAACCTTTGGTGGATACTTAGCGATTATATGTAATTGCTAGGTGCAATTATTGTCTATTAAAGGTTGGTGTTGAGCATCACTAAGGGATAAACTGATGGGATTTAATGGATGAACAATATTTATGTGATGGTAGAACTATCGGATAATAGTATGTCTTTGATGGAAGGATCGTGGAATAACCTTTTAAATTGTGTAGTCGGTACTCTCTAAAATAAAGTGATTGTTGTAGTGAGGTTGTAAGAATTTGGTATACCCTCAATTGAGGATGAGGTGATAATGTAATATATAACAGTTTGGTAAGCTTTTGGAGACTTTTTTAAAGGAAGGGTTGACGATAACAAACCTTGTTAAGAGTGAATTACTCTTGATGTTAGAAATACAGTCTACAAGAGATTGTAACGCGTTGGAGTGGTGATGGTTCTTCTAGAGAGTAAGTTGATTGCTTTTCGTAATATGGATTAAAATGAAATGTTTGGAGTTTTGCATTCGTGATCCTTTGGGAGTTCATGATTTATGTAGTAGATGATATTAGTTTGAGAAATGTGACGTATTGGAAGGTTCTACTTGGTTCCTAAGTGATTAATGTGATTCAGTTTTAAAGGTACTTCCTGTTTGGATTGACAAGTAATGATGTGATCAAAGAAAATTACTTTAATTGTTAACGAAAATGAGTACTATAAGTATTTGAGGTTGGAGTTGAGAATTATAATCTACAACCTTTCTGTCGTTGCAGCTTAAGAGTTTCTTGGGTTTCCTTAGCAATGTTTATTATGATTTATGGAGGTTTGAAAATTCCTTCTTGTGGGACATGTGCCCTCAGTTGTGGACTTTATTTTGCTTTCCGAGATCATTGCTATTGGATTGTTCTTATTGGTCTCATGCTCACTCCGAGGAGCAACGTTTTCTTGTGTGTTGAAACTTGTATTAGTTTCTCTCTTCCTTTTTGAGAAAGGAATTAACCAACTTATGATGATAAGTCTTCTAAAGTGTAATTTGGCGACTAGTTGGTGATGGACAAGTATATGATAGTGGTGAAATTTTGGGAACCAAACTATTTGAAGAGCAGTAGACAGTGGATTGGTTTTGACCTTTAACACCTGGAGGGGATTCAATGCAATGTTTTGGCGATGAGATAAATTTGATTAGCGTTACAACTAGTGGAATCTATGGCGAATTATGATCCAGTAACTAGGGATGGCAATTGTGCCCGATTACCCGCGTGCCTATGGGTGAATACCCTAATGGAGGCGGGTATGGGTGTCTTTCTTTGCCCACGGGCATAAAAACGGGCACAATTCCTTACCCATCGGGTAAACGGGTGCGGGCATGGGTAAGCTCTACCCGTGCCCGCTTCGCCCGATTACCCGCCATCTACACTGACGGGTGGGACCGTAGGACATCCTCATTGAGTCACTATGTAAAACCCTAACACGCTCGGTCAAGTTCCCAGCCCAGCCGCCAGAAACTCCCAGTTCCTCCTCTCCTCCCAAATCGGCGAGCACACGCTCGCTCGCCTTCCCGACCGTCGACTCCCTCGCGGCATTCCTCCACCCGCGCCTGCCGGCCTCCTCGCTCGCCTCATGGGGCACCGCGTTGGGTACCAAGACCCTCCTCAACCTCTTCCTCGTGCTCTCCCACGGCGACTGCACGCTCCTCCCGGCCGCCGACCTGCCGCGGGCGCAGCACCCCACCGTCGTCCGCGCCATCCATGTCACCACCGTCCGCATTCGCAACCGCCATGGCGCGTGCCTTGTCGAGACCCAGCAGCTACTCTCTGATGGCACGCTCCGTCACCGGGGCCCACGCCAGCTCTCCGAGAAGATGCGCCCCGGGGAGTCCCCCGAGGCCGCCAGGTCCGCGTCGTCCGCGAGGAGCTCAGCGAGCGCGTCCGCGTCCGGATCCTGGGTGGCGCGGGAGGGGCGGTGGTGGAGCCGCGCGTGGAGGAGCGGGAGTCTGTGTCCTACCCCGGCCTCCCCGCCAGGTACATGGTCGAGGGTGTGCAAGAGGACAGCGAGTTCGAGGCGAAGGAGACCGCAAGGATGAGGGGGAGGGCGGCGGCGGGGCCATCACCGTGAAGTGGCATTACTGGAAGTGGGTCGACGACGACGAGGACCACATGGCCGCCGTAGCTGGCAGCGAGGGCATGCGCAATAGGATACTAGCATTATCTAGGAAGTTCGCGGGTAAACGGGCATGCCCGCGGGCGACGGGTACCGCGGGCGACGGGCATGGGCGATGTTTTTCACCCGTCATCCTTCGCGGGCATGCTGTGGGAAATCGGGGTCGCGGGCATGGGCATGGGCGAGCACTACCCGTACCCGCCGCGCCCGATTGCCATCCCTACCAGTAACCTTTGTCCATGTTGGGATGTTGGGATTATCAAAACTATGGACTCTTGATAAACTTATTAGAGTATCGCACTTGGATAATTAGTAAGATTGTTTAGAAGAGTTATGATGGTGAAGTTTAATGAGGGTAGCGGTGTGGAGAAACCTAAGCGTTGTGCTAATTAATGGAATAACAGAAATTATTGAGTTGTTGTCAGGTATGATTCGGCCTCAGTGAGTAACCCTATGGGAGTTAGATTATCTCTAAGTATAACTTGGTCAAGAATTTATTTATTTATTGACGTTAGTGATTGAGTATGTTTGAATCTTGGTCAATCAGTTAGAGTATTATGAATGGGTATGTTGTGGTTGTGCAACTGAATTGGATTGGTGTGGATTAGAGGAGGTCTAAGATTGATGAAATAAATCGCCTTGGGGCGGTTACCCGATTAGTGAGGAATATTGATAATAATAACTGAGGTTATTGTTGAGCTGTGTGAAAATTTAGTAAACAAATTTGAGGATTTCCTATCAATTATACCAGAAACTCATGGTAGGAGACTTGGAGGATGAATTTGGGCTTTGCATGTTTATGATAGGACCTTGGAGACCCAATAGTATGTGCAGAGGTAGATGAACAGAAGCAAATTTTGAATAGTGTGTTGATTTTTGATAGAATACTTTGGGTAAAGTAAATGAGTATGTGTGCTGAGAACTTGCAGTTGATTATCCTGATCGGAATGAGGTGATGTGGTTGTGGGTGAACAATCTTTATTGAGGTGTTGGAAACTATTTGTCAAAATAATCCCTTTGGTATAGGAGTGGACTAGAGAATCTTTTTGTGGACTAGCAGAGTCTCTAAATAAGTATGGTTGTTCTTTCGGTTTGAGGATCGTTTTGAGATTGTCGGTTAAGAGGGAGGAGTTAGTGTGATAGTTCTGCACACCCATGAAAAGGGAAGGGATTATTTTAAAAAAAAACATCTGAGAAAAGAATGATCTCTCAAGTAGAGAAGTGCTCTATTGGCTCTTGCTTGGATTGGATTTTTTTTCCTGATGGAGATCATGTACAATTTGAGTTAACTTATGTTGACAAGGTGGTTCTATTCGGTTCAGGAAAATAAATGAAGTAATTGATTTGGGTATTCGAGCGAATTCTCTTTTGGCTTATGTGGTGTTTAGTTGCAAACTGTCGAGCTCGAAGGATGGAAGTTTTTTGTGAAGAATCTTTGATTTTGGATTTGAGTGTTCTGGAGGTTAAAAATGGAATTGCTTTGTGAATCCTTTGTTTTCGGTTGAATTTGATTATTAAAGTTTAATTAAAATAAGTTGTGTTGTGCGTCACTGCTTAATGGAGGATCTCCTTGTTTTGGTGAAGAAATCGACTGAGAGGGAATAAGAGTTTCATATGTTTACGTGCAAGTTATGTGGTTTGTTGTTGAAGAGATAGATAGCCCAGAGTATATTTGGTTGTTCTGGAAGTTGCGGGGATTCCAGAAGATAGCAATTCGCTAGAACCATCTCGAGTCTTGGAGCGGGGTATATAATGTTCTGGATGAACCGGTATAGAGAGAATGCTTAAGGTATCTGGAGTGTGATGTTTCGTAAGAGTGGTTGACCAGCGAGCATTACCGCACCTTCTAGTCATGTCCGTTGAGTGGTTCGGGTTAGGATGGTAGGAGTGATGAGGCATAGCACATCAGTTGCATCAAGGTGCGGTGGTCCCAAAAGTCCGAGTGAAAAAAAAAACGACTTGAGAATTGGAGTCTCGCATGCGCGAACGATACCCAGAATTATTCACAGCAGGTACATAGCAATGTTAGTAAGTTTTAGCTATGATTATACTTTGGCATAAGCATGGTTAGAATTCGATGTCGAATTCAATTTAAGGGGGGTAGAGTATAATACCCCAATTGTATTCAAAAGGATTATCGAGAGAGAATTAAGTTATTTAAAGAGAAGGACTATTTAGAAATTGAATTGAGGGAAGGATCAATTAGAAAATAGTTATTTAAGCAGTTAAAGAGGGGGTTTACAGAAAAATTTGGACAACCTAGGCCGGGTCCTCAGGCCCATTGGTATTTGGCCCAAAGGTGGGAGGTGGTGGCCATCCATAAGCGGGGGAAATTAGCTATAGTGGCCCATGGCCCATGAGCATTTCAGCCACCAACAAAAGGAGGAGGGGGAAACCCTAGTTTGCTACAGTAATTCCATGCTACAGTACCACCATTACTGTATCACACCTTCCCCATTGATGCCGCCCCCCCTCCATGCCGTCCTCCTTGCCCAAGCCATGTCGCCCCTTGCTGCCGGCTAAGGAAGAAGGGAAGAGAAAGGAAGAGGAAGGGAGAAGAGAGGGAAAGGGAGAGATCGCGGCCTTGGTACGTAATCTTCAACGGTTCTTCAAGGGTAAGATCCGATCTCCTTTCGATTAGTCGATTTATTTGATCTTTAGCAATATCGGTATTTAGGTCTGACTAGAGCAGATCGGGTTGGGCGACGTTTCTGAGATGTTTGAAGGCAGAATCTGATCAGGACGCCTCCTAGAGAGTTGTAGGCGACGTCGATACCTTTCTTTAGAGTACAAGATTGTGTCGTTTGGATGAGCGGTTCAAAAGTTATGAATTTCGTAGCGCTGCTGTTCTGCAAATCTGTTGGTATTCTAACAGGTTTTAGTAATCTGACTTTATCGATCAGTTAAATGGAAAATTAGAGGAGCTCAGTATAACGCAAGTTGTAGATAATTGTCATAGCTTTCAGGGAAGCCCAAGAACACGAAATGTGGACAAACGAGCTGAAAGTTATGGTAGTTTTAGTGTACTGTCCAGAGAACCTAACGTAAAATCGATGTTCTGTTAATTGGTATGATAGGGGTATTAGATGGCCGAATCAGGGAGGCCCACCCACTAGGTTTAGTTGGGGAAATTGATAACCTTTCAATGAAGTCCAAGCACACCTCATTTGGACTCCTGTACGAAAAGATATGAATTTTAGAACATGACTGTTTACAGAGGGGACAGAGCAGCATTTAGAAAATTGGAGTTGGGATCGCGTTACAAGCTATTGCGAGTTCGTGTTTGCTTTTATAGGTTGTTTGATCCATTATTGTTATCTTAGTATATTTTTAATGAATTTAGGAGGGGAACTGGTCCCAGAGGCGACGCCCTCTTCACATCCTTCGTTCTCACGCGGTTAAGGCAAGTACTCTGTTTGGTAGAGTATATATGAATGGTTTGATAGTGCATGCTAGTATTTGATATATATTACCTTTGTTTGATTGATAGTATGATATGTTGGTTAAAGATGATGAATGCTTATGTTACATTCTAGTATTTGATATATATTAGCTGTGTTTGATTGATAGTGTTATATGTTGGTTAAAGATGATGAGTGCTTATGATACATGCTAGTATTTGATATATATTAGCTGTGTTTGATTGGGAGTGTGATAAGCTGGTTAAGGATGATGAATGCTTATGCTACGAATGATTGTTATTCATGTATAGTGTTGATGTTGATTATGCTCATCGCAAAGCTGTAATTGTGCATGTGCATTGTGAGAGCATACATAAGACCTGGTCACGTGGTGATCAGGAATGCACATTTGAGGTCCCCGTCATGTAGATGACGTGCTTGAGGTCCCCACATTCGTGGAATGTGGGCATTGAGGAGAGGTCCCCATCATGAAAAACGATGGGCTTATGGTCCCCACACTTGTGGAGTGTGGGCTTGATGTCCCCTTTACTTGCGGAGTATTGGGCAATTGGTCCCTGCGCTTGCGAGCACAGACATGGGTATGCAGCGACGGTTGCATACTCCGCATTACCGGTGTAATGCGCAAAAGAGTGGAAAAGAGAAAAGATGCATTGCACATCTGCATTCATACATCATGAGATATGTTTTCGTGTAAAGTTTTAGAATTGAATGTTGGTGTTGTAATTGTGAAGTTAATGTTTCATTTTTGGTACTTGCTGAGTCTTTGGGCTCACTCTTGCTTTTGTTGTGTTTTAGGTACCTTTGTAAGAATGACATGCATGGGAGGGAGTAGACCTGAGTCGGATACACACATTGCCACGCATCATTAAAAGTTGATAAAATTTCAAAAATGTCCATTAATAAGTAAGCAAACTACTTAAGTATTGGTTATGGATATGCTTCATGCATCGGGTTTTTGTAATAATGATGAATAACATATTTTGGAACCCTTGAATATGTTTTAACTGATTAGCATGTCCTTAATGCTTAGTGATGATATTGGATGTTGAAAGATTTAGTTTTGATATTCTTATTTCTGTTGGAACTGCCGTATAGTCAACTATACAACGGAGGTTTTGCCGAAATTTAGTAAAATTATCCTAGTTTAGATTTGTTTATTGCTTCGTTAGTACCATTCCATGCTCATGATGGACTGGGGTGTTACAAATGGGGAGGATCCATCAAGTCCTGGTCATCTGCGCTGATTGCGCCCAAGAAAAGCTCTACGACTAGATTCCTAAGGTCTACGACTAGTCCTACGAGCTCTTCGACCATGTCTACCACTCTACGACCAGTTCTCAAACTCTACGACCAGTCCTACGATCAGGCCCATGACCAGTCATCTCGTCTCATACTTAGTTTCGATGGGTGTTAGTTAGAATCATTGAAATAAGGTGCTGCGTCACCGTTTTGGGCCTAATAGGGCTTTGTAAGCGTGTCGAGGTCAAAGCCCAAGTCGTGTACTCCTACAACCCTATGTTGACCTCCTCACGCCCACCCCTATATATATATATATATAGCAGCCGCCACAGTTTAGGGTTGGGTTTTTCTTAGAATTATTCTGCCACTTGCAGTTTCGTCGTTTTATGGTTTGAGGAACCCCACTTTGTGAACTTCATTCATATTCGCAATACCATTTAGATTGCATCTTCCTTGTTCTTGTGAGTTGCTTCGATTGCTTGCAGGAATAATAACCCTCGTGATAAGGTCGATCGCATGCGAGCGTGGTCGATAACGACAGTCGTGCGGGTGTAGCGAATTGCGAGGTGACGATCTGCTGGTTGGAAGCCTCAAAGCGTTAACGTCCTCACGACGAAATCAATCGAACCTATTGGAAGATCGGGCTGCCGTAGTCATCAGCCCATGGTGAACAAGTGAATCTACTGTAGTTCAGAAAGGTCGCTGGCATGATTGAGTAATGTCAAGAACCGATCCTAATGGTCAGCGACTATGGCCGTGCACTAGCATGACGCCAGCTCTCTCAAGGGGTTGTTGCAGCGGTGGCGGTTAACAAGCGTGAAGTGCCTCCAAGGTTAACAAGCTAGCCAATAGAAGTGCCTCCAATGGGCGATGTCTCCAAGGTTTGCCCATGAAAGCATTGCTCACATCGGTTGACCCAGGGGAGCAGTTCGCTTTTGCCGTCGAAGGTCGAAATGTCCATCTTGTAGTAGCGAGGAGGTGTGCGTTCAGTTGAAGTAGCCGACAGCGGCTTCCATGTTTCCCTGAGGTGGCCGTTGGGTATGGTGGCGACAGCCTAACTGCTCTCGAGATGGGTAATGGCTTGCTATTCGGTGTGCTGTGCCATCTCCAAGTTCTGTAGCTTGTCTTCAATGGTGTTTAGTTTCTTCATATGTGCTAGGATCACTACAAGCTTTGCAGACACAGCATCACCGTCGTCCACCATGGAGGAAGGGGCAATGCCTGAATCAAATACGAAGTTGTCATGTGCTTCGAGAATAGATTTAATGGGGTATTTGTGGGAGGTGAGAGTCTTCAGCCCGGGATTGCGCCTGAGAGCCTTGGTGGATGAGAGGGGTAGCGCACCGTAGGAGAAGGGCCAGTGTGCTCACAGCAAGGATGGGGTGTGGCTACACACAGTAGGGATGAGGCTAGGGTGAAGAGAGATTAGATAAACTAATCTTGCTTGCTCTATTCCTTCATTTTCTCCCATTTAAATAGAGAGACTTACAACAGAGATCGTAAAGATCTCTCTCTAATCTCTAAAGAGATTGAAAGGATCTCAATCTAATATTTAAAGAGATCAGAAGAATCTCAATATAATCTTTCTAAAGAAATCTGATCTTAAGGATCGAATTCAAACTATCCTATCTTGCAAGCAAGGAAAGGGTTGGACCGGACCCATGTGGCGCCTAAACTACCACCGGTTGGACCACCGGATGGGCCGGGCTGACCACCAATTGGGTCGTGCCCTTGTGGCACAGGCTATAAACCCAACCCCACATGACACATGCATATTGCCTTTTTCACAAAAAGTTGATATGGGTTTATTTCTAGTTCCCAGCATAAGTCTTCTGTCACTAAAAAGACATGCTTGATTATCCATTTCACTAGGTGCTTTCCTTAATTTCAAGCTACCTTATGATTTGCAAACCTATAATATGTACTCATATCCATGTGCCGATGGCGATTGTCATTTGCCAAGCTCTTTGGTGTGATTACAAATTATTTCCAACATCTCTACTACTTAAAAAACGACTTGGTGTTAGTGGTGGTGGTGGCCCGTCTGCCTTTGCACCACAGAGCCATCGGATCTGGTGCAAATGGCTGAGATGGTGGCGGGGTTGCCCTCCAGCCACTTAATTGTGTTTTGCAAGAAGACCCCTGCGTCGGATAGATAATTTTGTGATACCTCCGCCACACCCCAGCCCATTGCTCCATCGCCCACCTGGGCACCTAGCCCCTCATCGTTAACCATCACGTAGTAGCAGGTCACCACCACCGCCACTATCCACCGTTCCCATCCACCGCCAGTATCATCCTCCTAGCTCCACCACCATCCTCCCTAAAGCCTCCCCATGTAACATCCCAAATTTGTTTTTTTTTTAAAAAAAAATTGTATGAATTTCTTTGATTTCAAAAACTTTTGTTGTATTTTGAGAAATTCCAAAAGCCGTGTATCACAATCATTGCCACTACCGTCCCATTCGCGCTGAGCTGCCCACATCTGAATCCCAGATTCTAGGGTTGGGCGCGAGTTGCACCGAAACTATCCATCCCTACCCCCACACATCAATTTGGAGCCCCATGGGGTAGCCCCCAAAAGGAAGCGAGCAAGAACCTAATGGCCCACTGAATCTTTAGGGTTGACCCTTTTTTCTGCTGGAGACTAATGTCCTAATGCCCTTTTTTTCGCTAGATACTACTATCCTAATGCCCTTTTTTTTTCAGATACACATAGTAAATAAATAATTCGTAAGTTGAGCCCTACTGATAAATAATAAGATCCTCTGGATACTACTATCCTTTACAAAAATAATTAATTTTGGAACATGGTTCCAGTATGCTTATTCATCAGAGAAGCTAAGAACAGATCAATACGCCCAATTACAGAGCCACAACAAAAGAAGGAACAAAGTCCATCCATTCTATCACCATTATACAGAGAAGATAAGCATGTTGCCTTGCAAGTAAACATAGCGTCCATGTTGTACTAGACTACCTTTCCATGCCACTCATCAGCAAAGCCCTAAACACAAATTTCTCCCAGTAGTGTAGATTTGCTCTCTTGCCTTTCTTCTTGTCCAAGATCTTGATTACTTTGATGTTTGGTGAGTAACTGAATGCAAAAAGCAAAAGATAAGCTGCGGCAACAAAACAATCCGCATAAATCACGTAATATGTAATGATATCTTTCATATTGGATTTGTTCAAAAACTTCTACCAATTTTTGATACAGAAGATGGAAGAAATTAAATACAAAACAAAAGTACACAGATCCCCAAAACAAATAGAGAGGCAATATGAAATATCCTACTTATGCCATTCTTTCAATGTTCAGCCCACTTTGCTATCTATCTATATCTATACTAATTGGAGGCTCTCCTAGAAGCTCTCACATTAATCCTAGGAGATAAAAAGCTAGAAATTACCACATTAATCAGAGAAAAGGAAAAAAACTAGAAATTCCCACATTAATTGTAAAAAGCAGAAAATCAGGGTAGTTCAATCCTTCCATACCGAGTTCATCTATGGTAGAGATTTATATGTATTAAAAAATGTGTTCGACATGGAAGTAAAAAATATCACACGCATGCACAAAGCCTAATCCAATTACAACTCTTGAGTTCGGATGTGACTTCTTAACTTGGCTCTCTCCATACTACACTAGGAAAATAATACATTGGCACCCATCTCTCTCTTACACACACGTTTCTATCTCCTTTTTCCAATATAATTTTTAGTCAAAATATATTATTTGAAATAGGTATTATCATGCTAATTAAATCTATATCTCTATACTAATTTGAGGCTCCTCAACGAGTTTCCACATTAATCGTTGGTGGAAAATATCTCTATGCTAATTAGAGGCTCATCGAGGAACTCCCACCTTAATCCTAGGTAGAAAAAACTAGAAATTATCATATTGATATGAGAAAAATAGCTAGAAATTCTCATATTAATTGAAGAAAAAAAATCCCATCCATGCATCTTGTGGCGTAAGGCTCTGTTCTACCTATATACGAGTTTATACAGTTATATATTCTATTGTTCCATGATCAAATTGTACAAAGTAGATAACGTAGAAACATTCAAAGCAAAATAAATGTTTCATGCATGTGTCTGAATAGGAGACATGGAGCCAAATTGCTTCTGTACATGGATATACATGAAAATGTTTTTCTTTTTTAATGAATATATTTCCCCTTTTTTTTTTTTCTGTCATAACTTCCCCAGCCAATATATATAGTTGCTCGCACGGAGACAAAAACAATCTATTTTATCTAAATCTATATTAACTGGAGGCTCTATTACAAGCTTGTACAATAGTTCTATGAGAGAATATATCAAAAAATATAGCTTTCATCTTCTCTTTTGGTTCTGATTAATGTAGCTTGAAATTTTATATTCAGGATAAAAAAGAACTAAAATATAGATTATAGTAATGTTAAAAAATATTTCAACAAAATATCTAATGTACTTTTGAAATAAAAATGAAGAGTGTATTTTTTTTTTAAATTGCTAACCGTGCAGGTGCACGGGTTGATGACTAGTATGAAGTAATGAAAATTGTAGTTTCACTGTAGCTGAATGTACACATTCAGAAAATAGTACACGTGGCCAGCACTACCCCTGCCTAAATGTGACTACATTGGGCAATGTGAAAAAAATAACAAATGCAGTTGCTTAACTGGCCATGTTCAGTTAAGCTCAACTCTTTACTGAAGTTCAGAATTCAAGATCATTTTATCTTAATTCAACCAGCAAGTAGAATGGAATCATACCAAAAACCAACATAGAAAAATTATTCAAGTTCACCTTTCTTATGTTAAGCATATACAAAACAATAAAACAGAAACAACAAGAAATTCATGGACCAAGGTTGGCATGATTTTCAGGACATTAGCTTCATATACCTAGAAGCATGCTAAGCTTTAGGGGAGTAGCAATAATCATTTTGTTCAAAGGAGGTGCTTGAAATTAACAGCTGTAGCTAATTGTTAGATCAAAATGTCAAAGGGTACCAAATGAACTTCATATCTACATTCTCGAATCATCGTACTTCAGAGTAAGTATCTAATCCAATATGTTATAGCTGAAAATCATCTTCCTCAATGAAGTCGTAAATCGAATCCATCCTGAGCTGACAGGTACCTATGGTTTAAAAGGAAAGAAGAATTATTGCATTTCTTGTAAAGCTGAAACATTAAGAGGAATTGTGAGGAGATTATATTTAAAGTTTTATCGGACGCTCTCAACCAATCCTGTAGGCAAACAAGTTCTTCAACTGTCTCGGGAGTCATTTGGCTTGGGAAATCAGAGATGACTTTCTGACCTGCACTAAAATACGATTCAGATGCTACCATTGAAACAAGCACAACCAAAACATCCTTGGCCATTCGAGCAAGAGATGGATATTCAAGAGAATTTATTTTCCACTATTTCAAGATAATGAGGTGATCACCTTGAGGGACTTCGGGCTTTGCCAAATACGTCTCATGCTCAGAGGACACCAAGCTCGTCGAGAAGGCCCTAAGGCTAAGATGAAGATCACAATCTACCAATCAGTGGCTATCATCTGTACCCATCTCAACATCAACCACTTTCTTGAGGTACGGACCCTGAGTTGTCATTATTCAATTGAGCATATTCATTGAAGAGCCATGTGGACACCTTCTTCACTTTGCAAGTCTAGATGTACCATTACTCTTGTAAGCTGGGAGAAAACGAAACTTGGGAAAGGCAAACTTGAACTATGGGTCCAAAATGATAGGAATTGATAATGCCATCAACAATAATTTCCAATATTTCTTGAATTGTATCTGCGTGTATTTAACCATGTCATGAATACCAGAATCCACCTCCTTCTCTCTCTAAAAAAGTTTGACTTCCAAAATCTCATGAAACCACAAGTTTGTCATGGGGTACTTAGACCCTAAAATTGCTTCCATAGAATTATAGAACACTTTAAGTAGTCTACAAAACACTTCCGCCCTTTCCTAATCATCAAAACTTGGTGTGTATGGATAGTTTGGATCTTGCAGCCTTAAAGAATAAAAAGCTCTTATAAATTTCATAGTTGTAGCAATCATATGATAGGTTGAGTTCCATTTGATAGGAACATCAAGGCATGGGCACGAGACACCTGAAATGTCATGTTTTCTAACTATCTCTTCGAATATTTCCTTTCGAGACTGGTATCCCCGAATGTATTTCACACTCTCCCGAATCTTGGTGGCAATGGGGTTAATAAATGATAGGCCTTGATGGCATATCAAGTTTAGGATATGTGATGCGCAACACTGATGCACAAACCTGCCTTTGCGAAGTAGCTTGCGCTTAGCTAACAAGTTATCCTTCAACAACCTAGCTATTTCACCATTGTTGCTTGCATTGTCCAAAGTGATTGCAAATAACTTGTTTAACAGTTCCACTCTTGAATAGCCTTTAGGATTGTGTTGAACATAGCTACACCAGTGTGAGGTGTCTTCAACATAGATAATTTTATGGTTATCTTCTGCTACTTCCAATCATCATTGATGTCGTGGATGGTGATGTACATATATACCAAGGTTTGATTGGACGTCCACATGTCCATCATCAAAGAAATCCTTGAGTTGGAATTATTGAATACCTCCTTAAGAGATTGTTTTTGCTCCTCAAATGCTTTGAGGCAATCGTTCTTCAATGTCCTTCTGGATACCACCTTGAAGAGTGGATCTAGACTAGACACAAACTTTTGAATCCCATCATACTCCATAATTGAAGATGGTAACTCATGTAGCACAATCATTCTGACCAACACTGTTTGTGATACCTTAGGGTCAAAACTTCAATCCCTCATAGTCACTCCATCTAGTGACATAACATTGGTATTCAACTGATCCACAAATATAAGATCCTTTTTCCTTTCTTTGCATATCCTTAAATGATTGCGTAAAACACTTGTTCCCACACGTTTAGCACTAATCTTTGCATTGCAATACTTGCATTCTTCCTTTATAACTACTCCATCAACAAAGACTAGCACATATTCTCTCCAAGCCTTAGATCTGAACTTTCTTCCATCATCAACAAGTGACGTTCCAATATCAACATCATCCTCATCTTCCTCTTCATCACTTTCTTCGTCCTTGTGCATTTCTGTATCAATAGCAATGCATATCAAGGAACATTGGCAAAAGAAGATTATTGAAACTAACAAAAAGTGTACTTGCATGACCTGTCTATTTACACACAATTTAATGAAGAAGAACACTAACAAAAAAACATAAGGGTTGGCACATACAGCAGCATAATTTTTTTATAACATTTAGAGCAACAAAATTCATTGACCTTTGTATGGAGCAGCAGGAGCATGTCTTATGTATTTCCCACATACTTGAACCATGTCAAGGCCCATGTACTAGAATGGTAAAGTTCAAGAGACTAACACCAAGCATCTTTCTTATGAAAATTGAACTACCTATGAAGTAAATATTATGGACAAACACTAACTACAAAAATGTTCCAACCATCAGAGAATATGTGGCATCTTTTCATGTGTCAATAAAACTGCCCAAGGGTGAAGTGCTGCTCATATACAATGTAGACTTGATTTCCTAGATGTGCTAGTTTAAATTTATAAGATAAACTAGAACTGTACTACATAAACTAAGGCCCTGATAATACTCTCTTATTGATACTAGGCCTAGTGTTAACCTTTTCTATAGGCCAGCTCTGGTAAACTTATGAAACACTAAAATCTAGAACAATATGAACAAGCAATTCTATGAAATTCATAACAAATGCCAAAATAGAGTGTGAGTTTCTTGTAAGATGTGAGCTCAATATATATAATCCAAGATCAATCACATCGACCCAACCGAATCGAGGCACCCTTAAATGTGACATACAACACATGAAATAGAGTAAACAAGCACGCAAGAAACCGAGCAGTTACAAACTCATAGATAGGATACAAAGATTAGAAACAAAAGGTTCTTACCAAGAGGAGTTCTCACAAGGGCGGCCGGTATCATCGGCAACCTCATCTCAACAGATGATCTTGCCGCCGGAGACATCACCACCGGAGCTCCTCCCACCACACTACAAGATAACCCATTCTCACAAGTAGTACAACTGCTTGGGAAAATTATTGTTGCAAGCGATAGGACCGATAAGAATAAAAATTTGGTTTAGAAGCTATTATGGTGCTTGTAAAGATACCTGTCGTTAGTTGTTCTACTGCTTGTAATCATTGATTGAATTGCAAGTGGTCCGACTGGTTTGCAAAAATAATTCTATACTATCCTGCTGCTTTGGATGTCTGTTTTGCGGGCAAGCCAAATTTTTTGGCAGTGTGTGGAAGTTTTCGCGGGGTGGTGAAATTGGGGTGAAGTCTGGTAGGGCCCATGTAGAGAAATACACACAAAAGAACTCCCCCAAATCCCACTGGCTTTTTCTGCCCAAATCAGCTCATCCTAGATCCACCACCAGCTCCCTTCTCTTTTGTAACATCCCAAAATTTGAGTTCTTTTGGAGCCTTTAAAAATAACTATATGAATTTTCTTGGGTAATTTAAAGCTTAATTTGAATTTTTAGAAATTAAAACTATTTAATGTGAATAATCTATACTTCAATTAAATTCAAAATTGTTCTATTTGAGTTCCTTGTGTTATAGAGTATTTTCTGAAATTTTTGGAGTTTATTTGCTATTTCTTTGAGCTCAATTTGATTTAATCTCTTTCGGAAATTCAGAAATATTTTCTTTTCCAGAAATTCCATCCGGCCAAATCTTTTTCCTCCTGGCCCATTTCTTTTTCTTTCGGCCCATCTTTTTTCCCCTGGCCCATCTCTTTTCTTCCGCTATTGGCCCAGCCCAACTGCTGCCATGCCATGTGCTTCACCTAGGAGTCCACTGCAGCCACGGCCGGACACTATCATCATCTCGGACTCGGCCTATGTGCGCCCCAAGTTGCCTCGCCAATAAAAAGCCCTCAGCCCATGTCACGGGATCGTCATGCTCTCCTCCCCCGAAACACTAGCGTCTCATCCCCGTTTCTGCCGCCATCTCTCCGGAATGGAGCCGTGAAGCTCTAGCGCTACCGCAAGCTTCATCGCCCCGATTCTCTGTTGATGTTGAGTCTCAGCCGCTTTTGAACTCATCACCGGGTTCACCTCATTCCATTCTATGAGATGCTTCCTTCTTGGTCCATAGGACCCGCTGCTTCGTCGTCGCGTCCGTGAACCAAGTCGCTCCGCCGCCACGAGCCTCGTCACTGCCAGTGGAAGCCGTTTGCATCACCATCTTCGCTGCAACCCCTTTGCCCATATCCGCACCTTCTTTCCACCGCGTGGAGTTTTACCACCACCGCCACCTTCTTCTTCGACACCGGCACCGTCTCGATCCCTCTCTGTCTATCCCAAGCCACCCAATATGATCACCGAACCCACGTCGTGCTCATGCTTGCGCCGGTCTCTGAAGAACGTTATCGAATCGCTATCACTGTCGTGCGCCCGCTTGCCTGTGCCGCTGTCGTCACCACCGCCGCCACTACAGTGCCTCCCTGGCTGCCACCATGGCTTGCTCGAGCCGCCGGTCCAACTCCTCTGTTTCTTTCTTTTTGTCTTTCTCACTCTGATTTTCAGGTCGTACTTGTCAACATCTCCCTCTCTTGCTCTCTTTGTCTCTCTTGCAATCGGATCCCACATAGCATACTCTCACTCTATCCTTTCTCTCACTTGCAAGTGGACCCCACATGTCAATATTTCTTTTCTTTTATCATTTCAGCCGAAGGAATATTCCACTTCCTCTCAATTTCTAGCAATTTTCCAATCCGAGAGTCCGTTCTCTTTCGTCTGAACTCCAATTCAATCCGTTCAAGTTCCTAAATTTATCTAAAACCGAGCTCTTTCTTCCGGAGTTGGTTTTATGAGTTTTGGAGGGTTTTTTTTAAATATTTTGGATTTATTTATATTTTGTTCGTTTCCTCTTATTTAGACAGCGTTTTTCACGGAGCAGAGCATGCGCAAGATTTGAGAGCAGGTGCTCTATGGAATGGAGAAAGCATCAAACAGGGAGGGATGATGAATTGCTTGGTCACTGACCCAGTGATTAGGGGCTCCGTAGATAAGTTGTTATGTTGTTGATTTATTGCAGCACTCATCAACTATATTTGGTACTATATACATATATAGCTACTGGGAACATTTATGACGAGGGAGTGTGTCGCGTTCGCTACTAGCAGATACAAGAAAGCATCCTTTGTGACTTGGATCTGCCTCGGCATAGATAGTAGGCGATGAAAGAAAAAGACGTTGACCCTTAGAATGCATGTCTTTTCCTATGATTGATTTTCCTTCCAAGCAAGCAGCATTCTTAACAGGTGAACAGCGCACCGAGAGTTAGGTCATGAATTTTTCCAACATTGCTTCAATCCAGGGGGGGGGGGGGTGTTATGGATCACTAATTGGCTGGCCACACTTGAAATAATCAAACCACTGATTCACATGTAGTAATTAAGAATTTAAGATAGGACGCTGCTTAGTGTCTTTTTATTACGTCTTCGGTAAGCTTTCAGCTGTACACCAGAGCATCTACGATGGTTTATCTCTTAGCTTGTTATCAAAAGGAGATAGAGTATTTGATCTAATAAAAAAAAACAAGTCTTTTAATGAATTATTTTTGAGCTTCTATCTAAGACTTTAATTATTACAAATGTGCTTAGAGACAGTGGGACCCATAAAACGAGTTTATAGGTAACAAGCAAATGTTAAACAGAGTATTTTATTGTTTCTTGTATCTTGGTATCAACAACTTGCTTGTTTTTTTCATTTAGTAACAAGCCCACCTTCTCTTTTCACTATCTCTTCTCCACATCACCTAAATGATGATATGTCTATTCCATAGTAACAAATGACATGGATTATTATAGATGCTCTTACATCTCCTTTGATATGCACGATATTTTTATGGTGAGTAGTTAACATTTCACATGCATGCAAAATTCAATATGGCAAGTCCATGTCCTTGCAATCAGTTATCTATACATCAAATAAGTTGGTGCAATGGGGGAACGGAAGCAGAATTTTTTTAAAAAAGCATAGTATAAATTGAATAGCTGCCCAGATGGCTATAGACAACAAACAAGTACTTAAAAACCAAAAAGCGACGCCAGAACTCAAGGAAATAAACTATTTAGCGGGGCAACTGCACGCCTGCACATGCGGAGCTGCACGTAACCAGAGATCCGGCTTCTTCCTAGCAGTGATTCCCATGGTTTCGGTCATGTCCAATGCGCTAGGAAGAGTGCCCTCCAAGAGACTCCAAGAGAAGTGTTAACAAAAGGTTTGCAAGAGCTAACTTGTTATTGGCAAGTGCAAACGACATTCCTGGGCAAATCCGTCTCCCAGCACCAAATGCAATGAACTCAAAGTCATTACATTTGAAATCTCTCGTGTCATACACTCACACTCAAATCTCTCGGGCATGAATGCTTCCGGTTTGTCCAATACTCTGGGTCCCTGGAGATAGCCCACACATTCACGAGGACAGTGGCTCCCTTGGGCACGCCATAGCCAGGTATTTGCCATGTTTCTTGGCACTCCCTTGTCAGAGACTACTATCGCAAAGGTCATCACAGACGGTTCAAAATCGTCATCACAGACGGTTTTTGAACCATCTGACTTTATGAGCCAGTAATGATATGAGGTTATCACAGACAGTTTTTGAATCATCTGTGAAAAAATCTATCACAGACGGTTCTTGTTCAGAACCACCTGTGAAAATAGACTATCACAGACGTTTTTTAGTAAAAACCATCTGTAATAGTTTTTTCTATTGCAAAAAAATTGAATTTTGATCCAAACCAATTAATTGCTAGACAGTTGTACCCAAGTATCTGCATATGGTTGATTACACAATCTAGAATGAAAGAATACTCAAACTAAGAGAGCGAACGAACGACGAAAACGAGTGATGAAACTTCGGAGGCCGTTTTGAGGCCCGAAACAACCTTTTTTTTTTGGGTTTTTCACCTTTTTGGAGCCTTGCAAAGTGAATTTGAGGTGGTCTTGTGGGTTTTCAGATTGAACTTTTCGTTAGCTTTCCAACGAGTCAAAGAACATCGTAATCCGAGTTTGTATGGGAATGTTATGGCTGTTTTACCGGACAGTGCGTGAAACCGAAATCTATTCGGGTTCAGATTTGTGGCCAGAGAGGAAAACGAGTCTAAGACAAAGAGGCAGACGATGGCCTGCTACTCGGAGTCAGTGACGCCAAGGTGCTCGCTATTGATGTCCATGAGCTTCATCTCAAAATCCATAATCTTATCTTGATTTATTCATTGAAAAGAAAACCACGGTCTCCATTGAGAGCCACCAAAGGCAACAAGACAGGGGGAGGCGACAAGCGATTGATCACTTACTGGCATGGGGGATATCAACAAGGAAGAGAGGGGAGGGGATCGGATGGGGATATCACCAGCAATGAATGAGAGACGACGGCAGTGTCACCGTTGTGTCACGATGGTGGCAATGCATAAGACATTCTTACGACAAGAGTGCCTTGTGCAGTGAACCGTGGCATCACAACCAGAGGCGGAGGAGCTCACGGTAGTAGTTGGCGTCGTCGAGTAGACAGGGCGTCGCTTCGATCGGTCCTACAAGTCCTTCCTTCTCGTCGTCGGCCGTGTCTCCTCGCCGAACCGCGTCGGGGAATCGAGGGCGGTCGCTAGAGCTCAACATGGAGAAGGGAGAGGGAGAGACTGATAGAAGACAAGTGTGAGAACTACTAGAAATCCCCGTTTTTCCTAGTGAGTAGTATACTAGGGAACATGCAAAAAACTATAGGGAATTGGTTTCCCTAGTGGCATTCGTAGGGAACGACTACTAGGGAAAATAATGTGAGGGAAAGAAAATGTTCCCTGTGGTTTTTTTTAGGAAAACCTAAGGAAAGAATCGTTCCCTAGGATTTTAAATGGTAGGAAAATCTCGTCCACATGGCATTGCCATCTGACGTGGAAAGATTATTTCCCTACGTTACCTTGCTGCCAGCCTAGGGAAAGAATCCAACAAATTCCCTACGTTATTTCTTGTATGCCTTAGGGAATATTTTTATATAAACATTATTTTTCTATTGCTAATTCGAAATTCATCCCCTACCATTTAGCATGAACACTAGGGGTACTGAAATTATTGTTTTTTTTCTAAATATACATACATTATTCAAATACTTATTTATATACCCTATTACAATCAAAAGACACTAAATTCACATTATCACTCAAAACAAAGTTTATATAGGATATTTCCTAATGCCATCCAAGAACAGAAGATTGAATTAGCAGAACTGGGCCCGTGGCGACCTATTTGAACAAAAAATGGGAGATCAGATCCCAAATTCCATTGATGTCATAACAAGAACAACTTTTTGCTTGAACCAAATAGTGTTAGCAAACTCTAAAATGAGCAAGCCATCAATATTACCTGGCAAATCAGCCATTAGAGCACGTGCTGGACCCTAACAATTCCACGGCAAAAGTCAGATTTATATAGTCCTTTGCACAAAATTCTTAAACAGGACCACTCATATAGAAGCACTCACTTGCACAGTATTGTTGGAGAAGTCAAGAAGCCAGAATCCCAACACATATACAATTGCAGCATGCCACCGAGCACCATGGTAAACACTGTATCAAGTCAAATATCAGATCAATTGTTACTTGCTAGTTATGCTATGTAGAATGTAAAGCCAAGAACAATGGCCCAAGCTATGCACGCGGTATTCAAGAAAGGTAATTTTCAGTTCAGTGAATTAAATCCTAGAAAGATTTTGCACCAGCATGATGCAATGAAATCTTAAGCCAAGAATGTATTTATCTAAATATCACATTTGTACAGGCATATTTCATCACATGAATGCCTTCTACTGGCAGAATAACAGTTGCACAGGAACATAAAAAGCCTAGGGGCAGCAGCCTACTAGGGTGGTTGACCGGATCATGTCGGAAGATGTTACATTGTCATCTGCAGGAAGTAATGATCCCAAGCTCTAGCCTCTCATATCCTTTTTACACTGAGATCACCTAATATACCATTAGTAAATGGCTAGTAACCAATCTGATTTAGAACTCTGGAAATGCCTATTAATAAGTATTGTGTATGGAATGGCAATCCGATTGACAAAATCAACAGGCGCAATATTTTTCAAAAACAAAACAGATATTAACAACAGATGATGGAAAAGCACAATTACAACATGGTCTAGTGTGATGTCATCTCATCTTTTTTCAATTGTACATCAAGCACTTACTGAGACTCCACCATTTCACATCCATTAGAACATGGTCTAGTGTGATGTCATCTCATCTTTTTTCAATTGTACATCAAGCACTTACTGAGACACCACCATTTCACATCCATTGAGAAGGTTCTCCTATAGATGAACCTACAAAACAAACTTACAACAGGTTAGACCAATAAACCAGGAAATATTTTCTGTCGAAATATTTCTCAGAGTTAAGAAGAGTGGAAAACATAAATCCATTACCATCTCTCTTCTTGTCATAATTATAATTGCTCTAGTATAATCAAACGGTGGACGACCGGCCCTCCCACACATCTGTGGATGACCAAAAACAGAGGCTTTGTCAGAAGCAAGGGAAGAATCATATGGAGTAGTATGGTTTTCTATTGGAATTACTAAATGTGCAGAACTGACTGTTGGGTTTAAATACATGTTAATTTCAATTAACTATAGTACTTACAGGATAAACAATTTAACTTGTATGCATGAGAAAGAATTTAGCATATCCAATACTCCTTATTTGTGAACAGAAATTCCAGTGATGTAAATTTGAGGCAATAAGCATGTCAGAACCAACTGGCACATTTTGGTTACTCAGATAAACTAAAATTTTAACAATGTATGATTATTGCAGTGAGGGTCACAATAGATTCAGTAACTGGCACATTTTGGTTACTCAGATAAACAAGTAAAAAATCTTCAACAACAGGCATACAGCATTAAGGCTACATGTAAAAAATACAGCATCAAATAAATGCATGAAGCAAAATGGAGCATATTTTTGTATATCAATGCTGATGATTTTACAGGAGCAACTGAGACTTAATAGCATACCTGAAGCACCATGGATCTCTCATATTATACATACAGACCCTTCACTTTATTGCTGAAAAATAGAATGGATGTCAGAAAAATATCATAAAAAAGGAATAGAGGTTAGCTCAATTGCTGCCATATTTGAAATGGATTCTCACAAAAATTGTGTTGACTTTATCACTACTGTATGTGCAGGTAGGTTGATGCCATGTGCCAAAGCATTCGTCGTGCATAGAATTTGAAGATCACCCTTCAGGAAAACCCCCTCAACAAGACTCCGATCCTTTAAGCAAAGACCACCATTATGAAAGCCAACTGAAAAAATGGAAATAGGATCACATCAATTAAGCAATCAGTGTAACTTTAGGCAACACGTAACATGAGTATCCAGACAAGAAAAACAGAAACATTGGAAATATTTGCAAAATTAGGAAGGTATCATGGGTGCCCAGAAAACAAGATTCAACATCACCTCCATGTGCAATGCAAGCCAGCAGCTGCTTGTCACTACAGATTAGGGAGGCCTCCTTTAGATGTTCATACTGCTGCATTGATTTCATAAATGGATTTGAATAGCCAAGAGACTCCGCAGTTTGTGAAAGGCATTGTGTTGCTTCTTGTGCACCTTTTCTTGTATAACGTATATGGAAACCCCCCTTTGTACTCCCTATATATATTGCCTGTTAGTCGCTGGACTCTTACTATTGGTGATAGCAAGATCCTTACTCTCATGGAGAGGATGACACTTGGAGATGGGGCAATTTTCTCTTGTATATTTCTTTTCACAATACCATACCAACCTGAGGGGTTGGGGATACATATTTATAGGGCTAATCAGCCAAGCATATGCCAAGCATATGTTTGGTCTAAGAGCATAGTCTAAGCATATGCTAGTCTAGATGCTCTGTCCTCTATGTCCTCTAAGATGCTAAAGCAAAGAAGCTGTCCTAGATGCTAGTCAAAAGCTAGTCTAAGATGCTAAAGCAGAAGCAAAAGCAAAAGAAGCCGACACACAAAAAGCGGCAAAAGCCAACACGAGACTTATCCATCAATCTCCCTAAGTCTTGTGTGTCTCCTTGTGAGGAATCTGAGCCATCCCGATCCTAGTGCGAAGATGACGGAGCCGACCTTGATTTCCACGCCGAGGCGCCCCCAAACTTGAGCCTTGAGCCTCGAGAACAACGCCTAGAGTCATGTGGTTGGTGTCGGCGGTGTCGAACACCACCCAACCGGTCTTGTCGTTGCCGAACTTTCGCCGAGGAGGGCGGTGCTTTGGCTCGTCAAGGTGGAGGAGAGCCGTTGCGGCGGTGCCGTTGGAGGTAGTTCAATGCTCGCTGAGCAATGAAGCGAGCCGGTGCTCCTCCTCCTCCGCTCAGGCGACGTGGGGCCGCCGCGTGGTCGCCGACAATCCTTGGCCCAATGACCAAGCTTGCCGCAGCTTGTAGCAAGAGTCATCTCGCGGCGCGCTTGCTTGCCGGCGCCGCCTAGGCGCTCCACGGTCATCACCTCGCGACGTCCTCGCGCCCATGCTCGCGCGTCTTTGCGCGGCTTGCCGCGCTTATCACGCATACGGTCGCCGTCGTGGAAGAAGGCTCCTTCTTCCGTCACCTTGGCCGGCAGCCCTCCTCCCGAGTGAGGAGGAGCTTCCGCCAATGGCGACGGTCCCGAGAGGCGTGGCTCATCATCGTTGACGACCTTGAGGCGACCTATCGCCTCCTCGATCGACATCGTGGAGAGGTCCAGCAGAGATCGGATCGATCGAGCCATCCGCTTGTACTTCTCGGGACGCAGCGAAGAGCTTCTCGGCGCTCTCTCCTCGCCGTAGGTGTCGTCGCCGAACCGTACCAACCGCAGCAGAGTGTTGAGACGAGAGCAAAGTCATCAACGCCCTCACCGCTTGAAGGCCGTGGTCTCCCACTCCGCGCGGCGCTCGCAGTGTGGACTTGCGCGCGCGCCGCCTGCCGTCGTGCCGCGGCGATGGCGTCCCAAGCCTCCTTGGCGATCTTCTTGTTGGAGAGCGAATCGCATCTCGGGCGGGGATCGCAGCGATGAGGCATCCAGCGCCGCCGATCCCGTCGTAGTCGACGCCGCCGCACGGATCGCCTCCCACATGTGCCGCACGAGCCTCACCTTCATCACCGCGCCCACTCGGACGAAGTTGGCCTTGGTGAGGTAGGCCACCCACCGCCGGGCGGCGCCCTCGACAATACCGGAACCCGTGGTAACCACGATGCCGTCCGGGAGAGAGCCACGCTACCCGTGAAGGCCGCGCTCTCTATCGACCGTCTCGCCGCCGTTGTCGGCGCGCTTCTTCAGAGTGCCACCGCCGAAGCGCGCCTCCAGAGCGCCACCGCCGCGCGCCTCCTCCAGAGCGCCACCGCCAGCGCGCCTCCTCCAGAGCGCCACCGCCGTGCGCGCTCCTCCAGAGCGCCACCGCCGCGCGCGCCTCCTGAGCGCCACCGCCAGCGCGCCTCCTCCAGAGCGCCACCGCCGGCGCGCCTCCTCGAGAGCGCCATCACGCGACCGCGCTGTCTCGATCGCCGCAAGCTCGTGGGCGTCGCGCGCTACCCATCGCGCGCGCCGCCGCGCCGCCTCCTCCGCCGCTCAAGGTCGCGTCGGCGCTATCATCGCAGAGATGGAGCTGCTGCGCCGCCGCGCAGACCTTGACCTCGCTGCGCGCCGCACGCGCTTCATCTGCGCCGCTTTGCCGCTTCCACCGCCCGCTCGCGCCGCCGCCGCCGCCGCCGCGGCCCGACGCTTTTGCGCCGGCTGCAGCGGTCTCTCGCCGCTGCTGCCTGCTGCTTTGCCGCAGCGAAGCTCGGCCGTCACGACGCCGCGTGCTCGAGGCGGCCGAACGCCGAGATCGCTCATGCGGACATGGCGCTCATCGGCGGGTGTTGCGTGGAGAGAGGGTCGCCGACGAAGCACGCCGTCTCCGGAGAGGAGTGAGCGTGGGCACCGAGTCGTGCTGCGCACCGTGGGTCGCTGCGAGGCCGAGAAGGAGATGAGCAGAGATGCTCAGCACAGGATACACAAGCTCGATACCACTTGTTAGTCTGGACTCTTACTATTGGTGATAGCAAGATCCTTACTCGATGGAGAGGATGACACTTGGAGATGGGGCAATTTTTCTTGTATATTTCTCTTCACAATGCCATACCAACTCGAGGGGTTGGGGATACATATTTATAGGGCTAATCACCAAGCATATGCCAAGCATATGCCGAGCATATGCCAAGCATATGCTAGTCTAGGATGCTCATCCTCTATGTCCTCTAAGATGCTAAAGCAAAGATCTTTGTCCTAGATGCTAGTCAAAAGCTAGTCTAAGATGCTAAAGCAAAGCAAAAGCAAAAGAAGCCGACACACAAAAAGCCGACACAGAGACTTATCCATCAAAAACAAGTGCAGACTGTTAGAATAGGACTCTTGTATATGGTTCCTTATCTGTATATGGAAACCCCCCTTTGTACTCCCTATATATATTGCCCATTAGGCCTCTCGAATAGACGAACACATTATTCATAACATGGTATAGGTTCTAACCTAGCTCTCCTTCCGCTTCCGTTGCCGTCGCCGCCGCCCGTGTTCCTGGCCGTCGACGCCAAGCACCACCGCGCCGCCATCGGGTTGCCGCCGCCTCAACGCCGCGCGCGGTGGCCTCCGCCGCGCTCCTCGCCGCCACGACCCTCTCCGGCCGTTGTCGCGGCGCGCTTCTCTCGCCGTGAGCGCCTCCGACGCCGCCGCGCTCGCTTCAAAGCTCGAGGCCGCCGTTGTCGCCATCGACGACGCCGCCATTGTCGCCGGACGGACCGACGCACGTTTCAAGTTGACGACGCCGCCCGCTCGACGCGAGGTCGCCGCCGATCTCAACGCCCCGACGCTCGCGCGCCTGCGTCGCCGGTCCTGTTGGTGGACGACGCCGCCGCCGCTCCCGACGCGAGGCCGCCGCGCCTCAACGCCTCGACGCCGCGCGCTCTCCCGGGACGAGGTCGCCGCCGCCGCCGCCGCTCGCCGCCGCCACCCGCTCCCTGCCGCCGCGACCGACGGGAACCCTAGTTCCCCCGTGCGTGCGTTTGTAAGCCGGGCCGAGTGGGCTCTGTAGCCAGGCCGACCCGTTTAAAAGAAAAAAAAAAAGAAAAAAAAAAGAAAAAAAAACGCCGATCTAACTACGCGCCATCCGGCGGCCGCCGTTAGACTTCGTTGCCTTGGTCGCCACGCCGCCCGGCGCGCGCCATCGATGGCTTCTGTTCCATCCGCTGCGATCCCATTCTCGGGAACAAAGCTTCATGGGACGAACTAAAGGCTGTGGTCTTCACTCATGGAGATCACGCTTGATGGTCTCCGCCTCTGGGGACATGTTACTGGTACCTGATCTTGTCCGTCGTCGCTAGTTCAGCCTCCTCCCAAACAGTCTACTTTGCACCTTCTAAGGAAGATGAGGCTGCCAAGCAGGAGGCAGAGGTCGCCGCCGCCGCTGCTGATGCTGCTGATGAGGTCTTTCAGTATGCCATAGAAGCTTTTGAGCGCTGGTGTGCTGACGAGGCCCGTGTTCGAGCCATCCTGGTGGTCAGTGTCGACGACTCCATCCAGCCAGACATCGTTGGTCTGCGTGCCACTCGTCAGATCTGGGAGTACTTGCGCGAGCGATACCAGCAGAGCAGCGATGCTCAGTTCTTTTCGCTCCAGCGTGAGTTGGAGACACTTCGCCAGACGACTCTCGTCGACGACTTCTTCCGAGCCCCAGCGTCTCTGGCGCCAACCGGATGAGCTCGCCCGCTCTGTCGAGTGTCATAAAGCGAAGGCGGATCGTGATCGCCGCTTTATGACTTCGTCGCCGTCCGCGCCCGAAGTTTGAGCTCGTCGGGGCTCATTGCTGAGCCGCCACCACGCATCGAGCGCTACTGAGGCTCTTTCGATGCTTCATGCCGAGGAGCTTGCTGGGTTAGCCGCATGATTTGTTCCGATCGTGCTTGCTACCCTTCTTCTTCGACTACACCGCCGGTTTCGCTTCGACTACGGATCTTCTCGCTTGTCTTTCCTCGCTTTTGCACCAAGCGGGTTTGATGCAATTATTGCAAGAACCGGGCATGACTACGGCGTTATGCGGCGCAAAGCGTAACAAGGCGCGTGGCGATCAAAAAGCGAGGAGGCCCTTCCTCGACGGAGGATGCATCAAAGACGTCAGACCTTCTCGCCGAGGTGACTCTATTGGCCAGATTCGCGAGCTCTACCCAGCCTCTCTCACGGCCGGCAAGAGGTTCGCCGCCTAGCTCGACGTCTCCTCCGTGTACTTCTTGGGTTCCGGATTCGTGCCTCTTTCCACATGACACCGGATTCCACATCTCTCACGTCCGCTTGACCTCCTGCTTTTTCCTATCTCTGCTCGCATACCGACGGTACTCCTTTGCTCGTCACCGTCGTGGCACTCTTTGTCCATCGACTTTTCTGCTCCAAATTGTTTTCATGTTCCCGACTTACCATGCGGCTTCTCTCGGTGGGTCACCACCGATCTCTATCAGAGTTGGTTTTGACTCTCACTCCTATTTTGTTCAGATTGATGCATGTGGATGGTACTTAGGATCGGCCGCGCCGTAGGGATCGCTGTGGTCTCTACATTCTTGATCGCCTCCACCTTCCGTCCACTTCGCTGCTCCTATCACCTCTACGACTACTTCCACCGCCACCGCCGCCACCACCTCTGAGTTTTTGCGCAGTTGGCATCACCGTTAGGTCACTTGTGTGGGTCCGTCTTTCTTCATTAGTTCAGAGGTGTTCTTGGACGTGTTACTATTGACACGACCATGTTTTGTTAGGGTTGTAAGTCGGGCAAGCAACTCTGCCTTCCTTATCATTCTAGTGAGTCCTTGTCTTCTCGTCCTTTTGACTTAGTTCATTCAGATGTATGGGGACCTGCGCCTATTATCTCTAAAGGCGAGCATAAACTTTATGTGATCTTCATTGATGATTCTTCCCGTTTTACATGGATTTTCCCTATGTCTAATCGTGGTCAGTTTCTTGCGATCTATCGTAGCTTTGCAACGATGGTTCGCATCGCTTGATTCTCCTATCCGCACTTTTCACCGTGATTCGCCGCGAGTACCGCTCGCGCTTTTAGATAGTTTCTTTCTGAGCAGGGCACTCTTTACAAGTCTTCTTGTCCTCGTGCCCATGCTCAGAATGGGGTTGCTGAGCGCAAACATCGTCATCTGATTGAGATCGCTCGCACTCTTCTTCTTGCCTCTCACGTTCCACCACGATTCTGGCTGATCGCTTTTCTATGGTGCATATCTCATCAATATGCACCTTCCATCGCTCTTAAGGGTGTCATCCTATAGAGCGCCTCTACTCGAGCCCCCAAGACACTCACCTTCGTATTTTTGTTGTACTTGTTTTGTTTCATGCGGCCTCGTGAGCGCACTAAACCGTCACCAGTGAGTTGAGTGTGTGTTTTTGGTTATAGTTTCGAGCATAAGGGTTATCGCTTTGGGATCCTTCTCTTTCGACGGATCGTGGTTTCACGAGACGTTGTCTTTGACGAATCTCGACCTTTCTTCTATCGAGATTTGGCCCTCCTGTTTCCACCGTTGAGTCGATTTTGTGGTTGTCTCTTTCTGACTCTTCACCCATTTCTCCACTATCACAGTCTTCCCCTGGTTTGTCCCTAGTGGTTCCTTCTGTACCTCCGCCTCCGTGGCTGTCTCCGCAAAGACCGCATCTTGTTCCGCCCCACCACGCCTCGTTTCTCGGTATTCACTACCTGCACGCCTTGTCCTTACCGCCTCCTCTCCGGTATCTTACCGACACCCACATCCGATCCTCCCGATGATGCTCCTCGTTACGCCATTCGTGACCGGACATCCTTCGCCCTCCTAATCGTCTTGGATTTGCTCCGATCGCTCATGCTCTCTCTGTCACTAAGCCTAGTTCTTATCGTGAGGCTGCCCCTCATTCTGAGTGGCAGCTCGCTATGGCAGAGGAGCTTGATGCTCTTCGACGTACGGAGACTTGGGATATTGTACCGACACCTGTGCATGCTCGTCCGATCACGTGCAAGTGGGTGTACAAGATTAAGACTCGGTCTGATGGTACTATCGAGAGCTACAAGGCTCGTCTTGTGGCTCGCGGGTTTCAGCAGGAGTACGGTCGTGACTACGACGAGACTTTTGCCCCTCGCGCCCATATGACCACTGTTCGCACTCTTGTTGCGTTGCTTCTGTTCGCCGGTGGTCTATCTCTCAGCTTGATGTTAAGAATGCCTTTCTTAATGGTGTTTTGCATGAGGAGGTCTACATGCAGCCACCACCGATATTCTCATTCTCGATGGGCATGTCATGCGCCTTCGCTGCGTGCTCTTTATGGCCTCAAACAGCTCCTCGTGTCCGGTTTGCACGTTTCACCTTAGTGATTACCGCCGCCGGTTTCACCGCCGTTCCCACGATCCCGCTCTTTTGTCCATACCTCATCTCGGTAGGACATCGCTTCTTCTCAGATGTTGATGGCATGCTCATCATCGTGATGATTCCTCCTTCATCACATATGTGAAGAAGCACCTCGATGAGCAATTTTTGATGACTGATCTTGGTTCTCTTACATATTTCCTTGGGATTGAGGTCTCTTCCATGCCTGAGGGCTACTACCTCTCCCAGCAGAAGTATGTCCAGGATCTTCTTGACCGGTCTGGTCTGACTGACACTCGCACCGCTGAGACTCCCATGGAGCTATCCCTCCAGCTTTGTATCACTGATGGCGATCCACTTGAGGATCCTACTCGATATCGTCATCTTGTTGGGAGTTTGGTGTACCTTGTGAGCACTCGTCCTGATATTTCTTATGCTGTTCATATCTTGAGTCAGTTCATGGCTCGTCCTACCCATCTTCACTACAGTCACCTTCTTCGTGTTCTTCGCTACTTGCGCGGGACCATCTCTCGTCGTTTGTTTTTCCCTAGCTCCACCTCACTACAGCTTCAGGCATACTCCGATGCGACCTGGGCTAGTGATCCTTCTGATCGTCGTTCTCTTTCTGCTTACTGTGTTTTTCTTGGCTCCTCCCGATTGCCCGAAGACTAAGAAGCTGCATCGCAGCTTCCGCTCGAGTGCAGAGGTGAGTTGAGAGCTATGGCGCAGTGATGATGCAGAGGTTACTTGGTTGAGGTGGTTACTTGCAGATTTTGGAGTGTCTGTAATGGGACCTACGACTCTTTTGTCCGACAGTACAGGTGCTATCAGTATTGCCCGGGACCCAGTGAAGCATGAGCTCACCAAGCACATTGGTGTGGATGCTTCATACACTCGCTCACAGGTGCAGGAGGGAGTACTTGCTTTATAGTTTGTGACATCAGAGTTACAGGTTGTTGACTTCTTCACGAAGCCACAGACTAGGGCACAACATTTGTATTTTCTCTCCAAACTCAGTGTGTGTGATCCACCATGAGTTTGAGGGGGGTGTTAGAATAGGACTCTTGTATATGGTTCCTTATCTGTATATGGAAACCCCCCTTTGTACTCCCAATATATATTGCCCATTGGGCCTCTTGAATAGACGAACACATTATTCATAACACAGACTTCCCTCTTGAATGTTGCATCAGTATATTTGTAATCAATATTCGCTTTCTGTTTTGAGTCCTGAAATTTTGACAATGTAAATTTAATATATGCAATGCAATTGACAGATGAGGAGATGTTACTTACTGAAAATGAAACTTTGCAGCCTCTACAAGTTGAAAGAAACATACAAAATTAAGTTGTTAGAGTTGATTCAGTATGAAGTCCAACAACTCTTTTTCTAAACAAATGTTGGGCACAGTGTGATACAGCTCAGGGAGATGCAGAACACATCTAACTTAACACTCCTCCCTGATTCCCCCCTCTAATTTTGAAGAAAGAACATTCTCGGATAGTAAAGATGCATACCCTCTCAAACAGGAAGTCATTTCTTGCTGGAGCATAACCTAATTAACACAGTAAATAGGAACATATTAGGGCAAACATGCCAATTGCTCAGAAAGTGTTGAAAGATCATCAGGAGGTGGTAAGCAGTCAGTATGGCAAGTTTGCATGTTCATGATTTTCCATAGTAGCACAAAAATTAAATGTTTATTCTAACATAATTTCATGACTGAGTTTTTTTTACGGGAACTTCATGACTTAAAAAGTTGCAGCTGTTCTGTGCAGGATGGAGGTAGTCATGACAAAGTAGACTATTTCTCGCTTTGACATAAGGAAACCAAATGTAACTTGAAACACATGTCACAGAGAACCAGTCAAACAATAATTGACAAGAACAGGAACAACCTAGCCTTCACTACGAGGGGTTAACGATATTTGAAGGCAAGATAGTATAACAATAGATCAAGTCATTATTGCCAGACCCACAGAAGAGGTTGCCTAGAGCATAACAAAGTTCAAGCAGCTTCAGGATAAACAATCCTATGGGTTGGCAAAGTATTGCATTCATTTATCTTATACACTTGACATATGCTCATCCATATTCTAGTATAATGAGAAATCTGAACCATACCAAAAACCTTGGTTGTCAACTTCATTGGCTTCGTTTCTTATCCAAATCTGCAAAAGGAACATTCTGCAAATAAGGAAGAATTATTGGTAGTACTCTATATTGCCCTTGAGAATGACAGCCATGTTTTGCATGCCAATCATGAAGGAAGGAGACGAGCATACTTACTTCCAAGCTTCTATGGTCAGCAGATGAACTTTTTTGTGCCTTGTGGTTCTTCTCCAACTCAAGAAACAGCAGACACCCTTGATGGACTAGGGTTTCGCAGCGGCAGCGAGGTCAGGATTGGAGGCGGTGGAGGGTAGCAGACTGCTTCGTCATGTCTTGAGGACGAGGTGGAGGGATCTGCTGGGGGGCAGGGTCGGGGGAAGAGGGGCGGCTCGGGGAAGGAGGAGGAGGCTGGCGGCAGCAGCGGCGTCGGGGGAAGAGGGGCGGCTCGGGGCCGGCGGCAGCGGCGGCGTCGGGGGAGCAGCTGTCGCGTCGGGGCCGACGTCGACGGCTCGGTGGAGGAGGAGAAGATGGGGAGTGGGGCGGCGACGGCGACTTGAAGGAGGACGAAGAGGAGGAGGAAGGGAGGGCAGCTCGGGGGAGGAGGAGGGGAGGGGGGCGGCACCGCTCGGGGAGGACGGCGGTATGTGGGCGGTGGCGGCAAGTAGAGCATGGTTTGGGGAATTTGGGTAGGCACACCCCGTGTGAACGAGTCGAGTAGAGTGCAGCAAAAAAAATGGCGCGGCGTCTAAAAAAAGTAGCGCGCTCAGGGAAAAAAACAGGGGGCCGTTAAAAAAAATGGAGGCAAAAACGAATAATACATTCCCTACGATTTTGTCTATCCGATTAGAGAAAATTGCCACTATAGCACTGACATGGCATAGTTTATTTCTCTCTCCATGGCATTTTCCTAGTAATTTATTTAAACAGTAGGGAATGTGTAACATCCCCAATTTCAACTTGTGGTGTAAGTGTAAGAAAATGAGTAGAAATTAAAACTTTTTCTTACATCATGTATTTCCTGCGTGTACTAAACAATTATTGTACAAGAGTATGGGAATACAAAGTCACAAGTCTTTTGGATCCAAATCTTGATCCTCCAAAAACAATCTTGTCGAATATCTTGATCATCTCCTGTAAATATTTTTCCTAAGTTCTTGGGATGGTATGTGGCCCCTCTGAAAATTTCACAATTTTTAGAAATTGTTTGAGTATTTTAGAGGGCAATCAAACCTTAAACCTAACATTGTATAAATTTTGGGGAAAATGTACAACACAAAAACTCCTAAAAATTTTTATACAAGGTCCAACTCAAGGTTAGCAAGCTATCACAAAATTTCATAGAATTTGGAGCTAGTTTGCTAGCTCTAAAAGTCCCTTCAAGATTCCAGTTCAAATTAAACCCCAAGCCCCAGTCCGAGTCGGACTTGGACTCGCACCTCTGTGTCTTGGTCACACTGAGCCGCTTAGCCGTGTCGGGCTCGGGCATTTGGACACAGTGGTCCGGGCCGTTGGATTTTATATCCGACGCTCAAAGACCTCTCTGTCTTTGTAAAGGACCTCCCACCCGCACGACCTCCTCGGGTTCTTTTACAAAGACAACCTCGAGGGCCTCCCGGGACCTCCTTTGCACCTTTTGCAAAGACCACCCCGCGACCTCCTCGGACCTCCACGACCACCCCTAGCGCTTGGGTGATCGTGGGCCATCTCTCTTGAGATCTGTGGCTCAGACCTCCCCTAGTGTTAGGACCTCTAATACTTGGCTCAAGATCCGAGCCCTTGATTTCAATCCATCACCACGACCTCCTAGTGGGGCTCGGTGCGGATTTTAGCCGTTGAGCTCCTTGACCTGGTCCTCTCACTGTCGGGTGGGCCTAGGCATTATCAATTTTTGTGCATGGCAGTAGAGAGCAGTGCCTTGTCAACTCTAAGGCTGACAAACGGCTATGTGCTGCCAACATTAAATGTCTGAAAGACCTTTGCTCAAAAGTCTCCCGACAACCTACTCCCATCGGTTCGTGTACTTGGGCTCGGTGCACCTACTGACTTTGCCACCCTTCCCACGGCTATATTTGAAGCTCAAGCTTCCTCTCATAGTTCCTTTAGTCACTCTCTTGCACCCTAGTTTCTTTCTCTCGCTCTTGAGCTCAAGTCACCCAAAACCTCTCGCCACCATTGCTCGACCTTGGAGCTCTCCGCGACCCTTGAGCTCCGTGGTTCATTATTGTAGTTGTTGGCGTCATCTTGTTCCTTGGTCACCTTGAGCCTCTCGACTTGCTTTGTTTGACCTTCACAGAGGTTGATAAAGTGGGAGCGTGCGGTTCGTGGCGGGAGCGTCGTCTTCTTCGCCTCCGCGACCTCCACCGTCACCGAGCTACGCGACCACTCCCGTTCTCCTTCAATCCGGGTGAGTACTTGAGGCCCAAAACCCGATCCCATTGGACCTCTTCGGTTTCGTTTTTAGTCGCATTGGTCCCGGCGGTTATCTCGGTTAGCGCCGGTTGGTGGTGCTTCGGTGTAGCTTTGGCACCCTTAGGTTCTCCGTCCTATTTGGAGCTCATTCGTGCCTTTGGTTTCCGCCGACGAGGTCCACGTCGCCGCGGCAAGCGCTGGCACGCCGATTTTGTCGCTCAAAACCTCCGTTGCGTCATATTCTTAGGACCACTTTAATGCTCAAATCATTACTCATCATTGGTGCATTAATTGTGTCCTAACTTGTTCCGTGGAGTCATCATTGTAGGCCGTGGCCTTAGTCATTAAGTGTTCCTTTTAGATTCATTTATTGTCAATTATTCGATGCATTAAATCGTCTTAGCGCCGCCGTTTCTGGAGGTCCTGCACCATTAAAACCACTCTAGGACCTCCTCGGGCTAATCTTAGCCGCTCACGACCTCTCCAAGTTCAGATCGGGCCTTAGGATCTTTTAGAAAAATCCTAAGTCTCTGGACCTCCCACCATATAGAATCTCGCCGTTAAAGACCTCCGTAGGTTAAATCCCAACCGCTAGGATCACCCTCCTCCTTGGGGTCCTCTTTGCAAAAGACCTCCTTGAGGTCCTCGTGCGAAGAGGTCACCCCGCCGCTTTTGTCAAAACCGCCCTCCTGACCTCCTGGGGTCCTCTTTGCAAAAAGTCCTTCCTTAGTCGCTTCTAAAAATCACCCCGAGCCACCCCACCAAGGTCCTCTTTTGCAAAAGACCACCCCGGTCTTTTGTAAAGAAAACCTTCAAAACCACCCAGTGGTCCTCTTTACAAAGACCACCCTTGGTCTCTTTGTAAAGAGAACCTCAGACCTCCCCGCCTAGATCTGGACCACTCAGACCTCTCCCATGGAGATCTGAGCCATCCAGATCTCTCTCAGATAGCACCGTGTTGGAGGACCTCCCAGGGACATCTCGACCGCTAGGACCTCCTCGGTGAGATCCTAGCCGCCAAGACCTCTCGTTAAGCACCGTTTAGGTCCTCTCCGCTCAGATCTAGACCGTTAAGACCTCCTGAAATCTTAACCGCCCGACCTCCCCTTAGCGAGTTAGCCGAGGACCTCCTCGTGGAGCTCGGGGCCGCGAGATCCAGATCCGATGGCCACGACCTCCTAGTGCGCGAGGAGCTCCTTCGGCGTCGCAGTGCATCCGGTGGTCTGAGCCGTTGGATTCAATATCAACGGTTAAGACCTCCATTAGCGCGATGAGGTCTTTGCGCCGGTGCTCGTGCGGGGTTTAGCATCGAGCTCGTGAGCCGTGCGATCTTTGATCAACGGCCCACGACCTCCCGCTTTGTTGGTTTTCCGCATTTAGTCCCGAGAGCTTTTAATTGCACATATTAATTGGTTTAAACTTCAAAATTTCATATCTTTTTCTCTCAGAGTCCAAATTTAACAAACTAAAGTTCTATAAATGCATCTGTTAAAGTACTTTAGCTTAGTATAGGTTTTGCAAGAGTCTTTAATACTAAAATTAATCGTGTCTTAGATTTAAAACTTAGAAAAATCATAACTTTTTCAATATAACTCCAAATGACCTGAAATTTTATATGGGTTACCACTATACCAGTAGGTAGCTACCATAAAATTTCAGCTTCAAAATCTTTCTAGAAAATGTTTTGCTACAAAGTGTTAATTATGGCGAAATTAGGTTTTAGAGAATATCTTTTGCACCACAAATCCAAATTAAGTTTTCCAGTTTCTATGTCTAGGTATGTTCGTATTTTACCTTGTGTATAAATTTTCGTCGCATTTGGATAATTTTTGCTTGCTCTTTTGTTTAAGTATTGCTCGTCTTATTGGTTGTTTTCGCTCTTTCGCTTAGGATTCGATATTTGCGGTAATCCCGAGAACGACCCTCCGCAACAAATTGAGCAACGACAAGCGAGCAAGCGATTTGATCATTTCCCATTTGATCCCATTACTTTTAAAGTCTAATATTTTGTTTAACTTCTATGTATGCATTGCTAATTTGTTGTTAAATTGATTAGCTAATCCTCTAGTTGCATAATCGTAGGTAAATAAGTATCCTCTACTACCGAGCCTAGGTTATTTGTCGTGATTAGAGTTCGTTGGATGAGCTCTTATCACTTAGTAGATTTTCGAATAAATATTGCTTAGCCATGCCTAGTATCGGTAGTATTGGGCGATCATCGACTTAGTCGATGGTCTTGATCACACAAACACTTATATTATTCCATTATGTCCAACCCTTGTGTTTTACCATTTTGCAAATCAAAAACTAAAAACAAAAATTATATCTTGGCTTGGGCACAATGGTATGTTGGGTGATCTGTTGGGTGTGAATGGAATGGTGCCTAAGTCCCTAAGGACCGAGTTACTTGTGCCATTGATCCAAGCAATTGTTGCGTGCAACCACACGAGGGGATATGGAACCTCTCTTGACTAAGTACTTTGGGAGGTGTTAATTATGAGTCTGGTCGGTGGGTGTGTTCTGTGTGTGTGTGTTTGTGGTGTTGGAGGGGAGCATTAGCGCACCGGTTAGGCAGTTTAATGTGTCTTTCTCCCGTGGGTTGCGGCTCTTAATTAGCATCGCCCATTGGAAAGCGTCTTGTTAGACTTAGCCATGCTCGCATACCAAAGGAAGTGTGCTAACTGTGGTGGTGGAAAGGCGGTCTATCGTGTGGGTACATTGGTACACCCCGCAGGGTTAAAACTATTCGAATAGCCTCGCCCTAGGTTATGGACACGCTTGGTTATTTCCCACAAGAACTAGACTACAACCTTTTTAAAACTTAAACTTGACATGGGTGGTATGAAGGGTACTTCATGCTATTGTTGTGGTGACTATGGGTTAGTCACTTCTAGGTTGGTGTTGTTCTCTATCTATGTTATTATTGTCTCTCTTTATTTGAACAATAAAAGTTAATTGCAAACTTGCTTTGAATCTATTACCTTATTGTAAATGAAAACTTGCTTTATGTGAAAATAAGTCCAAAGCCTCATCCACTTAAATAAAGCTTGCATGTAGTTAATTATAGTTCTGTTATCTCACACGTCAGTCTTGCAGTACAAAAACAAGTTTTGTACTCATCCGCTTGCCTAATATTAATTGTTGCAGAGGAAGAAGGTGAGCCCCAAGGGCCTCACTTTTGTGAGTTGTGTTGCGGCGCTGTTTGGGACGATTAGCTTGGCGGTCCGGTTGGTTGCCTTGTGGGTAAAGGCACACCGATTGGCTTTTGTTTATTGCCATCTTATGGCCATTTTGCTTCATTGTGTATTTATCTATTTGTATGTCTTTTGGCAGTCGGCCTCTCTTTGTAATAACTCTATTTAAAGTATCTATGTCTTTCGCTTGTTGCTTTTGCTTGGCTCTATGTGAATGAATGGAATTGATGCATGATTTTGTAACGTGTGTATCTGCATTTAGGAAGTATACATATCTCGAGGCTTGGTTTATTTGGTTGGTCTTGTTAGGACCAAGTGGTCAAGTTAAACAAGACGAAATGAATAAGCGGGGTCCTCACAAAGTTTGGTATCAGAGCCATTCCGACCGTAGTAACCCAAGCTTGGTCGTCCTTAGGATATTTTGAAAACCTTATTTTCAAAGGGACAAATGATTTGTGAAAGCTTAAGTAAGTTCTCGGATTTTATTCCTTACCTATCTTAGCTTTCTTCTCGCCTTGCTCTAATTTGAGTTTCAAAAGTGTTTTCCCTTTTCTTCTCTCAAAAGATAGTCATTATCGATTAATTGGGTTTTGGGATCAATGAGCTTGGCAAATTGAAATGTTAGCCGCCCTCTACAAGGTTTTGAAGCTTCGAGTTGAAGATTCCAATTAGGAGGCTTGGATGCAAAACTCGGACAGCGATCATTCAGTTTCCGGACAGCAAGCTCGGAGGTTCTAACTGTGGTAGAAAAGGAGAGGTTAATCAAGTAGAACTTGTGGGAATAAAAGGGTAAGATGTGATACTAGTTAGCTAAGTATCTAACGTTATTTTATCGCCTTAACCTTGTTCTTGAGTAGTGTTAGGCTGGTTGTAGTGAGCTGAAATTTTTTTATCTTCTCACACTATTACTCGTTCATTCAATACGGGTTAATGGCATTGAGAAGTTGAGCTTGGTTTGGAGTTTCCTTGCTGTTTTGGAGCTTCTTTGGAAACATTTAAAGTTGTTACTTGCTGTTTTTGGCTTTCGGTTAGGTGATGTCTCATTCCCTAATCGTTAGTATTCGCTTTCATCAACTTCTAATGTTAGTGCTTTGGTTTCTAACCTAAGTTTCTTAAAGCAGATGGTGGAGGTACTGTAGCGGCCGTGGTCGTGACTGGTTTGGATGAGGAGCTTCGCCTCCTCCGACCATGGCCGAGGTCCTTCTCGGATCGGCGCAACCGCTCAGAGGATGAGGGTCTTTGGATGTTATTGCGCGCAACACCTCCGCCCTTCCGGTGCCTCGAGGATCCGGCGGGGTGGACATCGATCCGTGGGGGCCTTGCGAGTTTCTTCGCACTCGGCCCACGTTCTCGTGTCTCGAGGACCCATTGGGCGCAGATGATTGATCTGCGTCGAGTTGAGCGTAAGCTCGGCGTTGCTCGGTGCTGGACGGGGCGGGGCACTCTTGCCTCCCATCGCCTTGAGGCGGCACTCTCACGGTGGGAGAACTTCTTGGCCATGCAGCCCGCCGCCACACCGTCTCTTGGGATGAGTTCGGACGGCGTTCCGTCGAGCTCACATCCTCGCCGCTTGATGAAGTCGAAGAAGAAGGAATTTCTCGCGCTCAAGCAAGGGCGTAAGTCGGTGATGGAGTACATGCACGAGTTCAACCACTTGGCTCGTTATGCTCCATCCGAGGTGGCCACCGATGAGGCCAGCAGGAGAAGTTCATGGAGGGTTTGTCGAGGAGCCGCAAGAGCAGGCTCTCCATTGTGGACTTTGCGACTTCGTGCCTTGGTAGACAAGGCCATTGTTCTTGAGCACAAGGCCAAGGCGCCGGGCGAGTCCCATAGCGCAAGTGGGAGGCCCATGTCCGCACGTGCCGGCCTCTCGTCCTCGTGTCGGGCCTACTCAGGCCCGTCGCGGCTTCCCTACCACCGAGGCCGCGGCACGTTCCTCGCCCTCCGCAGCCGTGCCCGATCACGTGCGCCGCGAACCAGCCAGGTGGCCCCGCAATCCAGTGCGCCGGTCACTTGCACCGTGCAGCAGAGAAGGGCATTATGCCAATAGTTGCCCTAACAGATCGGCGCCCTCGCCCTAATGGAGGACGCGGCAGGAGGTGGTTCTTCCCAGATCGAAGGTTGTCCCGCTACCCAAGGCGTGGGTAGTGGCCGCGTCAACCTCATCTCCGCGAGGAGGCACGAGAGGCACCGACGTCGTGTTGGGTACAATTTGGTTAACTCTTTCCCCGCTACGATTTTGTTTGATTGAGCGCATCTCATTCTTTTGTTTCAGTCTTTTGTTGCTATGGGAGGTCTTCTTTTACTCCATTGTTGGTCCGCTGCTCATTCGCTCTCCGGTTCGGAGTTGAGAGTCGAGTCCGAGTGTAGGGATGTCCTGTTGAGATAGAAGGGTAGGATTCTTGGCAAACCTTATCCTCCTTCGATCGGCGAGCTTAGATGTAATCCTAGGCATGGATTGGTTGTCTCAAAGCACATGGGACAAATTGATTGCGCTAGGAGGCTCATCTACCTCACGATCCTTCGGCGGCGCAGTTCGCGTTCGCCCAAGCTGCAGATCCGCATCTATTCGGCCAGCGAAGCGGCGCTAGATATTAGCGAAGTCCCGGTGGTGTGTGACTTTGTTGATGTCTTCCCGACGACCTTCCGGGATGCCACGATTCGAGACCTCGAGTTTGTCATTGAGTTGGTTCCCTGCATCGCCCGATTTCAAAGAGGCCTCACTGGATGGACCCAATTGAGTTGGTGGAGTTGAAGAAGCGGTAGGTGAGCTTCAAGAGAAGGGTTTCATCCGCCTAGCTCGTCTCCTTGGGGATGCTCGGCAATCTTTGTCGAAAAAGGACAAGGCGCGCATGTGCGTTGATTACCGTCGCTTAATGAAGTAACGGTAAAGAACAAGTACCCTTGCCCCGTATCGACGATCTCTTCGATCAATTAAGCTGGAGCTCGGGTTTTCTCCAAGATTGATCTCGAGTGGGATATCACCAGTTCGGATTCGACACGAGGATATTCCAAAGGCGGCTTTCTACTCGTTATGGCTTGTACGAGTATACCGTCATGTCTTTCGCTAACCAATGCCCTGACCTTGTTCATGAACCTCATGAATTCGGTGTTCATGGAGTATTTGGATAGGTTCGTTGTGGTCTTCATCGATGATATTCTTATCTACCCAAGAGCGATGAGGAACACACCGAGCATTTGAAGCTTGTGTTGGGCAAGCTTGCGAGCACAAGTTGTATCGCGAGTTCAACAAGTGCGCGTTACGGTTGAAGGAAGTAGCCTTCTTAGGCCATATTCTTTCGGCGGGAGGCGAGCGTGGATCCTAGCAAGATCGCGATGTGCTTTCTCGAGTCGACCTACTTTGGTCACGAAGTTCGAGTTTTCTTGGTTTAGCGGGATATTATCGCCGCTTTATCGAGAACTTCTCCAAGATAGCGGCCGATGACGGAGTTGCTCAAGAAGGACAAGAAGTTCTCGTGGTCCGCTGATTGCGAGGAAAGTTTCCAAGCGCTTAAGAAGTGATTGACCACCGCTCCCGTTCTTGTTCTCCCGATGTCGTCGAAGCTTGATATCTTTGCGACGCTTCTCATCGAGGCCTCGGTTGTGTCCTTATGCAAGAAGGCAAGGTAGTGGCCTATGCATCAAGGCAATTGAGACCTCACGAACTTAATTATCCTACCCATGACTTGGAGTTGGCTGCTGTGATCCATGCACTTAAGATTTGGCGACATTACCTAATCAGAATCGTTGTGAAGTGTATTCGGATCACAAAAGCTTGAAGTATTTGTTCACCCAACCGCACTGAACCTCGGGCAAAGGAGATGGTTGGAGTTGATCAAGGACTATGACATGGGTATTCACTACCATCCGGCAAGGCCAATGTCGTATGCGGATGCGCTTAGTATAAAGCGCATTGCAATGCATTGTTGCTTCAGAGCATCGGCCCCTCTTCTAGAGGAGTTTCAGTGCCTCAACCGGGTTTGGTTGAGCAAGGTTCCTCACGCCTTGGTTGTACAACCAACCTTGGTGGATCGGATCAGTCCGCTCGTGATCGGATGTTGGGGTAAACGCATCAAGGAAAATGTCAAGAACGGAGCGACCAAGTGCTTCTCCGTAGATGAGCTTGGTGTCTTGAGGTTCGAACAGCGCCCGTGGTTCCAAAGGACATAGAGTTGCGGAATTTGATCCTCATGAAGCTCACGATTCCCGTTATCCATTCATCCGGGCCACGAAGATGTACGGGATCTTCGCCAGAGATTTTGGTGGACCGAATGAAGAGGGAGATCGCGAGGTTCGTTGCCGAGTGCGACGTGTGTCGTCGTGTCAAGGCGAGCATCGTCATTGGATTGCTTGACCCTTGCCCATTCGGAGTGGAAGTGGGATTCGGTCGGGATGGATTTTATCACCGCCTACCCAGTCACGCGGGGCAATGATGCCATTTGGGTTATCATTGACCGGTTGACAAAAGTGGTGCACTTTCTTCCGGTCAAGACCAAGATTCGCACCGGTCAACTTGCGAGCTCTATCTCGCCAGATAGTGAGCTTGCATGGGGCAGAAGACGATCATTTCGATCGTGGTTCCATCTTCACTTCCCAGCGGCATAGCTTGCAAGAAGCTATGGGAACTCGTCTTTCTTCCGACAACAGTATCACCCCAAGCGGATGGTCGACCGAGAGGGTCAACAAAGTTTTGGAGGACATCTGCGAGCTTGTGTCCTTGCCTATGGGAAGCAGGAGAAGTGCTTGCCATTCGCCGAGTTTTCTTACAACAACAGTTTCCAAGCCAGTCTCGGCATGGCACCATTTGAGGCCTTATACGGGAGAAAGTGTAGAACCCCGTTGAACTGGTCTGAGACCGGTGAAAGACCTTTCTTTGGCCCGGACTCGATTAATGAGGCCGAGGGTCAAGTCCAGCTCATTCGGGACCGCTTGCGCACAGCTCAATCCAGGCAGAAGAGCTATGCGGATCGTCGTCGTCGTGAGTTGAGCTTTGAGCTCAATGACTTCGTTTACCTCAAGGTTTCTCCTCTGAAAGGTCACCAGCGTTTTGGTGTCAAGGGAAAGTTAGCTCCTCGATATGTCGGTCCATACCGTGTTATCGAGAAGAAGGGAGCTGTTGCCTACAAGTTGGAGTTACTCACTGCACTTGCGGGAGTACATGATGTGTTCCATGTGTCCCAGCTAAAGAAGTGCCTCCGTGTTCCAACAGAGGAAGCTCAGTTGGAAATTCTTGATGTCGGGAAGATTTGACCTACCACGAGCGTCTGTTCGCATACTCGAGGAAGGCGAGCGAAGAACGAGGAATAAGACCATCAAGTTCCTTAAGGTTCGGTGGTCAAATCATTCCGAGGATGAGGCTACTTGGGAGCGAGAAGATCGTCTCGTGCGCACTACCCTCTTTCTTTTCCGAGTGAACCAAATCTCGGACGAGATTTTTGTAAGGGGAGGTTTGTAACATCCCCAATTTCAACTTGTGGTGTAAGTGTAAGAAAATGAGTAGAAATTAAAACTTTTTCTTACATCATGTATTTCTAGCGTGTACTAAACAATTATTGTACAAGAGTATGGGAATACAAAGTCACAAGTCTTTTGGATCCAAATCTTGATCCTCCAAAAACAATCTTGTCGAATATCTTGATCATCTCCTGTAAATATTTTTCCTAAGTTCTTGGGATGGTATGTGGCCCCTCTGGAAAATTTCACAATTTTTAGAAATTGTTTGAGTATTTTAGAGGGCAGTCAAACCTTAAACCAGAACATTGTATAAATTTTGGGGGAAAATGTACAGCACAAAAACTCCTAAAAATTTTTATACAAGGTCCAACTCAAGGTTAGCAAGCTACTGTCAAAATTTCATAGAATTTGGAGCTAGTTTGCTAGCTCTAAAAGTCCCTTCAAGATTCCAGTTCAAATTAAACCCCAAGCCCTGGTCCGAGTCAGACTTGGACTCAGACCTCCAGGTCTTGGTCACACCGAGCCGCTTAGCCGTGTCGGGCTCGGGCATTTGGACACAGGTGGTCTGGGCCGTTGGATTTTAAATCCGACGCTCAAAGACCTCCTCGGGTCTTTGTAAAGGACCTCCCACCCGCACGACCTCCTCAGGTTCTTTTACAAAGACAACCCTCGAGGGCCTCCCCCAGGACCTCCTTTGCACCTTTTGCAAAGACCACCCTGGGCGACCTCCTCGGACCTCCACGACCACCCCTAGCGCTTGGGTGATCGTGGGCCATCTCTCTTGAGATCTGTGGCTCAGACCTCCCCTAGTGTTAGGACCTCTAATACTTGGCTCAAGATCCGAGCCCTTGGATTTCAATCCATCAGCTCACGACCTCCCTAGTGGGGCTCGGTGCGGATTTTAGCCGTTGAGCTCCTTGACCGGTCCTCTCACCATCGGGTGGGCACGGGCATTATCAATTTTGTGCATGGCGGTAGAAGCGGTGCCTTGTCAACTCTAAGGTCGACAAACGGCTATGTGTCGCCAACATTAAATGTCTGCGGCGCACCTTTGCTCAAAAGTCTCACGACAACCTACTCCCATCGATTCGTGTACTTGGGCTCGGCACACGGTGACTTTGCCACCCTTCCCACCGGCTATATTTGAAGCTCAAGCTTCCTCTCATAGTTCCTTTAGTCACTCTCTTGCACCCTAGTTTCTTTCTCTGCTCTTGAGCTCAAGTCACCCGAAAACCTCTGCCACCATTGCTCGACCTTGGAGCTCTCCGGCGACCCTTGAGCTCCCGTGGTTCATTATTGTAGTTGTTGGCAGTCATCTTGTTCCCTTGGTCACCTTGAGCCTCTCTGACTTGCTTTGTTTGACCTTCACAGAGGTTGATAAAGTGGGAGCGTGCGGTTCGTGGCGGAGCGTCGTCTTCTTCGCCTCCGCGACCTCCACCGTCACCGAGCTACGCGACCACTCCGATTCTCCTTCAATCCCGGTGAGTACTTCGCCCAAAACCCGATCCCATTGGACCTCTTCGGTTTCGTTTTTAGTCGCATTGGTCCCCGGCGGTTATCTCGGTTAGCCGCCGGTTGGTGGTGCTGGTGTAGCTTTTGGCACCCTTAGGTTCTCCGTCCTATTTGGAGCTCATTCGTGCCTTTGGTTTCGCCGACGAGGTCCACGTCGCGGCGGCAAGCATTGCGGCACGCTTTCGGTTTTGTCGGTTCAAAACCTCCGTTTTGTCATATTCTCGGGACCACTTTAATGCTCAAATCATTACTCATCATTGGTGCATTAATTGTGTCCTAACTTGTTCGTGGAGTCAGCATGCGTGTAGGCGGGGCCTTAGTCATTAAGTGTTCCTTTTAGATTCATTTATTGTCAATTATTCGATGCATTAAATCGTCTTAGCCGTTGCCGTCCGGAGGTCTGCACCATTAAAACCACTCTAGGACCTCCTCGGGCTAATCTTAGCTGCTCACGACCTCTCCAAGTTCAGATCCGGGCCTTAGGATCTTTTAGAAAAATCCTAAGTCTCTGGACCTCCCACCATATAGAATCCCGGCCGTTAAAGACCTCCGTAGGTTAAATCCCAGCCGCTAGGATCACCCTCCTCCTTGGGGTCCTCTTTGCAAAAGACCTCCTTGAGGTCCTCTGTGCGAAGAGGTCACCCCGGTCGTTTTGTCAAAACCGCCCTCTCGGACCTCCTTGGGGTCCTCTTTGCAAAAAGTCCTTCCTTAGTCGTTTCTAAAAATCACCCCGAGCCACCCCACCAAGGTCCTCTTTTGCAAAAGACCACCCCTGGTCTTTTGTAAAGAAAACCTTCAAAACCACCCCAGGGTCCTCTTTACAAAAGACCACCCCTTGGTCTCTTTGTAAAGAGAACCTCAGGACCTCCCCGCCTAGATCTGGACCACTCAGGACCTCTCCCATGGAGATCTGAGCCATCCAGATCTCTCTCTGTATAGCACTGTGTTGGAGGACCTCCCCGAGGGACATCTCGACCGTTAGGACCTCCTCGGTGAGATCCTAGCCGTCAAGACCTCTCGCTGTTAAGCACCGTTTAGGTCCTCTCTCCGCTCAGATCTAGACCGTTAAGACCTCCCCTCGGAAATCTTAACCGTCCAGACCTCCCCCTTAGCGAGTTAGCCGTAGGACCTCCTCGTGGAGCTCGGGGCCGCCAGATCCAGATCTGATGGCCACGACCTCCCTAGTGCGCGAGGAGCTCCTTCGCGTGCGCTGTGCATCCGGTGGTCGGAGCCGTTGGATTCAATATCAACGGTTAAGACCTCCATTAGGCGCGATGAGGTCTTTGCGCCCGGGTGCTCGTGCGGGTTTTAGCATCAGAGCTCGTGAGCCGTGCGATCTTTGATCAACGGCCCACGACCTCCCCAGTTTTGTTGGTTTTCCAGATTTAGTCCCGAGAGCTTTTAATTGCACATATTAATTGGTTTAAACTTCAAAATTTCATATCTTTTTCTCTGTAGCTCCAAATTTAACAAACTAAAGTTCTATAAATGCATCTGTTAAAGTACTTTAGCTTAGTATAGGTTTTGCAGTAGTCTTTAATACTAAAATTAATCGTGTCTTAGATTTAAAACTTAGAAAAATCATAACTTTTTCAATATAACTCCAAATGACCTGAAATTTTATATGGGTTACCACTATACCAGTAGGTAGCTACCATAAAAATTTCAGCTTCAAAATCTTTCTAGAAAATGTTTTTGCTACATTGTTAATTATGGCCGAAATTAGGTTTTTAGAGAATATCTTTTGCACCACAAATCCAAATTAAGTTTTTCCAGTTTCTATGTCTAGGTATGTTCGTATTTTACCTTGTGTATAAATTTGTCGCATTTGGATAATTTTTGCTTGCTCTTTGTTTAAGTATTGCTCGTCTTATTGGTTGTTTTCGCTCTTTCGCTTAGGATTCGATATTTGCGGTAATCCCAGAACGACCCTCCGCAACAAATTGAGCAACGACAAGCGAGCAAGCGGTTTGATCATTTCCATTTGATCCCATTACTTTTAAAGTCTAATATTTTGTTTAACTTCTATGTATGCATTGCTAATTTGTTGTTAAATTGATTAGCTAATCCTCTAGTTGCATAATCTGTAGGTAAATAAGTATCCTCTACTACCCGAGCCTAGGTTATTCTTTGTGATTAGAGTTCGTTGGATGAGCTCTTGTCACTTAGTAGATTTTCGAATAAATATTGCTTAGCCATGCCTAGTATCGGTAGTATTGGGCGATCATCGACTTAGTCGATGGTCTTGATCACACAAACACTTATATTATTCCATTATGTCCAACCCTTGTGTTTTACCATTTTGCAAATCAAAAACTAAAAACAAAAATTATATCTTGGCTTGGGCACAATGGTATGTTGGGTGATCTGTTGGGTGTGAATGGAATGGTGCCTAAGTCCCTAAGGACCGAGTTACTTGTGCCATTGATCCAAGCAATTGTTGCGTGCTAACCACACGAGGGGGATATGGAACCTCTCTTGACTAAGTACTTTGGGAGGTGTTAATTATGAGCTGGTCGGTGGGTGTGTTCCTGTGTGTGTGTGTTTGTGGTGTTGGAGGGGAGCATTAGCAGACCGGTTAGGTCATTTAATGTGTCTTTCTCCGTGGGTTGCGGCTCTTAATTAGCATCGCCCATTGGAAAGCGTCTTGTTAGACTTAGCCATGCCGCATACCAAAGGAAGTGTGCTAACCGTGGCTGGTGGAAAGCGGTCTATCGTGTGGGTACATTGGTACACCTGCAGTGGTTAAAACTATTCGAATAGCCTCGTCTAGGTTATGGACACGCTTGGTTATTTCCCACAAGAACTAGACTACAACCTTTTAAAACTTAAACTTGACATGGGTGGTATGAAGGGTACTTCATGCTATTGTTGTGGTGACTATGGGTTAGTCACTTCTAGGTTGGTGTTGTTCTCTATCTATGTTATTATTGTCTCTCTTTATTTGAACAATAAAAGTTAATTGCAAACTTGCTTTGAATCTATTACCTTATTGTAAATGAAAACTTGCTTTATCTTGAAAATAAGTCCAAAGCCTCATCCACTTAAATAAAGCTTGCATGTAGTTAATTATAGTTCTGTTATCTCACACGTCGGTCTTGCGAGTACAAAACAAGTTTTGTACTCATCCGCTTTACTAATATTAATTGTTGCGAGAGAAGAAGGTGAGCCCCAAGGGCCTCACTTTTGTGAGTTGTGTTCTTGCGCTGCTTGGGACGATTAGCTTGGCGGTCCGGTTGGTTGCCTTGTGGGTAAAGGCACACCGATTGGCTTTTGTTTATTGCCATCTTATGGCCATTTGCTTCATTGTGTATTTATCTATTTGTATGTCTTTTGGCAGTCACCTCTCTTTTGTAATAACTCTATTTAAAGTATCTATGTCTTTCGCTTGTTGCTTTTGCTTGGCTCTATGTGAATGAATGGAATTGATGCATGATTTTGTAACGGTGTGTATATGCATTTTGGAAGTATACATATCTCGAGGCTTGGTTTATTTGGTTGGTACCGTTAGGACCAAGTGGTGGTTAAACAAGATGCAGTTGAATAAACCGGGGTCCTCACAGAATGATTTCGTTCCCTAGGTTTTTTTTTACCTCAATCTAAGGATAGATACTTTCCTTTGGATTACAATTCCACTACTAGGGAACGTTTTAAACTGTAGGAAAAACGGGGATTTCTAGTAGTGAGACCCCGGTTTATTTAGCTTATAATGCTTAACCTTCCATCGACTCTAGCATCACAAACAAAATATATCATGCCTCGGGAAAATGTATACTTGCCAGAATTGCAGTATACACACCCTTTTACAAAATATTGCATCAATTCCATACAACACACCGACCAAAGCTAAAGCTTTACAAGCAAAAGACATAAAGTAGAGTTATTACAAAAGAGAAGCCAACCGGCCAAGAATAGGCCAAAAGAGTTAAACAACAGCGAAAGAAAAATGCCATAAGATGGTCATGAACAAAAGCCAACCGGTTTGCCATACACCCACAAGGCAATCCGACCGGGCCGCCAAGCTAGTCGTCCACACCGCACCAAAACTCACAAAAGTCGATCCCTTGGGGATCAACCTCCTCTGCAACAATTAAGCAAAGCAAATGAGTACAAAAATATACTCGCAAGGCTTATGAGTAACAAACCTAGATACTACTACATGCAGGATTTAATCAAAGGAGAAGGCTCAAGGTTCATTTTCAGCATAAAGCAGATTTTATTTACAATAGACAATATGTTGAAGGCCGTTTTAACAATCGGAATTTTACTTGTATAAATAACAGCAAGACAATAAATAATAATCATAAGGACATCCTGGAGATGGCTAACCCAATAGCCATCACAACAATAGCATGAATTACCTATTCGTACCACCCACATCAAGTTTTAATTAAAAAGGTTGTAGTCTAGTTTTTGCAGGAAATAACCAAGCGTGTCCATAACCTAGGACGAGGCTATTCGAATAGTTCGAACCCTGTAGGGGTGTACCAATGTACCCACACTTCAGACCGCCTTTTTGCCACTAGATTAAGCACACTTCCTTTGGTATGTGTGAGGACCCCGGTTTATTCGGCCAGATCTTGTTTAACTGACCACTTGGTCCTAATAAGACCAATCAAATAAACCAAGCCTCGAGATATGTATACTTCCTAAATGCAAGATACACACCCGTTACAAAATCATGCATCAATTCCATTCATACACATAGAGCCAAGCAAAAAGCAACAACCAAAGACATAGATACTTTAAATAGAGTTATTACAAAGAGAGGCCGACCGGCCAAATAACACATAAGCTACTAACTTAAACAATGGAAGCAAAAGGGTCATAAGATGGCAATAAACAAAGCCAATCGGTGTGCCTTTACCCACAAGGCAACCAACCGGACCGCCAAGCTAGTCGTCCCAAACAGCGCAAGAACACACTCACAAAAGTGAGGCCCTTGGGCTCACCTTCTTCCTCTGCAACAATTAATATTAAGCAAAGCGGATGAGTACAAAACTTGTTTTTGTACTCGCAAGACTGACGTGTGAGATAATGAACTATAATTAACTACATGCAAGCTTTATTTAAGTGGATGAGGCTCGGACTTATTTTCAAGATAAAGCAAGTTTCCATTTGCAATAAGGTAATAGATTCAAAGCAAGTTTGCAATTAACTTTTATTGTTCAAATAAAGAGAGACAATAATAACAATAGATATAGAACAACACCAACCTAGAAGTGACTAACCCATAGTCACCACAACAATAGCATGAAGTACCCCTTCATACCACCCATGTCAAGTTTAAGTTTTAAAAGGTTGTAGTCTAGTTCTTGCACGACCTTACCAAGCATGTCCATAACCTAGGACGAGGCTATTCGAATAGTTTTAACCTCAGGGTGTACCAATGTACCCACACGATAGACCGCCTTTCCACCACCACGGTTAGCACACTTCCTTTGGTATGCAGCATGGCTAAGTCTAACAAGACGCTTTCCAATGGACGATGCTAATTAAGAGCCGCAACCCACGGAGAAAGACACATTAGATGGCCCTAACCTGTCTGCTAATGCTCCTCCAAAACACACACACAAGAACACACCCACCGACCAGCTCATAATTAACACCTCCCAAAGCATCGAGTCAAGAGAGGTTCCATATCCCCTCGTGTGGTTAGCACGCAATAAGCGCTGGCTTAGTGACACAAGTAACTCGGTCCTTGGGGACTTAGGCACCATTCCACACACCCAACAGATCACATCAACATACCATTGTGCCCAAGTCAAGATATAGTTTTGTTTTCAGTTTTTGATTTGTAAATCAATAAGACACAAGGGTTGGACATAATGGAGTAGTATAAGTAGTTGTGTGATCAAGATCACCGACTAAGTCGATGATCGCCCAATACTACCGATACTAGGCATGGCTAAGCAATATTTATTCGAAATCTACTAAGTGACAAGAGCTCATCCAACGAACTCTAATCACAAACAAATAACCTAGGCTCGGTAGTAGAGGATAATTATTTACCTACAGTTATGCAACTAGAGGATTAACTAATCAATTTAACAACAAAATAGCAATGCATACATAGAAGTTAAACAAAATATTAGACTTTAAAAGTAATGGGATCAATGGGAAATGATCAAATGCTTGCTCGCTTGTCGTTGCTCAATTTGTTGCGGAGGGTCGTTCTCGGGTTACCGCAAATATCGAATCCTAAGCGAAAGAGCGAAAACAACCAATAAGACGAGCAACACTTAAACAAAAGAGCAAGCAAAAATTATCCAATTGCATTGAAATTTATACACAAGGTATAATAGGAATATACCTAGACATAGGAACTGGAAAAACCTAATTTGGATTTGTGGTGCAAAAGATATTCTCTAAAACCTATTTTCTACCATAATTAGCACTGTAGCAAAAACATTTTCTAGAAAGATTTTGAAGCTGAAATTTTTATGGTAGCTACCTACTGGTATAGGGGTAACCCATATAAAATTTCAGGTCATTTGGAGTTAAAATGATTTAGTTATGATTTTTCTAAGTTATGAATCTAAGACATGATTAATTTCAGATAAAGACTAATGCAAAACCTATACTAAGCTAAAGTACTTTATGAGATGCATTTATAGAACTTTAGTTTGTTGAATTTGGAGCTACAGAGAAAAGATATGCAATTTTGAAGTTTAAAACAATTAATATGTGTAAATAAAAGCTCTCGAACTAAATCTGAAAACCAATAAAGACTGGGAGGTCGTGGGCGTTGATCAAAGATCGCACGGCTCGCGATCTCGTCATGCCAAAACCCGCACGAGCACTGGCGCAAAGACCTTGCCGCGCCTAGAGAGGTCTTAGCCGTTAGATCTAGACTTGACGGTGCGGATCTAACGAGGAGGTCCTAGACGGCAAGATCTAGCGAGGAGGTCTAAGTCGTGAGATCTTAAGTCCAACGGCTATGACCGGTGCACGCCACAGCGCACACGAGGAGGTCCTCGCGCCTAAAGGTGGTCGGGATCGTTAGATCAAAATCGACGGTCCCGACCTCCTTAGGAGGTCCTAGGTTAAATCTACGGAAAGAGGTCCAGGTGGTGAGATCGGAAGGAGGGAGGTCTTTGACGGCTAAGATCTCCGAGGAGGTCTTAACTACCAAGGACTCCACCGATGGATTTAGATCCAATGGCCCATGTGAGATGGGATGTTCGAGCCATCCGAGCGCCTCAACGAAGTTCGGGCCTTGGATCTTAAGATGGACGGCCTAGATCAAGATTGCATCAGGAGGGTCCGAATGTTCTCGGATCCGAGCCAGTAGATCTAAAGACGAACGATAAAGAGAGAACCAAAGCGGTAGAGTTGCAAATAGATCGACGAGGTCAGCCCGTTAGATCTAAATCTAACGGTTCAGAGCTGGCAGGGAGGTCCTAGACGGCTATGATGAAGCGAGGAAGGTCCTGCAGTTTCTTGATAAGGACCCGAGGTGGTCTTTTCGCACAGAGGACCTCAAGGAGGTCTTTTGCAAAGAGGACCCCAAGGTGGAGGGTGATCCTATCACGAGATCTAGCCTACGGAGGTCTTTAACGGCGGAGGATACGATTAGGGGAGGTCCCGGCAGCTAGAGACTCAAACAAGGAGATCTAACGGTCAAGATCCTGTTTGGGTGGCTTTTCTACAAAAGACCATCGGAGGTGTTTTGCAAAGAGGACCTCGGGAAGGTCTTTGCGGAAACACAAGGTGGTCTTATACGGCTAAGATTTAACAGGTGGTCCTATACGGCTAGGATCACCACCAAGGGAGGTCTAGAGACTTAGGATTTTTGGAAAAGATCCTAAGGCCCAGATCTAAACTTGGAGAGGTCGTGAACAAGCTAAGATTAACCCGAGGAGGTCCTAGAGTGGTTTTAATGGTGCAGACCTCCGGGCGATGGCTAAGACAATTTAATGTATCTAATGATTGACAATAAATGAATCTAAAAGGAACACTTAATGACTAAGGCCATGGCCTACATGTCAGTGACTCCACGGCACAAATTAGGACACAATTAATGCACCAATGATGAGCAATGATTCGAGCATTAAAGTGGTCCTAAGAAGATGACGAAACGGAGGTTTTGAGCCGACAAAACCCGAAGGCACAGCATGACTTCACGCGACGTGGATCTCCACGGCGGAAACCAAAGGCACGGATGAGCTCCAAATAGGACGGAGAACCTAAGGGTGCCAAAAGCTACACCAAAAGCACCACCAACCGGCGGCTAGCCGGAGATAACCGCCGAGACCAAATGCGCCAAAACGAAAACCGAAGAGGTCTAATGGGATCGGGTTTTGGGTCAAGTACTCACCCGGATTGAAGGAGAACCGGGAGTGGTCGCGGTAGCTCGGTGACGGTGGAGGTCGCCGAGATGAAGAAGACAAGCTCCCGCCACGAACAAAGAAGCTCCCACCTTGTCAACCTCTCGTGAAGGTCGAACAAAGCAAGTTAGGGAGGCTCGAGGTGACCAAGGGAACAAGATGATCGCCACTATTGCAATGTTGAACCATGAAGCTCGGAGGTCGCGGAGAGCTCCAATGTCCAAAGAATGGTGGCAATGGCTTTGGTGTTTGAGCACAAGAGCGGAGAAAGAACTAGGGGTGCAAGAGAGTGACTAAAAGAACTAAGAGAGGAAGCTTGAGCTTCAAATATAGCCGGCGGGAAGGATGGCAAAGTCGGTAGGTGACCGAGCTATAGTACACATGAGGTGATGGGAGTAGGTTGTCGAGAGACTTTTGAGCAAAAGGGTGCAGACATTTAATCTTTGGCGACACAGCCGCTTGTCACCCTAGAGTTGACAAGGCACTGCTCTCTCTTGCCATGCACAAAAATTGATAATGCCTGCACCCACCCGACGGTGAGAGGACCAGTCAAAGAGCTCAACGGCTAAAATCCGCACCGAGCTCCACTAGGAGGTCGTGAGTCGTTGGATTGAAATCCAAGGGCTCGAGATCTTGGGCTAAGTATTAGAGGTCCTAACACTCGGGAGGTCCGAGCCACGAGATCCAAGATGGGCGGCTCATGATCACCCAAGTGCTAGAGGTGGTCGTGGAGGTCCGAGGAGGTCGCCAGGTGGTCTTTGCAAAGGTGCAAAGGAGGTCCCGGGAGGTCCTCGAGGGTTGTCTTCGTAAAAGAACAGAGGAGGTCGTCGGGGTGGGAGGTCCTTTACAAAGACCCGAGGAGGTCTTTGGCGTCGGATCTAAAATCCAACGGCCCGGACCACTGCGCCAACCCGACCGAGCCCGACACGGCTAAGCGGCTCGGTGTGACCAAGACACGGAGGTGCGAGTCCAAGTCGACTCGGACTGGGCTTAGGGTTTGACTACAAGCCAAGCAAGTTTGACTGGCCCATAAAACTATTCAAACAATTTCTGAAAATTGTGAATTTTTTTTTTAGAGGGGTCACATATCAACCCAAGAACTTAGGAAAAAAAAATATTTCCCAGGAGATGATCAACAGACTTGTGACTTTGTATTTCCATACTCTGGTGCAATAATTGTTTAGTACACACAGGAAATACATGACGTAAGAAAAAGTTTTAATTTCTACTCATTTTCTTACATTTGAAACACAAGTACAGAATTTGGGATGTTACAGTATGCCGGCACGACTAAGTCCTACGAGACATTTCCAATGGAAAAGGCTAATCAAGAGCCGCACATATGGGGGTTAACCCTTAGTGACCTACCGACGAAATAGATCACAATGACCCATACGTAGAGTAGGATGCACCGGCCTAGCTCAAGCCGCATGTGGGTGCTCCCCTCATTCATGTGACCCATGTTGCATATAGAAATATACAACCCACCACGCGACTCATTAATTAACACCCCCAAAGTACTTAGTCAAGAGAGGTCTCATATCCCTCTAGTGTGGTTAGCACACAAAATTGCTTGGATCAATGGCGCAAGTAACTCGGTCCTTGATGACCCGGGCACCATTCCAGTCACACCATAAGATCCAACCATGATACCATTGTGCCCAAGTCTAAAACATTTTATTTTATTTTAGTTTTCACAAATAAACAAGGCACAAAGGTATTGAACATAAGTAATAACAAGTTTTGTGTGATCAAGGTCATCGACTAAGTCGATAACCGCCCAATTCTACTAGTAACTAAGTATTGCTAAGCATCATATCGTAAAACAATAAAAAGACCATAATTCATTCACCGGGCTCTAATTCATCAGTGACGATAATAACCTAGGGCAGTGGCAGGGGTGAACAATTTCAAGGCAACAATGCAATAGGATTAGCTACCTAATCGACAAGAATTAACTTTTGACACAAGAAGCATGCATACTTAGTTTTTGCAAACAAGATATTAGACTTTAAAAGTAATAGGAGCAATATGATCAAATGATGCTACATCTGCTTGCCTTGTTGGAGATCACTTTCTTGCTGTAGAGGATCACTCACGCAATCAATAATTTCTTGGAACCTATCGCAAGAACGAGAAAATCCAATAAAAACGACGAACACCGAAAGAAACTCAAAAACCAAAGTCATCCAAATTCCATGAAATTTATGCAGCAGGTAGATCATGATTTTAGATAAATTTAGAAACAAGAATCATTTGATTTGGATTAAGTATTCAAAAGTTATGGTCTAAACAATTTCTTTCAGCCTGAAAATTCAAATTAAATTAATTTTGGATACTGTTCATGGCACAATATTCCAGAAAGATCTAGAACCTGAAATTTTTATGATGGGTAGATAATGACATCCTAAGGTTAGCAAAATTGAGTTTACTTCATTTGGAGTTGAAATGAATTACTTATGATTTTTCTAAGTTATGAAACTAGAGCATACCATTTTTCAGGAGCAAAGGCATAGTCAAAACCTATTCCATATTAAAGTACATTATCAGAGGAATTTAACAAACTTGAGTTTGCCCAAATTGGGGTTATACAAAAAAAAGTTATGCATTTTACAAGTTTTAATTGAATTTCTGGAATATCAATAATTGCTAAACCAAGTTAATACCATTTGAACAATTTTCTAGTACAGAACAGTGTCTTCTTACATTTTTAGATTAATCTTTGGTTAAATAGAAATTTAACATAGTTGGAATCATCTAAAAAGGAATTAAAAAGAATTAGTTATGAATTTTCAAAGTTTAATGCAATTTTTAGTTTACAAATAAAAGGTTTCGGATTTACTGATTACCAAACCAAAGTGGAAAAACCTGGGCCGTTGATTTTGAATCCAACGGCCCAAGCGCACCGGAGAATGGCCGCGCGAACGGCCCTAAGACCTTAGCGGTTGGATTTGATCCAACGGCTCCCAACGGAAGTGACATTCGGACCTCCCGATTGCCCCAACCAACTGGGCCATGGATCTAAAGATGGACGGTCCAGATCAGCGTTACAACTGAAAGTCCGAATGCACCCAAGATCTGAGATGTAGATCAAGAATCAGATGGTCCACAGGGACATGAACGTTTAGAACTCTAAACACGCCGAGGAGGTCTAGCCCGTTAGATCCAGATCTAACAGTCCAGCAGTCAACGCAGAGGTCCTAAAGGTTAGGTCTCCAAGAGGAGATCCTAGACAGTCAAGATCTCAAGGGTGAGGTCCTGAACGGCTAAGATTACACCGAGGGAGGTCCTACGGGATAAGCTATAATGGTGAGGAGGTCTTAGATGGCTAAGATTTACTTAGGAGAGGTCTTAGCGGCTCAGATCTCCAAGGGGGGGTCTTGACGGTAACGACTTACAAGAGGAGGTCCTGGAGGTTTTCTTTACAAAAGACCAAGGGGTGGTCTTTTGCAAAGTGGACCCCGAGGGAGGCCTTGGGGTTGTTTTTGCAAAAAGGCCATTAGGTGGTCTTTTCAAAAACGAAAAAGGAGAGGTCGTGAGAGGAGGTCTTGACGGCTAAGATCTCCTAGGGGGAGGTCTTAACGGTCAAGATCGACACTAGAGGAGGTCTGAAGGGTGGAGGTCTACTGAGGGAGGTCTTTTGCAGAAACTCAGAGGGTGATCCTAACGGTCCAGATTAAATCTAAAGAGGTCTTTAACGGTTGAGATCTAAGCTAGGAGGTCCCAAACTTAACGGCACACATGCTTTACCGACAAGACTGTAATTAAAGCTAACGATTAGACTAGGACAAATTAAATGCTAATCATCAAGCTACAACGTCTGTCTGAGTAAGGCACGACAAAAACCCGAGTTGGAGTTGGAGCTCACCGCCGGTGACTCCGGTCACGGCGGTGGGAACCAAGGACAGGAATGGGTTGGCAATAGCCATGCGCACCCAAGGGTGGCACTCCCAACGACAGCGGCGGCCAAGAACGGCGGCGAGCCGGAGAAGAAGGACGGCGACAAGTGTGGCCGAGCGTGAAAATAGCCAAAAAAGCTCTGCAGTAGTCCAAGGAAGCGAGTGCCAAGCTTCTAGGGACTATTAAGAAGTTACCTGAGCACCGAGAAGGAAAGAAGATAGCCGGAGGAGCTCCGGCGACCAAATAGCTTGCCGGAGTTGAGGAAGAAGAAGTGGACAAGACGTCCTGAGCAAAAAATAACAGAAATGGGTGGTAGGGTTAGCTTCATAATAGCTCGGAGAAAGTCCATGAGCAAACAATTGAGAAATGCAGCACTCACCGGAGCTAAGGAAGAAAAGGGGAGATTTCGGCCGAATTTGAACAAACCCCAAATTTGACAATTCCTGTGAATGTCAAACAAAATTAAGTTAGGGGTTTTTCTCAATAGGGAAAGAGGCGCGAAAAGAATTGCAAAAGGACCCTGGGAGCACTGTCGCCACCGAGGAGCTCCAAGGTTCAGTAATGGCGATTTTGGGGTTCTCTGTGATTTGAGCTCAATTACACAGAGAGGGGGCTAGAGTTTGCAAGGATATGTGTAAAGGAAGCTAAGGAGGAGCTCACTGGCTTTATATAGCCGAAGGGCTAGGGTTTTGGAACAAAACAACATCTCACGGTGAACTTGGTCTAAAGCGCTGCCATGGACCACTTGAGCGACGGGAGCAGGTGAAGACCACGACTTTGGAGGAGGGCTCTGTGGCACATTAAATGGTTGCAGCAAAGAGCCATTTGACAAGGACAAGAATTTGACAAAGCACTGCTCCATGCTGCCATGGCTTTGGCACACACGCAAGCGCGTACGGGCGCTATGAGGGAGAAGAAGAACAGAAGAGGAAGTCGGGGTGGTCGTGAGCGGTAGGATCAGCACGGACGGCCACGATTAGCACAAGCTCACAAAAGGGTCAAAACGTTGGGGGAGGTCGTGGGCATTGGATCCAGATCCAACGACTGAAATTGATAGGAAGTCTCGGGTGGTCCGAACGGCTCCGCCAATCAGGAGCGTCCGATTAGAATCTAACGGCCGACAAAGGTCGCACGCTTAAAGAGCTGAACCCGGTGCGGTTAGGCAACTTGGTTCGACCAAAGGTTCTCTAAAAATTCATCAAGGTTGTGATTAGGGTTTGACCAAAGGTCCAACTGGTTTGACTGGCCTCTTAAAATATTCAAATAATTTCTAAAAATTCTAAATTTTTTCAAAAGGGTCACACAACATCCTTAGAACCAGAAAAATTATTTCCAGAGGATGATCACTAGATTTGACAAGGGTTGAAAAAGAAGGGTGATGACTTTAGTCAATTTGGAGGTTTGGGTTTTTGATTTCCCACAATTCCTTTACAAGAATTACAGAAAAGCTCAAAAACTTCAAGATGCAAGAAAAGTTTTAATTTCTACATATTTTCTTACATTTGAAACACAAACCCAGATTTGGGCTGTTACAACAAGGCGGGGGTGGCTATAATATATAAGGATACCGCCAAAACATTTCGCCTCCCGCGCACACATCCAAAAAGTCCCGCGCTGCGAATCACACACGGTTTCAAACAAAAACCGTCTGTGATGACCATAATATCACAGAAGAACCGTGTGTGATACTTCACAGACGGTTTTCAACATAAACCGTCTGTGATATTACCTCTTCACTGGCGATTTTTAGCGTAGCCAGTAATACAGATGGTCGCTAAACCAAAACCCTATGTGATTATATTTAATACTGATGATTTTGGTTAATCGTTTATGATTAGACGTCCAGTATTAGCTTTTTTTGTAGTAGTGAGAGACAATGGCCCAGAACTGTGCAACCGCGAGGTCTCTTCGATGATCCAATTCAAGTATTTCATCTCGCTTACACCCTCCTCAGTTAGCTTCGTTTGCCCCCCGAAGGCCCCCCCGACCTCTGTTTCTGCCTTAGACATCACGGCTGGGTTCCTCATCAACTGTGCCATAGCCACTGTAGTGTTGAGGTCGCCGTCTCGCTTGCCGCCCGAAAAGATCCTACAATTTAGTACAGAGTTGTGTTACCGATAGCTGGCTTTATATGAGATCTTACAGAACTCACATTTTTTATTATGTCCATGGAAAGGGGGACCGGAAGGCAGCCTTCACCCTGTATCCTGAGGAGAATAAAAGACTGAAGACTTGTTGATTGCCGAACACAACTGATCCCCACAGGGTCATCTTCATTATATAGCAATGTACAAGAGTGAATCACGGATCATGGATCCGATTGTTACAAAGGATGTGCCTGCATGTACAGCACATACGCAAGACTAGCTCTCATACGTAAGACTAGCTCAAACACTAACAACTAAGACTTGAGACACGTTTTCTAACAGTCACCCTCAATCACAACTGAGGAATTGTAAGTTGAGATTGTAGCGATTAGAAAAGTAAACGGAGATCTGGACAATGCCTTTGTAAAAACATCTGCCAATTAATCCCTTGACGAGATGAATCGCACTTCCATAGCCTTGTGCACAACTTGTTTTGTGACAAAATGGAAATCAACCTCAATGTGTTTCGTGCGTGCATGAAACATGGGATTTACTATAGGTAGGTTGCTCTGAGATTGTCACATCAAAGAATTGGTGTTTTACTTTGAAATAATCTGAGCTCCTTCAGTAGAGACTGGATCCATATCACTTGAGCTGTCACATTTGCGATGGCTTTGTATTATGCTTCTGTGCTTGATCTAGACACTATGGGTTGTTTGCGTGAGCTCCATGATACAAGGTTTGATCCCAAAAAGACAACAAAGCCACTTGTTTATCTTCGATCATCCAGACACCCTGCCCAGTCAGCGTCAGAGAAGGCGCTGATGGTTGTCGAAGATGAGTTCTGAATTTTCAGACTATGGTTGATGTTCCTCTGATGTAGCGTAGAATAGGTTTCACGGCTGCCCATTGAAGATCAGTGGGACACTGTAAAAATTGGCAAAACTTATTGACAGCAAAAGATATGTCAGGACATGTTATTGTTAAATATTGTAGCCCACCAACAATACTTATGTACCGAAACATCTCTTTGTCAGTCAGAGGTGTTCCATGTGCTTTCGACAATTTCTTTCCATTTGCCATTGGTGTAGAAATGGGTTTGCATTTCTCCATGTTTGCTCTTTCCAGAAGATCATGAACATACCTCTTCTGTGACAATAGAACTCCCGCTTTGTCAAGTTTTACCTCAATGCCCAAGAAATATTCTAGTGGTCCGAGATCATACATGAGCATATAGATAGTCACACCATTCTGACTGAACACAAAAAGAGACGCATCTGATTTGGATGAACTGAAACCAAGTTCTTGCAACTTGCAGGTCAACTGAGATTGCCAAGCTCGTGGGGCCTGTTTAAGTCCATAGAGTGCTTTCTTGAGGCGACATATATAGTTAGATGGCCCATGAGGACTTTCATATCTAGGAGGCTGCTTCATATAAACTTCTTCTTGGAGTACACAGTGTAAAAATGCATTCTGAATGTCAATCTAGCGCATAGTCCACCCTTTTGACACGATGAGTGATAGAATCATCCTCACAATTGTAGGCTTAGAAATTGGGCAGTAGGTATCAAGCTAATCGACTCCATACCTTTGTTTGAAACCTTTTGCCACCAGCCTAGCTTTGAATCTGTCCACAGTTCCATCGGCCTTCCTTTTTAGTTTGAACACCCATCTGCTATCTATAAGATTTATGCCTCTATTTGGTGGTACCAGATCCCAAGTTTCATTCAAATCAGTGTAGAGAACTCAGAATCCATAGCCTTTTTCCACTTTGAATGCTGCAATGCTTCTTGATAAGTCTCGGGTTCAGCATAAGAGTATTCAGAAACCGTTGATAGTGCTGTTGTCGGACGAGCTACAGTCAACATGGAAACAGCTGAAGCAAATCTTCTAGCATTCTCTAAGTACCACACTATGAATTCTTTTGGTTGCAGTGTATTATCACCATACATGGTGAGCATTGGATGCTGACAGGGCACATCAGGAGGCAGAGATGTGGAGATCTCTTCATGTGCAATAGGTACATCGGCGGCCTCTGAACCTGAAGATTCAGGGCTGCAAGTTGAGGAACCTGCAGGTGAAATACTACCACCAGAGAGATCAGTAATAGGGTTAGATTGACTGTTGCTCTCGAGAGAATTATTCATTGCTGGGTTTGTGGAAGCATCTGAGGTGGTTCCAGTAAGAGTTTGTTCTATGTAAAGAGAGGATTTAGACAACATGGGTAGAATTGTAGGATGGTGTGATGAACTCGATGGAAGGGATGTGATGGTTGCTACACTAGCAAAAGGAATAACATCAAGAGAAATATACACTCTGCTAGTGGCACAATCAAAGGCACTTGTATCCCTTATGGGACGAACTGTAGCCAACAAACACACATTGCTTTGTTCGGAATTCAAGTTTCCTGGAATTGTATGCGCGAAGGTTGGGCCAGCAAGTTCATCCAGGCACTCTGAGCAGGGAGTAGTCAGGATCAAGGCCAAGAAGGTGGTGCATAGGTTTCTCATGTGAGATAACACGGCTAGGCATCCTGTTAATCACGTAACAGGCTGTATGATATGCTTCATCCTAGAAACGAATTGGCATATGAGACTGAGCTAAGAGAGTGTAACACCCCAACTCAGCATGAGCCTGGAATGCTACTATCCTAAGCTAAACCACAAAATTTTGACATAACCTCTTTAGTATACGACGATACCGGAGGTTTTTCACAACAAATCATAAAACAATAATAACATCAGTTATAAGACTTAATCATAAATCCTAATTAACCAACTAAGTTAACACCTTGGCTATTCAGAAGTCAAGATGCTAACCACCAATTTAACATAAGCCATACATCTTAAAACTTCTCAATAACATCGATCAATCCTCAAAGATCATACAAGAATGCCATCCACGACTAGATTCATTTATTACAATCTGAAAGTTAACATAATAAAGTCTTTATTCATTCTTGCAATGGAACTAAGGTGAAGTGCATTATTCGAGTAGTGCATATCTACTCCCTCCCATGATAACCTCATCGATCACCTAGAAATAGATAAACAAAGCAAGGGTGAGTCCATGACTCGGCAAGTACAATAATTAAAAACACAATTATCAATACGAATAAGACCTACACGGCCTCGACATTAATCATAACACAAATGAGTACTTATGATGACATGAAATGAATGCTTAAACATCAAGGGAATGGACGCACACACACATACGGTATAGTCGGTGAACACCGTCGGTGTTCACTCAAGCCCGCATCTAAACAAAAATGCGGGATCCACTTCCCGTATGAAGAACGTTTCATACGGTGTCCAACATTGCCCATATTGGAATTAATGGGTCTTACTCAACCATCCCGAATTGATGGTCTCCCTCATCCACTCCGTGGACGGCAAAAGATAATGAATGCATGAGGCAACTTAATGAGTATAACATTACCATCATTTCTATTCATGAAACCAACATAGAAACAAAACATGAATATTTCACTTCATACTACACAAGAGTTATCACAAGACGCACATATCAACAACCACAATGCACAAACGTTTAGATCAACAATGTACTTGCCTTCGCGTTGAGGCAGCGTTAGTCGAAGCGATGGCGTTCCTAAACTCGAAGCTCCGCCGCCTAACCAATGAAATAAAACCAATAAGAACACCAAAATACCCAATTCTACTAATCAACGCTATGCACCGCTTCCCCGAAGACTCTAGTCGATAAAACCAAACTTAAACTGAAATCAACAATTTCTGTCATAACTTAATTCTGGACAGCGGCACGGTAATTGACATATCTTAAGATCTGGAAGTCGAAAAGAGGTGAACCCAATTTCTGTAGCTTCTTAACTGACCAATCTACAATACTCTAGTTGACGTGATAAACCAATTTGGCCAATTTAATGGGTTAATAATTGCTTGAACTTTCAGTACAGAAACTGTCTACAGAATGAACAGCAGAAATAAAAAGATCATAACTTTCATTAGGTAACCCCAAATTTAACGTTCTTTACCAATCTGAAAAGTTCATCGAATCCTCTACAATAACCTAGTTGGGTGAACTTTCAGTTTCGACCAATTTCCCTTTCAAAATTTAGGAAATAACCAGACAGTTTATTCTCGTCAGATTTCTGGCAGCAGGTACAAAAACATCCATAACTTTTGACTCGTACCTCGGAATCAAGTGAACTTGGTGGCCACTGAAACTTAAGAACGAGGCCTAGATATCTCTAGGAGACCAAACCTGCAGATTCTGCCTAAAACCAACCGAAACAATCCCTCCAACATACAGGACAGAATCAGTCTTTACACGCAGCGAGTCTGCCTAGACAAATATGAATCCAAATCGCTTCTACCAACAAACAAAACAATGAGACTCGGCATCGTTACACTTGCTGCAACCAGGAGTAGGTAGGCGAATCACGGAGAAGACGATCTCCTCCTTCTCACCTCTTTTGCCCCAAACAAGCTGCTGTCCTCCTCAACTCCTTGCGCAACCGGCAGCGGAGAAGGTCCAAGGCCGGTTGGGGAGGCAAACCAGCAGGACCAGCACCCGGGAGGTTGGGGCGGCTCCTAAGGGCAGGGGTGTGAGGGGGAAGAGAGGAGGAAGGAGGGGGCGGCCAAAGGGAAGATGGGGGTTCGGCCAAGGGGAGGAAAAGGGGCTGGTTAGGGTTTAGAGGAGGGGCGCATGGGCCTAGGCCCATGGCCGCCAAAGGTTGGAAAGGCTACCCAGATGCCCACGACCTAAACAACTCCAAACCGAGAATTTTAAGCTTTCGGAGTTCCCGATTAAATTCTTTCTTCCGACTAAAACAGGTATGACATTCTACCCCTTAACAGATTCGACCGAATTCTACTCACGCAACGGACACAAGAGCGAAGTCTAAGGAATTGAAAACAAAATTTAACACGCATCAAAGCAACAAATAGGTGCGATATCGCCGCGCATGCGAGACTCAGATTCCCAAGTGGCTTCTCTCCGCTTGATGAGACCAAAGGATCTTGACATACTTGAGTTTTATTCCTCAAAACCCGCTCCGATTTTTCCGAATTTTCACCGGTCGGGACTCAAAAGTAAGGTCCTGTTCAATGCTCAACGGCTCCATTGGAATTGCATGCTCGTGGTCAAATAAGAACTTCCTCAACATGGACACATGAAACACATTGTGAATCCTCTCATAGATTCGGGCAGATCCAAGCGGTAAGCCAAATTTCCAACTCTTGCCTAACCGAAACGGTCCGATGTACCTTGGGCTAAGCTTTCCTTTAGTACCGAACGCGTACTCACGCCTTTGGTAGGCGATACTCTCGAAGGACCTCGTCACCCACGTTGAACTCCATTCTCGCCTCGACATCTGCGTAGCTCTTCCGCCGGCTCTGGCGCCTAACAAGTTCCTTCTAACTTCGTCACTCTAGCCACGGTTGCTGAACCCATTCGGACCCAAGATTGCCCGCTCTCCACCGCATCCCAACACAACGGGATCTGCATTTCCGCCATAAAGGACTTCAATGGTGCAGCTCGGATCTGGAGTGATAACTATTATTATAAGCAAACTCGCCAAAGCTAGATGGTCTTCCCAACCTCCTTTCCAAGACATAACACAACATCCGAGCATATCTTCAAGCGCCCAATGGTGCGCTCGGGATCGACCATCGGTTTGGGGATGAAGCGCGTACTAAGACGGTGAGTTCCCAAAGCATTCTCGCAAGCTCTCCCAAAACTTGGAGACAAACTTAGCATCTCGATCGAAACAATCGTCTTGGCACCCGTGCAACCGCACTATCTCTCGCACATAAAGAGGAGCTAAATCACTTGCCGTGTTAGTCGTACGAATAGGAATAAAATGTGCCGACTTACTAAACCGGTCCACTATGACCCAAATAGCATCCTTTCATGGCTGCGCACGGGTAATCCAACTACAAAATCCATAGAGATGTCATCCCATGGCCACATCGAACCTCTAAAGGTTGCAACAACCCGCTGGTCGCTATGCTCGGCCTTAACCACCGGGCAAACTCCACATGATGCCACATAACGAGCAATATCAACTTTCATCCTTTTCCACGAAACTCTTCTTCAAATCCTTGTACATCTTGGTCTCACTGGATGTACCAGATATCTGATGTCGGTGCGCTTCCTTTAGTATCTCATCCTTGACTGTGCCTTACGTGGCACACATAGTCGACCTTTAAATCGCAATGCACCGACTCATCTATCTTTGAAATGGCCTTGTTTGCCCTCATCTAGGCGTTTCCTCGCACGTTGAAGCATTTGATCAAGTCGTTGTGCTTCCCGCACTCGATCCGGAACGGTTGACTCAAGAAGCAAACGGGTCTCAGTTGGCGGTGCCGCAAAACAAAAGGAGATATCCATACGCTCTAAATCGCAATGAGACAATCGAGAGTAGGAGGTGTCGCCTTGCGACTCGAGCATCGGCTACAACATTTGCCTTGCCGGATGATACTTGAATGGTGACATCATAGTCTTTTATCAATTCCAACCATCTCCTCTACCTCGTGTTTAAATCTTTCGGTAAAGATGTATTTGGACTCTTGTGATCGGTGAAAATGTCACAAGATTCGCCATACAAATAATGACGCCAAATCTTCAAAGCAAGAACCACTACAAATGACTCTAAATCGTGAGTAGGATAATTACATTCATGATTCTTCAATCGCCACGATGCATAGGCAATCACCTTGCCATCTGCATAAGTACACAACCAAGCCCAACTCTAGATGCATCTGAATAAATAGTGAACCGCTTCCTCGGTTCGGAAGAGTGAGAGCTGGAGCGGTCACCAATCTATCCTTCAAAGTACTGAAACTTGTTCACATGCGCCACCACCGAAACTTGACCCCTTTCGTGTCAATCGTGACATTGGTCTAGCAAGGGTAGAGAAACCCTCCACAAAACGCCGATAATAACCAGCTAAACCAGAAAACTCCTTACTTCTTTTACATTAGTTGGTCTTTTCCATTCCACTCTCGTTGAGATCTTACTTGGATCGATGAAATGCCCTCTTGATTAATTACATGGCGAAACCCAACTCGTAAATCCAATTCACATTTCTTGATTTGGCATAAAATTGGTTCACTCGTGGTCTCAAGTACCAACCTCGATCTTGAGCATGATCTTCTTTCGTCTTGGAATAAATCAAGATATCATCAATGAATACTACGACGAAATCATCAAGGAAAGGGTGCAACATACTATTCATGGCTTCCATGAAAGCTGCAGGAGCATTGGTTAGCCCAAAAGACATAACCTTATAGTCATAATGACCATACCTTGTAGAGAAAGTGTCTTCTCAATATCTTGCTCTCGAACTCTAATCTGATTATAACTTTGATGAAGGTCAATTTTGGAGAATATTTTAGCTCCCTTCAAGCGATCAAAGAGATCCTCAACACGGGGCAAGGGATATTTATTCTTCACATTTGCTTGGTTAAGAGCATTAATCCACACACATACGCCAACTACCGTCCTTCTTCTTAGTGAAAAGAACAGAGCTCCCCACTGAAACACTACGCCGAATCAAACCTTTGGATAGCAAATCATCCAATTGCTTTTTCAACTCCTCCTGAAAGGGACGCGCCAAACGATATGGAGATATAGAAATAGGTGTGGTTCCCGGAACAAGATCTATCCGGAATTCCACTTTACGCTCGGGGGAGGCATTCCAGGAAGCTCTACCGGAAAAACATCGGGAAACTCATTCACTACCAGAATATCTTCAATACGAAGTGGAGATTCAGACTTCTCGCTAAGGGACCAAAGCAACCCAATGGTCAAGCTCGACGATCGGGAAAGCAGACTAGCCAACACGAACAAGGAATCGGACGGCGCTACACGAAATACCGATTCGTCACCGATGGAGCACGCAAAGTCACCGTCTTCCAAAAGCAACAAATCTTGCACGATAATTGAATAACCATCCATACCCAAAATAACATCAAAAGGTGATAATCGAATCACCATAAGGTTGGCGATGAAATTCTCATCTTCAATAGTGATAGTACAGCCAGACACATTTGTAGAGCTAGAAATAAGACCCCGAGAACCGACCACCACAGGACTCGGATATAAATTGCACACTCAAACTCGCCCTTCTAACAAAATCTAAGGACACAAAAGAATAAGTAGCTCCGGAATCAAATAGTATGAAAGCCTCATGTGAATCAACTAGCAAGTACATTACCACGTCAGACGGCCCACAGTATCGAGGAGTAGGCATGGCGTAGACTCCCATGGGCACCGAGAGCAGGACGCACAAAGACTCTGTGAAGGATGAGCAGAACTGCTGCAGGAGAAGCATACGAAGGTGGTGCAGGCAGGCGTGGTTCAGTGAGAACCCGCAGAGGCGCAGGAGTAAAATCGCGGGAGGAACCCATCTCAAGAAAACCGAGGTGCAGTGGAGCAACTAGAGTCCGGCCGAGCCCCGAGGTGCATCGGAGGAAGACGCAACTTGAACGCGCTTCCACTTAATGATGCTCGTGGGTTCGTTTTATGGCAATCGACGCTTTGTGGCCTTCCGGCCACATTGGCGACACGCCCTCTCAAAGAACACTCAAGACCGGTGACCTCTCCACATCTCAAACATTTCATACCTTGTCCGGGACGGACGCACGGTGGGTGTGGACGACGGCGCGTGGCGCCGATGAAGAAGATCGCCATCTTTGAATCGGACGAGGCGGCGACCCTTTGAAATCTCTTGGATGCAGTCGCCGAGAAGACCCGCCTCCACCACTAAAGCTCCGCCGCCACCGCAACTACCAACAGAGCAGTGTTACTAGCCGATCGCGTCTGCGAAGGGAGATTCTCACCAACTCCATTCCTCTAGCTTGCTCAACCACCGCATCGAAATCACGCAAGACGATGCCCCGAATGCGGCGATACTCTGAACGAGACCCCGACGGAACCTCTTGGCCTTCTCCATATCATCATTGGCTACCCCGGTACAAAGCGTACTGGTGTTGAACTCACCTCATACTCGACATCGACCTATGACCTCGAGTCAACGTCGCAAAGACCGCTCCATCTTCTCCACGAAAGAATCGGGATAGTACTTGGCTCTAAATTGCCCCACAAAACTTCCCAAGCAACCGGTCGCTGCTGGGGTCCGCGCATGAACCCCTTCCCACCGGATATCGCTTGGCCTTCGGTTGAAAGGCCACAAACGAACCCTTTGCACCGAAGTTCATCTCCAACGCGTCAAGCCGCCGCTCCATGTACCGAGCCAATCTGCCGCTGAAGCCGGGTACCGCCCCATCAAAAGTGTCAAGTCGGCGACATCCACTCGCGAGACTTATCCTAGTCTCGGTGGAACGGCCTGCAACGATCGACTGCAACGGAGACAACGAAGAGCGGCGAGGAGCGAGAGCAGCGGCAGGATGAGTCGCTCGCATCCGCCGACGAGCGCCTCGTTCTCCTCCAAGATTCGAATAATAATAGTCGACGCCGCTGGCATCCACGATCAGGCAGCGGCTTGAGCCTGCGGTGGGTGAGCGGTGAGGCAACCTCCTCGGCAGTCCACCAAGACCTCTTCATGAGGTTGCGAAACAACCGACCACGCCCACGATCAGCGACCACGGCCCGCAGACGACCACGTCCTCTACCTCTCGCCATCTAAGAACACCACAAATTAACAAAACTAAACACTTAACTTAACGATTGGAAGAAGCACGGAACTAAGCAACAATTACACAACAAATAAAGCATAACAACGAAATTGCGGAAACAATGAATCACCCAACACATCCCTATCGTACAAGTGTGTCAATTTAATAATTTTATTTTAACCACGGACCTAAAGCCCGCTCGATACCAATCAGTAACACCCCAACTCAGCATGAGCACCGAATGCTACTATCCTAAGCTAAACCACAAAATTTCGACATAACCTCTTTAGTATACGGCGATACCGGAGGTTTTTCACAACAAATCATAAAACAATAATAACATCGGTTATAAGACTTAATCATAAATTCTAATTAACCAACTAAGTTAACACCTTGGCTATTCAGAAGTCAAGATGCTAACCACCAATTTAACATAAGCCATACATCTTAAAACTTCTCAATAACATCGATCAATCCTCAAAGATCATACAAGAATGCCATCCACGACTAGATTCATTTATTACAATCGAAAGTTAACATAATAAAGTCTTTATTCATTCTTGCAATGGAACTAAGGTGAAGTGCATTATTCGAGTAGTGCATATCTACTCCCTCCCATGATAACCTCATCGCGATCACCTAGAAATAGATAAACAAAGCAAGGGTGAGTCCATGACTCAGCAAGTACAATAATTAAAAACACAATTATCAATACGAATAAGACCTACGGCCTCGACATTAATCATAACACAAATGAGTACTTATGATGACATGAAATGAATGCTTAAACATCAAGGGAATGGACTGCACACACACATATACGGTATAGTCGGTGAACACCGTCGGTGTTCCTCAAGCCCGCATCTTAACAAAAATGCGCGGATCCACTTCCGTATGAAGAACGTTTCATACGGTGTCCAACATTGCCCATATTGGAATTAATGGGTCTTACTCAACCATCCTGGAATTGATGGTCTCCTCATCCACTCCCGTGGATGAGAAAAGATAATGAATGCATGAGGCAACTTAATGAGTATAACATTACCATCATTTCTATTCATGAAACCAACATAGAAACAAAACATGGATATTTCACTTCATACTACACAAGAGTTATCACAGCACGCACATATCAACAACCACAATGCACAAACGTTTAGATCAACAATGTACTTGCCTTCCGCGTTAAGACGTGTTAGTCGGAGCGATGGCGTTCTAAACTCAAGCTCCGCCGCCTAACCAATGAAATAAAACCAATAAGAACACCAAAATACCCAATTCTACTAATCAACGCTATACACGCTTCCCGAAGACTCTAGTCGATAAAACCAAACTTAAACTGAAATCAACAATTTCTGTCATAACTTAATTCTGGACAGCGGCACGGTAATTGACATATCTTAAGATCTGGAAGTCGAAAAGAGGTGAACCCAATTTCTGTAGCTTCTTAACTGACCAATCTACAATACTCTAGTTGACGTGGTAAACCAATTTGGCCAATTTAATGGGTTAATAATTGCTTGAACTTTCAGTACAGAAACTGTCTACAGAATGAACAGCAGAAATAAAAAGATCATAACTTTCATTAGGTAACTCCAAATTGAACGTTCTTTACCAATCTGAAAAGGTCATCGAATCCTCTACAATAACCTAGTTGGCTGAACTTTCAGTTTCGACCAATTTCCCTTTCAAAATTTAGGAAATAACCAGACAGTTTATTCTCGTCAGATTTCTGGCAGCAGTTACTAAAACATCCATAACTTTTGACTCGGACCTCGGAATCAAGTGAACTTGGTGGCCACTGAAACTTAAGAACGAGGCCTAGATATCTCTAGGAGACCAAACCTTCAGATTCTGCCTAAAACCAACCGAAACAATCCCTCCAACATACAGGACAGAATCAGTCTTTACACGCAGCGAGTCTGCCTAGACAAATATGAATCCAAATCGCTTCTACCAACAAACAAAACAATGAGACTCGGCATCGTTACCCTTGCTGCAACCAGGGAGTAGGTAGACGAATCACGGAGAAGACGATCTCCCTCCTTCTCACCTCTTTTGCCCCAAACAAGCTGCTGTCCTCCTCAACTCCTTGCGCAACCGGCAGCGGGAGAAGGTCCGAAGGCCGGTTGGGAGGCAAACCAGCAGGGACCAGCACCCGGGAGGTTGGGGGCGGCTCCTAAGGGCTGGGGTGTGCGGGGAAGAGAGGAGGAAGGGAGGGGGCGGCGGCCAAAGGGGAAGATGGGGGGTTCGGCCAAGGGGGGAGGAAAAAGGGGGCTGGTTAGGGTTTAGAGGGGAGGGGGCGCATGGGCCTAGGCCCATGGCCGGCCAAGGGGTTGGAAAGGCTACCCAGAGGCCCACGACCCTAAACAACTCCGAAAACTGAGAATTTTAAGCTTTCCGGAGTTCCCCGATTAAATTCTTTCTTCCCGACTAAAAACAGGGTATGACAGAGAGAAAGGCCAATTTCTACAATGTGACAATGCTTTCGTTCTGCAAACACCATTCTATTGGTGTTTGTGTGGACATGAGATGTGATGAGTGATTCCAACACGATTAAAGTATTGATGAAACCGATGATACTCACCACCCCAATCGGATTGGACAAAATGAATTTTAGACCCAAGAAGCCATTCAACATGATTCTGGAATTGCACAAAGATGTGTTCAACATCGGATTTTTATTTCAGAAGATAAAGCCAAACAAACTTTCTGTAGTTATCAACAAAGAAAACATAATATCTAAAGATGCCAACTGATCGGAGAGCTGGTCCCCAGACATCAGTATGGATAACCTCTAGAGGAGCTGAAGATACATGAGAGGATGAACTAAAATGGAGTTGATGAGCTTTTGCCTACCAACAGGCATCGCAAACAAAGGAAGAATTATTCTGAACTACAACAATCTTATTGTTTTGCAAAATTCGGTGAATGACTGGTGAAGAGGGATGACCCAGCTATTGATGCCACTTCTCTTGAGTGATCTTGGCCAAGAGCAATGCTTGACTAGGTCGGTGATTATCAAGTGTGTAGAGGCCATTTCTACACTTGCCTCTGAGAAGAGTGGTCTTCGTTGCTTTGTCCTTAACAAAGAAACAATTGGGGTGAAATTCAACAAAAGCATTTTTGTCAATTCCAAGTTGTCCGATAGAGAGAAGGTGTCTATTTATTTTGAGAACGTGCAGAACATTGTTTAGGAAAAGATGTCAAGAGAATCTAGTAATGGATGAATTCCCAACATGAGCAATAGACAAACCTGCCCCGTTCACGACTTGAACTTGATCTCCACCGGTGTAGCGTTCCCTCATCGTTAGGCATTCTAGATCATGGGTGATGTGGTCTATGGCACCTATGTCAGCATACTAGTTGGAGTCGATGAAGTTGGAGTTCGTAGCTACAGCTGCCAACTGATTGTCCTCAGCCTGGTAGCCATGGTTGAACTGGTGGTAGCATTGAAGAGCTTCTTGTCCCATCTTGCAACAAACTAGGCAAGTGGGTCAAGATCCTCCTTGTCCTCCTCTGTTAGCGCTGGAATTGTTGCGTGGTGCTGCCACTCGGCCACCGCAGCTGCGCCTGCGTCCTCCTCTCCCATTTCCACGAGAATGGTTCCTAATAGCCTGATTGGCTGAAGGAATTTGGAGGGAGGAGTTGTGGTGCTCAATGCGCAACTCAGCACTATAACATTCCAAAAATCCCAACATTGTGGTAATAGTATGAAAATCAGAGGGAAATGATTTTGAATCTATTATGTATGGAAAACTACCTTGGCATGATTCTGAACTTTTTATATAAATCAAACAATTAAATTCTACGAAACCAACAAATTTTGAGAATTTTCAAGAAAAGTACGGAGGATATATCTAATAGCCTCAATTTTAATAAACAGTAATTATATGCATTTCATGAGCATACATGTCATTTTGGAGCATTTGCACATTTTGTTGCATTTAGAATTCTCAAATTCAAGTCAAACTTAAAACTTGAAAAGAAACTCCAAAAAGAAAAGTTGAGTTGTTGTTGGTAAAAGGACCCTGGGAAGTACTTTAATCTAATACTAGATTAATTATATTGTATTAATATAAGTTTTCTCAAATTTTTAGGTTTCAATTTGAACTTAAGAAAAACCCTTGTTCTTTATCTAAACCTATGCGGTTAAGTATTTTAAATTAAGTATTTAAATCGTCTTTAGTGAAGTTTTCAAAATTTATTTGGGATCTATATCATCCCAGTAGCTGCTCTGAAAAATTCTGTATTTTTATGAATTTATTTGATATTTTTTAACCTCTAGTCAAACTTTTAAGTTTGATTTTGACTTTAGTCAACTTAGTAGACCCAGCCACTGGTTACTATAGTGACTCACACCCTCACATCTTCGTTAGGTCCAACCCTATGCCTCTCGGACCGACCTGGGCCAAGTCCTTTTGACCCAACCAACCCTTAGTTTCACATGAGCCGTTCGATTTTGAACCGAACGAACGAGATGCGTTGGACGTGCGGACCATCCAAACAATCCACACAATCACCACCGTCGATTTTCTAGCGAACCATCCAGATCCATTGGGCCATTCGGACCATCTGAATGCGCCATGTGATCCACACCGTCGATCTCAATCAGACGCCACCTTCATTGGTTTTGAAACCCAAACGCGCCCCACCTCTGGACCGTTCGATTTCAATAGAACTATCCACGTAGATTGTGCCGCTCGGACCATCTGAACGTGCCATGCAATCTGGGTCACCCATTTTGAATTGGAACATCCGCGATTTTCTCGGGCCATGCTATTTTCCAAATAGGAAGGCCCAGCATGCGCGAGCCCTTGGATTCAAAATCAACCGCCAAGATCGATTGGGCCGTTCGAACCGCCCGAACATCCCACTCAATCTGAGCCATTCATTTGCGATCAGACGATTAGCATTCGTTTGAGTTCATTGTTTTGATTTTGCCGCTGGGACTGACACTTCGGACCCGCAAGTTAGTGACTAAATTTCATCTTCTCTATGATAATTCGCCAACGCCGAGCACATCGATGTTGAGGTGGCGTTGCCTCATGTTTTCGCAGTATGCAATCAACACTTGGCATTGTTTTGCTACCATTTTTGCCACGCACGAGCTTCCTCGTTCACTCTGGCGAAATAGCTATAAAAACCCTCATTCTCACTCTTGGCCAAATTGCTGCCGCAGTGATTTCTTCCTCATCTCCGGCGTATCCTCTTTTCCTTATACTTTTGTTCATCTCTTAATGCCTGTTCATCCTGTTAATGGAAGCTTTTGGCGTTGCTTGTAGATTGAGAACGCGAGCTTGTCCTTTGGGTTGTCCAAAGCGTGCCTGGAGCGCCGCCGCTGTGGATTTCTTTGCTCTGGTGAGCTCTGCGTATCTTTTGTGCGTCATATCATGTTCTAGGATATGCTAAACAAAACCCCTCAATTAATTTCATCTTTAATTCAACAGGTTTGTTGAACTTTGAAGTTTCCCTTTTTTGGCCGAAATCACCCCTTTCATCTCCAACTCTGGCAGGGTGAGCCATTTCTCAATTCTTTCCATTAGGAGCTTCTTATGGGCCTAAATGACCTAAACCCATCACCCACTCGTTGATTTCTCGCTCAAATCATCTTGTCGTTATGGACATCTTATTGTCGTTTTCGGTTTTTCTCATCGCCGGCGAGCACTAGAGCTTCTCCGACCACCATCTCAGCTCAAGTAGCCTCTTTAGATACCCTAGTAGCTTAAGCAAAAGTCTTTTTGCACTTTGCGCGTTCAAATCGGCATAGCCACTTTTGCCGTATTTTGAACCTTCGTTGTTTTTCTTGTCGGGCCGCCGCTCCGGTCAAACTCCGGCGATGTTCTGGCCATCATTAGGTTCATTGCACTATTGTGAATCTTTTTCAGTCATTTAGCTCGCATGTAATTGTACCACCTTCGACCAGGTGTGGTGTCATCATGACCTCCCTGGGATCTTTCTCTTTAGAGCACCTTTAGGAACTCCTTTGCTCTAATCTTGACCGTCAAGACCTCCCTTGAAATTTATCTTGACCATCAAGACCTCCCTTGAAATTTATCTTGACCGTCAAGACCTCCCTTGAGATCATCTGACCGTCTAGACCTCCCTTGAGATCATCTGACCGTCCAGACCTCCTTTGCTCTTTGCTTGACTGTCTAGACCTCCGCAGGAGCACCTACATGAAAACATCGGGACCACTCAGGACCTCCTCTTTGGATCTCCTCCGTTGGGCCTTGTCCTCACGACCTCCTCGTTCTCGGGACCACCTCGTGTCTTTTGCAAAGACTACCTCGTGTCTTTTTGCAAAGACCACACTCCTCATTCGTTTTGCAAAGACCACCCTTATGACCTCCTCAGGTCACAGTATCTCTACGACCACCTCCGTGATCCTTAGGACCTCTCCTTATGACTTCTCCTCAGGACCTCTCTTTAGGACTTCTCCCTAGGACCTCCCTGTGTTACTTCAGTACCTCCCTGTGGCAACTCCCAATCTGTGAAGCTATTTTTTTTGTTTAGCGTGCATCTTTTCAGTATTTTGGTACTTTGAATTTTTTGTATTTATTTGTTGTTGTTATTTCTATATTCTGAATTGCCCAACGAGAGTGAATATATTGCGGAGCAACCAGAGGGTGAACAAGTGGTTTATTACCAAGGCAAGCATCCTCTTGCACCATGTTGATCCCAGTTTTGATACTTTAGTATTTTGAAATGCAGTGATAACTGCGTGCATGCTATGTTGAAGTACCAATAATTTGTGAGTTTAGTTAGTTATATCCTAACCATTGCGGCTTACCTTTAATCTGTTCATACACTTGTGCTTAAGGAAGAAATCTCATGTTAGTAAAATGGTCTTTAGATAAGTGCTTAGCCATGTAAGTCAGTAGAATATTAGTTGTTTGACAAGCTTATCTTGTCAGATCTGGGAAACACTTTTTGACTTATAACTTTGTTTTCTTTGTTCAATTTGGTTAAAACTGAAAACTGAGTTAAGTTTGTTTGATAAAATTTTTAGTTTAGATGTGGACAAGTGGTTGCTAGTGATGGTGCCTTCATGTATGAGATTTGGGAATGTGGTAGTTTTGTCCGGATCGTTAAGGACCAAACTTTGACCTGTCAATTGGAGTACCTTACGTACTTCGACACGTGGTGTATGGGCACTACATGGCTAAGTAAGGGGAAGATCTTATTGAGTTGAAAAACTGGTGGTGTGAGGACATATATGTGTTCCATCACTTATATGTTCGTAGGGCTCCGATTGCAATTCTATATGTGCGGGTGAGCACAACTCTACTTTTTGTCATTTTAATTCCTGTCAATTTGGTCGGCATTCCTGGCATAACTTGTGTGCTCTGCTTAGCAGGTTCTATCAGAAACTTGTACTAAGCGGGATTAGGTCTCGCATGGGTGATTCAACTCAATAAGATGTTCTTGCTGAAAAATACTGGGTCTTGATTTCCCCGGCCGACGTACCAAAGGAAGTGTGCTATTATCCGGAGGTAATTCATGCTTGTTGTTTAGTCAAAGTGGCAACCACTTTGACATTGCCTTGTTGTAGTTAAATTTTGTATTTACTCGTTGTTCTAGTCCAAACTTGTTTATAAAATGGTCTTTACAGAAATCAGTAAATATAGGATTAAGATGTGTTGCTTTATACAAAAAAATTAGTACCATTACAACCTTCCTGTTGTTAACCTTAAGCATGTACAAATTCTAATCCTTTGGATAGGTTCTACTAAACACTTTGTTTTAGTAGTTTTGTGTAAGTCTTGCGAGTACCTTTTGTACTCAGGTGCATTAACTACTTGTTACAGGTGAGGATGGTTATGTGTACGAACTACTCGTTAGCGCCGATCAAGGCGACGCTAACGAGTGACGCTATTTCTACCTCCACTCGGTTGCCTGCGGGTGATGGGGCACACTTGGTGGTTCTTTTGCTGTTTATATTTGTTTTCGCTGCAAAACTTCTGTTTAGTGGTTGCCGGCCACTTGTTTCTGTTGTACACCTTAGTCTTGTAAAATATTTTCAATAATAATGTATGACTGTGTACAATGTTGTCAGGATATGTGCATATTAGTTTTTGATCTTGGGAACTAATGTAAGACACATATCTGGGAATCTGGCATTGGATTTGTTTCCTATTAAAAATTATGCCTCTGGTATAATCTTTTAACTTGAAACCGATCCAATACCAGGGGTCCCCATAATATAAAATTCTAAAAAAATTACAGAAAAACCATACTGTGTCATAAGCTTTCACAAAAAATTTCATAAATTTTGGAGCCTGTCTGATAGGATTAAAAATTTGGGAAACATCTCAGCCTTTTCTTGAAATTCCAAATCCCATTTGAAATTCTTGCTTGCTCATTGGGCCAAATCCCAGCAGGCATATTTCTACATGCCACTCCAGCCCATTCCAACGCCCCCACTCCCATTGTCACTAACACACCGGGCCTACATGTTAGATGCTTTCGTCCAGCTCGCACCCGCCTCCGCTCGCCAGCATGTCTTGCCTGCTCTGCTCGTTGTTTTCCTTTTGCCGCCCACCGTTTTCAACACTCACCTACCTTAATGGTGCCCAAACCCCATGCTAGCAGAGATGCCGAAGTTGGAGCACGAAATTCTCACCACAGCCGCATCTTCTTGCTGCTCATCTTGCGCAATTGTCACAGCTACTTAAGCTTCCGAGCGCATCACAAACTCTGAAGCTCACCCCTCGTTCCATCTCATGCCTTCTCTGAGCTCCAAGCTCCTTGAACCATCGAGAATGAGAGCGTCATTCTCGATGCCGGTGAGCAAGCCTCACAACGCCATCTTCTCTAGTGAGATTCCTTGCCCTCACCAACCGCGTCACCATGTGCCCCTTACCACGCTGATGCTTCCTCTATACTTGATGTAGCTCTAGGAACCCCGTAGCGAGGACAATCTATCATCCTCTTCACGTTCCGTGCACACCCCATTCTGGACTTCCGTGTTCTCGATGTTTTGGTGAGCTTGAACCTCACCTGACCGCATCATCTCGTGTCCTATACTTCACTGATGCTGCTCCCTCCCTTGATGATGATCCACATGCAGGGAATCCCCTAAATCAACCTTCTTGCTCATTTTCGGCCGTCACAACCCATTACCGGTTAGCTGCCACCTCGGTGAGTCTCTGGTCGATTCCTTCTATCCCTACCATCGTCCAAGTGCCTACAAGCTAATGTGCACCTCCTTGTAGCTGCTCCATCACCATAGCACGCTGTCGTCAAGAACCTCCTTTGTGCCACTGCTGCTCAATGTCGCCAAGCCACTCCAGTCATCCCCCGATGCCTTCAAGGACTTTTGTGAGCTTCTAGTAGTCCCCTGAAGCTTTTGTGCGCATTAGATCAGAGGATTAGCTAGTATAGCTTGCCCTTCGTCATAGCTGGTCATGGAGCCGCCATGGGAAGCTTTGTCACTACTGCTCCGGTGACCATTGGTCCCCGAGCCACTACGTGTAGCATTGTAGTAACCTCCTAAAGCCGATGCACACCATCTTTTGTCGTCGATTTGCCTCAATCGCGAAAATCACTTTGAGCCTGAGGAGCTCCGCCGCTCATCTTCGATGTAGCACCGCCTCTGGCCATGCCTCCGGCCTCCACCACCACTTGGTGGCATCACCGTCGAGAGGGGAAACCATTTTGCACATCCCCCCGAGCTCCTCTGGGCCTGCCTCACCGCCGGTGAGCTCCTTTCCCTCTTGGGCATGCACATGACCAACTCTTTCCTTTCTCTCTCTCTCTACTAGTAGGACCCATGTGTTTAAAAGTTAATTAGCGCTTAATGACAATAGTTAAACGTACAAAGTAAATGACAGGTGGGACCAGCCAAAAAGATTAAAAAAAACCTAGTTTCAAATGTTTTTAGTAAATGTGTCATTGTCATGTGGGACCACGCACTATTCTCGGTTTTTAAAACACGTTTTAAAACCTGAGATATTGACATGTGTGCCCCAGTCATCAGATAATTTAAAATCAAATAGGTTCAATCATTTAGTTAATGAATAATGAGTCTATGACACGTGGGAGAGCCTTTGTTTTATAAATAAAATCACTGATAAGTAGGCTCCACATGTAAGTTAATAAAAACCGAATAATTTGAGAAAAGCCACTTTTAGTTTAGAGGAGAATACACTTTCTCTATTGGAAAGCATAAACCTTAGTAGAACTCAGAGATAAATATGTTTTCTCTATTCGAAAGAGTAAACCTGAGAAAATACGCTTTTGACGTCACCTCTTTTTAGTTTCTAGAATTTTCAAACCGAAGCAAATTAAAACGTTAATAACTTTTGCATACAAACTCCAAATTGAATGAATTATTTTTTCTAAATTCATCTAAAATCATGGTCTACCTAAATATGCAAAAATATTTGGATTTTGTTTCTATTTAAATATTTGCCATATTTAATTTGCTTCTGGCTATTTTGATTAGACATCGATTGTTCGAACGACTTATACAACGATCCTCCATCCTCATATTCACAGGAAAAAAGAGCAAGGTAAGCACACCCTTTGACCAAATTGATCCTACTATTTTAATTATGGTATTTATTTTTGCAAAATCTATTATGCATGTGTGTATGTTTGCTTAAAATTTCTATATTTGGGATAACGGTAGTTATATTTGTCGGACTAAAACAGCGACTAGAGGGGAGTGAATAGGAGCACTGTCCCTTTTTCACCTTGATCGGATTCAACACGATTTTTACTCTAATAGCTATAAGAGATATGAAGATTAATATACAAGCATAGCGGAGGACTTCTATTGAATCCAATCAACTCCCTGAAGAAAATAGACAAAAATCACCAAAAACTCAAGACAAAATGAGTTGGGCGGTCGGACCTCTCGGATGAACTTTAAAATCAACCAGAATGCAAGATCACAAAAAGGTCTAAGATTTGATCCACAACTCCAAACTATACAAAACTTGAAACAAACCTTCTCTAAAATATCAGGAACCTATTCCAGTCAAGAATCGTGAAGATCATTGCCAAAGTTCCGACCTTTTTCAGTTTGAGTGAAGATTGCTTCAAAACTGAGTCAAAACCAAAATATGATCCAAAAACTTGCTTGTGGGTAAGAGACGATCAAGATAATTCTAGATGCATTCCCACATATCACAGCAAGCAAGATCCAGACCAGAAACCAAAGGATCACAGAAAGCCCCAAAATCACAAAAGAGAGAGCAAGGACAAGAAGAGACTCATCTTGAAGAAACTTGCTTGGATTGATTTCAGATTGATGTTGGTTTACAGCCACTCCATCCTGGAGGACAAAAGCTCAACATTTGAGCACACAGTCAATCCAACTCTCAAGAACCCTAACCCCTCCACTTTCCTCTGTTCTCCCTAAAACCAAACTAGGGTTTCTTGTATCAGGGTTCACTAGTGCACAGCCAGCACCCTCCCCTATTTATAGTGGAGGCTTGCTTCTAGAGTAAGTCATCTTAACGGGCACCCGTTAAACCCACACACAAATGGGCTTCACTAACGCACGATGGCTCCCACTAAAACCATCATGACACTTGCACTGACTCTTGTGCTGCTTGATGCGACCCATCATACCGAACTACCACGCCGCTTGATCCATCCTGTTGCACCGAACTGTCGCACTGCTTGATGTGACCTGTCGCACAGAACTATCACGCCAATTGATGTGACCTATCGCACAGAACTGCTGCGCTCGGTTATCATTGTCCATTTTGCGCCATGCTTGAGTCCAGCCATCTCACCCGGCATCCACAATTGTTCTAGACCTTGGTTCTCCTAACCAAATCCTGATCCTTCTCACCGTTGACCATAGTTGACCACCAAGCCATCTAAACAAGAATAGACAAAGAAATCGATTCCAGAGACAAATTCTTCGCAACTTGACCCACGTTAGTTAAAACATGCATCATGCAAAACATGCATCCATGACCACTGTCTACGACCAGTGTCCACGACCATTGTCCATGACCAGTGTCCACGACTACTATCTATGACCAGTGTCCAGGACCACTGTCTTCGACTAGTATCTAGGACCACTTTCTTTGACCAGTGTCCACGACCACTCAATACTCAATGAACAGTGCTCGCGATGAACAGAACTCAGAGCAATAGTACTAGTAACTTTCGACCGCTCAGTACTCAACTTGTAGCTGCAGTACTCAAAGATTTCGACCACTTAGCACTCGTAGCTACATTACTCGTAGCTTTCGACCACCCGATACTCGTAGGTATAGAACTCAAACATTTCGACCACTCTGCACTCGTAGCTACAACACTCGTAGCTTTCGAGCACCTATAGTACTCGAAGATTTTGACCACTCTATACTCGTAGTTATAGTACTGGATGAACAGTACTCAAAGATTTCGACCATCCGGCACTCGAAGGCTATGATACTCGGCACACGTTGCTACAGTAATGTAAATCTACAGTACCCAGAGCTATAGTACTCGAAGTTTTCAACCACTCAGCACTCAGTTGCGGTCAAGCTGATATTCCTGAACTCTGTAGAAAGCGAGTGATTCCACAAACCTTCAACACCATTGCCAATTGTATCATCATCCTAAGATCATGAGCATATCCCTATGATATCCACAATCCCCCCTTGATGAATACATTGGCAATCTTCTAAAAAATGCAGATTGGAGGTTGTTTTGAAAAAACTGCATCTCGTTTTTGTGCAAAAGTACAACTTGATCCAAAAGCAAGAAAACACAATGGAAATGACCAAGTTGGCCTTAGATCAGCATAGGCAAGTGAGATAAAGCAAATGAAAGTAAGAAAGCTTCAATTTTCATTGAAGAGACAAAAATCTCACTTAAGGTTCATATGAAAGAACAATTGTTCAATTTGACCTTTGAAGTTCAGAAATGACAATAAGATCATAAGAATGCAAATTGGATACTCCCCCTCACTATGCCCTTTTTCTCCGCATAGTTTCCCCTTTTATCATCATTTTTGCTATATCTTCTCCCATTTGACAATGGAGTCATCAAGAAATCACGCCTTCCTCTCATCCAGAGATGATAAATGCAGAAATAAGGACGAAGCATAATGAAGAGCATGCATGAAATGCAATGGAATGACTTCATTTTTTTGTATTTCTCAATTTTTAGTATAAGAAGCTTTGGAGATTACCCAAAAGAACAATCTAGCATTTCTATTATTACTCAATACACATCAAGCCTAAAAATGCTAGCAGGATCATGTTAAGATATATATATATATCAAAGCTAAGCTAGAAGGCTCAAGATAAAGCAATGCATTGTAACAATTTAAGAAAAGCTTTAAAATTAGCAAGTTCATCAACAGGGATCCTAAAGTGATAAAGGCTATGTCAGAATGTCAATATGAGATCAAGAAGCTAACAACGACCATCCTAGAGACAAAAAGTCCTCAATTTGAATAATTTTGCTCAAAGTACCTCAATCACCCAATTTTTTCCAAAAGTTTTCCTTTGCAATGAATATTTGATGTTGATTAAAGATCTATCTTAGTGAAGAAAATCTTGGACTAGGAGCCATCCACAAACTCTTCCTAAGCTTCAACTAGGGGTGACAAATCTTGAGATTCATGTCAATTTTGGTAAGCAGTCCCCATGAGATCGTCTAGATCATCAAACTATCTCCAAGTTTATGTCTTTGACATGCAGTCTCGTGAGAATAGTTTGACACAATTTCACCACATGAGAAACTTAAAAATTGATTTTTTTTTTTTGCACAAGAGTAGTTTCAGATTCACATTGGAACAAGAAGCTCAAGAGACGCGTTCATGATAACATTTCAGATCTGAACATACTATCATATTGACATAACATTTCCAACTATAACCCAAACTTAATTTCCCAAAAGCTAACTGTGCATGCTTTCCCACAAGTGATGTCCATAACCTAGGACAAGGCTATTCGAATAGATTTAGTTCTCTGCAGAGTTGTACAGCTTTACCCACACGATATGAATACCTTATATTGTCGCCATGCACTCTCCCGAAGGAGTGTGACTAAGATATCATAACGAGGTCGTTACAATGTCATGTCCTAACTATCAAACCACTTGAGGAACAGAATCCCATAGCAGACTAAGCGCCTCGCACCACAGGTGAACCTCGTCGTGTAAGTAAGTCCCTTTCAAACAAGAGACCCTTAGGGGCAAGTAAGAGAACGAAGAATTTGCCCGCGCCAGATTGACAAGAGAACAATTAAATAATAACAATAACAATTGTCAACCTGATTGTGTTTTGATAGCTAACACACAACAAATTATTAAGCCAAGCCTTCGCCATTATCCCGGCGTGTGGTTGTACGTAAGACTTGGTTCATCACACCACAGACCGGTCCTTAAGCACTCAGACGGGGCTACACAATTCCATAACAACAACAACAATAACAACATTTCATGATCACCCTACACCCGTCCAAGTTAAGAACATAAAACCCATGCCCAACATGTCCACAAACCCCAGATGCGAAGATCTAGATACATACCTCAAATCCATCATAATCCAATCCATATAATCCTCAAATTTCATTAGGATTCAATTCAATCCACCGACCGATGGACTAGCTGCATCAACCGCTTTCGACTACAACTACTAGTATGGCTAAGTATCGTTCTATAAACTAGTAAACAATCCCATATAACATATAACCTTAGTCATTCAAGGAAAAAGGGTAATCAATATTCAAAGGTAGGCCAATGCAATAATTAGGAAATTAACTACTTCTACCCATAAACATACCTTTCAAAATAACATGCAATTGCGATAATAAAACTCACACAAAACTTTTAAAAACCACTGGGAGCAATCTGATCAAGAGGAGGGTGCTTGCACCTTTGCTGTACCACTTGTTCAATCTCAGGTTATACCCATAATAATCTCACGAATATATCGTTATCATCGAAAACCTAATGAAAGACGATAATGCAATAAATATCAAATAAAGCTAGAAATTCAACATGCTCAAAAATGTATGAAATTGATACAGTAGGTAGATTATGAGTTTATATGAATTTATGTGAAATATTCATTCCATTTGGATATAGTATGTGAAAATTATGGTGGTTTGAATCTCAACTTTCTAGAAAATCCAATTTGGTACTATTTATCCAATTTAAATGTTTGGTCAAAATTTGTAGAGTAGTGATGAATACAAGGATTACATAGATAAATCGAGGAAAAATTATAAGACCAAATCAATTGAGTTTACCTCATTTTGAGTATTTCAAGATTTAGTTATGAATGTCTAAAGTTATCAACATTTTAAAGTGTAAAAATAATTTATTTTGGGATCAATTTTCATAAAATATATCTTCTGAGTCAGAGGTAAGGCTAAAACCATTTTTAGAAATAAATTCAATTAAAATGAAAATTATCAAAAGTGGTTTCACTGTTTTTGGAGTTAAAATGTAATAGTTATGTATTTTTGAAGTTAAAAGCTTTTTCTTATTGTGAAAACAATAAAGTTATGGATCATTTTTCAAAACTATATTCTCTGCTATAGAGACATGTTTGAAACCTATTTTAAAATAAAATTCACTTAATATGAAAACTATCAAAATTGGTTTCATTAATTTTGGAGTTGATTTGAATTATATATGGATTTTTGAAGTTACAAGAATTTTTAGTGTAACAAAAATTCACGTCGGAAATTCTATAAGCAATTAAGTACTTTTCTCACCGAGCTCTCTTCTAGCCTCAGTCGCTGATAGATGGGTCCCAGGGTCAAGGGTTGACTTTGTCAGCAATGACTTGGTCTCAGCCGAAGGCTATGCTAAAAGCGTATTTAAGAGGATACGTCTTCTAATCTTGAAAACGTAAATGTGCTCAGAGTCTACTAAGAATACCCTTTTTCTTAATCGAAAGCGTACTTCTCCAGTTTTGCACGACCACTTAACCGCCATATGGCCCACGTGTCATAGGGACCAAGTCTACCGTTTCTAGTTAACCTAATTTCCGACATAGATTATGCCATTAAATGCTAATCAACACAATTAAAACCTAATGATCAGCTACAGGACTGTCGGCCGTTCCGACTGCAGAGAGTCCACGCACCCGTGTCTTTCCTGGCGGCTTGCCAACGCTGTGGTCCACGCTGGTGCCGGACAAGGCCATAAATGGGTTTTCATACGCTAGCGAAGCTAATGGCACCAGTGGCTAAGCTCACGGCGGTGCGTGCCGGCAGCATGCCGGAGAAGGGCGGCGGTGCTAAAACGGCAACAACGCAGGATATGCCACAGTGCAAATTAGTGCAAAACAACGTATGCTTGAGCTACTAGGAAGTCAGTGGAAGCTTACTAGCGGAAAAAGAAAAGCTGGAGAAGCTCGGGAAGAAACTAGTGCTGTCAATGGCGACGGCGACGCTCGGGTTCATGAGGGGAGAGAAACCTACGGCAAAAGATCAGTGAAGAATGGTTGTGAGGGGTTCAGGGGGCAGAGAAGATGGTGTAACCGAAAGCAAATCAAGAAATTGCTCACCATGATGACGATTGGACGATGAACAGTGGCATCGGCCGACAAAAGGGGCAAGATCCAAATCCACCAACTCCTGTGATGAAAAGACCGAATTGGTTGAGGGGAAAGCAATGTTGGGTTAAGGGACACAAGATGACGCGCAGGAAAGAGGTAGGAACTTACTAGAGACGAAGTTTGCGGTGATTGTAACACCCCAGCCCGTCACGAGCCTGGAATGCTACCAACCTATACTAAACAATTGAAAACTAAAGTCACTTTATTAAAATTTTCGGCAGAACCTCCCCTAAAATAGTAGCAAGCTGGGGGTTCCAACATAAACAAGTGAATCATAACTCCAAATCTCTTCATCCAAAATCCTCACTAATCATTATAATTAAGATAGACAACTAGATCATGAACCAAAAGACTAAGGAGTGCTACTCATCATTATTACAAAACTCGTTGCAAGAAATCTATTCATAAGCCAGACTTAAGCAGTTTGCTCATTTATTAGCTAACAGTCCAAATGTTATCAATATAATGGTTGGGTGGCAGTGTGTGCAACTGGATCAAGCCTACTTTCCCCCCATGCATGACGTTCTTGCAACGGTACCTAAAAACACAATGAAAACAAGGGTGAGTTCAAGAACTCAGCAAGTACCACAAATGAGACGCTACAGCATAATTAAAACATCAACCTTCAATTCTACATATTACACAAAACGTTAACACATAGAGCATGAATGCAGACATGCAATGCAATCTTTTCCTTTTTCACTCTTTTGCGCACTACACCGGTAGCTCATACAAGATCAAGAGAGTGTTTCAGTACTCGAGGAAATAATTTTTTTCTCAATTTCTCCTTTAGAAATAAAATTTCTCTCAACTTTTTGGAATCCCGATTCATCGCATAACACACTAACCCATCTCTCTTAACTTGGCATTCTTAATGCTATGCTCAAACGGAAATACATCAACCACACCTCTGTAGAGAGGCTCTATCAACTCCACGCTCTATCAACTCAAACAATACTCTAGTCAACTCCTCTACTGACTGAATTACTTTGATAGATAACTTCTGATGCATCCTAAAAATGGATCTTCACACGTAATCACGTTACCTCAATCCTTAAGAATGAATAACTCGGAATTCACTTCACATAGTCTCATGTATTTCATCAAAAGATTTCTATCAATGATCATCCCACTATTCAAAATTCACCCTTATACTACTTCTTCACATTATCATTGGGCGATCAAAGTTCTAGTATAATAATACAAATCCCAAATTTAACCTCCAAGACTCTTGCAACGAAATTCTCATATACAAGATAGGGAAATCCTCAGATTAAATTCCTAAAATCTCACAATTCCAACATACTCACTCATTAACATCATCATGAAAATATTTTCTTGACCAGTTTACCTTTACAAAGATTATAACTCTCGGAAGGTTACTCATTTAAAGCCAAATCACTCTTGACGTTACTCAACATTTTCTATTATCCCATTAATTGACATGGCGATTCGATTACTTTGTAATCCCACTCTCATTAAACCACATCATCAAGAATAACTTTCATAGCTTCGCAATACTACCAAATTGCGATACTCTAATAAATTGATCCAGATTTCCATACTTGCTAATTCTAATGCTCGGTCAAAAAGAACACCAAATCTTGGACTACATCTCGCTATAGGTCCTACTAGTTGCGACAACGAAATCTGTTAGCTCCAAAGACAAATATTCTTTTTAAGTCAAATCCTCTCCAAGGATTATTCTAATAAATCGATTTATTACTCCAGGCCTCTCAGACAACCTGACACCTAAGGGTTCACCAAACCATCTACTAGACCACCACTATCTAGATGCCAAAACACCACCTACGAGACTTTATAATACAGTTCGGTTAACCCTTTCTTAGGAGAAGAGGCAAATAGAAATAAATTTCAGCACAAAGGAAAATGTTACCACTTACAGTAGTTACAAGATCAAGAGAAACAATCAGATAAAACTGTTCTCGAAAACCAAAAGATATGATTAAAGTTGAGGGCTCACGTCCCACAAGCAGAGAATATCAAGCCTCAAACGAGAATAAAACACTGCTTTTAGAATTCGGGAAAACTCTTATGGGCAAGAACAAAAGTTTTAGACAAACTTCAATAATCTGCAAGTTATGAAACTTTAATTCAATCTCAAATACTTCTACTTCACTCGACTTTCGTTGGTTACAACATCACCATGGCAATTCCGACAAAGAGTATTTGAAGATCACAACACCTAATCCACTTAGGAACTAATAAAACCTCTCAACACGTCACTTTGCTCTAAAAAATTCAGCTATCACATCAACATGAGGTCTGAAAGATCACAAATGCGAACTAGAAACATATTCAATTAATCAACATCTGGCGAGCGATCCAGTCCCTTTATACAAAACATTCAATATTATCATCATAATCCCTTACTGACAATCACACTAGTAATGTAATAATACACTCTTAGCGAGACTCATCATAGCCTCTTATCCCATCCTAAATTTCTCCAAAAGAAACACAAACCACAAGGTTGAAACAAACCTATTTTAACTAGTTCATACTATCAAATGACACTTTCGCAAAGCACACTATCAGAGGCCACTTACTCATTCATCCACTCAACCATTAGTGTTACTCACACCCGCTCCAACTGTCCTTAACAATTGTCAATTGTATGTATCATGTATACAAATAGGGTCCTACCTCTGTTTGTAGTCACATAACCATCTATAAACACAAAGTCAACATTTAATAATCTCATTGCCTGTACAACAGGGTTTCACAACATGCTACCTCAACGTTCGTCTAATCTAATATACATGTTTCAATCTAGCAATTATTTATGATCATCAAATAACCAGTTAATGAAAATTTCCAAATTTGATATCCTCTAAGGTATCGTTCAAACACATTCTTAACATAACCATCACTAATGGGTAGGCTAATCCATTAAGATACATTACTCCGTGTTAACCAACAGATCTACCCGATTCCACAATCCTAACGATCAGACCAAGTCATCAATATACCACACCTCTTAATAACTCTATTGATTCAAACTAAATATTGTCATACTCATAGTCACAGCTCATCAAGAACTACTAGAGGACAACCTCCATTTATTCAACTTTCCTTGTTAATGATCTTAGTTAAGATCGATCATGCACACACTACAGACTCAACTTGATAACTCATAACACAACCATTAATCTTCAACACTCAAAATACCCAAGAGAGATACGTTGAGTCAAAGACTTCATGTACTAAAGGACTTGCACAAGGAAACTTTCCTTAACCAAAAACATCAAGCGAATAAATAGGTCAAGTTTTCCAATAAGAAAAACAAAACTCCCATACAAAGGTTAATCTTGACAATTAGCAAAGTTCACCAATCGCGAGAATAACTCAACGGTTGAGAAAACAATAATTGATTTACGGGACAAATTAAGCCAATGGAAACACACCAATATTTTCAAAGCAACCCATCAATCGCAATGAAAAATAACCTAAGAGAACCTCATCAAACACAACCGGAAAAGAGTTGACCAAATTCAAATTCAAGGAAAAGAACAACTCTTCTAAAGATTATCACTATCAGCACCTGAACAAAGATATCCGAGATAGCACTTCTCTATTCCCACACCACGAACGGTGGTGTAACTTGGTAAAGCCCAGGGTCACAACCACGACCTTAACCTCTCAACATCGATTATTCCCACTCATAATAATCATAATAATTAATTAATAAGCAGTCAGACACAATTCATATCAGCAATCATCAAAACGATATAACGGAAACGTAAATGCAATGATTAGCCCATCCCCATCCTACTGTGCACCAGTGTGTCAAACTTTTAAGTTGATTAGCATTAGCAATTTTTACTTAATCTAGTCACCACGGACCTACAGCCCGCTCTGATACCAACTGTAACACCCAGCCCGTCACGAGCCTGGAATGCTACCAACCTATACTAAACAATTGAAAACTAAAGTCACTTTATTAAAAATTTTGGCAGAACCTCCCCTAAAATAGTAGCAAGCTGGGGGTTCCAACATAAACAAGTGAATCATAACTCTAAATCTCTTCATCCAAAGTCCTCACTAATCATTATAATTAAGATAAACAACTAGATCATGAACCAAAAGACTAAGGAGTGCTACTCATCATTATTACAAAACTCGTTGCAAGAAATCTATTCATAAGCCAGACTTAAGCAGTTTGCTCATTTATTAGCTAACAGTCCAAATGTTATCAATATAATGGTTGGGTGGTAGTGTGTGCAACTGGATCAAGCCTACTTTCCCCCCATGCATGACGTTCTTGCAACGGTACCTAAAAACACAATGAAAACAAGGGTGAGTTCAAGAACTCAGCAAGTACCACAAATGAGATGCTACAGCATAATTAAAACATCAACCTTCAATTCTACATATTACACAAAACGTTAACAGATAGAGCATGAATGCAGACATGCAATGCAATGCAATCTTTTCCTTTTTCACTCTTTTGCGCACTACACCGGTAGTGCGGAGCAAGCAACCGTCGCTGCGAGCCCATGCCTGTGCTCGAAAGCACAGGGACCAATTGCCCTATACTCCACAAGTATAGGGGACCTCAAGCCCACACTCCGCAAGTGTGGGGATCTTTGCCCATCGTTACGCGATGGGGATCCCTCCTCAATGGCCCACATTCTGCGAATGTGGGGATCTCAATCATGCATCTTTACGTATGCTCCAATGTACATATAAATCATAACATGGTTGCAAGATGCATGAACAACACTAGTACTGTACATGAAGTACTACCAATCATATCATAAGCTAGCATCACTTTTAACCGTCATCTCACACTATCTTTTGCATGCATCTATACATTCATCATCTTTAACAACACACCATACTACCAACAACATGTATCAAGCACGTTTAATATCTTTAACAAACACATCAATCTATCAATCAATCACAGCTATCAATTTCCCATTACTAGCAAACATTGTCAACCATCCATAGTTACTCTGCTTGTTAGGGTACTTGCCTCAACCGCGTGAGAACGGTGGATGTGAAGTAGGTGCTGCCTCCGGAACCAGTCCCCACCTAAGAATACATTTAAAATCTTTATAAGGAAATGGCAATATACCAAATAAACTATAATAGCAAGCACGAGATAACAAAAGCTTGAAACGTGACCCCGACTCCACTTTTCCTATATGCTGGAATAACCCTTCTGTAACAGCCATAATGTAAAATTCGTAACTTTTAGTACAGAAGTCCAAATGAGGTGATCTTAGACTTCATTGAAAGGTTATTAAATTCCCCATCTAAGTCTAGTTGGTGGAATCTCCTGATTCGGCCATTAACCACCCCTAATATGTCTTCTAACAGAACATCGTTTTCGCGTCAGGTTTTCTGGACAGTACACTAAAACCACCATAACTTTTGCTACCAAGGTCCAAATCTTGTGTTCTTTATCTCTATGAAAAGGTATGGAAATTACCTACATTTTTAGTTATATTGAGATCCCCTGATTCTCCCTTTAATTAGCAGTTTTAATCAGTTTTCTACAGACTGTCCAAAAACTGACTGATCAACAGGACAACAATACTAGAAAATTCATAACTCCCTGACCGTTAATCGGATTTGGGCGTTCTTGGCAGCCAATGAAAGCTACGAAGATAACCTACAACTTCCTAGGAGACAAAACCTCCTAATTCGGCATCTAACCATAAGAAATTGACCGCGCAAGCTACAGGACGAATCTGCAAATACAGCGGTCAGATTGCAACCTAGCCCAAAACTACCCGATTACTCTACCACGATTAATTACCCAACACAAACGATGTGTTACCCTTGAAGCTGCTGAAGACCATGAACCCCGGATGGCGATCCCGCTCCCTTCTCTTCTTCCTTCTCTTCTCCCTTCTTTCCTCCCTCCTTTCTTCCTCTTTGGCCGGCAACAAAGGGGCTCCTTCTTCTTCCTCTTTGGCCGGCAACAATGGGGGTTTCTTGGAGGGGATCTTGGGAGGGCGCATGTAACACCCCGGCTATTCGGAAGCCAAGAAGTCACATAAATCATCTAACATACATCCATAATGCGGAAGAATTTGAATAATATTAGCTAATGATATAAAGAAATCACTATTTAATAGAACCATAGCATGACATTAGTCTGAATTCAAGCAAGTGTAACGAAAGATGATCGAAGATCACAAACAATACATAATCAATCATAATATGGAGAAGGTATCCTTCCTTCACCATTTAAATTTATTTAATACAGTTCATCACTTAACGAATGAAAGATAGAAACTAAATCATATTGTTGAACTTGATTATGGTGAATTGCAAGATTAGTGCGTGTCTACTCCCTCCCGATAGAGCCAGCATCAATGTTCACCTAAAATAAACAAACAAAGCAAGAATGAGTCCGTGACTCAGCAAATCTGATGGATAAATGAACATACCACAAATACGAACAAGACCTCATCATTAAAGAATGTGAACATACCCGAATGAATATATGGATGAATAGAATGAATGGATTTAATGAAAAGGATGGATGCACACATGCTTATACGGTATAGCTAGTGACACACCCGTCGGTGTGCACTTAAGCCCGTATTTAACCAAAATACGGGATCCCAATCCGTATGAAGAACGTTTCATACGGGTGTCCAAAATGCCCACATTGACTGGTGCGTCTTACGTGCCCATACTGGAATTGATGGGTCTTATAATCCACTCCCGTGGAAGGCACATGAAACAGGATGCATGAACTGAAGTATGAATTATGAAAGACATCATATATATACTCATGTATATAACACATAAGAAAAGGACATAAACTTTGAATATTCTCGTGGATATCAGAAAAACACAATCTGAGTCATCAAGCATGCATCATACTCCAAACATATGAACATCAAAGTACTTGCCTTTCATGAAGCTGCGGTGAGCAAAGAAGATGCCCTAAACCCAAGCCCTCTCGCCTACACAAGCAAGTACTCGAAATAAATACAACATATAACAGGGCGCTTCCAATAACGTTCTACAATGCCTTCCCGATGACCCATAATTAACTAGTTAGCTCTAATATGAAAACAGACTATTCACGCATAAACCGAAACTAGACAGCAGAACGGTAAAAAAACATATCTATTGTTCTGGAACTCGGAACGAGGTGAGACTAGTTTATATGGATTCTTCACTGACAAATCTACAATACTCTAGTTGACAAGGTAACCCAATTCGACCAATTTAATTCACTAACAGTTAACTGAAACAGCAGAACAGAAACTGTCTACACAATTAAGACAACAGTATTAAAACGATCATAACTTTTAATATACAACTCCGAATTACGCGTTCTTTAACAATATCAAAAGCTAAGACCAATACCTACAATAACCTAGTTGGGTGAAAGCCCTGAATTTTCCATTAACACACTCATATTTTAAAAGACAACTTGACAATTTATTCTCGTCAGGATTCTGGACAGCAGAGACGAAAACTAACATAACTTTTGATCCGTACGTCGGAATTCAGTGTTCTTGGCGGCCACCGAAAGCTAAGAACAAGATATAACTAACTCTAGGAGGTCAACTCTTCGGATTCGGACTCTAAGTCATCGAAACAGTGTGCGCAACAATCTGGACAGAAACTTAAATAATCGCAGCAGGACTTCGATCCAACGAACATGGCATCAAACGCTCCTACTAAGATCCAATCAGCGAAGAGAATGAACCATTACCCTTGTAGAACCCTAGGAAGACGCTGATCAAACACCCCGAAGAAGATCCCTTCTCTTCTCTTCCTTTCTCCTTTCTTCTCTTGCGAAATCCTTTCTCCTCTTCCTTTTGGCCAATGGCAGCAGACAAGGAAGGAGATGCGAGGTGTATGGGGCATGCTCTGATGCCGTGCACGATGAATGGGTTGTTGTCTAGGGTTTTAGGGAAAAGGGGCAGTTTGGGCCATGGGCCTTAGGGGCGCCTCCCCCCCCTTAATGGCCCATTTCATGGCCGGCCAAAGACAGCCCTTAGCTTGGGCTGGAGGCCCAAGTTCCCAATTCTAATAGAATCTTTAAATTTAATTTAATTTTTCTCTTCCGAACAAGTTTATCTCTTATCGATAAACGGGATATTACATTCTACCCCTTAAGCGAGATTCGGCCCGAATCCTCACAAGATCTTGCGAAAGGACAACCACAACTGAGAACTAACAACGGTAACCACGTACCCGTTGTGAACAACACCGGCTAAAACTCACTCACGCGAAACTCCAACTTCCCAAGTAGCCTCTCCCTCAGACTGAAAATACCACAACACAACGACGTAACACGACGTCTGAACTAACACTCAACCCAGTACTTCGGTACACTCATCGGACAAGACTCAAGGTAAGATCTCACTCGATGGTCCACGGCGTTAACGAATAATCAAACTCGGATCTCCTAGGTACTCACTCGGCACGAATATACAAAAGTTGCGTTCACGCGTAGGGACCAAACGGTCCTAGCGATACGCTAACTAGCGAAAACAACCCAACGTACCTTGGGCTAACCTCCCCATTGATGCCGAACCACACAACATGCACATAGAGCACGGAACTCTTGTTCCACCTCTCAATTGAACTCTTCACTGAAAACAAGGATCACCTCCTTTAACCGGAAACATACAATCGAATTCTTTTAAGCAAACTCTTTTTGGCAAAACACATCTGAATAAGAAAGATTCACATCGCAACTATACGTTACCAACTGGTGCATGAAGAGTAAAATCCAAATCGAATTTCATCAAGAAAACCTTTCCACTTTCCAAGTGGCAAATTGCGAATAAACGTCCACGAAAACCAAAGGACAAATCACTCGAATAACCAAATCAATCATTATTTTTTCCTTTCGAATCGCTCGAACCACACATGCCAAAATTGAGTCAAACTCAACTTACGAAAGACATTGGTCAACAAAGACAAAGCTCATGCGAGAATAAAGAAAACGCTTCACTAAACAAGAAGACATCTTTTTCCTTAGTTTCATTTTTTGGAATAAAATATCTCTCAAACCTTGGAATTCGAATTCATCGCATATCATACGGTCTCAAACCTCTTAATTTAACATCCTCAAATTTAGGCTTAAACCGAAATACATCATCCACACCTTTGTGGAGAGACTCTATTGATTCCACTGAACACTCTAGACAACTCCTTCAACTGATGACATTAATTTGATAGAAGGCACCAAAAGACCTCAAAAACCTATGCAATCTCATCACCTCCAACTTTCAAGAATAATACATCAGAATCCTCAACACACCCGCTCATGAACTATATCAGAAGGGTTCTATCGACAATCATCCCACTGCTCAGAGTTCTCCAGTTTTCTATCTCCTCTACACATAAATCTTTGGGCGACCAAAAGTCTAGCATGAAAATGGAAAGCCCAAATTTAACCTCTGAGACCTCTACAACGAATTTCCTCTTATAACAAATAGTGAAATCATCGGATTAAATCTCTAACATCCCCACAATTCCGATATACTCACTCATTGACATCATCAGGAATCACTCACACAACATCGTAATACTTTTCAATTGTGTTACTCTATAAAATTGATTAAGGTTTCCATACATTTGATAATCCCCAACATTTCAACATGAACCAAAGTTCTGGAACTACACTATACCATAGGTTCTACTTAGTCAAACACTATACAGTTTTACTTCGAAGTCATACATTCCATCTGAATCAACTTCACTCCAAGAGGTTCAGGTCAAAACCAACTCATCTTCTATTACTCCTCCAATAGCTTGGTAGCAAAATCTCACCCCTACAATCACTTAACCACCACCCAACAATTAATAACTTACGCTTTGTAAAACTTTGTGACGAGGATCTAAATAATCCTCATTTATTTACTCCATAATCAAGAAATATGACGTCATAAGACATACCCCTTAAAATATCAAAAGGGAAGAACTAGTCAGGAAGTCGTAGGCTACCCTACGACTACCCCCTGGTCGTAAGCTCTTCTACGACCACGGTATAATCCCTACGACTACCCCCTGGTCGTAAGCTCTTCTACGACCATAGTATAATCGTTACGACTACTACCTAGTCGTAAGCTCTTCTACGACTATGGTATGATCGTTACGAGTATGTCTGGTCGTAAGTTTTTCTACGATCGGGGCCTTCTACAGGTTCCTCATGACTTACTGGACCCACCCGTTGACGGCCCATTAAACAGTGAGAATCTAAGCAGTCAAAATACGCGATTATCTCGACATAATCAGATTATTCCCACTATCTCTCGATCGTAAGCGATTGACGGCATGGGAGGTTACTACTCGGTAATTACTCTCATTATTACATAATAATGAGCGACTAATTAGCTGGAAGGACAACGCCCACTATTACTTAGTATAAATAGGTATCATTAGAGATAGAGGGAAGGGCTTTTGGGGAAAGAAAAGCAGAGCCTTCTTTGGAGAACAGTTAGGAAAATACTTATTCGATTGTAATCCAAAGAGAAAATACAAGATACAGGAGTAGGGTTGTTATTCTCACCGGAGAAGGCCCAACTGTATAAAATCCTCGTGTCTTCTTCGTCAGTGTGATCAATTGTGGAGACCCCGAATCAAACAATCTTTACGTAAGATCGGTTCTAAAACACCGACAGTTGGCGCCGACCGTGGGGATCCTCTGGTAATTCCTTGTCAATAGTTCTTCCTTTTCTCTTTTATGCTACCATGCCAGAGAATGGAATGAGGAGAATTGGTTCGACTTGGGCGACATGCAGATATCGACATGGATGCCGGTCTCGAATCTGAACCGAGTATCGAATCTTCGACGGTATTGCCGCCTCTGGAGATCTTCTATCAGATCTCGGAGATTGCATTACCACCAAAGTCGAGGAGGGATCCTTATCCCCCACGACAGTACACCCAGCCGAGGGATCAATTTCCTCGGGTGGCAAGGGTCAACTCGACCAGCAACAGCCCTGTCTCAGGGTAAACTCGCAACACGACGAGAGCTTTTCCTCTAAGTGCTCGAGTCCCCCCAAGACAGTTCGAGTTGGCAAGACAAGTTCTGGAAGCCATTATCCCGGAGCTCCATCGACATCTGATGGTCCTCTCTCCGAGCATTTCGCGAGGAAGAGGATCGAACATCTTTGTTCATCCGAATTCAACCGTCCGACGCAGAGCCACTGCGACCGAGACGGTTATAACCGAGTTCCCCTACCGGAGGGTTTACTCCAAGTCGCCAGATGGTGTCGCCGACCACTCCTCCGGTGAGGAGATCTCGGCGCAAGTGGAAGTCATCCACGGAGGTCTTCGTCCTTCCTCTCGATCGGGATCGTTCTCCCGGAAGAAGGATCGTACATGCTTCCGCCGAGCATACTCTACACCACCTCGTCGTAATGGCAAGGACACCACGGTAGCGAACAAACGAACACTTTGATGAACGTGCGGGACATCCTCAACATTCTCGCGCTCCATTAAAAAAGTTCAAGGGTCGAAATAGACCATTCGAGGCAATTCGACGGAAGAAAATAGTGGCTCGAAGAACCTCCCGAGCGCGCTTATTTCGGTCGAAGGAAGCTCAAGAACTCAAAGACATCAATGATTTTCTTTGGAGAACCCGACAAGAACTCGCTCGAGCACCAGGTTATGATCTTTTTGCCGAGGAGATCGCGCAAAGACTTCGTGACATGATGGCCAAACTCGAGCGACGAGGTCGACCACAACCACAAAGTCGTAATAGTGCGGCTACTTCTTACGCGGTGTTCAAGAAACTTCGTCGCATGGAAGGCGGCACGACTCTCCTCATGTCATTCTCTCGACATGAGAAAATGCCACAAGCCAACGGGAGGGTGATCTTTCACCACTTCAACGACGAGACGCATACGCGGCAAGCGGGTACGTGGAGTATTTCCCCCGTAAGGCTGAGGCCTATTATAGGCCTAGTCCCCCCATGGCTGGGTATCGACGAGTTCGATCGCCCGGCGACATTAACCCTTCGTTTCTGCAAAAAAGAAGACAAGAGGTTATCTCGGGATGTCGGGCGTTCTCACGACCTTGAGCGGTTCGTTGGCGCCTCGATTTCGGCAAGCGAATATGGAGAAATTCGATGGAACTCAAAACCCCATCGAGTTCCTCCAAATCTACACTCTGACTATCCGAGCTGCAGGAGGAGGAGAGCATGTCATGGCGAATTACCTTCCGATCGTGCTCGAAGGATCGCGCGATCATGGCTTCTAAACCAACCATTTGAGTCGATCTACTCGTGGCAACACCTCGTGATCTCTGCGGCTAATTTCAGAAACTTACAATCGCCCAGAAAGGAGGATGACTTGCGGATATGGCAGAACAACCATGAAACGCTACGACAATTCATCAGCGCTTGATCGAGTTCAAATCGTGGATATCATGGGGATATGCTCATGATCTTAGGATGATGTGTCAATTGGCAATGATGTTGAAGGTTTGCGGAATCACGAGTTTTGGCAAAGTTCGGTTTCTGTCGGGTCTCGGCGGTCGGGCCGGCCGGTGGCGATCGACCGCCATGCCTCGGTGTTCACGTGTGGCGGTCCGGCCGCCGGCGGTCGTGACCGACCGATTTGGTAGCGATGCGACCGGCGTCTGCTGAGCGGTCGGACCGGCAAGTTGAGTGACTCGAGTTTGAGGCGGGGCCAAAAATAGAGGTGTAGGCAAGTGAGGAGTTTCTCACCGCACTTGGTCCCATAATTTTTGGAGCTTCGGTCAAAAGTTCTATTCGTTTTAAATTTCGGAGAGGTTGCGATTTCGCGTTGAAATTTCGGCTAAGTCCTTTGTGGCGGTCGACCGCCTTACGTTGGCGGTCGGGCGGTGGTGGCGGTCGACCGCCAAGGCCGCGATCGACCGATTTTCACTTAAGTCGTCGCGTGTGGCGGCGATGGTTGCTGTTAGGTCAAGTTCGTGGATTTCATGGCATATGTGTTGCATGATGCATGTTTTGACTAACGTGGGTCAAGTTGTGAAGAACTTGTTCCGGTCGATTTGCTTGTCTATTGTTATGCGAGTTGCTTGGTGGTCAACGACGGTCAACAGCGAGGATGATCGGGACTAGGCTTGAGAGCCGAGGTTCAAAGCGATCGACGATGCGGTGAAGTCATTGGACTCAAGTATGGTGCAAGATGGACAAAGGTGACCGAACAGGCGGTTGGTGCGGCCGGTTGAATCAAGTGGCGCGGGGTCGGTGCAAGTGCCATGGTGGTTACGGTGGGAGCCGGATGGGAGAGACTTGCCGACATGATGAGAGCCGTTGGATCAACCTACACGTGGCGAGCAGCGAGTGCCGCACAATATGAACACGACGCTTTAAAATGCGTGCGTGTGTCACCCGCTTGTTTTGGGCCTTAACGGAGCCCATTAGGAGACTCTATTAGAAACCCTAAGCCTCCACTATAAATAGAGGAGGAGGTGGCTGCACCTTCCCGACCTTTCGACGTTCATTGTTTAGAAACCCTAATTTGCTTAGGGAGAGGAGGAGAGGAGGTTAGGGTTCTAGAGAGTTGGATTGGATTTCGTGCTCATGTATTGAGTCTTTGTCATCCATTGATGGAGTGGTGTAAACTGGATCAAATCAATCCAAAGAAAGTTTCTTCAAAAGTGAGTTCATGTGCTTTCTTTCTCTCTTTTGATGAATTGAGTCTTTGTTTGATCCATGAGTTATTGCTTAGTTTCTTGACGTGATTTAGCTTGCTGTGACGTGTGAGAATACATCTAGGATCATCAAGATCATCAATCACTCACGAGCAAGTCTCAAGATCATATTTTCGTTTTGACTCGGTTTTTGACCTAACCGCTCAAACTGTAGAAGGTCAGAATCTTGGCAAGAATTATCACGATCGTTGCTTGGAATAGGTTCCTGACATACTTAGGTAGGTGTGTGTCAAATTTCACGAAGTTTGGACGCATGAATCAAAAGTTTGATCAATTTGCGTTTCGGTTTGTCGGGCTGTTTTCTCTGTTCATCGAACCAGAAGTCTGACCTCCCGTGAAATCGGTCTGACCGCCCGAGGTAGCGGTCTGACCGCTTGGATCGGTTTGACCGCCCCCGTGAGAGGTCAGACCGCCCGAGCCTCTGTGTTTTGGTTTTGTGTTGATTTTACTTTGGGGTTTTGAGTTGATTCAATACAAGTCTTCCGCTGTGCATGATTGATTGATCTTCATAGTTTTCATAGCTATTGGAGAGAGATTCGTATTGACTTGATTTTGGGAGAAAAAGAGATCGTGCTCCTATTCACCCCCCCTCTAGTCGCCTTTTCGGTCCAACAAGTGGTATCAGAGCCCGGTTAGTTCAATCTTGATCTTAACCGGTCACTGAACTTTGGCGATGGATAAGTACTCTTCCAAACCGCATATCTTCGATGGGCACGACTATGCCTTTTGGAAGAACCGCATGCGTGTCTTTCTTGAGAGCGAACCACAAGGTATTTGGGAGGCTGTTCGAGATCCGCTTATCTTGCCTGAGGTTGATACGCCGGCTTCTGAAGCTCTTTTGGCTAATGACCGTAAGGCAAAGAATTTTCTGTATGGTGGGCTTGGTAGACAGGAATATGATAGGATTTGCAATCTCGAGATCGCACATGAGATTTGGAAGACTCTGAAACCTATCATGAGGGTTCTTCCCAAATCAAACAAGTGCGTCAGCAGGTTTATAAGAGAGAATATAACAAATTCGAGATGCGTTGTCCTGGTGAGAGCATCGATGACATTTTCAGTCGCTTCAACACAGTGATAAATCAGATGAAGTGTAACACCCTAGCTATCCGGAAGCCAAGATGTCACCTAAAACATCTAACATACATCCATAATACGGAAGAACTTGAAACAAGTATATCAACTAAAGACAGCATTAAGATAAACAGGACATGGTGAAGGTATCCTTCCTTCACCTTCTAAGTTATTTAATACTGAACATCAATAAAGAAGGTTCACACGTAGTAATAAATCAACATCCAGGTGGAGAAGGTATCCTTCCTTCTCCAATTATAGTTTAATTATTACAGTTCACCGTTAACGAATGAAATATGGAACTAAAATTTAGTCTTGAACATGAATTTGATGTTGTGAACAAGTAGTGCGTGTCTACTCCTCCCAAGAGCCAACATCAGGGGTTACCTAAAATAAACAAACAACGCAAGAGTGAGTCCACGACTCAGCAAGTACATATATCAATAAGATAATCATTCAATATGAATAAGACAAACTCATCATCAGGTTCGATCACATCACAACTGACTACATATGAAGACATGATATGAATGCTCAAAATCAAAGGAATGGACTGCACACATGCATATACTGAGTATAGCCGATGAAACACCCGTCGGTGTTCACTCAAGCCCGCATCTTAACAAAATGCGGGATCCACTTCCGTATGAAGAACGTTTCATACGGCGCCCAACATTGCCCATCTTGGAGTTAATGGGTCTTACATGCCCATTCTGGAATTAATGGGTCTTTCAAATCCACTCCGTGTGGACGGACATGACAATGTCCAACACCGCCCACACGGAATGGTGGGACTTGCAATCCACGTGGATGAAACATGCATAATGAATGCATAGAATGAAATCTGAATATTGAAAGACATGATAACAAAACATGGATTCAACACATATGAAAGAACATAGACAATCCATCTTCTCTCATATCATACAAAATCACAGCATGACCATAAACATTCATCAATCACAATCATTAAGGGTGGCAATGTACTTGCCTTCCGCGATCGACAGCGTTAGTCGGCAAAGGTGATACTCATAAACCCGAGGCTTCACCTCCTAAACAAGTAAAATAATTTCAATAAGGACATAATATACCCAACACTACTAATCGACGTTAAACATCGCTGCCTCGATGACTCTAGTCATTAAAACAAAGCTTAAACTGAAATCAACAATTTCTTACATAACTTAATTCTGGACAGCAGCACGGTAAATGACATAACTATTGGTCTGGAACTCGGAATGAGGTGAGACCAATTTCCATGGATTCTTAACTGACATATCTACAATACTCTAGTTGGGCAAAAGTTCAGATTTTGCCTCTAATAAAATTTGGCCCACGGCTCAAATCTGTTGACTGAATTAATTGACAGAAATATCGGCTAAAATAAAATATCCATAACTTTTGTTGTACAACTCCAAATTGGACGTTCTTTATCAATCTGAAAAGGTTATGAAATTACCTACACTAACCTAGTTGGCACGACATTCAAATTTTGCCTTTAACAAAAAGTGGCACACGGGACAAAACTAGAGATAAAAACTAACATACAATCTGGACAGACTGACATACAATCTGGACAGTCATAAAGAAAAGTGCATAACTTTTGATCTATAAATCCAAATGAGGTGTTCTTTATCAATCCTGAAAGCTAGTGATATCATCTTCAAAATTTGTTATGGGAAAGACCTCTGAATCACCCTCTAACTAGGACATATATCAACCTATACAGAGACTGCTAATTCTCGTCAGGATTCTGGACAGCAGATAATAAATCTATCATAACTTTTGACTCGAAAGTCGGAATTCAGTGTTCTTGGCGGCCACCGAAAGCTAAGAACAAGACCTACAAAACTCTAGGAGATCAAATTCCCTAATTCTGCCTTTAGGTACACGAAACAAGCCACGCAAGAAACTGGACAGAATTGGAATTACAGCAGACCGCACATGAACCGATCAAACCTAATCAAATTCGCCTCTCGATTAACCAACAACGACAACCGAGAACCGTTACCCTTGGAGCACCAGGAAGACGATGAAGAACCTTTTAGAGGATGACCCTCAATCCCCCTTCTTGATCAACAAGTCATGAAGCTCCAGCCCTTCCTTCGCGAGAGGCCGGCAGCGGGAGATCGGCATCAAGGAATGGGAGATGCTCATCCATGGATGGGCAGCTCCAAGGAGGAGATGGAAGGCGCAAGGGAGAGGGAGGGGTAAGGGTGGCGGCTGCAAGAGGGAGGGGAGGAAAGAATTCGGCCAAGGGGTGGGGGTAAGGGCAGCTAGGGTTTAGAAGGAGGGGCGCTTGGGCCTTGGGCCCTAGGACACCTTCCCCTTAATGGCCCACTCGGCCTGGCCAAAGGATGGATGAGCTTGGGCGGAGGTCCATACTCAAAGATCCCCAAAACTTTGAATTTAATAAAATTTCCAACTCCCGAATAAAATTAAGCGCCACCGATTAAATTGATTTACCCCGATTATTGACTTCTCACACTTCCGAGTATTACATGAAGTCTGTTGGTATTGAATTTACATACCGAAAATGCCATCCATCTCCGCTGCAATCAACACCGTGGAGTGGGAGATAAAGGCTACCGCTATTCAGAAAATGTCAACTTCTCGATCGACTTTGAGCCGCTCTATAGCAAGCTCAAGACTCATGAGATCCGAAAGTGACCATTCTAAGAAGGGTAACATGGCTTTGTAGCAGCATCCGCCAAGAGAGCCTCGATGGGTCGTTTGAGTCCTCTTCGAGTTTTTCACTTGCTTCTTTATCGCAATCCAAGAAGAGGATCTTGAGAGTATTCTGAGCCCGAGATGGCGCTTTTGATTAAGAAGTTCACACGGCCTACAACAATATGAGAAATAAAAAGAGAGGCGCCCGTGACTTGTTATGAGTGTGGAGAGCTTAATCACATCCGGCAAATTGCCCTAAGCTGAAAGGTAAGAGCAACCACAAGGATGAAAAGCCGCTTGGAAGAAGCCTCGGGGCGCAAGTCCAGTTTGATGATGCCAAGCTCGGAAGGCTTCTCACGGGTTCTTGCCGCTCTTGGAGATCGATCCTTGAGTGATGTGGACTCGGGAGCGAGGAGGACAAGGAGGAGGAGCTCCTCAAGACAAGAAGGGAAGGCCAAGGACTTCACGGCATGTGCTTCATGGTCGACTGACGACATCAATGACAACAATGATGTATCTCCTTCTTATGATGTTCTCTTTGCTAGATGTGAAAGCTGTCTATGAGCAAATGCTAGGTCGATAAAGCTTTAAAGTTCATCATGACTAAGAATGAGGAGTTAGAGTCACAAGTAAAGAAACTCCCATTAGAACTTGTGAATGCTAAGAGTCTTGAATCGATGAATGTTCATCTGCTATGCTTTACATTTCGAATTTGCTAACCGCAATCTGCTCATGATATTGCTTTGCAACAACTTGAAAATGCTAGAACCGAGCTAATTGAAGTTAAATCTGCTCCTTACGAAAAATGCTTAAAGTCTAGCATGTTGGTTGTTTCGATGTGGTTGAATCTAGCTCTTGCTGCATGCGCTTAGAACGTGAACGTGAATTACATGATGTTGTAGAAGCAATAGAGCTAAATATGCCAAGCTTAAGGGCAGTATTAATTACGCTGCTTGTGCTTCATGTGAAGCTCTTAAGCTTGAAGTTGCTCTTTATAAGGAGAGGTTTAACGCTAAAACTTGTGATTCATGTGTTAACCTTAGAAAAGAAATTGCTTACCTTAATGACACATTAGAAAGATTTTCTAAAGGTAAGAAAGCATTAAACATGATTCTTGACAAGTCAAAAACTCCTTATAAGAAGCAAGGGTTAGGATACAACTTTGCCTGTGATAAATCTAATGACATTCAAATTTTGAGAAATGACTTAGTTGAATTTGAAACCCAACCGCAAAGATCACTTTCAAATCTGCAGGTTTTGCCCAACCATCTGTTCGATCAAAAGGTGCTTCTCCCGGTGGTACCAAGTACCATTGCACCTATTGCAAGAAGGATGGGCATTTGGTTGAGTTCTGTTGGCGTGAGGTTGAAAAATGCTAAGAAAAATCTTGCTAGAATGTCATCTAATCAACCTAGAGCTTTTATGAGACATGGTAATTTAGAAAGGAAGAAACACGGTCTAGGATTTATTTCACATGCTAATGATGCTCATGCTCCTAGGCAGGATAACTCTCATGTTAGAGTAACCATTGCTCACAATGAATTTCAAATAGAATCAAGGATAGCACTTCGCTTTGCATACTACTGAGACATGTGTCTCGATCTTGGGTTCCCAAGTCATGTTTAACTAACTTGAGATTGAGACACATCGTTCTTTTGTGCCTTGATTTTCGGGATCACCGCGGAAGGAAGGACACATGGTTAGTCGACTCACTATTCACGCCACATGACCAGGAGACTCAAAATGGTTCACCTCCTTCACGCTGGTCGATAGGTGATGTCCTCATCACCTTTGGAGACAATACACAAGGGCGGATTGAAGGAACGGATCAATCGGGGTGAATGACAATTTCATCCTAAAGGGCGTCGCCCTTGTGGACAAGCTTAGGTTTAACTTACTCTCTCTCACGACTTCTTGATGATGGTTATGAGACTATATTTAAGAAAAATGCTTGTCGGTGCTTGATTCTGTTTGGTGAGCTCGTTTTGGAATTTATAGAGTTGCTAGGATCTTTGGAGCTGATTTTTCGAATCTCTTGTTGGTTCTCTTAAATGTTTGTTTACACCTTCTTCGAGTTCGCTTTGGCACCGACGTTTGGGGCACATTGGTTTTGATCATCCGACGCGAGTTAGCAACCTTGATCTCATGAGAGGTTTGCCCAAACTCGAGCCGTCAAGGATCTTGTATGTGCGCCTCGTAGGCATGGTAAGCAAGTTGCCGCCTCACACCCTTCGGTGACTTTGGTCATGACCGACGGACGATTGCTTCATATGGATCTGTTGGTCTGCTAGGTTCGTCAATGGTGGCAAGTGGTACATTCTTGTCATAGTTGATGATTTTTCGAGATACACTTGGGTGTTCTTTCTTGCTTCAAGGATGAAGCTTTTGGTTTTATCGTGATCTTGTTCTTCGTTTGGCTTCGAATTTTCGTGCCTTGAGAGCGATCCAGTGACAATGGCACGGAGTTCAAGAATGCCTCGTTTGCCTCTTTTTGTCTTTGGCGCGAATTGAGCATCGTTTTCTTCTCCACACGTCCCTCAACGAATGGCGTTGTGGAAAGGAAGAACAAAACCATAGTCGAGATGGCTAGGACAATGCTAGATGAGTATAGCACACCGAGGAGGTTTTGGGTCGGCTATTTCTCTGACTTGCCATATTGCAAATCGTGTCTTCTTGAGACCTTCTTGGGCAAGACTTCATATGAGCTTGTTTTGGTAGAAAACCCTCTGTTTCTCATTTTGAGTTTTGGAGCTAAGTGTTTCATTCTCAAGACAGAAACCTAGATAAATTTGAATCAATGAATTTTGATGGTTTATTTCTAGGTTATCCTGCACATTCGAGGGGTTTTCGGGTTTTAATGTTGAAACTAACATTGTCCAGAGACATGCAATGTCACTTTTGATGAGACTAGCCCTGGAGCTAGATCCGACATTTCGTGTGATACAGTGTGAAAGCATTTTTGTGGAGGAAGATGATGACGGCGATATTTGTCCTCCACTGCTGCTCCCGAGGCTCTGTCCAAGTTCCGTAACACCACTCGTGCGCTTCACCTCCAATTGAGGCTCTGCCGCATCTTCTTCATCCAGATACTGCGGAGGTTGAGGAGATATTGTCTCCCGGCGCCCACTTCATATTGAGGCATCATCCTCGGATCGGATGATTGGTAATCTTAATGAGCGAGTCACTCGCTCCTGTATCACGATCCAAGTCTCTACTCATTCTCGCATTTGTTGCTTCTTTGAACCCGCGATATATCACATGCGTTATCCGATTCTAGTGGGTTAATGCCATGCATGAGGAGTTAGAGAATTTTGAGAGGAATAAGGTGCGGAATCTAGTAGAACCTCCTAGTGGTCATAATGTGATAGGAACCCGTTGGGTGTTCAAAATAAACAAAATGAGGATGGTTCGTGGTTAGAAACAAGGCTAGATTGGTAGCTTAGGGTTTTAGCCAAGTTGAGGGTTAGACTTTGATGAGACATTTGCTCTGTTGCTAGATTGAAGCCATTCGCATTCTCGCTTGCATTTGCTTCTAAGGGTTTTAGATTATATCGGATGGATGTTAAGAGTGCCTTTTGAATGGTTTTATAGAGGAGGAAGTGTATGTTAGACAACCCCTGTGCTTTGAGAATCCCAAGCATCCACATCATGTTTTCAAGCTATCCAAAGCCTTGTATGGTCTTAAGCAAGCCCCTAGAGCACGGTATGATAGACTTAAGACCTTCTGCTAAGAATGATTATGAGATGGGTAAGGTAGACAAGACCTGCTCATCCTTAGGCGTGGCAATGACTTCGCTTGCTCAGATTTATGTAGATGATATTATCTTTGGTGGTTCTTCTCATGCTCTTGTTTCCGGCTTTACGAGACCATGTCTAGGGAATTTGAGATGAGCATGATGGGAGAACTCAACTACTTCTCGGGGCTTCAAATCAAGCAATGCAAGGAAGGATCTTCATCCATCGAACGAAGTACACCAAGGATCTGCTCAAGCGCTTGAGATGGGTGATCGCAAGCCAATCGCCACTCCCATGGCGACTTCGGATCGCTTTGGATCGGATGAGGAAGGAGAAGCCATGGATCAACGCGAGTACCGCAGCATGATTGGCTCCCTTCGCATTTGACGGCCTCAAGACCGGACATCCACTTCATTTGTTGCCTGCGCGCGAGGTTTGTGCGTCTCAGAGGACTTCCCATCGCCAGCCGTTAAGCGCATCTTCGTATTTACACTCTACCCTCCAGTATGGCATTTGGTATTCTGCTCTTCGTCCTTGTCCATTCGGGGTTTTCGATTCGATTTTTGCGTCAGTTGGCTAGATAGGAAGAGTACCTCGAGCACTTGTCACTTCCTAGGCACTTCTCTTGTCTCTTGGTCTTCTAGGAAGCAATCTTACATTGCACAATCCATCTTTGAAGTTGAATATGTAGTCGCTTGTAACATCCCAATTTTGGGCTTGTGTTTCAAATGTAAGAAAATGAGTAGAAATTAAAACTTTTTCTTACATCATGTGTTTCCTGTTTGTATTGGACAAGTATTGTGCAAGACTTATGGAAATGCAAAGCCACAAGTCTTTTGATCCAAATCTTGTTCCTTCAAAAACAATCTTGTCAAACCTTTTGATCATCCTCTGGAAATATTTTTCCTAAGTTCTTGGGATGGTATGTGACCCCTCTGAAAAATTTCACAATTTTAGAAATTGTTTGAATATTTTAGAGGGCGATCAAACTGTTTGACTCTCAGTCAAACAAAACCAGTACCTTATAGAATTTTTGGAGAAAAATACAATGCATAAAAACCTCTGCAAATTTTACACAAGGTCAATGTCTCAGTCAGCAAGCTCCTGTAAAATTTCAGAATTTTGGAGTTATTTTGCTACCCCAAATAAATCCTCAAAAGTCCCAGCTTTAATTTAAAACCTAAAGTCGACTCACTATTCATTGGGTTCGAGTCGGGCTCGAGTCCGAGCCACTTGACACGGTTAAACCACCTAGCTGCACCGAGCCGCACTTTAAAACGCGCGTGCAATCTCGGCCGTTTGATTCAAATCGCTCGCCCACGTTCATGTGAGCATTCGGACCCTCGGTTGCATTAACCGATTAGGACCGTTGGATTTCAATCCAACCGCCCGACTCCGAGGGCAATCGGATTGTCCGCGAACTTCGTTTAATCGTGACCGTCCATTTTCAATCCAACGGCCATCGCTCGCTCGTTCTTCTTCCTCCTCGGCTTCTCGTGCGCGCGTGCATTCATGGCGAGAGAAAGAGAGCATGGGGGCTTGTTGTGTCACCGAGCGTGCCTCGTCAACGTCTCTGCAAGGCATTTAATGCGCAATGAGCTTTCTCCTCCATTGTCACCGTGCTCACTTGCTCCCATCATTTCGTGGTCCATGACCGCACCATGAACCGAGCTCACCATGGGCTCATGTTCTTGCTCAAACCCTAATTCCTTTCCTATAAGTTGGTCCTCTAGGTCCTCCCGGTGTTCTTTTGCACCACACCTAGCTACTCTCGTGTTTGAGCTCAAAACCATCTCAAACCTTCAATCCACCATTGTTGACCGAGGGCTCCAATGGCGGCCTTGGTGTCCCAGTGGTTCATCTTCAACATTTCTTGCACCCTTTTGAACTCCTCGACCTCCTTTATATTTCCCTAACTTGATTTTGGGTTGCATTCACAGAATCACTCAATTTTAAGTTTGGAGATTTTCGGTTGGTTTCACCCCTTTCTTCTCCACTCAGTAAGTGGTTCTTTTGCAATTATTTGCTTTTGGAGCCTCTTTGAGCTATAATGAAGTGTGGTGATGATTTGGTTCCACTCATTTTGCTCGAACCTCATCTTCCACTTCATCTTCTTCGCTCCGGTGGACTTCATCGTGTTCAAGTCTTCCCGGCCATCTTTGGAGCTCCTCTCGGTTAAGGTAGTTTCTATATAGTCCCTAGAAGTCATGGCACTCGCTTCCTTGGACCACACGAGCATCTTGCTATTTTCGTGTTTTGCCGTGTCGGCCTCTTTCTTTGTTTTCCGGCTCGCGGCGTTCGAACCTCACCGCCGCGAGGTCATCATCGTTGGGTCCGCAACACTATTGCGAACCCATTTTGATAGTTTGTGGCGCCGCATGCCGAGTCGCCGGCGACAAGCCGTGAAAGCCACTCGGGTTTTGTCAGTTGAGAAGCTCCCATTTTCGTCAGATTATTAGGGCATAGTAATTGCCTAATCATTGTTAATCATTGGATGTCATTATTGTATCTTAATCTGGCCTAATGTCTCACTAACATGTGGGTCCAGCTCCCTTAAATCACCCGCTGGCGTTATCTGTGCGTTTAGGCATCATTAATGTTAATCTTAGGTTAATTAAGTGTCGGCATTTATTAGTCGTCGGGATGTCCTGTACATCGCCAGTGGGCCCATTAGCTTAGCGCCGAAAATTAGGAGGCTTTAGGGCTGATTTTGGGTTATTTATTGCTAATCATTGTTAGCAATAAATGTGTCCGAAATTACCTTTTTGGGTCACTGACGTGTGGGCCCTCTGTTCCTAAATCACCTATGTTCAAAATCTTTAGGACACATTAATTGCTAATCATCATTAATCATTGGTCATTAGTAATTAATTAGCTGTCCTAAAACCTCCTTTAAGTCATCGCCGGTGGGTCGCGTGCCTTGTGCACATGTGTTAAATCTCGCATGTGTGACTCTCGCCAGCGACATGCGGCCCACGTGTCAAGACTCTCGATTGCACTTCGATCTTGGACCACCGTCCATTTTGGCGATCTGCGCCTAGATTTTGTATGCGTTCGGACCCTCGGTTCCCCTCATCATTCTTGGCCGACCCCATCGCTAGATCGTACCTTCCGATCGAGGCGTGATCGGAGCCATTCATGATTGCGGTCGTGGATCGTCGAGGCAACCGCCGTCCGGTTGCATCCTTCCGTGAGCCGTTGGATCTTGATCCAACGGTGGGCTCTGTTATGAATCGCGCGCGCGCGCTTATTCTCCGTGCGTGTGGCTCGTTGGATATTGCATCAACGGCCCACGGCGCCCACGTCGCTTATTTTCGGTTGGGTTGGTTTTTATTTCGTAAGTGTTTATTTATCAACCAAAATTGTATCAAAACTTTAGAAATTCATAACTAATTCAAGATAAATCCTTTTACACGAAACCAATCTGCAATAAATTTGTATTTCACTAAAAGTTTAATATAAAAATGCTTTTAGCTATGTCTTCAGTAGTAGAAAATTTGTAATCTTTAATAGCTTGTTTTCTCGCTATTTTTATATATCCCGAATTGTATTAAAACTTGGGAAATGCATATCTTTTATGTATATCCGCTAATTGAATGATTTTAACTTTGATAAATTTGTATTAACTAAACTTTAATCTAAAAATGGTGGTAGGCCTAAATCACACTGAGAAAAATATGTTAATAGATTTAACCTTATTAGTAGCAATTAAAAATTCATTTAATGTTGTAATAGACACCATTAATTCCTGTAAATCCTAAAAATAGAAATTTGATGTTAGGAAATCCCTCATTATCATATTATAATGTGAAATGGGTTTTGCACATGTTTATATTTCTCGAAAGTGCATTATGCTAGTTTTGCATCCTAGAAAATCATAACTAACTCATTTTAACTCCAATTAAGATGAAACCACTTGTATTAGCCTTAAAATGTCAGAGCAACCTATCATAAAAATTTCAAGTCTAGAAAATCTCTAGAAAATATTTTTGCTACAAGATACTTAATTATGGCGAAAATGGGTTTTAGGTAATATCTTTTGCACCACAAATCCAAATTAGGTTTTTCCAGTTTCTATGTCTAGGTATATTCATATTCTACCTTATGTGTAAATTTTGTAGCATTTGGATAATTTTTGCTTGCTCGTTTGTTTAAGTGTGGCTCGTCTTATTGGTTGTTCTTGGTTCTTTTGCCTTTTCGCTTAGGATTCGACATTTGCGGTAATCCCGAGAGCGACCCTCCACAACAGTTTGAGCAACAGCAAGAAGGCAAGCAGTTTGATCATGTTAATCCCAGATATTTTAAGTATTTATGTTGATTACAAATTCTATGTATGCATTGCTACTTTGTGTTAATAGTTGGCCTAGTAGATGCATTTCCTTAGCAAATGATTATCCTCTACTACCATGAGCCTAGGTTACTTGCTGTGATTTAGAGTTCATGGATGGGCTCTTGTCACTTAGTAGTTGCGAATTAATTGCTTAGCCATGCTTAGTTTCGGTAGAAATGGGCGGTTATCGACTTGTCGATAACCTTGATCACTTAAAACTTATTATGATTATGATTTCCACCTTGTGCCATGTCTACTTATGAAAACTAAAACTGAAAACAAAATGATTTAGACTTGGGCACAATGGTATGATGGTGTGGTTTTGGGTGTGATCGAATGGTGCCCGGTCAACAAGGACCGAACATCTTGTTACACTAAACCAAGCATTTTAGCGTGCTAACCACATTAGAGGGTATGGGACCTCTCTTGACTTAGTACTTTGGCGTGTATTGGCTCCGAGTCGCAGGAGTCGCGGGAGGGATGGTGTTGGGTGCATTGTAGTGTCCGAAAGACTTCACCCGTGATGGGATTTGTTGTCTTTCGGCTTGCAATGTAAGCATATGGGTTTCTATCCATATGAGCGGCTCGTAGTTAATACACAAGATTGGAAATGTCTCGAGGACTTAGCCGGGCGGCATACCTTCTGTAGTGTGCTTGTGGCTTGAAGGCGGTGCCAAGTGTGGGTACATTGGTACACCTGCAGGTTAAAACTATTCGAATAGCCTCGCCCTAGGTTATGGACACGTTTGGCAAGGTCTTTCAAGAGTTAGACTACAACCTTTTAAATTAAAACTTGATGGGTGGTACAAATCGGGATTCGTGCTATGTTGTGGTGGCTATTGGGATAGTCGCCTGTGTGGTTACTTGTATGTACCTTTACTTACTGTTACTTTGAGAACAAAACAGATTTGCAAACTTGCTTTTAAATGTATTACATTATTGCAAATAAAGTTGGCTTTGTGCAAAATGAGACATACAACCTCCACCTAAATAAGCTTGCATGTAGTTTATGAATAGGTCTGCTATTCCACACGTCAGTCTTGCGGGTACAAAGACAATCTTTGTACTCAGATGCTATGCTTAATTGTTCTCAGTAAGAGGAAGAAGGTGAGCCTGAGGGGCCTCACTTTTGTGAGCTGTGTTGTGGTAGCTTGCGGGGCGACTAGCTTGGCGGCCCGGTCGGTTGCCTTGTGGGTGTATGGCTAACCGGTCGACTTTTGTTCTAGCCATCTTATGGCACCTTTTGCTTCCGCTGTCATTCTTGTATATTGTTCTATTTGGCCGGTCGGCTCTCTTTTGTAATAACTTTACTTTATGTATGTTGTTGAACTTAGTGCTGCATGTTGTATGGAAATGATGTGTAATTTTGTGATGATGTGCATATGTTGCAATTCTGGGAAACATATGCCCATCGAGGCTTAGAATGCTTAATTAGTAATGCTAGAACCAATTGGAGGTTAAGTGTTACTAGTTAAATATTCCGGGTCCTCACAGCCCGAACTTGTATAAAAATCCCCGTGTCTTCTTCGTCTGTGTGATCAATTGTGGAGACCCCCCGAATCAAACAATCTTTACGTAAGATCGGTTCTAAAACACCGACACTAGGTTTTGTATTTTTATTTTTATACAAAATAACCAAGGTACACCTCTCTGGACATTTTCATAAATCTTCCAAATTCATGTTTATCATATTGTTCTTTTATAAATTTTCAGTAAAATCTATCGCTCTAGTAAGCAGTTGGGCGATAAGCGCACTCAAAATTCCCAATTGATATTATATATTGTCTAACCCATAACCTAATGGTTTCAACAGTAAGGGGATCAATATTTCAAGGAGATATATGCATCGAATAGGATTTACAACTACTGACTTCCC